>OY796853.1:20000000-21352916 GCA_963680765.1 Agrochola lychnidis
GTGAATAGAGGCACACAATCTACCTACTCTATATAGAAATATAGAGGATCGAGAGGCATGTAAAAAATGCTTTTTCGTAGAACTCAGACCGGGAGTTTGAAGTTTGTATGCGAACGAAGCAGCAAGTAATTTAAAAAAGTCGTTATTTCTAACATTTCATATATCTTTATTGTAGGTATAATACCTATGTCAGTACGAGTAC
This sequence comes from Agrochola lychnidis, assembly GCA_963680765.1. Taxonomy (NCBI): domain Eukaryota; kingdom Metazoa; phylum Arthropoda; class Insecta; order Lepidoptera; family Noctuidae; genus Agrochola; species Agrochola lychnidis. Next base: position 20,000,203 of record OY796853.1, read on the forward strand.
GGCTGCATGGGATAAATAACAGGGCATTGCACTTTTATTAAAATACGTTTGAACCGGGGAGCTACGTACGATATTCTGTTCCCGGAAAATGAATATTAGGTTTCTGAATTTTAGGAACTTTCGTCGAAATGATAATTTTAATATTATTTTGGTTAGTAGTATTGTGATAAACTTATGCATTGGTGGTAGGGTGTAGAGGTGATAAATCCTATCTCGGACCATTCCGAGAGAGACGAAAAGATTTTCTAAAACGATTTTAGTTTCAAGCCAACATTTTACATGGTTCAAGTCAGCCAATTATATCGGCAAAATTCAACGCTGCTAAAGCAGTGTTTAACTTTGCCCAATTAATTATAACCGAGTCACCTTTTACGGAACATTCACCAACACTTCATTACGCGATATGCAACACGTAACTTTCATGCTGCATTCTTGATATTTACCTCGCTTTACACCAGCTGTTAAGAAAATTCGATAGTACAAACAAGTTACTACATTTGGTCGATTTTTATTACGAGAATTGTTTGTAGAAATCGACAAAAGTCAGGTAAATTTGTAGGCACTATCACATCAATACATCGAGAATATTAGCGGATTATACGATGATAACTACCATTCAACATGCAACCACACACACCATCAAAGGAACATAAGACATACCCATGAAGCAGGAGGGTATCTCGGGAAAGGCGCGATCAGTTTTGTAGCCAAGTTGCTCGGCAGGTCGTGCTTGTATCCTCTCTTTAAACGCTGTTTTCTTCTCTCCCGCGATTTGCTTCTTAGCATAAGAGCTGCCTGCATACTTGCCAGGTTTGTGGCCGTTGGTGAGCGCTGGCACAAAACTCAGCCAGTGGCCCCTGATAGCTCTGCAGCTATCCACAACACGCACTTTCTCTTTATCTCAGTCACGCACTTTACAGTTATCAAAGTTATCGCGGATCGACACACTATATTTTTAGTCTTATCTTTTACAGCGAAGAACTACTTCTAGCGCGTCTACACTACTCCTAACTAGCGATAAAGAGATACAAAGACTATTTACACATCAAACGTCGATATCACCCTAATTTAGTCCCATCACAGAATTAATTACTTTCAATTAAATCTCACTATAGAATGCTTTAGAATTGGATTGAGATAGGCACAAGAAAGGCGCGAAACTATTTTTAATTTATATCTAATTTAATTTATTAAGGTAAAGTGGTCGATCTTAGATTTACGATATGTGAGAGGAGAATACGCATATATTATGGAAGCAAGCGCAATTTGGCGTTGAGTTATTTAGTTGGTTAGTTCGGAGTGTTTGTCGCACGTATTGCTCATGTTTCGTTCCGCACGTCGAGCCGTAGTCTCTGGTTCTTCGACACCTGCCATCGGACGCTAGTGTCCACTGGGTGTCGCAGTTTCATGGCCGGCCCACTTTGATCACTGCACTCAATAACACTCCACAGTAACACATGTTACACGGTTTCTAACGCGAACTGAACACAATATACACATCAACGAGAGGCGAATTAAGGATACATCCCGCTTTATAATGAAAAAGGTGACGTTTCCCGTTTGTTGCATTGTCTCAGTACTTACATGCTTACATTTACTAGCTATAGAATACAGTAAACATTGAATACATACCTAAATAGCAGCGCAGCTACGATTGGTTACCTCTAGAGCATAGATGCGAGGCGCAAAGGGCCTCTGTACATACACAACACATAAATGAGATACCATGCTTACGCTATCACATGAAACACTTATGTTGGTACAGTACTCGCCAGGGAATGAGAAACATTGAACAGGAGAAAGAGACTATCGGTAATCTTTCGGATTTGTTTAACAAATTTGATAATTATCACAACTTCATGAAAAGTTATAATTCTGCTCTATCCACAAGTCAAAGTACATTCAATAAACAACTGCTTTCCTTTGAAGTTGAATTGACAACGACTTGCAATACCGAATAATGCAAACACTACTACTTAAGTTGAATCTATTTACGGAAAATTGCTTGTTGCCTTTGCATATAATTTATAATCGATTTGTTCCGATCATTCCTGTCTCGTGCCCGATGCTTTCAAACGGTGAGTACTGTACTGTGTAGTTTATTTTACTGTCTCATTTGGTAAAAAAACATGGTATGAAAAATATGCGAGTCTCATGATCAATCACACACAAAATATGAGTGAACGTAGTACATACACGGTAATTGCATCAAAAACTACTACATAAATGCCTCAAAATTCGTCTGCCATATTTGTTTACCAAAACGACACGTAAAAAGAAACACACTGTAGTTGTATACCTCGATGAGTTCGCATGGCGATGGCGGGTCGTCGATGTGGGGCGGATTGACGCGGGACGGCGGCGCGGCGAGGCGGGACTCCCAGTGCTGGCAGGAGTATGCGCGTACGCCGGAGGGCGCGGGGTGGAGGGGGCTGTGCGGCCGCGGGCTCGACGGCGCGGGCTGGCGGCCGTGCTGGCGCGCCTAGCCAACAAGAAAGAAAAAATTGGGATATAAGTGTTACTGATTTGCTATACCTACTTAATCTATGGAATTAACGTCATGCTTTAAGCCTCCAAACTAGGAGGTTTCTTCAACTGGAGTCTCTATTCAGACATGGGGACTACATATCTTTAATTTTTTATTGTACATATTTCACACATCTATTTTTTGTTTCTATTTATTTCTATATCCATCTATCCATGACATCACGGGCCCTATAAGTATACCAGCGCTGAGACATTTATTTTTAAATGTCGCAGCATCATGCTGAGATAGAACCTTTTTGGCCTCGTACAGGACTTTCTGTTTTTAATTTAATTTTACGTTATTTTTTAATGTTTTTCGAGTGTGTTTTAGTTTAATTTGTGATTTCCTGTGCGAGTCTCAATAAATACTTTTTCTTGCTTTACAATCTAGCAGAAGATACTGAAGATAATTAATAAAATAAAAACAAAGGATGATATTTACCTTACGGCCCGCGAGCGAGGCGCCGCCCGCCGCCGCGTACATGCACCGCCGGCGCCGGCGTTCAGCTAGCGCGCCGCATGGCTACAGGGGGCGGGGCCATGCGCGCTCGTCGCCGCCGCATCCGGGCTACTCACCAACACCTGGGACATCGTAGGACATGGTACAATTAACGTGCAAGGGCATTTTGATGTGCGGAAAAATCTAAAAAATAAAGTGTGTTAATCTAAAATGTGTTCAATCAAAACAGCTAAATATTTGCCGGCTATGTGCGACGTTGCCAATTTTCAAAATGCACCTATCTAAGTGCGAAGTTTTCTTAAAATGGAGAGATGTTGAAATGTTGATTTTGAAACATCGCAGGACTTTTCCTTCATCATCATCAGCCTATAAATGTTCCCACTGCTGGGACACGAGCCTCCTCTCTGTGAGAGGGAGTGGGCCGTAATCTACCACGCGGGCCCAGTGCGGGTTGGCAGATGTCACATGTCTTCGAATTTTCGGTTCTAGGACATGCCGGTTTCCTCACGATGTTTTTCCTTCACCGTTTTGAGAGCAGTGATGATGAAATAATTTACACAAAGTAAAGCGCCTCTCTGGGTGGGACTTTTCCTTACTAAGATTAAAATGCCAGGGTAGCCCACCAAATTGGAATTTTTCGGACTAACTTAGCGCATTTTTTATGCGGAAAAATAAAGAAAACTACGATGTGTATGTAGTGTTCAATCAAAAATGTGTGAAGAAAAGTTTTCACTTCTGGTCAATATGTCTTATCAACAAAGGACTTTTGAAGACTTGTACAAGTAAATTGGAATACTAAAAAGTTTGTACCTTTCTTGATAAGTCGGTTATATTGGCAGGTAGTGACAAATACCAGAAAATAATAACTATTATCAAAAACTGCAAGTTAAGCTGTGTGACGCGTGTGTCATTGTGCACATAAGGTTTCATTTTAAATACGAAAGGAGACAATAATGATGAAAGTTTTTACTTTATTTTGCAGTCTAAGAGCCGAAGACGTAATTATAAGTGATGTTAATTTAAATACTGAATTAATGTGTCTTGCTCGTAACTTTAAAGCAATCATAGAAATTAAAGCTAGCAAAATATATGCGGCCGTCCCTCTGAGCCACCCAATTACGTACCGTTTTAAACACAAAATTTTTGGGTCATTTAATAACATTGACAAGACATGATCTCTATCAACAGTCGCTTTTATCTACGTGAAACTGCTAGAACAGTACTTCAAATATTAAGAAGAAAATACCCACTTGTTGCAAACGGCGAGTAAGCACTTAATACTTACAATAACAAAATTCACAATATTACAAAATATTAAATTGAAATATGAGCACAAAACAACATGCTTCCAACACCACATTACACACTCATTTCACAAACGCCAAACACCCAGTTGGCAAAATAATCCTCAGGGTCCTAATATTTAATTAATTATAAACTAGACACATGTAATTACATCGACCGTCCATTTTATTAATTAATTTGTACTGAGCTACCAATGGCTAGTTTCGAACGTTTTCAACTAACGTGAGGATGCAATTTAAATAAATTAACCCTTCAGTGGAAACCAATTTTCAATTAATTACTATTGAATTTATTTAGTGGACAGGTTTTACGTATGCAAATTATTTTTGGCATTAGGAAACCAATTTTAACTTTTCTGATCTATTTAATAATGTATTATTTGGTTTTTTGTTTGACCTGCTACCAGGAGTCTTGATAATGTTTTAATAAAACAAAAAGAATAAATTAGTATATTTCAGCACTAGTCCACCTTGCTAGGTCATTAGACTAATGGGAAGTTCGTGAGTTCTGTCCCAGCCTCCCGTTGGACTATTGATGTTTTATTTAATTTTTATTTTATTCTATTCGGGAAACTTACAGCTAACTTACACAGTGTTCTTAAACTATATAAAATTGAAGGCCATTTACAAGTTTCCACTGATAAACACGTAATATAAAAAAGAGAAAAAAAGGTTGGTTCAAAATACCTATTAAACATAAATTGGGAAAAAAATAGTATACGATAATTTACAAACTAAAAATCAGATTTTGTTAAAAATTACTTTTCCGTAAAGAAGCTTGTGATCCTACTTTTACCAGAAACATTTATTAATTACTTGCTGCTAATGCTTTTCTAAAATAATAGTATAGCCCATTAAGTTACTCCTTATAACATCAGCTATCTGCCTGTGAAAGTCCCGACTAAATCAGTCCAGCCGTTTCGGAGATTATCCGTAACAATCAAACATACAGATAAATATTTTTTATGTTTTAAGCTATTGCATAGCTTTTATCGCGGGCTTTGAGCGCGGCGACCGAATCAAAAAATTCCGTAACTTAACGAAAATAAAACCAAACACCCCCCACTCCGCGTACCATATAATGTCATGGGAACGAAATTTTTGTTTTATGTCACACGTCATCATCCCAAGTGTAGCGTTGACAAATAGGAAGTATGGAGGTTACAAATGCTATGCAATAGCTTTACCGCGGCAGTCCCCGAGTGTCACACTTTTTTTTTTGTTTTGTATTCAAATTATATGTTGTTCATGCAAATAGGCTCTACGTTGTAATACCATAGTCCACAAGGAGTTCGAAATTGTAAAAGAGAGTTTTGAAAATGGCGGGAGTATAATTTTTATAACTTGTTTTACAGATGATTCTGATCTCATATCTTGTGATATTATACAAAAGGACGGCACATGGCAGCATAGGTTTCTTGCAGTAGACAATATACAAATAATTTTAGTCGAGCCTGACAAACAAAGGCTTGGATGGGGTGTCGTTTTTTTTTTTTTTTGTAAGTACTGTTTATATTTTCATAACATGCATTTAGTAAAAAGCTGTTATTTTGGCATTACAAACAGACACTTCAATTTTATGTATGTATAGATGACACTAATTCGTCCGCATCAGGTGAGATAGTGGTCAAATGCAGGCCGATCAATAAAATATTTAAAAGTACATACTATGACCTTATAATATCTAACAAAAGATATTACTTTTACATAAGGTACTAAATCAAAACTTTTTTAAACTGAAATTCATAACAACCAGCCATACAAACGATCGTCCCTCCCCCAAACACCTATACCTGCATATTAACAAAACATGACTTAACACCATAAAATCGCTAACCACCATTAAAACCGTGCAGTTACAAAACACCCTGTATTTAAACCGTGGTTTAAACCGCATCGATGCATACGATTAGCTAACTCAGTGCCAATGCATCACCTGCAGTACGATGAGTCCCTGACCCCGTTTCCCACCGACTTTTACAACCCACGAATAATCAGCTGTTTAGTTTGTTTCTAAAATAATTTTGTTTAATTTATTAAACAGTTATTAGAAGTGAAAACTTCTTTAGGCGCGTTAGGCATTTTTGGGATGGGAAAAAACAATTGAACTCGCGCCACCGCTATCGACACCTCATTTTTGTAAACGCTCTTTATTTCTATTACTTTACGGATGAATGTTCTATGCAAGTATTTTTACTTTAAAGGTTTCGGAAGTTTTTTTTTTTTGTAAACGCGATTGTTCTCTTTATTTAGATAAGGTTACGGACCAATGTTATTATTATTTTTCTTCCACCGAGGCGATCTTGTTCAAGTTTTTACTTCCGTCGGCACTTGGAATGTCTGTTTAGCTCATTTATGATAGATTTATAGATCATAATTATGTCCAAAAATTTATAAGTCCCTCGATCTGTTTGATGTTTTCACGACTAAATTCCAGTTTAGCAACTTACAATGGAATTTGGCAAAAGAGCAGTTTAGTATAATAAACCTTTATAGAAAAAAAAGATGCGATCAAAGTCGCGAGTAAATCTCACAGAACAAATGAAACTTAAAAATAGGTACATAATATTGCCACCTTTCACTGACTCTCCTAACTTATTCCAGTAACTGATATAATTCTAGAATTTTCCAGCAAAGTCAATTTCGAATAACAAAATCGCCTTAATTAAAATTACCAACGAACCTAGCGTTATTTACTTAAAAGGTCGGTGTAAGGTGAATTCGTGCACTGTGTTCATACTGTGTCCGTCGCTCGCGCAACGCGAACTTCGTGAGAGTGAAAACCGCGGGGGGTTTCCAACAACAATATAAGTTTAATGGAATAAACAATCGAAGTGTGCGCCGCCAATCTAAATTAATGACGCGCTCGGAAGGCGTTCAGTAAATCTTGTAGCAAGAGATGTTTCACATTTGCGTGTGCGATGGATTTTATTGTCTGGTTATGCAAATGTGTTATGTATTTGTGTTATTAAGGTACTTTTTATTTATTTCGTTCTACGCTTATTGGATTATTAAACACAAACATTTTCATCTATTTAAAAAGGTCATCATCTGCCTAGCCTTTTTCCCAACTATGTTGGGGTCGGCTTCCAGTCTAACCGGATGCAGCTGAATACCGTATTTTACATGGAGCGACTGCCTATCTAACCTCCACAACCCAGTACCTGGGTAACACGATACACCTTGGCAAGACTGGTTGTCTGTTGGATTTACAAAGGTGTGGATAGATAAAAATTAACAGAATTTCAAGCCTTTTTTGCCTCTTCCAAGTCGTGCGATAACACTCGAATCGACACAAGGTCAACATTTTAATAGGTACCTATATGAAGCTAATGAATCATATTGCGTACATATGCGAACGTATTGAGTAAAATAAAGTCAAATACATTTCAGGGCAAATGTAAATAATGATATTATTTGACGTAGGTATTCGTATTGTTAACAATTTTTGAAACAATCATTTAATCTCTGATTAACGGTCAGTTTAGACTTCAGACGACGGTGAAAAACTTCTTGGTCCTTTTTTTTTGTGGGGTAAATTATAAAATAACTTCTCCCGCTCTGGGTGGAGCAGGAGGGCGTGTCAAACTCTTACTGACTAAAACCTACCCGTGTTCCTTCAGTTGCCTGTATTTCCAGGCGCCACAGTAACCCTTTCGGACAAAACCGCAACCCCGGCAGGACTTCTAGATGCCTGGGCATTCAGTCCTTGATAACGAGCAACTAAGGAAGCTGATAATACTTTTCACAGAGGCAAAAAAAAATCTATTGTTCTCGGCGATACGACAAGAAGACAGCTAATACCAATCAGCAATACTTATTATTATTTTACAAGCGACCCACCCCTGCTTTACACGGCTTTTACGACTTGAAAAAATATCGAGATTCTTTATTATTTGTAAATTAATCATCTGCCTAGCCTTTTCCCAATTATGTTGGGGTTGGCTTCCAGTCTAACCGGATGCAGCTGAATACCTGTATTTTAGATGGAGCGACTGCCTATCAGACCTCCACAATCCAGTTACTAGGTAACACGATACCCCTTGGTAAGACTGGTTGTCAGAGTTTTGGACTTGTTTGTAAAATACAATAGACGTGAATATTTTTAGTAACCCATCCGCTTTACCATTTCTAAAGAGCCATAAAAAAACTCTGAAAGAAATCGACACGTGTTTCACCTCTCAACGAGGCATCCTCAGGATGACGACTGACTTGTCGCGAACCCGAACACGGCGTGTTGCCACACCGAGCGCTGAACGCAGAGTAAAATGATGGATGGATTTCCGCAAGGTCACCCTGAATCAATTAACTATCTTGTTTGTAAATTAATATTAATCTTTAAACATTATATTTATACACCTTTCGGAATAAATTCTCTAAATGATGATAGTGAAAACCGCATCAAAAACTGTTGCGTAGTTTAGAAGAACAACGCGGTCACACAGACAAACACGAAAAGCGACTTTAATTTATAATCTATTTATATAAAAATAAATTGCTGTTCGTTAGTCTCGCTAAAACTCAAGAACGGCTGGGCCGATTTAACTGATTTTGGTTTTGAAATGTTTGTCGTAGTCGTAGGGTAGGTAGGGTATGCAGGGTAGTTAGGGTAGGCAGGGTAGGTAGGGTAGGGTGAGTAGGTAGGGTAGAAATTTTAAAATCCTAAACATGCACATTCATTGACTGTTAGGCGGAACGAAGTTTGCTGGGTCAGCTAGTTATGTATAAAAGATTCTGGATTTGTGCCGGTTGATGGCAATAGACTCGTTCCTATTACAAGGGACTTAAACATAACCTCCAAAATGTGGGTGGGTCACGAGCACTAATATGTATACAATTATCAACTTTTTAGAGTTATTTTAACATAACATAACATCACGCCTTGTTTCCCCGAAGGGTTGGGCAGAGGTGTCCCTGTAGCAGGAACACCCACATTTCGCCAGTTATGTTTAAGTCCCATGTAATAGGGGGCGAGCCTATAGAGTTATTTTCTCCTGATTAATAAATTTTCCATTTAACAAAATTAAAAATGTAATATCCTTATCCAACTAAAACTATTAGCAAACTAAAATATGGCGTCGAAAAATTCCTCCGCATCGCTGTCGACTGGTAATGTACCCAAGAGACTGGCGGCATTGCCACGTTGTATGGCAATTTTCTCCTACTGTATTGATTGTAATTGTATGTTGTCAGGAATATAATATTTTGGAACCCACAGCTATATACTACCAAAGGTTTATGTGAAGTTGCAATCGTTACTCCACGAGAAAATCATTTTGAATTTTGCTAAATGTATGCATATTTTTTCTCGTGACTGTACTTACTTTTGATACACCTCTGCCCAAACCTTCGGGGAACCAAGGCGTCATCTATTTATTACCTTTAAACAAGCGATTCTTGTATATCCTCGTGAGACCCAGACACATTTTGAGTTCACTAGGCATTAAAACCGAACGGTCCATTTAAATGAACAAAATTTTTATGGTGCTTAAGTCCCGAGACTTGTTGTTGAAAATTTTACATGTTAGTTATTAGTTTGAAGTGAGACTTTTAGGGCATAGTTATGCCCTAAAAGTCTCACTTCAAACCAATAACTCTAAGATGTAAAATTTAAAAAAAAAACCTATAAATTAAACCTAGGTAGATCGTATCATAACTATGATACGATCTACCTTGGTTTAATTTTTAGAAAACGTTCAAATAATAAAAACTGAGCAAAGGTCAGTCATCTAGATATTGTTATATTGTGTGTAATGTGTAGAAAATATTTCAACGAAATTATAACTATTCGTTTCATATCCTTACCTAAAAACAAGCGTAATTTGACCAAGTTTAATAATGTAAACCAGCTAAAGTTGTAATGAACGTGGAACAACTAACAGGCGTTTGGTGAATCTTGTAGTACATGGTACAGCTCCCCGGGGAGGTCGCGACCTATGTTATCTAATCTACTGTGAGGATGATGAAGTGACTATTACATGTACGTAACATCAGGACTGTTTTCCCTTGTAGGACGGGATAGGTAAAGGTGTTTAGGACCTGCACCACATTTCGCCAGTTATGTTTAAGTCCCATGTAACATGGGGCGAGCCTATTGCCATCAACTGGGCACAAATCTAGACTTCGGGCTAGTACTGAGAAATTATCAGTAAATTGTTTAAAACGTTACTCAAAGTTTGGGACTTTAGGTACAAAAAATTGGTAATTTTAATATTATTATTAATTATTAGTCATTTATTTCAGGAAATTATTCCCATATTAAGCACTACAAATTACACAGAAATTATACATTAAAACCATTGCATTAAAAATAAAATAAATGTACAATAATTATAGTTCTAGATTAAAATTCATTTGATTACATTTAATTATAATTATTAAACAATATTCACTTAAGAAATGATGACGAACTGGTATGCAGGTGCATCCACCTCTAATATGTTTTAATGACTAGACTTAATACCATCTTTAGTGTGCCAAAATATACCTCTGCCTACACCTTTTATAAATATAAGCAAATCGTGTTAAAATTATTTCCGAGCATCATAAGCTCAAAATGATACTCGGTGTCTTACAAAACCTCACCGTACCGATGTTACGCAACCGGCCCAATAACTGAAGTCATTTTAATATTTTCGTTATGTTTAGGAACTGAATTGGAATTCGGAATTGCTTTATGGCTACATTCTGAGGTCGGTAAAAGTTCAAAGAACGTTTAGATCGACCGATAACACAGAAATATCGTGACGCTGCTACGAACCAAAAGCGAAATAAGATTAAACAGCTATTATTGTAAATTTAAAACTGCCTGAATAACGTTCTACTGGTTACTGTTAATATACGATAAGATACTGGGACTAATTTTATAGAGAACTGACTAAGCCGTCGCTACGCCGTAGCAGCCGTAGCGATGTGCTACGCAGGTGCTACGCAGGTGCTACGCAGGTGCTACGCAAATGCTACGATATTTGCGCGTTGGCTTATTTTCACCAAAATGGTTTTGAGTTGCAAAGTCGATGGATATGTTCATCCTTGTATTTTCCTAACCTAATTAGCTGGGTGCTAAGCAGACTTTTAAGCTATTTTGTGTCCTAATTATTTTTAAAACCATTTCCTTTTACCACGTTATTGTTTAGTCAAAAATAGTCAAAAATAACATTTTATATTTTTTTTATTTTTCTTTTATGATTAGGGTAAAAAGTATTTTTTACGTTGCATATTAAAACTAATTAATAGCGTATATAGTAGTTTGTTACTAAGTTTCCTTAGTTCGTGTTAAAATAAATGGTAGTAATAAATCTTTCTAATTTCCTCAAATTATAACTGGTAATATTTATTATGGTAGCTTATAAAAGTCCACCATTAACTTTATTACCGTAAGGCACAAATAAATAATATTTAAAGACTGTATTAAATTATTTTCTTCGACGAAAGTATTAATGGTATAAAAATTAGCTTAACAATTTACTAATGGTTTAGTTATGATTATTATGAGTTCGATTCCCCGGGTCGGGCAAAGTGTTATTGGATTTTCCCATCTGGAATTTCTTAGTAGCAGCCCGGAGTCTGGATTTGTACCGGGTCGATGGCAAAAGGCTCGCCCTCTATTACATGGGACTTGATCATAACTGGCGAAATGTGGGTGTACTATAGGTACAACTCTGCCTAACCCTTTGGGTATAAAGGCGTGATGTCATGTATTATGGGTATAACAATATTTTTCATAATCCTTACTTTAATCCTTATAATAATATTATAAATGCGAAAGTAAGTTTGTTTGTTACGCCTTCACGCTAAAACGGCTGAACGGATTTGGATGAAATTTGGCACATATATAGATGATGCCCTGGAAAAGAACATAGGATACTTTTTTTTTTCTCCGAGATCGAGACTTATGCGGGTGAAACCGCGGGGCGCAGCTAGTATTAATATAAATGAAAAGTGAGTAAATGACAAACGAAAGTGAGTTTGTTTGTTACGCTTTCACGCTAAAACGGCTGAACGGATTTGGATTAAATTTGACACATAAGTAGACCATGGCCTCGACTAGGACAGAGAATACTATTTATCCCGATATTCTTACGAGATCGAAACTTGTACGGGTAAAACCGCGAGGTGTTTTATGTTTCAAGAAAATAATTTTAAGCTCGTATAATATACATTTATTAGTCTTAGCACAATTATCACTTAAAAATTACAATAATAACTAATATTCTTTTAACTGCAGTGAATTCCTTCAAACCAGCAGTCTTTAAATAACATTGCAAGACCAGAATAATCTACCGTTTATCAACTTGGATCCTTTGACTTAAGTACGTATCTGATTGGCAACCAAAACGATTGTTTTACAAACTATCTAAGGCACGAGAGTGCATAATTATGTTCTGTTCTAAAAGTAGGTATCTAATGAAAGTGTACCTACTCACTAAAAATATTTAAGTAAATTAATAATTATTAAAATAATTTATTTATTATTAACACATTCACATTGTATTTAGAAGTTTTCAAAATCTCATCGCTTTTTCTAACAACTATTGTTTGAATAACATTATTCATTGTAATTTGAAAAACCAATTGAAATGTTATCGACTAATATTTAGATAACAAAATTAACCTCAATTTGTCAAATGAAAATCATCTTACGGTGATTTAAAATTGGTATTTTTTTGGGTTTTCAAATTATCAAATTAGAGCACTCAATTTGTATGTGGCACTAAAAATTGGCATCTCTAATCCATTTGTTTATATTGTCATCAGATAATTTTTGAATTGACATTACGTTTGTAGCGAGTACTCTTTCATAGAATCGATTACGACAAGCGCAGCTTAACTTTGTAAATGGATCGTCTATTGCCAGTTATTTAGCCAACAGCCCCGCCCACCTTTCTGTCCTAACTAGTCCTGACCATTGCTCTCTAATTGCACTAGTAGCTTTCATATCGAAGTAGCTTGACTACAGTTTTAATCGATTCAACTGTATCGTGCTTATCCGAGTCACCATCGGTTAAGGACTTAACTTGACGTAACTGTTGCATTTCTGTAATTGATGGCGGAAAAATTTAAAAAACTTCTTTTTGAATAAATACATCTAGTAGTTTTTAACCGACTTCATTTCACAATATCTGTACGCCCAAAAGTCTGTTTACGAAATTTTTCGCGCTCATTTTCGTTACAAATAAATCATGGTCTATTTCATTTAATAAATAAACAAAATTAAATAGCATGCATATTAGCCACGCCCACCAATGAGTTCGAGCCGTCGACTAGTGCAACCTTAACAGTCCATAATACCTCAGCTCAAATTCACTCCTTATCTCGCTCGCACGATTCTGCTCGCGGACTGAGTGAGAGTGAGACTGAGCGGCGGGGAGGCTCCAAGGCGCCAATAGTTTAGGTAATTTTTTTTACGGTGAAAATAATGGTAATTAAAAATAAATAAAAACACAGTATCTGCTTTATAGATAGTTCAGTTATTTTTCAAAGTTGTATGTATCTAATTTGAAGTACTTTTTTAATACCTACGGTTTATTGTTCGGTTTGTAGGTAACGTTGGGTTTTTTTCTATGGAGAAAATTTTATGGAATCGTGTTTTCGTCAAACATGTAAGTACTTAACATTAATCCTCAACTTTACCATATATTTATTTCAAAATTAATGCTGCAGTATTTTTCATGTAACGGAGGATCATGCTAAGCAATATAAGGTATTTAGACTATGTAGCAATTTAAGGGATTTAGACTATATAAATCACCTTCAGTGCATTACAGAAGGTGATTTATATAGATTATGATTAAATATTTATATTTTTATTATAGAGTCTGTCAAGTTCTCAACTTCAAATTCTCAATTCAGAATCCAGGTGTAAGGCATTCACGCGTGTAAAAATACACATAACATCACGCCTGTAATCCCCGAAGGGTTAGGCAGAGGTGTACCTGTAGTACACCCACATTTCGCCAGTTATGTTTAACTGCCATGTAATAGGAGACGAGCCATCAACCAAGCACAAATCCAGACTCCGGACTGCTACTGAGAAATTCCAGATGGAAAAACTCAATAACACTTTGCCTGACCCGGGAATCGAACCCAGGACTTCATACGCAGCAGTAGCACTTGCGACCACTAGACCAACGAGGCAGTCAAAAATACCTACTTTAGAAAAGAAAAAGTAAGTAACCAATTAACGTAGGCATTCGTATTATTATCGCGATCTTTATCGTGAACTTCTTTCTTGCGCGTATGGAACTGTGTATTAGCATTATAACAGCAGAAATTAACAGAGTTCACACAATGCTCAGATGTTATCTATAATTAACTATGGATTATTCCACGCTTCATTATGCGTATTTGTTTTTTCATATGAAAGGCAAACAAAGGCTAATGAACTCAGCTTGTGTAACTAAAGTCAACTGGTTTCGGTATTCAATTAATAGCATACGGAACTGTATTTTGTGTACTTAATTCCAAATTTATCACTGACAACCTGACAGGTCTAAATTACCTTAAAATTATGACAAATGTATTATGTAGACGTGATGTTACAGTCCTAGAGAAAATAGCAAAACAGAAGGAAAAACGAGGGCTTTCGAAATATTTTGGCGTGATTCATTGCGTTTGATTAGCATTCATAATAGAATAGCATTATTTAAACTTAGTTATGCTAGGATGAAAATAGTTTTAGTTTAAAAAAATATATATTTTTGTGTCTTTTATCGTAATCTGCGTAAAACTGGCATGTTTATCTCTTCAATAAGCAAACATAGAATCACGGCATTAAGAATTAAATTAGTTTGTCTCTCCTCTGTTAACAGTCGACCTTCTATCCTTATTATTCTATGTTCCCCGTCTGTCGGACAGGGCAAGCGTAAGGTAAAATAGGTGAGTGACGTCATCGAGCCACTGCCCTTTGAGCCGCGTCAAACATCTGACAGTCTGGATCAATTGTTTTAACCAGCACTTTGTTTTGTAGGCTAGTTGTTTGTACAGACGCTTTATAGGTCACGGCTTTCTTAGAGATAGGGTAGTTTGGGTATATTGGTATGGAACGCTGACAAATTGTTGTGCTTTAGGGCTTTAATGGTCTGTGATTAATGAGGTGGTGATAATTGAAACTTGTAAAGATGTATAAAGAATTGTTCAAAAGAAATTGAACATTACATATTTTATACTAACTTTTGCCCGCCGCTTCGCCCGCGATATCTGAAATAATCCCACGAAAATGTAATACCAGGATAAAAAAAGTGTTCCATGTCTAACCGACCCTAACCCAAGTCATGGTCTACCTACCTACCTAGAGAGAGCCCTGGCACCCATTACACAAGTTTAATCTTAGCTTGTGAACAGTGGTGGCCCAGTGGTAACGGCCGTGACTTACGAGTTGTAGGTCGTAGGTTCGAACCCAGACAGGCGTTTTACTTTGTGTAAATTATTTCATTTGCTCTCAAAACGGTGAAGGAAAACATCGTGAGGAAACCCTAGAACCGAAAATTCGAAGAAATGTGACATCTACCAACCCGCACTGGGCCCGCGTGGTGGAATACGGCCCACTCCCTCTCACAGAGAGGAGGCCTGTGTCCCAGCAGTGGGAACATTTATAGGCTTGATGATGATGATGAATCTTAGCTTGGGTGCCAGTGGAGATCGTCAGTGAATTATGCAATTTAAAAACAATACTGTCTACTTACTGATTAACTAACCCAAAATTTGGAAATAAAGTTATTTATTTATTATTATATACCTGTGTCTGCAATGTCATCGAAATCCTATGAAAAGTTACTTTACATTACTTGTTACTTTCGCATTTATAATATTAGTAAGTCTGAATTTAAATGGGTTTATGGATCTACTTTGGCTTTTAAATTCTAGTAAATGTAGATTTCGCAGTAAGATGGTCGAAACCGTGAGATAGTTATATCCCTAGGGATATAACTATATAGCTATGTACCGTAATATACTTACATAAAAGCGGTTCATGGAGTGCTCTAATTTTGTAAAGGCGAGCAATTTCGACGTAGCGCTCGCTCAGCTCGCTAACCTAACCTAACCTGTTTGGTCGGAGTGCCCTAATAGTTATATATTACTAAATCGTGCTCGTATCATAGTTATATTCCTAGTAAGACAGTTATGAACCACTTTTATGTAACTATATTAAGGTATTTAGATATATCCCTAGATATCCCAAGGGATACAACTCACAAAAACCTCTTTTAAAAATAAAATACATAAGTACCTCTTAAATGTGTTTTGTCAAAGCCTAAATGTAGTGAATATTTAAAAAACTTGTATGTTTGTTTCTGTTGAATTGCATGAATAGTTTAGCTTACTTATAGGTGAGAAAGTGTTATAATAATAATTATAACTATGTTTACATGTGCTAAAAAAGGAGCTACGTCTGCCAACAAACTGCTGTGCAGTTTGGCAGAAGTAATAATCTTGTAAAAAATATTTCTGCGAATAAACACTTTTTTTTTCATATCAAGGTTTCAACCATCTTACTGCGTTATAGACATATGGTGTGATTACTTATCGTTTTATAAAATAAAGCTTAGATTTTTTTTTTTTATTAAAAATTACCGACAAAAAATTTCAACGCATGGGGGTTCAGAATCATGTACAGGTATAATCCATGGTAACAGTTTTCACGTCGATGTCCCTGCCACCCTGTATAATAAGCGGAATGTCTCCTATAAATACTAAAATATCACAAACTATCTGTTGCTACTACAAAGTCCTTACATAGCGAAATATTCTATGCAATTGTTGTAGGCTCACATTACCTCCAAGTAACAAAGTTATTCAACATAACTGCCTTGAGTTATAACTTACAACGAGGCATAAATACTAAAACTAGTTTGCGCGAACATTTTCTCTCACAATAGGTAACATTTGTAATCTCGACGTTCATTACTGGAGAAAGCATCATATAAAATGTGCACAATATCCGATGTGAACGCGGCAATAAGCAGGCCTATGCTGTACCTTGAGGCTTGTTTACATTGAGCAAGTTAGTGGTCGAGTAGGCGGGAATGAAAATACCAATAACAGTATTCTATTGTAACAATATTTTGATTTAAAAGAAAGTCCATGGAGTTTCTTGCTGGTTCTCCTCCATAGGAACCCAATACGCTTTGGAATGGTCAAATAGTTTCATTTTTCTAACTGACCAACTCCTTGACAATTCAAAAGTACCTGTAATTGGTTTAATTGAATTAAATGCTGTAAGTTTGTTTTGAGTTCTTATTCGATTTTACGTAGAATGTGATTTTGGTGATTTTTATGAAATGCAAATGATTGACTTTCTCAATATTTGAAATTAAATGGAAATAAAAACCAGCCAAGTGCGATTCGGACTAGCGCACAAAGGGTTCCGTACCATTATCTATAAAAACGGCATAAAAACACGTTTGTTGTATGGGAGCCCCCTTAAATATTTATTTTATTTTAATTATTTATTATTAAAGTAAAAAATGCAACTGAGTATTTTATGAATATTTCAAGTGCCTATCTATTGCCATTATCGATATCGAGCAATAAATACCAAAAAAATCGCGTTTGTTGTATGCCCTTAAATATTTATTTTATTTTTAGTATTTTTTGTTATAGCGACAACAGAAATACATAATTTGTGAAAAAATTTACTGTCTAGCTATAGCGGTTCTTAAGATACAGCCTGGTGACAGACAGACGGACAGACAGACAGCGAAGACTTAGTAATAGGGTCCCGTTTTTACCTTTTGGGTACGGAACCCTAAAAAGTGGTTCTATTTCAGATGCAGGTGTAGTATACAAGATGAATGAAAATGATCGAGAATCAGGCTTAGTAGTTTGCAAATACTCTCCGTATTTGAACATTACGGGCCTATGTGGTTTATAAAACTAGTGAACTACCTGAAAAGTGAACTAACAATGGTCCTATTTACTTGCTCTTGTACCTACTCAACCGAATGTAAACGGACCCTTGCTCTGGCGATATTAATATAGGATTGCGTTCGCCCGACGCAAACCGTGAGTAGATACCTAGTACCAGCTATATTTGCAGAACCCCGCACAGACTCGAACTATTGAATTTAAAAATAAGCACAAACCTACCGTGATTCAACATTTACGTGCAGCTTCATAGAATAAACTAACAAAGGAGGTTCTACCTCGTGTGGTTTGTATGGAAGTGAATCGAGGCAATGCACCGACTTTTATTTTTAATGTACAATATTGTGTTCAATATCCGAGAAGTTTAGTTTGGGAAAGCTTTTCTATTCTTTTCTATATTTTTTTTTTTCAAATTACATCTGTTACAGCTGTAGTGGCAATCATGTCATTTGGTTTAAATAGGTCCTTACTTTTACTATTTTGTTTATCTTTTATATAGATTCTTTTCTTTTAGATTTTGTGAATATAAGAACGTTGTAGGCTGTAGACTTGTGGATCATTTTATATTTTACTAAGTACCTGGTACTTGTTGATATGCTTACACTGTCCTCCCATACCTATTAACACTGTAATTTGGAAACATTGTAGAAACCATTTATTTTGAAAAGAGTAACTGTAGAGTTTCTTGCCGGCTCTTCTCCATAGGAAGCGACCAATTGGAACCGTGCACCTAGCTTCTGACGTTTCATAAGTGCCCATGTAGATTTATGTGAAATAAAATGTTTTGAATTTGAATTTTGAGTACATTATCTTTCTTAACCGACTAGCTTGTGGCTAAGTAATAACAGCCGCACGGATCAATCCATCAGTTTAAGCTACGCTTGCTGCGGTTGGTCTGTGGATGGGTGACCATCTTTACATACCGAGACTCCTCCGTGCTTCGGAAAGCACGTTAAGCCGTTGGTCCCGACTGTCATTTGTGAATCTTTGACAGTCGTTACGGGTCATCAGAAACCCGAAAGTCTGACAACCAGTCTTGCCAAAGGGTATTGTATTACCCAATTACTGGGTTGTGGAGGTCAGATAGGCAGTCGCTCCATGTAAAATACTGGTATTCAGCTGCATCCGGTTAGACTGGAAGCCGACCCTAACATAGTTGGGAAAAGGTTAGGTAGTTTGATTGATCTTTGTCGAGATTGTAATTAACTGCTTCATTGGTGTAGTAATCGCAAGCACTACTGCTGCGCATGAGGTCCTGGGTTCGATTCACAGGTCGGTCAAAGTGTTATTTAGTTTTTACATTAGGAATTTCTTAGTAATAGCCTGGAGTCTGGATTTGTGCCCGGTTGATGGCAATAGGTTCGTCCTAGCACATGGGACTTAAACAGAACTGGCAAAATGTGGGTGTACGTGCTATAGGCACTATCGAAGAAACGCAGATTTGTACACTGTAAGGACTATTCTTGCTTGTAGCGCTCGGCCGCTATAGTAACGCTTACCTACGAAAAAAAAGGATCGTGTGCACGGGATTCTGTTTTCAAATTGGTTGGATATACATTACCCCGATGGTGTGTACTGTGAGGACTTATCATTGGAATTCAACCTCACGCATTATGCAGGCTGGCAAGAACGCTCTATGGTATCCGAACATTCGAACATTTTATATTTAAATTAGGATTTTCGTATGGTGTGCTTTTGTTGTAAGAAAAACGAGTTGAGCCCGTGGCGTCGGTCGCGTAATATTGTCTTTTGCTTTATACTGTTGGTTTAATTATAGTCTGTTTTTCCAAAAGCTTCTTTAATTTCTCACACTTCACACGATCCCGACTACCGCAGCCAAGTTAGTTGCTCACAGTACTATCGGGGTAACGTATATCCAACCAATTTGCCCAACACTTTAGGAAATACAGGCTGATGTTATGTTATGTAAAGTTACACTCGTGACAATCTAAAAAGTCCGATTTGACGTTTCCTACTCGAACGTGTAATAAAACGTTATACCTCGAGAATCAGTTTTCAAGCAATATAGATAAATCATCGATTACAAAATCTCTCAGTATGTTATATCGACATGTTTCGAGAATCGGTTTTTAAAGCAATCGATTTTTTTTTCCATTACTACACAAAGGATTTTATAGCTGTCAAATAGGACTTCTTAGATTGTTGCGAGTTTAGAGTGTTAAAAATGTTTTTGATACTTTTATTCTTAGTCATGAGGCTCAAAATAATCATGCGCAAAAGTTATCTATTCCAAATAATGAATGCGAACTATAAAATTAGGCCAATTGTATTCAGCCTAGTGAAATTAGAACAACATACTGTTACTGAAGGCACCCCAACTTCCTAAAATTAACATTGGCATCAAAAAACAAAGAGGTGAAACAAAACTTGACTTAACAGCGATCGCATTACAAATTCCTTTTTCCTTTTGACGTACAAAATTGTAACCCAAATGATATTTAAAACAATATTCGTTGCCACAAAGGCCGCAGAGCCAAGCGACAAAAACAAAGGCCGCTTACATAGATTCGATAGTTTACATCGCAGCGAAGTAATGTGGTTTTAATCACACCATGTATTTATACATAAAAACATTGTTTGTACAGACCTTGTATACAGTGTCTCTAGTATATTATTATTATTGCTTATGTTTATTTGTTTTTGATAATTATGAAACTATTGTTTTTTTTTTTTTCAAACAATCATAATAGCTGTACAGATTTAGATAAAACATAGCACGTTATGTTGAATGTATCCTAGAACGATAATGTTATAGATACTTTAAGATTAAGGTTCGATATACATTATTAGATTAGATTGTAGTTTTTTTTTAATATACGTAGAGATGTACCTACAAATGTCAAAATAATGCATGTATACTACGTTTGACATTCATAATTATGTCGTGTAAAAAGTTGTTCGTGTATATAGACATTTATTTCGCAAAATTTTATTGGTTATTTGTTGAAAGGTTGCAAAAGACATCAGGTGTATTGATATGACAAAGTTATACACGACCGTTAAGTTAATAGGTACGAGTATCTAAGCAATATCTATGTCTATTTGCAAGTAAGCTTAGGTAAGTAAATTAAAAAGAAGAGAAACTAGCATCTAGCCTTATTAGCATAAAAATAACACTATTACCTGGTACTTAGTTATTTCCTCACAAGAGATTTATTCATTCAATTAAATAGAATTGTGAAAGAAAAAAAAACTTTATAAATTTGCTATTCAGACAACTACAAAAAATAAATTAAATAAAGTGTTAATAATAAAATATTTAAGTTTATTTATCATATTGTTGTCATATAAAACAATTTAATTTTGCTGCATTTCAGAAATATTTGCAATTTTTAAAATTTCAGACTACGTGAAATTAAGCAAAGGAAAAAAAATGATTACCTTGTACAGTTATTTAATCCCGTAAGTCCGATCCACAGCACTGTTTGCACAACACAACACGAAGAGGCATTACGTGGCCAGAATGAGTAACCATGAACACTGTCAAAATAAATCTGGCTAATGTCCATTTTAATAAAATAATTTATATTACCTAAAGTATCAAAACTTTTTGTACAGTCGCAGAAAAAATTGTTGACAAAATTACACATACACACGGTAAGTATAATATTCGGTTACTTATCAAAGCATTTAATCTGTCGGTAAAAAGTAAACAACCTGTGGGTATGAAATAACGAATGTCGGTAAACGTAGACAGTGACGATTCGATATAACGAGGAAAATAAATAAAAACGAGTGTCGATAAATTTAATGTTGTTGGTTACGATAAATTATGGAAAAAGTATTAATATTGATAAATATTTTGAGTAATGAACGGAATGGGACGTTTCGTTGAATCTTTTGTTCAGTAATTGTTGTAAACGTTACTATTTTCTTTTATCAATAAGGCTCATATTCATGAAAGTAAAGTAAGATTTTGTTAAGTACGGTAACATCGTCACCCAGTCTGCTAATAAGAACACACTGTGATTACCATTCCGTCTGGCAATAAGGGTGATTATTGTACTTTTACTTTCGACCTTTCATTATAGCGGGTACTGGTGGGCCCATACATTAGAATAAAGAAAACTCGTAAACTAATCATACTTGAAAAACAATTTACCTGCCAATTTATGCCAAGAAAATTATGATTCATTATTTTAGTCATAGATGATGTATGAATTGTTGTAATCATCAAGGTTTGGCTGACTTAGGGTCTTAGTAACCGAATGTGTTTTTTTGGGAAATATTTCATTTCATCGCTAATCCCCCTTGAGCAAGCGTGATGATCAATGCTCGTGTCTTCTCTATATGAGAAGAGGTCTTTGTCCTGCAGTGGAACAATAATAGGCTGAAATTATTATTATTTAATTTCTAAGAAATTGATGGCTCTTTGTTACTTAAAAAACCTGTAGATCTTAAATCTAGTTCACAATAGTAGTAGAACAATGGCACAAGACCAAAAAATAAAATTAATTGAGTTCGAAGCTGGTACGTGGCACTTTTACCGAATGTCCATCACTATAAAGTATTCGGACAACTTAATCTGGTTCATAGAAAAGGACAGTGACAGAATGACTGCATTTTTAGAGCAGGTCGGATTTTTGCACTGAGAATTTATAGGCCGGTATTTTAGAGGCCAGTTTCATTTAGTTTGTGTGCTTTTTAGTAAGTTCTGACTTACATTCGGAGTAATTAATGAATACTGATATCGATTTTGTAGTTACTTCAATGGTAAGCTAGACGAGTTTTTTTTTACAAAACAAAGGGATAATTAGTTTTGTAACAAAGTAAATATATTAAAAACTTTTGAATAGTTTAAAAAACTATTTGTTTCTTTTAGAAAGCGATTGTATTTTTGAGGGGAAAACGCTGTGTTCAATTCTAAATAAATATTGAGTTATGAGTACGGCAATATTTTTGCGTCGCAAAACAGTTAAAATAATTGCTGCGTAATTTTCAGATTCCTATTTATAAAAAAAACTTGTGAATGACGTCCAAATTTCGTCCATGACCGCTATATTATTCGATTGACCTTTTAGTTCAATTGAGCAAACTAACAACCGTTATTATACGAAAATCTAAATAGAGCTAATGTAGGTTGGTACTAGATATGAGATATTTTTTGCCATCATTATTTTGTATCATTTTTTGTCTAGTGGGGAAAGACGGAGTAGTCAGGTGGTCAAGTTTTATAAGAAATTGCTTTTAGTTCTTGCAGTATCAAATGACCTCATCTCATCTGTTCATAGTCTACCTACTGATTGCAAGATTATACCTAATCACAATAAAAAAGTTCTTATAATGTGGTGATAGAGATAAGTTCCTAGTGTTTGGAATATATCTATTTGTCCCAAGTTACCCAAAAACATTTCAGATTTCGATCAAACTTTATTTGTATACCGGTGCCTGTTACCTACATTCTGCTTCTACTACGCCTATAAATTTGCATTTGCCGAAACCTTATGTTGCCAAGTCGCGAATTCAACTCAAGACAACACAAATAAAACCTTATTGTCAGCAATTTATTAAGAAATGAAGGATGTATTACATAGATAAAGATAGTTTGAGAAAAATACCGCGAAATAAGTCGTACAAGGAATAAGAGGAGAGCGATATATTCATGTTATCTTAACGAATACGCAGAAATATCTTATTGCTGTCAGTAATATATTGCCTTATGGTTATGTGAGATACTAATACAATAAAATGTTGGATGGTGCGTAGCTAATACTATGACAATGAAATGGGATTCGGAAATATATAGGAGCGGTTTTTCGACTGCTTTTAGTAAGTTTTGAAGAGAAGATTTTGCTCGTTGTGTAAAGAAGTTGAAATGGGAAAGTTTCCAGATTCAATCTCGTATTCAATTGAAAGTGAACTGATGCTCTCGAAAGGCCTAGAAAGATAGTTATTTTCATTTTAGATCGGTTTAGTACTAATTTAAATTAGTTCATCGTCCATAAACGCCACCAGATACTCATAAAAGTTTAATTTTCAAAAGTTTGAGCTGTTGAGAGTCGAAACAAAAGTTTTCAAATTAGTACAATCGCTCTCCAAACGTCAATGAACATCAACGACAAAAATTTAATGAATCATAATGCAGATATATAGGCTATATGTTTGTTTAAACACAACGTATCGAATGCAATATTGTTTAGCAATCAATAAAATTGAAGGCCGTAGTCCTGCGGATTACGTCCGCATCAACAGACACCACTTAAACATGAGACAATGCAACCATTTACGAATCAACAAACTTTTATTATCCACTAACACAATCGCGAATTAATCGCGATTACACAAAAATCGACCGCGGGAGTGACGTCACCTTTTAATGAAGAAAGAAACGAGCACGAATTTATGTGGTCGGGCGACAAACTGACCCGCGATCGGGGCGGCCGTTGCCAAACCCATAATCCCTTAATTAGCCCACCGTGTAGGATTTACTCAGGTTTTTTTGAGTGACAGTGCAGAGTCGCGCGGGCGTCGCGGTTGTCGCGGGTGTCGCTGGGCGAGCTCGGCGCGTGTTGTGACGCGGGCGCGTGGGACAGCGCGCGTTGTGCCGGGCGCGCGCGGGCGCTCTGTGCGCGGTGTTCGCGCCACGCCGCCTCAGCCTCGACTGCCGGGCATGGAAATTCGATTTTTCTGACGTTTCCTCCGCGCCTTGCTTCGCCACGATCGAACTGCACGCCACATGAATAGTTGCTGCTTTACCCACCGCTGATTTTGCACGTTCATTTTACTGTAACTGTAATAATTCCAAATGTTTTATGACACTTTTGGTCGACGTCGACAGTATGAATGTGGTAAGGGTTTCGATCACGCAAAATTTCGATTTTGCAATACGACCTCCTCGTTCTGACCTTGGTGTTTTTCGTATCCGCTCATATTTGCTTATCAAAAGGCTGTAAATACTCAAAGGCTGTAGGCAGCTCACAATGATACCTCCAGAAAAACATAAACAGAGTTTAGAGTAAAATTTTGTTTTTGGGTAAAGTTTTTAAACGAACTTTAAATAAATTAGAGAGGACACTCAATTTTATTTAGAACAAACTCTACTTAAGAATTAATGGTGTTTTGTCAATGACCGTTAGTTTACCGTGCTTTCACTTAACTCCTACATTTTTTAAGTTCTCACTGAGAACCTTTAGTTAATGGTAGTGAGCGTCCATTAGGGCAATACTACGGAAGTGAAAATAAATTTGCCTCACGCCATCACCGCACGCGGCATGTACCTGCCTACTTGTAGACATGAAAATATTTAAAAAGTAACAAATGTAAGATTTTGTGATAACACTAACTTAACTTTATTTCAAGTTAAAGTTTAAAGACCGTGAAAAGTTTTGACAAGTTACTATAAAGTCAACAGTTGAAATGCAGAATCAGCAGTGGTATTTATATTTCCAGTGTCGCCAAGGTGGGTTCAGTGGCGAGTCGATTGGTTTCTGTGTTACGCGTGCTACGATGAGTCACGAGTTCAAATCCCACAAGGAACAAATATTTGTCTGGTCTACAAACTTCTAGTTTGTGCATGTGACAGTTTTATTATGTCTAAAAACGTGCTCACGTTACAGGAGGAATTCCGAGTCTGGGGCCAAAAGTTTAAAAAAAAAAAGATTGATAAAAAAATATAGTGACAATTTTTTTTTTACTTTGTCCTAGGCACGGAATTACTCCTAATTAAAAAAAACCTTTTTTTATTTTCAGTTCATTAGTCTTTCCTTACTAACTAACCAAGTAAAGACGTGGCAAGTTTGACTAACAGGAGTTTATGCTATAAGGGGCGCAGGCGATGGTTTGTCCGAAAGGGTTACCGTGGCCCCTGGCAACATACAGGCAATTGAAGGAACACGGGTAGGTTTTGAGTCTGACACGCCCTTCTGCTCCACCCAGAGCGGGAAAGTTATTTGATAAATTTACAACCAAAAAAAAGGTGATGTTGCTGAGAGTACTTACCTACAAATAATGCTGTTATGTTTATTTACCGATCCCTTAAACTTTAGACGGTAAAATAGAAGAGAATATTTAAAGATAGAGAATTACAGATTATATAAATTATTGATCGTAGAAATTTTACGCAATGGCCGCTCTAATGGTAAAAAAAAAAACCATAAAGCTGCAACGAACTCGAAATCTACCTAGTTCTAGCGTAGTGAGAGTGAAACTTTGTATAGTTTTTGCACGCAATACAGCAAAAAGAGCAATTTTCTTGAAAATTATTATGCAAATGAGTAAATACCTAAATCTTTATCGTGTAGTAATAAGTCGTTGGTAATGCATTCCTGTATTTGTGAAAGTTTTTCTTTACAAGCAATAAAGGTTGCATGAGTACCTACTTGGTTTAATTCCTGCTAACTGCTAGGGAATTTTCCATTTCGAAATGAGGTAGTTTCCCATAGAAAAAAAGAGATTCAATTTTATTTTAATTTATTCTTGTATTATTATATACAAGTTTGCCACCTTTTTTGCCCGCCGTACCTACTCTGATAACCTCAAGAAACGGGTTGTATGAAGTGCTATAAAACGTCATAACAGTGCAGCCTGCTGCCAAGTCCTCAACCCGATGTTAACAGTTAGGGGGTTGGCAGCACACTCGACAACTTTGACGGTTATTCGCTAGTTTAACCTCCGTTTAGCTTTATTGTTCGTGTGCTCTCGAAGTGCAGTTCAGTGTAGTGTTTGGACATCGTTCAACCATTTATTTTTAAAAGAGTAACTGTGGATTTTCTTTGCGGCTCTTCTCCATGGGAAACGACCAATTGGAACCGTGCACCTAGCTTCTGACGTTTCATAAGTGCCCTTGTAGGATTATTTGTAATAAAATATTTTGAATATTGTTTTTTTTAAATCGTTTTTAAGAGCAAAACATATGTATTTGTAACATGTGTATTTAAAATGTGTTATCATATTTAAGGTTGTGGCACATACCATCAAACTAAACAACTTTCTCTATTGGATCAACATCGTACTCGCGAAAAAATTATCAACTGTCCCATACATTTGGGTCGAGTAAGTATTGAAGTTGTAGACTTATGGCTGTTTGATAAAGCTCATTGATGGAATCTTAGATGGAATCACTGAAAAACATAAAAACGATAAAGAGAGACTGCTGGTCATCTCTGGAAGAGGCCTTCACCTTCTACTAAAAGGGGTTCTTGCTGCAAAAACTGAAAGCGTTAAAATAAACTATATTATTAAAATGTAATAAAAAATAAATAATCATATTAATTCAAGAATAGAAAAGTAACATAATATTATTGATTGATTAAATGTATGTAATTATAGGTACCTACCTATAACTAAAATTTTGTGAGATTGTTAGTAATTTATGAATGAGGAATGTTATAATATCAGAATTATGGTTACATGCACTTTTTTATATTTATTTTTTTAATTTAAAAAGCAAGAAATAAAAGGCTATTTTATTTTATTTATTTATGTATTGAAGTTTTGTATGGGGACAGCAGATTTTTTTCGCGATTACGATTTTGGTCCCATTGAGGAAGTTGTTCTGTTTGATGGTCTACCTCACACCCATAATTTTCAGCACACCTTTCTGAAACATACTGTATAGTTACTTCTTTGAGACGGTCCTATACAGGGTGGCAGGGACATTGACGCGAAAACTGTTACCATGGATTCAGTAAGTGATTCTGAACCCCCTACGTTGATATTTTTCGTCAGTTATTAAAAAAATCTGCTGTTTCATAGAAAAGTGCAATACCTACGCCGTCAACATGTATGGAACAGCAGATTTCTTTTTTAATAACCGACGAAAAATATCAACGTAGGGGGGTTCAGAATCACTTACTGAATCCGATTCGATGTCTGAGTCGATGTCCCTACCATCCTGTATTAAAAAGCAATGTTCATTACGGGTTACGGGATATTTTTAAAAACATTCAAAGCGGAAGATACTACAGGCAAATCTACTCTAGGATTCCTAACAATGTCTATAACGAGTCTTGTTAAGACAATATACCGTCAAAACGCTGCATATTAAGGAGGCAATTAGGAGAAATATGCAACTGTAGGTACTTGGAAATCATGGCTGAATAACCCGACATTTAATTGGCAACATTCTTCCAACTTGCAATTTGATATTACGCAAACTTGGGTTGAATTCTTAAATGTTGTTATGAACTTTGCAAAGGGCTGTTCAGAAATTAGTTATTCTTAATACCGCAGTTTTATTTTGATTATGATTTTACAAGTTATTATTAAATATAAAAGCTTGTTAACTGCTCTTGTAGATACCTTTTTTTTTTGGGTGTTATATTATCAAATAACTTCTCCCGCTCTGGGTGGAGCATGAGGGCGTGTCAGACTCTTACTGACTAAAACCCACCCATGTTCATTCAGTTGCCATGTTGCCGGGGGCCACAATAGTTTCGGACTTCCTTGCAACCCCAGCAGGCATCGGCCCTAGCGAACCCTGTCAGTTCTGCTGACATCTCTTGAGGCGCGCGTGGAAAACAACGCGCCGTCGACCCGGGCCTGGTCCTTATCGGACGGCGAGCTACTCATTGCTCACCGTCCACAAGCTCGCGTCTACGGTGGCCGGAAATTGGCCTGCGATTCCCGACGCCCAGGGCGTCTCCTGCGGCGGTTAGGGGCGTGAGGACGCGAAATTTGCCTCTCCCTCAGGCGTTCCGTCTCCTCCTTCGCGAGCATTACTGCTTCGCAGGAGATGACGGCCTCCCATGCCCTTCTTGTAGATACCTGTGGTAAGTTTTGAAGTTCTACTTGCATTGCGACTTGTATCAAGTAAACCTTCACACATAGATGCAAATTAAGTAAAGTTTTAAATTCAAGAACCGTGCCATTGTATGCAATAAAAACATTCTCAAGTGCGAAGAAGGTCATCGATGCCTTTTACCTTACAATGGAGGTAGCAATAATCAACATGTAAATAATAGCTTCCTTAATTCTACGTTTACTACAAAATAGCAATAAAAAGCCAACTAACCTCGAGTAAAAGGCTTTAATACAAAACGAAACTCCGCACTTCCTTCCAGTGCATTTTATAAAGTCGTTTGCATAAGAAATCATAACTTCGCTTGATAAAGTCGACGAATTAAAGAGTAATGAAAGTGCTCATACATTACAAGCAAAATCACAGACGTTTAAATCTACATTACAGTGGGTATCATGAAAGTCGAGCTACTAAAACACTAGAAAGCTGGCAAAAGTCCAAGTTACCGTGTACTACAAGCTATTACGATAGAACTCCATTTTTTTTACTAACAAATTATACATTTTATATACAAAATGTTTTAAAGCCTTGACGTGATAGCGGAAAATTTAATTGCCAACAAGGTTTCGGACGATAAAATAAAAAGTTTTGAGGAAAATGTGAAACGAATTTTTGGGATGCTATTTTGCTTTTTCGCTGTATGATAAAAAATCGCGTGTATTCGGATAAGAATTATTTTGTCTATGAAATGCGTTTAAAAAGGGAACGTAATGCAGTTATATGTCTCTTTGTGCGATGAATGATAAAAACAGGTGCATTCCATATATCCTGTGTGTATGTATGTATACTCATATCGCACCTTTAAAGTAAAACCGTTACTAAACGAATTTTTTTCATGAATTGAGTTATCATGCCATTCTATTTAAAATACGTGCTTTAGATAGATGGCATTGATAACTTTCATTTAGTAACGGTTTTACTTTAAAGGTGCGATATGTATCCTTACATATGTGTATGAAACCTAATTTACACAGTGCGATTTAATTGCAATAGGCTACTCACCCCCACGTTAGATGGGACTTAAACATAACTAGCGAAATATGTGAGTTACTATATAGTTATATATATGCCGTGGCCAAATCTTAGAATTGACTTTCTTATGAAATGGCCAGCTAAAATTGGCCTCAGTCAAAGTCAAAGTCAAATCATTTATTTCAAATAGGCCCATGTATGGCACTTTTGAACGTCAAAAATTACAAAATAATAAAATTGATTCTAGTCGCCCCTTCCAAAAGGTAGTTTTCGTATGGAGAAGAATGGGCAAGAAACTCCACCGTTACTCTTTTAAAATGTTTTACAATATTGTTTGTATATGTACGTACATTTGTTAAATAATTATTATATGTGAAGACGATGCACCTAGAATAAAATTACTATACCACAATAGGTAAAAAAATTAAAAATGAAGCAACGATAGATAATTTAATTTGTGACAGATACATGGTTCTCACATATTTACAAACATTGTAAAAGTAGACGATTTTCCTAAAATGTTACAATTAATAAGTCAGTGTGTAAGGAAGTAATCACAGAATGTAAAATCAATGTCATACTTAAAACAAAAAGTAATAAATTTTACAATTAAATTAGCAACCAGTTTGATTTTGTCTTGATTCTAAATTATCCTATGGAGCAGGACCAGCATGTTTCCAAGCACTCTTATCTTGGATATAATCCTCTAATTTGTAATATGCCTCATCGTTTAAACATCAACGTTTAATGATATGTCAGTCGACGTTTGGCCATATCATTAATGTAGGGTATTCATGGTTTAAGATGTAGTAAAAATAGCCAAGTAACTGCGACCAAATTAGAAGTAGCACAGTTCTAACCTAACCCATTTGGTCGGGGTGCCACAGAAGCAACGAAATGTTTAATTTTTAAAACTAATTTTGTGTGCTATGTTGCATTTCATGTTGCGGCTGCGGTCAGCGAGCGCTACTTCCAAGTTGATCGCTTTGCATAATATCATATTTGGAAACCCAATAAAAGTCCATCGCCTTTTTTTACGTGGTACTTCGTTTGATTTGTTGTATGCCGCCGCCATGATGCACAGCAAAAACAAAGCGACATCAACGCCTCTACCGATGGACAATCCAACTATTTTACGATATGATCACTAATGTTTGGTCACATCATGAAGTAGTCATGCGTTTAACTGTTCATATCGTCAAACGTTGAGTATTCAATGATCTAGCCAGACCACATCATGATGTAACCAGCGGTCGATGTTTATTTCATGAAATGATCAATTTTAAGATCTGGCCACAACATAATTATATATTTATATATACTTCAAGGATTACAGGCGTGGTGTTATGTTCTGGGGCATAGCAAATGTTTTAGCTACAATAAAAGTGAAACACTGTAAACAGTGTTTAGCAAGCCACAAGCAAAAAACTCGCATCGTGTAAATGAGGCTTAATTCTTTGCGTCGAAACTCAGATGAATTAATATTACCGATCACAAGGTCATAAAATGTAATAAATTAGCACAAGATTTCTATTTTCGTTCACGAAGCTTTCGAAGAGATTTTTCGAGGTCAAGACGTTGTTGACTCTTCGAGAGTTTTTAAAAATAAATTGCTAGTCCTTCAGAATTTGCGTCATCGTGATACAATTATTAAACCAATTTTAGTATTTGTTTGAATACTTTTATTAAATAATAACAGCCACACGGTCGATCGACGCCGGTTCTATGCTTGCCGAAGCCAATCCGTGGATTGGTGACCATCCATCACATATCAAGACCCCTCTGTGCCTTGGAAAGCACGTTAAGCCGCTGGTTTTGGCTGTCATTTGTAGATCTTTGACGGTCATTACGATAGCCAGAAGCTCAGAAGTCAGACAACCGGTCTTACTAAGAGGTATCGTATTACCCAGTGACTGGTGACAGTGTTATGGAGGTCATATAAGCAGTCACTTTATGTAAAATACATCACCGCTTTTGTATCCGGTTAGACTGGAAGCCGACCGTTAGACTGGATTTGTTTTAACAAAGAAAATCAATTCAACAAAACGGTAATATGACGAAACACAATACATTTTTTGGAAACAATACATTAATTGACACATTTAAATTTTCATAACGTCACGCAGCAATGTAACAAAGATAAAAGTAAAGCCGTGTTGAATGCAGACTGTCCGTCAAAGCCTATTTATTTATTTATAGTTGTGTGAATTCAAAACTTCGTTCACGAACATTTCGGCCCCATGTTGGGTGCCAATAGCAGCCGTGCAGAGTTCCTATTTGTTTTCCCGTAAAAAAAATATTTGTTCCAACGTTTTTATTAAAATAACATCGTGTTACATGTAACCGCAGGGATGGAATAGATGTTGGTACCTTTGAGAAAAATGTTGCTGCGTGATTGGGCGTTTTTTTTTAAGTGAAGATTTCTTTAGCCGCGTTGAGCGATTTTTGGTTGGGCAAAATCTTATGGGTTCGCGTCATCGACATGCCAATGTTAACAGTACATCTACAGTTTTATGAGTAACCACTGTTATTTCATAGTTTTAAGTTTTCACTGTTGTTGGCAGTCCATGACTGCCAATTTTTTATTATTAACCGACTTCAAAAAAAGGAGGAGATTCTCAGTTCGTTGGAATCTTTTTTTTCCCTAGGTGTTCCCACATAAATTGAATCAGCTTTGCTTTGGTAATTTTTAACTGAACTTACTTAGTTTTTTTTTAGAAATTGGTTGTTTTTTTTTTAAAGTGTTTATTATTTAGTGTTGTAACATGTTGGATTTGCTACCAATTTACATTTTCGATAGGTATTTTAAAGTGGTTTCGTTTTTATTTTTAAGTAATTTTATTTTCTAAGGTCTTAACTCATCATTATCTGCTGATATTTAGTGGTAACAAACTCATACTGTATTGGGAAAAACTTAAAAACCCAAAGCATCAAATAAATCATCATAATAATATTTTGATAAAACTCAATAAACCGCATAAACTGCACTAGAACAAATGATTCCTTCCAGTACGTACCTATATTAGATTACAGACACAAGATTTCGGTTTGCAACTCTTTGGGGAAATCGAGTGTTTGCCTTACGATCATAAATAAATATGTTTATGCCTCGTACAAATGCCTAAGATATTGCTACCTTACTATCTTATACAATTTCTAAGTCTTCTCATGCGGTTACAAATTCACGGCACAAACATTCACCCTTAACTAACATAAACGCTGATAAGTAAGATAGCAAACTATAGTTAATACGCTACTAAGCAAATGGGTGAAATACAAAGAGGTATTTGCTGTTTATGTATTCAAAATACCACACCAAAACAATAGCAAGGTCTATTCAAACAAATATAGAGGAATGATAAGGTATGAATTAAAAATATATGTACATTGAAAAAACCGGCTACGTGCATGTCGGACTACGCACAATGAAGGGGTCAAACGAGGGATGTAATTGGGATGAATTTATCCCAAGAACAAACTTAATATTGTAGTTGAAAACCATGTTTTCCCATACATTCCAACTGCAAATGTAAGATTTTATGCACAATATTGAGAGATTTACCATGTTAATTTAAGACCATAGACTTCTTAAAGGTTTTCCTGTAATTTATGAGTAAAGAATGATTCTCTGTATTTTTTTCATAATTTTAGGTTCTGTAATTTCGAAAATAAGGGGGGAATTGTCAAATTTCATCTATTTTCTTAAATATCATTTAAAATCTTAAATTCAAAATTTTAAAAAAAGCTGATCCTTTCTTTTTTGGGTGGGAAAAAGCTGATCCTCACAACACAACAAGCCCTTTCATTTGATATGTACGGTACAGTTTTCAAAACCTTTTTTATTTTACTTTTCAATTTGCCTCCGAAAAGTGACCACCATATTCAAAATTCATTTATTTACGTTACACGTCCGATTTGGATCACAGAAATTCATATTTGTACCCAATTTCAGCTAAATTGGTCCAGTAGATTCGGAGCAAATTGGTTGTAACAGACGGACAGACACACGAGTGTTGCTTTATGGGTTCCGTTTTTTCCATTTGAGGTACGGAACCCTAAAAACGAATTTAACTTTAAATAATGACGTCTAACATCCGCAATATTGAATTGGTTTGGACTCATATAGCATAGTTTGAATCATTTTAGATTAAAACCAATCTATCGACGTCATTTGTTGAAATTGATTCTGACTGTAGTCAGGTCAGGCTTGGACTGCGAATATGGGCCGAAAGGGAAATCGTGGCCCCCCGGCAACATGGTAACTGAAGGAACACGGGTGGGTTTTAGTCAGTAAGAGTCTGACACGCCTTCCCGCTCCACCCAGAGCGGGAGAAGTTATTTGATAATTACCCACCCAAAAAAAAAAAGTCAGGTCAGACTGTATGTATAAGCAAACCATCTCACATAACTAGCCAGTGAGATTCAAAACCCATATTTCAGCTTTACCGTATCAAGTAATTAGAAACCAACATCTGTCCAAACCACAAAGCGAAACCTTGCAACCCGTTTACGTTCCATTTGTAGAAACGTCTGAATGGTCATTATACTAGGCAAACAAACAGTCCGAATATCCCTTACAAACGGTTACATTCCCTAAGTAATTCCATTTTGTCTGTTTGTGTACCGAAATTGTAACTATATACGTGGAGTAAACGGGTTAGTGCAGCCGCAAGTCAATCCACTGTCGAGTTTACATCGCAGCCCCTGGGATGTTGCAAGCGCCTGCAACTGACCTTGTTTGTAGCGCAACATGATACGTAGCACGTTGCTGTAATTAAGCTTGTTTGTGGGAGTGTTTTAAAAGGGAATACAGTGTCGACGATACTCTTGAGCTTATAATGGTCGAGTCCTTAAGTTCTGAGTTGAGCTCCACGAGTACTGACAAATGCTTCCACTGATTGGACAGGTCCACTTAAATCTGTGTGGTTCTTTCCTCAAAAGACCATTTCAGACACTTAATTAATCTACATGGTCCTCATTTGGCCTGACCAAGATTATGTCTGGACTTTAAAAGAGACTGTGACCTCTGAGTTTGTTTCGGCCTTTCTTCTCAGAGTAGTCAGATAGGAAACGCCGAACCCATCTAGCTTATTTTTATTTTTTTTTTTAATATGACGTGTAAAAGTGGTTCCAACATCCTATTTACAGAATAAACAATTTCATTTAATTTCAGTCAAGTTCGAGAAGAGTCAAGATGTGTGATTTGTAAATAGGGATGTCCAAGAATGAAATGAATTACTTCTTTTTTAATAATTCTTCGTGTAATGTGTTCTGTCATGTATAATGTGTGCTTTAAATGTAATTTAGGATATAATAATAATATTAGGGTGCGACCTAGTTTTTTCTCTGTTGTTGACCTCCAGAAGCCTAATCAAAACGTCTGATCGGTTTAATCTTGTGACCTATCTAATGCCAACTAATATGATTGGTTGTTGTGAACACGTGACTGAGGTATTCTTGCACTCATAGAAGTAGATTTACTGTTCATAGATTTGATCAGGTGTTCAGAGGTTTACACCAGCGGTAACACACATAAAATGACAATTCATCGCAATAGGTTTAATTTTGACAGTTCACCCAAGTTCATTGCGTTATTTACGTTTTTGAGCAGACGAATTTTTCAAACCTAGTAATGGTTTATAAATATCCTTCAAAACTCTCGGATTGTGATTGAAAGTGTGTTGCGCAATTAGGGTGCCGGTTTCTGAATTTAGAATTTAAAGTAGAGAACTTATCAAACTCGACTTTAGCATTACTTAAGGTGATACCTTCAATAGAGCCCACGACATTCAAAAGTTCTTACGTTTTTTAAGTACAGTTTGACAAGTTCTCAACTTCAAATTCCCAAATCAGGAACCAGGTATGATCATAAGAGGGATATTAACTGTTGTAGTCTAAGTGGTTAACAGCCAGTTGCAGAAACGAACTTAAACTTTTAAGCTATCATTAGATATTAATCTTCCATTAACTTATTTTAACTTGTTGCAAAAAGCAACATTAGACTCGATTTTAATTGTTCTTTGATGAAATTTATGAAATCACTAGCGTTAATGTTCCATGGGGCATTAATATTTGTCTATATGTAACTGGGTGTAAGTGTGGTAAAAAAGCCATTAAAAACTTCACATTAGTTTGTTCAATAAAATGCGACAAGGCTTTATTATAATTCCACTAATACACCCGTGAAAAAAGTTTGGGCGTTTCACTTTAGTGACGTAATGTCGACATTGTACTCAAGTCGGACACGACATACAACAATTCACCTTGGATAATATAACATTAACATTCTAAACTAAATGATAATTTGTGATTATATTTTCACATTAAGGGGTTTATAATGTTTTTTGTGTCATTAATGCACTTCGCCGTAGGTGGAGTAATGAGGACTAGGCTAACATAGAAACTTTCACTAAGTCATGAATTGACAGGTTACAACATGGTGTGTTACATCGAAATCCTAAAAAAACTACCAAAAATATTTCAAGATCTTCAAAAGAGACAAAAACACAAACACACCCCCTCACACACACACACATCCAGAAACACACACACACACAGACAGATAGAGGTATTTACTAATACCTACACCCTTGTGGTGACCTTTTTTGTGAGAAATCTACAACTTGATGCATTTTATTTTAACTTTTTAGCCAAACTTAGATTATAAACAACAATTATATACAATATACCTATAGCCCATCGTGTTGGCTAAATTCTTAAAGGACTTAACACAAACAGTTTATAAACATGCCGCCATCCTCATGCAAAATAGCTCCATCAAGTAAAAGTGTCTAATTAAAATTTTCTTATTGCAAGTGAAGAATTTAGAAGAAGAGAAGAATCTGTGAAACTAGGCAGCGACCGAGCGATCCCAAAAGTAATTTGTTTGCCCCCTCCGCTGAAATTACATTCCACTTGATAAAAATTTAAAGAATTAAACACAACATCAGTGCCGTAATTTAAAATGTAATTTAATTGTGGGGCGATCCCTGGTATCTGAAAGCCTTCGAATTAAAATTACTTAATCTGTTTTATATCACATTTCAACTTATTCATGATTGGTTTTGATGCTCAATTTACTGATCAGAGAATAAATGAAGCTTTGATACGGACTTTGGCAAAAGCCGGAAGGTGGAGGCAAATGAAAAACTTGATCAAACTTTCAAAAATGGTAGAAAATGTTCTGGAAACAACTAAGTTACTTTCTAAATAAGTTCATAAAATCTGAATGAAATATTCACCCTCTTAATAGCCACCAGGATACACAAAGTAACTTATTAATTAATAATGACAGCGACGAAGCAGCAAATATTCATCACGTCGAATTTTACATCCTATTAAATTCAAATTGTCTGATAAACGATTTTGACGCAAAATAGCGCTATTTTATGCCCACTAAAAGTCTGTAAACATGAAATTAAGTTATAAAAGTATAGGTACAAGTCCGTCCCTGGGGAGATACTATGCGAACTCGACTCACTATGTGCAGTGACCTTGCAATTTTCATAAATGTATATTTTAGAACTATTAAATCTTAACGACGTCGCATCTTAACGTACTGGAAGAGGTGATAAAAAAAGATGTAAAAGGTATATATTTTTTATGTGAGAAAGACCTATACTGTACTTTTTAAATACTTTTTTTTTGTGTGGGAAATTATCAAATAACTTCTCCCGCTCAGGACGGAGCGGGAGGGTGTGTCAGACTCTTACTGGCTAAAACCCACCCGTGTTCCTTCGGTTGCCATGTTACCGGGGGCCACGATCTTCGTTTCGGAGTTCTTTGCAACCCCGGCAGACCTTTTAAATACTGGCCAATAATATAAGCCACAGCTACAGCAGATGCGGTATTCAGATGATTACAATGACTTACATTTTAAAAACGCACTAAGTAGGTAAGTATGTCTTTTATTTACCTATTTTAATATTTTTGAATAATGTATATGTCTGTATAGATATTACATAACATAACAACACCTTGTTTCCCCGAAGGTTTGGTCAGAGGTGTACCTGTAGTAGATACACCCACATTTCGCCAGTTATATTTAAATCCCATGTAATAGGGGGCGAGCCTATTGCCGTAAACCGGGCACAAATCCAGACTCCGAGCTGGTGGAATGTGAGCTCGGCTATCATTGTGCCGATTGTCGTAACGGCAAATGGCCTGATGGCCGAAAGCCTCGACCAACATCTCTCGAGGCTCTCGTTAGGCGGCTGGATCAAACGCCTGATTCAGAAGGCAGTACTCCTCGATACGGCTCGCATTGTGAGGAGGTTCCTGTCTCTGCAGCCCTAACCACCGGTAGCTTGGACCCTGCTCACGATACCGGCGGACTTCTACTGAAAAATTTCAGATGAAAAAACCCAATAGCACTTTGCCCGACCCGGGAATCGAACTCAGGTCCTCATGCTCTGCTCTGCGACCACTAGACCAACGAGGCAGCCGAGATATTAAGCTAGTATAATTCAGCTAACGAAGTCACGATTTCAATATTTTACCTTAGTAGTATTTAGATCAAATTATTTATATATTTAGTGCATTTATTGTTCATCTTGCAAACGGTTACATTTAACTGAGTTCATAGGCAGATCTAGAATTACGTCGCTCTTAATTTCAATTTTTTTTTTTGGTACCCTTTTTAGATCTTTCCTGTAGTATATTTCTCTCAAAATATTATAATTTTTGTTGTTAAATGATGATAAATTATAAATGATGTTTATTCCTGTAAATAGGTTTATACAAACACTTTTACACGTCAATAATATGATAAGGTTAACGATGTTAAGGCTACTTACTACACACAGTGTCGGCGGCACGGACCGGCTTTTGCCGAGCGGCAATCGTTTGTGTGGCAAGCCGGGCTCACCGCGGCTTGCCCGGCGGCACTGTGTATAGAAAGAAGCCTCTAATATTTAAAAAAAACTCACTTATTCGAAAATGAAATCGAGTTACCAATAGTAGGGATGCAAGTAATTAGTGGTGAATATTTGAAGGTTCCGCCGGCTATCAGGGCAAGCGGTCTGTTTGCCCGCCCCTGGGTGGATGGGTGGATAACTATCATGCTACCCGCAAAGTGTTTTAAAGTATTAACGTCTGCAAACTTTGACATTGCAGATATTATTATGATAAATGAGATTCTATGATTGGTGTAGTGAGGAAGATGGAATTTCTCGCTGAATGAAAATTAGTCAGATCTTCATTGGAAGTTAATTAATTTGATTGAATCCTTCATAAACAACAACAACATAACATCACGCCTGTAATCCCCGAAGGGTTAGGCAGAGGTGTACCCATAGTACACCCACATTTCGCCAGTTATGTTTAAGTCCCATGTAATAGGGGGCGAGCCTATTGCCATCAACCGGGCACAAATCCAGACTCCGGGCTACTACTGAGAAATTCCAGATGGAAAAACCCAATATCACTTCGCCCGACCTGGGAATCGAACCCAGGACCTCATACTCAGCAGTAGCCCTTGCGACCACTAGACCAACGAGGCAGTCCTTCATAAACAGTCGTGGTAAAAGAGTGCCTAAGCCAAAGCAAATCCAAACCCCAATCTCATATAACGATATCAATATTTTGGCATAGATATCTATCTAAGAGTTTCATCTGAAACTCTTAGATATAGAAATTCCAAATCATAAAATCGGGGTATTGTAAGTCGTTGATACTAGTATAATGTGTATCCTGGCTCCTTAAATACCAAACAAAAATTAAGTCTGACGCGAAAAAAACACAATTTTATTAAGTTCATGAATAGCTCTCGTGAGTAGTGGTAGCCCAGTGGTAACGGCCCCGACTTAAGAGTTCGAAGTTCGTGAGTTCGAACCCAAGCAGGCGCTTTACTTTGTGTACAAATAATTTCATCACCACAG
The DNA here is from genome assembly GCA_963680765.1 of Agrochola lychnidis. Lineage (NCBI taxonomy): Eukaryota > Metazoa > Arthropoda > Insecta > Lepidoptera > Noctuidae > Agrochola > Agrochola lychnidis. Next base: position 20,039,968 of record OY796853.1, read on the forward strand.
CTCTCGAAACGGTGAAGGAAAACATCGTGAGGAAACCGGCTTGTACTAGAATCAAAAATTCTAAGACATGTGAGATCTGCCAACCCGCACTGCGCCCGCGTGCTAGATTACAGCCCACTCCCTCGAAGAGAGGCGGCCTGTGTCCCAGCAGTGGGAACATTATAGGCTGATTATGCTAAGTAGCACTAGCTTTTTTTTGAAGTGAAAACTTCTTTAGGCAGGTTAGGCATTTTTGAGATGAGACGAAACCAGATTTCGCGATACTGTAACGCAATTTACCGACACCGTGGAGTAAAAGACATCAACGCATTGATTAGAACAGTGCCGATTTTTTCAAGTTTTCACTTCTGTCGGCACATTTTTTTTATAAATTACTGTATTCGCAAAGCCCCATACAAGTTTTCTGCCTGTGATATACAATAAAACTGAAGCAACAGATGACTTGCGTCGTCCAAACACTGTTTAGACAGTGCAACTTATTTTGTTGTTCAAGTTATGGTATGCCACAGGCAATAGAAAAAGATTGTGTGGTTTTATGAAACCATGGTAAAAGTGAAACTTCTATAGGCGCCTCCATATTGGCCTTGGCTGCTCTGACGAGGGCCTTTCACTTTATCCCTACTCCGCGGCCGACCGTCACGCGACATGCAACACACGAAAAAGTTTGAGACGATGTAATAAAAGTTTCACTTTAAAATCGCACAGTCGAATTAGTCTTTACTTCCAATACAAGGATAACAAATAACTAGAAACAAACGATGGTGTTGGTGGTATGAAGACAAAGTGTTGGTCTCAGGACATGGGACATGTTGATACAGCGCGGTGGCCACTTTCATCTGTTTGTATCTGGCTTCCGGCCAGGAACTATTTATCTTACTTCTCTATTCTTAACACACTATATTTATTAGCTGCTTTCTTTACAAGTAAATTAGGTAAAAAAAAAATACTTTTTTTATGAATTCACACATCAAATTATCTACAGAGTCTTTGTAATAGACCACCATGCCATTTTTTTGTTCATATCTTAAGAATGTAACATTAAAAAACAGATTACTTACTTTATTACTTTTTTTAACATCTACTGGCAAGCTCTTGGCCTGCATCTCACCTGATGGTAAGTGATGATCAGATCGAAGGTGGAAGCGAGTTTAACCCGGAATCCTCAACCATAGAAGAACTGGCTATCTAACTATTGAAACACAACAATGCTGTTAACATTATTGTTCTCAAATGTTTATTTCGCTACAAACCAATATTCGAACTATAACAAACATTAATTTAAAAAACTGACTGCCTCGTTGGTCTAGTGGTCACAAGCGCTACTGCTAAGCACGAGGTCCTGGGTTCGATTCCCAGGTCGGGAAAAGTGTTATTAGGTTTTTTTATGTGGCAATTCTCAGTAGCAGTCCGGAGTCAGGATTTGTGCCCGATTGATGGCATTACGCTCGCCGCCTATTACATGGAACTTAAATATAACTGGTGAAATGTGAGTGTACTATAGGTACACCTCTACCTAACCCTTTGAGGAAACAAGGCGTGAAGTTATGTTAATTTTTTTTTTTTGATCAATCCAACCTTTCTCAAGGAATGCGCTGACCAACGAAAAGCATTGAATTTTTATTTAAATGGATTAGTACCTACAAAATATGTGTACACTATTTACTTTTTCTTTATGCTAAAGGGCCACTTCTAGCTGTGGCGGCCGCGGATAATTTTAATTGGGCGATTCTCGTTTTTCTTCTTCAAAAGTTGTAGAGCTAAAGTAGTCTGTACCAAGTTTCTGAACCTTTTAAAACTTTTAAAGGTTCTGAAACTACCTAAGTAGTTGGTCCTTTTTCACTGAAAACACAATTGTACGTAGGTATTAGAAAACGTTTTCATTAATACATAATATAAAACAAAGTCACTTTTTGTGTCTGTCTGTGTGACCGTTTAGATCTACTAAACTTCACAATTGATTTTGAGATGGTTTGCACCACCATTTAGAGCAGTGTTTTTCAACGTGTGGGTCCCGATCCCCTGGGGGGTCGCGAAGCCTTTAAAAGGGGGTAGCGAGGCCAAAGTAAACTAAAAAAAAGTTTAGAAATATATTTTTAAACTTTGTTTTGTTGCTTCAGAGATAATTCCAGGAGATTTTCTTTTAGGTTGATTCCCAAACTTGCCACATCTATAGTTGCATTTAAACGTAATTACTCTACTGGGAAATCCCTCGTAACCGTGACCCTCATAAATCCATCAATTATACAACATAAAATTTACGTAGGATTTAATGAGGAGGCGAGTGGGATACCCTGTGTCCCTGTCCCCACAAATCCATCGTATCACTTTTCCGTGGAGGCGTTTGGCGATGTAATAAATGTCTGTTAATTATGTAAATAGCCGATACGTATATTATAAAAAATAGTAAAATGTTGTACATATTTGATATTTGTATTATAATAAAATACCGATGCTAAACAGTGAAGGGCAGTCGCGTTTTTTTTTCCTTACTTATAGGGTCGAATCTTGAAAAAGGTTGAAAAACACTGATTCAAAGCATTCATAATGTAAAGTTTATGAGTTATATTACATTGGTATTTAATTAAGCTTTAACACAGAAATCTCTGTGTTTTGACGTGTCTCCATTGCACGCGTGCTAAGCAGGGGCTGGTCACTAGTTAATTTATAAGACAATTTGCTAGTCTGGTAACCAATTGGTAGCACCAGTGACTAATGGCAATAAATAACCGTAAATAATAACAACATGGCGTCGGACTCAAGGCTTCCACTAGTCTTGTCCTGTTATTATGTCTACTTTTGATATATTGAATTTTGTGAAAGACTAAGGTATCTGCTATTCTACATTTTCAAACTGGTATATTATTGTTTGAAAAAAAAAAACTTGCTTATTGTATATGTCGGAAAAACGTTACTGAGTTGACCATAGATATAAGAAAGAAGGAGATATGCCCGGTAGTTGAAAATGTATCGAAACCCAATGTCTCCAATTTGTCCCCACCACGTCGCCACAATTACACACGCAATCAGTAAACCTAATAGGTACGAAGTCGCGCTCACACTTGCAATTCATAAATCATAACGTACTACACAATCAATTATAAACCTTATGCTTTCGAACACAGCGTGCATTTACAATGCACCGTACAACTCACTCACACGAAAGTTATCGTTGTGCTATGCACAAGCAATTTATTTTACATATACGCTAGTGATTGACTAAATCGGAAACTTATCGATTCTCCCATTAATTATTATTATTGTATTAAACATTTTGGAAGTTCTTGAAAAAATTATAAATAAAAATAATTTACATATAATAAGATGATATGAATAATCTGAATAAAGGAAACGGCACAAAAAAAAAGTGTGTGTGGCAGCTCCGATGCACGACTGGATTTCAGTAAGAAATTGTTATTATGTAGTGATCTAGATAAATACATATTAGATTCTTATTAGGTTCGTGTTAAAATACTTATTTTGATCCATTAACAGTGTTAAAAGTTAATTTAGAAGGAAATTTTAGCAAATTGAAATTGTCATAATTACGTAACTTAAAAACTCACTTTTTTGTTTGTAAAGATATTTCTTTAATTTTGGTCTTAATGAAAGGTCTAAACTTAAAACCATTTGTCACGTTTAGTTCATGAAAATCGGCCCACGGAACAAAAAGATACGGTCATTTTATATGTGGAAATTTTGTTTAGTTAATAATTTGTAAATGTTTGTTCTAAAAAGGTGTAATTACTTAAGTAAATACCTTATATTTGTGTTTTATATGCATTTTAGTAAGCTGAGTATAATTTATTTATACACACATACATAATTTCGAACTGAAAGGTGCGCAAAGGAACGTAACGCCTCACTTTTAGTTAACGCTCGATTTTACTCCTCATAAAATTTTCATGCCGCGGGCTAAATATCAAAATCGTTTCTTAAGGAGTAAACTCCAAAAAAATTAAGTAAATAAATAAATCAATTAATTTCAACATTATGAGAAAATCTAAATGAGTATAAAACAAGATTTCACATCAGTCTTCCAACCAGGCTATAACTGGTGACAAATTGAAGAATAAACTTTCAAAGTAATTTAAATTTGTACGACAATCGACATTGTTGTCGATATCCTACGTTAGTGGATCTGCACAAGCACATCACTAGCTCGTCGCAAGATACAGCGGCCGTACTACGCGATGCAACCGCGTAACTAAAGTATCGTTTTGTGATTTTTACATTGCTTGTCCAGTCAGTAAGTGACATACTTAGGTAGTGGTTAAGAAGCAATGTATTTGTTGCAAAAATAGTACAGTCGCTGTGATATATGAAAACAAAAATAACGTAGTAAAGGCAAGAAATATTTTACGATTTGTTGTTTTTCATGATTTTCAAGACAAATATAGTAAAATACTTGTCCTGTTAAATGACAAATGGTTCCATGATTTATAAAGATTTTAGTTTGGCTTCGATTTTTACAAGAAACCACTGAACAACACGGTATTCTTAAATGTTGTCACGATCGCGGTCGAAAGCGCACTAGTTCGCGGAAACGGCCATTTGCCTATACCATGAGCATTTTGATCATGGCTCGCGGACACAGACACGCCCCCATGCCACTTCTCCTGTTTTTTATATTTCTATGGAGTTGACAAATCTGGACGCCAGCGCTGCTTAGCGGCGTTCAACAGAGTCTACAACTCGGAGCTGAGCAGAGTTCATGGATGGCGGTCAAGCAGTGAAGACATTTAGAAACTGTCGCTCATTCCGAATAGTCGTGTCGTGTACCTACAATGTGTGAATTGGTAGTGTGATTAATGTGATCGTAAATTATAATTAGATCTGAACTGCAAACGGTTTTTCTATTGCGCAATGACCTACACTACCCACAGTACGCCCACAGTAGTTAAATGGCTGATGATAACGAAAGAGACACATACCCTTCTCCGTCATATATATATTGTTCAATACAATGTGAACATATATTCTGATATTCTGAATTATTACAGATTATTGTAATTAGTTGCAGTAAATCGATAATAATTTAGAATTGAATTTAATATTTTTTGTTATTTTTATGTGTACAACATTAATGTGTCTTAAAAATACACTAGTTTACAAAAAAAATTTTTTTTTTTGTCCATGAAATGAAACATTTATTATTTATGTAGGCTATGGACGGTAATTTAAAAAAAATAATTAAACAAATCGTAGCACGTCACAATTCTGAGATATTAGAGGTCTTTGTTCTTTATCTACCCGCAATTGTTATACGTTTATCGTTCTATTTTTACCCGACTACGGCAAAGCCAAAAGGAAGGGAATGTATGTTTATATGTTTGTATGTATGTATGTATGTATGTATGTTTGCTTTTACGTGTGTTCCACCATAGCGCCTAAACTACTGAACCGATTTTGATGAATGAGGTATCAATAGATTTGTAATAATAGTCCGGGTAACATAGGCTATATAAATTTTCCCTAAATTTAATATGGTGGATTTTACACGTAAATTTCTAACCTCGAAAAAAATTAAAATGATATGATCATGACATTTTTGGTACCAAAAGAAAGGTCTTGACGAGCACATTACAAATATGTAAATAATGTTATACTTTCAAAGTAAATAAATATGTTTAAATTGTTAAAAACAAGCAAAAGTGAGACTGTGCTACGTTGTATCGCAAGATGATACCAACGTGCAGTTAATCAAATCTTCTCAAAGAAAAACAAGTACACACGGCTACACATCAAGCTATACATTTCCAGTTTAAGCTGATCTGGCATTGTAAAGGATTTCCGTACAATGCGAGGTCAGCTAATACTGGAAATTTATAGCTTGATGTGTGGCTACACATCTGTGTACAACGAAATATTAATATTAATACATGGGGCACTCAGAAAATTTTGCGATTGGTAATAAAAAAATATACTACAGGTTATATTTTATTTATTAAATCTTTTCAAATAACTCTCCATTGGCGTCTATACACAGTTTCATGCGTCTTAACCAATTTTCATTACACATTTTCCAGTCCACATCAGACACCTCTTTAATCCCTGTTTTCCCTTGAGTTGATTTTTTATTTTGGGGAACAAAAATGGCAAATCCATGATTCATCACCCGTAATGAAATCGTAAACGCGCCGAGACGAGCCTGCTTCAAATTTTGTTATCATGTCTCGGCACCATTCTACCCGAACCTCCTTCTGCGTTAGATTGTGTGGTAATCAGCGTGAAACTATCTTCTTTACCTGAAGATGCCCGTGTAGAATTTCATTTACACTTCCCGATCCAATCTGCAGTATGCTGAATGCCATTATAATATATTATAAAATACCATTATAATTTTGTAGGTGTTCCTGGCACCCACATGGTATACAGGCATGCGACCACGGCTTTACCTTGACCATTTTTGTACCTATGTCTTGATTTCTGTCTGAAATATTTGCTTGTTTCGTACTTTTTAGATCATTTTTATTTTCCCGTGGTCGGGTTACAGTTTTTTATTAAACTTTATTTTTTACGTAAACAACTGTGTGATTCAAAAGTCTTATTTTTACATAAAAATGTCATCTAGAGTATGTAAACTACATCCAAATCGATTTTGTTATGTTTGTGGGAAAATTGTTCAGTTAAATCGTGGTTTCCCTGTAACAAAACCATTGCAAGAAGCCTATTTACATTATTTTAGATTCAAAGTCAAATCAAGATAAAAATTGGGTTCCTCATGTGATTTGCACTAATGGCAGATTGGTCCTCAGGTCCTGGTATTCACGTAAAAATAGATCACTGAAATTTGGTAAACCAATGATATGGAGAGAGCCAACTAACCACGTAACCAAGCCAACGTAACGTATCTAAGCCTGCATTTCAATACCTTTGCTCTGTATTTACAAATCTTTCTGGGGCTAAATTAAAGGAAGGAATATTTGTGGGTCCTCAAATCAGGAGAATATTGGACGATACAAAATTCGAGAGCCTTTTAACCGAGGTAGAAAAAGCAACCAGGAACTCTTTCAAAAGTGTTGTTAAAAAATTTTTAGGCAATAAAAAAAGTGATAATTACAAAGAGGTTGTTGAAAATCTATTACAAAATTATGATCGTATGGATGTAAATATGTCACTAAAAATTCATTTTTTTCATTCCCATTTAGTTTTTTTCCAGAAAATCTTGGTAGTGTGAGTGATGAACATGGTGAGCGATTTCACCAAGATTTAAAATTATTTGAGCAAAATTATCAAGGTTTTTGTGATCAAAATATGCTATGTGACTATTGTCGGTCTGTCGTGAGAAATACAGATGAAAATATTTATAAAAAAATAGCAAAAATTACCCATTTTTAACTGTTTATTGTTTATTTAGATGTCGTTTTTTGTAAAAATATTCTTAGTAAATATTTAAAAAAACTGACGTGCTGGATTTTTTAAAATATTTTTCCCGAGTTGTAGATACCCAAAGTAACATAACCGTATATATTCCATTTCATGGACAAAAGTCATGTAAACTAGTGATATTTTTGACGTGTGGCAACACACGTTTTTTCGTGTGGCTTTTAGAATACGTTGAGTGTAACGCACCATTGTTTTTTTCTCTTTATAAAATATGAGTGAAATCCATATTTTACTTTCTCTGTTTGTTTTATTTCCAACATATATTATTTATTTATTTACATATTTTTTTATTATTATTATATTAAATTACTTATCCAGAAACTACTTGTGTGAAAATGAGTGATCTTCTATTTAATGATAGTCCGCTTCACGTGAGACAAATTTATTCTGAGGCCTATAAATAAATCAGAATTTTTGGAACCAGGACTTTTGGAAAACAGAGTACATACCTACCTAATGTTCACTTGCACTTACACGATACAGATGTAAAAAAGATACCTACCTAAAGATTCCACTGCGCCCAATTAACTTTTTTTCCGTTCACAAACCAGATACAAGATTCAATTAGAAACAGGAACCAAAGCGAGACTATGCAATTTAATTTACCAAAGAGGATTATGCTAAGATCCAATACACGTGCAGGAATCGTTTGTTCTCCAATGCTCCACACTGCAAACGATAAATTTTTCCACATGTAGAACAAAATTGTGCTGTTACGGGACAAAATGATATTCTGTTCAGCGGAATGATATTCCGACGCGCATCGGTTCCGTGCAAATCGAGTCCGAGCTTGATAACTCGATTGCATTTTAAATGCATCGGTGTATCGGACGCGGATGGGGTGGTGATGGCACTACAAAGGATTTTGTACAGAAAGCCTAGAATACTCAGCAGTGGGTGGAAGATGATGTTGAAACAAGCTGAAGCATGTATTTAAACATTATGCAGTTAACAGCTGTCAATCCTAACGAATACTATAAATACGAAAGTGAGTATGCTTGTTTATTTGATACGCTTTCACTCTAAAACGGCTGAACAGATTTGGATTAAGGCGACGATAACCCATCATCTGTTACGACGCCTCATTGAGGTGGATAACAATTAAAATTCTATTGTGTCTCGTTAATGATAGTTGAAAGGATAACCAACTTTTAATGATTTTATACTGAAGATCACGTCTAAACGAATAGTGTTATTTGGAAAAAATATATGTTAAATAAGAGCATTTTTTTAATAACTTAATATATGGATATTTTAGATTATGTTTATATTACATAGTGAAATTAATTTGTAAAGTTATATCTAACGCGGATATAAAACTGAGAATCACGCAAAATGTATCAAGCGTATTTTTCTTATTTTAATTATTGATCTTTTAGTACACCTACGTCTTTTTTTTTTATGTATAATAAATTAATAATGCGTCTAATTTGGGACAGCGCTCCTTGATAGGCGAGTCCTATTACTGACTGGACGTACGACGCGTTGCGTGAGCTCAGTACAGAACACACAAGCTAACCACTCAAGGTCACTGTCATATATCTGCATCTTAAATTTGGCATGTGTCATGGGTAGACCATGATCTGGGTTAGGACATAAGATACTTTTAATCCCGATATTCCCACGGGATCGAGACTTATGCGGATGAAACCGCGAGGCGCAGCTAGTTATGTATCAAGTGTAACATCTAAGAAAGTTAATGGTCTCAACACGAAGGATGCAAAGAACTAAATTATTCTCAATGAAAGTCTATAGGTATGGCCAATGTTTGAAGAGCAGGATGTATTCATTCAAGTCGTTGGGCAGTTGGGCAGTTGGCCGTCAAACACGACACCCGTCTGGTCGGAGGATCCTCCCTTCTCTATGGTGGATGAGTGAACTTTACACCCTGTTTCTCATGCCCCTAAAAGAAGGAAGAAGGAAGCAAGATAACAAAATAAAAAGAAACGTTTTTGAATACGTTTTGTAACTTTTGAGCGAGTGTGATGATTCGCCTCAATTAGTTGTTATATTCAGCCTATTTTATTGAACTACACTTTTTTTCTGCAGTATGATAAGAGGCCTTTGCACTGAAATGGGACAATAATAGGCTAGTATTATTATAAGTATATTTTTCTGACCAATAAGAATCCGATATGACTTAGGAATCTCACCAAAATTTCTCGCGATCCAATCCTAACCTAAAGCAGTAGTGGCCCAGTGGTAACGGCCGCGACTTACGAGTCGTAGGTTCGTACCCAGACAGGCGCTTTACTTTGTGTAAATTATTTCATCACCACTGTTCTCAAAACGGTGAAGGAAAACATCGTGAAGAAACCGGCATGTCCTAGAACCGAAAATTCGAAGACATGGGACATCTATCAACCCGCACTGGGCCCGCGTGGTGGATTACGGCCCACTCCCTCTCACAGGGAGGAGGCCTGTGTCTCAGCAGTGGGAACATTATAGGCTGATGATAAATCCTAATCTCGTGTGTTGGTAGCATTGAATGGACCTTCTGTACCTTGGTCTTTCCAGTTACAGGCAGTCGGTAGGGGGTGTAGACGCGCCGTGGTACGGGGAGGAGGTGACGTTAAAAAATCAACGCCCATTCATATTCAGCCGTAGTAAAATGCAATATGATTACATTCATAAAGGTGCATTTTATTAAATTGAATGAAATCAGATTCAACTTGATTTTTTTTCTGTGAAATTTTTAGCTGCATTTTAAAGTCTGTTGGAACTTTTTCTCTTATTTTTTGTGGAGATGCTGTTTAAAGATAAAGGTTTTTTAAAGTGAAAACTTCTTTAGGCGCGTTGGGCATTTTTGAGATGGGACTAAACCATTGATTTCGCGATATTGTAACGCAATTTACCGACACCGTGGAGTAAAAGACATCAACGCCTTGATTATCGCGGTGCCGATTTTTTTTCAAGTTTTCACTTCTGTCGGCACTTCCGGAATGCCGCTACTGTTTTTTTTTTTTAGTAACTTTGTCAGTTTGGATTGGGTACATTAGCTAGTCTATGATATCCGAATGAATGATATATCATGCAGTGTGCTCATTAAAATTATGACATCATTATTATTTTATATGGTTTTTTCAGGTATTTATTTTTATGAAAACACATCACTCATCCAAACTGATAACGTGTTTACCCGACCATAAACGTTCTAAACATTTTGTAAGTTTTATTTTTCAACAGTGAAGGAAAACAGTGTGTACATAAACTTCGTAAATAATAAATATGAAATGCCTTGAGAACGTTGCTGTTACCGCCATCTGTCGGCGGCCGCTTGTACTGCTACTACAAGTACAGTCAGCAACAAAACGAATTGACTTGTATACAAAGGTAGAGCTTTTTCAAGTACCTGCTTATTTTCAAGAAATAAAACAATTGAATTGAATTTTTAGCTGCCATTGGCAAAATTCGAAAAACACAATGATTATTTTTAGAATTATAAAATATTATGGCTTTTCCTCTAGGTAAAGCAAATTTTAATACAGTACCTACTCTGCAATATAATATTTGACTCTTACGACCCACTAGGGAGCAGTGGCCCAGTGAAAACGGCTGTGACTTACGAGTTGTAGGTCGTATGTTCGAACTCAGGCAGTTTACTTTGTGTAAATTATTTCCTCATCACTGCTCTCAAAAATGGTGAAGGAAGACGTCATGAGAAAACAAAACAAACAAACAAGAAAAATTCGAAGACATGTTACATTCATCAAACCGCACTGAGCCCGCGTAGTGAATTACAGCTTACAGCTCACTTCCTCTCACAAAGAGGAGGCCTCTGTCCCCACCAGTGGGAACATTGTAGACTGATTATGCTTACGAAAAAAGGTAAAAAACATTCATAAAACTTTATAAACGTACCTAAACATTGATTACTTTTTATGCTAACTGTACCTACATGTATTAAGACCGTTCATTACTGAAAGGTACGGAGAACTTAGCGCGATGATTGACGGGTGACAGGATAAGTTTGCATACTCTTTCATTACTTGGTTTTAGTCGGAATTGAAAAACTACTGTGTAAAAAGTTATATTTTATAAACAATGTGGAGATTATCCTAATCCTAACTTCCTAACTTATATTATAAATGCGAAGGTGAGTTTGTTTGTTACGCTTTCAAGCTAAAACGGCTAAACAGATTTTGATGAAATTTGGCACATGTATAGATCATGACCTGTAGTGCTATTCTGTAACCATCTCACCGTGTTATCTTAGGTGAAGTGAGCGTGGAGTGAGCTGTCAGTTGCTAAGGATTGACACTATTGGCAGCTCACTTCACCTAAGTTGTCACGATGAGATTTTTACAGAATAGCACTCCTGGGATACTTTTTATTCCGATATTTCCACGGGATTGAGACTTATGCGGGTGAAACCGCGGGGTACACCTGTCAAACCTACTTATTAAGTTTTTTTAGGGTTCCGTACCTCAAAAGGAAAAAACAGAACCCTTATAGGATCACTCGTGAGTCTGTCTGTCTGTCCGTCTATCACAGCTAATTTGCTCCAAATCTAACGGACCGATTTAATTGAAATTTGGTACACATATGTATTTCTATAACCCAAACACGAACGTGTAACGTAAATAAATAAATTTTGAATATAATATAAAAAAACATATTTGAGATCACCGCAACAAGCCTTTTTATATGATATGTCGTGTGACAATATCAAAAGGCTTGTTGCGGGGATCTCAAATTTTTTTTTTATTATTTTAAAATAAACACATTAAAAAGATATTTAAGAAAATAGATGAAAATCAACCATTCCCGCTTTATCTTCGAAACTAAGGAGCCTAAAATTTTGAAAAAAAAAAAAACAGAGAATAGTTCTTCACTCATAGATTACAGGAAAACCTATAAAAAATCTATGGTCTTAAAATAACATGGTAAATCTATCAATATTATTTATGTGACTTCAACATACCTGGCCAAAATTATTATACATCTCTGCCAACCCTAACAGCGAAAACAGCCATGAGGTTACATTCAAAATAAAACCCACATTTTAATTAACGAAATGCCAATACCACTTTCTCTGACACAATGCACCTCAACCCTCAAACACGTCAACGTGATCAACACCGGTTTTATTCCCGTGTCGGTGCCGGACGGTCAACGGACAGAGCCGGTTATAGTAAGACAACAGGTGGTAATTACCAGATAAATATTTAATACGTTAGGGTTATGTGAACTGACTTGGCTCAGCTGAATTATTTATGATGTATGTTGCTCTTGCCAAGGATTGATAGGCAGCTTTGTTTTTCAGTTTGTTGCAAGTTTTGAACGTGAAAAAACGTATTATTGTGTTTAAGTATAAAAACGAAAAGGGCAAGAGTAAAAAAAAACAGCACAACTTAAAAAAAAGAGTCGTAATCATAAATGTATTATAATTTAAAACTAGCGTTATATCTATGGTCGTAACGTTATTAAATAACTGTGCGTTTGCACTGGCGAAACATTTACAACGAAACATGTTGGAGTCTCTATTTTCTGTCAATTTTCCATACAAAGTTTGACAGGCACTAGAGATTCCAACATGTTTTGTTGTGATGTTTCGCCAGCGCGAACGCATAGTAACAATAACTGATGCATACACCATTTTTAATTCATGTGAATAGAAATTAAAATTAGTAATTGCAGTTGAATATCCGAATGAAACAAAAGAAAGTTTTCGTGATCCTTTTCAACGATAACAAACGCGTTTGCTCCTCAACAATAGTGACAGGTAGCGCCATCTACCGCGTTGGGCATGAACTACTGACAGGCCATGGACACACTGAGGGACATGTATTCATAGTGATGATTGGCACTCGATTACCGATGTAAACAATATGTTAGGTAATGTATTCAAACTCTACCTACATTTTGTACATTTTCAGTTAACAACAAGGATTTTCATTTCCTATTGAAAGTTTCAAGGATAATCCAATTATGTTTTAATGGTCAAAGTGGTAAACCAAAATTATAAATAGCCATTATTTGCATTAGGGTAAAACAAAAACAGAAAAAAGACAATGAGTTTGATTCCAGACTAGGATTTACGATCCTGGAATTTTTTATTCTGTGACTGCTTTCTCGTGAGAAGTATCAGGTCAGCTAGTAGCTAGTAGGTACTGTAGGTATCTACCTGACAATTGAAATTTCAGTGGCATGCGTCAATCACGATATTCCTAGGTATAAAGTTAGCCGTAGTAGGTAGTTAGTAACAGTTTAAACAACATATGTAGTTAGAATTTCACTTCACTGGCTGCGAAATCGCCTAGTCCAAGCCTACGGTTTGGGTGAAATCTAGCAGTATCTCTATATCACCCTAAAATAAATTGTATTTTACGACAAGAGCACCAGAGTAGCCCATAAAATTCAAATTTTTGTAGGTTGTATGTTGATCGAAATATGATTCATGACCGTTACGCAAGAAAATTTGAATAGCGCATATCTTAATTCTGCCAAACTGTCTTGGATACCGCACGCTTAAACTAATACTGTCAGTATCCAAATAAGTTCACTTTTCTGGAGAGCCATAAAACGATTTTTTGGTATGAATATGACTAAGAATCTATGCACAATTAAGTTATTCTTTGATATAGAAATTATGGGTAAAGGCTTGTATCACAAATTATAGAACAAAAACAATATTTACTTGCTTATATTTACATTGTATCGTTATTTAAATTAAAATGTCACTTTTACTTTCATTTTTTTTTTAATATTTTAAAGCCAAAATGACACTAAATTAAAAGTGTCAATATGACGTCAAATTATTGAACTAATATAGTGATTACTTTAATGCAAACGTGACACTAAGCAAAAAATGTCATTATGGTCAAACTAATGATCTAAGTATGAGAAAAAATTAGTGCAAATGTGAACTTTAACGCAAAATGTCACTATTTCAATTAAAATAATACATAACTTACTAACAATATGACTAGTAAAAATCGGTTTGATCACTAAAATGACACTTTTGCACTTAAAAATTTACAATTTTGTTCTTGACGACACGTACTTTTTCGTTGAAGGTCAGTGTTGCACTGCGGGGAGGGGAATATTTTGTTTAGTGACGAAGCGAACCACTGCCGTCTTGCGGTTATTTCTTTATTTATTTATTTTGTTAGGGAAAACAAACAATTGTACAATGGTGCCGATTCCCTTGTTCACAAACTAAACTAAATTTAAGTTCAGTGCATCTTTTTCTTTCTATTTCATTAAGAAAAGGACAGAAGATAAATTTTAGTTTAGTCCTGTCAAATTAATCATCGCTTGACGTAAGTTGACGTAATTTTAGTCGGCAAGTTTATAATCACGTCTAAACTTGTATGGAGAGTGACAGGTGCTGAATAATTTGACAGGACTAAACTAAAATTTATTTTATGTCCTTTTCTTAATGAAATAGAAAGAAAAAGATGCACTGAACTTAAATTTAGTTTAGTTTGTGAACAAAAGAATCGGCACCATTGTATATTAAATCTAAAATTACAAAATAATTGGAAGTGGGTAAATGTACATTTCTGTTACTTTTAGAATAGTGTAAGCGTGATTACGCGTAGTTCGTTCCACGTTTCCCAACAAATGACATTAAAAAGTCGATTTGGTAAAATTTTGGACAGTATTGGATTAAGCGTGCGATATCATAATACAAAAAAAAAACGAGCGAGCCTTAGTAGTCGCATAAAATGTGTAATATCTGACATTTCACCTTGGGAATAAGCAACATTAAAGGGGCGGGGCCTTGTCAAGGTCGTTTCTGGCGGCCAACTCTAGCACCGCACTCTCATTGGTCAAATCAAATAGCGAGCTTCTCCGGCTTCCTGTTATACACATCCGTCCCTTTTCACGAAATCACTCCCACTGATTTTTAAGGTATGTATTATATGTTCTGTGCACAGATTGCAGGAAAGCGAGAAGAAAGTTGTGACACATAAAAAACCGTAAAAATATTTTAGCTACAGGCCTACCTATAAATTAGTCACTAATATGCAAAGAACAAGCGCAGTGGTGATCAATTTAATTGACTTCTCTGTCTGAGAAGAGGCCTTTGCCTTTAAATTAACTCTTCTATAACCACGTAACACAAACACAATTTCTCGTTAGTCATTCATCGCAGTATCCACTACAAATCCCAATCACTTAGTGCAGGTATTCACTACACAAAAGAAGATGTTAAACAAAAGATGATATTGTCGTGTTCTGCATCACGACTAGCATCAATTACTTACTATTAGGTACTATTGTTGGCTGGAGGAGCTTGTGGCTAAGTTATAACTGCCACACGAATCAATCCATCAGGTTAAGCTACGCTTGCCGGGGTTGGTCCGTGGATGGATGACCATCTTCACATACCGAGACTCCTCCGTGCCTCGAAAAGCACGTTATGCCATTGGTCCCGGCTGCCATTCGTCAATCTTTGACAGTCCTTACGGATCGTCAAAAGTCCGAAAGTCTGACAACCAGTCTTACCAAGGGGTAATGTATTACCCGGTTACTGGGTTGTGGAGGTAAGATAGGCAGTCGCTCTATGTAAAATACTGGTATTCAGCTGCATCCGGTTAGACTGGAAGCCGACCCCAATATAGTTGGGAAAAGGCTAAATAGATTGAGGCACTATTGTTGGCTCATGCATAGCCAGCGTTAGCAATGGCTTTTTATAGGCAAAACGTGTGTTATGAAATGCATGACTTTCCATAAGCTATAAAACCGGCACTCTTTTGTCCCCAAAAATGGACAATTTGGAAATGAACGAAAGAATACCGAAAACACACAAATACTCTGAGACGTAGTACGAGTATAAACTCCGTGACTTACCTAATATATGTCATTATGTACCATCAATAACTTACAATCCCATACCTACAATTTGTAAACATTCCATCATAATTTACAAACAAACAAAAATTTATTTCTTTACCAATTTATATCATATTTCTTAGTTTCTAACCTTCCCTACAACCTACAAATCCTTTCCCAACAACAAAAATGTCAACAAACAGACTTGCTACAGCCGAAAGCGGAACACACTCTCTCCACCATTAACTGACTTCGTAAACAATGATGAAACATCAATCAGGGTCGCTGGTGTTAACAGCAGTATACGCTCTTGTTGACAAACATACACTTGCAACCCAATAACAACACTACAGAGCAATTTTGAGCCTTCTAGAAAGGACACAAGGGTGATGTGTATAGGAATATGGTTTAATGCTACGCAATTCATGGGAAGTGATCGAACAGCGTATTGTTTGTTAGGCGAGGTATGGCCTACCGGTCTCGTGATGATTTATGAATATGAAGCTAGTTGATTTTATATGTATCGTAGGAAAATATTGGACTTTTATATTTTTTTACACAGTAATTCTAGGGAAAATTGATGGAAGAGAAAAGCTTTTTAATAACGAATGTTTGTTAATTTACGTGCTTCACTGTTTGTCTCTTGAATTTTTTTTGAATTGAAAAAAAGCTTCTTTAAGCGCGTTGGGCATTTTTGACTTGGGAACAAACTCAAAAATTGAACTGTACCGACACCTCATTTTTGTAAACGCGATTGTGCTCTTTATTTAGATAAGGTTACGGACCAATATTCTATACAAGTATTTTTCTTCCACAAAGGCGATCTTGTTCAAGTTTTCACTTCTGTCGGCACTCCCGGAGTGCCACTGTTTTTTTTTTTTAGGAACAATGTTTCAAACTTTTCACCTTTTATAATATATCCAAACCATAATAGGAGAATGGTAAAGCTTGCTCCTATTAGAGCCATTTCCTATAGGTATTAATAATAATTTATTGCATGGAAAATTAACAGTTATATAAAATCATTAACTTAAAATATAAACAGTCCTACATGCCAGTTACAAATCTTGCTAAAAAAAATAATTATACCTTTAAGGTCCAACAGAACCTTATTACTATAGGTGCCGACATCCTGACAAGACAAAATATCAAAGAAATTCACCGCTACCCTCACTTTAAACAACATTATAAATTCAGAACACCAAAACACCATTCCATTAAAAATACATTTTGACATCCCTCCCATTCTTTTCCACACAATAGCCCCACCAGAACACGTTGACCCCTGTCTATTGAAAAATCTCTTGTTGTTAAAGACCAAGTGTTATTTGGCAGGTGCAGGGGTAATCAACAGTTGAGTCAATCAATCAAGGTGGGGCTACAACAATCGAAGGTTGATGGCGCAGGAATCTGATCGTCTTTTGTTCAAATGCCGTTATTGTTTGGCGATGTTGTGACAAGACGATCAATTTTGGGGTGGGACAGTTTAAAGTCAGTGCTTTTGATATAATGTATGGACGGGATGTTTACTTGTTGAGTTAAATCCCCTGGTCAAATTAAATAAAATGGTGAAACTTGGGGGACGTGATGGATATCGATATCTGAAACAAGTTTAGAAAAAAAAAAGATTTTCACACAATTTTTTTTTTTTTCTAAACTTATAACCTCGTGTGACGACATTTGTTTACGGGATCAAAGGTCGCGGGTAGTTTATTCAATTGAAATTATGAGTTTAGGAAGTCAGTATTTTTTTATCGTGGTTACATATCGATACCAATCATGTCTCTGAAGTTTCACCAGCAAATTTTATTTGACCTTGTTTATATACAATTAAACAACATTCAATTCCCTGGATTGAATGTAGCTGGGTAGTTTAATATTCAATCATTGTTACACGATAACTTTAAAAACAACACGTAAGTCTGAAGAAGAAAGCACAAAGTTGAATTAAAAAAATAGGTACCTACCTACAAGAACACTATACCTAACGTTATAAGAAAGCAAATATTTTTTTTTTTTGTTTTTTAATAATCGATGTTATGTTGTTAGTACCTGGGCAACCGAGCTCCGCTCGGGTGAAAATAGATAAAACAATTTTTCCCAGCTATGAGACCCAGCTGGATCGATTTTTCGCCCCCGTAAACCCCTGTATTGCAACTTTCATCGAAATTGTTAGAGCCGTTTTCGAGAACGTGATTACATATAAAATATACTAGCGGACATCACGCGGTTTCACCCGCGTAGTTTCCGTCCCCGTGGGAGTACGGGGATAAAATATAGCCTATGTTACTCGCTGATAATGTAGCTATCTATTGCTGAAAGAATTTTTCAAATCGGTCCAGTAGTTTTTAAGTTTATTCGTTACATACAAACATACAAAAATACAAATCTTTCCTCTTTATAAAATTAGTATTAGTATAATATATACAAATATTGCTCATTTAATATTATAGGATATTATATGTCATCCCAAAGAATCATCCTAAAATGGCCAACTTTTTGACTGAAAACAGGAACTCTCGCCATTCCCGAACAAGGCACAACTTTGTGGGCACAACTTTAATTGCATCGGCACTCTGCAAGCCACACGCAGGCTGCACTCAACATTCTTTAGCTGCAGATAACAATAGCAACTATTAAGGGAACAATGTTTGAAAACAGGGAACAAAACGTCGAAGTTGAACATTCTAGCCTTTGAAAGTAGTTTGAACAGCTCATTTTTATAAAACAAAAGCAATTTTTCAGTCGGTTAAGATATTTAGAAGTGTTTAATAAGTGTTAAGTGTTTTGTTTAAGTGTTTCTATTTAAAAAGTGTGGTGTGAGTGTGTGTTTTTTTTTAAAGTGTGAGTGTGATGATCTAGCTCAAATTGTTTTGTTTTGTAGTGTTGTAGATTTATGTCTACTAGACACACTTAATATAGTTTTTCTTTGTCTTTTTTTCATAATTATGTTGAACGTCATCCAAACCTGTCATTTGCATGGTTACTGAAATGTTAATTTTATATGTTACTAGCTGCGCCCCGCAGTTTCACCCGCATAAGTCTCGATCCCATGGGAAAAAAAAAGTATCCTATGTTCTTTTCCAGGGCACCACCTTATATGTGCCAAATTTCATCCAAATCCGTTCAGCCGTTTTAGCGTGAAGGCGTAATAAACAAACTTATTTTCGCATATTAAGGATTTAATTTTAATTGTAAGTGACTGTGCTGTTGGTGTGCTTATGATAAATAAATAAATAACTGTCATATTAGTGCTGGCAATAATGTTGAGTTATAATACCGTTTCCGTAATACAAAGCAACGAAAACATAAGAAACAACATTGGATGTAGGTAAGTACAGACGCCAGCACATCAAGCTACCCGAAACTGTCAAATTTTCCCAATCAACTTTGAACCTTATACTTCAGCGATAAAGTTGAAAATTTATTAAATAAATTCGACAGATTGTAGTAGCTTGATGTGCTGGCGTCTGTACATTCATTTTCATAGCATTAACATTACCCTCCTCCCCTCTTCCTCTTTTTGAAATCATAAATTAATTTGTTATGAGAGTATCGCTTTTTAATTAATCGACCAAGCGTGAAAATGCAATTTATTGATCATACTATACCAGATCATAACAGACAATTATATCAGATCATATATGCTCGTGGCTAAATACTAATAAATTTACTAACAGCCGCTCGGATCGATCCACCAGGTTAAGCTACGCTTGCCGGGGTTGGTCCGTGGATGGGTGACCATTTCTACATACCGATACTCGTCCGTGCCTCGAAAAGCACGTTAAGCCGTTGGTCCCGGCTGTCATTTGTGGGTCTTTGACAGTCGTTACGGGTCGTCAGAAGCCCGAAATTCTGACAAACAGTCTTACCAAGGAGTATCGTATTTCCTAGTTACTTGGTTGTGGAGGTCAGATAAGCAGTCGCTCCATGTAAAATACTGGTATTCAGCTGCATCTGGTTAGACTGGGAGCCGGCCCCAACATAGTTAGGAAAAAGCTAGGCAAATTGATTGACTATACCAGAATAAAATGAAACACTCTGCCTATCAAAGTTGTCCATTCCAGAGCAACAACTTATTTGTCCTCATAAATTACTCCCAGAACAATATAAACTCCAAGTATCATGTTCTTGTGTATTGGCTTGGCACGTAGTGATGCACAGCTCTCTTAATAGCTGGCCCTGGCGAGGAGCCAGTGGTACCACATGTGAGGCTTTAAGTCCACATGGTTCAGTTGATATTGGGGAACGTGCTGTATGTACCTATTATGGAGGGAAAACTGGAGTAGTAAATAAGTATAATACAGTAAGTTTGTTAGCAGGCCAGACAGTCAAGGGCGAACCAGGCTAACTACAAAGGAAATTGAAGTACCTATCAAGTAAAATGAGTATATATGTGTTCATAGCACCATCAATTTTATTATGCCTGGGTATATTTGTTTTTTTTTAATATTTGATATAAATATTTTTATAAGGTATAAGGGAAGGGTTCCCTATTTTAAAATAAAAAAAGCAGCCAAGTGCAAGTCGAACTCGCACACAAAAGGAAAAGTTTCGTACCGTATTAAGATCAAGCAAAAAATGTCAAATAAAACATGCTTCTTGTATGAATCTTCCTTTAATTATTAACTTTATTACATTTTATTTATTTATTTGCTAACATGTAAAACACTGATTAGTGGGCATGCATTAAAATTTCATGACACAGTATTAAGACATGCACCCTGTAAGGGCACTGCAAATGTTTACATATCAAATGATTACATAATATATAATATTGATTCTAATTATAACAATTCATTACATTTAAAAAAACATTAATTCATTCATTATTACATTTTATTTCATTTAAATCATTTTTATTACTTTGTTCATTTATTTTAGTCATTATTAGTAAGCATAACATTATAGTAATAGGTATAGTAAAGTAATTTATTATTATTTTCACATTTACGTCAAGCTTATTATTACGAGGTCAGTCGATTCACAATTTGTCAGCTTTAAATTCCTCAACGGTATAGTAGCCTTTCTTTATTAACAGAGATTTCAACTGCTTCAAGAAAATTGAGTCATCTGGTAGGGATTTTAAACTTTCCGGTAGCTTATTAAATATATTAGCTAGTCTTGAATGTGGGCTTTTCCCGATAAATTTTAAGTTTGTGATGGGTAGTATTAGTCTATTCTTGTTCCGTCGGTTATAGTTTTCATTTAGCTCGATATTAGATTTAAAGAGGTGCCTATTTTTCCTAACGAATATACAACTTTGCAGTATATTTATAGCTGGTAGTGTGAGCATTTGATGTTTAATAAAGTGTGGCCTACAACTCTCTCGTTGGCCTATGTTCATCAATATTCTGATACATTTCTTTTGCTGAATGAAAAGGTCCAAAAAGTCAGTACTGTTCCCTCACAGAAAAATACCATAATTCAGCCAGGAGTAGGCGTACGCATAATAGGCAGTTAAGTGCATAAATAAATTGGGACAATTTTGCTCTTGTACTTTCTACATGTTTCTTCCAATTTAGGTTTGAGTCTAATGTTAGGCCTAAAAGTTTAAATTCGTTTATTTCTTCTAATTTTATTTTTTGTGTTAATATATTTAGATTCAGTGGAGTTCTTTGGTAAGTTCTGAATTGGCATATTTTAGTTTTCGTTATGTTTATTTCGAAATTATGCTCTTTCAACCATTGCTCAGTTTCTATGAAAGTTTTTTCAATAGCTAGATGGTCAACATTCACGGGCGTTTTAAATAATAAAGAAACATCGTCAGCGAACAAAATACACGACGAACTTATCTTTTTTGGCAAGTCATTTACATATAATATAAATAAGGTACTTCCTAAAACACTTCCTTAGGGTATTGAAGTATTAATGGTAGCCATGTCTGATCCTATGCTGTACATTTCCTGGTCAACGCTATCAAAATATTCTATTTCTACGAATTCTATTCTGTCTTGTAAATATGATTTAAACCAATTAAAAGCTTGTCCTCTAATACCCGAACCGTAAATTTTTTGTAATAAAATTTTGTGTGACGCCTTGTCATACGCCTTCGTCATGTCTAGGAATAGTCCAATAGCGTACTTTCGTTCGTAACGTATTTTTATTATTTGTTGTTATAGCGGCAATGGAAATACACAATCTGTGAAAATTTCAACTGTCTACCTATTACCTTCATGAGATACAGCCCGCTGACAGACAGACGGACGGACAGCAGAGGCTTAGTAATAGGATTCCGTTTGGCACCGTTCGGATACGGAATCCTACAACATCACTTGCTGAAGTGATAAGATGAAAGGTACCTACACTCAGCGACTTATGTCGGTTTTATGAATGAATACTTGCCAGTTATAATTTGCTTATATGCACATGATTAAAGCGTAAGGAATAGCGTATAATAACTAGTATTACAATATATTTATATATATAATTAAGTCTACGATTTAAAATGATTGATAAAGTTTCAATATGCCTCTGGCATTAAGTCCGCCTCTGTACATTTGTGTGCTTGAAGTATTAAATAAATAAATATGACCTGCGAATTTTGTCGCTGACTTTACCTAGTTGAAATTTTTATTTTTTATTTTATTTATTTGGCTCACCAACAATTGAATACACCGATACAAAGATATGAGATACATGCAATAAACTTATAGACTAGTGTACCAATTTCTTACAGGTAAGCACATCATGCATTACTTATTTGTTGTTTAGTGCCTACTTAAAATTAGATGAGTTCTTATACTCACCGAACATAATTATTATTTCAACAAAATTCCAAAATTGAAATGAAAATTTATATCATCATTTATCACACAACTGTACCAAAAATACAGCTTTCTTTTAAAATTTCAAATACAGAAACTCATTGACAAGTGAAATGGTGGAAACATTCGCTAATGAGACCGTGTGAGCTAAGTGCTGGCTTGAAACAAAAGAGCAAATACAATCATCGTCCGTAAAAGAAAAAGAAAAATAAAGAACTCGTCGGTTCACATGCGATGCACGTAACAAATAATTGTGTTATGAGGTTAATATGTTATTACTCGCGAATACTTCTAACAAGCTTACTATTAAATTATTGTTTGTTGTCTATTTGATAACATTTTATAGGTCTATTTCAAAGCCAAATAAAAAAAACCGTAGATAGTTTTTAGGTTTAAAGTAAGTAAGTCGTTTATTTTGCAAATATGGGTACAGTACATGGTGATAAAGAAAACTAATAGATTCAGCCATATTTTACCAATAGACATGCAAAAATTATAGTTTGACGCTAAAATCATCATTGGTGTCGATTCTCTTGTCACAAATGCCTCTAAACTAGACTAAAAATCACCAAACTTTAGTTTAATCCCGTCAAACGACGATTTCCCATTCTGAAATAGACTAAAATGACACAAATTAACTATATTTTAGTTTGGCAGCACTAAGATGGTACTGAGATATTAGTTTAGTGAAAATGGCGATTTTGCTATTCTGAATTTGACGTTTTTCACCTAAAATTTAGATTTTCTAACTAAATCATAACAAAATAAATTTTAGTTTAGTCCTGTCAAATTAATCAGCGCCTGTCAGTCTCCATACAAGTTTAGACGTGATTAAAAACTTGCCAACTAAAATTACGTCAATTTACGTCAAGCGCTGATTAATTTGACAGGACTAAACTAAAATTTATCTTCTGTCCTTTTCTTAATGAAGTAGAAAGAAAAAGATGCACTGAACTTAAATTTAGTTTAGTTTGTGAACAAGGGAATCGGCACCAATATGTCACTTACTTGAGAACAATACTAGAACATCCATAAATTACACAAAGTTCGTCGTCGTCAGTTACAAAATATTGTACCCATTAGAAGAGAGTTACCCGAACTTATCCGCAGATAACGAAACAGGTCATAAGGAAGTTTAAAGCCCTTTATAATTAACAAAAAAGACAAAACATTATACGAATTTACCACAAAAACCATGTCACGGACTCACGACTGCGCTCATGCAACGCTACTAGCGCCATCTAGCGGCATTTTCCCAGAACTACCCAACAAAATGTTCTAATAAACTTTTTTAAGTCAATTAATCTGACTAGCCTTTTCCCAACTATGTTGGGGTTGGCTTCCAGTCTAACCGGATGCAGCTGAATACCAGTATTTTATATGGAGCAACTGCTTATCTGACCTCCACAACCTAGTTAAATTACTGGGTACCACGATGGTAAGATTGGCTGTTAGACTTTTGGCCTTTTGACAAACCGTAACGACTGTCAAATATCTACGAATGACAGCCAGGACCGACGGCTTAACGTGCTTTCCGAGGCACGGGGGGTCTTGATATGCAATGGATGTTACCCATCCACGAAAAGACCGTGGCAAGTGTAGCTTAACGTTCGATCTACAAAACTTTTCTAAGTAAACTTTTAAAATGTTGAGCTGTAACAAGAAACCAGGCGCTAAACGGCACGTAGTTTGTGATACGTTCCTCAGTTGGCGTGCCGTTGACTTGAACTTGCAAATTACCTTCTTCCGTTTACTTTTAATTACTACGAGTTTAACATTCAATTGTTTGGCGTGGTAAGCGGTCTTTCACATGAAATGATAATGAACTGGGAGATTAAAGAGTTAAGAAGGATTTAGTTAATTAGTTGATTATGAAAGAAGTGGGCGCTTTGAGAATAAAGGAAGATACGGGTCTTCTTTTTTGCCTTTTGAAGTTTTAATTTTGTGTAGGTTTTCAGTTGATAGTGCTTTGTTGGAGGATCTGGGTATACTACTCCGCGATTGTTGAAGACCGTTTTAAACAAATTCATGGTTCTTAATCCTTGTTGAAGTAATTTTCAATACAATTTAATTCTCAATAGAAAATTTAAAACTTTTTAGTTGTGGTACCTACCCCACACAAATTCGAATACCTGCTATGTAATTATCAGTGACAGGAAATTATCATAATTATCATCCATTACAAAGTGGGAAAAATATCTATTATTGAAGCTAACTCAAAAACTATCCAATTTATATAGGATCACGTCGAGAGCAAACACTTTTATACAAAAAAAAAATTCAAAATCGGTACACAATTAACGGAGAAATCGGTGGACATACATAAAAAAAAAACATACATACGCTACGAACATTTAACCTCCTCCTTTTTGGAAGTCGGTTAAAAATGCGAATTACAGTCTCATATAAAATAATTTCCACGTAAAGAAATATTGTCGGAGATCCAATATAATAATGAAATATTTTATCTGATCACGACTATTTAATGTACTTACTCTTCCCTACGTCTTCGTGCAAGTATGTAAATGATCCACATTGCGTTTCCAACACGTTACTTACATGTTGACATTGTGTGTATCTATCGCATTAATTTAAAATCTAGATAAATCACACTAATCATATTATAAAGGCGAAAGTTTGTGAGTGTGTGTGTGTGTGTGTATGTTTGTCTCTTCTTCACGCTCAAACGGCTGAACGGATTTGGATGAAATTTGGTACACAGATAGTTTATAACCTGGATTAACACATAGAATACTTTTATCCCGACATTCCCACGGGATCGAGACTTCTATGGGTGAAACCGCGGGGCGCAGCTAGTTCATAATAAAATTAAATGAATTTCTAACTTGAATAATGAAACTGAAACAGTAACGTTTTGTACTGTCGAAAGCATCAAAATTAAGAAACAATTTTAAAGACACCCATTTTTAAAGTCCAATGCCAACAATCTATAAAAATACCATGTTATTATTTAAAAACTCATGCTTTTACAATTCCAGTCAAGCCCTTCCCCACCAGTAGCAATCATCAAACATTAAACTCAAATTAACAAAGGGTTTCCAGTGTTTCCACCAATTAATTTAATCAGAACAAAATAAACATATCAGAAACGGCCGCAAACGGGTTCAATTCACTTTTGATACGCTAAACGGCCGTTGGGGCGGCCTGCTTGCCGGATCGGCGCGTAATAAACCCGGCGCGGCCGTTTATTACTGCCAATTACACGGGCCGCGCGGTTACCACCCCTGCATTCGTAAAGCCGTGCGTATAGGAACGAGCGGAGCGGGTAGCAGAGCGGATTGATGATTATATTTTTTCCACTATACGAGCCGCGCAAGCGTGGGGATTACTGCTCATGCTTTCTGTGTTTGAGAAAAGAACTTTACCCTGCAGAGGAACATTAATATACTGGTATTTATATAATTTACAGACCGCGCAGTTGCCACCCGTGCATTCATAAAGCCGTGTGTACAGGAACGAGCGGAACGGGCAGCGGAGCGGATTGATGATAATATTGTGGCATGCCGTCTGTCGGGATAGATCAACTCAAAGCTGCAATGGCTTTCTTCAAAAGGCCCTGCATTGTTAGATTCACGTAATATTAATAATATAATCTTTTGACTTTAAAAAAGAACATGAACTCTGAGTTTGTTTCGGCATTTCTTAAAACCCTTTCATACGTAAAGCTGTGTATACAGGAACGTGCGGAGCGGGTAGCAGAGCGGATGATTAAATATTTCAATTACACGGACCGCGCGGTTGTCATCCCTGCATTCATAAGGCGACGGAGATGAGAGCAAGCGAAGCGATTAGCAGAGCAAAGTTTATCCCAGAGAGGGTTTATAATATTTTTATGTTGCCATTTTGGACAGGGAAATATTTAACTGATCTAATAGCCAACTGATGTCTTCAATAATATTTTTAGGAAAGCAAAATGCGAATTATTTTAGATTCGATTAAATACATGGCTTTTGGAAGGCCGTGTGCAAAGGAGCAAAGCAGAATGAGCAGCAGAGTGGGTGCGAGTTTATTCTCTTTATTTCTTTACTAACAAAAACTCAACCAATTACTTTAGCTGAAGACAGAATTACACAGCATTACAGTCATTCGGTCACCTCACAAGATCTTCTTCACAAGTCTTCACCTGCATTCGAGTTAAAAATATTTTTTGTTTGTTTCTTCAATAACACGTACTGTGTATCAATGTGGCGGCATCTATATCGCCACATACGAACTACGCATCAAAGACCTGACGTCACACAAATCCTTCATCGCGTATTTAGAGTTTACCGCGCAAACGACATATATATGACCATCCGAAATCAACCGTCGGGCAGTTGCCCACCAGACACGACACCCGTCTGGTCGGAAGATCCTCCCTTTTCTACAGAGGATGAGTAAACTTTACACCCCGTTCCTCATACCTATAAATCAGTATTGATTATCATCTTGTTTAATTATTACCGCACAGCTGCAGGTATGGCCAGTGGGTACAGCGAGTTGATAATTATTTACTTACTTTAAATGTATAATAAAAATAGTGTCAATTACATTAGCGGAAGCTATCATTAATGTAACACCACAGTCATACCAATCATATCTAGAGAAACATGTAACCCATACAATGGTTACACAGTTGTTACATGGATTTGCTATTCGGCCATTCGTCCGCAAACACATTAGGTATTGATATTCAATAACACGGGCCGCACGTTTGCCACCCCTGCATTCATAAGACTATGTTTATAGGAGCAAAGCGAAGCGGGTAGCTGAGCGAGTTATTTTTTTAAATACTAGGTACTGCACGTGGCCTTGGGGGCCAACCACCAGCTCAAAAGCAGTATTATTTTAAAATTACTTCAGTGGGAAAAGAGATGGAGCTATATGTCCTGTAGAGCTTCATCTCTTTCCCACACTGAAGTAATATTAAAATAATACTGCTTTATGAACTTGTGGTAGGCCCCCTGATTGGCACCCCTAAGTGCGTAAGGTCTTGTGTATAAGAATCAAGCGGAGCGGGTATTAGAGCGATTTGATAATTCTGGGTTTAAAAATCGATCTTCAGGTCAGCAATCAGATTTATATCTAAACTAATATTATAAAGACAAAAGATTTGATTTTTTGTATGTTTGTTTGTTTGTTATGATTAAACTGAAAAACTAATGGACCGATTTTTGAAATTCTTTCACCAGTAGTAAGCTATATTATCACTGAGTAACATAGGCTATAATTTTTAAGGATATCACGCGGGCAAAGCCACTGGCGGAAACTAGTTAGTAAATAAAAGTAATTGTATGTACTCATTGTAACTAGTAAATTCATAATAAGACTTTATGAACAGCAAAATGGCGATTTTCACATCTTAATTTGTAGTCAGCTAAAATATATTATAAGCAATTGCAAGATAGAGAATGGTTAACATAACATAAAGGAGGATAGGAAGCCATTCTACACGTCTAAAAATAGAAAAATATCTACATACAGGGTGGCAGGGACATCGACGCGAAAACTGTTACCATGGATTCAATACATGATTCTGAATACACCTGCGTTGAAATTTTTCGTCGGTTATTTTTTTTAAATCTGCTATTCCATACATTTTGAGTGCGTAGGTATTACACTTTTCTATAAAACAGCAGATTTTTTTAATAACCGACGCAAAATTTCATCGCAACAGGGTTCAGGATCTACTTGTGCAAGATATGGCTTTCATGCACATTAAAATGCGATGTAGGAATAATAGTTGTTTAATAATCAAGACAACAATAATTTTCACTGGACAAAGTTATGCGTGCGTACTGACGGCCGGTGGTTTTCGTTCTTTTTTTAACCGACTTCAAAAAAAAGGAGGAGGTTCTCAATTCGTCGGGATATTTTTTTTTTATTTTTTTTTATGTATGTTCCCAGATTACTCGAAGACGGCTGGACCGATTTGAAAAATTCTTTTTTTGTTTGAAAGGGTATACTTTCAAGTTGGTCCCATTGTCATTTGGTCACGATCTGATGATGGGATCTTGGAGAAATCGAGGGAACTCTTCAAATATTAAAGGCATATCTATAGCGATTTGGGTATTTTTGATGAGCAGTTGACATAAGGCTATTGTAACTTAGATAAATTACAAACCAACCCAATAAAAAGTGAAAAAAAAAACTTTTTTACAAAAAACACAACCGACTTCCAAACTACAAAGTGAAAAATAACTTTAATTTCGGAAGTCGGTGTCAAAAAACTAAAATACTGATCTGATCCAAAGACACCGACTTCCGAAATTAAAGTTATTTTTCACTTTGTAGAAGTCATTTGTCATTTTGTTGGAAGTCGGTTGTGTTTTTTGTAAAAAAGTTTTTTTTTCACTAGAGGTCACGGTCGCCGCGCCGGCCACATATACTGCGTGAAGTTAGCAGCGCGCGTTCCAGCCATATCTTGGCTCACTTTATGTGCTAGTATTGTTAACATACTAAATCCATGGTATCAGTTTTCGCGTCGATGTCCCTGCCAACCTGTATAGCTATCCAAAACCTAGTTCAAATAACACGCTCTAAAAGACATTGGAACTAGGTAACATTCCATATACACAGATACAAACAAACATGTGCGTCAGAGCGTGCACACGACTGCTGCATTACTGACTTTGTAACACCATTCACACGCTTCGGGTACCCCTGTGATCCCAATGCAAACCTAACTTGAATGTATTCTGTGACGACGTGAACTACATTCATAGGCTTATATGGGGTGTTTAGAAATACTAGTTACATATATGAGAAGTCTGCGACAAAAAATACGATAGACGTGGATATATTTAGTAACCTGTTCCAAATTCAAATTCAAATTCATTTATTAATTTTGTGAACATAGGGTAAAAGATTATACAGCTGTTACAAATAAATATCGGTCCATACTACGTCCCGCCAGAAGGCATACAAAATTGTTTAGGTAAATAGATAGGTAATCAAATGTAACATTAACAAAATGAAAATAAAATAAAAAGTCAAGGTACATGTCACAATTTCATGCCAATAATAATAAAATGTCAATAAATTAAGATGACACATAAACAGATAGGTATTTCGCTTAGCTATTTCTAAAGAGCCATAAAAAAACTCGTGAAAGATATCGACACGTGTTTCACCTCTCAACGAGGCATCCTCAGGATGACGATGGACTTGTTGGAATTTAAAATGTGTCAATTTCACGAAAATAGCTGAATATTGCGGTATTTTTCACCGCCTTTAAAATAAGGAAGTTCTACTTTGGATCGCTCTAAAAACACATATTTTATTACATTTAATATTAGGAAAATTAATGTTTTATCTTGCTGGAAAGTTTGGATGCGTTAAATAATGATATTTAATTTACTAATTTAGTTCTGAACAATCGATAGATAATAATAGTGAAAGCAATAAATACAAAATGATCTCAAACCAAAGCAATTTAAACCGTGTAGCCGCTACGACGATGTGCTACAACGCTACGACGATTTGCTACGGTGCTACGATATTGCTACACCAAAGTAGCACCAAGTGGAAACAATGGACTGAGGAAGCGATTGAAACCGTAAAAGCAAATTTTCCTCTACAAGCTTTTAATCGAGTCATGTTCACCATTATGTCGACGAAAGATGAATTTGGAGCAACACAAACGACAAACAAAATCGAATGCGTGCTGACTTGAAACAATTCAAAGACACATACGAGTAAAACAAAAAAACGCCGATCAACAAAGGTATCAAGCTCGTTTAGTAATTTCCCTCTAAACCTGACAGAAGAATAAGCAACTGCAGTGATATTCGTTCAACCCAACAGGGTTCTGAAAATGATAGCTGACAGAGTGGACTGTCCTTATATAATTCACTGTTGTCAGTTACATGTGTCACCGTATTGTGTTGTTTTACTAACACGTAATTTTTAAGGATATTGTTACTAACCCTCTATGAGTCTTGGCTCGAAATAAAGTTTTTAATTTTTTTTTTTTATTCTGCTAAACTATTTTTTTTTCTTATGATCAACCGTATATTTTGAAAGAACGATCAATATGCCAAAACTTTAGCTAGGTACCACAAAATAAAAATAAATTGTTTCTTTTTATTTTCATATGCTCAATAGAATTTCTCATCTGCAAAAATGACAAACTTGCGTATAATATTTCACCTGTATTTAACTCGTAGAGGGGATGAATTTTCAAAAATCGTTCCTTAGTGCTCACCTTCATTATAAAAGGAAATCTTAAAACAAGATTCATTTTCCGCTCCGCGAGCCGCCCCGCTCGCTAACACAACCGCTCCCTGCAACAAGGTCTACGTGCGAGGCTTCTCTTGTGACCACCCACTATGCAATACAATACACTTTCATTCCTACCTTTACCTTTACCAATGCTTCTCATATTTTACCAATTCCCTTTACTACTACGTATCACGCTTGTATTATGCGGAGGGATAGGTAGATCAGTGTGGTACAACAGCATTTCGTTGATAACTCTAAGGTTTTAAAACTGTTTCTTTACGCTTCTTTTAAACTTCGATTTTGGTACTGTTTTTGCTTTAAGTAAGTACTGTGAGGACTTATCATTGGAATTCAACCTCACACATTATGCAGGCTGGCAAGAACGCTATGGTATCCGAACATTCGAACATTATATATTTAAATTAGGATTTTCGTATGGTGTGCATTTGTTGTAAGAAAAATTAGTTGAGCCCATGGCGTCGGTCGCGTAATATTGTCTATTGCTTTGTATTATTGATTTAAATATAATCTTGTGTTCTCTAAAGTCCTTTAAATTATTACACTACACACGATCCCTGATGCCGCAGCCAAGCGAGTTGCTCACAATTGGTGGAGGCGCCGGGTAGATTAGCATGAACGTACTCCAGAATTTATTAAGGCGAGTTAGAAGAGGCAAATATTTTTTGGAAACTGTGATCCCTTATGGAGGGAGGGGAAGTACTCTGTCTTGGTTGACACCAGCCTCGCTAACGGGGGCATAGCCCTTGCAAGGTGTGTCTAGTTGACACAATTGGTTCAACTTATGACTGAGGTCTCACAGTTTAGTCAGGACTTACTGACATTCGACAAAGAGTGAGTCTTGTGAGGATAATATGAGGTTTTGAGATTTTCCCTCTGGAGTATGGTCGTGAGTTTTTAATGTTGTTGAGCGCTTACTTCTTGATCCTACGTTCCCTCTGGCTCAATTATGTCCGATGGAGTTAAGGCTTAGGATGTTAGAGTTCATTTTCATAAACCCCCTCTGGGTAGATGTGAACTGTCACATCTGTTTGTTTGTTGTCAGAGGCTTGCTGTATCTTTTGCGGTGGTTTTGGTACAGTGAGGTTTAAGCAGAAGTATGTTAATTTTTTGTGCACTGTTAGCACATATTGTCATTTAACTTGGCTGATACCTAACCTGGTATCAGGACTTTGCGATTCGTACGTTCTGACTTAAGCCTTCTCCTGCAAGAGAAAGACCTCACCTTGTATTTTAATTGCCATCGTTAGGTAACGTTTCTGTTAGGTATAGGCAGGAAGGGTACGATTGTTCGGATACTTTGAATAAAGGTCTCTGCCTGATCCCTTTATTCAAGTGGGGCGTAGCTCATGTGAGGACTTATCATTGGAATTCAACCTCACACATTATGCAGGCTGGCAAGAACGCTATGGTATCCGAACATTCGAACATTATATATTTAAATTAGGATTTTCGTATGGTGTGCATTTGTTGTAAGAAAAATTAGTTGAGCCCATGGCGTCGGTCGCGTAATATTGTCTTTTGCTTTGTATTATTGATTTAAATATAATCTTGTGTTCTCTAAAGTCCTTTAAATTATTACACTACACACGATCCCTGATGCCGCAGCCAAGCGAGTTGCTCACAGTACTTGCTCAAAAATAAAACATATTATTTTTGATGATCTTGTCAATTTTCTCAGTACCATAATTTTGTGTTGTGTGAAAATACGCTGACTTATATTAAAGTGTTAAAATCTATTTAATAATTTTATATTTCTTTGTATCACATATTTAGTAACAAATTTGGCAAATAATATTTACATAATAGAAAAGCTAACAGCCTTGAAATAATAATTATGTACAAGTTTATAATAAAAATTGGGGGGAAAGAATCATAGTTTTTTTTTTTAATTGGTCCGCATCGCACCACTTTGTATGGCAATGCTGATTCTTTGGCACGAAAACGAAGTGGGCACTCGAACCCCACGGCCCCAGTATTTCAACCCTAAACAACTCGAACATAATAGTCCCAATAAGATTTGATTAATAAGTTGTATATCTTCAAACATTTTTTTCATGTATCTTGAGAATCCCTATTTCTTTCAAACGTAAACCAAACATATTCCCCGAAGGGGTAGGCAGAGGTGTCCCCACAGTATGTAAACCCACAGTTCGCTAGTTAAATTTAAATTCCAACACTATGCCCGACCTGGGGATCGAATTATGCTTAGCAATAGCACTTGTGACCACCAGACCAACCATAAAAATCCGCTGGCCGCATTGCTCAACAAAGAAAGAAAGAAAAAGAAAAAATAAGAACATACATTTATTTAGCACAGACCAAAAAGCACACAATAATTAACAGCAGAAAAAAATAATGATAATAATAATTGTTAATATGTGGAGTGTGAGCTCGGCTACCATTGTGCCGATTGTCTTAACGGCCAACGGCCTGATGGCCGAAAGCCTCGACCAACATCTCTTGAGGCTCTCGTTAGGCGGTTGGATCAAGCGCCTGATCCAGAAGGCAGTACTCCTCGATACGGCTCGCATTGTGAGGAGGTTCCTGTCTCTGCAGCCCTAACCACCGGTAGCTTGGACCCTGCTCCCGACACCGGCGGACCTCTATTTTTTATATTTTTTTTTATTTTTTTATTCTGTTTATTTTAAGAAACATTTAAAAATGTAAATTAATAAGAAATTAGATTGTTAATTGATTTATTATATATTATATTTAGTAACCTGTTCCGCTTAGCTATGAATAAACTAAATAATAATCAACTAAAAAGTGTAAAGTGCGATGTAAAAAATTAGCAGGGGAGTGTGCCTCACGGCTGCGCCAAAAAGGCCGACAAAAATGCCAGACAACAATAAGTGCTTGACGCTGGTTTTCAACTCCACCAGCATATATTACATAGTTGCATAGGACATTGTCCACTTCTCGTGTGCAACTATGTAAGCGTGAGACACTTTTCCTTTCACCGGCTATTAATATGCTGTGTTGCCATTCACGACTATAAATAATGTCTTAGAAATCGCGTGTGTGGCTATATTTAGAGCTGATGTTTTTATTTCATGCAGGAGGAAAAATAGCGTGTGTTGGACAAAGAAATTCATTTAGAAATGTTATGCCTGTAAGACGAGATACGTTCATTGACTTGAATATGCCCTGGCGGCCGAGAGTATGTCATGCTCACTAAAACGTCTTGCTGGCGGTGGCGTGTGTGTTGATGGGGCTTTAATTTCCCTTCAAAATAGTTGAGCTGATTGGTGCTGATCCATGCGTCATGTTCGTGAACGGGCGCCATCAGTAGAGACTGGTCATCTCTTAGCTGCCACGGCTTATTTTAAATTGTTTTTGTTTTTATTTTTTTATTACGGACGCTTTTAACGTGCACGTTTGTACGTACATTATTCTCACATATATGTTATAGGAGTTATTAATACTCTTTTAACTTATTGAAAATTATTTAAAAAACGGGAGGAAAGCTGCTAAAGTCGTAGGCACGACAGATAGGAAAATATTTTTACAGTTCTATATAGTTCACTCGGAAATCAAAACAAAACAACAATAAAGTACCTACTTAGTTCTGAATTCAAATTATTATACACGATAAATCTAATCATTAATGAACATGGAAATTAACATTCGTTTGTATTCGGAAATGCGATGATTCCCGAGGAACATTAAGAAAATAGAAATACTGTAAACTTTCTTGACTTTTGGTAAGTTGCACTAGTTCGGAAGTGATCGTGTTTGAAGAATTTTAACGATTGTTTTCAGTAACACCCTAGAAAATAAAATAGGTACACACAAACCCTTCTGCTTAACCCATTAGATTATGTACTTAACTTATTAATAAAGGGACACGTTAAGTCGGAACCTTTTTATTTGCAACTGCCTGATAGCTATTTAATTACTTTCAAACTTTGAAAGCTTTCACAGCTTTGAATTTGTTTGGTTTTTAAAATACTAACTTTACAAAATTATATTCAAATGGAAAAAAAAATCTTATGGAGCTAAATTAAAACTAACATAAACGAAGCATCTCATGTTTTTCAAAGGAAACTTGCAGAAATAAAATCATATATCACGAGATCAGCTCACCGAAGCCATCAAGACGCTCCGCGGCACTATTGACGCGCCTGATCTGCTTGCTGTGGTGGCTCGCTTTGTTTTCCCAGACAATTACTGCCAGGGCAGAAAGCACAGGCTGTTTGCTGTGCCTCTATGTCACACCGTTGCGCGAGCTAAGTCGCCGATACCTCGCACTCTGGCCGCACTTTTAAGGCAAAAGTGCCAGGGAAGCCCGCAAAATTCAAATTTTCTTACGGAGAAATTTTTACTTTCACTGTTGGATCCAACAAACAATATTTTTGCGAAATTAGTTTTTTACCGTATTATGTTAAACACGAATTTATTTTTAATTTTTATAACATAAACATAAACTCACGCCTTCTTCCCATAGGGGTAGACAGAAACTACGGAACGCCACCTGCTACGATCCTTACTCCTTTTGCCTCGTTATCGTTCATACATCTGGTCATACACGCACGCCGATTGCGAGTAAATTTTTAAGCACATAATTATGTGTGTGTCAATGTTTTCATCATGACACTTCAATTATTCAACTTGTAACTAACAGCAAAAACAATAAGTTGTTAGATATATTTTACTACTATGCTTTAAAATACATTGGCACGAGACTGTCCATTTAATCAACTTCAATGTGATACCTCAGTGAACAGTGTTGAAAGCCAAAAACAAATATGCCACCAGATTTACCCGTTTTGGTAAATATTTAATGAAAGGTGGGAACCCGTCGGACGCAACGTGGGTATTAATACTTCTCTCATATGGGTTTCAGTGTAAACTAATCGTTTTGCAAACCAAAGACAATTTCTGCCTAAAACTTTTGCAGTAAAACTAATATAAGGTAATTTATTATATTACCAGTTTCGGCAACTTCAATTATAATTATCTACCACTTCATTCTCCAATCTTTGCAGCCATTTTCTACCGAAAAGCTGCATTAGTCAAAGCTGTAGTTAGTACAAATCTTCAACCTACAGATTCCATTTCTAATAGGCTGGAACTGTTAACTTTGTTAGGATAGTACTGTGAGGACTTATTGGAATTCAACCTCACACATTATGCAGGCTGGCAAGAACGCTATGGTAGCCGAACATTCGAACGTTATATATTTAAATTAGGATTTTTATATGGTGTGCATTTGTCAATGTAAAAAAAAAACGAGTTTAGCCTCAGGCTCCGCTCGCGCCGCTTATATCAATGATATTTTATATTAATAGATTAAAATTAATCCGAAGTACTCTGTCTTGGTTGACACCAGCCTCGCTAACGGGGGCATAGCCCTTGCAAGGTGTGTCTAGTTGACACAATTGGTTCAACTTATGACTGAGGTCTCACAGTTTAGTCAGGACTTACTGACATTCGATAAAGAGTGAGTCTTGTGAGGATAATATGAGGTTTTGAGATTTTCCCTCTGGAGTATGGTCGTGAGTTTTTAATGTTGTTGAGCGCTTACTTCTTGATCCTTCGTTCCCTCTGGCTCAATTATGTCCGATGGAGTTAAGGCTTAGGATGTAGAGTTCATTTTCATAAACCCCCTCTGGGTAGATGTGAACTGTCACATCTGTTTGTTTGTTGTCAGAGGCTTGCTGTATCTTTTGCGGTGGTTTTGGTACAGTGAGGTTTAAACAGAAGTATGTTAATTATTTGTGCACTGTTAGCACATATTGTCATTTAACTTGGCTGATACCTAACCTGGTATCAGGACTTTGCGATTCGTACGTTCTGACTTAAGCCTTCTCCTGCAAGAGAAAGACCTCACCTTGTATTTTAATTGCCATCGTTAGGTAACGTTTCTGTTAGGTATAGGCAGGAAGGGTACGATTGTTCGGATACTTTGAATAAAGGTCTCTACCTGATCCCTTTATTCAAGTGGGGCGTAGCTCATGTGAGGACTTATTGGAATTCAACCTCACACATTATGCAGGCTGGCAAGAACGCTATGGTAGCCGAACATTCGAACGTTATATATGTCGGAGCGCCGAGCTCACAGTCATCGTCAGAAGGGTAATTTTCAATTAAATTGTTCATTGTCTAACTGTATGTCTACTTCGTGGGCAAAGGAAACGCGCAAGATAAATATAATCACTGTAATCACTAGATACTTAAACTTATTTAACAATATTGTCCACTAACTAGAAAAGTCTACATATAACTTATAATCAATGCTTTTCTTAAATGTATTAGAAGGGCGTAACGAGTCCGCGGGTCGCGCACAGTCTATCTCGCGGTCTGAATGGAACTGACTGCCTGATCCAGGCTCCTCCGATGCTAAACTCTTATCGTCTTAAAACGTTCCCACGAGAAAATGCAAGCCGACCCCCGGCCACGTTCGACGCAATCAGATTTACGTCGTCGCCTTTCATATCGGAAACAATTATTCATAATTTAATATCAACAAACTATAAGTGCTAACAAAGACCACCATGGTCTTGAGAGTTAGACGAGGTGTGAACGACACCTTCGTCTCACGCTGATAAGAACTGGACGAGGTGTGAGTTGACACCACCGTCTCGCGCCGACACGGCGATCCTGACTCTCACACGTCCTCGTGTGCTGCAGAATTTTTGTTGTCACCTGCAAAAATGACAACCTTTCATGTAGGAACCGTTCGGTTATCCTACCAACTAACTCAAACACAGAAAGTCACGTCTCTACAGTTCAAAGCATAACTTATGATGAACCAAACTCAACAAAGAACAGTCACTGTTACACACATAACAAAGAACAGTAATTTTATAAATTCCAAATTAAAGTTCAAACAGTAGTAATGTGATGAATTTTTCAACAAACATCATCATGACTTTCATAAGCGTTCAAAGCTACCATAAGTCACGACAACACCACAGTGACAATGACTAGGAACACAATCCATAAGTCACAGCACCAACAGAATACATCTGCACAAAGCCAAGCTCACTACGGAGCACACCATCACATTCACGCACCCTCAACCCATTACCGCCGCCCAGTCTCCGACCAGCTAAACTGGGTTAGGAATATGACTTACGATCGGAAAATAGGAATAGGTCGTGAACAAAATAAATCACGTTACTCATAATCATCATTTTTTCGACTTGCGCCAACAATGGCCAAACCTGACTGTTCCTCGTTATCATTCTCATTATCTGAACTAATCTCAAATTCTGTGGGGACGTAACATTCTGGGATCGCTCGTAAACGTTCGTGAGCGTACTTGTAAGTTCTATTGCTGTCCAAAGATTTTAAAAGGTATCGATCACCGTTCAGTAGTTCGATCACTTTAAATGGACCACGAAACTTTGGATCTAGTTTAGTTTGATTTCTTTCATGATTTTCTATTAAGACAAAATCACCAACAACAAATCTTTTAAGATTTGCTTTAGTTTTATCAAATCTATGTTTATCTTGTACAGCGTTCTTATTGATCGAGGTTACTGCACGTTCTCTGATTTCGTTAATGTTTATTTCAGTTTGGTCTTGGTCACCTAGGGCTAGTAATGTAAGAGGTCTGGCTACTTTTCCAATTAATAATTCCAATGGACTTGCTTTGGCTACACGATTAACTGTCGAATTAAGAGCAAGTTGAACATCCAAAATAGAGTCTTGCCATGTTTTTTCTTTCTTTACTTCAACAGCAGTAAACATATTTTTTAAAGTACTCATTACGCGTTCGACTTGGCCATTGGACCGACATGTACCTGTTGCAATTAGGTGCAGTTGTATATTGTTGGATTCACAGTAGTTACGAAAGCTATTGTTTGAAAAGCATCTACCTTGATCTGCAATTATTCTAGTTGGAGCACCAAATAGACCGACTCCTGTTTTTACAGCTTTGATAGCATTCAACGTGTCAATTTTAGTACAATGATGTAACAAAACATATTTAGTAAACGCATCTATTAAAACAATAATGTATTCTTTTGTTTGGTTTGCACCGCTTAACTTTCCAGTAATGTCAATATGTATTGTGTGCCAAGGTACAGACACTTTTGGTATTGGATGGAGTTTAGCCTGTATTTTTCCTGATTTTGATTTTGCAAACTTACAAGTCATGCAGTTTTCTACGAATTTGCGGACATATTTTCTCATATTCGGAAACCAGTAAAAGTCATAAGTTTTTTCTAATGTTTTTTCCCAACCCAAGTGTACAATTGACTCGTGAACTTGGTTTATGACAGACCACCTGAAACCTCTGGGCACTATTGGCAAACATTGAGTTTTAGAGTTACGTTGAACTTTTCGATGCAAAATACCGTTTATAACTTGATAAGTATTTGATAAGTTGCTGTTCATTTCATCGTTATTTAATTTAGAAATGATATCTGTTAGTTCAGAATCACGTTCTTGTTCTGCTTTTAACCATGTTTTAGAAATTACAAGTAAATTTACACGTTTTTCTTCAACTTTTTCTTGTAAAGTCTCGGATGGTAAAGGATTTCTAGACAGAAAATCTACATGGGACATTTTTTTACCGTCTCTATAAACAATATCAAAATCAAATGCTTGTAAGAAAGCCCACCATCTATGAACTCGAGGTGTAAGGTCAAGCTTTTTGCGCGAAGCTTGAAGAGAGTTACAATCTGTTATTACAATAAAAAATCTTCCTTGTAAGAAATGACGGAAATGTTTTATTGAGTTTACTACCGCTAACGTTTCGAGTTCATACGAGTGATAACGTGACTCGGGTTTCGTTGTCTTTTTACTAAAATATGCAACAACATGGAATTTTCCGTCCTTCTTTTGCATAAGCATAGCTCCGTAACCCTCAGAACTTGCATCAGTATGTAGTTCAATGGGACAGTTAGGATCGAATATTAACAGTATTGGTTCCTTAATTAAACGGTCAATAATTTTTTGTCTTACTTCTTCATATTTCGGCTTCCATTCTATTTTACCTTTACCAGATATTAATTTGTAAAGTGGAGACGCAAGTTGTGAAAATTTTGGAATAAACTGTCTAAAATAAGAAGCAAGGCCTAGAAATTGACGTAACTGTGTGACAGTTTGTGGAGGGGGCAATTGGGTTAACGCACTTATTTTACGCGAATTGGGTCGGATCTCTCCAGCTGTCACTTCGAATCCTAAATACTCTACTCGTGTTTTAAGAAAAGAACATTTCTTAAGGTTTAAATAAATCCCAGCTTTTTTCAAAGTTTCAAGGACTACATCTAATCTCTCTATCCCCTGATTCAAGGATTCTGAGATAACCATTACGTCGTCTAAATAACAGATAACAAACGTATTAATCATGTCACCAAGTGCTTTATACATCGCTCTTTGAAAAACAGAAGGAGCGTTGCGTAAACCAAAAGGCATCGTCAAATACTCGTATTGACCATCCGGTGTTACGAACGCAGTACGCTCAATTGAATTTTCTTCCATAGGTATTTGATGAAAGCCTGATGCGGCGTCTAAAATAGTAAAGTAATTAGATCCATGCAGGCGTTGAATTTGATCACTTATCAAAGGTAGAGGAAATCTATCAGGTACAGTATTCCTATTTAATTCACGGTAGTCAACACATAGTCTATCAGAGCCGTCTTTTTTCTTCACTAATAATATAGGGCTCGCAAACGGTGAACAGCTGGGTCTGATAATATTGGCTTTCAATAACTCATTTATTTTGTTTCGACATATTTGCCGTTCATCAGGACTCAACCGGTATGGCCGTCGTTGAACAGTACGATTTGGGTCTATTAGACGTATACTCATTTCACCTACATTTGCCCGGCCAGTCGGTGTACCTTCTACGAATGAAGTCGAATATTTATTCAAAACTTCAATAAGTTTGTCACGGTCCTGGTCAGTAATATCAGTGTTAATATTTTCAAATGTCGTAACTACTTGACCAAGTTCGCATAAATGAACTAATTGCTGCTTATTTATAGTAAGTCCTGTAGGAGAAATTTCAACAGAAAAACCTTGATTAATCAAGTTTTGTCCTACTAATACGTCATACTTCATTGTGTCATCAGGCACTACATGGAAAAGTAATTCAATCAAATAATTATTGATAGAAACTTGACTCAAAATCTGATCAATACTCTGTACATCACTATTTCCAATGCCCGATAGGGTGACAACAGACATTTTACGCTTGCCTGAAAATTTATTAGCGATACTTTCTTTAATCAGAGAACATTCAGCACCAGAATCAAAATAAAAATAATACGACCAACCATTATGGACGAGATGAGACGCGCCGATAGAGCAGAAATCAACACGACGCCGTTGCTCTGCAACCGATGATTCTCCACCAGCGACCGTCTTCACTGGACACATTGGAGAAATGTGGCCTGCTCGCCCACATTTGTAGCACTGAACTGGCTTCTTACTTTGTTCTTCTCTTTTATTTTCTTTTCTTGTATTCTGCATGCGTTGTTTCAGCTTTTCTTTATGACAATCTTGAAACTTATGGCCAATTTTTCCACAACCGTAGCACTTCAAGTCAGAGGTTTTTGCACGTTTTGTGTCCGACCCAATTTTCATGTCTTCATTTCTACGTTTTAGTAGACCAAACGCTTGCAATTCTTTTTGCAGTTGATGGCGAGTTTTAATATCGGTCGTGCAGGCTAGACGGCGCAGTCTTGGGTCATGATGAGTTAAGCTTGCTAGTATTGTAGAGACTGCAAGTTGTTCGATATCCACTGCCTTCCATCGATTTAGTAGATAGGTTACCTGTCGACTCGCAAAAGCGCCAATATTTTCATTGTCTTTAGGTTTTTCACTATACAAATGCAAAATAACACTCGCTTGAGTTTCAACTGTAGAAAATCGGTTCACTAACAGTTTGGTGAATTCTTTCCATGTCATTCCAGCGTAAGTTGCTTGAGGTAGCCAAGAAGATGCACTTCCTTTCATTGCTTTACTCAACGCGACGATAAGTTGTCCTGCCTGGGGTGGGTATTCCCCAAAGCATAGCTCTGCAGTAGAACACCACGCTTGTGCGTCAACATCTGGTTTTTCTGGGTCAAATTCTGGCAACAGTATACTGGAACTGGTTGGTTGAGGTTGAATTGCTTGAATGAGCGCACGCAAATGTTCGTTCTGTGCCTCAAACAATTTCTTCCATTGTAAGTCTTCTTTAAGACTTGAATGATTTCGCGGATATTCCTCGGGCTGCACTCGCGACGCGTATCCCACTTCTGATGTCGGAGCGCCGAGCTCACAGTCATCGTCAGAAGGGTAATTTTCAATTAAATTGTTCATTGTCTAACTGTATGTCTACTTCGTGGGCAAAGGAAACGCGCAAGATAAATATAATCACTGTAATCACTAGATACTTAAACTTATTTAACAATATTGTCCACTAACTAGAAAAGTCTACATATAACTTATAATCAATGCTTTTCTTAAATGTATTAGAAGGGCGTAACGAGTCCGCGGGTCGCGCACAGTCTATCTCGCGGTCTGAATGGAACTGACTGCCTGATCCAGGCTCCTCCGATGCTAAACTCTTATCGTCTTAAAACGTTCCCACGAGAAAATGCAAGCCGACCCCCGGCCACGTTCGACGCAATCAGATTTACGTCGTCGCCTTTCATATCGGAAACAATTATTCATAATTTAATATCAACAAACTATAAGTGCTAACAAAGACCACCATGGTCTTGAGAGTTAGACGAGGTGTGAACGACACCTTCGTCTCACGCTGATAAGAACTGGACGAGGTGTGAGTTGACACCACCGTCTCGCGCCGACATATATTTAAATTAGGATTTTTATATGGTGTGCATTTGTCAATGTAAAAAAAAAACGAGTTGAGCCCATGGCGTCGGTCGCGTAATATTGTCTTTTGCTTTGTATTATTGATTT
The DNA here is from genome assembly GCA_963680765.1 of Agrochola lychnidis. Classification (NCBI taxonomy): domain Eukaryota; kingdom Metazoa; phylum Arthropoda; class Insecta; order Lepidoptera; family Noctuidae; genus Agrochola; species Agrochola lychnidis. Next base: position 20,083,017 of record OY796853.1, read on the forward strand.
AAATATAATCTTGTGTTCTCAAAAGTCCTTTAATTTAAACACAATACACGATCCCGAGTATCGCAGCCAAGCGAGTTGCTCACAGTACCTACTCTACATAACATTGACGTTCATACAATTAAATAGCCAAATGCTAATTTAAAAACCAGCCAAGTGCGTGTTGGATCACGTACAATGAAAGGTTCCGTAGTCGGGATGAATTTATCCCAAGAACAAACTTAACTTTGTAGTTGAAAAACATATTCTCCCATACGGAATGTATGGGAGAACGTGTTTTTGCAACCGCAAATGTAAATTGGTCGATTATTACTCGTTAACTTGTAAAGCCTACTTAGCTGTGATAGTTTTCCTTTTAATTTCGTTATATATGCTACTGTCGCGAATTAGCACTTTAAAGCTTAATATTTCGAAAACGGATCCCTAAATCCAAAAATGGTTTTAGCAAACTTACAATATTTTTGAACGACCTTTTCAACGACACCCCATACTATGGGATTATTGAGAGAAAAAAAATCATCTTCACTTTACGTCTAGGGGAGGTACCTGAAAAAATATATTTTTCATGATTTTATTTTACCACTTTGTCGGCGTGATTAATATGTATACCCATGCCAAATTACAGCTTTCTAGTACCAAGCATCTCTGAGCTAAGCCGTGGACAGACAGACAGACAGACGGACAGACAGATAGAGGAAACCCTAAAAATGTGTTCCTAGAAGTTTCTTCCTGAAACTATTCACATTTCTGTTTGATACTTTCGCACTTCCTCTAAAAAACTGTCGTTACACTGTAAACTGCTCTTTCTATATTACGACAGTTTTTAGAGAAAGTCCGAACTGTTTTTCTTGTCTACTTCGTTAATACATATTTATACTAGCTGACCCTGCAAACGTTGTTTTGCCATATAAATGTTTGGGGTGGACCATCTTTATCACTTACTACCCTACCTACCCTACCATAATTTATAAAAACATATTTTTTCTTCATATCTTTTTTTTTTCCTAAATTAAGATGTAAGCTATCCTATCTTTCAAGTTGGATCAAACTGCACACGGTGTGCAAATTTTATTAAAATCGGTTAAGTAGTTTAGGAGTCCATCGCGGACAAACAACGTGACACGTAATTTATATATATTAAGGTTATGTTTTAAAAGTACTTAGATTATATTATCATAAAAAAATTGTAAAGCCATAAATATCAGCGAAATTTAAACCGTAACCAGCAATTACATTCTAAACAGCTAGCTAGTAAATAACAGAAAAACCAATTAATGTAAAGAGGTTTGGAGTGACATTGGGCGTGACGTCATCCGTTAAAATCGAAATGAAAATGAGTCACCGGGCGATGGCAGAGCTCACTCGTCACTCGTTAGTGACAGGCCACAGTGTCAAAGTTAGCAGTAGATCAAACTACAACCACAGTAGAAAATGTGCAGAGCAGGGTATATAAATATTATAAATGTGAAAATGAGTTTATTTGTTACCCCTTCACGCTAAAACGGCTGAACGGATTTGGATGAAATTAGGCACAGGAGTAGACCTTAACTTGGAGAAGGACATAGGCTACTTTTTACCATGGATCGCAGATGACGTCGCGGGCAACAGCTAGTAGGGTATATATAACGATATGGTCATTGTTCACACAACGGTAGCGCCGTACTATTAGGGAATATTTTCGACACATAACCACACTTGGCAAATTCTTGATGACAATATAATATTGTGACAAGCAATCAAGAGGCCACCATTATTAGTTTCTAAACTTATGTTAATGTTATGAACGAATACGTACTGATTATAAAAAATACAAACAAAATCAACATCGTTATAATCACGCATTAACTCAATCAGAACAGAAGCTTCAATAAACGAAAGCCTACTTCATCAAGATAAACGAGCAGGCATTAACCTACTGCATCCCATTACTCTGTGCCGGAATGAGGCGGCCTCCAAAATCCCTGAAAGCTGAGCAATTAAAGCGCAATGTGAAACTGAATCTTTCACACCTTTTCATTCGCTGAAGAGCTTAATTTTCCTTTTGTTTCTCCAATTTTCTTTTAAAGATCATCAGTAGAGGTTTAATTCTAAGGGCTTATGCACACGACGGCGAGGAGCTCGTGGCTAAGTACTAACAGCCACTCGGGTCGATCTGTCAAGTTAAGCTACGCTTGCCGGGGTTGTTTCGTGGATGGGTGATCATTTCTACATACCGACACTCCTCCGTGCCTCAGAAAGCACGTTAAGCCGTTGGTCCCGGCTGTCATTCGTGGATCTTTGACAGTCGTTACGGGTCGTCAGAAGCCCGAAAGTCTAACAACCAGTCTTACCAAGGGGTATCGTATTACCCAGTTACTAGGTTGTGGAGGTCAGATAGGCAGTCGCTCCATGTAAAATACTGGTATTCAGCTGCATCCGGTTAGACTGGAAGCTGACCCCAATATAGTTAGGAAAAGGCTAGGCAGATTGATTGATGCAAGCAACGGTGCGTTATCTGCGCTGTTAATTTAAAAAAGCAGCACTTGTTACAGCGCGATTTGGTTGCTTAAAGCTCTCTGCTCACTACAGCGTATCATATCATGACCGTACTATGAACTTATCAGGCAAGGAAAAAAACATGACATGGACAACTATGCCCGCTAGAAAGTATCAACAGCGTAACCCGTGCAAAACGGTTTTAGTGAGCGTAGCATCCGCGTATCGTCTGCGTGTTATATCCGTACAGTTCCTGTTATCTTGGTTGTAGTAGTCCACCTATGTTTTCGCGTGAGGCAGACGCATCAGGAAGAGCGAGCGAATATTTTTGCTGAGAAAATAATTTTCTATACCATACAATGGCTATAAGAAAATTGTTCATGAGAGAATTTACAATGATAACCATTGTTTTTGACTATAAATAAAGACAATTGCACCAGACGATCACGACGTTACTAAGTTCATGGCGCTTTATAAAAAGAAAAATTAAGGGAGAACACAGTTTTAAACCCGTTTATAACGGGTTTAAAACGGTCATCATACGGTTTTGTAACCATACGCTCACCATTTCCCCGCTTGCGTGCACGGGTTTGGCAACGTTGCGTGCCATGCTCGGAGCGTATCGGGACCGGCAAAATATTTACGCCGATAATTTTTGACACTCCGTGCATGACACGCGACGGTGTTGGTCGGTGACAGAACGGTCTGATGGGCCCATCAAACCGGCATAGTCTCATACTTTTCAATACAAAGATTTTTTTTGCCTGACACGTTCCTAGCACGGTCATGGTATGATACGGTGTAGTGGGTAGACTCCTTTATACGAGCGAGTCGTCGAATGCATAATAACTAATTCTAAGGATTCTTTAATGTTTTATTACGTGGGTAGCTATTGTTGAAAAGGTCACGTTTGATCACTTGAGGGTATTTGAATATTGTTTTGTACGTAGGTGTATGATTTACATTTTATTTGCTCTATGTTTGATGTTAAGTAAAGAGCAATGCTGATTTTATCACCCACGGATAATGCTTCAAACTATTGGTCTTGGTAGTTCAAGTACTCGCCGTCCGATAAAGACCAGGCCCGGATCGACGGCGCGTTGTGTTCCACGCGCGTCTCAAAGAGATGTCAGCAGAACTGACGGGGTCCGCTATGGCCGATGCCTGCCGGGGTTGCGGAAAAATCCGAAAGTGATACCGTGGTCCCTGGCAACATGGCAACTGAAGGAACATGGGTGGGTTTTTTTAGTCAGTAAGAGTCTGCCCCCAGAGCGGGAGAAGTTATTTGATAATTTCCCACCGCAAAAAAAGTATTTCAGCCTTTTTTACCTGTTGATAAAAGATTATTTTCTTAGATCTACTCTGATACTCCTGTTACAATGTAACAGGAGTATCAGAGTAGATCATGCGCTTCTTATGCGCAAATTGCTAGCGATTGGTGTTAGGGGTAGCTTGTACAGATGGTTTGTATCATATGTTGAAAATAGATGCCAGACCGTAGTCCTCAATGGTTATGCCTTGAGAGCGATGTGCATTCCGTCGGGGGTTCCCCAAGGATCCTTACTGGGACCTCTTTTATTCAATATTTTTGTAAATGACATCGCATCGTGTTTCCTAAATTCTAAAATTTTATTATACACGGATGACGTGAAAATTCTGAGTCAAGTGTTAACTATTGGGGATGCACACCTATTACAGGAGGATCTGGACCGGGTACCATGATTACTGCGATCGAAATAGGTTGGATTTAAATATCTCAAAATGTTATGTGTGTACATTTACTCGTAAGCCAAACCCTATTAGGTATGATTACAAATGATCGAATACCTCAATTGCAAGAGTAAACGTCATCAAGGATCTTGGGGTAATTTTTGACTCAAAGCTTTTGTTTGATGCGCACATTGACAATATAGTCAACAAGACTTCTAAAGCATTGGGTTTTATTTTTAGGGTCTCCTCTGAGTTTAAGAATGTCAAAACAATTGAAAATTCTATACTGTGCTTTTGTCCGTAGCCATCTCGAATATGCTTCTCAAATTTGGAATCCAAATTACAATGTTTATATTAATCGCCTTGAAAGTACACAAAGAAGATTTTTAAGGTACACTCAATATCGTTCAAATACTTATTATCTTCCTAACTAAACTAGTCGGTGTAAGAAATTTCATATTTTTCCTTTATACGAGCGAAGAAAAATTGCAGATCTTGCTTTCCTATTTAGTATAATGAACGGGTCTCCTGACGTCTTTGAGCTGGTGGCCGGGATTGGAGTTCGTGTTCCGTCTGTGTTTCTTCGGAGACCTCATCTCCTTCATGTACCTATTGTGAAAACTATCTATAGGCAAAATACATATATTTTAAGAGCATGTCGAATGTCTAATAAGGCGTGCCGGGATGTTGAGCTTGATTTATTTACGAATAGTGTCCAGAAATTAAAAAAAATGTTTAGTAACTTTTTCTTTGAAGAGTAACATTGTTGCGTAATGTATTTTATCTTTGTTTATTCTCTTCAGTTCTTTCTATGTTTTACTCTCACGCTGTTTGTACCGTTTTGTCAATTTTATACTAAGTTTATATGAGTGGAAACTTGTATTTGACCTTCTTCTACATATTACTTCTGACTACTCGAATGTACTAGCTGTAAGTTTTCTTAAAATTAATAAAATAAATAGCTGTTGTAACCTCTGGCTCATTGGTTGTTAATAAACACAAATACACAATCTCCCTTTGACCAACCCACAGACTAGGTAAAGCCAAAACGCTAGAACAAACAAGACTAATAGTTGTAGTATGCCGAATGGCAAAGTACGGAACCCAAAGTTTGGAGACCCACTACCCATTGGAGTGTTCCTAACACTATTGATAAATGTTGCTAACTTCTGAAGGATTGCTCTAAAAGCAACGAAATGCACTTTACCTTTTAAATTGTGAGATTAACATGGTTACCGGAATTGTAAGGATAATTCTTTTAAATAGGATCTCCAGTATTATATGAGCTGCTAAGTAAGCTTTTTAGTCTTAGGCCCGATTTTCAAGTCGTAAAAAGTGAAAATGTAGTTTTAAAGTAACACACGAGTGATTAACACTTGCACTGCGAAAATCGCCCTTACTGCTCCGACATAATGGCGCTGTCAATGTTAAATTGATATCACTGAAACGACTTTTTTATAAATATTTTTAAACCAAATAACATCACGCCTTGTTTCGAAGGGTGTGTTGTGTAAAGGGTTGGGCAGAGGTGACTCTCTAGCAGGTACACCCACATTTTGCCAGTTCTGTTAAATATTTTTAATTTAAAAAATATTTTTAATTTTTATGTTGGACGAATTTTTATGTCAGACTCTTGTAGCGACTAAGCCTCAGGTGTTTCTTCGAACACGCTGAGATTACAAACTTCATGGCAGTTTAAACAAGAATAAATATGAATGTATCTCAAAACAGTCAACGGCAAACAGGCGCAACGCGACTCTAATAAAATAGTTTCTAAGAAAACTTCACGGTAGAATAAAAGAAAAACATCGTGGCGAAACCGGCATGTCCTAGAACCAAAAATTCAAAAACATGTCTTGTGACATCCATTAACCTGCTAGGCCCACGTGGTGTATTACGGTCCACTCCCTGAATGAATGAATGATATATTTATTTGCAAGAATATAGGTACATATGTTCTTAAGTTCTATGGGTTTCACTATATTCGGCATTTCAGCCGTGCAAATATTTAGATTTACATCTTGGTTATACTTATAGTATGCAGTAGGTACACATTTAATAATTAACAATAAAATAAAAATACTAATAATAATTTCATAATTTAAATTTAGATTACAATGCAATTAATAAAATTAGTACGATTCTATTCATTTAAAATAATAATTTATATTGAAAATAACGATCAATAACAATGATGTCAAGTCAATAAAAAATAGCAAGAATAATTAAATGTTTCAATATTATATAAGTAATGTCAATGTGTACATGTCATGATAATTATAATAAATAATTTTTACATTTTACACTCAAAATATTCATTGATGGAATAAAAACATCGCTCACACAACCAGTTATACAGTTTTCTATTAAATTCTAAATTCGAAGCACTTCTAAATTCTTCGGCTAAGTGGTTATATATTTTCACTGCCATGGTATAACAATTTTTGTTGCATACTTTTAGTCTATTACGCGGGACTATTAGTGGCTTTTGTACTATTTTCCTCTTTGACATAGCCTTTTCATCTTTTTCAAAAAGTGAGTAATTATTTCTTACAAATTTACAGGTTTCAAATACATATAAAGACGGGAGGGTAAGCAGCTTTTGCTTAATAAATACAGGTTTACAAGAGTCTGTCCACTTAAGATTAAAAATTGACCTTACACACTTTTTTTGGGCTATGAATGCCCTCTGAACATCTGTTGAATTCCCCCATACAGTTATTCCATACCTTAAAACAGAACAAACATGGCTATGGTATACCAATAAGGCTGTTTTAATATCTGTAAAATTTTTGATCCTTCTAAGTGCAAATACGAATTTGTTTATTTTCTTACATACATTATCCACTTGAGCTTTCCAATTGCAATGTCTGTCCATAACTATTCCTAAAAATTTGATATTATTAACTTCTTCTATGTCATTATTATTGCATTTTAAACTTAATTTCATTTCATTTCCTAATTTTTTGTGGTTATTATACGGACAAAATGTTATAAATTTAGTTTTATTTGTATTTATTTTTAAGTTATTCCTATCTAGCCAATTGATTAAATCTGTCAATGCTTTATTCGTAACTATTTTACTATTTCCTAAAGTTTTCTCTTTTGTCAACACGGTAGTATCATCTGCAAACAATATAGTATATTGGTTCGTGGAGTTGGGCAGTTCGTTTATGTATATTATAAACAATAAGGGGCCAAGGACACTTCCCTGTGGTACACCACAGTAGTTTGCTAAGTACGGAGACCTAAAGGTTTTCTAGGTATTAGTTTCGAAACACATTTTTTTAATCTCCGTGCATTGTTGTCGGCCTCTTAAGTAGCTTTCGAACCAACTATAGGCAACGCCTCGTATATCATATTTCTCAAGTTTACGCAATAAGGTTTCATGACATACCATATCAAAAGCCTTACTCATGTCCAAAAATACTGCTACTGGGATTTCTTTTTTATTAATAGGATCCATAATTTCTTGTACTAATTTAAAACATGCCAAAGTTGTAGATTTTTGTTTAACAAAACCGTTCTGTTGACTACATAATACATTTTGTTTCTCTAAGAAATTTATAAGCCTTTTGCTCATTACTTTCTCAAATATTTTTGAAAGTATGGGAACCAAAGTAATTGGTCCCTCTCACAGAGTCCTCTCCCTGTCCCACCAGTGGGCACATAAAGGCTGATTATCGTCGCTCGGCATCCAATACCGCGAATGGGACATTTTTGATGAAAATCAGATTTTGTTTTATTTCATTCTACAGGTTCAAATACGTGATCCTGCATTTAAAAATGATTTTCGTCAAAAATGTCACATTCGTGGTATTGGATGCCGAGAGACGTTATGCTTATGCTTACATATGCGAGTATCACGAAACTTAAAATACAAATGAAGTTTGTTTAAATAACGGCATTGTTCGCATAATATGTATAAAAGGTAAGTATTTCAGCAAATGGTGCAGAAACATCGCAGCCTTGATTTTGGAGTAATTGACGCGTGAGCGCTCATTAGCTCAGGCACGATCGGTTGATTTAGCTTGTTAGTGAGGCTCTGCTTGGAAGCTAAGCGTTGCCCGAGTATAAAGATAATATGGTTCTCGTGAAAGTTATTTATTTTGGTCTCACACAGTTACCGAAGATGACAATTACAAACAATAGGTATATTATTGAAGAGTCTCAATCCACCGCTATACACCTCTACCCAACCCCCCGAATAAAGCAGGTGTGATGTCATGTTGTTTGTAAACCAACCTATGAAAAACAGTCTCCATAATTGGCATCATAAGCAAAACAACATCATAAAAATCCATGTCATTACCTGGGGTGTGCTTTGGAATTCCAGCCTTTTCCCAACTCTGTTGGGGTCGGCTTCCAGTCTAACCGCATGCAGCTGAATACCAGTATTTTACATGGAGCGACTGCCTATCTGACCTCCACAATCCAGTAACTGGGTAATACGATACCCCTTGGTAAGACTGGTGTCAGACTTTTTCGGGCTTCTGACGACTCGTATCGACTGTCATAGATCCACGAATGACAGCCGGGATCAATATTTTAACGTGAATTCCGAGGCATAAGAGTCTCGGTATGTAAAGATGGTTGCCCATCCACAGACCAACCCCGGCAAGCGTAACTTAACCTGGTGGATCGACCCGGGCGGCTGTTTACTACTTAGCCACGAGCTCCTCAATTCCAGGTAATGCAATTACCATAAGAAAAGGAAGAATCCAATTATTGCATTCTTTCGTAAAACAGCACGTAGATACCTAAGACAGTGGCAGCGACCACTTACGACAGCAAACAGTAGTTACTACATCTACTTAACGACATTTTAGTCCTCACAAAGTTAATACTATCTAGTGCTATAAATCCAGGTCATTAGAAGAACGGATGTGTCGGGATCCGTCCGGCCGCGCGTAATCGTTGCACGAATTAATGGGGTGCAGATAAATACGGGTTTGTTGTGAACAATAGAAGATTGGACTCATATTACTTGTTTGTTACCGAGTGCAGTTGTTCGGCTTCAGTTGCTTCTTGTTTATTATGCGTTGTTTATCGAGTTTCTAATTGAAAGTTGTTGTGTCGTGTGCGCTTGAGAAGCTCGTGGCTAAGTAATCACAGCCGCACAGGTCGATCCATCAGGTTAAGCTACGCTTGCCGGGGTTGGTCCGTGGATGTGTAACCTTTTCTACATACCGAGACTCCTCCGTGCCTCGGAAAGCACGTTAAGCCGTTGGTCCCGGCTGTCATTCGTGGATCTTTGACAGTCCGAAAGCCCGAAAGTCTGACAACCTTCGTCTTACCAAGAGGTATCGTATTACCTAGTTACTGGGTTGTGGAGGTCAGATAGGCAGTCGCTTCATGTAAAATACTGGCATTCAGCTGCATCCGGTTAGACTGGAAGCCGACACAAACATAGTTGGGAAAAGGCTAGGCAGATTTTATTGCGTCGTGTGCGCTTATTTATCATGGTTTTAATTTGAACGGTTTTATTGCAAATAAACTACTAGAGAGGATTGAAATGAGCGTTTTGCGGCTGGTACACGGCTAATTAAGTAAGGTGACGCAAAGTTTATATGCAATTCAGCGGTTGGCGTGACACTTGACGCAAATTCAGTCGGACTGTTTACATGTTCGTCAAGTTTGAACATAAATTACTCGATTAATTTTAAATTGTCTGTACCTTAACTCATCTACTCTTTACAAACCCAAAAATACATCAGGCCGTGTCCTAAACAAAGTGAGCATCGCGTGAACACGCAACCGTCCTCGTATATTTTATTCGGAAAACCCGAACGCGCTGTTGTTGCACCGGCAGAGGGCACCTTCCGGTTATCCGAACATATTTATTTTAATAACTTCCAATTATAGCTTTAAAAAGCTTTATGTAAGCGGGCACGCCCTTTATGCCTGGAGGCTTTTATTTAGATACGAGTATTTAGTTCTATTTACGTTTAGTTTTTATTTTTTTATTTCTGCTTGAGTATAGTTCTCGATGTTTTTGATTGGTATATTGGCGTGTGCTAGCTGACATATGGCGAATAATTTATCATTTAAATTATGTGTTGTGTTGCATAATGAACTTACATTATGCATTTTGCATACTATTGTATAGAATCATTTTTTCTAACTTGAACAGACAGCTGTGCTGCTGGGGAGTTTGTTGCGCCACTTCTTCCTAGCTAAAGGCACTAGGAAGTGGTGAAGGGTGGGCGTTTTGGGGGACTGTCTTATGTAATTTTGACGTTCGAAAAGTGCTGATTCTCAGCCTAGTTTGAATAAATGACTTTTGAATTTTGAATATGAACCTGACGATCGCGACCACTCGCGACCAATCGCTTCGGTTAAGACGCGGGGTTATGCTTTAAAAAAAGGAAAAGTTAGGTAAGAAAATAAATCTATTTTCATAAAAACTGGTGGTTGGCTTATAAAACCGCTATGCATATAAAAACCATAAATCTTAGTTATAGTTAAAGCGATAACCATTAAATTATACCGACAATATATTTTACATAACGATATCAAAAAACAGGGACTTGTATAATTACATACACGTTGTAAAAGCACTTATAAATATGCGGCGGAATGAGTGGGTTGATGAAAACTTGACGTATTTTTTTTACCTTTTTGCAGCTTTCAAGATTTCAAAATATCAAAGTACTACAATAGTTGAGGCTGCTGGATCACAGAATAGCATCATCTCGAAGTATTTAAGTCATTGATATAATACAAAAGAGAAACTTAATTTGAATAGCTAAATTCATAAACGTAATCATAAAAAGAAAACCAAAAGTTATTCCTACTTTAACTAAACAAACCATAAACATTCCCTTCCAAAGTTAATTTAATCATTGGCTTTCCGTTCTCAAATACCACATTCCAAACAGTAAATCGTTTATAAATTAAAATTCCTACACAAAAATTTGGGTGAGGCCACTTGCGCTCGGCCTCAATGGGCCTTTGAGTCTGAAGTACAGGCCATAACATTATCATAAGCATAAACAACAATTTAACATACTTACGAGCTTTTTGAAACGAAGCCACGCTACGTTTTCGACTTTCCCAGCTTATCGCTTTAGCCCGAGTCCAAGATGGCCGCCGATAGATACTTGTGTGTCGTAGAGATGCGACGTGTTCTCGTGAAAGAACTGCGAACGCGAAGTATGTGACACTTGGGTTTTTTGTTTTAAGTGTTACTTTTTTGTTGACGAATTTACGTGCTGCTAGACGATATTGGTTTTTACATATCCATTTAGTCCATAAGTCATTTATCATAAGTCCGAAATATTTTGTTGTATCTCTGAGCTTAAACATTGCAAGACATAACTGATCACCACTTTAAATCGTTCTGATATTAATACATATTCATTCAATCTCTTTTACGTCACTCATGTAGGTAAGTGCGGAACATCTCGCAGAGACCGTTGACATTTTACACATTAAATAATTGCTTCATTTAAATACATTCGTAGCTCGTAAGAAGCCTAGCCTCAGTCCTCCGAATTTAAATATTTGTCTTTTTGTAGGTACTCCTACTCTATTTCTATGCTAACAACACAAATGCAGTCCCGGGCTTTCAGCACTTTTGCATCGACTCAAGAAAGAAATTTACATCGTCACATTCTCTTTTCTTTCATCGCTATGTCTCTTTATTTACTGTCTCACTCATACATATACTTAATAAGGTAAGCCTAAACAACACCCATTAGCAACACTATGGAGGCCTCTGTATCATTCATATTTTTAAACCATGCTATTTATTACACTTAAATACTTTGTAAAAATACATAAAGTCTATTCAAATCCTTGTTTCCAATTGATAGTATTTCCACTTAAACAAACATCAACTTTATGTCAGTTAAAATAAAGTTGATTTTAGACTGACTAGTAGTAGTCATAAAAAATATGAAGTTGTAGCGCAAACTGAACCTTTTATGTAGGTGTTACAGTTTTTTTCCTAAAACTCGTGTTTATTTACAAGTTTGGCAACTAAATTGCGAACGCAGATTACACTACCCAGAGGAATCAGCTGATCCTTTCAAAACAGAAGAACAAAACATTTTCTCGTCTTCCACACAATTATGTAACAACTTCTCATTCGTACGAGCATCTCTCATATCCTTTTTGCTTTACATAAACTCATGCAATAAGCTACGTACAAAATGACTACCTGGAAGAAACATAACAACTCCCGACCCTTAGTCGTCCACTTAAAACTTCAGATTCGTTTTCCTTCCCGACTTGGGCACATCCTTAGTCCCGTAGAGACGTCGACAATATATGAGGTACGACTAGCTCTCAACGCACGAACTGTAAAACTTGCTGCACCTAATCATATTGGACCGTGGACGAAGATCACTTTTGAGATACTCGTAAAAGGAAGATATGATAAAATCGCGAGTTTAGCTCAAGTAGTTTTAAGCTATTGATGCTATGCCAATTTTACAAAACATTTTAAATAAACTAAGTACCATTTTTTTAAGCTATTGCATAGCTTTTATCGCGGGCTTTGAGCGCGGCGACCGAATCAAGAAAAGAAATTCCGTAACGAAAAAAACCTAACACCCCCCACTCCGCCTATCATGTAATGACGGTTCCCATGACAACATGATGTTGTCATGGGAACGTAATTTTTGTTTTATGTCATCACGTCATCATCCCAAGTGTACCGTTGACAAATAGGAAGTATGGAGGTTACAAATGCTATGCAATAGCTTTACCGCGGCAGTCCCCGAGTGCCACACGTTTTTTTTTTTTGGAACCCATGTTTTATCAAGGAGGACCGATAGCATGGCTGAAATCTACAACATTCTCAAACTCAAAGCATTTATTTCAATTAAACCATTTACAGGCACTTTTGAATTGTCAAGGAGTCGATCAGTCAGAAATATGAAGCTAGTTGCCCATTCCAAAGCGTAGTAGGTACCTATGGAGAAGATGGGGCAAAAAACTCCACGGACTCTGTTTTAAATAAATTATCACACATTACTTTGTAACTACCTACCAATATTAAGCGCAAGTAGAAGAATTGAGTATCTGACAATAAGTTAGATAGAGGAGTACAAATAGTACACCCACATTTCGCCAATTAAGTTTAAATCTCGTGTATGAGAAGGCAAGCCCATTGCCATCAACCTGGCACAAATCCAGACTCCAAGCTACTGAGAAGTTCGAGATGGAAAAGCCCAGTAACACTTTGCCTGACCCGGGAATCGAACCTAAGACGTCATGCTAAGGAGTAGCGCTTGCGACCACTAGACCAACGAGGCAGTCAGTTCCTATAATCATTTGTTACAATATTTGTGGATACTTCTAGAGGAGGAGCTCGTGGCTAAGTAATAACAGCCGCACGGGTCGATCCATCAGGTTAAGCTACGCTTGCCAGGGTTGGTCCGTAGATCTGTGACCATCTTTACATACCGAGACTCAGAAAGCACGTTAAGCCTTTGGTCCCGGCTGTCATTCGTGGATCTTTGAAAGTCGTTACGGGTCATCAGAAGCCCGAAAGTCTGATATCCAGTCTTACCAAGTATCGTATTACCCAGTTACTGGGTTGTGGAGGTCAGATAGGCAGTCGCTCCATGTAAAATACTGGTACTCAGCTGCATCCGGTTAGACTGGAAGTCAACCCCAACATAGTTAGAAAAAGGCTAGGCAGATTGATTTTGCTTTTATAGCAAGTACGTCTAGCTGCTTACATGTGCATGGATGGTGTACCTACAGCTGTTACAGCATTTTCTACAAATAACTCAAGAAGATATGCCTATCCATATTAAATTAGTCTACATCTCCTCAAACACTGTCAAATGACGTACTTACTTACTAAACAGAACTTATAAGGATGTGCCCTATAAGGCAGGTGCATATTCACCTAATTAATTAGGTATTACGAAGAGACAGGCATCTCTAGGGGATTAGTTCTACATAAATTTTGCACGGAACTCGCTTGCAATCCTGTTTTACATAGGAACTTTATTATATAGAAGATTGAATATGGGAGAAATTACATCTCGCTGCTAGGAAATGATAACTAATGAGGTAAGGAAAATTCAATTTTGCTGTAAGATTTTTAACCGACTTCCAAAAGGAGGAGGTTCTCAATTCGACTGTATGTTGTTTTTTTTTTTTTGTATATTTGTTACGCGATTACTCCGTCATTTATGAATTGATTTTGATGGTTCTTTTTTTGTTTGGTAGATCATACTTCAGAGGTAGTCCCATATAAATTTTATTAACTTTGCTTGGGTAGTTTTTGAGTTAGCTTCAATAATACGTATTTTTGCCTCACTTAGTATGTGGATGATATTATGATAACTTCCTGTCACTGTTATTTACATAGCAGGTAGTGGTATTCGAATTTGTGTGGGGTAGGTATCACAACTAAAAAGTGAAAAATAAAAAAAAATTACAAAAAAAACAACCGACTTCAAAAAAAACACTACAAAGTGAAAAATAACTTTAATTTCGGAAGTCGGTGACAAAGAATGAAAATTAAAAACCAAAGACACCGACTTCCGAAATTAAAGTTATTTTTCACTTTGTAGTGTTTTTTTTGAAGTCGGTTGTTTTTTTTTTGTAAAAAGTTTTATAGTTTCTTTTTGTTTCGGGAAATCTCATTGGTTTTCTCTTATATTATAAGTATAGATTAGTTGTAGGTATTAACTTAGGGTCGATTTTTCAATCGTCTGATAAATTTTATCTGAAGACTTTATGCGATTTAACAGTTTTTGTATAGAACATTATGTTAACTGACTATTAGAAAACCAGTCCTTAGTTATTTTAATGTTTTAAAATACCGATTTCAACTATAGGTATGTATGTAGGTTTGTAGGACTCGAGAAGATAATTCTATCCTTATCAAATTAGTGCACATCTCCTCAAAAGCTGTGTCTCACCATCATTAATAATACCGTATTGACCTACCAAACAGAACTTAATAGGATCTAACTAATACGTTATTAGATAAGGCAGGTGCATATTCACCTAATTAATTATTACAAAGAGACAGGCGTTTCTAGGGGATCAGTTCTACATTATTTTTGTACGGAACTAGCTTGCAATCCTGTTTTACGTAGGAACTTTATTACATAGAAGATAGAATATGGGAGGAATTACATCTCGCTGCTAGGAAATGATAACTAATGAGGTAGGGAATATTCAATTTTGTTGTAAGGTCATAAAACTTCTTTTTGCAAAACAAGCCTAGTTAGCCCGGCACAGCTTTTTAGTGTTAGTTCCTTTATTGCTAATATTATATAAAATGTATTATTTTTTATTTTTCACTTTGATGTTCACTTGTTATTTTTTGCTGTTTTTTGTTGTTCACCGACTCTTTCTCAATATTCTGTTTTTTTTTTTTAATAAATGTACACTTGTGACTGTGTGGCTGACACACTTCATGTTTTTATTCTGTGGTGATTATCTGTAAATCTTCCAAAAATAATAATGGTCGGAAACTTTTAATGGTTTTCTCTCATGTTAGAAAGTACTGTGTTACTGTACCTACTTAATTAAGTTGACATGTTTTGAAGTACCGTTTTCAACTATAGCTAGGTATGTAGGGTAATTAGGCAGGAAATCTTGTTGAAAAAAATAATATAATTAACTGAAAATTAAACAGCACATTTTCATAATTGCGGCCAGTACGTGGACCAATTACGTACAATTGTTTTTTTTTTAATAATTATTGTTCGCTTCGCATTGCTTTGTCGCCGCATCCAAATGACTAAATAATTGCTGACCAAGTCGTAAATAAAGCAGAACAGTCGTACAGAAATGATTATAGTTTACTGTATTGTTACATTTCAATATAGTTTTTACAGATAAGAGAATAATAAAATCTCAAATTATTTGTTTACAAAATAGTATCAGCCGGCAATGCGACCTCCTTTTAAATTCATTATGGATTATTTTATTAACTAAACAAGGGTTAAGTGAATAGAATAAATGGGTCACTAACATCATCGTATGTATATATAAATCTTTGCTTACCTTTTTCATATATTATTTGGTAAATTAAAAGAAAAATAAAAACAAAACACTTTTATCATCTACTTAAAAAAACAAGCTAAAATATTTTAGTTACTTTGAACAATGAATGTAAACAATGTACATGCAGCTTACCTAAATATTTTCTATAAAAGTAAAGAATTCAAGTAATGCAGCTGCACCGAAACTAACATCAAAAGCTGAAAGTAACACAAAACGCAGAGTATTAAAACGTTGCATAAACACTCGCCTTTAGAAAGCACGTTTTAGTGGATAAAATGTAAAGTTTTTAACTGGAAAATGTATCTGTATAAAGTACCTATCCCACCAAGAGAGTAGAGCTAGCAACTGAACACGAGTTGGCGAGCTATAGCAGCGAGTGCGCGATGGTACCTATGTACTAAGCGTGAGTCTCCCAGCGAGTGTTCTGCCCGCAAAGCAAGCGTCGCTGACTCTCGTTGATAGCTCTTGTCGCTGCGATAAACTATGTAGTACTCGCCGGTGCGTGGTGAAAACAGTCGGGCATCAACTATTAATTAAATAAAAAATAAACTTTATTTCGAACCAAGACTCATGGAGGGTTAGTAGGAAGGGCTTGTGGCTAAGTAATAATAGCCGCAAGCTAAGCAAGCAAGTTAAGCTACGCTTGCCGCGGTTGGTTCGTGGATAGGTGACCATCTTTACATACCGAGACCCCTCCGTGCCTCGGAAAGCACGTTAAGCCGTTGGTCCCGGCTGTCATTTGTAGATCTTTGACAGTTGTTACGGGTAGTTAGAAGCCCAAAAGTCTGACAACCAGTCTTACCAAGGGGTATCGTGTTACCTAGTAACCAGGTTGTGGAGGTCAGATAGGCAGTCGCTCCATGTAAAATACTGGTATTCAGCTGCATCTGGTTAGACTGGAAGCCGACCCCAACATAGTTGGGAAAAGGTTAGGCAGATGATGACTCATAGAGGGTTAGTAACAATATCTTTAAAGCTACGTGTTAGTAAACAACACAGTACGATGATACATGTAAGTGATAGCAATGAATTATATAAGAACAGTCCACTCTGTCAGCTATCATTTTCAGAACCCTGTTGGGGCTGGCCATGACTCGTGCCACGATTGATGCAGCGCGCTTGCGCATTATAGTATAAAAATAATCTACACGCGCCGCTGCAAACATTCCTCGCGCACTGCAACACCATGGCAACCCTATCAGTTTTCTGAACGCAATATTAAATTGGACACGAAGGGCTCCATACGATGCTCGCGATTACTTTTCCAACAAGCTGCATGTGTGGAAGGTGGTACAGAATGCTCTAAAGAGCGTCACCTTTACGTCTACAGTACAACGTGCAAACCTGCGGGCCATTAATAAATGTATCTCTTTTATTTACAACTACAATCTTTTGTACGTGAGGGAGAAAATCATAGCTAGTCGCTCCTTCGACGGTGGTGGCCCAGGTGCCTAAAGTACCTACCATTGAAATTTTCAGAGTTTCAGTACCAAATAATTCACGACCACACAAGTGTGAATGCATCGTTAGCCCCCTGGGATATTGAGGTACCTTTTATCCGAGATTTCGAATGTAATTCCTCTTATAAACGTTACGCTGGGTAGAATGAGGCAGCGAAGCGAGCAACGTTTAATTATGAGAATTCCACTTAAGTATGTTACATGTTTAAGCAAGAATAATTCCTTGTACTTATCCTTTTAGCGGGGGTTTGCAGGTTATTCTTGTTCTTCCTAATATTATTGCAACTTAGATTTATCTTGATAAATCAGCACAGTGTTTAATATTTCACAAAACATCGAGATTTCTTTATTATTTGTTAGGTTTTACTAACTTACTATATTTGGAGAGGTGGATGCACCTGCATGCTAGTTCGTCACCATTTATTAAGTGAATCTTGTTTTAATTGTAATTTAATGTAATCTAATGAATTTGAATCTAGTAACTATAATAATTGTACATTTATTTAATTTTATTTTATTTTTAATGCAATAGTTTTAATGTGTAATTTTATTCATGTATAATTTTTATATATAATTTCTATGTAATTTTTTTGTATAATTTTCTAAAATAAATGATTAATTAATTAATTAATTAATAAACCTTTCGGGATAAATTTTCTAAATGATGGTGAAAACTGAATAAAAATTCGTCGCGCAGAAGATTAACGCGGTTACAGACAGACACAATACGCAACTTTCGTTTACAGTATGTAAATATGTATCAATACAGAGTGGCAGGGACATCAACGCGAAAACTGTTACCATGGATTCGTCGGTTATTCAAAAAAAAATCTGCTGTTTCATAGAAAATTGCAATACCTACCTACGCGGTCAAAATGTATGGAGCAGCAGTTTTTTTTTTTTTAATAACCGACGTAAAATTCAACCGAAGAAAACCGATAGGGAAATCGTGGCCCCCGGCAACAGGGCAACCGAAGGAACACGGGTAAGTTTTAGTTAGTAAGAGTCTGACACGCCCTCCCGCTCCGCCCAGAGCGGGAGAAATTATTTGATAATATCTCACCCAAAAAAAAAAGAAAAGGGTGGTTCAGAATCATGCACTGAATCCATGGTAACAGTTTTCGCGTCGATGTCCTTGCCACGCTGTATAGATATAGATTTATAAACAGCAGTTGTTATTTCCTATTAAATACCTACTGCTTATCTAAACTATCATGAGATAAAGCTGAACGTCAGATAGGACTGGTTCTTGTCTGACTTTGTTAGAACATAGGGGGTTTTAGCTAAAATCCAGTTTCCTAGATGCTAACAAACTTCGACACGACTGCGTTAAGTTACTTAGTTATTATCAGTAAATAAATACCTTTTATTTTTTAAACGACTACGACCACGGAAGGCAGTTAGGCATATGAGTAGGCATGTACCTACCTACATGTCTTAATACTTAATCGCCCAGGGGAGTAAATATGGCACATCGATTCGATTTCGATTTCTTCACTCAACATTTAGAGGATCACAGGTGTCGTATTTTTAGGGTTCCGTACCTCAAAAAGGAATAAACGGAACCCTTATGGGATCCCTTTGTTGTCCGTCTGTCTTTCTGTCAAGACCCTTTTTCTCAGGAACGCGTGCAGGTATCAAGCTGAAATTCATATCAAATACTCAAGTCTACTGTCCCTTGCAGCTGTGAAAAAAAAACTTCAAAGCCGACGTAATCAAAAGATACAGCCGTTTATGCTGCAAATTTTCGACTCTCGTAAGGGAATTAAAACCTACAAGGTACTTCCCGTGAACTCAGAATCTTGAAATTTGGTACAAAGCAACGACTTATAGCACAAATAAAGAAAAAATTACGAAAAGCATAAATTTTTAGTTACATCATATAATAAAAATATTTTTAATAATTTTAAACTTCCTACCTCTTTCCTCATAAACGTGGTTTGTACGGAACCCTCGGTGTGCGAGTCCGACTGGCCACTTGGCCGATTTTTTTACATCTCATTAGTTTACGTCACCTTTGACATCAAAAAACTTCTTGCCAAAGTGAGCAGCCTTACTAACGATGCAGGATAGCCTTTACCAGAACTGGTCATCATATCAGTGGTTCAGCAGCTTCAATATCATCATGACTGTACCGCAATATAGCAGTTCTTCGCGGACGTGGTATGACAGCGGCTCCCCCAAGGAACATTATTCTTACCTTGCAGCGAGGACTCCCCTGACAATCATCTCCCGTATTTAGGTGTATTATCTCTGCAACCATCTCTCTCATGAGAAGACCACCACAAACATCGATACCATAGATAATACAGATCGATCCGACGCTCTGCTAGAGTGACTGTCACCAGCCAGTGTCACTTTTATCGGACCTTTTCGGTGATTCCACTGACTTCATAACAGAAGGAGGTGGCGCCACTTGCTGCGCCGTCAAGCATATCCTAAGAACTTCTCGTTTAGGATATTTACGAAACCCTGGTCGACTAGCAGACGGCCGCTTAATATAAGTAGATAATGCATTACACAGACAGCAAAATTTCGGAAATAGGGAACACAAACCACATCGCATTTCCCTGGTACAAAATATATGACAAATGTTATCGACCACAATGCGGTCTGGCAACCAACTGCTACAACATTTGTATATGCACGTACAGCCTGGCTGGTTGGCTTTTGGCATATTGCAGTTTTCAAGAATATTGTTCGGAATATTTACAGTACCACAAAAATAACTTTAGTGGTGAAAAGTTATCACATTTTGGGTTATCTCGTACGCTCGTGAGATAAATTTGAAGCTTAAAAAAAAGGATTGTGTGGTTTTATGAAACCACGGTAAAAGTGAAACTTTTAAGCGAACTATAGGCGCCGCCATATTGGCCTTGGCTACTCTGACGAGCGCCTTTCACTTTATCCCTACTCCGCGACCGACCGTCACGCGACATGCAACACACAGACGAAAAAGTTTGAGACGATGTAATTAAAGTTTCACTTTAAAAGCCATAATTAAAGCCACAATACCTATTATCTGGAACTAGCTGCCTGCGTCTTCTCTTGTACACAAACTTTCACCTCGGTTCTACCCACATAGGGTCAGTTTTGAATAAATCTTTAACATTGAGGAATATTTCTGTTTCCTAATTATTTTGTATTGTTTAGGTTGCCAGTTGTCAGTCAGTTATTAGGATCCTAAAAATTTTTGCAGACGGGTGGCACAGCCCCATACACGGACATCGGATACGCACATGCCACTGTGGCGTAGTAATTAATAGTTCGTGTTTTTTCTCTGGTAGATGTAAGTACTAAAACTAGTTTCTGAGTCGTGTGTATACTATCCAAAGATTTTAAATTTTATATTAGGTCAGTCATCGAAAAGTTTTAAATGACTCGCACTTCACATTTTCACAAAGATCACTTTTATATTTCTTATTGTGCCTCAATAAAACAGTTATCCTCCAATTTACTTTACTCCTGTGCTAAACGAATCGAAACTTCACGGGTCTCTTTTGGCTCAAACAAATTCAATATCACTACCATCCTTCACTTTCAAACTATTCTTTTACTCAACAAAACAAGTGAACAGTAAAACAATATCTAAAACATCACGCTTGTGTTCCCGGAGATAGATAGAAGAGTATAAATAGCCAGGTAATTATGTAGTGGGGGACGAAAAATTTTCCAGTTACACAATCTATATCTTCTAGTCTACCTACCCACTAGGAAATAACTACTGCTCTTTAACAAAGCAAATCTGAAATAGAAATCTGGGAAAATTTCAACTGTCTACCTATAAAGTGTCGGTCTCGAAGCCAGATCGGATTATGATGCAATTTTCACCATCATTTGGAAAATTTATTCCAAATAGTCTATGTGTATAAATACATTCATATTAATCGTAGGTACCATAGAAGAAACGCATATTATATACACCGTAAGGACTATTTCTGCTTGCAGCGCTCAACCGCTATGATAACGCTTACCTACAAATAAAAAGGGTCGTGTGCATGGGATTTTGTTTTCAAATTGCTTTGATATGCGTTTCTTCGATACATATCTTAACTAATGTTATAATTGCGAAAGTGAGTTTATTTGTTTGTTTATTACGCTTTCACGATAAAACGGCTTAACGGATTTGGATGAAATTTGACTCATGAGTAGACCATGACCTAGGTTAGGACATAGGATACTTTTTATCCCGATATTCCCACGGGACCGAGACTTATGCGGGTCAAACCACGAGGCGCAGCTAGTCATAAATAAATCTCGATGGTTTGTTGTGTGGTATAAACCGTGTGAAGCAGGAGCGGGTCGCTAGTTTTCTAATAAAACATTATTTTAATCAACAAAGAGCTTCTATAAAGTTATCAGTAAGTAAATGATAATAAACTGTAATTATTTGACGTGTGTGTCCTTGAGGGAAGGACACTACACACTACGTTTGTATCAATTATTCACCGAGCCGACCTCACACAGCCGAATTGTGTTTGCACTGAACTAAATGTCTCATAAAGAACGCGACACATATTTTTATAGGACGTGTGTTATGGCGCGTTGTTACTAAATAATTTTGTGTTTAATGTTCTTTTTTTGTGTTGTCATCAAATGAGTGTACCTACGAGTCTAACAATTTGTTACTTTTAATTTCTTTACAGGATATACAGCAAAATCTAATAAACCCATTACTACCAGATATTGCTGTATCGCGTAAATCTACATAGTTCTATACTCCGTTTAAAATAAGATTAGACATTTAAACAAACCTTTTTTACAGTCCGTTCAACCGATTTTGACTTCTATACCGTAGGCATAAGGATGGCATTAAAAGCAAAAAAAGTGGTTACAAACCAACTGTTTACTGCAGCTGTCATTTGTTATGCCGCCATCGCAATAAAAGTCAAAATCGGTTGAACGGACTGTAAAATAGGTTTAGTTAAATGTCTAATCTTATTTCAAACGGAGTATAATATGAATTTAAAGTTCCGTCTTTTAGATAATTAGGTCAACTGGGTTGTCAGTCAGGAGTCTAATGTTCACATCTCCGGTTACCTTATCTGACTAAAAGCTTCTAACATATTCTGTTACAATTAATCTGCCTAGCCTTTTCCCAACTATATTGGGATCGGCTTCCAGTCTAACCGGATGCAGCTGAATACCAGTATTTTACATGGAGCGACTGTCTATCTAACCTCCACAACCCAGTAACTAGGTAATACGATACCTCTTGGTAAGACTGGTTGTCAGACTTTCGGGCTTCTGACGACCCGTAACGACTGTCAAAGATCCACGAATGACAGCCGGAACCAACGGTTTAACGTGCTTTCCGAGGCACGGAGGAGTCACGGTATGTAGAAATGGTCACCCATCCACGGACATATTATGTTGCAAAGCTTAATTAATCTGATGAAAAATGACTATTCGGAGACTAGAATTTACCGTCCGTTCACTGTCAGAATCAAGGCTTTCTAAGACCCTAATTGTCCGTGAACACTGACATATTCTTAGTGAATCTACGATACATCTCGCCTCCTGGTCTCCTCGCCTCGATACATCTCATTGCGTCTGCCTCATTGGTCTACTGGTGTCTGCCTCGTAGTGGTCGCAAGCGCCACTGCTGTGTATGAGGTCCTGGGTTCGATTCCCGGGTCGAGCAAAGCGTTATTGGGTTTTTCCATCTGGAATTTCTCAGTAGCAGCTCGGAGTCTGGATTCGTGCCCGGATGATCGCAATAGGCTCGCCCCCTATTACATGGGACTTAAACATAACTGGCGAAATGTAGGTGTACTATAGGTACACCTCTGCCTAACCCTTCAGGGATTACAGGCGTGAAATTTTGTGTCTACGATACATTGTCATTTTCTGTTGTTGCCAATTCGAAATAAATACAGTTCAAGTATTTCTTCCATTCCCTGACATTGCTTACGGAAAGCAATCAAAATGCACATCAGGCGATGAAAATAGATTCATACTGTATAATGTGTCTTGAGTTTTGTATTTTCGTTTTTTGCCACCGACTTCCGAAATTAAAGTTATTTTTCACTTTGTAGTGTTTTTTTTTTGGAGGTCGGTTTTTTTTTTGTAAAAAGTTTTTTTTTTCACTTTTTAGTTGTGGTACCTACCCCACATTCGAATACCACTACCTGCTACCAGTGACAGAAACTTATCATATCACCTACATACTAAGTGGGAAAAAAATACGTATTTTGTAGCTAACTCAAAAACTATCCAAGCAAAGTTAATAAAATTTATATGGAACCAATCCAAAAGCACACCCTTTCAAACAAAAAAAGAATTTTCAAAATCG
This sequence comes from Agrochola lychnidis, assembly GCA_963680765.1. NCBI lineage: Eukaryota > Metazoa > Arthropoda > Insecta > Lepidoptera > Noctuidae > Agrochola > Agrochola lychnidis. The sequence continues at coordinate 20,106,939 of OY796853.1, forward strand.
GTCCACAATTGACGGAGAAATCGGTGGACATACATAAAAATAAAAATAAAACATACGCGACGAACATATAACCTCCTCCTTTTTGGAAGTCAGTTAATTTTATTTTTATTTTATTTTATTAGGATCTCCAACAAAGAATACACCTTACATACTATAATACAATGACAAGAACAACAATCTATGTGCTCCCTCAATTATAGGAGACCATATCATGCAATAAAAACAAGCAAACACTATATTATATGGAAGTAGCCCTTAAAGTAAAAATTATATAGTATTATTAAGGTTTATACTAGTACATTATTAAATTTGGTAATCTGAATTTAAATTGAATAAAAATAAAAATTAAAAAGCAACGAACACTTAGAAAAAGTTGTACTTACAGACAAATAAAAATATATAATAGCCAACAATGCATTACTAGGCAGTTAAAAATAGAACCACACTTTTAAAATGTTTCCCTAAAATAGAATTTAATCTTTTTTCATTGAATACCTTGTAAAAGCAATGTTATGTACTTATGTATGTCTAGCTGAATCCAGCTTACAGGAGCTTGCTTTGTGGGGATTACGTTCAACAATGGGTTTCAGGAGATTTAAAGATTATTTGTCCGTAAGGGATACAAAAGGGATATTAGGTACTGTCTTACCGAATAATTTCGTCAAAAACTGACTGTTAGCACCAGACGAAACGCTTGAGCATCCTTTTCTTGGTTTTAATCTTAAAAATCCATGTCCTATACTATTAAACGAGCAATATTTGCATATATAAGTATATATTATATTTGTGCTCACATTTTCGAAATCGGCTCTAACGATTTCAATAAAAGTTGCAATATAGAAGTGTACGGGGGGGCAAAAATCGATCTAGCTAGGTCTCATTTCTGGGAAAATCGTTTTCTCCAAATTGTCATCGGAGCAGAGCTCGGTCGCCCAAAGTTTAGAACAAGGTATTGAATAATGACATGAGAAGAATGACATTAGAATAATGACATAGCAGCATGGAATAAGTAGGTACTATACATGACTTAGTTTGAACTTTCCTATACTATTAAACGAGCATTCTCTATTTTCACCAGAGCAGAGCTCGGTCGCCTAGGTACTTAATATTATAAACACGAAAATTACTCTGTTTGTCTGTTACCTATTCACGCCGAAACGGCTGAACGAATTACGATGAAAGTAACACAGGTAGCCTATTACCTGTGTTAGGACATAGTACATTTCCGTGGAAAACCACGCTGGCAAAACCGCAGACAAAAGGTGGTATGATCAAATATGATCGATGATCGATTTTACTACCTTTCAATAGAACCAACGACTCGCCGAAAAATACACTGCTCAAAGTCGGCCAGCTAATTTTACGCCTAATTTAAACCCTAATTACTTGCAACTTATGAAACCTTCAGCATGTAAGCATATGCCATGAGCCGAGATGATGGTTTCCAATTAACTATTCGATATTAATTGTTACAGAATTAGGTCAACGTGTTGTAATTTCCCCTGAGTACCGTAGGTACGATACTGAAGGTACAGCCCTTATAAAAACAACTTACGTAATTAAACTGCGTGGTATCTGCAACTACGATAATATTTTTGATGGTTTTTTTTTTAGTTTCATATCCTCTCTAAAAACAAACTTATGATCAAGATTTACACGTTTCACGTAATCACCCTTTTTTTGGATGGGAAATTATCGAATAACTGCTCCCGCTCTGGTCAGAGTGGGACGGCGTGTCAGACTCTCACTGACTAAAACCCACCCGTGTTCCTTCAGTTGCCTGTATGTTGCCAGGGGCCACGGTATCCCTTTCGGACTTTCCCGCGACCTCGGCAGACATCGGCCCTAGCGGACTCCGTCAGTTCTGCTGACATCTCTTTGAGGCACGTGTGGAACATAACGCGCCGTTGACCCGGGCCTGGTCCTTATCGGACGGCGAGCTACCCATCTCACCGTCCGCAAGCCCGTGCCTGCGTGGCCGGGAATCGGCCTGGGATTGCCGATGCCCAGGACGTCTCCTGCGGCGAATGTAATCACCCTAAGTTTAAATTTTATACAACCATAGAGTCCTGTTTACAGCACATTATTATAGTGTATAACTTTGATCTGATGATCAATGTGAAAGAAAGAAAAATAAGTTTAATTGTCACAGACACACGTGCATAAAAAAAGAGAACAATACAATAAAATAAAACAATACATTTAAATATAATAACGAGCACAAATAGAAATATGCGGCAACTGCTGGCACGTCATGACTGTGACAAGAAGGCTTCCACTCAGCATGATGCTGTGCTATGGGGACCCACAGCACAGCGCTGATTTTCAGTGGTCACCCGAAAAAGTCGTACGGAAACCAAGATAGGTTTAATGAATTAAATATAAATAAATAATAAAATAAAACAAATAGTACTTAGAATATAATGCTACTATACAACCAATTGTGGTAGATGATCCCTTAGTATAAGAGTCCCATGAACGTAAAATCGTTATATTTAAAAAGTTCAGTTATCTCTTAGACATCATCAAATTCTCGCTACGACAAAAGTAGGTGGTCAAGGTAAAAAATATTAGAAAACCTCTGCCTCAACGATGCAACACCTTAAACACGTCGACCGAGCTCTGCTCGGGTGAAAATAGAGATAACAAATTTTCCCAGAAATGAGACCTAGCTAGATCGATTTTTCACCCCTATTTTGCAACTTTCATCGAAATCATTAGAGCCGTTTTCAAGAACGTGATTAAAAATACATACAATATTATACTATTAAATGAGCAATTTATTTAATAGTATAATATTATATGAAACTTAAATGAACTATCGCACAACCTCCTTGTTCTAATTCGTGTACAGGCACGCCCAGTATTATGAGCAAACTGAGGTATCATTATCCTAATGCTTCAGAGCGGGAATATTCCGTAACCTAATAGGCCGAACAGTGAAACTGAATAAATGATGCGAAGCCCAAGTTCACCGTGATAAGCGGCGCGACAGCGGAAGCGACTCACTACAAAGTTAACAAAACTTTTGCTCGCGACGCGATGTACGCAAACTAAATACATTATAACTATGCAAGATACAAACTAGTAAAACTAAACAGTGTTAGTAATTTAGACAAAGCAAATACGAACGTTGTGGTGACACAAATATTGTTCTAAATTAACGATATTATGTAAACCGAGGTAGTCTGTTTGCGTTCATATGGAGCACGGGAATAAATACGTAGCACAAATACTAGTTTTATTTCTAGACCTTTGTTAGGTATGATGGATACAAGTATTAAAATCATACCTAGGATTATATTTTTATGTATTCGAAGGAATTTTTGCATTATTGATTCTCTTGTATCATGAACCGTCTAATGCACTGTTATGAAAGGATTTTGAAGTGGCTTGCGTCACAAGACGAAACAAGAAGTTTAGTCAATCTGAATTTATTCAACTCAGAAATCATAAAATGACAGAAATAGAAAGAAAGAAAGAAAAATATTTTATTTGGGACACGCACAGGAAATACAGACAGAAATCACTACATAGTATAAAACAAAGTCGCTTTCTCTGTCCCTATGTATGCTTAAATCTTTAAAACTACGCAACGGATTTTGATGCGGTTTTTTTAATAGATAGAGTGATTGAAGAGAAAGATTTATATACATAATAACTCGGTTTATACCCGTGCGAAGTCGGGGCGGGTCGCTAGTAAAAAATAAAATAAAATAAAAGTAAGAAAGGAGCATTTTAAACTAACAAAAAAATAGTAACGACCTGTGCGAGCCCAAAAAGGCCCATATCTCAGCATAATGCTGCGATATTTCAATAAATACCGCGGCGCTGGTATTCTGATAGGGCCCGCTATGATACCACGGACACACCTACGGACATATACAAATCCCTCTAAGGGATTACAAATAAATAAAAAATTATAATACATATAAACAAATAATAAAAATCAAAACCATTGTTAATAATAAAAGAATCGACGCATGCCCGACGTGACGTGCCAACCTCCGCATCACTTGTCTGGTATGGACTATTATGATGTAAATAAATACGTGTACTTTACCTTTAGCACCAGAGCTACCGCAATTTCGAATAACTTTAACTTTATAAATATTTGACACTTTGTCATCTATATTCGCGACCTCTCAGTCCATCACAATATCCTCAGAGCAAATCAATGGTGTCGCCGCGGCGCGATGATCGGCCACATCATGTTTTATACCCCTGTTAGCATAATGTCATAAATTAAACCGCTTGTTTTCATACCCCGCTGATATTTCGTGAAAATACCGCAATATTTATCACGAAATGTTACAAATATAGACTGAGCTTAACTTGATAATAGACCTAGAAACACACCTGATTTAGTTAACTGGAACGCGAAGAAAACTTGTGACTTTCGACTACTTTCGAGTTAGTTTACGACTTTGCGTCAATACTTTGTACTTTATTGGACAGATTTCCATACGCAATCTGATTAGAAGTTGAAAAAATATTCGCACGCGAAGTTATGTAAAAGGTTCGTTCAAGTATACGCAAGTCAAAGTATGGTGGAAAGTATACCTGCCCTTATTCCCATGGCCTGTTTGCACGACCTCGGAGCAAGGCGGTAAATAAGAGGAATTTGTCAGAGCCATCAACATGTTATTTGATTATGTAATCTCAGTCCGGGAGCAGAGAGATGCTCTCGGGCGGAAACTATCGCCGGAGAATCGGCTACAACTATTTCTTCGTAAGTTGTTTGAAATTTTTTGTGAAAGATTTTTTCCGTAGACTTTAGGACTATAGGTTCATGTTTATTTTATGTTTTCCGGGTTCATGTAAGCACTAAAGTTCTTTGAAAATGTGTTCACATTTAACTGCCAAAAGGGTATTGTAACTAAATATTCCTTGTCACCTTGGTGACTGCGGTATATGAAATATACATGATTGATGCTACCTATACCCATTCTCTAAAGTGAAAAGTTATCGATCTGACAGCAAAATATACTGTGTTTTTATCTTTTTATTCATTTTATGTGGAGCAAAATACTTCAAATGAAGACAAAAGGCCGTCCAATACGTGCTTGAAGCTGAGATGTAGGCCCTTGACATTGACCTCATTTGCCTCCTAATACCACTTTATCCCTCTCAATTTTGTCATAAATTACTGCCTTATTGATCCGGAGAGAGATAAAAACAATGGATTTAAAAGTAATCCTATTGAAACCGTTTTAAAGAACTAGAGTGTGTCTCGGCATTTATTGAGTGATGAATTCCGAGTGTGATTTCAACAGGATAAATATTGATAAATTTATGAAACAGATCTAAAAACCAACTTTACACAAAAAACAATTTCATTATAACATTCATTATACACAATTGAAACATATCACATGTCATACCAACATTTAATATTCCACACAAATTGTATCTTGCTACAAGATTTTACAAGAAAATTAATAATACACTGCTGTTATACTAAGAAAGCATCTTGAGTATTCTACTTCGCTGTACCACTTCGCCCCGCCTTGGTTCGCGACGGTTCAAATACTACTGCACTGGGATATATAATAATGTCAACGGTAGTGTTACCATGTTTCTTGATAGATTATGCTGTGTGCATAGTGATGAATTGATGTATTCGACTTGGTATCGAGATGTATGATCTGAGAAGATTTGTGTCTGAATATGCAAAAGTTGTCTCTCTATTTATATTAAACTCGCTTTTATTTTCTTTTTGATAGTACTTACATGGCATTTCCGTCATTTATTTATTGATCATAAACATTCGGTGAATTATTTATAGTCTTTGAATCAATTTTGAAGTCTCATGAATACTTTTTAACGTCGACGTTGCTGATACGCACCGGCCCTGCTTTTGCAGGTAGGTAGGTCACTGTTTTACTAACCTTAATAAAAACTAAGCATCCTCATTTTAAGACCCTTAACAGGTCGCTTTTTTCGGTTTCAGCAACTAATTTGAATTTAAATGGATCAACATTATTTTCGTTCGCTACAGTAATCAAAAACCTGTCTGTTTTCCCCAAAACCTTATTACTCTATCAAATGACGACACAAAGTTGACTCAGCTTTTGTTAAAGGTCAATCAACTTAATGAGGCTTTAATTTATAATAACCTCGTCAATAGAGGCCAATATTTATGATTCACCTACGTACTTATAAGGTATTGTTTAAGCTTAGTGTCTTATAGAAGACAGCGCTTAATTAGAGCAACAAAAAAGAAAAACGAAGTGGGTGGGAGCAAAATTGCATTATTATTTATTATTATTATTATTTATTTATTAACTTAAAAAATTCCTAAAGCTAGGTTACATTGCCCCACAAAACTGCTTACGCAGTTTAACTGTGAGATCATTGAGTATCTCAAACAGTAAACATATATTTATCAGGTACATCTATAATCTATATAATATTCAATACCTACACTCACATAGAATCTAACAAATATTTTTTAAGATTACGAGCGAATTTTACTTTATTAGCTTCTTGCCTGATGTCAGCAGGCAAAGTGTTCAATAAGTAGGGAACGCGTTTTTTTTAAGTTCTGTCGCCATAGTAACTACTAACTCTGGGTACATCATATTTACCTGCTGTCATCGACCTGGTAGTATACCTGTTAGAAACCAGTGAGTCACTATCCCGCTTGCCATGGCTATTAACTAATAATAGGTATTTGTGTTTAAGGCTAACTGGTAGGATTTTACATATTTTGAATAACCTACTATAGTCTCCTTTACAATTTTTTTTAGTTTTCTTGTTTACTAATAATTTTAAGAATCTAATTTGAATTGATTCTAGTTTCTGTATATTACTTTTAAAAGTCAAACCATAGCAATCAAGAGAATAACTCAGTATTGAGTCAACTAAGGACATATATAAACATTTTAAGGTGCTGGTGGGAACTTTAAAGCTTAAGTGATAGAATTTACTTAGCAATATTCTAAGCTTACTACAAATATAATCAATATGTGAAGACCATGAAAAATTTTCATCAAGTTTCATTCCAAGATAGGTGACACTTTTTACTTGTTCTATTGGTTAACATTTACAGTTTGAATTATCATTATGCATACAGTCATAGCTATGGGTATTAATTTAAAAATGCAAAACGTTTCAGAGCGTGTCGAGACCCTGTGCCGTGTGGTCACTTCAACAGCATGTAATACGGAGTAAGGACGCACAGTGACCTACATAGCACTTCGGATGTGAGTTAGATGCTCGTCCTCGCTACGGGACGTACCTGATATTTCGCGGACACAGTTTTGGCAATGGTCTCGCCGTCCGCCGACGAACCCCCATTTGTTGCCGGCTCGCCTTTGTCAAGCCGTATGTCAGAAATAAGCTTCGGAATATATTTATTGGTTTACTTCATCTAGTTCGTGTGTCGGCACTGGTTTGGAGAATAATTTATATTGGTGTTTGGTAATCGCCATTTTGGATAAAAGCTCTAATTGTAGCGTAGGTAAATACTCGTATATTGTGACATTCCTTGTGACTTTGCTTAGAGGTGAACATATCATTTTCATTCCAACAACCGTACGTTTTTATAATAAGGAATTTGTTCAACACTCAGACATTTCCGGAAAAGTGCCAACAATTTTTTCCGAAAATACGAGATTTTGTAAGAATATAGTATGATAACGACTTACTAATAAAACCGTATGTATGTAATAGATGATAGAAAGGTTTTCGTGCCGTTGATGACTAGGTTGTTAGCATAAATATGGGGTTTATTTCTAAAACAAGCAGTGAACGAACCACCGGGATTAATAGTACTCTTATAAACTATCTGTGTGGCAAATTTTATCCAAATCGGTTTAGGTAGCAGTTTTTGCTCCAATCCGGAACATACATCCAGACAAACGGACAAACATTCTAAAAACCATATTTTCGGCGTCACACTTTTTTTTTTTCGAAAATATTCCATGTACAGTTTTGACTTCGTTACTATTTTGTTATATTTCTAAGATATGAACAAATTCTTTGAAGTGAACAATTTCAGTAGGCTAGTAAAAATATTACTTTCTGTCGGAAGCTAGCCTTAAGCTAATACCACTTAGGTTTTGTGTCGAGTCATAGAAGTTATTAAGTTAAGAAGCCGTACTATCTAATACGTTCGCGAGCATCGTTCGTAATATACTTCAATAGGTATGTGAAGATTGTTCGTAATAAAGACTTTGAAAATATTATTAAGACATTCTTAATTATACGTATACAGCCAATTCTAAAGGGGTTAGCAGATGACATGTGTTCTTGTACAGTCAAAATTCACCTGAATCTAATCTAAGCTGATTGGGAAAATTTTACACAAAAAAAGTGGTGGCACTCCGGGAATGCCGACAAAAGTGGAAACTTGAACAAGATCGCCTTCGTCCGATGTCAACCAATCAATGTCGACCAATGTCCTAACCTTATCTTAATAAAGAGCACAATCGTGTTTACAAAAAATATTACTTCCGAAACCTTTAAAGTAAAAATACTTGCATAGAACATTGATCCGTTAAGTAATATAAATAAAGAACATAATCGCGTTTACAAAACCTTTAAAGTAAAAATACTTGCATAAAACATTGATCCGTAACGTAATATAAATAAAGAGCACAATCGCGTTTACAAAAATAAGGTGTCATCATGGTGTCGCGAAATCACTGGTTTAGTCCCATCTCAAAAATGCCCAACGCGCCTAAAGAAGTTTTACTTCAAAAATATAAATAAGCCGATTCTGTAGCTTGCCAGAAGGTTGAGCAACTGCACTTGTGATCAGATTACCGGTTCAATTTCATACATTTATTTATTTCGATTAAAATCCTGGAAGAAGTAGGTACATAGAATGTACAAGCAAAAATATAAAAGTCATAAGTTATGGATTACCACAACATCCTAACTAATATATATTTTTTTTTGTTATACTTTCACTCCAAAATGGCTGAACGGATTTGGATGGAATTTGGCACATGGGTAGACCATGACCTGGGTTAAGACATAGGGTACTTTTTATCCCGCTAGTTCATTCCCGTGGCATAATTTCCGAACACCACGCGGCCGATGCCGCGAGCAAAAGCTAGTCGCTTATAAAATGTTAGACAACTAACTACACTTTCATAATACCTACTTAGAGGTTAGGAAGGGTTAGCAAAGGATCAACTCAAATAGCCAATATGATGGCATTATGAGGGTTCTCTGTCAACAGAAGACCTTCCATCAAAATCTGTCAATCAATAGATTATTAATTTCAAAGGACGACCGACACACTTCATCTTTGAATAATATATTCACATCACACTCCACATTATTCTAAAACAATTGAATAGCACTCGAAACAATCAGGCAGTCAAATCTGTTCATACTGTATTATTAACATAGTCGGGCAGCCATTGTCTTGGCCATATAGTGGCGTGTCCATGGCAGGTGGAGTCTGATATATGGCGCAACTGTCAGACCGCCACGCCACTAGGGGCACGGTATATTGTGGCCCGACTCAGTTTTGTGAACCTGCATTTCGTTGGCGGCCGATTAAATCTTGCATATTAAATTAGTTTTAAATTTTGGTTGGTGCAGGTAGCAGAATGTGATTTCGAATGTAGTGGGAGAGTAAGTATTTTTGTAGGAAAATGTTTGAGAGCAAAAAAAAAATGTTAACCAAAATCTGCTGTAATTTCCACACATCCTGTCTCTTACTCTTACTCTCTCTCTCTCTAAAGAGTCAAACTCAAAGCATTTAGTTCAGTAAAACCATTTACAGGCACTTTTGAATTGTCAAAGAATCGGTCAGTTAGTCAGAAAGTTGAAGCTAGTTGCCCATTCCAAAACGTAGATCTCTATGGAGAAGAAGGGGCAAGAAACTCCAAGGACACTCTTTTAAATATAGATATAACAAAATCCTAGGTACATTATTCTTGTTGCTTCTAAGTATATGTGAGAACAATGTACAAAAAATAATCAAAGCAATTGAAAATATACGATTAAAAATAAGTCCTCGCAGATAAGAGATGACTAGTCTCAACTGACGGCGCCCGTTCACGAACATGACGCGTGGATCAACACCATCCAGCTCAACCATTTTTTAGGGAACCGAATGATCCAACACACTCGCCACCATCATCGAGACATAGATAGAGAATCGAGAGTAAAATCGTTTTAATACGAACAAATGGCATGATAGATAAACGTACAAACTAACATAAAAACATTAATTGTTCAACCTACAACAATATTTCATTGGCATCGTAGAAGGTAACGTAATTAAGGTGCAATCAACAAGAAACGAAATTGATTACAGACATATCTTTATTACAACAACATTCTCCGTATGGCAGACAGGTAGAACTTCATAACTGTATACGATAAACAGTAGCATTGGTTCATCGGTTCAATTACCCACGTATGTTTGGCAAACAACTCGATACTAATATACCGTGTTCTAACAAAGAACTGTTCTGTTTATCTTGTCACTATGTTATGATATTTCTCTACTTTGACTAATGAAATGAGAGGGCAATTCGATGAGATTGGCTTAGGGTTGCTACTCACATGTTCGGGTCGGCACATTCGATTCGGCCGTAGATATTTGTTGAACAACAAAGCCGACCCAAAGTAATTATTATGCATATTCGGCTTTCATTCGGCTAGCGCCGATCGGCAGACTTCGTCTAGTATCTCCAATGAAAATATGTGAACATCATGTATCCATTACATAATTATTTTTTCTGTCATTGCTTCATTTTTAATTATTTTTACCTATTGTGGTATAGTAACCTTATTCCAGGTGCATCGTCTTCACATATAATTATTTAATTAATGTATACAAAATATTGTAAAACATTTTAAAAGGTGGAGTTTCTTGCCCATTCTTCTCCATACGAAAACTACCTTTTGGAACGGGCGACTAGAATCAATTCTATTTTTTGTTTTTGACGTTCAAAAGTGCCTTTTTGTGCCTAATTGAAATAAATTATTTGACTTTGAATGGCATAATCATGTTCGGGTCAGCACGGCACAATACGAACTAAACCGAGCGACTTTTCCCAAACATATATTTGATTTTGCCGCCCAGCTATACCGAATCATACCGACCCGAGCATGTGTGTAGCACCCTTTTCTATCGCGAGTTCGTAAGTGTTCGTGGGAGCTCGCACGATAACGAAAACCCGAGGTAGGTACATGATGGATGGCTGCCTACAGTTGTTGTGTGGACTGTTCCGCTTAACTGATTCGTGATCGGACTCGCCTGTTAGATAACTGATGAACAAGCGGTTTTGGAACTTCCGCGCTCATAACATGTTTTTGGGTTTTGTTGTTTGTTTCATGTTTTTACATGATGCGGCAAAAATGCTATCTAAATGATAATTTACCTGTGTTTCTTGAGTTATTGACACTCAAAAGTTTACTTATAGAAAAGTAATCATTAAATAATGTAGAAAGGTTCATTAATAAACAAGCGTGTCGGACCACGCTCAATGTAGGGTTCCGCAGTTGGGATGAATTTATCCCAAAAACAAACTTAACATTGTAATTGAAAAACATTCTACCGTACATCGATGTCACGGTCAATTCTTCAACTGTAAATGTAAGTATAAATCGCAAAAAAAAATCCATGATAAAACTAAAAATTAACGATTTTCCGAAGTTTTCCTTTAAATGTACTGTGAGACCTTGCTTCCTGCCAAATTTCATGATTCTATATCAACGGGAAGTACCCTGTAGATTTTTATTTATTTGCAAGTATCAAAATGTGTGTAAATTACCATATATTTTTATTGCGTTGACTAGTTCCTTAGGAACTAGAACTAAGGATGGAACTAGAGACCTACGTATTTGATATTAATTTCAACATGATACCTCCACGCGTCCCTGAGAAAAAGGGTCTGGACAGACTGACATACAGACAAACGGACGGACAACGAAGTGATCCTAAAAGGGTTCCGTTTTCCCCTTTTGAGGTACGGAACCCTAAAAATAGGTCTAAATTTTTTGTGCCATTTCAACCATTTTTAATAGTCCTTGTTTTAAACATTCCGCCTGCTTTTTCCGAAAGGGAAAACAAGCTGCAACAGCTGTAGGACACACACTTTTCGCTTTTGTGTCATATATTGTAGATTCTACAATATATAGCAACTGGCGAAAAGTTCTACAATGTTCTACAATGTAGATACAACGGTAGGCAACAGGCGGACCGCGGTCCATATCCGGACCGCGAAAGATCGAAACTTGAACCGCCAAATATTGTTTTAAAACTAATCATAACCTTGAAGACACTCTTCGCATTAGCTGTTCCCCGCGTGAACCAAACTATAAAAACTGACCTATTGTGTTTTATAATAATTATCTTGTACATAAATTATTCATAATAAGAAATTTCAACTAGAAAGTATTATGAGTATTTTTTTCTGGACCCCACTTAAAATTACTTGCCGACTCTGTTGCAGAATATTAGGAAAACGGTTGCACATTATTCTATTGTTACTGTCAAATAATACAACCAACAAAATACTACCATCAAAAACAACCTAACCTTGTCCCTTTTAAGGCCATATCGTCCCATATACATGTAAAATAAATCCACTGAGTTAAAGAGACGTTATATTGCGTGGGTGTGCACCAGATCTTAAGCTCCGTATAGAAATCCGGCCGATATAAAGACACAGCGTCGTTCGCCAATCCGTGTCCCCGATTCAAGGTTCGGATCGTAGTGTATGTGCGATGTATCTGACTTTGAACATTTTATTTGAATATTTTATTCAATCAGATGCACACGCTTGCGAACTTATTTGTGTCACTGTTTTTTTTTTTTTTTTTTTTTTTTCTGTTTGGCATCTCACAGCTGGTTCCGAAAACCGTAGCTGTTTAACCGGTCAATCCTGTGGTTGCCTTAAGCTACTACACTCAAAGCCTCCAGCCAGGGCACAAATACTAAGCTAAAAATTTAAGGATGAACGCTCACTAAGGGCACCCCCTGCGGGGTTCGAGCCTCGGCTTAGGGCGTTATCCGGAGGGAGGACATCAAAAGATGGGACGGGCTGGATCAAAAGGTTTTGATCATTATTATTAGTCGGGGAATTTAAAGCTACGTGCACAGCTGCAACAACTGCTGGCACCTCGTTTTCGAGCAAGGGTCGGGGGGGAGTATTATTTACTCGGGGGCGCGGCGGTCGAGATCGCAAAGGACCTCGGCGGCGAGGTCGGTATGACGGGAGGCGTCTGTTTTTGTACACTGTACTTGTTTCCCTATTGCTCTCCTGGAGGAGGGTTATGGGGTCATCGGGATCTACGAGGATATGCCTTGGACGGCGAACATGGCTGATTTTACTCGGGACATAACTGGCGGCCTCGACAACCAGAGGGTTGCGATGTTTGGCCACGGACTCAAAGAAACGCTTGGAAAGGCGTTTTAGAAACTGATGGATTGTGGGAATCTTTAGGTCGAGGTGGAGTGCCTCGTTCCTGACGAACCAGGGGGAACCTGTGGCCCTACGGAGGAATTTATTTTGCACTGTTTGCATTCTATGGATGTGACGGGGTTTCGCATGATCGAAGACGGCACCCGCATAGGTCATGATCGGTCGAATGCACGCCGTGTAAACGCGCAATTTGCACCTAAGTGACAATTTGCTACGTGCATTCACCAGATAGAAGAGTCTACCGAGAGCGAAAGAGGCTCGCGAACGAACCATCTTTATGTGCTCTGCGAAAGTCAAATGATGGTCTAGAACGACACCGAGATATTTAGCTCGCTTCTCCCAAGGGATCGGCTTGCCGAACATGGTGATTGGTCGGGGGAGGGGGTTTTTGAGCCTTGAACGCGGCTTCGTAAAGAGAACCGCTTGGCTTTTATCGGGGTTGACTTCTATCCGCCATTTTGTAAACCAAGCTGCCAGTCTATTGACTGCGCGTTGGAGATTTAGGCGAATGATGTCGGGGGATCTAGAGCTGAAGTAGATGGCAGTGTCGTCTGCGAACAGACCCAACTGCGACCTACCGCAACCTTTTGGGATATCGCTCGTGTATAGCGTAAAAATGAGGGGGGACACCACAGAGCCCTGGGGGACACCTGCGCGGATGGGACGGGGAGTGGATAACGCTCCTTCGATACGATAACGGAAGACGCGATTCGATAAAAAGTCTCGTAAGATGAGTACGAGACGATCTGGCACGCCGAGTTGGTACAGCTTGTATATTAAGCCGTTGTGCCAGACTTTATCGAACGCTTTCGCTACGTCGAAGAATACTGCACCGGTCATAGTCCCGCGCTGGAAACCAGCGCTTATGGATTCTACGATGCGGTGGGCCTGATGCACGCTAGAGTGCTCAGTTCGAAAGCCGAACTGTTCGTTGGGGATGAGGCCCTTGGTCTCGGCGAAATCTCTGAGGCGCTTATAAATAAGCCTCTCATAGATTTTTCCGAGAACCTTGAGCAGACTGATGGGACGGTAGCTAGAGGCCTCGGTTTTGGGCTTGCCGGGCTTTGGGATACCGATAACCGTGGCCTCGTTCCATGACTGGGGGAAGATATTGTTGCTTAAGGCACCATTGAAGATGGTGGTCAAAAGCATTATTAGGTGGGCAGGGAATAGTTGGATCACCCTATTGGTGATGCCATCTGAACCGGGGGCTTTACGGACTTTAAGACCCTTGATGATGTCGTGCACCTCGTCCGGGAGGACGGGGGGCAGTGGACAATCAGGGTCATCGACGGGAGGGAGGGAGGCTCTACGTTCGACTTCGGCGTCGACCTTTTTCAGGTGAGCTTTGTCTACAGGTAGGGAACTGGGAGTGCATTGGGCCTCGAGGCTGTCTGCGAGGCATTCAGCCTTTTCGGCATCGTCGAATGCGATGGATTTATCGGGACGGGTCAGGGGGGGCATGGCTGAGACCTGGGGAGACCTGAGTTTCCTCTGGAGCTCCCAGAAGGCCTGATGGGTGGGCTCTAGTTCACCGAGTAACTTTCCCCAGCTCGCGTCCCGCAGCTCCGCTATACGTGTCTTTACAGATCTCTGTAAATAGCGCATATGGGCTTTGTTGGCGTTACAGGGAAAGCTATCGTAGGCACGTATGGCCGCGTTCTTCTCAGTCAGTAATGCACGCACGTCGTCCGGCAATTTCCAGCGACGGTCGTCCGTCGCTGGAACTTCCCTTGAACAATCGTTCAGGACGGTTTGTACGTGATTAGTGAGTGAGTCGATCGCGGCCGTGGTGTCGGCGACCGAGTCGAAAAGGTCGGGGATAGAGTCTAATTGAGGGGACGTGTTGGATTTCAGCTGTGTGCTTACTTTCTTCCAGTCCGTGATCCTCTTAGTGGTAGGGGGGGCGTTCGGGTCGGAAAGACCTATGCGGGGGTGTAGTCGCATGACTACCGGGCGGTGATCAGAGTCTAGCTCTTGTACCGTTTCTATTGAATCTAACTTTAGGTTGACGTTCTTAAGGAGCGCCACGTCTAAGATATCGGGGGCATGATTTGGGTTCGTCAGCGGAAAATGGGTGGGAGTCATGGGAGCGATGACGTCAAAGGTCAGGGAGTTTGAGAGGTCGAACAGGTGTTGACCTCTGAGATTGGTTACCGAACTGTTCCAAGAGGGATGTTTGGCATTTAGATCGCCCGCTATAATGAGCGAGTTACTCATAGCGAGTAGAATCGAGAGGTCGTTTGAGAGGCGTTGGTGATGGTAATGCCCCGTGGTGTTACCGGGGGGATTATAGACCGATACGAGAGTGATCGGCTCGTGACCTGACATGCCTAGACGGCAGGCGGAGACTTCTAATACCGAGAGGGGGGGAGGGTCTAGTGGGATGCAGTGAAGCTGCTTTCTATAATAGATCAGGGTGCCACCCTTGTGACATCGCGACCTGTCATTGCGAACTATCCGGTAGTTGGCGAGTGACGGATCACGATGGCAAGGCTTTAGGAAAGTCTCTTGTATTAAGAGAACGTCTATTTGATGATCGCGGAGGAAGAGCCCTATTTCTTCCCTTTGGGATTTTATGCCGTTGGCGTTGAAGTAACCTATTGTTAGGGATCAGGGTTTGAATCTAGCTAAGGCCTCGTTATCCATTGAAAGATTTAGGGGTTTGGGCGAGGGATTCTAGGGCTTGCGTAATATCCGGATACGCATTATAAATGGATTGAATCCTAATGATATTGCCTTGGGCGGCGACGATGAGTTTTGCCATTTCCTTAGCACGCGGGGAGGCAAAACACGCGTAATTTGATGTGATTATGTTGAACGAGGCAACACCTGACATCTGCTCGGTCGCGGGACCGGCAGTCGGGGGACGCGGAGCTTGGGGAGCAGGCGCGGGTTTAGCGGGGGGCGCGGCGGGCGCGGGGGGCGCAGAGTGCGCGGGACGCGCGGAGGGCGCGGGTGGCGCGGTGCCACGGAAGCGGGGGTCCCTAAGGTGGGGGGGAGGAGATGGGGGGGCGGCGGGGGGGGGAAATGACCGTTAGAGGGCACCAAGGCAGGGAAAGACTGCTGGTGGTGGAGATAATTCCACGGACTAGGCCTCTGAGGGCTTAGTCGTTGGGGCATAAGGGCGGAGGGAATCCTATAAGAGGATAAGGAGGGAGTTTCCCTTTGCTGGCGGGCGCCGGAGCGCTTCCCCAGCTTGGGAGAAGAGGCCTTAGGGGCTTTTGAACAACCCCGGTAGTTAGCCGGGTGGCCCTCTTTGCCGCATAAAACGCAGCTAGGAGGTACGGTACATAGGGTACGGTCCTTGGGACGGGGGCAATCGGAAGTGCTATGCTCTCCCAGGCACTTTACGCACCTGGGTGTAGCATGGCAATTCCGCTATGAGTGGCCGTATAACTGGCACCTGTGGCATTGTCCGACAATGCCACTCTTAATTGGTTTTTCAATTTCGAACCCTGTGAGATGACACAGGGAACGAATTTGGAAAATCGGATGGTAGCCCTCAACGGGCGGACAGATAACGAGGACCATGTCGTAGAGGTCACCGCCTCTGGAGCGGTGCATACGATGGACCTCGTCAACCGGGACGTTCTGCGACTGAAGGTCGGCGAGAATTTCAGAGGGGAGGATTTCCCTAGGGATGCGTTTTATAACAACGCGAACTTGTTTCTCTTCTGGGAGAGAGTAGGTGTGGTATGACACACCTCTCGCTCTCAGTAGACGGGTTAGTTCCCTATAGTCGCGCGACGTAGGGACTAGAACTTTTATACCCTGCTGGGTATTTCGGGCGCTGGTGAAGCTGATCTTTTGATCAGCGCACCATTTCGAGATGTCCGTCCACTTCCCCTTGTCCTGTACGAACAGGGGGGGTGGAGGGGGAATCTTTTTCGCGGGGGGCGCGGGGCAATCCATCGCGGTGGATGATGCGGTCGGGGCGGCGGGGGACGCGGGGGGATCCTTTGCGGAGGATGACGCGGTACGGAGGGCGAGGGGCGCGGGGGAGGCCTTCGCGGAGGACGTAAACGAGATCGGTGGGGCGGTGGAGGGGGAGGGGGAAGCTACGGTAGCGCAAGTCGCGACGGTAGCACGCTGTTTAACCACAGCTGGTTTGATGGTGACGGTGGATGAAGAGGAGTCTGAGTCCTCTATTGCGGCGACCTTACTGGCCTGCGCAGAGGTCTGCTTCCTGTTCTTCCTCTTTCTTCCCTTTCCTTGGACGGCTATGAAGCCGTCGTCGGAGGGGGAGGAAGAGGTAGAGGAAGCAGCGGACTTTGGCTCGTCTTCCTCCTCCGAGCCAGAGGGGTAGGAGGGTTGCTTTGAAGAAGCAGCGGGGGCGTCGGTGTCCATTGACTCCGACGAAGGGGAGGGGGAGGGGGGTCTGGGCGACTCTACAGTCGGAGGGGTGTCAAGAGCGTCGCTGAAAGTAGCGACGCTGACATCTTGGTGGGGGTTTTCGCCCCTTGAGATGCTCAAGAGGTTGGAGAGCTGATCCTTATATTTCCCGCGGAGGGAAGGCTCTGACTCGAGTATATATTCGAGAAAGAGGGTTAATTGTTTCGAGAGAAGCTCGAGATCAATCACTTTGGTAGCCATAATGGCGGGGGGGGGGAGGGAATAGCCTAACTATGCCTGTCTCCCCGGTGGGAATGCCGGGGATGTGTACAATCCCTCCCTGTCGGGTAAGACAGGGAGGATGAGTGCCTATCGGTGAGCCCTAAGCTTGATTTGGCCCGTTGCCTATCTTAATGTGCAACGGGGTCCTAACCAGTCTAGTGTGAAGGGTATGAAGATACCCGACCACGCTAGGTGAGTTGCTGTGGAGGCAAAACTGTCACCACGTGTTGACTAGGAGATCCCCCAAGGCCAAACACTGGGACCCGGCCAATTCACTGCCTTACCCTGAAGGGGATCGGCGGGTGTGTTGGGTCAACACCCCACTCGGCTTCGTTGGCACCGTATGGTATCCACCGAGTGACCACGAAACTGTGGTTTTGCCCGGAAACCACAGTTTGAAACCCTAGTGAATTTACGGACGAGAATCTCTTGTAAAGAAATAAGATAGCCTTGAAAAAGGCCTTTTTTGTGGATCTATGCCCGATCGATAAACGATCGGAGATCGGATGTAGTCGAGCGACTACGAAAATCGTTACGAAATGCAACGAATATATGACTCAGAGCAATGAGTCATGAACGGGAGAGCGCGCAAGCACACACAACCGTCCGTGACCGGTGCCGAGCGTCAAGTGAGTGTCACTGTAAATCTGCTATGGTTTATGTGCTTCTGACATTTATGTAATTACTTATGATCTGCTCCAAAAGTATATGATAAAAGTGTAAACAAACCATGTTTAGGTTAAATTCTTATACAATCACTCACTAAGGTTTTAACGTTATATCTCACAATTTTTTTCAACAGTTATTGTTTAAATAAAATTATTATATCGTAATTGAAAATAAACGACAAAAATTGAGGTTGCAAAATTAACCTCAATTGTCCAAAGAAAAATATCGTTATTTATTTATTTAATATTTCAAGCACAGAAATGTACAGAGGCGGACTTAATGCCACAGGCATTTTCTACCAGTCAACCTTTGGGTGATGCAGAGACAAACTGTGGTAGGTGCAATTACGAAAATGGAGGAAAAAAACTCAAATATAAGGATACACATATACTTATTACAAACTATAAATATAATATATAGGCCTAATACATATATAAAATAAGCACAAATAAATACACATAAATACATGAATATACTAAATAAAATAATAAGACAAACAATGGGAAAACATTAGCGTTGTGATGATACTGCCAGCTTCTTACGAATGTGCTCACGAACTTTAACTTTAAAGGATAATCGGTTGGTTGCCATCCTGATTTGCAGGGGGAGTGCATTCCACAGAGAAATAGACTGAACGAGGAAGGAAGAGTGAATGAAGTCTGTGCGGTGAGTGGGACATTGAAGAACGCGATTATTAGATGACCGTAGATTCTTATTGTGTTTGTTACAAATATACTGAAAGTGGGGGGCTAGATAACTAGGGGAAGTGGGAGAGTCAAGAAATGAAAACAAGGTGGTCAGCGCCCTTTGCTCTCTGCGCTGGCGTATGGGCAACCACTTTAGAAGCGACCGATGCGCAAAGACATGATCATATTTACGCAGATTGAAAACGAATCGAATGCAGTTATTGAGAAGACGGTCAAGTTTGTCGAGGAGATCTGCATTCAGGTCATAGTAGCACACATCACCATAATCGATGATAGGGAAAATTAAGGACTGCACAAGCATTGTCTTCGTACTTGTTGGTAGTAGGTTTTTCAGTCGGTACAAGGCACGCAGCGTTCCAGTAACCTTCTGGCTGACCTTTGTGACTTGAGTACGCCAGTTCAGAGTACTATCAATGTGCAAGCATAGATCCTTCACATCAGTACTAAATGGGACGACCGTACCATTAAAGAGAACTGGTGGCAAGGTTGTACCATCCACCTTACTCATACTCCGACAACTTCCGATGATGATCGCCTGACGCAAAAAACGCGTTAATGTGATTTAAAATTAGAAAAACGGGGTTAAGAATTCGATCAAATCAAAGCACTCAATTTGTCATCAAAGGAACGTTTTCTGATTCAGTTGTTTATATTTTTATGTGATCATTTTGGAATAGACTATAGAAGTTTTGTTATAATAAACAACGGATTTTAAAATATCATCATTCATCGCCGAAAAATTATCAACTACAAATCATGTTTCGTTGACCAAAACCATTCACAAAATCGTATGCAACAAACGTAAACGTTCCCCATCATTTTAATACCAGCAATAAGCTACCCAAAATTGAAATATTCCCCATCAATCAGATAAGCAGTTCCGTATAAATTCCGAACGTACAAACAAACTTTTCTCGTTATGCCATTAGTACAATTTCCGGCAGCACCGTATAGTTCAGAACTATTTTACACATTTCTAATAGGGCTGTAACTGTTACCATTCTTAAGGCCAGCATTAATAGGGTTATCAAACCATGCTTTCATAGGATTTAAAATGTTTTAAGCCCTAATTTATGATGTTGGATAGCCGATTAAATTGAGTGTTTTTTTAGCTTAAAAATCGTGGAGGATTGGTTAAGTTAAATAACGTGTATGAGAGGTTAAATAGGATTAAATTTGTTGTTAAATTGCTTGTTCAAATCAGGAAACATTTTGAATAGGCCAGTGACCAAAACATTTTTTTTTTGTTCTTCTTGTAGATTATTAAAAAATATTGAACACGTATTTTTCTTTTTTGACGTAATCAAAAGATTACGGCGATACATTTTATTAAATCTAGCAAGGCCTTGCTAGATTTAATACTGCCTTGTGACGTAGTGAGCCCCCACTCCCTAACTTTAATGCGTGTTTTCTAAGTTATTTTTGATTAATATGATAAAGTAAAAAATACGTGTCTTATATTTTTTTATAATCTGAAAGATGGACTAAATAGTTTTCTTTTACCTAGACAACTACTGTATTATTAAAACTTAGTAAAACTACACAACATCAAGTAATAAAAACCTGTACTGAACTACAGAAACGACTGAAACTTTGTACTAAACATGAGTCAATTTAGGTGTGGCTATTATGGCTTCAGCCCATTTCAAAATACACATTCAAACACACACACACAAAGACACACAGTCCATGTCAAAACATTTAAATAATGAATATTGGACTGAAAATAAAAGCTTAATCATGATAATGACGTTTGAGACTCAGCCTTATCAAAAGCCTCTAATCCCTTAATCAGCCAAATAAACCAAAAAGTTTATAGCCTCTAATAAAAACAAACATAAAACTGGCCGGTTCTTAATTTAAGAAAAAAAATGTCTTGCAATACGAATTAATTCAAAATTTCAATAAAGGAATAAACAAACTATCTTTTAATATTTTTATTTATAAACGGTGTTTTTTACCATTAAAAGTCGTCACTCAATTTTAATACCTCGGTCATGTGGGTTCTCTCACAGATGACCAGGATATAGATAGGGAGCGCAGAGCGTTGGCAGCCCTATGCAATATGCTTGCCCGCAGGTTTGCGCGGTGCACTGACGAGGTAAAACTGACACTCTTCAGAGCCTTCTGCCAGTCATTTTACTCTTGTAGCTTGTGGGTTAGGTATACGCAGAAGGCTTACAACGCTCTGCGCGTGCAATATAATACGCTGAGGATATTGTTGGGGCTGCCTCGGTTTTGCAGTGCATCGGGCATGTTTGCGGAAGCGCGAATAGATGACTTTCATGCCATCATGCGCAAGCGGTGTGCATCGATGTTGCGGCGATTCAGGGGTAGCCCTAACAGTATTTTAGCTACACTGGTGGACAAGGTTGATGGACCATTTATAATTAATAATGATTGTGTTTTTAAGTTATTGAGTTTACTAACATAGGCTAAGTTCTTACTAACACTATATGGATCCCTTGGTCTGAAGTAAAATGATTTAATTTGAACTTACAGCACAAATTTAATTATCATTATTATTCCAACAACAAAATTATTATATTATATTGCCAACATTATAACGAAACTGGCCCGTCTGAAACGAGCGCAAGAAAAAGCTTGCGGCGAATCCCTTTAAGAGGGGAATTAAAGTGTTCCCTTTAACACGGAGCGAGATTGGAAACGGTTGCATTCGTTTGTGGGCCGTGCCTCGTAAATAGAGGACTGTATAAACAACTACAAAGAAGCAGTGTGCCGTAACGCGCATACATACATACAAAGCGACTACATTTGATTAGGAGAAATAAATGACTTGACCGGTTTTTACTTGCTTGTATTATGGTTAAATATCGAAGTATTAGTGAGATTTCATTACTGACTGTTAACACAACTGTCGAGGTGATTTTACGTCTTGGAAAAAAAACAATTAAACACGTTCTCTTTGACGACATATTCGACAAAAGGGTGAAGGTTGAGAAGTGTAATTAAAATACTTTCCTTATTTTAAGTAAAAAAGTACTCATTAAAGCATTTGAAGTTTTAAATTAAAATACACCCTGTTTCAAAATACTTTTCTACATCACGAATATTTTCAAACTTATGATCACCGCAGCTTTTGTTTGAGAAGTCGTAGCAATTTCGTAGCGATTCGTAACCTTGAGTCTACGATGACATTAAGACATGATTTAATTACCTATAGTTTTGTTAAGGTTTTTCCAGCTGAATAAGTAAAATACTTTTTTTGGGGTTGGAAATTATCAAATAACTTCTGGGCGCTCCGCGGCTCTTCCGCTCTGGGCGGAGCGGGAGTGCGTGTCAGACTCTTACTGACTAAAACCCACCTGTTTTCATTCAGTTTCCTGTATTGCCAGGGTAATCCTTTCGGACAAAACCGCAACCCCGTCAGGCATCGGCCCTAGCGGACCCCATCAATTCTGCTGACATCTCTTTGAGGCGCGCGTGGAACACAACGCGCCGTCGATCCGGGCCTGGTCCTTATTGGACGGCGAGCTACCCATTGCTCACCGTCCGCAAGCCCGCAACTACGGTGGCCGGGAATCGGCCTGCGACTCCCGACACCCAGGGCGCCTTCTTCGGCTGCTAGGGGCGCGAGGGCGAAATTTGCCTCTCCCTCACGCGTTTCGCCTCCTTCTTCGTGAGCATTACTGCTTTGCAGACTGTCACCTGGCCTGCCATGCCCTCTCGCTCCGTACCATGGCCTGGACCAGGGCCGGACGCGAGAGATCACCGCCGCCGATCGCCTCCACGAGGACATGGCGGTGCTCCGCCCAAGCCGGGCAGACCTCCACCGTATGCTCCACCGTATCCTCCGGGCGATCCACACAAAGTAAAATATACCTTGAATCTCATGTTTTCCAAACTACGATCACCGTGGCTATTGTTTGAAGCGTCGTAGCCTGAGTCTACGATGATAATAAATACAGGACATAATTTAATTACCTTTAAATGTATTTTCGAGCTGGTTAGATTTTATCATCCATATTTTTTAAGCTGTGATCACCGTAGCGTTTGTTCAAAATCTCGTAGCAATCGCGTAGCCGTTTCGTAGCGCCTCTACGATGACAGGCTACGAGCTATTTGATTTGCTTTGGTGCTACGGCTGACATCTGCAGTAAATCTGTGCGGTTTCAGTGAAGATTGTATTTCAAATGCATCTTTCAGGTGTTTTCAGTAGTGAGATTTAAATTGCTTTGGTCTAACACTGAAAATATTCTTTGCGAACGAATTTGTTTGAAGGAAATTGAAATTTGAATTGTGTTGTTGTATCGTGAAATACAAAAGATTACTGCTTTGACTAAAATTGTAAGTACTTATAATAATAGTGGTTTCATTCATTTTTATTTAATTAAAATAAGATTTAAATCTACTAGTAGCAATCGCAAACTCTTTGCGATTGCTACGATGACGTATATTGTAAAGCTTCAGTTTCCTAGGAAAGCGATTCCATCATATTACAACAGCCGTTATGAATATCTCTGTCATTACCCGACTGCAGCGAAGCCAAAAAAAGGGTTATGTGTTTGACCTGTATGTATGTATGTATCTGTCTCTATGTTCCCGATTTCGATGAATGATATGTGGTTAGATTCGTCTTTATTGCGCGAGTGTCACTGGGTATATTAAAATTATAAAAAATCAAAATGACGGATTTTTAGTGCCAAAATGTATGTCTAAAAAATTTAAAAAATCTTCCAATCCTATCGAGTGGGATATCAAAATAAATGGGTGGGTAAAAATATAGAAAAGTCATTTGTTTAAATGTAATTTGGAATGAGAAAAGATAAAACAATCCCGACTTTTTGAAGTGAGTAAGAGTCCGCTTTTTTCTCTTTTTGGTGTCTTTGGATCAGATCAGTATTTTAGTTTTTTGACACCGACTTCCGAAATTAAAGTTATTTTTCACTTTGTAGTTTGGAAGTCGGTTGTTTTTTGCAAAAAAGTTTTTTTGCAGTCGGGTTTTTTAGTTTTCATTAATTGATATACTTGTTTTCACCAGTATAATATTTGACATTATGTGTCAAAAAACGCTCTGTATTTAGACAGCCATTATTGTGTGAACTTTCACCGCCTTCCTATGAAACTGAAGCTTAAGGCTAAGTCCACTGGACGGAGCGAGGCAGCGGAGCGGAGAAATGTGCCAATATTAACCAAACTCCGCTCCAATTGGTTAATATTAGCACATTTCTCCGCTCCGCTGCCTCGCTCCGCTCCAGTGGACAGGCAGTCTAAGGCGACTAAAGGATTTTTTTAAATTTAATTGGCAAACAAGAGTAATAGTAGTAAGTAGTAGTAATCTTATTCCAGGTGCATCGTCTTCACATACATATAATGTATACACAAATATTGTAAAACATTTTAAAAGAGTAACGGTGGAGTTTCTAGCCCATTCTTCTCCACACGAAAACTACCTTTTGGAAAGGGCGACTAGAGTCAATTCTATTTTTTGTAAATTTTGACGTTCAAAAGTGCCTTTTATATGCCTCATCATCAGCCTATAATGTTCCCACTGCTGGGACACAGGCCTCCTCTCTGTGAGAGGGAATGGGCTGTAATCCACCACGCGGGCCCAGTACGGGTTACTAGATGTCACATGTCTTCGAATTATTGATTTTAGGACATGCCGGCTTCCTCACGATGTTTTCCTTCACCGTTTTGAGAGCAGTGGTGATGAAATAGTTTACACAAAGTAAAGCGCCTGTCTAGGTTCGAACCCACGACCTACAACTCGTAAGTCGCGGCCGTTACCACTGGGCCACCACTGCTCTCGCTTTATGTGCCTAATTGAAGTAAATTGAAGTAAATTATTTGACTTTGACTTTGAGAGATGCAAGTAACTAAAGAAATTCACGTACGCCAAGACTTCTCGTTACTATAATATTCCATTGATTAAAAATACTATCATCCTATGTCCGCAACTATCATTAAGTAGATGTTATCAGTGCTGAGCTGGATGCAATAAAACCAGAACCTTACACATTTGGTAAAATCCCTTAATCGCGTCTTAAGGCTAGCATCGTGAGAGAGAGAGCGGCCCATACTAAGATATCTACGGACGACGACAATATATTACCAGCTTATCCTTAAAGCTAAGAAACTGATGTCAATATAGTGAGGCTCCGTATTCACAAAATAATGTTGATGCTACAATGTTGTGCTACTTTTTATCCGACTTCCAAAAAGGAGGAGGTTATATGTTCGTAGCGTATATTTTTTTTTGTTTGTCCTCCGATTTCACCGTCAATTGTGGACCGATTTTAAAAATTATTTTGTTGTTTGAAAGGGTATGCTCTCGAGGTGATCTCATATAAATTTTATTAACTTTCCTTGAATAATTTTTGAGTTAGCTTCAATAATACGTATTTTTTCCCACTTAGTATGTGGATGATATGATAAGTTCCTGTCACTGTTATTTACATAGCAGGTAGTGGTATTCGAATATGTGTGGGGTAGGTACCACAACTAAAAAGGAAAAAATAAATTACAAAAAAAGAAAACAACTGACTTTCAAAAATAACTTTAATATCGGAAGTCGGTGGCAAAAAACGCAAATTCTAATCCAAAGACACCGACTTCCAAAAAAGTTATTTTAAACTATGTAGTGTTTTTTTTTGGAAGTCGGTTGTGTTTTCTATTATTATGATACCAGCCTATTATTGTCCCACTGCAAGGCAAAAGCCTCTTCTCATACAGAAAAGGCACGAGCATTGATCACCACACTTACTCAAGAAGGGTTGGTGATTTCACACTTATATTAACTATAAATCCAGGTTTCCTTAATATTTTTGCTATGATTAATAGGCCTTAACTCGGAAAGTATTTAAAATGGTGTATTTTAGCAAGAATCATAATAATAAGCTCGACTATCATTGTGCCGATTGTCGTTACGGCCAATGGCCTGATGGCAGAAAGCCTCGACCAACATCTCTCGAGGCTCTCGTTAGGCGGTTGGATCAAGGGCCTGATTCAGAAGGCAGTACTCCTCGATATGGTTCGCATTGTGAGGAGGTTCCTGTCTCTGCAGCCCTAACCACCGGTAGCTTGGACCCTGTTCCCGACACCAGCGGAACTCTTTTTTTTTAATTAGAAAAGAAAAAATAAATTTAAATAGAAATTGCATAGTTAATTGATTCAGGCGTGACCTTGAGGAAATCCATTAAAAAATACAATAGACGTGGATATATTTCGTAACTTCCGCTTAACTATTTCTCAGAGTCTGCGTTCAGCGCTCAGTGTGGCAACACGCCGAGTTCGGGATCGCGACAATTCAATCGTCATCCTGAGGATGCCTCGTTGAGAGGTGAAACACGTGTCGATTTCTTTCAAGAGTTTTTATGGCTCTTTAGAAATAGCTAAGCGGAACAGGTTAGGTACTAAATATTTCTACTTCTATTGTATTTTAAGAAAATAGATGAATATACGAAATAATAATTATGATTTTCAACATGAAACCAGCAGCATAAGCATAGCTAACTGAACATGTTCGTAACACAGCTGTAAAGTTATCGGTTGTTCGGGTTTATTGCCATAATAACCCGTTGGTTACACATGGTGCATAGTTAACGGTGGGAGATCGAGATAGAGAGAATCGCGCTGTGTTGTTATTACAAGCTTACGTATAAGGCTGCATATGCTGCTGCACATCCTCTTGGTATAAATCCTCTTCCAGTCTTTCACTTCCGTGGTAACAGTCCTATTACGGTAATCCATCCAGATTAAACTTTATTTGGCATGACTTTTCAATATATAATTATAATAATTTATATAAATATCGTTAAAAACACTGCAACTTTGCTTGGTTGGTATTTAAAAAAAAAATGTGTTTATTGTCTTAAATCTAGATACAATTAAGTTGCCGGGGCTTCCCAGAAAGTAATCCGAAGATACTTGTGATGGGATAAACCTCGCTCTTCCTCGATTAGTTCAATTGTTTCGTTGCGCTAATTAGGTATAAGTTACACTTTTTTTTATTTTATTAAACCAATAAATATTAAAAACTAATAAAAACAAAGCCAATAAGAAAAAAGAAAAACAAAAATGAATTAAATCGTATTTATGGCAGAAAGGTGTAAATGTGTGTTTATGTGCGTGTGAAAGTATATTAAACCACGGTATTAGAAAATATCTAACAAAGTCCTCACAAATAATAAATCATGGTCATAAAAATTAAGTTTAAAATAGCGGTATCCTTTACAGGAATTCAACGGCTTCGTAAGTACGCAACGAATCATCTCAGAAACGAGCGATTTTAAAACTACACCACCCTCTAGAGTTTTATTTTGTCTATTCGTTCGTTGCAACCATACAGGCTAATGTAACAATTGACGACAAAAAATATAGACACTACATTAAAATTAATTGATTCGTCAGCGCGTTTGCCAAAAATGTTTTACGAAATAGGTTTTCACTTTTCACCTATTCTATAACCTTCCACATAAGGGTGCTACAAATCATCAATCATATCAAGCCATCATCGTTCGACACCGAGTTAAGTACCTCCGCAGTAACAGCATCGTAAAGGTAAATATCACTTATCAGTGAGTATCGACTCCACAACGCGATGCTCTTCAATTAGGCGAGGATCGCAAGTTGTTACATTGTATAATACCCCGAGTGCTTGTAACGACATGATTGACAGTTTGTTGGCAGCCCCGTCGACTGTAACATAAGCTGGCAGTATGCTTATGAACAAAATTGAACGCTGCGTATTATTACTTCATTATGACTTGTTGCTAAGTAAATAGTGGTGAAACTGTTATGTTACACGTTTTAACCTAACAGAATAAACTGCTCGCTTGTTATGATCATGTTTATGTTAATGTCCCATGGGGTGTGCGTTGCCATCAACGAACCACCAATATGTTAAGACCTTAAAGTTTACGATATCTTTTGGTTCATAAGAAAGCTATAGCAGAGGACAGATAACGACAGATAGACAGGTCGATAGGAACCGATTGGAATGTTTTATGTAATGATTGGGGTGCGTGTCTCGTACACACCTCGCAGATATCCGCGGCTTTCAATAACAAACGATCACACTGTCCTTCGATTACGTAAACCGATAGAGAATTTTTATAAATATTCTGTCAGAAACGAACGAAACTTTGGACGATCGATAAGAAAAACGCTTCTATATAGAAAATTTCCGCCGCTAATGCAATGAGAAGGTGGCTCGAGGAACGGCTCGCAGTAAACATCACACGGCGCAGTCGCATAAATTGTCTCCGGGTATTAATGCTATCGGAAAAACCATTATTTACTAACGGATTGGGGTGCTAGTGCGTGTACGTGTTGACGCGTGGCGCGGCACAGCGCGATGCAGGCGCGGTACTTACGAGACGGGCGGTGTCGCGCGGCTCGCGGGCTCCGGGGGCCGGTCACCTCGGGCACTCCATTGATGAGCTGAGGCGGCAAGCAGCGCGGGCGGGGTCGCATGGAGCGGGCGCGCGCGCGGGCCGGCGAGCGCGGCGGTACTGGCGCCCGGCGCCCGCCGCACGTGGCCGCTCAGGTATCAATCAATCGATGCGCGGCGTCGGCGCGGGCGCGTCGCGGGCGCGGCACATTCATGTCGCGCGAACAGCTGACGGCCGAGCCCCGTAAACATGAATCGGGACCCCTCCCCGCCCCCCGCGCCCCGGGCCCTGCGCCGCACTCCCCCGCGGTCCCCTGTCCTGACCTACTCTGCGCAGGGCGCTGCCGAACGCGAACGCCATACAACGTTCAACCAAATACGGTGCAGTCTTTCAGCGAGAGTGTTTCATAATCTAACTTTTTGACGAAGTTGGCAATAACGCAACTGGTTGGCACAGGATTGTAAAACTGACCTGAAACACGCGAAATATCAATTTTTTTCTACTTTTAGCAGAAATAAGTCATTTACCTCGTAACAACCCTTTCAGTACGAGGCTAGAAATCCCGTCCCATGTTTAAGCCGAACAACCAACCATTAGTTCGGAAGGGGCGGGCGACGTGCACGGCGCGTGCGTGCAGGATATCGTCCTGATGCCACTGGCACTGCCTCCACATCCCGAGAGCCACCACCAGTCCGTCGGCGACCGCTGCGGAGACCACAGTACACACGACGGAGTACAACGAGACTCGTCCATGTACACGATATGGATACACGGAATGGATGGGACGGGGTGGTCGAAAGTTTGAATAATTAGATGTCTTATCAACGCAAAAGTTTGGCTGTTTGGATGGATGGTCGGATTTCTCAGAATGTATCTATACGTGCTGGATTAGCATATAGGATTTTATGAGCATGCCTATAGGTTGTACACACGGCTACACATCCAAGCTATAAATTACCAGTTTATGCTGATCTCGCATTGTATAGGATTTCCGTACAATGCGAGGTCAGCTTATACTGGAAATTTATAGCTTGATGTGTAGCCATGTGGACCTACTTTCCATTCCAAAAAACTAATCACTTTTTGATGGTTATAGTCACGGGTAATGGATCTGATTTTTAATTAGATACGCTGCTAATAATTACTTTAGTTAATTTAGAGATATAATTGCCTGTTTGACGTAGTAAACAGTTTTAAAAACCTATAAAATCATTCACAATAAGTAACAAAAATCGAAAATAAACGAACCGCTTCATCGCTTTCTCAGCCAAATCTCAACAGAAAGTGAAAACATTCATCATGTGAGATAAAGTGGAGTTTTATTTAATGTGTAATTGAATGGTAGCACCTAACGTCGGCGTGCTGGACGCTCGCCAGGAGCAACAGTTCTTTACGAGGCTTCGATGCAATTGTAACAATATACTCTTTCTTTCTACGGATATACTTTGGCAGGGGATCTGGGTAAGGCTGTGTACTGTAGAGCGCGATAAGCGGGTTGCCGGCATAGACAGCCGGGGCTAGTTGCCGACTTTGACGTATGAATCCGTCAATAAAGTATTTGAAATCAAGTTTATTTATGGAAGTGAAAACTTCACTAGGCGCATTGAGCATTTTTGAGATGGGACTAAACCATTGATTTCGCGACACCATGACACCACATTTTTGTAGACGCAATTGTACTCTTTATTTATATTACGTTACGGATAATGTTCTATGCAAGTATTTTTACTTTAAAGGTTTCGGAAATATTATTTTTTGTAAACGCGATTGTGCTCTTTATTTAGATAAGGTTACGAACCAATGTTCTATACAAGTATTTTTCTTCCACCAAGGCGATCTTGTTCAAGTTTTCACTTCTGTCGTCACTCCCGGAGTGCCAACACTTTTTTAAATTTAATGCTTTAGCACAGAAATGCACGGCGGACTTAATGCCATAGGCATTTTCTACCAATCAACCTTTGGGTGATGCAGAGACAAACAGTGGTAGGTGCAATATCGAAAATTGTGGAATAAATATTTGTTTAAATATAAGGATA
This sequence comes from Agrochola lychnidis, assembly GCA_963680765.1. Lineage (NCBI taxonomy): Eukaryota > Metazoa > Arthropoda > Insecta > Lepidoptera > Noctuidae > Agrochola > Agrochola lychnidis. Next base: position 20,137,724 of record OY796853.1, read on the forward strand.
TATAAACACCTATTAAAACTATATTTATAATAAAATATACCTGAATATATATAAATATAAGAACAAATAAAAACACAAACAATGGGAAAATCATAACTACGACGAACGAACGAAAGTTTACAATTATAATATTTATGTAAAAAAATACTTGAACTGAACTGAAATTCACTTCGTATTTAATTGTGTCATAGAGATCCCATCTTTTGTTTTACCAACTACGCGATACCATCGAGTTACAATTGCGAATGTCCAGTCCTGTGAAATAACATTGGACGACGATCGCCAAGCGGACCTAGCTACACTACCATGCAACGTCTTCCTAACTAACTCATACCTGTAATATCATGTTGAGATAAATAAATATTAGATTTTTCAAATATTTTCAAATAGAAAACCATTTTTTGAACATCATTTAGAACATCAATAGAACATCATTTTTTGTTTTATGTATGGAAAGAAAAAAATTTTTTTTTTTGCTTACGGCCCTGTAAGCGTAAGCGTCTCCCGCCCCGCTTTCAATTCGACCAAGTCTCAACTCTTTAAATCGCCGTCTTATTTGAACACGGTCTATTTGGTTAGCGACACTCGTCCCCAGTCGGCTGCAGAATGAAAGCGATACGCGCCATGACAGCGCGATTTATGGACGAAGAACTTAAGTGATTCTCTTTTCAGTTTCAGCGAAAATTTTGGCGATTTAGGTAATTGCTTAACGTGTGGGCAGATCGTGGGCTGAAAAAAGAGCTTGTCATTGTTATAAAGTTTGATAGATATTCATTTTAGATACAAGTTTTTTACCTACAGCATCTAATATATCTTAAGCAATCTGTAAGTTAATCAACATACACTTATTATTTTATTTACCTAGCATATTTATCATTAGCACCCATTTCCCTTTAACCCGCAACATTATTATATATTTCTTACTTGCGTAACAGCTAAGCAAGTAGGCTACGCCGTAGCAGTTACGCTAGCAGGCTACGCCGTAGCAGCTACGCAACCAGGCTACGCCGTAGCAGCTACGCAAATAGGCTACGCCGTAGCGATCGTAGAATACGATGCGATGGCACGAGATACACTATAATTTTTTTTCTGTTATTTCAAAGACTGGACAAACATCAAAGTTGGTAGCGGGACGACTCCCAAACATGCTCAAATATTATAGAAAAACTCTCACTTTTTCTACCATATAGTATAAAGAAGATGCCTATCGACTAAATAGTCTCTCCCAAAATATATTTATTGCACCTTTGAACTCTTGCTCAGCATTCGTGAACACGAGTCTCGATGGATTTTGACGCCAATTTTGCTTCGTGTGCAAAACGCACTCATGTATGATATTCGATTTAAATCAGCGACATATTGGAGAATTCTTTATAGTGCGACTGGCGTAATTGAATAAGGAAGATCTACTAAATGTTTCTCGATAGCGAAAAAGTATAGCATGTATTTGCATTTATTTTGAATCGCCTTTACAAAAATGAGCCAAATGAGTGACCGAGAACTGCAGGAACCAAGATTAATTAATTACCTTTACCCATATCTGTACCCGTGATCTCATCTGTACGTAATGATAACAGGTTAAAAAACATCCTATTATTTATTCAATAAACAACATTGTCAAACTTTTATTGGTTGAATACGAGGCTTTTGGCTACTTTTGTATGTATGTATTTTATGTCAATTTTTTTTTAAGTGAAAACTTCTTAGGCGCGTTGGGCATTTTTGAGATTGGACGAAACCATTAATTTCGCGACATTGTAACGGAATTTACAGTGTGGAGTGCTACTGTTTTTTTTTTTTGTGCGGAATAAACAAGTTTTATTTCTTTTCTTTCTGCGTTCTTCTATTATTTTGTCTGTTTACTATCCACTTACTATATTTGTAAATAAAATCATTCGTATGTTAGTTTAGGAACTGGGTTTCTTGAAATTCAGTTTACTCAAACACCTCTAACCATGGGCCACTTAGCTATGGGCAAATAATTCATGCGCTCATTAACAAGCTCACATTCCTTCGTGCAAGGCAGGCAGGTATGGCCGTGGCATGTTAATCATTACAAACGCGAATGCCTTTACCTGCATAACTGTTAAGAAACCAATTTATTACATGGGCTATTAAAAAAATTAAAACGCGGACATTAAGAATTTCTCCTGTTTCGTGGGTGCGTTCACAAACGCAAACAGCTAACCTACCTATGCCATACTGGTCGACCGAGCTCCGCTCGGGTGAAAATAGATAAACATATCGTCCAGGTATTCCAACGTTGTATCACATTCCCGAGGCTGTGAAAATGGAGAAAACGAATTTTCCCAGAGACCTAGCTAGATACATTTTTCGCCCCGTAAACTTTCATCGAAAACGTTAGAGCCGTTTTCGAGAACGTGAATACAAATATTTAAAGATATATAGAATAGGTAGTATAGGATTATAATGGTCGATACCCCAGACTGAACAAAAAATCAACGTTGGTACCTAAACTTGGGGAGCACGTAGGTACCCTGTATTTCGATATGTAAGCAATCAATATTCAACCGACTCCAAAATAGTTGCGTAAATAAATTAACATAAGCTTAAACCAAAAAACCATCCTACTTCGTTCAAGAACCAACCAAATTGCTGAGACTTACCTTCAAGTAGGTAAGTCTCAGCAATTTGGTTGGCAGTAGGTAAGTTCTAGTTTTGTAACGTAAGATAATTAGTAGGTTCTGATAACTTATGTAGCTCGGCAAGTCTATAATAAGGAAAAGCACCGCGAACAGAGCTAATAACTATTCCGCCGTGACCGCATAACTTATAAAGTGCAAGAGAACTTGCATCAGGGACTTGGATGGAACTCGTTAAGCTAATTCCATTTAGCCATGGGTCGTTACCGATCAACGACTGCGCCATCTATCGAAGTTAGATTGTAGGTACGTTCCCAGTTTTTAGTTCAGCTGGTCCATCTAAGGAGCTAATAGGTAGGTACGTTTCTAGTTTTTAGTTCAGCTGGTCCATCTAAGGAGATAGTAGGTAAGTTCCTAGTTTTTCGTTCAGCTGATCCATCTAAGGAGATAGTAGGTACGTTCCTAGTTTTTAGTTCAGCTGGTCTATCTAAGGAGATAGTAGGTACCTTCCTAGTTTTTAGTTCAGCTGGTCCATCTAAGGAGCTAGTAGGTACGTTCCTAGTTTTTAGTTCAGCTGATCCATCTAAGGAGATAGTAGGTACCTTCCTAGTTTTTAGTTCAGCTGGTCCATCTAAGGAGATAGTAGGTACGCACCTAGTTTTTAGTTCAGCTGATCCATTTAAGGAGATAATAGGTACCTTTCTAGTTTTTAGTTCAGCTGCTTCATCTAAGGAGATAGTAAGTGCCTTCCTAGTTTTTAGTTCAGCTGGTCCATCTAAGGAGATAGTAGGTACCTTCCTAGTTTTTGTCTGGTTGCATTCGCTGTAGGTCCCTATCTGCTTTTAGAATGTATGAACTTTTCTGTAGAATCGTGCTTTTAAAAGCATATTTCTACTTATCCTCATAAATCAACCTCTTAGTTAATCTCTAACTTTTATTCGATAATAACTTATGTTTAAATACAGTTATCATCTTCTTGTCTGCACGAGGTTAAGAGCAGCTCCAACCTAAGTACGAAGAAAAATATCGGTTAATCTAGAAAGAAAATCAAGTCTTCCTACCTGTTCTTGTCCGGCTGTAGTCCCCGCATCATATCCACTGCGTTGCGACCGCCTGGTGCTTCTCCACCACATATCACTAAACACTAACAACACACTAACACCAGTAAGTATTAATACCCGGTTTCTGGAACGAAAATCAACGACTCGTCAAAATTATACAGTGATCAAGTGAATTGAGGGAATTCCCGTATTTTAAAGAACGTTCGCATTCTAATCTCAATCGCAAGTTGTCAAAAATACCTCTGATTTTCATAAATTTTTGGTATTGGATGTCGCAATTTTGAATTTCTTTTAAGTCGGGACTTGGTCTTCTGTAAATCCGGCCAACCGACCATAGCAGTCCAGACATGCGTTCGAAAATATTTTCGAAAATGTGCTAAATATTTTTGGGTGGATTTTCGTTCTAGAAAACCGGGTTTTCTTGGGTTATCACTGAACTATTTTCGACACTAACACCGTGGAATTTACGCAGTAGAAAACAACGCGTGACAGTTTACAATCAACGCGGGTGCAATAACTAATTCATAACTAGTAAACACTTGCTTCAAGTCACAATCGACCGGCCACGACTGTGTTCTCAACGTAATGACCGACGATGCAAAGCTCGACCATCAAAAAAAAAAAACCGGCCAAGTGCGTGTCGGTCTCGCGTAGGTATTTACTAAGGGCCTAGGAAAATTTCAACTGGCAAAGCTAATACGGATAAAAGATACATACAGTCTTGTGACAAACAAAAAGGAGTCCGATTGTCGCCCTTTCGGTACTTTGGTGTGACTGACACTGGCATGGCCAGCATCAGGGATTTAAATTTTGATAACACAAAAAAATTGTCGTTAACCCTTCGATCTAACTCTTGGACTATACCTTAAAAATTAAACTCATTATATCGTCTAAACGAAGACCCGAAAAATTGCAACTAATTAGCGACAAAATTTGGGAGAAAACAGATCTTCGCTAGGTGCCCTGGCCTTTGAGATTCAAATTGGGCCAAGCTGGGGTTATGCTGCCCAGATCGGCCAGCTATAAACCCTTATAACGTTTGAACCAGTAACCGACAAATTCTAATATTATGGCGACAATTTCGACTAATTAGCGACAAATTTTTTGGGTTATCAAAATTAAAATCCCTGATGGTGGCCATATGTCAGTGTCAGTCACACTAGAAATTGCGATTAAGAAAATTCAAAATATTTTAATTCACATAAAACTACAAGGGCACTTATGAAACGTCAGAAGCTAGGTGCACGGTTCCAATTGGTCGTTTCCTAAAAATATCCTCATCCAATTTGCGGACTATTTCGTACACTGACGCGCAAAAGACTCAACCTTAAAGTACTCTATTGCGACAACTGTTTATTCTCCCATCTTCACAGCCCTTTCAACATCACGAACGTAACTGCGGTGTAAACATTTCGTGCTGTATCGCTATGCATTAGCGCGACGCAACAGGTGCTCGTGACGTATGCCTTTAATAAACAATTGAATACGGTAACAGGTTGCCACCGTATCTAATGGCTACAGTGCTAGTTAGGGTGCACCCTTTTGCATTCATTTGCGTAAGTAGAGTGTGAATTTATTCAATGGCTTTGTTTCTTGGATATATTAAAGACGTAAATATGTTAAATATTGAGTGTAGGGTCTTCGGTTGCGAATAAACGAATTCTAAAAAAGTATAATCACAAATAGTGACATTATCACTATTTTTTCAAATAAACAAAATAATAGGTAAGTAAGTACCTAGGTATCTACAGTATTTATATGTTCTTAATGTCCCTCGGGTATCATCGCATTTCCGAATAGACACGAATGCTAATTTCCATGTCCATCAATTATTAGATTTATCGTGTATAATAATTTGAATTCAGAACTTTTTTGTTGTTTTGTTTTGATTTCCGTGCGAACTATAAAGAGCTGTTAAACTATTTTCCTATCTGTCGTGCCTACGACTTTAGCAGTTTTCCTCCCATTTGTTTAATAAATTACATTGAGTTAAAAGAGTGTTAACAACTCTATATACTTCCCAAGTCGATTGAGAGCGTCCGGTCTGCACCAAGTGCAAAGGGCAGCTGATAGAAATCCGACAACTGACGAAACACGAATTTTACCGAAGGATATAAAAAAAAATAGAAATATACGTACAGTACTTATTTTAATATTTAAGTAGGTACGGGATCCCATTCTCTTATTGAGCCAGAAAATCTGAACTGAACTTATAGGACTTAAGGAAGAGTACAAATAAAAATCACGAGTACAAAATAACATTTACTTAAACGTAACTTATTGTGTCAGGTTGCGACATACAAGTGAATCTGTTCGTCTAGCGATTCAATGTACAACCGCGGACAATGGCGGTCGACCACTTTTCATCCTTATGGCCTTAGTTATAAGGTTGAAAATGAAAAGTGGTCCACCGCCATTGTCCGCGATGGTACGGTCAAGGAACGAAAACCTTAAGCAATTTTCAAACAAATTCCTCCTACATTGCGGGCGCATGTCCTCTTTTCGAACTGTCATTTCCTTTCAAAATTTGTCAATACATAGACGTAGAGGCAACTATTTAACATGCTTAACATTTTAATTTCCCGACTGTACCTTGCTCTTTCACACCGTTGCTAATAAACATACCCAACTAATACCTGGCCCACACTGAATGAGGCTGCAATGACTATGCCTTGTAGAAAACTGTATAGTGCCACACTGAAATTAATGCATTTACGTGAGATATGCGTCAGTGCTGTAGGCTGTATTCACAATAAACCATGCTGCTGAAACAAAGATCACGGAGACAACTCGGCGGCCGCTGCTAGAAGCGGCATTGTCTACTTTCCATACAAACCAAGCGTGTCATCGTTTACTCGCAATACGACACACATGACGTATGGAAACTGACAGCTTGGTAGGCGTGACAGAATTTTGTGCTCAACGCAATTTAGGCACCATGACTTTTATTAATATTGCCGGCGCGGTGATTCCGTGCTGTGCACTGAAACAATGGTACCGATTCTCTTGTCACAAATGCCTCTAAACTAGACTAAAAATCACCAAAATTTAGTTTAATCCTGTCAAACGACGATTTCCCATTCTAAAATTAGACTAAAGTGACACAACTTAACTATATTTTAGTTTGACAGCACTAAGATGATACTAAGAAATTAATTTAGTGAAAATGGCAATTTTGTTATTCTGAATTTGACGTTTTTCACCTAAAATTTTGATTTTCTAACTAAATAATGACTATTTTTAATCGCGACTAAAAACGTGTGGAATAAGATTGATCGTCATGAACTTTAAATTCCCACCAACTCCTCGACTTCAAATGCAAAAACAGTACTGAATCTTTTTTTCTTTTGCTTATATCTCAAAAACGGTGTGTCCAATCGCAAAAATAATGAAAATTTCGACCCCCTTTATAGAACCCTTAAACCCCTAACACTCTACATGTAGGTAATAATTTTTCTTATTTTCCATACAAAAAGTGAAAAATTCCATATAAAATACGTCGAGGCTGCCCCCTGCGCGCCTCCTGCTCTAAAAAGAATCACGTGTTGAGTCGCGAATTCAATTTCGATTTAGATGTGTCAAAATTATTTTTAAATTTTGAGAATTTATTTTGCAGAATAGCTTTGAGATTCTTATAGTCAAAATTAAGGAATTTTAGTGATCGTTTAGTTAGTTTAGTTCGGTGTACAAGAGAATCGGCACCAATGTCATGCAAATTTTGTATTCCTACGAATACGAGGCTATACTCAGTGTGGACCAGCTGTAAGGTAAGTACAGATGGTGGCGTTACAACGTAACACTAATTGGCCACGAAACTGTCACCACGCGCGTGACCTAAGATAAACGCGATATACAGCGTGCTCCAATATAATACTTACAAAAAAACGCGCTTACACGCGCTACCATCCGACTTGAATTATCATTAACTATCCGAAAATTTTATAGATTATGACTATCATATGCTGTGTCTAAGAATTATTTGTTGAAAATTCGTAATCAACATTATTATTGGTTATTTACCAATTTAGAAAACGATTCTTGTAAGTACCAAAACTACGTACAATATATCGTAAAGTTACATTTAATTTAGAAAAGTTCGACGTTCATTTAAATAAAAATACCTTTAGAGCGTTTATTCTGAAAGTAGGCAACGTCGCAAATAGATGTCAAATATTCCAATGTTTTGATTAATTTGGCAATATTACTGTATGGAAATAAGAAATGTGACTAACTAGCGAACTAGAATATTAATAATGAATTGCAATTATAACACTGAATTTGATGTTGTAACCGTTTTAGGTGTAAAAAGGCATTTGGAAAGCTTCCAAATACTTTTTTTTTTTCATCTAAAACGAAATATTCGGTGTTACGATATTAATTATTGCATTTCTTAATCAGTATTTTAGTTCCCTAGTTAGCCACATTTCTTAATTCCATACAGTAATATTGCCAAATTAATCAAAATAGGTAAATATTTGACAGCTATTTACGACGTTGCCAACTTTTAGGATAAACCCTCTTAATTTACACTTCGTTTTAGCAAAACATGCACACTGTTGTCTTTTGACATAAAGACCGAAATGGTGTGCATGATTTGTTAAATCTGCATCGAAAGCAGAACATCGATTAGTTTACAAATCGATTACACCAATAAATAGAAAACAACCACAGTTCTCTATAATTACTAACTACATTTTATCACATTTAAAAACAATATTATTACATGAATTTAACTAATGTCTATGGTTTCAACATTCGAATTTCATAATTATAGATCATACAACGTGAGCTCTATGGTCACATCTGCATAGAATAGCAGGCGAAACAGATTCAGTGTTAAAAATTACAACAAATCACATAATTGTGTTCACACACCGCATGTTTATGATTTTGATACATAAATAATCCATTTTTAGGTACTATTTACTTTTTCACTCCTTGTAAAAAGTATATTTTTTGCATTTAATAAATCGAAATAGACGTGAAATAGAAAAAATCAAGGTATAACTTTAAAAGCCTTATTACACTACGCGATATTCAGGGACCCAAGAAAAGTACACATAAAAAAAACCGGCCAAGTGCGTGTCGGACCACACACAATGAAGGGTTCCGTAGTTGTGATAAATTTATCCCAAGAACAAACTTAACATTGTAGTTGAAAAACATGGTCTCCCATACATTCAACTGCAAATTTAAGTTTGTACGCACAATATTGAGAGATTTACCATGTTAATTTAAGACCATAGACTTCTTATAGGTTTTCCTGTAATCTATGAGTTACGAACTACGAAGATAAGGGATAGACAAATTTCATCTATTTTCTTAAATATTCCGTTAATATATATTTAAGGGTTCCGTTTCTTTATTTGAGGTACGGAACCCTAAAAACACATCACCTAAAAATCGGGCCCTAAATATCGGGCCCTAAATATCGAGCCCTAAATATCGGGCCCTAAATATCGGGCCCTAAATATCGGGCCCTAAATATCGGGCCCTAAATATCGTGTAGCGTAATAGGGATTTAACTCCAACATGTTAATCACCTTTTAAAATAGTTTTACTCAAATGACCAAAACGGTAAATCCAGTCCTTATTTAATCTACCAATAACTTGCACATACGCGACCGAAAAAGTGTTATTCATAGAACTATCCACGGACGAAATATACTGAATATTTCATACAACATTTTATTAGACAACATCAGGAAAGGATTCAATAAAAAGATCAAGTGACATAATTAATAAAAACCTTGAAGAAATACAATTACTACTGCAGTGTTTTATAAGTTCACAATCCTCATTTAACACTCATATTAATTAATGTATAAAATATGATAAAGTAAAAACGCAACCTTTTTCACAAGGCTGCTTTTCGATCGTCTTAGTATTTTCTTAACTCAGTGCATTAAAGGACTAAAACAATTGTTAAAGAAATGAATTATTTAACGGTATTAGTATAACTATACATAAGTAAATTGGGCGTACTCTAACAAAAGTCGAAGTAAGGCCAGACAAAACGGTGTTAAAATGTGCTATAGTTATCGCGTTTTAAGGCTTGTGCAGACCAGCACGACACGCGACGCGACACAAAGGCACCGCTCGTCGCGCGACGAGCGGTCTCTTTGTGTCGCGTTGTTCTGCACAAGCATTTAGCATGGCAGTAGCGTTCATTGACCCTTTACCTATTATTTGAAAGAAAGAAAGAAAGATCCTAGCATTAAATATTTAAATAACTGAAATAAAGTCCGTTAACGCCCTAAATCAATATCTATCGTGGTCTTCAACATGTTCCAATCTTCGTGTCGCTGGCACGACTGTATTTCAGATCTTTTTGGCCCAAAACTTCGCCACTCTCACGGCGTCATCGCTGGCAGCGCAGAGATCAATTTGGCTGCATCTCTTGGGACTCCAGAGGGCAGAATAGGAGGTGGAGCATAATTTGTGACATAGCTCCGCATCTAAACCCTGCTGCCGTTCCCACGGGGCAGCCCCCACTTTACCAGGTTGGAGGAGACGGTTCAGGGACTTCAAAGTGGATCACGCGACGCTACACCCTGGAGGGATATGCTCCTTTAGCAGACATGTTCCAATAACGAAAAATCATACATAGTTTATTGTTTGGGTTCCTACGGAGAGATATTAGGGAAAGGGCGATGACCGCTGTTGCCATTCTAAAACGCCACAACTATACATCATAATTATTATTACTAAAATAAGACCGATTAATTTGTGAACACTCCATAATACATTATTTTTTTTCAGATATTTTATCAGCATCCAGTTATAACTAAACAAAGTTAGTTAAACGAACAAACCCCTGCTTTTCGAGGTTCGCATCAGGAACACGTTATTATTTACTACATTATATTTTATCGTTGAGACAATGTCACTTCTATGGGTAATATTAAAATTGCTTGTGCTCCTGCGGGGTAATTGTAACACACTTACAATGCCAATTTTGACAATTTAACAATAGTCATTGTGTTAGATGGCGCTGGCGAGTAGACGAATTTTTTAAACATTGGAAGCAATGGTTTTAGAAATTTCTTTCAAAATCATTGAGATTGAAAGTATACATTTCCTATCTACACTAGAGGTTCTTAAACTATGATGTTATTGTTATTTTCTATAACATGGAAGGCAAGAGTGACAAACAGTTTAAATAAAATGTTGTGCATAGTGCCCGTATTTGTGAGAGAATAAATACTTCTAACGTCAGAAACAAACTTCTAACGCTTGACGCGATAATAAACGCGCCGAATGTTACTGGTCTGTTGCAAGCTTAGTTTTTTTTATGCAAAACGTGAGGGAAATTCGAAGAAAAACGGATGTTTCTATCGAAGCTTAAAAAAAGTACTTAAATAAAAAAAATAGGTGCAGAGGTACCTAACTACAGGGATATCCGAAGATGTTTGGTAGAAAATCTATGAGTAATGTTAGCAAGCTCATCTTCATTATATTTATATTACTTTCGTGACACATTCATAATTCTGGATCTTAACTGTTAGCCGACGTTCGCACGGAAGTAATAAAATCGCGGCGGAATTTTATCGCGCACTGGATTTTCAACTCTCGGTGTTAAGCCGAGCGTAGAGAATCCAACGCGCTGGGACGCACTCTGGGCCCAGCGTGTTGAAAAAACATACTGTTGGATTTCAACTCTCGGCGCTAAGCAGAGCGTTGAAAATCAAGTGCACGAAAAAAATTGCCGCGATTTTTTTTACGTCCGTACGAACGTGGGCTTAAACTCACGTGCCAGTTTTAGTTCAATTTTAATAGGAACTGTAGAAATTCCCTCGTTCTCTATAGAAAAGGGGAGACTTCAACCCAATGGATGTCGGGATGTTGTATATATATGCTAGTAGTTCGGATAACTTTGCTTGCGCGATGCAGGATTTGCGTGACGTCAGGTGTGATGTCAAGTTCGCATGTAGCGTTATAAATGCCGCCACATTATAATATGGGTGATTATAACTCCGAATCCCTTTAGAGAAAAACCGTAACTAATCTGAATCGTATTTTACATTATGTTTACGTAATATTGCCAGCTTTTAAAATCTTAGAGACATATTGATATATGGCCAGCCCCGGATCTAGGGGGGGGGGGAGGACAAGTCGGGGCCCGCGCCCCGCCCCGGGCGCCAACTTCAGGAGGCGACAATTTCAAGCGTAGCAGACAAGTGCACCACCCAGCACACCGCAACTTTGCAATAAATGAGACGCAGAGCACATTTATAATCTTTCTATTTTTTTCTTTTTTACAACAGTTTTGGCGCCCCTGTTGAATTGGTGCATTTTATCGATCGATACAATTTTATTAACATGTTGATACCAAAATTTTCATTTTGAGAAAATTTTAATTTCGCGGGGGCTAACTTAGCGCATCCCCCTAAAAGATAGGCGGGGGACGGCAGACGGCAGTTTCTACCCCGCCTCAAAAAAATTCTAGATCCGGGGCTGTACATGGCCTATTCCTAAATAGACATTAGTGATGGGTGACGGGTTTCCGAAAGCCTGATTAGAAATTCCGCTGTCAAACCTCGTGTTAACCCAGGGTAATTTTACAGGTTGGTTGACCAAATAATATACACTTTCAGAAACCGAGAGTAAATCTATGATTAACATGGGGTATAAACGGAACAGTAAGTATGTCGGATTCCAGGCTGAAAGATACAAGCGATTATTTTCTCCGCATATTATTATGCGCATTGCCACTCCATTCTTTAGTATTCTTTGACGAATTGTGACATAAACCTAATGGGTACATAGTTAATTGATTCAGGCGTGACCTTGCGCAAATCCATTATAAAATACAATAGACGTGGATATTTATTTAGTAAACCGTGCGTTCTGCGTTCAGCGCTCGGTGTGGCAACACGCCGTGTTAGGGTTCGCGACAAGTCAATCGTCATCTTGAGGATGCCTCGTTGAGAGGTGAAACACGTGTCGATTTCTTTCAGGGTTTTTTTATGGCTCTTTAGAAATAGCTTAGCGAAACAGGTTACTAAATTTATCCAAGTCTATTGTATTTTATAATGAGTACATCCAAATTATATTAACAAGTTATGTTATATGCTATCCTTGACGTCAGCATTGTATAAATTAAGGCCAGCACAGGCCATCGGATTGCCGACAAAGTGGCCAATTTATCAATTATAACTTAACTTCAGTTGTTCTTTCTTACGTAAGGCTATAAAATCCATAGCATTCAGGTATTATATTTTTCCATAGTTAGTTGAGCATTCACACTTATTGCCGACAATCTGTTTTGCAGTTTGACAAATACTTATTACTGTGTAATATTTTGGGAGACAATAAACAAAACTTCGACGGTTTGCGCTGATCCAAATGCCTGAGAGCCTGTGCACACGGGCGCTGCGGCGCCGTAACGTTGTTACGCCGCAGCAGCGCCGCGCCACAAAGCGAATAAATTGTCATCTGTCAAATATTTGTATTTGACAATGTACAAACAACTGAGCGGTGTCGCTCCGGTGTCGCAACACGTACGCCCCTCCCCGCCTCGTCGCGCGGGCTGCAAGTCCGGTGCACATGCGTTGCGACGCCGGGCCGCACCGTATACCATGGATATTTGTATGTAGGACGCCGCAGCGACACCGCTCCGGCGCCGCGCCGCCGCCGCAACGTATCATGTGTACAAGCTCTGTCTATGACGTCATTCATATAGTAACACAATACTAGTCGCGAATAATTATGATAAAGGGCTCCGTTCTAGTCCGTAACTAAACGGGCAAACGTTAAAAAGCACGTGAATAAAACCGGACACAATCATAAGCAGCAATACCCCAACTAATTTTAACCAAAGTTAATTCTACTTATAGCGATCGCGCTTAAATGCTTCTGGTTATACTGAATTATTTACATTCCACCGCCGCTTACCCAACTGTCTATTTTAGCCTTGTGTATTCTAAGTTGATTTCTGAGTGGCCGTGTCTAATAAAAAGGTCCTTAAAAGTTTTGGTTGCAATAGAATTTGAACTCTGTCAAGTAAGAAAATTGAGTTTGTTGTTCCAAAACTGGGAGATATTTGAGAATATACTCGACTACTACTTTTCTCGACATTATTATTATTTGTTACTCGAGGTCGGGACGAAACGGTAAATCTCCTAATTTTAGAAGCGGAATATGAATAAAAATCAGCACACTAATTGCGTAAACGTTCGGGATGATGATCCCGTTCCTTTTGACAATCCAACAATGTCCTTTGCGTTATTTTTGTGACCAACAGACTAATTTTTCAAACATACAAATATTAATAAAAGTTAAAATGGATTTTGGTATATTGTCAAACTAAAAGGGATGCCTTTGATCATCAATGAGGGTATTACTGCACTTCACAATTACCAACACAACTACATATAAACGAACTAAGCTGAGCACGTGGTGGGAGGTGTATCACGCTCAACGCTCAATAATCAAGCGCCCACTCGTTGTCTTGAAGGAACGCGTCCACCACCTCCTTCATAGTGAAGTTCGGGATCAGCTGGTCGGCCGTCAGCTTCACACGAGTCACCGGATCAAAGTGGCCCACACGCTGCAGAAAGAAGCAAGAAATTGGTGGTTAGAATAAATATGGCTACTTTATCTATTTCCAGATACTTTTTTTTTACAATTCTTTTTCCCCTAGTTGAGGCATGCGATATCCGTATTATTCCTTTTATCCGGATAGTAAAACAGTCGATATCCGGATGAAAAATTCCGCGGATATCCGAATAATTTGGATATAAGATATCCGGAAAGCATGCCCTAATCGTGACATAAAAAAGTCGTTTAAACCTTTTCACATATCATGGGTGGAAAAAGGCAAGGAAGGCCTCTGCCCTGCAGAGGGACAAAACAGGCAGTTTTTTTTTTCTTTTTTTTATCTATGGACAAAGTGACGCGTGGGATTTCTAGAGATGTAGTGATGGAAACATCGATTGATTTTTATCGAGTAAATTTTGTAGATAAAACCTTAAAATAACCTAGATACCGTAATAGAATGCCCTAAATCTACTAATTGATCAAACTCATTGATATGAAAGAGTAATAGTCACGCATAATCGGCAAATGAAACAACTATGTCATTATTAATGAAGCTTGATAACTCGCTAATCAATAATTGCAAATATACTAGCACTTACATACCAAGAATTTTATTCAAGGCTAACAAATAAAAAAATCACTCAAGGGAATAATGAGTAATTTTACCTCCAAGTGTTCCTCAATATCCTTCTTCTCATACGTGATTCCACTTGGTGTGATCACAGGCTCGTTCAGTATCTCGAAGCTTATCTTACCACACAAGAAATCTGGCACATCACGTTTCTGAAGAAGAAATATCAAATCAAATTAAAATCTTTAGGTTCCTAGTCCAGTGTGAAATGACGCACCCACTACCACATTTTATGTAGGTACACGGCGCCGCGGCGTGTACATAATGGTTCTTAATTAATGGTTCATTACTCATAGATTACAGGAAAATCTATGAGAAATCTATAGTCTTAAAATAACATGGTAAATCTCTCAATATTGTGCGTACAAACTTAAATTTGCAGTAGGAATGTATGGGAGAACATGTTTTTTAACTACAGTTAAGTTTGTTCTTGGGATAGTTTCATCCCAACTACGGAATTCTTCATTGTGCGTGGTTTGACACGCACTTGGCCGGTTTTTAACTTGGCACCGAGTCAGTCACAAAATCATAAAAATCGCGGGATCATGGTAGCGTGCTGCGACCGACGGCGACGTGAGTGTGCCAAGTGGCGAGTATGCACCGAGTGCATGTTTAACTTATACCTGCCGAGTGGGCAAGCGAGTCAGTGCGGGGAAGTGCAGGGGTGGACACTCGGTCTAGCAAATAGTCCCGAATGACAGTCTCGCCATATAACTCGGCCGAGCGCTCGACCGAGCACTCAGTGATTTGTTTACACGTACCGAGTGCTTGGCCATAGTATAAGGAGAGGTAGTAAGCTATCTTCATACAAACGCACCGCGCGTGGCTTGCCGTTTCTCGTGAGAAACCGGTCGAGATTTTGTTAAGTGTGCGTGCGGCGACGCATAGATACTATGGCCCCACACATACAAGCCGCGCGCGGTGCGTTTGTATGAAGATAGCTTACTACCTCTCCTTCTACTATGGCTTGGCCGAGAGCACTGTCTCGCCCTGTCTACCCCATACTTGTGATCAAGGCATAAGTGATGGCATGCAAATATTTAGTAGGTAAATAAAGTAGGTACGTTACTTATATGAAAGTTAACTACGTTTTTCCAATAGAAAATTTGACAAATTATGTTTTGAACGACTACTCACCCGTCTCCTTTCGTCCATTTTAGAAAATAAGATATTTAATTCACTCCTGTAGTTATTCTGAAAACGAAAGATTGCGTAAATGAGACACGGTTTTACATCATAATGAAAAATATTAAGCCCCTTTACATTGGCGATTAAAACCTTATAAAACTGAACTTACACATTCATCCTCAATTTTAGATGCCTTAGTATTGACATCATCTTTATTACTTATATCTAGTTTCATTGCTTCTATTCTACGCTGCATATCTTCATTTATTAACCTGTAAAAACAAAAAAAAAAATCCTTTCTGACCAAATGAATTAAAACAGACAATTTTAATTAATAAACTATACATCATAATCAGCTTATAATGTTCCCACTGCTGGGACACATGCCTCCTCTCGGTGAGAGGGAGTGGGCTGTAATCTACCACGCGGGCCCAGTGCGGGTTGGTAGATGTCACACGTCTTCGAATTTTTTGGTTCTAGGACATGGCGATTTCCTCACGATGTTTTCCTTCACCGTTTTGAGGGCAGTGTGTTCTGCCTAGCCTTTTCCCAACTTTATTGGGGTCGGCTTCCAGTCTAACCGGATGCAGCTGAATACCAGTATTTTACATGGAGCGACTGCCTATCTGACCTCCACAACCCAGTAACTGGGTAATACGATACACCTTGGTAAGACTGGTTGTCAGACTTTCGGGCTTCTGACGACCCGTAACGACTGTCAAAGATCCACGAATGACAGCCGGGACCAACGGCTTAACGTGCTTTCCGAGGCACGGAGGAGTCTCGGTATGTAGAAATGGTCACCCATCCACGGACCAACCCCGGCAAGCGTAGCTTGACCTGACAGATCGACCCGAGCGGCAATTAGTACTTAGCCACGAGCTCCTGAGAGCAGTGGTGATGAAATTAAATATACAAAGTAAAGCGCCTGCCTGGGTTCGAATCCACGACTGACAATTCGTAAGTCGGGGCCGATACCACTGGGCCACCACTGCTCACAGTCAGTGCTCACATAAACTATACAATTATTTGCTAAATGGTGTTCGATGTTGGTTTCACCTTGTGTCTCTTTGTAAGTAAAGAATCTTAGACCGACGACCATCTTGGGCAGTCAACCGTGATGTGCATGGAACTGTGTCTGATTAAATATTTCAATGTAAAGTTTACATCAAGCATTCATTAATACACTACAACCACTGATGCAGCAAAATAAACAGCTGGTGTGACTCCGTGAGGCCCTGTTTTTTTTTAACTATTGCCCCTCGCAGTTTTGACCACTAAGGTCTTGGCTGCTTAAGCGGACTTTCCTGTGAGTGCCTTAAGCTACTCGGGTGACCACTGAAAATCAGCGCTGTGCTGTGGGTCTCCATAGCACAGCATCATGCTGAGTGGAAGCCTTCTTGTCACAGTCATGACGTGCCAGCAGTTGCCGCATATTTCTATTTGTGCTCGTTATTATATTTAAATGTATTGTTTTATTTTATTGTATTGTTCTCTTTTTTTATGCACGTGTGTCTGTGACAATTAAACTTATTTTTCTTTCTTTTCTTTTCTTTTCTTACATTTAGTCTCCTGCACGCGTAGCATGACCACCGTAGAAACGAGTTTTGTCGACGGAAGAATAGACAAAATGACAGATAAACAATCACAATCTGTCATTTTGTCTATTCTTCCGTCGACAAAACTCGTTTCTACGGTGGTCATGCTACGCGTGTAGCCAGCAGCAAATAAACTATTCTAAATTAAAATTAAGCGAACGCTCGCTAAGGGCACCCCCTGTGGGGTACGAACCTCGGCTTAGGGCGTCGCTGGGGGGAGAACAGCAAGAAGGGGCAGGCTGGATCAAAATTGGATTATTATAATCATGATTATTAGGCGGGGTATTAAAGCTACGTGCTCAGCTGCAACAACTGCTGGCACCTCGTTTTCGAGCAAGGGTCGGGGAGGAGTTTCATTTACTCGGGGGTGCGGTCGCGATCGCAAAAGGACCTCGGCGGCGAGCTCGGAATGGTGACTCTGTTTTACAATCGTTGTTGTTATAAGTACTGGTTACTTGGGCAGTGGCTTTTCTTCATAAAATTATATTTTTTGAGTTCACATAGTTATAAGACTTTGAAGATGTATCTTGTCGACTTGATAAAATAATTTGGAATTTGTTAAGTTAGAAGTGACAGGGTGATTTTCTCCAAATTTAAAATTTTCATTATTTTGATATTAATGTAAAAGTCACGTAATCTGTTAGATATGAGAAGCACAGGATCGGTCAATGTGCCGACTTTTGACTGAAGCCTATGTGCAGCAGTGGACGTCTTCCGGCTGAAACGATGACATAAAAGACTACCATAAAGTCTACCTGTTCAAATAAGACTGCAGTTCAATCTCCTGTGATATTCTCTTTTCTTCTTGTAAATTCCATCGTTTTTTCCTGGCGATACGGATTTGTGCTGCTATATCGTCACCGAAGTTTAGCTTCTGTTCTCGAGCCAAATCATTTGCTGAAAAAAAAAACGATTTAGATTTAGTTGAGCAGATCTATTTTTTTTTTTTTAATAAGTATTACTAGCTATTGTCCGTGGCTTCGTCCGCGTGGATTTCGGAAAATATCCCACGGGAACGTTCTACCTGGCAGTAACGGGATAACATACCTAAAAATCCAGGAAAAGGTTATTGACTCCTACCGTTGCGCTCCAACCATAATTATTTTGTTACGCGTAATTTTGAATCTGTGATATCTTTTAAACCATTCATTAAAATGATATGATGTCAAGGCATATTTTAATCTTAATTAAATAACATTATTTTATTGGATAAGGATTAACATGGGCAAAATAACTCCGGAAATAACAATTATCAAATACTGAAAGATTATAATGGTTACTGTGGGTCATCCTTAGAAGATAGAGATATGCCATCGCGGACTTTTTTGTTGAACTTTTTAAGATCTTCAATCCTGTAGAAAACCAATTTAATGTATCTCTAACGGTTTAAGCGGAGCACGCCAATAAAGCTCCCAGTCGGCATGATTTTTTCCGACATCTTCGACAATAATCGTCATATTTCAGCCAATTTACACAAAACTTTAATGAATTATACACCAAAACCTTTCGCAAAAATCACTCCGTCCATTGGTGAAAACCGTTTGAAAGTCCGTTCGGCAGTTTTTGAGTTTATCGCGTTCAGATAGACAGACGCCGCAGGGGACTTTGTTTTATGATATGTAAGGATTTTAATTCTGCCTACCCTTTTCCCAACTATATTGGGGTCGACTTCCAGTCTAAATGGATGTCGCTGAATGTCAGTATTTTGCATAGTCGCTCCATGTCAAATACCTGCCTATCTGACCTCCACAACCCAGTTACTGGGTAACATACCCCTTAGTAAGACTAGTTGTCAGACTTTCAGGCTCCCCGGTCCGGGACTACTCGTAACGACTGTCAAAGATCTACAAATGACAGCCGAGATCAATGTTTCACGTTCTAACAATGTTACGTGTTTGCTATTATTGCACTACACATGTCGTGTTTGTGATTCATATATTATTATATAGAATTTAAAGCAGGCACTATACTATTCTTTGAAATGGCTCAGATATCTTTAGGTACTTTATTTTCGAACTAACAATTTTTGAATCATACTTTTTGAATAACTGTGGCGATTTGCCAGAAATCGAGTTAAGTGTACTGCAGGGGAATCTACTGAATGGCTCATCAGAGGCTAGAAAGTGAATTTAAATAACCACTAAAACGAAATACCTGTAAAAATAGTAGAAAATGCCACAGGCATTAAGTTCGCCTGTTTTGTTTTACTTGTGCATAAAGTTACGCAGTACGCGCAACGCGGTTGTGGTACGCGTGGTAGTTTACCTAGCAATGTGTGTCCCAGCAGTGGGAACAGCTGATTATTAATTTTATATATAAAGTATAGATAAATAGTACCTGGATGACCGAGCTTTGCTCAGTTTTTTTTTTGGACGACGTTCTCTAAAACTTTAACCGAACTAGATCGATTTATCGCCCTCGAAACCCCCAGTATACTAAATTTCATGAAAATTGTTGGAGCCGTTTCCGAGATTCAGATTATATAATTATATACAAGAATGGCTTGTTTTAAAGTATTCGATATAATAAATTATATATCGACGGCCCCCACGTATACTATCGAAATGACAAAAAAGCCATTTTCGTTTTATTGCACTAATAGCAAGTAGAGATAAAGATGTATGGTTTTATATAAAAATTATGTACTAAATTTATACCCTCAATTGTTTTTCAATTGAACAAAATCAAAATTGGCATATTCGGTAAAAAAGTAACCAAGTAAACTATCGAATGTGTAATATTAGAAAAAGTATAATAATTATCAAAAACTATTGTAGACAGTATAAAACGGTCAAATTTTCCACTTCAGATACCTATACTCCGTTTGAAATAAGATTAGACATTTAAACAAACCTTTTTTACAGTCCGTTGAACCGATTTTGACTTCTATACCGTAGGCATAAGGATGGCATTAAAAGCAAAAAAAAGTGGTTACAAACCAACTGTTTACTGCAGCTGCCATTTGTCATGCCACCAACGCAATAGAAGTCAAAATCGGTTGAACGGACTGTAAAAAAGGTTTAGTTAAATGTCTAATCTTATTTCAAACGGAGTATACATCGGTAAAATAAACTTTTCGAATTTCATGTTCGACAAAAATCTAAATCTTAACTTAGAATCGCTCTCCTGTAAAGTAGAGGTTTTGCAGTTTCGATACTTTACGTGGTTGGCATATAAAAATATGAAACTGGCAATGCAATATTAATTTGGCAGAGATATAATGGATGATAGTTTTGTCTGTACGTTTCTTGTTGTACTTGTTAATAAAACATTATGCATCACTATCAGTGAACATTGAATGAATAAAAAAATGTGGGACAAGGTTTTTGAAACCAAAAACAGTATCCGTATTTTTTTAATTTCAGATTAACAAGGTTAATTTTACAGCTTCAGCATTAAATTAAAAACCAGTCTTTTTTTTAGAGTATTTTTTTTTACTATAGCAATTTTTAATTGGTAAAGTTCATAAGTCACCTAAAAAAACTATATGTCAAAAATAGGCATAATTTGCCATGCTTAGTCTAACAATATATCACCTTGAATTACTAATTAAAATATTATGATAATTGGATAGATAGATTTGAAGTGAATCCTTTGGACTGTGGCTAAAAATAGACCAACATTGATTTAGTAATTAGGCCTATTGATGTCCAAATAGTTATTAGGTTTCTAACTATTCAGATATTGTCACACTAATGATTTACCTCATGAATGGTAAATAACTCTCAGCATTGCAGATAGGCCATTATTTTATAGGCATTTATAAAGGTGATAATTTTATATCATTTGTATAAATTATAAAACTCGATATGCATAATTTTCCTGCAAAAGATATCAATCTGCCTAGCCTTTTCCCAACTATATTGGGGTCGGCTTCCAGTCTAACCGGATGCAGCTGAATACCAGTATTTAACATGGAGCGACTGCCTATCTGACCTCCACAACCCAGTAACTGGGTAATACGATACCCCTTGGTAAGACTGGTTGTCAGACTTTCGGGCTTCTGACGACCCGTAACGACTGTCATCGACTGTCATAGTGTTCCACGAATGACAGCCGGGACCAACAGCTTAACGTGCTTTCCGAGGCACGGAGGAGTCTCGGTATGTAGAAATGGTCACCTATCCACAGACCAACCCCGGCAAGCATAGCTTAACCTGACAGATCGACCCAAGCGGCTGTTAGTATTTAGCCACAAGCTCCTCTAAAAAGATATGAAGTACTAATTCCAATTTATTGCTTGTCCAATTAGTTAACTTATAATAATGAAGACAGAGTTCAAAGTGCTAATTGAACATTATATACTCAATACTCGCATATAACATCATACTTTAATTTAATGGACTTTCACCCGGTTTATAAATTGAGAATTTGAAGTTAACAACTTCAAATACTCAATTACTACTAGTAGTAATGTAGTGGTAGTATTATCAATACTATTTAGTAATGCTAAAGTAGAGTTTGATAAGTTCGACAAGTTCTCAACTTTAAATACTTAATTCAGAAACTGTAAATAAAGATGTAATACCTACCACGGTGCAGGTGCTTTATAGCCTCGTCATAACAATCCAGTTCCACCAAGGCCTGTCCCAAGAAGAAGTGGCCCTTGACCTGGTTGTTGTCTATGTCCAGTGCACGGCGACAGTCCTGGCACGTTGCCTCCCACCGCTTCATCTTCAAGTGACATAGTGCACGGTTTGTGAAGTATGTTGCTACTGATGGGTTTTTTATCTGAAATGGTATTAATGAAGGCCTTAGTTTCATTTGAAGGTTTTGTAATTACTGCATTGACAATAAATTGATGAATGAAGAATAGAAACATATTAAGGAAATGCTTAAGTAATGTAAGCAGAAGCTACTATCGAAACACGAAAAGGGGTGATACCGAAAACTGGAAATGGAAAACCTATGGAATGATGAAAATGGGTTTTACAAATAAGGTAAAGTGCAGATGGCATGGAACAGAAATAGTGAAAGTGGACTAAGTGTAAACAATTTATAACACAATGTTCTACAAAAATGTAAAGATTTGCAAGCTCTGGTTTAAGTGAGAAGTAGACTGTGACTGACTGATTTAAGTTTATTTTTATTTTTTTAAGAAAGGTATAATTATGCTGCAAAATAATATTTTGCACCATGCTTGTAAATTCAAGAGAAGGGAGACAAGGGAGTTACGATACAATATTATAATATTTCCCTAAAGGTTATATTAGCCTTTCTGGAAAAACAATTTACAAACATAAAAGATATTGTTTGAAGAATAACACGAGTTGTCCACTGCAAGCTAAACTTAGTTTGCAGTTAGTTTAGTTTAGCTTGCTAGTTTTTCATACATGTGGGTGGACCCACACATATGAGAAACTGGCGAGCTAAACTAACTGCAAACTGAGTTTAGCATACTAAGTTTAGCAGGCGTTGGACGATCAGTGTAAAGGTGATAATTTGCTTACATTCTCTGTTGAGAAATAAACATACCAGGGCTTGCGAATCATGAATGCAAACTCAAACGAGCAATGAGCATTTATATATGGCTACTAAATCTAGTTCTAGTGCAGATAGTCCTAAACTTTGTATATTACAAACTTTAAGCCATTATTTACTGTATATTGTCAAATATTAAATTTTTGTAATATGTGTTCTTATTTTGGTGAATAAATTAAATTAAGTAAAACGAACACAAAAATAGCACAATTAGTTGAAATCACATAGTTAAATTAGTTGAAATCACATTGTTAATATAAAGTTTTTTTTTAAGTCCACATTAATGAAAAGTAAAACAACAGCATCAGCAGCATCTAATTTCTTTTACTGGTTTTTTTTGTTATTGGTAATAGATTGGATGTCAGAAATAGGTCTTATGGAAAAAGGAAAATATAGGCCCACAGGATATTTTTTCAGCAGACAACAATCATATTTATATGACAATTAAAAGCATTTTTTCTGACTTATTTTAACAGGATAAATAAAGGTAAATTGATGAAATAAGACTACAGTAAATCTAAAAGAAATAGGTGGAATGTCTTGGTTTCCCTTGCTTCGTGTGAAAAAGTGACCAATAAATTGTTCACAATTTATTGGTCACTTTAGAACTCACTAGATGAAGAGTTTGGTAAAAAATACTGATTACTCACAATAGCCTTTGTGTAACAGGCCATAGCATCCTCGAAACGTCTCAGACTGAACAATCTGTTGCCCTGCTCCTTCAGTTCTTTATCGGTAAGGTTTGCCGTGGTATACGTGTGTTTACTCATTGTTCTTGCTATATTCTTACGTCTTCTAAGTAAATTTAGTCACAAATATCATTATTCAACTCAGGCGATACTGTAGAAAGTTTACGCAACTGTTTTTCTTCGCACAGGATTAGAATTATTGTGATTATTTTTCTTCTAGAAAAATATGTTTGTCAGCTTTTGACATTTGAGTAATTTTGTTTTTGACATTTCGGATTTATTTATTCTGACATTCTCGTCAAAACAAATGATACAAGTGTTGCCATTACTAAACAAATTTCTTTAATAATCTAGGGGCTGACAATATTTTCCATTTGTGTGCAATACAGCCTCAACTTGGCAAAGGTTTGCCCCTGTGGTTTAAATGGTTTCTTCCCCCATTGCGTTGTTGGAATTTATGATGTACTTACGGCCCAGCTAGAACAAAAGATGTTTCTCATTCTCATGCATTACCTACCTACTGTAATAAAGTAGTACAGACAGACGCCAGCACATCAAGCTACCCGAAACTGTCACATTTTCCCAATCAACTTTAAACCTTATGTGTTAGCAATAAAGTTGAAAATCTATTAAAAAAAATTAACAGATTGTAGTAGCTTGTGGTGCTGTCGTCTGTACATGCCTAATAATTATTCGCCGGAGTGTGTAGTTTCAGGGTTTTTTATGCTAGAAAGAAGTGAAATAACACAATATTTTTTTGATGTGAAACGTTTTCCTTTCACTAGCCTACAATCTGTGGAAGTGATTTCGTGAAAAAGTATGTTACAGGAAGCCGGGGAAGCGCGCGCTATTTGATTGGACAATAAGCGCGCGCGGTGCTAGAGTTGGCCGTCAGATGGTACCAAACCCATCCCGAGAGTTTGTAAACAGGAGAAGGTTGGAAATTTTTTTTTTTTCAATTTTATAAAACAAACCGTTCAAAATGTTTTTTTTTTCCTTTTTTTTTCGTTTGAGCGATTTTTAATTTATTATCAACACAAATCGATCAGGCCTAATATAATTAATTTCTAGACTATTTTAAAATTTACCTGAGGAAACATTTACAAAAACAATCAGAATAACTTAATCACGTTATAACTACATCATCATCGTCATTTCAGCTGAAAGACGTCCACTGCTAGACATGGGCCTCCCCCAAGCACCGCCACTTCGACCGATTCTGTGCTTCCCGTATCTAGCAGATTCCTGCGACCTTCGCAAGGTCATCGGTCTATCTTGTGGGAGGCCTTCCAACGCTACGTCTTCCAGTACGCGGTCGCCACTCCAGAACCTTTCGGCCCCATCGGCCATCTTAAGCGAGCAATGTGCCCTGCCCATTGCCACTTAAGTTTGGCAATTCTTCAGGCTATGTCGGCAGCTGTCGGCCACCTTGGTTCTCCTGCGGATCTCTTCATTTCTGATTCGATAACGTAGAGAAACTCCAAGCATAGCCCTCTCCATTGCCCTTTCGGTGACTTTTAGCCCAGGCGCGCACTAGCGGCCAGTACCCTAATTCATCACAAATTCATCACAATCTATTTCGATTTGAAACAGATTGCTAATCCATTGCTTCATAAGTTGGAAAAAAATCTGCTTCACAACGTAAATAACGAATGAATGTTGTTCAACTGTCAAAACAAATTAGGAAAAATTGTTTACGAAAATAAGTTACGCAATTATGGTACTGGTCGCAGCGGCCATTCAGCGAGATACATACACACAACATCACGCCTTGTTTCCCCGAATCATGGTTGGGTAGAGGTGTCCCTATAGCAGGTACACCCACATTTCGCCAGTTATGTTTAAGTCATCATGTAATAGGGGGCGAGCCTATTGCCATCAACCGGGCACAAACATACATACATTAATATAAAATCTCCATGGAGCACGCGCAACTGGCCGCACGCGGCTAGCGGCCTCACCGACTATCTCGCTGGCCGCTAGTGCGCGCCTGGGCTTAGTCTTCTGATAAGACCCATTGTGAGTGACCACGTTTCAGTCCCATAGGTGGCAACATGCACTGTTCAAAGACTTTCGTCGTTTATGACAATGATGATGGCGGTGACGATGACGATGATGATGATGAATATTGTTTATATCATAAATACGTCAGCCAAGATGTCAAATATTATAGATCTTAATGCGACTACTGTGTGGCTCGCTCGTTTTTAGGTTCCCCCCCGACCCTTGCTCGATAACGAGGTGCCAGTAGTTGTTGCAGCTGAGCACGTAGCTTTAAATTCCCCGACTAATAATCATGATCAAAACTTTGATCCAGCCCGTCCCATCCTTGATGACCTCCCTCCGGTTGATGTCCTAAGCCGAATTCCTACCCCACAGGGGGTGCTCTTAGCGAGCGTTCACCTGGTTTTAATTAGCATAGTTGAATAACCCCTGGCTGGAGGTTTTAAGTGTAGTAACTTAAGGCACCCACAGGAAAGCCCGATTAAGTAGTCATGATCTCAGAGGTCAAGTACGAGATGCCCTCCATAAAAAAAAACTCGTTTTTAGGGATCGTACCAAAATTGTAAAAAGGAACCTTTATGCTGCGACTCTATCTGTTACAGCTGGATATCTCAAGAACTATTAATTCTATCAACTTAAAATTTGGCATCGTTTTAGATGATGTTTGCCCAACTATTTTGCAATTAAGAAAGATTTTTCTTTGCAACCTGGCCTGAACGGGGGTTTAAAAAATTCGAAGTGGGGCTACCAGGGCATGTGGTATCATATGAAAGAGCCTTATTTGCACTTTTTCAAACTTTTTTTTTAGGGCCGCATAGTTTTCGACTTTTTAAGAAAAATGTTAAAAAAATACCGTTCCCCCCCCCCCCCCCCTTATTTCCGAAGTTTGCGTAGAATAAAATCTGAAATTATTCTATTGTAAAGATTACAGGAAAAATAAAACGATGTCTATAATAGTACGCTTTTTCAGAAATTATCAAATAAAATTACATTGGTTCCACTATCGGTCAAAAGATGGCGCTGACCTAAAACTGCAATATTCTACTGGCGGCAGTGTGCAGTGTTAAAATTCTCTGACGAATAAAGGCCTCGTCGATGAAAATTTTAAATAGTACGGAACCCTCGGTGCATGGTTTTTGTTGATGTCTTAATTTATGTCAAGGTTGTAGTGCATTCATTATAACTTGACCCGTGACGCGATTGGTAGCACTGAATTTTGAAGTCTTAGTTTTAATGAAATAGAGTTCAAAATGGCGATTGACAGAACAGTACCTACTACCAATCACATGACTTGCACCAGGCTTCCTAAGTTAGAAAAGTTCGCTCAACAAAGATAATAACGCAATGAATGTTGTTGAACTGTATCACTACAATCAACGTCAACATGTTATAAAAACAAACTAAAAAGTAATAAACAAGTCGTATTAGTTAATCTGTACTTGTCGTTACAGTAGGGGGACCGTTGTGTACTTGTGTCGTTGTGTGGAACACTTTTTAATCTAAGAGGGGGGCCCTCTTAGATTAAAAGTGTTCCACACAACGACAGACTGCAATGACAATTACAGATTAACTAATACAACTTGTTTATTACTTTTTAGTTGGTTTTTGGACAGGGCAGTTGTGTTTTTTACCTACTAAAGTTTTTTATTTTATACATTTTATTGGTGCCGATTCCCTTGTTCACAAACTAAACTAAATTTAAGTTCAGTGCATCTTTTTCTTTCTATTTCATTAAGAAAAGGACAGAAGATAAATTTTAGTTTAGTCCTGTCAAATTAATCAGCGCCTGTCACTCTCCATACAAGTTTAGACGTGATTAAAAACTTGCCGACTAAAATTACGTCAATTTACGTCAAGCGCTGATTAATTTGACAGGACTAAACTAAAATTTATCTTCTGTCCTTTTCTTAATGAAATAGAAAGAAAAAGATGCACTGAACTTAAATTTAGTTTAGTTTGTGAACAAGGGAATCGGCACCATTGACTACTTTTATTTTTATGATTTTAAAACATTTCATACTAGGTGGCTTTAATAATTATTTAAGCACTAAAGGTGGTTTTATATTCTCACGGCGCGAGGCGAGGCGAGGGGTGGATGGCGTGAAAATGAAATTTTTGTTTCACATGTAATATGTATACCAATAAATTATCTAGTTTCGGAATGTGCTCATCAAGGCCTTCAATTGGATACCCATATTTGTATTAAGTACCTAAATGAAGAAATTATTTTATTTACGCATTTGAATATGGAGCCATACTGCTGCAATTTGGATTAAAAAATAACTATGTCACTCGGGATGATGTAAGGATTCTAACGATACCACATACATCCAAATCTATTCAGGCATTTAAAAATTATGATGGCACAAAGAAACTCACATACATACATACATGAACCCTGAAAACATTACACTCCTTTTTGGACAGTCGTGTAAATATTATAATAAAAACAAGTCCCCCGCCGCGTCTGTCTGTTTGAACGCGATAAACTCAAAAACTACCGAACGGATATTCACCAATGTACGGAGTGATCTCCGTCCAATGGTGAAAACCGTTTAAAAATCCGTTAAAACTGATGATCTGATAAATTACAAAACCTTCCTCATGAATCATCATGAGGAAAGTTTTGGTGTATTATTACACATTAATTACGGTTTTGTGTAAACTGGCTGAAATATGATGATTATTATTGAAGATGTCGGAAAAAATCATGCCGACTGGAAGTTTTGCAGGCGTGCGTTGCGTAAACCGTTAGAGATACATAAAATTTATGTTCTACAGGTTTGTATACCGACATCCACGCGGGCGAAGCCGCGAGCAAAAGCTAGTTTATAATAATAAAAGAGCTTTTTAAACCACGTGCAATTTATTGAAATTAGAATCCGACTGATACGTACGCGAATTCATGCTGACAAATAATTTAAAAAAACTAATAATATAATATTTTTAGAGAGGTTTGAAAGGAAAAAGGGAACGCCTATGCCCAGCAGTGGGACACAATCTATGTAGATTAACAAAATATACATTTTATATAAGTATATATATAGACTTATGCTTGTTTTCCCGCAGGCGCCGGCGCCCTAGCGACCAAATTCTCAGGACATATGTAAGACGGTATTTTCAAAACACGGTAAAGATTCGAAAGATCTCGAGTCCAGAGACTGTAACGCTTTACTGTTTCTTTTGGAGTCTGCACTAAATTACATTGCGGCATAATTTTTCTTGGTTTGGCAGAAGTGCTGAAAAATAACAGTACTGAATTAATTGTTATGTAAAAGTAGCTGATAGATAGATTATTGACAGACGCATGAGCAAGTTCATGTACATGTCGACGACTTTTTTGCCCTTGTGTCACCCTAAAAGTTCAAGTATACTCCATAGGTTTAGGTAGTTAAAAAAAGGTAAACAAATCGTAAAAAGGGTTTTTATAGATGACACTTTCTTGTTTAAAAATACGATTAAACCAAATTAAATTTATTGTTTTTTAATGTTTTACTATAGTTTCCTCTTTTATTAATGTATGATAAACTTTATCGTTTATTCTTAAACTACTTTTCGTAGATGTAACTGCTTGAGCACAATTTTTTTTGTTAGATTTATAATATTTTGTAATCTGTCTATTGTAAAGAGCCTAATTTCTAAACGTCAACGAAATATAACGTTGCTAAATTGAAGAGTTCAACTGTGACGTAGCATAACAACTGAAGTGACAGGTATTACGTTTAGTCGGTTACTTGACAGCTGTCTCGTCACGTGGTATTTTTTGTTTACCTTTATTTAACTACCTAAACCTATGGAGTATAGGTAGCTTTTATTTTTATGCGTTGTCAAACAAAACAGACTGACAGAATGTGTTTAACCCTTCTATAACCAAACCACAGTATAAAATATGTAGGTACAGTATTCTATCTTCATAAAAAACGGCCGAAACGACGTGCTACGAAATCTCAGAGTGAGCGGCAGTTACGCAAGGACGCGGATGGTTTATCTACCGAGCGGCCGTAGGTAATTATTTCAAGGTCACTGCCGAGATATAATACTGCTACTTATTTATTCTGTGACCAAAGGTTGTGTCCATTTGCGTTGCCATCAGGCCAAGCCACAAGCAAAGCTAAAAACGGTCATGCGCCTTATCGGCCGGCACACCGAGCTCAGTAAGTATGTACTATCGAAGAAACGAATATCTGTACACTGTAAGGATTATTCTTGTTTGCAGCGTTCGGCTGCTATATAACACTTACCTACGAAAAAAAAGGTCGTGTGCACGGGATTTTGTTTTCAAATTGGTTAGATATGCGTTACCTCGATGGTACACACGGCTACACATCAAGCTATAAATGTCCAGTATAAGCTGAACTCGCATTGTACGGAAATTCTATACAATGTGAGATCAGCTTATACTGGAAATTAATAGCTTGATGTGTAGCCGTGTGTACATACCTATTTTTCAATATGAGGAGAACTTAGCAACAGCGGCTATGACTGGCGGTCAAATAGGCTGACAAGCTTGCAAGGTCCTCAAATCACAATCTACATACGAAATTAATCGATTTGCACTCACGTCATGATTGGATCTTTATACATAGGAGGATCAAGAGGAAGTTCCATGGTAACTTTCATTAGGGGACAAGGGAAGTGCACGTTGCCCAAGGAAAGGACGCCGCCGGCACCGCCTTCTTCAGTTTTCTAGAAGATGAAAAGTTTGTCTTCACGAAGTCTCTAACGTGTATAATGTGCAAAGATCCCGGCCTCTTATATTTTCAAGTTTTTCATGTACACACGGCTACACATCAAGCTATAAATTTCCAGTTTATGCTGATCTCGCATTGTGTAGGATTTCCGTACAATGCGAGGTCAGCTTATACTAGATTTGTATAGCTTGATGTGTAGCCGTGTGTACAGTCCGGCCGTCGAGAGAATGTGTTCTTGACAGCTGTCAGTTTCATACTAACGATTATGTGTTTTGCGAATTTGATTCCTATTTATACTAGAAATTGTCCACTTAAAGGTGTTAGCCGGTCTATTCAGTAAAATCTCACCGTGAAAACGAAGGTGAAGTGAGCTTGAAGGGAGCTGTCAATCCCTAGCATCACATGGAAATGGAATGTCAAATTGGCTGATGCAAGGGCTTGACGCTATTTGACAGCTCACTTCACCTTAGTTTTCACGGTGAGATTTTTACAGAATAGGTCGGCAGGAACGCATTCTCTCGACGGCCGAACTCTACCTTCATGAAAAAACTTTTAAGAGGTTATAAGGTTAATCGTTTACAGGGCGCTTTAATGCTAGGGCTACATTGTCGTGCTGAGTAACAGAGAGCGCGTGAAGTATAGTTCGGGATAACGCGACAATGGTGCCGATTCCCTTGTTCACAAACTAAACTAAATTTAAGTTCAGTGCATCTTTTTCTTTCTATTTCATTAAGAAAAGGACAGAAGATAAATTTTAGTTTAGTCCTGTCAAATTAATCAGCGCCTGTCTTACTCCATACAAGTTTAGACGTGATTAAAAACTTGCCTACTAAAATTACGTCAAGCGTTGATTAATTAAACAGGACTAAACTAAAATTTATCTTCTGTTCTTTTCTTAATGAAATAGAAAGAAAAAGATGCACTGAACTTAAATTTAGTTTAGTTTGTGAACAAGAGAATCGGCACCAATGTAGCCCCAGCATAAGAGCCCTGCACGCGTAGCATGACATGATGATAGATAAACAATCACAATCTGTCATTTTGTCTATTCTTCCGTCGACAAAATCCGTTTCTACGGCGGTATACGCGTGTTGTAAGCCCAGCTAAGCACGGGCGATTTTTTCCCGTGGCGATTTTTTTTGCACATTGGATTTTCAACTCTTGGCGCTAAGCAAAGCGTTGAAAATCCAATGTGCGAAAAAAATCGCCACGTCAATCTACAGTCTGTTGTTTTCGACGCGGTGAGTTGCACCCTGTTGGATTTTCAACGCTCGGCTCAACATCGAGAGTTGAAAATCCAGTGCGTGATAAAATCCCGCCGCGATATTTTTACGTCCGTGCGGACGTAAGCTAAGAGGACGGGATCTTTGCACATTCTCGACGCCCGGACTGTAGGTTAAGGACCCTTTCAGTTGTCGAAGCTCGGCCACACATGACGTTTGGACGACAGTACGTCAATTTCGCATCAACATGTTTTATGTTAATTCTGTTAAAAATCTAATCAGCGTTTAAGAATTATTGTGTAAACCCAGTCAACAACTTATTAGAGGACAGCACCCTAATTGCGTACCTAACACACTATCAATCACAATCTATTTCATTTTGACAGTTCAACAACAATCACTGCGTTATTTACGTTGTTGAGTAGACAAATTTTTCGAACATAAGAAGCAATAGGTACATTAGCAATATCCTTCAAAATTATTCAGATTTTGATTAATCGTGTGTTACACAATTAAGGTGCAGAACAGGTAAATTATAAAATTGTTTTGAAACTTTATACTATCTCACATAGCATAGATCTATGATTTCACTAACCCGAGGGAAATTCATGGACATTCCCGCGTAATGTCTTACTTGACAGTTGAATATTCTAAAGGTGTGTCCAAACATTGAGCGGCAAGAGTGCGGCAGCAACACGCGGCGTTTGTAGGTCACATTGCTTCCGCGCTCTGTTAGGAGTTTAGGACTAAATCGTCGAAAGAAGCGTTCGCGCGCGGCAGTCGTCCAATCGCAGCGCGGATGGCCGCGCGCGGCCGCCGCGCTCGATTGCCGCTTTATGTTTAGATAGATTATGTACGGTACAAGGTCCTCACTTGTCTACACTTCTTGTGTTTCTTGGCATGTGCCAGTACGCAGTTGCACCACTTCCAAATGTTTTCGTCTGCAGCGCCACGCCTTTCCAGCCTCTCTGATAGATCAGCCATGTTGCGTACCGGTCTCTGAATCTAAATGAAATCATAAAAACAATTCAAATATTGTGCTCTTTAATTAGACGTATGTTGGTAGGTACGACATGAAATAATTTACTGTTTTATGAAGATCGCAGTAGGTATTCGAATACTCGTATGGATAAGCCTACAAGGCACAGACGTAAAAATATCGCGGCAGGATTTTACCGCGCACTGGATTTTCAACTTTCGGTGTTGAACCAAGCTTTGAGAATGTAACAAAGTACATCCCAGCGCGTCGAATAAACAAATCAAATGCGCGAAATAAAAATCGCCGCGGGGAAAAATCGCTCGTGCCTACCAGGGTTAAAGGTTTCAGTACTACTTACGTACCTACCTATAGTGTGCTTTTACCGAAATATTGAATAAAATACATAGATACACAGCTTGTACACACATCAGACGAATACTTGACTGCCTATTTGATCTAGTGGTCGCAGCTTCGATTCTCATGTCGGATAAAGGGTTTATACACCAGGAATTTCTCAGTAGCACCAGTTCAACCTTGTGCTCGATTTATACACAATAGACTCGCCCCCTAATTATATTACATCGTATCGTATCCTATTAAATGAGCAATTTGTAATCACATTCTCGAAACCGGCTCTAACAATTTCGATGAAACTTGCATATAGGGGTTTAGAGATGCGAAAAATCGATCTAGCTAGGTCTCATTTCTGGGAAAATTCGTTTTCTCTATTTTCACAGCCTCGAGAATGTGATACAACGTTGGAATACTTGGACGAAATGTTTATCTATTTTCACCCGAGCGGAGCTCGGTCGACCAGGTACTGGAACATTAATCAACTTACCACTTCAGGAAATACAATGGTGCCGATTCCCTTGTTCACAAACTAAACTAAATTTAAGTTCAGTACATCTTTTTCTTTCTATTTCATTAAGAAAAGGACAGAAGATAAATTTTAGTTTAGTCCTGTCAAATTAATCATCGCCTGTCACTCTCCATATAAGTTTAGACGTGATTAAAAACTTGCCGACTAAAATTACGTCAATTTACGTCAAGCGCTGATTAATTTGACAGGACTAAACTAAAATTTATCTTCTGTCCTTTTCTTAATGAAATAGAAAGAAAAAGATGCACTGAACTTAAATTTAGTTTAGTTTGTGAACAAGGGAATCGGCACCATGTTATTGATATTTTATAAAATGCGAAAAAACTTAAAACAAGTTTAATTACAATTGGTGGCTTGATCAGCTTTTCAGAAATGAATTGTCTGTGCGAGTAGGCTCCTACGGATTTCTCACTGTGTTTCAAGCTGGGTTGTATAAAGCGCACGTTACGCGATTGCGTCATTGCGCATGTTGTGCTTGATGGACCGTCTCGCTCTTGTGGATCGAAAAATTCCAGACTTGTGTCATGGTGGAGCAACAGTTCCTGTAAGTAATAAAATCATGTAAATTAAATTAAATAAATCATTTAATTTAGGCAACAAAGACTCATAACAAAAACTTTTTACAAAAAAAACAACCGACTTCCAAAAAACACTACAAAGTGAAAAATATCTTTAATTTCGGAAGTCGGTGTCTTAGGTTTTGTATTTTCGTTTTTTGCCACCGACTTCCGAAATTAAAGTTATTTTTCACTTTGTAGTGTTTTTTGGAAGTCTTTTTGGAAGTCGGATGTTTTTTTTTTTTGTAAAACGTTTTTATTTTTCACTTTTTAGTTGTGGTACCTACCCCACACAAATTCGAAAACCACTACCTGCTATGTAAATAACAGTGACACGAACTTATCATATCATCCACATAATAAGTGGGAAAAAGTACGTATTATTGAAGCTAACTCAAATCGAAGCAAAGTTAATAAAATTTATATGGGACCACCTCGAGAGCATACCCTTTCAAACTAAAAAGAATTTTCAAAATCTGTTCACAATTGACGGAGAAATCGGTGGACATAAAAAAAAAAAAACATGCGACGAACATATAACCTCCTCCTTTTTGGAAGTCGGTTAAAAAAAATACTAATATTATGGTACTCCAGAGGGTTTTTGAGCAAGCATGTATGCAGGACGGAAAGTTGATAGCTGAGTAGGTGCGGTACGAGGAGAGACCACCGAAAATATTTGATAGTGAAATGTTTCAGATATGGGCCAGGCCGTGGTCAGGAGTTCTTTTCGCCCTACATACTAAGCTTACTCAAAAACCTTCTGGGCTCCTCTACCATCATAATTATATAAACCACATAAACATTTCACACTAACTACACTTGGGGGCTTGGTTTTTGTTGTGATTACCTGTACTAACGTCTACACACAACTGCTGCCGAACAGAAATCTGGACTAAGGAAGACAGCAAAACAGACAGATTCTGTTTCTAATCCTCTATGGTTGCTGAGGAGAACTGAACTAAATTAACAAACTGCCTTGCAGCCTTTTCCCAACTATGTTGGGGTCAGCTTCAATTTCTAACCGAATGCAGCTGAATAGCAATATCTAACATGGAGTGACTGTATATCTGATTTTAACAAACTGCTTCTCAAATAAAAAAACCGGTCAAGAGCGAGTCAGACTCGCGCACCGAGTGTTCCGTCTCATTTTAAATTTTCATCGGCGAAGACTGCGGTGTGGAATATTGCAGCTTTAGGTCAGCGCCATCTCTTGACCGATAGTGGAACTAATATAATTTTTGTTAATGATTTCTGAAAAAGTATGCAATTTAGAGACATCATTGAACATAATTCAACATCATGTTCTAGTCGGTATAATTCGGCACAGCTGGGCGGTAACATCGAATGAAGATACATGTTCGCAAAAAAGCCTCGCACATGATTAAGTGAGGGTAGATCGCCGAACCAAGTTTGCTGATCGGCATGAGCCGAATGAAAGTCGAATATGTGTAGTAAATAATTTTTTTTTTTTTTTTTTAAAACGTTGCCCCACACTAGGAATTTCTCCTGTATCGTGGGTGCGATTACAAACATTTAAACTCACATACACAAACAGCCAGACCCGGAACAACTACTGGTAGGTCATACAAATATTTGTTTCGTTCGGGAATCGAACCCGCGACACGCAGCGCAGCAGTCCGCCGCTTAACCACTGCGCCAACCGTGCCGTCAATTGCTTCGAGTCGGCTCTGTTTTTCAACAAAATACTGCCGAATAGAAAGTACCTATACGAAAATCTGTGTAACATCGCTCACATGTAAGTAATCTATATTCATATAAAAGAACAGAACAGGGTATAAGTATATCAGTGGCGGATCCAGGATTGTCGTTTGGGAGGGGCTTGACCCCGCTGAGGATAGGTTTTAGTAAACACTAAAAGAGCACACTACATTTTACAAGGCTCCTCGTATTACTTTTCGCAAATCCCTCAATGACTTCGTTAGGTTGTAGACTACCAGAGATATCTTGATGAATATACATGGCCGGCAAACGGGGCAGCGTGAGTGGCAGAATGAGTGGCGCGCGGATTCAAAATTCGTCACGTAAACATGTTTTGTTTACGTTTTCAAAAAAAAATGTAAACATAATACTTAGGTACTAATTAAGCTAAGGATAAGTAGTGTAATAATTGCTAACAAGTTTAATTAGAATAATATCAAGTTCACTTCAAGATTTGTCACGGAAGAACTCAGACCCGCTTTTGGGGGGCCTCAAGCCCCTTAGGGTCAACTCACACCGAAAGAGCGGCGAAGGGCAACGAAGCGGAGCACAGTTTCAGTGTCATATGAATTTTACTTATTATCGCATGAGAAACTCGAACGAGTCGCGCGGATGCCCGCAGCG
This sequence comes from Agrochola lychnidis, assembly GCA_963680765.1. NCBI lineage: Eukaryota > Metazoa > Arthropoda > Insecta > Lepidoptera > Noctuidae > Agrochola > Agrochola lychnidis. Next base: position 20,174,137 of record OY796853.1, read on the forward strand.
CCGCGGGAATTCCGGCGAATTTCATAAACGAGCGCCTTCTCTACCGAGCGGGTCGCTGCGCTTCGCTGCCCTTCGCCGCTCTTTCGGTGTGAATTGACCCTTAGCCCCCCCTGGATCCGCTACTGGTAAGACTCTTGCCCAGCCCAAACCTAAACCCTAAGCTAAAGATAGCAATTTGTATTTTGGACAGTACTTAGTTGTAGTTTAAAACGAAAGGGATTAAGGGGATGAAAAGGGGGGATTTTTTTATACCCCTTACATGTAATCTTTCTTTGTCTGCGTTGATCTTCATCCTGGCTGCTAATTCGGCTCGGAGATCGTCCACCAGATACGCCCAGTACTTGTTAACCTTGGCGTATTCACCGAGTTGGGCACGAGGGAGGTAGGACAAGATCCTCTTGCCGATGTATGATGGCAGCAGTTGCACCTGGAGAAGCAAAGCATTGATAATACTGCGCTTTATAGTGCACATTTTTATTTTATGATTAACATCTTTCCTCTCAACTCATGCAATCAAAATCTAAACCTAAATAATCAAATTTGTGGAAGTAATTTTGTGAAAAGCGATGGAAGTGTGTAACAGGAAGCCGGGGAAGCGAGCACTATTTGATTTGACCAATGAGCGCGTGTGGTGCATGAGTTGGCCGTCAGATACAGTCAAATGCAGCGAAATCTCACCCCCTAGCAATGTTTTTTTATATTGCTGGGGGGTGAGATTTCTCTGCAGCTGACTGTACCAACCCATTTTCCGAGAGGTTGTAAACAGGATGACGATGATGACGATCAGTCAGCAGAAAGTAAGTAGGTATATAATTGTATCCTAGGTCTAATACTTTTATACATTCAGTAGATAATACTTACTAAGTCCACAGTTTCGATATTTTCAGGTTTCGGTCGGTTGACTTTCCAGATCTTTCGCTTGGAGCCGTCGTTGAAAGTCATCTCCAATTCCTCCAGTTTAAAACTGTCGCGCAATGATTTTATCTTTTCATTCCATAAGTTCAAGTTTGCCTCCAACTGTGAAAAAAAAATTTCAGACGTCTGTAACGCGGCAAAAGAAACGATATTTTATTAGTCTACCAGCTGCGCTCCGCGGTTTCACTCGCATAAGTCTCGATCTCGTGGGAATATCCGGATAAAAGGTATCCTATGTCCTTTTCCAGGAATACCCATGTGTTAAATTTCATCCAAATCCGTTCAGCCGTTTTAGCATGAAAGCGTAACAAACAAACAAACTCACTTTCGCATTTATAATATTAGTTAGGATTCCAAAATGCAACAAGTTTTGAAGTGAATACTTTTTTAGGCGCGTTGGGCATTTTTGAAATGGGAAAAAACCATTAAACTCGCGACCTGTTACCGACACCGTGGAGTAAAAGACATCAAAGCGTTGATTACCGCGGTGCCGATTACTTTTCAAGTTTTCATTTCTGTCGGCACTCCCGGAGTGCCACTGTTTTTTTACTATTGTTAGGACTTACATGAGCAACATAAAAGGGCTTGCTAAACGGCTGCCAACCACGTCCCGACAGAGATGATCTTGGTGGTTTACAACCATGTAGATGGTAGTTTACGACCAAATTTCAAACAGCTCTGCCTGTCGCCAACCAAGGTCACCACTGTCGGGGACGCGGTTGGTAGCCCTGTGGCAAGCACTTTAATAACTTCTTGAAGCCCCAAAGTATTTTTTTTGGAGTATCATTGATCTGGTCCTAGGTTCGATTCCCGGGTCGGGCAAAGTGTTATTGGGTTTTTCCATATGGAATTTCTCAGTAGTAGCCCGGAGTCTGGATCTGTGCTCGGTTGATGGCAATAGGCTCACCTCCTTTTACATGGGACTTAAACATAACTGGCGAAATATGGGTGTAGGTACTTCTAAGGTACCTAACCTAACCCTTCGATGGAGAGTCGGGGCTTTACCGGTTAACCGGTAAAGCCCCGACACAGCCCCGAGACTTGTATAACTGTCAAACCCCGCGGTTTGACATTGACGTCACTTCATGTCTCTGATTCGGTGACATTGGGGCTTGACGGTATTTGCGGCACTGCCATGACTCTAATTTGGAGTCAAGTGGAGTCAAGCATAGCCTTAGCGGGCAGTGCAGTGGCAGTACCTGGCTTCTGCGGGAAGTAGACAAGGGTTGTTGAACCCCCCTGGCGGGGGCAACATAACAAGCGAGCTCGGGAAGTGAGATAGAGGTATGCAAGTTGGAATTTTGGGGCGATGACTGGAAGAGCCAGAGAGTTAGCGGATATATTCTAAAGAAGACGAATAAATGTGGCTTGTTTGCAAGAAACATAAAAACGTTTTACAAAAAAAAAAACAACCGACCTCCAAAAAAACACTACAAAGTGAAAAATAACTTTAATTTCGGAAGTCGGTGTCTTGTGTTTTGTATTTTCGTTTTTTGCCACCGACTTCCGAAATTAAAGTTATTTTTCACTTTGTAATGTTTTTTTTTTGAAGCCGGTTGTTTTTTTTTTTTGTTTACTATAATAATTTGTAGAGATGCAACGAATATTCGGCAACTATTCGGTATTCGGCCTATTCGGCCATTTTTGCCAGTATTCGGTATTCGGCCGAATACTACTTACTATTCGGCCGAATACCGAATATCTTATAAAAGGAAATAAAAAAGCAATTTAATCAAAACATTTATTTATCAAATAATCATTAATTGTGAAAACAAGAGTATTGATGTTTTTTTAATATTTAAAATTAATTAAAGGCAAATTGTGATGAATAAAAACAAGTTTTTCAGCATTTGTTGGTAAGAGACGATTGCGCTTTTCTTCATACACAACACCTGCTTCTGAGAATAGTCTCTCATAAGCACTACTGCACGGTGACGACAGGTAGTTTTTAACAAATAATATAAGCTCCCAAAGCGAAGCCATTTTAGACAATATACATTATTTTTTAAATGCGATATCATAAAATACAGCAAGTTGTGACACGACTTGCCGGCTACTGAGCCAAATACTCCCCGCCTCGTCACCGCCGCACGCATTGCACCAAAACGTGTCGTAACTTGTTCGCGTGAAGTGTACTGGATCTCCCGCCGAATATTCGGCGGCCGAATATTCGGTATTCGGCTGAGACCGCCGCCGAATATTCGGTATTCGGCCAAATCACTATTCGTTGCATCTCTAATAACTTGTTTACTATGAATAAAACAGAGTACACCAACCGATTTTTGTGCCTCAGTCGCCGGCGGCAGCGGCGCAGAAAAATTTGGGGCAGATTGTTTCGCGTCACCTGCTGCTTGTGTATCACGGTTTTGTGACTGATCCGTTTTCTAAAAGCAAATATAATATGTAAAAAAAAACCCTGTCCGACGCGAAAGGGGCTCGTAGGTACTGCAATAACATTACCTAAAAGTATTAAAAATCAAATTATTATTGAAAATAAAAGTTATTGCTATTTAAAAACCACATTTGTAGTATCAAAATTACCCCAAATTCATTAAAAATGAGCAAATTTTCAACGGAGGTCATAAGTTATGACTTGGAGACACAATAACCCGGTAAAATTTCCCATTGAAAAAAAATTAGACGATTTTTTTTTTGACTTTCCTGAAAATTACCACATAAATAGACCTCTCAGTACGATACCTACCTAACAACACCCTCACGGATCGGAAAGGGTTTTTTTTACAAGTTGTAAAAGTGGAAGTAAAGGTCAAAATATGTCGTGGTGGCGCTTTGGTTTAAGGTTAAAATCTGGGCAAGTACACACGGCTACACATCAAGCTATACAGATCCAGTTTATGCTGATCTCGCATTGCATAGGATTTTGGTACAATGCGAGGTCAGCTTATACGAGTAGGTACTGGAAATGTATAGCTTGATGTGTAGCCGTATGTACCAATGAGCCTCTTCCAATTCATTTATAATTCTGAATCCGGTTATTTAATAATAATATTTTAAAAAATTACCTTACTCAAAAATTACTTTACTGAATGAAATTTTAATGTGGACTAAATGTAATTAATATACAATTGTCTACCACATATTTCACACTGATAATATTATTACAAAATGTAAGTACTTTCTGAATTTATCTTGGACATTAATGAAATCGGTGAAGGAAAAACATCGTGAGAAAACCTGTAGGCTTAGCCAAGTTGACAATCTACAATCGCTAACGCTAGTAGAAAACTAATGGACTTATTGTTAAAGTCTGAAAGCGCCAACTCATCTTGAGCGTAGTCTTTATGAGCAGAGGGCCTGTAGAGGGGCAATACCAGGCTGGTATTTATATTTTTAATTATTGGTTGTAATTATAACCAACTGAACCTAAATACAACACCAAATTCGTAAAAAAAAATTACTCAAGACCTGAAAATGTCAAAATACGTGTTTGCAGTAAGACCACTGCAGATAAAAAAATAGTTATTTTTTTAAGGGCATCTCATGTAGCTGACCTTTGAGGTCATGACTACTTTAACCGGGCTATCCTGTAGTTGCCTTAGCCTTTTTCCAAGTATATTGGGGTCCGCTTCCAGTCTAACTGAACCAGCTAAATACAATATTTTACATGAAGCGACTGCCTATCTGACCTCCATAACTCAGTTACTGGGTATCACGTAACGTAAGCAACAACCTGGATAACCTGTCATTAAATTAAAGGAGGTATAGGCTATAATACTAAATGGTTGCCGAGAGACGGTAGAAGACGGCAGACCAACAACCAGATGAGTGGATGACATTCAGAAGACCGTGGGTAAGACCGTGGTTGAAATTCGCATATACCAGAGAAGCATGGAGTAAGGGAGAAGGCCCATACTCAGCAGTAAGTGGAACAAGGCTGCTAATGATGATAATGATGTTGATGGTGACAGTAGCGGGGCAAGACCAAAATTTGATGTGGGCGAGGCACATTTCGCGAGGCCCTCTGGTGGCACAAGAAGACGAAAACAAAACAGTTTTTTGGTGTAGGCCGTTCAAAAATATTGCGAGTTTGTGAAAACTTTCTATTCAGGGATCCGTTTGCGTAATATTTAGCTTTAACACTTTTTTTTAGTGCCAGGAGCCCTCCTGGAGTGCTCATGTCAATATATTTATCGTTTTAGTACGAGTATATTTTTAACGACGCGTTCACGGCTTTTATGTAATGCATAAACCTTCAAGGTGCGAGGCCCCTCGGACTGCGAGGCCGTAGGCGGTGGCCCACGTCGCCCACGCCTTTCGCCGCCTCTGGATGGTGATGATAAAGTATTTAATACCATACCTGTGTAACAAGTTGTTCAACCACGATGCACTCCTGGATGTTCTTCAGCATCAGATCCCGGTTGCGTTCGAACAGCCGTTGCGCGACTCGCAGCACCTCCCACATGCCAGGCCCACCAGCTACCGTAATTAGCTCAGCCAACACTAGGGCTTGAGGCTCCTAGGAAGTGTCAGTAATCGATTAGTGAAACTTTGTGGGAAAAAAATGCATACCTCGAAATTACTCAAGAAAGGGTATTTGGAGACTATTAAATGCTGACGATGATTTATTCGTAAATAGCGAAGTGGATGCGGTTTACTAAAAACTACTGCCTTGTAAAAATATTTTTTCACTCCTCTTGCTCGAAAAGTCCATCATTGTAGCGTACTAGAGCGGGAATAAAATAGCATATCTTGCTCTAGGGGAAAAAGCAATTTCTTTTTCATTTTTGTCTGTTACCAACGAACCTTCAAAAACGAAAAAGATTTTATTTTATTTTCTTGCAATCGTAGTGAAAAGTAGAGTGTAACATACGGCGCTAAAAACCCATTATAACTCGGTTTCTATTTAAAACTACCTCGTTGTAATGGATAATTTTAGCCCCTTGTATAACAATGTACTATTTGTTAACATTTCAATGTTCAAAAAAGTAGGCAAGTTCTTAAAATATTCCATTGTTCCTATTTACAAAATAAAATAAAAAACTAACAATTCAATGGCTACGGGATATTAGACTTGCCATACATTTTCAGAAAGGCTCAAAGAAAAAGCCCCCCGACCCTTGCTCGATAACGAGGTGCCAGCAGTTGTTGCAGCTGAGCACGTAGCTTTAAATTCCCCGACTAATAATAATGATCAAAACTTTGATCCAGCCCGTCCCATCCTTGATGTCCTCCCTTCGGTTGACGCCCTAAGCCGAGGTTCGTACCCCACAGGGGGGTGCCCTTAGCGAGCGTTCACCTAGTTTTAATTAGCATAGTTGAATAACCCTTGGCTGGAGGTTTTAAGTGTAGTAGCTTAAGGCACCCACAGGAAAGCCCGGTTAAGTAGTCATGATCTCAGAGGTCAACTACGAGATGCCATAACAAAAAAAAAAAAACTACGAAAAGCTAATTATTTCAATCCAGAACATAACGTTGTAGCTAATTGGAATTACAACGAATTATTTAAATCTTCTTCATATCTTAACTTATTTTATTGACTTTTTGGATAATTTAATAGTAGGTATAGTAATGGTACTTTAATGATTAATATCTTTAATTTAAGATAACTATTGCTATCGAAGTATTTGTGATATTCAAGGCAATGGCACGTAAAATTTTATCAGAGAGGCAACCAGATGGCGAGTGGTAATCTGGGTCTTGAAGTGATACCGAACCCCCCGTATTGTCCGAATGGACCCCAAATGGACGGGGGTGGAGATATGGGGGATGGGGGACAAACGTTTTTTTTTTGACATGGCTTTCAAAATTTAAGCTCTGTTATGTGCAAGGATTTGATAAAATTAACCCTCATTTTCGGTGATAAATCATCGGTAAAGAGTTTCAAGAATTATATACATTATTTCAATTATAACGATGTTGGGGGGTGGCAACCGGATGGCATTGATACACTCAAATTCCTTTCACATAATAGAGCTTAAATTTTTAATGCCATGTCAAGTCAAAAAAAAAGAATATTAGGCCATATCTCCACCCCCGTCCATTTGGGGTTCATTCGGACGCTACGGGGGGTTTCGGTATCACTTCATGACCCAGATTACCACTCGCCATCGGGTTGCCTCTCCAATAAAATTTTACGTGCTGTTGCTTTAACTATGAATTGTATATTGGGACTTGATGCCATAACAAGTAAATGTATTATTATTAGCGTAGGTAATGTAGGTATCGATGGCGAAAAGTACTTATTGTTATTTCAATAATTTTATAGCTAACCGGATCGAGTGAATGAAACCAAATGCGGTCATTTTTCATGACTTGCGCAAGAGTGGTTCCAGGCATGGCCGTTCTGTTGTGGTCCATCGGCACCTGGTCGTAGCTGGTATACACGTGTTGCCTGCGGTGCAAATGTTCACATTAGAATATTAATTTAGTCTTGTGTATTCAACTTGGTTATGGCCACTTCTGGATATAGACATACATGTCCAAAGTTCCACATCCACACAATGGATATAACAATAAACCTTGTGGTTTATTAAAAACTAGCTGCGCCCCACGGTTTCACCCGCAGAAGTCTCGATCCTGTGGTAATATCGGGATAAAAAGTATCCTATGTGTTAATCCAGGTTATAAACTATCTTTGGACCAAATTTCATACAAATCCGTTCAGCCGTTTGAGCGTGAAGAAGAGACAAACATACACACACACTCACAAACTTTCACCTTTATAATATTAGTAGGATAGCAGTTCCCTATATTTTGCCGAGCTATGTTTACACTTATAGCTTCTGCCCCTTCGTCCGTGTGAAACATGTTACCCCGACCCGCTCCGTCGCATTGCATCGCATCTCTCATCCGCGCTTTTACTTAAATTTCGCTTAGCGTTCTTTCTGACTTTATTTTTTTATTTCTCGGCTCCTAAGGGTCCTAGCTTGATGTAAAATAGTTATAACGTTCCTCAAGATTTGGGCTATCAAATGTAAAAAGAATTTTTCAAATCCGACTTGTGGTTCCAGAGGATAGCGTGTTCGCCGTCCAATAAGGATCAGGCCCGGGTCGACGACGGCGCGGTGTGAGTGCGCGCGTCAAAGAGATGTCAGCAGAATTGACGGGGTCCGCTAGGTCTGATGCCTGCCGAGGTTGCGAAGAAATCCGAAAGGGAGATCGTGGCCCCCGGCAACATGGCCACCGAAGGAACACGGGTGGGTTTTAGTCAGTAAGAGTCTGACACGCCCTCCCGCTCCATCCAGAGCGGGAGAAGTTATTTGATAATTTACCACCCAAAAAAAAAAACAAAGAGGATAGCGTATTCAAACAAAAAAAACCGGTCAAGAGCGAGTCGGATTCGCGCACCGAGGGTTCCGTACATACCCAATATACTACCATAATAAAATTGGTATCATTTTTATTGGTAAAAAGATATGGGCAAATTTAAATTTTCGCCAAAACCTTGTAAGTACCAAAATGTACCTTATTTTTTTATATTTTTTTTTTCGGAGTTTGCTTGCTTTTTTAAAACCGTGCGATCGACATATTTACAAGATTCCGACTTCAACCGTCGGGCAGTTGCTCGCCAGCCACAACACCCGTCTGGTCGGAGGATCCTCCCTTTTCTATGGTGGATGAGTGAACTTTACACCCTGTTCCTCATACCACTAAACTTTAGTTATAAACGAAATAAGAATTGAGACTTACATTTAGTTCCGAGCTCGAACACGACCAAAGAGCGCACGCGATATTCAACTTTATAACTGATGTGTTAGTGTTTAGCACATAGTGGAATGGTGGGGTGCATGGGGGCGGAATTTGCGTGTAAAATGGTCTTTGGAGTGACTGATCTTAACCCCATCGGGTTTTCAGTTAAATTTCAATCAGGTATAGATACTTAGTGCCAAAACTTAGTGTAAAAACTACAAGGTGTATAGATATTGCCGTCCACGAAGACGCGCCCCACTCTTACACGCCCCACGTTTACAGTACTATAGTCGAGTTTAGGAAGAAAAGTGGGGCGGGTCTTCGTGGATGGCACAATCTATACACCTTGTAGTTTTTACAGCTCAAAACTATAGCTGATTCCACCACATTCGATGCAAAGTTAGTCTCTAAGAGATAAAACAAATCGAGTCCAATGAAAATTCCACAACTCATTTTGAAACCTAAACAACGATCTCACCTAAGAAACAATGGATGGAATTTTTGAGAACTGAGATGGCTACAAAAGCCTACTGAGATAACGGCTAATAGTGATGGAGGTGAATGAATTAATGTTTAATTTTGCTAAAAATAGTGCTTTACATTTCCTTATAGTCTACATTAATAGCTAGGTTTACATTCCTTAGTGAAATAAGACGCAAAGGAAGTACATTGCTTAAGAACTCCTCACTAGGACGAGCCTGTCTCGTGGAGTCCTTGGGTGGTATTGCCATATGAAAATGCGTATTACATAAGTAATTATTGCTACAAATCGAGAAGCACATGAAAAAGTGTCATTAATAAATACCAATCAAAACATTATCTAAACTAAGAACAGTTAAATACAAAAATAAAATTAAAGCAGTAATAAGAGAATAGGAGAATATTATGGATAGGAGAATATTTTGAGCGAAATGTGCACTATTGTAAGTGTGTGTGTGAGCGGTTGCGTATGTGAGTGTGTGTGTATGTGTTGGTGTGTTACGTAATTACCTTTAAGAGAGATTCGGATTCATTGTAGGATTGGGCTAGCAGCCATTTGCGAACAATGTTTTTGACTAAGCTGGTTCTAAAATTACTGGTGTCACACATCTTTACCACTTTGTTGTATATGTGACTGAGCATGAAATCCTGCATGTGTTGTGCGAAGGCTGTACACTTCCTTATAGAAGCACATTTAAAAACTTGACGTTTATGAAGTAGGAGGTAAGTAAGAGGAAGAAAGAAAGAAAATACGCCATCCCCAGATAAATTGAGATAAGAGCAGGATTATGATGATGATGATTATGAGCCACGCTGACTTACGTTCATAACCTGCAAACTTAAGAAAGTAGGTTGTAACTAACTCGCTAACAGACAGTACGGCATCCTTAGGCCGGCAGTTCCACATAGACTTGAGGACCAGAGATAGTGCCCATGCACTGCGCAAGTCGTGAAGCAAAGCGAGCAGATATCTCTTCTTGTTCGTGTAAGATATGCGCGCGAACCAGTACTTGGTAGCCAAGAGATGCCTGCTGAAGGTGAGTGTGTCTTTCGAGCTGTCGAAGTCCTCTGTGGTATTGGAGATTAGGATTAAAATGCAGGTTGTATAAAAGCAAAAGTAACACAAACCATATTTTGGAAACAATGATTGCATGGAGAGGAAGAAAATGATGAAAAGTATTTTGGTCTGCTGTAAGTTGAAACTAAAGAATATATATAGGTGAATCGATCGTTTGGGAATCCAGCCTACGTACTTATGCATTAGTTTGTTTCGGATGACTGTTAGTCTAATAAATACCCTGTTATCATTAGGGCTCGTGTAGACGGACCGCAACCACGCCGATACTGCTTCGCGTAATCATGTAGACTAAACGCTGAAGCGCCACCGCCGCGAGGTCGCCGCACCGTTGCCGCGCCGTCTCCCCTTGATTTTGCACTTAGTGTTCAGGGCGATGACGCTGTCGCCACGCCGCCACTGCGCTGCCGCCACCTCTGTGTGGTACATGGTTACGCGAAGCGGTGTCGGTGCGGCTGCGGTTCCATCTACACGAGCCCTAACGTGTCTTTTAGAGCGATAACACTTGATAACAGTGGACAAATAATGATAAATTACATGCCACAAGTCATGTCAGCTAAAATCAAATCGTTGATTAGATGCACTTGTTGCGTTAACTCCGCAAACGAAGTCATTCTAATGCTTTTTTATGTTCAAACATTTAAGTTCATTAGTAAAAACATATATAGGCTATGTGCCTATTTATACAAAAACTTGATTTTATTTCTTTTTAGTTTTGGGCAAAGAAATAAATGTCACCGTGTGTCACTGTCACAATAGAAAGTTTTTTTTTACAATTAAAAAACTAATATGTACTAGTTTTCATTGCCAGTTGATAGTGCATATTACCTACCTACGCAACATATTGAATATCAAATAAAAAAACTTTGCATTAACAGGGTAAGTTAAAAAAAGTTGGCGTACATAAATTTTATTGTTGATTGTAAGCAATTTACTTGCCGGCTGCAACATCAGGGTCAAGATTACGACAAGCACTACGCAGTTCGTATGCCTATGTATGATGTTCCAGTTACGAATGTCCGGCGATGCTCTGTCAGTCAGACGCTGCCATGACGCGCGTGGACACGCGGGTCCTATCACAAACAGTATCAGTCAAATCGAGTGCAAAAAGTGCCACTTTCTGTAGATTCATCTCAGTTGTTATTGTCGCGACGTTCGTCGCTGCTACATACTTCCTTATCAGAAGACCTTATGACTCGTTAGGTGATCCTTCTGATCAATATACTGTTAAAAATATTCCTAAAGTCTACACCCGGTTAGAAGGCGAGGTGGATCCTGAGGAGAGGGATGTGTTTCAAGGGTTCCGTACGTCTTTCCTGCCGCCTGAAGAGATAGTGCTTGCTCGGTCGAATGCAAATTCTAAACGGGAATATTACGAGGGTAATGTGACCAGTGACATTTTGATATGGGGTTCTTCAGACAAGCATCATGCGACACCCACCAGGGTAAAACGATTGAGCCATTTTACGTTCACATCACAAGACTATGAGTAAGTTCTCAAATTAACCAAAAGCTGTCATTACTCTATTACAACTTTTCTTGTAAATCAAAAGGCCACCACTGCCCTTAATATGCTACAGTCAAAGTTTATTTTAGTATAGGTACCTACCTGATAAATTTTGGAGATTGTACTACCTATTTTTAGCAAAGAAAGATCTCATCGGATGCATAAAGACGAGGGTAGTGAGGGCAATGATAAAGACAATGAAAATGAAAGCGAAGCTGAAGAGGAATACGAGACGTCTGACACTAGCGATCAGTATGACGACGAAGACAAAGATATTGAGAGGTAACTCCTTCTAACTTAAGGGACCTTAGGAGTAGCGGTCTGCTTTAATCATAAGTCTACCTAAGCCTTTATTAAGTCCTTTACTACTATACCTAATAGCCGAATGATATGTTCGTGTTAGTGGTTCGTCGAATCGTTGAGCTCCTTAAATTCTGAGTTGAGCTACACGATAACTGACAAATGCGTGCACTGACTGGACAGACCCTCTCAATCTGTGTGATGCTTTCCTCTAAAGACCACTTCAGACACCAATCCACATGGCCTTCACATGATATGACCAAGATTATGTCTGGACTTTAAAAGAGACTGTGACCTCTGAGTTTGTTTCGGCCTTTCTTCTCAGAGTAGTCAGATAGGAAACGCCGACCTCATCTAGTTTTTAAAATATGATTGACGTGTAAAAGTGTTTGTACAAACCTACTTACAGAAATAAAATCATTTATCATTTAGTATAAATTGAATCTTTGTTTTGCAAAGTGTTATACCAAACGGTTTTAAGGTTTTTGGGTAGTTTAGTTTGCGATGACTATATTACAATCGCTTCTATATCTATTTTAACTGAATTTGCTGACTATATTGCCGTAATTCTTTAGCTACACATTTCCATTCAAGACCCCATAAGACAGCATAACCAATCTTATTGTACCTTTAATCTAACGATCGAAACTGCAATTGTCCCAGTGCTAATTATTATATTTGTAATGAGCCAACAATTTAAAGTGTAGCTTAGTGTGAGTCTTTATAATTTGCACATATCGAAATGGTGGAATCTATGCTTAATTTTATCGACAAAAAAATGTTTAAATTAAATCTTTTTATTTTTAAAGGTAATGGTCTTATTGAGAATTTTTACGATTATTGTAAAAATTTATGAAAAAAAAAACAGATTTTTGCAAAAAAAAAAACATGCATTTTTTCACAATTTCCATTTTAATGGGGACGCCTAATTACTTCCAATCGAGATATCATATAGAGTTTGTTTCATCGCGATAGACCAAAAAAATAAAAATAAATATTTAGATATATTAAAATATTTTTTCCATCTATAAAATTAAGAATAGATGGGGATCATTTCGATACGTGCACATTATAAAGACTCACATTGTATATAAATACTGCCTTAGAAATAATCTTGAGAAAATTATTATGAACAGCAGTTCTCAGACTGAACTAAACTGACATGCGTCTGACGTACGATTTGTTCATATTACTACTTGATTGAATAGCATAATTCGTCCGGAGATACACGTGGACAGAGGCCCATTAGATGATGTAGTGGAGCAGATCCGTGGCCAGCCTGAACTGGAAGAGGCCGAGATGATCTCCTCCGCACACATATACAAACCATCCAAGTCTTACGCAGGTAAGAAGTAGTTTACATCATACTAGCGACCCGTCACTTCTTTGCAAGAGAGCGATGGTGACATGTCAAAAGATCGAGATTTCTTGCTATATAAGTTAAATATTAATGTATTATACATGTCGTAGGCAGACCACCTTATCTTTCAGAATAAATACTCTAAATTATGCTGAAAACAGCACAAAAATTCATTGTGTAGTTTGAAAATCTCAGCGATCACACCATCAGATACAAAAAACATCTTTATTTTATACCAACCGATTAGATACCGTATACTTAGATTTGTAAATTAGAAACGTTTTGGCAGTAGCTTCCATGGGAATTAAGGAGATATGAGACCAATATAGCTAGAAAATTACAGTACTTTTCTCCTAGTACTACTTGTCTTTTATCAACTCAAACGGTCAAATGAGCAATCAGTTTATTCCTAGTTGCTTGTCAGTTACAGTCATTAAATAATTCTTCTATCCATTGTGTGACGAATTATCCAATTGAATCTTGTCAAAAACGAGCCAAGGTTAGTTGTACGATAACGTGCAAGTCCTACACAAAGGTACCTATATAATAGTATCTTGATTGTGTGACCTAATTTGAACATCACAAGTTCAGACAAATTTAACCCAACTATTTTCATTCAGGCATTCATGCATTCTGGAAGGGTCAAGGTGACAGAGAACAAATCAGAACTACACAAGCAAATATAATGAAACAATACATGGACGCTGAAGCAGATCCGTGTCACGACTTTTATCAGTATGCCTGTGGGAACTGGCCTGCGCTCAACCCTATACCAGCTGATAAAGCAGGGTTTGTTATTGCTATTTTAATATACGATTGTGATTCAAGAAAGAAACAAAATAATAATACGTTCATCGTTTTTAGATACGACACCTTTGAAATGCTCCGAGAAAATTTAGACACTGTCTTAAAAGAATTATTAGAATTTAAAACGAAGGAAAAGATACCCTGCAGGTATCCGGGATCTAATTTAGATTTAGAAGATAATTTCTTACTGATGATGAAACTTCCGCACAGGGAATCCACGGTTCCGTTTAACTCTGAAGTTTTGAGCACAATGGAATCTCCTTCAAAAGATTTATTGAATACTACCACTGCTAAAGAATACCACTATAATTCTAACGATAAGGAAAAAACACAAATAGTATACCGCATTCGTAGATATTTAGACAAAAAATCAAAACAAGTAATGAAACCAATATCTAAAATCAAAACGAAATTTCGAAAGTACATGTCTCATTATCATAAACTTAAAAAAGAAAAAAAAGAAAGAGTGAAAAGATCTGATGCAGCACCTAAAAATAAAGTATTTCGAAGAAAGTTTATAATCAAGTCTAAACAAATACGAAATGGTAGAAGATTAATGGCATATAGTGCAAGACATAAAAGTCGAAGAGAAATCACATTATTAGAAGGAAAAAAGACACCACCATTAACAGCACCGTTAGTTAAAACTAAGACTACCACAGTTCCTTCGGTGGACGATCCCGCAAACGGTGATGCTGCTCTGAAAGCAAGATTCCTCTTTAAATCATGTATGAATTATGAAATCCTAGAAAAGCGTGCACATAAACCCCTGGTGGATTTATTAGATCTCCTCGGTGGCTGGCCGATCCTTAAGCCTGGCTGGAATTCCATCAATTTTGACTGGCTGGAATTAATGGCGAAACTGAGGTTATACAATAACGATATTCTTATATCAGAATGGGTTGGACCTGATATTAAAAATTCCGATGAATTTGTAATTCAGTTTGATCAAACGAGCTTGGGTAGCATCATTTTTACTGTTTATATTTTGAATATTATTATACTTACTTCATTTATAAATAATCACTTCGTGTACTTGCAGGATTACCAACTCGGGATTATTTCTTACAAGAATCGAATAAAGTGTACTTGACCGCTTATAAAAATTACTTAATCAAAATTGCAATATTATTAGGAGGTGACGCTTACCACGTTGAAAAAAGTGCAGACAAACTGATTGAATTTGAAATAAAGTAAGATCCTTTAACTTTCACCCCAAATTATTTATAAATTATAAACATTTGAAAAAGAAATTCGTAGAGAATTTGTTACTCATTGTCATAAACGATGAAAAGGTATCAGTCTTCTCGAATATTCCAGACTAGCAAAAATTACATCAGCGCCAGAAGACAGAAGGAATGTATCGGAACTGTACCGAAGGATGCCACTAGGGAAGTTAGAGGAGCTGGTGCCAGAAGTGAAGTGGAGACAATATCTGTGTATCGTGATGAACAGGACCGTGCACCATAATGAAACTGTAGTACTGTTTGCTCTTTGTTACGTTAGGGTAAGTAGCCCTCTACTGTTACATGATTTAATCTTTTCCCAGTCCAGGGACCTACATACAAGCTCACGGCGGCGATTATCGACTATTGAGACTACTTCGCGAACAGTGAAATTTTTATAGTGATTCACGAAATCAAAATATGGATTTAGTGCAAGATTTTTTTTCTGAATCTCTTTAACTTTACTATTATTTTGAGAAATTATTGCAACTGGGTTGATTTTGATCCAGACTAAAGAAGCTCAATACCTACCTACCAAATGCAATGCAAAAATAAATTTCTCAAAGACAAAGAGATTAAACGTAAGACAAATCATACATTTCTTTAACTCTCTGTACCCACTATGTTTTCATTGGCAGCATTTAGTTCAATTGATACATGACACTGACCCGAGCATTTTGGCAAATTACCTGCTCTGGAGATTCGTGAGGCACCGGGTCAACAACCTTGACGACAGATTCCAATCTGCCAAACAACAGTGAGTAATATTTATTGTTACCTTACTACTGTAAATCTTTTCATTGTCAAGTTTAATTATTGTTATTTTAATTAAGTCTATTGAATAACCAATCGTTTTTACTGCATAATTAGTAAGCGTTTTGAAAATTTTCCAGGTTCTACTTCATTCTATTCGGCCGAGAGCAAGCACCTCCAAGATGGAAAAACTGTGTGTCTCAGGTAAACTCCAACATGGGAATGGCATTAGGCTCTATGTTCGTCAGGAAATACTTCGACGAAATGAGCAAAAATGATACATTGTACATGACAAGGGAGATCCAGCAGTCATTCAGAGAACTGCTCCATATGACTGATTGGATCGATGATAAGACAAAGAAACTGGCAGGACATAAAGTAGACGCAATGATGCTGAGAATAGGGTATCCCGATTTTATATTGAACAAAAATGAGTTGGACGATAGATATAAAGAAGTGAAAATACACCCAGACAAATATTTCGAGAATATTCTGAATATACTGCAACATTTAACGAAGATGGAGCAATCGCGGTAAGTAACAAATATCCAGTAAAATTAAACAAAGTAAAGTGCAGAAAGTGTACTGCAGTTTGGTATACATAAAATGTCTAGTTTATGTAATATGTTATCTACTCGTTCAGTGAGGCAACTCATCTCTAAACCAGTAGGTAATGTAGGTAATCAAGTAATCAGATACGTGCTTGTGTTAGTAATACGGCGTATCGTATACACTTGTATATTTATTTGGACAAATTGTCTCAATCTGATGCAGCTATTATGAAGTAGAATTATATAGAATATATGGAGTATATAGAAGTCGTCATTGTTTCGTTGAGAAAAAAGAATGACCTGTCACTCCATCTTTCTCTTGAACTGAAACAATTATGACTAAGTATTATAATACAGCCTCTGCTTTAACATCAGTGTCATCAATCGTGTGAAACGGCTACGTGTCAGATTTTTACCATCTCTAGAGCCTACTGCTATATTTATCTCTATCAAAGGCATGAAGCAAAAAACCGCTCCGTGCTTTGTGCTCCGTGATCGAAGAGGATTCCTTGCTAAGCATCTCCTTAGTCCCACGGCAGGACAAAAGCCTATCCGTAGCAGTAGTAAAATCTATTCCCCTTACTCTTACATTACATTTCCCTTTCCTTTGCTCCAATGGTTGATTCCCTGAATATTAATGGTTTTGTAAACAAGCTTTGTTAAATGTTGTACAATAAAACATATTCCATCCATCCATCATTCATCTATTTATTTCGCTCCAGCATCGGCCAGCCAGTCAACAAGACACTATGGAATACTGCTCCAGCTGTCGTCAATGCATACTACAGCCGCAACAAAAACCAGATTATGTTCCCTGCAGGAATCCTGCAGCCTCCATTCTATCACAGACACTTTCCCAGGTCTCTGAACTATGGCGGCATTGGAGTTGTTATAGGTGAAGTACTTTCTTTTTTTTCTTTTCTGGCTGATTAATGTGTACCTTACGTGGCACTGGATGAACTGCAAGCTTTGTTTGCCTGTAGGTCTGTTTGCATAGTAAAGATAACTCTACTATTTAAAGTGCTTAAGACATACAATGTTTAAAGAAATATTTTGCGTTTGCGCAAGTAAACTGAGCAAATAAAAAAGTCAGGAATAAAGAAATGTTTTAATTGGTTTTGAAAACGCATGATTTCTCTCTCCATTCGCCATTTTCCCATTTTTTCTCCAATCGATAACATAATTTCTCATTCTTCCTTATATTTGTAGGTCACGAGATAACCCACGGCTTCGACGACAAAGGCCGTCTATTTGACTGCGACGGCAACCTTCACCGCTGGTGGTCAGACTCCGCGATAGAAGCCTTCCATCGTCGTGCGCAGTGCCTGATCGATCAGTACGGACGATATGTGGTGCCTGAGGTCAATATGAAGCTGGATGGTGTTAACACTCAGGTTGTTTGAACTTATATCTTTATCCAACGAGAGCAAAGCACTGCAAGGTTTTTTTGGCGTGTGGCCAAAATCGGTCTGAACGCCGTCATTTTGTTTTTCTATATATTTCACCAAACAATTGTTTACCAACAGCGACCTCCTTTTTTTTGGGTGGGAAATAATCAAATAACTTCTCCCGCTCTGGGCGGAGTGGGAGGGCGTATCACTCTTACTGACTAAAACCCACCCGTGTTCCTTCAGTTGCCATGTTGCCGGGGACACGATCTCCCTTTTGGACTTCTTCGCAACACCGGCAGGCGCCCTCCTGGCAATGTCATTCGAGCGCCAAATAATCTTTGTAGCAGTGAAACAAGTGACGTGACATTTTACAGATTGAGAAATATTGCCTTATCTAGATTTATAGGCGCTTTTAATCTTTTCTAAGCAGTTCAGAACGTACATGGTCTAGTGGTTGGAAGCTTGACTGCTGAGCATGGATCCCCTAATTACGTAACACACAGTCACATGCAGTCTGTTTCATTTTGACAGTGCAACAACATTCATTGCGTTATTTAACGTTGAGAGACAAATTTTTCGAACATATGAACGATGTATCGTGATTGATCGTGTGTTTCACAATAAGGGTGCAGGTCGGCAAAGTTATTAAGATTTTTCGTAGCAGCAGCCTGCAGTCTGAATTTGTACCGGTTGATGGCAGTAAGCTCGCCACTGATAAAGCTCTAGTAGAAGGTTCTTATGGCGCGTGGTCAAATACATTTCACAAATAAGTATTTCCAGTAGTATATACAAAATCTATGGTATTTACCAACAGCGCCTTCCTGTCAATGTCATGGAGCGCCAAAAGATCCTTGACGCACCTTACAAGAGACTTAAACATAAAAACTGGGAACACATTGGCCGCATTCCGACTTACGCCAAAAGTGATTATATCGCGTATCCGACCAAATTTAATAGTCACAAAATATAAGGGTTATTGAGTAAAAATTGTGACTTTGGAATTTGGTCGGATTCGCGATATTATCACTTTTAACGTAACACGGAATGCGGCCATTATAGGACGCGTCCGTAAGCCGCGGCTGACAGTTGCGACCGATGAGTGCACGGTCTACGGACGCTCTGGCTCGCCGGATATATTTGCCTTTCTTCCAAAATTGTCAACTACAGGGAAACATGTCGAGTAGCAATAGTGAGGACGCATTTATTGAATTAGTGGCCACCGAAAATAAATAACAAATAAAAAAAAAAACAAAACAAATAAAAAATTAAGAAGCATTTGGGTCAGTCGTCGGACGTCCGCGGCTGAAACAAATATTCATCCGGTCAGATTTCTACCAGACGTACGAACGCTCAAGAACGGCCCAAAGTCACGTCCACAACTTACGACCGATAGTTTGGACAGTGTAGTGTTAAATGTACTATCCAGATACAAATAAGCCGCGGCTTACAGACGTGTCCCATAATGTGTTTCCAGCTTATCAAGCGAAATTTGGGATTACTATACACCTCTATTGATATACAGACGTGCAGATGTTATGTTAACCTTCTCGTCTTCAGGGCGAGAACATAGCAGACAACGGTGGCGTGAAGCAGGCATTCCGCGCGTACCTGCACTGGGTTCAACGAAACGGCGTCAAGGGTGAGACGCTGCCTGGACTCAATCATACCCACACGCAGCTGTTCTTCCTCAACTTTGCACAGGTGAAACTAGACTTATATACACGTATACTTTAACACTTTAGACTCCACCCAGTTTTCATAGAACTCATACGCCATGCCGCCGTACATATTGGAAGTGAACCCTCCGGGAGGGTTACCGGTAGAACTTTTTCGTTATAGTTAACCATCGCGGACAATCAACGGCATTAGGTTTAAAACCATGTTTTAAAACACTGTATAACGAAGTAAAATAGTGTTTTCGGGGGGTCTTGTCGCTTACGTAGTTTCCAACCTGTGAATATTTGTAAACGTAAACAAAGGATTTTTTTTAAATCTTGAATTTTAAAACCAACGCATTTATTAGTAGGTACTAATAAATCTTGTTAAAACATATATCAGATTTTATTTTCACGGTTGATAATACCCTGTTATTATAGACGTAGGATGGATAAATAAATAACAATTGTTATTTCCAGGTGTGGTGCGGCGCGATGCGTCCAGAAGCAATGCGCAACAAGCTAAAGACGGCCGTACACTCGCCGGGAAGGTTTCGCGTCATCGGCACACTCTCCAACTCGCACGACTTCGCACGGGAATTCCAGTGCCCGCCCGGGTCACCCATGAACCCAACACACAAGTGCACAGTTTGGTGATACAGTCATAGTCTTACTTCATAAAAACACGGGTTAGCAGCAAATACAAAAAATTTAGGGTCAATTTCACTAATGAAACTAAACGCAAACACTTGACCTGTCATGAGCATAAGAGCTGTCAGTGTCATCGACTCCGATGTGACAGAACTTGATCGCGGTTTAGATGTTCTAATCGTGTTCAATTTCATTGGTGAAATTCACCTTTAGTATTTAGCCACAATGCCACTGATGTGTAGGAGCCCTTTGGAAAGTTTGCTCATAAGAATATGCTCGTGACCAATAGGGAAAAAGGTACTTTCAATGATAATATAATTATTAATATCAACTACATTATTATTATTCAACCGACAAACTGCTACACCCCGAAACTCGTAGCACAATTGCTACGATACTATGCCCTTGCTGCTACGAGTGCTACGAAATTAGACAGTCTCGGAAAAAGGGCTACGTGCGCAACGTGGAGTTCTCCTAAGGCTGGATTTAGTGCTCGACCGATGGTCAGTGCTGATATCGGTCGCGTACCGATTTATATGGACTCGCGCTCGCAGACCCTCGGTGCTACACTATACACGTCCATTTAGCGTCAGCGTCTTGGTTCGCGCGACCGACGTCAGCATAACACTAAATCCAGCCTTAGTAATTTTTAAATAATCCTCCACTAATTTTATTTCTCAACAACATGTGAAATCAAGTATTAATTTAATACAATTCATTCTCAATTTTTTGCTTTGTTATCTAGTCGGTGACTCAGGGACCAATGCGAATGATAACTCATTTGCCTGTTCATGTATTTAATCTAAATTCAATTTTTTATCACACTTTAGATAAAAGTTATGTTCAGTCATTGCCTTTCAGTTTTGTTCAGTCATTGCTTCGAAATTAAAAATCATGCCGTCGATTGTTTCAAATCACTTACATACAATTAATTCAAGTCATGACGTATTTCTTTATACCGAACCAATAAACAAAACTTAAACATCACTTACTTTGATAAACAACTTTAAACCACCTATTATAAAGCAGTTTTTGGAACAAACACTTTTCGATTTGTGCCTTTGTTTTTCAGTGAGCTGGACTTAACTGAATGTTAATCTTGCGTTTTAAAGGTTCCGTAATCAACAAGAAACCCTTATAGTTTCGCCATTTCTGTCTGTCTGTCTGTCCACGGATTAGCTCAGAGATTCTTAGTACTAGAAAACTGTAATTTGGAACGGGTATACCTACTTATTAATCACGCCGAAAAAGAGGTAAAATGAAAACAAAAAAATGAGTTCTTTTTTTTTAATGTCGTTGGAAAGTTCGTTCAAAAATATTGTGAGTGTGTGAAAACCATTTTTGGATGTAGCGATCCGTTTGCGAAATATTAAGCTTTAAAGTGTTCATTTTTCGAGTTAAGTGTGTCCCCCCCCTGCCAGCTAAATAGCTAAATGGTTGGTTTTGGATATGCGAAAAAATTCACAGCAGTAATACGTAGTATATAAATTTTGAAATTAAAAGGAAAACTATCACAGCTAAGTAAGCTCTACAAGTAAAAATCGACCAACTTACATTTGCAGCTGCAAAAACATGTACTCCCATACGGAATGTATGGGAGAAATTGTTTTTCAACTACAATGTTAAGTTTGTTCTTGGTATAAAATCATCCCAACTAGGGGACCATTAATTGTGCGTGGTCCGACACGCACTTGGCTGGTTTTTGTTGTTCTTAATAATTAGTACATGTATGTACACTTTGTCACTCAATCACTAAATGGTTATTTATGAATAGATAGTGGGTAAGACGATCCATGAACCCAAAGAATAAAGATCGAATATTATACAATGTGGAGACAACAATACTACAATAAAATTAAATGAAAACACTGGCAATACTGATGCATACGAGTCTTTAGGAACTATCAAATAAATCCTACAGACCATTCAGTATAACTTGTCCCTTGCCGTCATGTTGGCACCATTGCTTGTCAGCTTAGTTTCAATACATATAGAGTTCAAAATGACCAGTCGCATCACGGGTCAAGTTATAATGAATGGACTATAGGCCGTCTTTAGATTATGCCAATCTTTGACTAGCAGATATAGTGAGTAAACTATAGGATTTTTTTTTCGTATTCAGTCTGGGAATGGCATTAGATATACGCAGTTTAAATTTATTGTCGTCTGGATCTTGTATTTATAAAGACGAGAAATAGTAAGTCGATTGTGATAATAATATTTTTTGTCATTTGTATTTTATTATTAAAGTTTAGTATTAACTTTATTTTAGTAGTTGTACATTTTCTAGTTCAGGATTTATTTGTAAGCGGTTTTATGAAAATAGGTTTTCGCATTTGGATTAAAGATATTTATGTAATAGTTTTGTTTTCTTAACCTGTCAATACCCGATTAATGAAATTAAACACAATTAATAATAAAATTAAACTAGCTAGCAAAATCCCATCAGTGTGATGAGTAGGCAGGATGAAACAAAAAAAGAATCTTTTTTTTTGGGGGGGGGAGCAACAAGCGGATGGCGAAATACTGTTTTTTGTGTTGTTTTATCGTGTTTGGTATAAAAAAAACCCGTCACGTCTGAATAACAAAAAGAAACCGACGACCCTTACAGTAGTCGCATATGATGTGTAACATCTGACATCTCACCTTGGTAATAAGCAATATTAAAGGGGCGGGGCCTCGTCAAGGTCGTTTCTGACGGCCAACTCTAGCACCGTAAAATCAAATAGCGCACGCTTCCCCGGCTTCCTGTTACACACTTCCGTCCCTTTTCACGAAATCACTCCCACAGATTGCAGGAAAGATGTCACACATCTAAAACTTTTTTATCATATTATATAGATATCGATACCCATCCACCACGGTCTGTTTATACATTATTCTTAGAAAAATATAAGGTTCTATACATTATTCTTAGAGAAACATACGGGTTTTAAAAAAAAATATATTTTTCTTGACTTATCAATGGACCACCGGTTAAAAGGTGAGCAGAAAATGTAGTACCATCATACACTATATTTGATTCTAAGCCGTGAATTACTCGTATGAATTTTCTTATTAAACAAATTAAGAAAAGTGCCTGGCCTGGGAATAGCACTTGAATCCCAAGACATTAATGTCAATTAGTATTTTGCGATGCGAGCAACAAAGGAGATGGGAAACGGTGGGCCTAAATGTAAAGTTGAGATATGATCTAAAAAATTTGTCATATTTTTTATCCTTGAATATCAAAAATCAGCTCAATTCTCAATCCAGAAGCGGAGAAATATGATAAAGATAGTTTTCGTGAGATTAACGGTTAAAGTAATCGATGACACAACTACAAAAAGAAAACATACCCACACTAGGTAGCACTAGGTAATATAATTAACTCAAAGTAATTAAATGCACTAAATATACTTTTATATAATATAGTGCATTTAATTTAAATAAAACATCATTAATTATTGAAAAACTAAAATAATGATTATCAATTTCATATCGATTAAAATCAGTCTTAAAATTTTTAATCTGTGTCAAGTGGGCAGAATCTCGAAGGTAAACATTCGGTATTTAGTAATTCGGCATAGCAAGTTTTCGAAGTTCCGTACATCCGGCTGATGAACATTCTATATTAAGTAATTCGTCATAATAAACTTTAGAAGTTCCGTACATCGCGATTATGAACATTCTATATTAAGTAATTCGTCATGACAAACTTTCGAAGATCCGTACATCGCGATTATGAACATTCTAAATTAAGTAATTCGTCATAGCGTACATTCTAACTCCCGTTAATCGAAATTTTAAACTTTATAAATACAATTCATCGGCATTTTAAACATCGAAGTTCAGTAGTGCAGTCCGTTTTGAGTGCTTTCCCGATTATTTTTCATTTTCAACGACCACTGCTTTGTTTTTTACGGATTCTGACCCTGCCTGCCTTGTACGACCCTTGCTTTCACACTGGACACCTAAGATCGCTCACACGATTGAAATTGATATTTTGGATTTTACTGCCGCTTTGTGGATTGGATACTATGGATCGCTGTGTGAATTGTGGGATAGCAACTAGTCACTGCTATACACTAATATATGTTTGAATCTATAAATTGACACCGATTTAATCTTGTTACATTCAGGCCCAAGAGTGTGTGTAATCGTTTCCGTCTCCCTTGCAATAATCTAACTTTTATCCTAATAAAGCGGCGAAAAAGTTGCTGCAAAACATAAAAAGAATATGCAAATGACCTTTACTTTTTATTACTTAATCAACAAGTATCATTCAAAAAAAGTTCATCTAAATTAAACATAATAGAACAAAATACGAAAATTTATTTCATACAAAAGCAACAGCAGTGTAGACAATTCTAAGACGAGGAGCGACCGAAGACATTAAGAACCCCTAATAGTTGCTCACTAATACCTATATAAAAAGTAATAAGCAACTTTTAGTTGCCCGTTTGTTTTAGTAAAGGAAATCACTCTGTATAAATTAAAAAGTATGACACAACACTCAATCCATTCCATACAAAAATTTGCCAATACAGAAGATTGAAAAATATATACCGTACCAGATGCCGTACATATTTAAGTAGATAGGTACGGTATTTACTTTCTTCATTCTTCTTTAGCTTTTTTAACTAAAGTTAAGTAATTCATAAATCAAGCGCTGATGAATCATAAGATCTTGCTAATAAACATAATTGCGTACTTCGATGCTTTGCACGTCGTCATTGCTCCAAAGAGTTTGGACTTCGTACTCCGAGTCACGAGACATGATGCCGTGTAGGCGTCGCTCCCACCGCGCGCGCACCAGACGGGCGATCTCGAGCCACAGTCGCGCCTCCAACACTGTATTGAATAGTAGAAAAAATAACATCAATTTCACAGTATAATTATGATTTCACAGATATGTGCCTAGTTGATGGCATGGTTCCCCTATGGGACTTAAAAATATCTAGCCAATTATGGATGTACCAAAGTCATGGGCGTACCCAGAGGGGGGCAGGGGAGGGCAGCTGCCACCCCCTGGATTTTGTATGCCTTTTGTTTGATTTTGTATTGTTGTCGATAAATATTGTTAGAGTTACGTTAAGACTTACTTTACAATTACAATATATTATTTGAGAAAAAACTGCGCTGCGCGGCCGGTCATGTTGTTGTATCATGCAAACTACACGAACGCAGCAAGCAAGCACACAGTTTATTTCTTAAGTAACCTATAGCTTATGATCTTCTACAGGTGTTTCCTCTTCACACTACATGTAGTGTGAAACATGTGCCTCGGCTTTAGAAATTTGTTTTGCCCGCCCTGACCCAAAAGCTGGGTACGCCCATGACCAAAGTCATACCTCTACCTAACCCTTCACGGAATACCAGCATAATGTTGTGCTATCATCATCTTCTTGACCATATCCGAATTTATTTGAAGTAGGCACAGAATGTCTTTTCCTACCGTGCAAGAACTTAAGTTACTTATTAGCCGTCTTCTCTGGATTTACTTTCTTCATGCACCATAAAACTTATAAGCTCCTCGTGAAGCAACTCGTACTACCACCATACTTATTTCTACCACCGTGCAATGTTCCTATGATTCGATTTTAAGGGTATGCAAGTGTTATTACAGAGAAATGAGCCATTTCAGCTTTGTTTTTGGAATGGCAACGCATCTGCGACGCCTCTGGGTGAATATAGGCGGCACTACAGCCCCGGCCTGCTTCGGCCCCGACTCGATAGCCGCCATTCTCCAAACCGCAGTCGATAAACTATGCGCCTGGTTTAGAAAATGGAGGATTGAAGTCAATCCCGCCAAAAGCCAAGCGGTTTTCTCTTCGAAACCGTTTAAAAAGACCCAACCCCGTCTCCCCCGACCCATCACCATGCTAGGCAAGCCTATCCCGACCTCGCCACCGAGGTCCTTTGCGATCGCGACCGCGTCCCCGAGTAAATGATACTCCCCCGACCCTTGTTCGATAACGAGGTGCCAGCAGTTGTTGCAGCTGAGCACGTAGCTTTAAATTCCCCGACTAATAATCATGATCAATACTTTGATCCAGCCCGTCCCATCCTTGATGTCCTCCCTTCGGTTGAGAGGTTCGTACTCCACAGGGGGTGCCCCTTAGCGAGCGTTCACCTAGTTTTAATTAGCATAGTTGAATAACCCCTGGCTGGAGGTTTTAAGTATAGTAGCTTAAGGCACCCACAGGAAAGCCCGGTTAAGTAGTCATGATCTCAGAGGTCAACTACGAGATGCCAAACCTAAAAAAAAGCAAAAAAAATCAATAATGATATTTTACATTCTTAGTGTTTTTTTTTTTAGTATCGACTGCTGAAGTTTTATTATGATACCCCGCATGATCTTGGGACAATTTTTTTTTCGAGACTGCATTTTGACGTCTAAAATCTGCCATTTTGATTTGATAAAACAAAGCTTAGCCTATTACCATCGCGCGCGCCTTAGACGAGTCGATAGACACCTCATGTACTACTTACTACAAACCACCCAGCTGTCAAGATGCTTCGAGAGTTTGGAATGCCACATACAAAGATACACAGATACATCTACTGTACTGTCTTTGCTGTAAGCGCAGCTGGGTAAAAAGAACTTACGGAACAGGAAAGAGAAGGCGGTAAGGAACAGTGGGTTGATGTTGCCGTTGACGACAGCCATGGTGTAGAGGAGGGCCCCAGCTGTGGGAGCCTGTCGCAGGAACAGGCCGCGCAGGGTCGCGCCCAGCCATGGCAAGAACAGGTACTCGCTTAATGGCGAACGCTGGAATGTACCAATTTAAAATTAATAAAAAACCAAACTAAGTGTAATTTACACCTCTGCCTGCCCTAAAGGCTCCGCATACAGGCGCGACGCGCGACGCGACTGTTTGTAGGAGCCTTAACCCGGCGGGAAAAACAGTCGTGATGTTAATAAACAGTACCCTGTCCTGTACCCTAATTGCGTAATACACGATCGATCACAATCTGTTTTGATTTGAAACAGATTGCAAATCCATTGCTTCATAAGTTGGAAAAAAAATCTGCTCATCAACGTAAATAACGCAATGAATGTTGTTGAACTGTCAAAATTAAATAAATTAGTCATAATCGTTTACGAAAATAAGTTACGCAATTAGGGTACTGGGTTTAATCACCAGGACAGGCCAAAGTGTTATTGGGGTTTTTCCATATAAAATGTCTCAGTTAGCAGCCTTTTTTATTTGGGTGGGAAATTATCAAATAACTTCTCCCGCTCTGAGTGGAGTGGGAGGGCGTGTCAGACTCTTACTGACTAAAACCCACCCGTGTTCCTTCAGTTGCCCTGTTGCCGGGGGGCCACGATTTCCCTATCGGCCCATATTCGCAGCCCCGGCAGGCATTGGCCCTACCCAGCAAACATTTTTGTCATATAATCAAACATTTATATGACCTTGAGTCTTATTAAAGTTATTTTACAGTAATTTTTTTAACCCTTTGTCATGTACCGGTGCATTACGTGTCCGAATAGTCATATACATTTGTTGTCGTATAATAATGTCATATAGACGTTATTTCGATTTTTTTTTACTATCGTTATATAATAGCGTCTGCGACGACATCTATAAAACTTACTTATACAACTTTTTGTCGTGTAAACGTTTTCGTAGTATAAACGTCATAATACTGACAATTTTGTCATATAATTACCTTTTAAACATCTGCTAAACGGATAATAATTGTTTACACGTAGTATTTGTAACCATTATATATAAGTCGAATAAGTATTATGAGTGCAACCTGTATGCATCTTAAAGTATCACAAACATGATATACGATCGCTATTTAATTAATACTCATATCAAAGGTTTATAATAACCTTGTATACAACTTCCACCATTTTGAAATCAAATTTATCATATTTATTTAAGTACTGTTTAGTACAACATGGATCTAATTGTAGATAATTATTTGTAGATCATCTACGCATAATTGTAGATCATTGTGGGATTGTGGGTGGATTTTTGGTTTACCTAAAACAAAAGTATTATATATATATAAAATATAAACTCTTTGAACTAAGTTAGCAAGGCGTTTATTATTTTATTATTGATCCCTAAATTAACTGTCATGGCGTACACATTTACAATGAACACGCAGTTTATAGGTCGGGAAGTTATATAGTTGTCATATGACGCAATCACTTAATAAATTATTAATAAAAATATGTGAAAACATTAAAATTTTGAAAGCGCTTAAAAATTTTGTTCCGAACGTATATCACATTAATCAGTAAACTTGATTGCACAATGGTTTACAACTGATGAAATGGTTTTATCACGTCAAATAATAAATAAAAAAAATGCAACATTAACTCAGCTGTCAAAAACACCACCAAATTAAAACGTAATAATCTGTTATAATTCATTCAAGATAAGCATCATCTTTAAATAACAATAACACAACGATTACATTATATAAAAGTAATATTGTGTGGCATTACTCGACACGAAGTCGAATACACGCCGCGACAGCTATCATTACATGACTTATAGTCAAATCGCCGACGTGTATATGACTACTATGCGACTAAGTAGGTATTTATATGACTGTTACATGAAACTCTTAGCGCTTTTAGTTGAATAAAATGGGCCCTAATGCCGTTGAGTAAACGTCCTTATGGCATTTATACGATTATACTAAATAACATTAAGTTACCACCAAAACGTCTACACAACGTCGTAAATGTTTGCTGGGTAACGGACCCCGTCAATTCTGCTGACATCTCTTTGAGGCGCGCGTGGAACACAACGCGCCGTCGACCCGGGCTTGGTCCTCACCGGACGGCGAGCTACCCATTGCTCACCGTCCGCAAGCCCGCGCCTACGGTGGCCGGAAATCTTCCTGTTATTCCCAACGCCCAGAGCGTCTCCTCCTGCTCAGTTAGCAGCCTGGAATCTGGTTTTGTGCCTGATTGGCCCAGGCTCGCCCTTTAATAGTTAGAATTTAAGGCGACACTTTAAACTGAAGATCACGTCTAAACGAGTTGTGTTTATGATTTGGAAAAAATATATGTTAAATAAAAGCATTTTTTTAATAACTTAATCTGTGAATATTTTAGATAATGTTTATATTACGTAGTGTAATTAGTTTGTAAAGTTATGTCCAATGCGGATAAAAAAACTAAGAATTACGCAAAAACTTTCAAGCGTATTTTTCTGAAAGCTTCACATTTTAAAGATCATTTAATTATTTATCTTTTAGTATACGTGTTTTATTAAAATACCTTTTGATTTATGTATAATAAATAATAATGCGTCTAATTTGGGACAGCGCTCCTTAATGGGCGAGTCCTATTACTGGCTGGACATAGGACGCGTTGCGTGAGCTCAGTACAGAACACGCAAGCTAACCACTTAGGCCTGAAACTGCGTTAAGCGGACGTCCGCGCGGTTCCATACAAAAGTGCTCCGTTACGGGGACACGCGCGGGTATCCGTCGCAGAGAAGCGGGTCCCGCGCTCGCGCCACGTGTCTCGCCTCAGTGCGACGGACGCCCACGCGGGAGCATGTGCGGTGGCGCCAGCGGGTTTGCAATGTAATCCTATACTATTAAATGAGCATTCTCATTCTCTATTTTCACCAGAGCAGAGCTCGGTCGCCTAGGTACTACTTAATATATTAAGTTCTCCATCGACATGGCTGTGCATGCACACCATTAAAATGGAACTAGCGATACTGCGTAAATAAAATAATCCGTTCTCTGCGACGGAGCGTTCCCACGGAGCCCCTCCGCGTGTCCACGCGCGTAGACACGCGGCGGGTGCCCGTAGCGGGCGCCCGCTTAACGCAGTTTCAGGCCTTAACTGGCATATATCTGCGTCTTAAACATAACTAGCGAAATGTGACTGTACCTATGATAGACAATGGCAAGAATGTCCATTCAATTGCAGATCACTCTCAGTTTTAATTAGGAACTAAGTAAGTACCTACTTAAGTTTTCATTTACTAAATACATTGTAACAGCAAATCAATTTTCACGCTTCCCCCAAGACCTAGGCCAATACTATTATAATACCGTTTAAAAAATGTTTATTACTCAATTACATTTCTTATCAAGTCACAAAATTTTAATCAATGTATTCTGGTACATAATGGTCAATTATTTATGAATAAAACACAACTACAGAAACAATAAAGAAGTCGGTATTGTTGTCACGAATATAAAAAAAGAG
This sequence comes from Agrochola lychnidis, assembly GCA_963680765.1. Taxonomy (NCBI): domain Eukaryota; kingdom Metazoa; phylum Arthropoda; class Insecta; order Lepidoptera; family Noctuidae; genus Agrochola; species Agrochola lychnidis. The sequence goes on from OY796853.1 coordinate 20,204,641, forward strand.
TTATACGAACATAAATGTAGGAAACAGCAGAATTTTTTTCGCAATTTCTGGTTTGATCCCATAGTAAAAGTTGTTCATAATGATGAGTAAAGTCACGTATTAAAGTTTGCGCACTGGATAAAAACTTATCCTGTATAATATTGTTTAAGTTAGAGAAGAAAATTGGTCTGAGTCCTTCGAAGTAATCCTGCAAAGTGCACTTTGCAGGATTACTTGAAGGACTCAGACCAATTTTCTGGGTCTAAAAGAAAGGGGGTTTTTATTCTTGTCGTATTCACATGCCTTGCTATAAGGTAGCCACTGATTAAGTTCCATTAAATCAGCGAGCTGCACCGCGGAAACCAGTAGTATTAACAGTCTAGTTTACTTGTATGAATGACCTCAAGCCGATCTGGGAATGTTATCATTACGAACACGGCGAAGGAAGCGCGAGCGCGTAAAGAAACGTCTTTTTTCAATCAATCACCCGGATACCTAAGTAAGTCTCACATAGTAATGTAAGGTACCTACCAAGTACTTGTGGGGATGTTATTGGATTCGAGCATGAGATTTTGGACATCATCTCTATTTAACATCAGTAAATAATGCAAAACAGAGATAGAACTAAGTATTTTGCACCCTAATTGCGTTACACGATCAATCACAATCTGTTTCATTCTGACAGTTCAACAATATTCATTGCGTTATTTACTTGTTGAGCAGACAAATTTTTCGAACTTACGAAGCAATGGATTAGCAATAAACTTTTTCGGGTGACCACTGAAAATCAGTGCTGTGCTGTGGATCCCCATAGCACAGCACCATGTCGATTGGAAGCCTTCTTGTCACAGTCATGACGTGCCAGCAGCTGCGGAATATTTCTGTTTGTGCTCTATGCTCTATTTAAATCCATTGTTTTATTTTATTGTTCTCTTCTTTTATGCACGTGTTTTCTGTGACAAATAAATTTATTTTTCTTTCTTTGTTTTCTTTCTTTCAATATCCTTCAAAATGATTCAGATTATGATTGATCGTATGTTACGCCATTAGGGTGCAGGTGCATACCTAACTGTATAACGGAACTACTTTACAAAAAATTCTGCGTTTGAAAAATTGGTTTAAATCGCATAGCTTTTATCCAGTCGACGAATTTCTTACCAAAAACTCATGTCAGTCCTACCACCTCGGGAATGCATTGTTCGTTTTAACTGTCAATAAGGTACATTTTCTAAATCGTCCAAATTAAATTTCTTGCGTATTGATTCCCATTTGAAATCAAAACGCAAGAAAATAGATTTGGACGATAAAACGGATGAATGATGACGATGAATTTGGACATTTAAATTGAATAACCCTTTTCTTTATTTTAACATTTAAATTGGACTTGAACAAATTTTTCTTTTCGTTCATAAAATTCTCAACGCTAAAACTCGAGTTTAATACTTTGTTTTATTAACTTGTCTGTAATTGTACCTATGTGATTTTTTAAATAACTTGGGTACCTACATTATCTGTTGAATATTTGCATGCCATCACTACATGGCGGAATGTGTCTTTGCTGAATTTTATATATACCATCTTTTGTACCACATTTTATGCAAATAAATGATTTTGATTTTATTTGATTTAAATGTATATATGGGTGTCTGTGTGTATGTATTATAACGTAAATGTTTGTATTTTTAGAAAGGAAAGTATTCAAGAATAAATCATGGTGAAAGATGCACGTAAATATGTCGTAGTTAAACCTTTTCAAGGAAATGCGAAAAGATCCGATTACAAAATCGTGAAGACCGATATACCTCCGTTAGAAGATGAACAAATCCTCGTCAAGGCGGAGTGGATAAGTGTGGACCCATATCTGCGACAATTTAGAAATGACACCGAGCTTCCTTACGACCAAGTCGGTTACCAAGTTGGAATTGTTCTGAAGACAACGAACGAAAACTACCCAGTCGGCACTCGGGTAGTATCACACTACGGATGGTGTACTCACTGCGTGATGAGTCCTGACAAAGTCATAGTAAGCCCCAATTTTGGTTTCCCACATACTGTTGCCAGTAAATTGCCAAAAGGTTTAAAAGGTTTGCCTCCATCTTTGGCTTTAGGCGCCGTCGGCTTTCCGGGTGCTGCTGCATACTTCGGGCTTAACGAGATTTGTAAACCTAGACAGGGACAGACATTAGTGGTCACGACAGCTGCTGGTTGCGTCGGTTCCATAGTTGGGCAATTAGCAAAGATGAAGGGTTGCAGGGTGATAGGATTCACGGGCACTGATGCCAAGGCGCAGTGGTTGACGAGAGCGCTTGGCTTCAACTATGCGTTTAACTACAAAACTGTAGATGTCACTAAAGCCTTAAAACAAGCTGCTCCAGGCGGCATCGACTGCTTTTTTGATAATGCAGGCGGAGAATTAAGTTATATCATCATGAAACAGATGAAAAAATATGGTAGAGTTGCAGTCTGCGGGGCTATAAGTGCTCATAACCAAACTCCTAACAAAATATTCAACCAAAGCGTCCTGCAACGGACCATTCTGTTAAAGCAGCTCAAAGTTAAAGGATTTCTAGCTTTCCAATGGTATATTCGGTGGCATGAAGCATTTGATGATCTGACGAAATGGATCCAAAGCGGGGAGTTGAAGGTCAAGGAACACGTTACTGAAGGTTTCGATAACATCGTGGATGCAATGTCGGGAATGCTCGCCGGTCAAAATTACGGAAAAGCAGTGGTCAAGGTCTGAATAAACGTTGCGTTATGATGTTATGTTACATTTTTCTTTCTTTTTTTATGTGAATTTTATTAGCACGGTGAAAATAAATGCAAATATCATTTCCCGGCACTCTCTTGCTCACAATTTTTTTCCAATCCTAGGGTACATATTATGTAGCTTTAAGGTCATAGCACACATTTCAACTCGGAAAGGGATCGTCTCCGTATCGCCTTTCGCATCGCCGTCAAACAGGCATCAACCAGGGATGTAACGGGATATCCGTATCCGCATCCGCATAAATTTTGATATCTGCTAAACATCCGCTTTCTCAACTTTTGATTATAAAAGCTCCGCATCCTCATAATTTCTATGGGGATATTACCCCCACGTTGTTCGCTCAAATAGTGAATTTTGTTAAACTCGCTCCGAGCCAAATCTGCGGGCTCCAGTGTGAGTGACGCGTTCCTATTGCCTTACTCATATTTTCTAGGATATACAACATTAGCGGGAGGAAACGCCCGGGTGTCGTTACTGTGTGGATCGCCCGGAGGACACGGTGGAGCATACGGTGGAGGTCTGCCCGGCTTGCCTTCCCTGGTACGCAGGGTGTGGGGCGGCTCCAACAGTGCCTTAAGCATGGTTGCGAGTCGCCTGGACTGTGAATACATGGGTCACTGTTGTGCCGTCTCTCATGGGATGTCACAACGGTGACCAACCGTCATTTCTTGTATTTTTTTCCTTATTTTTGTTTGGTGTCTGTGCTTACTAACATAGTCGTAAGTTTTACGAACAATCTTGTTGAGTCTATGTTACTCTAATAATGAAAATGTTTATTCTATTCTATTATTACGTAATATTATGTAAGTTCCTATAGGTATTAAAATACTGTAATCTTTTGATAGCAAACAAAAAATATTATTAGGTAACATAACACCTATACTAAATGCAAGTCATTTAGGCTTGAAAACAATACTAGAAATAAAAATGGTTTATCATCATCAAACATACAAATTAAATGTAATGCTGTAGGTTTATACTTCCTTATCTCTAATACCAACGACTCAACCGGCAGTATCGCTAGCCTCCACACCGGTCTAATCGGCGTGCGGCGGCGGCGGCAAGCGACTATAATGCCTGCTACACGGCTGTCAACCGCGTCTACGACAGAGATGACCTTGGTTGACGACAGGCAGAACTGTTTGAAATTTGGTAGTAAACCACCATCTACACGGTGGCAGGCACTTTAGCCGCCGGGCTCATTTTTAAACAAAAGTTGTCCGACTTGCAACGTTCTGAAGCCGCCGCCGCCAACGGCCGGCGGCTAACCAGCCGGCTTTGGTGTGAATACACCTTAAAGTCTTATCTAATACGCTGCGATAATAATGACATTTGACGCTCCTAGAGACACACAATGACAATGATAGCACAGTTAACAGAATACCTAAATACTGCTTTGCCGTTGTATATAAACTCAGTCGCTCGTTACGTGTCGTTAAGTCGTGAACGATACATAGATCATAATGGTGAAGGCACGAAAGTACGTTGTTATCAACGAATTCAAGGGTTTACCCAAACGTGAAGATTTTGAAATAGTGGAATACGAGTTACCGGCCCTCAAGAATGGAGAGATCCTCGTCAAAATTGAGTGGTTGAGTGTAGACCCGTACATGCGGATATATACTTCACCTGAGCGGTACGACATGTTCGGCTTTCAGGTTGGTTTAGTGCAAGAATCGAATGCCCCCAACTACCCGGTCGGAACAAGAGTCATCTCCCATAAGGGCTGGTGTGATTACTGCATCCTCGACACTAATGAAGTCTATCCGGACTCTGGAAAAATTTATAAGTTACCAAACATGAACGGATTACCAAATTCATTGGGAGTTGGTGCCGTCGGAATGCCAGGCGCTACTGGTTACTTTGGATTCCTGGAACACTGCAAACCGAAAGCTGGTGAAACAGTGGTAGTGACGGGCGCTGCTGGGGCAGTAGGCTCCCTTGTTGGACAGATTGCAAAGATAAAGGGCTGCAAGGTCATCGGTTTTGCTGGTACTGATGATAAAGTGAAGTGGCTCGAGGAAATCGGTTTCGACAAGGCGATCAACTACAAGACTGCTGACATCGCGGCGGCTCTGAAGGAAGCTGCTCCTGAAGGTGTTGACTGTTACTTCGACAACGTTGGAGGGGAGATCAGCAGTGTGATTTTGAGTCAAATGAACTTATATGGACGTGTGGCAGTCATTGGGAGCATCAGTTCATACAACGCGGACCCCACTAATAAACCTAAAGCGACCCTAGTGCAGCCTTACATATTATTACGTCGATTATCCGTCAGAGGTTACGTAGTCTGGGAGTCGCTAGACCGGTGGTCCGAGGCATTTGATCAAATTCTTAAATGGATTCACAGTGGACAGCTGAAGCCTAAAGAACACATCACTGAAGGGTTTGACAAACTCTATGATGCTTTTATAGGAGTGCTGAATGGTGAAAATATTGGTAAAGCGGTTGTTAAATTATAGATTTTATTTTGTATCTTTTTTTTTTGGAAATATAGTTGTTTTTTTTATTCTTGTACAAATGCAATAATGGAATTCGTTTTATTTCTTTATTGCAATCCTTTCAAACATTTCTCTAAAGCTGATCACTTGCCCTTATAATGTAATACCAAGCACATTGAAAGCAAAAATCTTCGTAGGAATAGCGATTGAATCCAACTCTTATCAGTATTTTTCTTATTATTTAAATTCTTCTTAAGGGGACGATAACCGACTTTTAATGATTTTATACTGAAGATGACGTCTAAACGAGTAGTGTTAGCGATTTGAAAAAAATATATGTTAAATTAGAGCATTTTCCTAATATTTTAATATAGGCATATTTTTGATTATGTTAATATTACATAGTGAAATTAATTTGTAAAGTTATGTCTAACGCGAATAAAAACTGAGAATGACGCAAAATCTATAGAGCGTATTTTTCTGAAAACTTTACCATTTTAAAGATAATTAAATTTTTATTTTTTTAGTATACGTGTTTTATCAAAATATCTTTTGTTTTACGTGTAATAAATTAATGATGCGTTTAATTTGGGACAGCGCTCCTTGATGGGCGGGTCCTATTACTGGCTGAACGTACGACGTGTTACGTGAACTCAGTACAGAACACGTAAGCTAACCATTCAAGGTCACTGTCATATATCTGCGTCTTAAATTGTGCACACATAGAGATTTTCCATCAGACATTTCCAGAATGTATATTTTAACATATGCTTTTGCCCGCGGTTTTGCCCGCGTATTGGTAAAGAAAGAAAGAAAGAAACTAAATTTATTTGACCCAGGTTCACATAGTTATCAAAAACAAAAAAAAACTGAGAAAGCTTAATATATAATAGCGTATTGAGTGTGCCTCACGGCTGCGTCAAATAGGCCCAGTTCAGCATAAATACCAGACAACTAGTGCCTGACGCTGGTTTTCAACTGAACCTTATGTTAAGAGTACATCTTACGGATGTAAATCAATTTTATAGTGTGTGTGTAAATATTTAAATTAAAAAATAATAGATATGTGTAGCAATTAATAATAAAATCGATATGATACAATTAAGTTTAAAGATAATTAAATATTTATACAGTGGAGTTTTACAAAATTATTAAAATGGTATGGTTGCATAAGAAACAAAGGACTATCCGTCAATAAATAATAGATAACTTTATTATAATACAATTTATATCAATGAAACATTAAGGTTGACCATGTCTAGCTTCCGTTGCGCATCCATGAGATACTGCCGTAGGCGTCTTCTAAATGTGTCGATCGTTTCTATTGCTCGAAGAAGTGGTGGCAGGTTTTCTATTACACTTTAGAATCCACATATTCAAATTCAAATAATTTATTTTCTCTTCACAAACAATAGCATCTTATAATTTAGACAGACTTGAAAAACTGTGACAATAGTTTGTGAGAGACTGGTGTCTGCACTAGGGATACCTGTATCACAGATCACCAGGGTCCCACCACACGGTATGTAAACATAATCAATTAGTTAGTAAATGTGAAGGGATAGGGCATAACATAATATACTGAATCTATATAACATATAGACTCAGAGATTTAAACAATATAAAACAAATAAAGAAAAAAATAAGAATTAAATGCAAAAAAATAAATCAAAATGCTTGAACTATTAAGTGTCGGGAAGTTAGAGGGCTGGACTGTTTTGGTTGAGTTGTTCGCAAATAGATGTCAAATATTTCGCTCTTTGAAGCGCGCGTGGAAATTAGGTATATAGCAAATTAAATTAGCTACCGAGACTCCACAGACGAGATGGTTATCGATATCTAAACGCAATAAAACACAAAAAATAGTACTTTCAGTAGTAACCAAAGTTTTACCGATATGATGGAAATAAATGGGACTTTCTACCAGAAACAAGCGTTACCCAAGTAGCAATTATTTCCCGGCTCTGTCTTGTTCATATTTTATCCAATCCTAGTGTAATTAGGTGTAGCTTTACTCATGTATTATTCTAGGATAACATTGTTGTAGGTAACAACAAAATAATGAGACTGTAGATAGTCAACTTGCATAACATAAATGTAGTCCAATAAGGTTGTTTGTCCAACGGGACTTTACGGGACGTTAACGAGATGACGGTGCCGAAGTAGCGAAAACAAAATTACTATGAAAGAAAGAAAGAAGAAAGAAAATAAATTTAGGCACACAGTTTTCAAAAACAAAAACAAAAAAAAAAACAAAGAAAGCTTAAAACAGTATTGTGTGCCTCACGGCTGCGACAAATAGGCCCAGTTCAGCATAATGCCAGACAACTAGTGCCTGACGCTGGTTTTCAACTGAACCTTATGTTACGAGTACGTCTTACGGATGTAAATCAGTTTTATAGTGTGTGTAAATATTTAAATAGAAAATAAATAGATATGTGTAGCAAATAATAATAAAATCAATATGATACAATTCTGTACCTTCAGTGAAAAGTGATGTAACTGGAAAATCATGATTTTGAGAAAATTAATGTTAAAGTTTAAAAAAAATCTGACTCTTTGTCTACTTCACTAAAATAAGTACTGATTACTGACATTGGTAAACAATATCTTAGAGCACGATTTAGTGTAAGAAGAAACAGATTAATTTGTATAGTTTTTTATAATTTAAAAAGAAATCTAGTTGTATCACAACATATATTAAAGTCGTTTTATGTGTAAATTAATTTAAAATGACTTGAACCATTTTACACATTATTTATTGGTTGGTGTTTGATGATTATGTGTACCTAAATATATTAGTTTGTACTAATTCACATAGATCGCTTAATAAGAGTCACATACATTTGTATTAATATACATTAAGGTACTTGAAATATTTGTTCAGTTCACATTGATATTATTTAAAATGTATTTTATTACACATTAATAAATGTAAAAAATGCTTAGTTAGAGCACTTTACACCAAAATAAGCTTGTTCAATTTTAATCTTAGAGGGGTTCCAATGAGACCAAAAAATTGCATTTTTTTTACTGTTAAACTTAGTGTAAGAATATTAAAACTGATATAGGTCGAGATATATCACTTTTCACTGAAGATACAGAATAATGTTAAAAATAATTAAATATTTATACAGTGGTGTTTAACCAAATAATTAAAATGGCATGGTTGCACAATAAACAAAGGACTGTCCGTCAATAAATAATAAATTCAAATTCAAAAGTCATTTATTCAAACTAGGCTGAGAATCAGCACTTTTCGAACGTCAAAATTACATAAGACAGTCCAGTCAAGGGGTGTAAGGGGGGAGTGCATAACAACCAGACTCTCCAAATGTCAACCTCACCTGCACGCGGTGCACCCTGCTGCTAACCGACGAGGCTCTGACGACCGAAAAATGGCGGGATACCCATTTAATTTATCGACCAGAGAGCTCAAGAACGGGCAAGTTCACACGAGGTTTCTGGTCAGGATAGTTGGCATCAGTGCAGGATGTTGACTCAGGGTGACGGCGGATGAGTATTTCATATAGGTACCAACGGCGACATCCACAAGCCAAGTTAGTAGGCTTACTGCACGCTCACCAACCCGCATTTGACAAGCGTGGTGAGCTTTTTTGTCAAAACCCCTTTTTTCCATGGACCACACAAAAAACGATCCCCAAGTGCCCGGCGGCTCCAGGGGAGAGGCTAATGACAGTAGGCCGGTACCCCCTGGAGGCAGGGGTGATAATCTCCGGGTGAGTGTCTTAAACTGTCAGACGAATAAAGCTAGTCAAAAGGATTCCGACAAACTTAATATACTCACATATAACGTACGAACATTAAGAACCGAAGAGCGTTTAATGGAACTAGAAAATGCTCTAAACTATATAAACTGGGACATCGTAGGTCTGTCTGAAGTAAGAAGAGAAGGTGAAGATACTTTAGAACGAAATACAAACATTTTCTACTATAATGGCAGTAATGGAGGTCGGTCGGGCGTTGGTTTCCTGGTGGCAAAACGTTGGAAATCTAACATCATCGAGTTTGTGGCATATTCTGATAGAATTGCTTTGTTAAAGTTTCAGATCACAAAAAAGAAAACTCTGACTATCATTCAAGTCTATGCTCCTACGTCAGCACACCCAGACGATGAAGTGGAGGAGTTTTATGACCTGCTAAACAAAGCATGTGATGAACATAGAGGAGCATGGACTATAGTACTTGGAGACTTTAATGCCAAATTTGGCAGGGGAGAAAACCACGATAGTAAACGCATTATAGGACCTCACGGCTTGGGAAGCAGAAACAAACGCGGTGACCGCCTATTACAATTCGCTTTCGGACAGAGCTTGAGTGTTAGCAATAGCTTCTTTGATAAAAAGCCAAAACGCCGCTGGACCTGGTTTTCTTCTGACGGGGTTACCCAGAATGAGATTGACTTCTGTCTATCCTCCAGTAAACAAATTATTACTAAATTCCAAATTTTAAACAGAATTCGCTATTCTTCCGACCACCGACCACTTCGCGTGGTAGCGAGCTTTAACCACAAAATTCACAGAACTCAAATAATTCGAAATAGCATAAAACGAGTAGACCAAACTTCGTTAATCATCTGTAGAGATAAATTCAACTTGGAACTTAAAAACAGCTTTGATATTCTTAAAACACCAGAAGAAGATGACGTAGAACAACAATATTTAAATATAAAAAACAGTATAAAAATGCCAGTTCAAAAGTCAAACCTGTAAAGAGAAAGCTCCTTAAACTTAGTGAAGCAAGCCTAAAACTAATAGAAGAGAGACAAGATCTTGTTTTTAATACAACCGAATTCAGAAAAATAGATAGACAGGTCAAAAGGTGCATCCGAAAAGACGTAAGACACTTTAATGACAAACTAGTGCAATTGGCTTTGGAAAGCAACAGATCGTTAAAAATGGCTCGAAAAGGTGCTGACAAAGGTCGATCCACGATCACTAAAATCAAAGACCAGCTAGGTATTTTACACTCCAATAAAGACAACATCCTGAATATATGCACACATTTTTATAAATCTCTGTACATTGTCAAGGACAACGATTTTCCCTACTCCCAGATACACAATAATGTTTCCCTACCACAAAGTGCGGCTCCAATTACAGGTTTTGAAGTCCATTGCGCTCTGCGCAGTATGAAATACAGTAAAAGTCCTGGCGAAGACAACATCTCTACCGAAGCCCTGAAAATTGGAGAGCCCGTACTACTTCCTCACATCACCAACTTATTTAATTCAATACTGCAAACTAGTTCGTTTCCTGCTCAATCCTGCCACTCCACTATCATTTTGTTACACAAGAAAGGTGACAAATTTGAAATTAGCAATTACCGTCCCATCAGTCTAGTGTCGCATTTATACAAAGCGTTTATAAAGGTTATAGAGAACCGCATTTCAAACCAACTTGACTCCCACCAACCACCTGAACAAGCAGGGTTCCGAAGAGGCCTCTCCACCACTGATCACCTACAGTCCCTTAACCAAATAATCGAGAAGTGCACAGAATTCAAAATTCCTCTTTATTTAGCATTCGTCGACTACGCCAAAGCGTTTGACAGTATCTACCACCACTCACTATTCAAGGCACTCAAAAATCAAAATATAGAAACCACCTATATAAATATCTTGCAGAACATCTACCGGAATAGCACAGCCGCTATCAAAATCTCGACCACTGGACCATCCTTCCCTATCGAAAGAGGAGTCAAGCAGGGAGACCCGCTGTCCCCTAAGCTTTTCACTGCCACTCTAGAAGAGGTTTTTAAAAACCTGTCCGACCTTTGGGCCAACAAAGGAGTAGTAGTCGGCGAAAAAAGGTTGACCAACCTGCGTTTCGCCGACGATATTGTTTTGTTTTCATCTTCGGCAGCTGAATTAGGTGGAATGCTTAATGAATTGAACAAGGCGAGCCTTGAAATTGGTCTTCGAATGAACATGTCAAAGACCAAACTCATGACTAATAGCGTTAAACAAACACAGTTTGTAGAGGGTATGGAGATTGCATATGTCCCAGAATGCATCTACCTCGGCCAAATAGTTTCCTTCCAGGCGAGACAAGAAAAAGAAGTTGCTCGCCGCACCGAAAACGCCTGGAAGAGCTATTGGTCGATGAAAACCCTTATGAAAGGAGATCTTCCAATTTGCCATAAACGCAAATTAATGGACATGTGCATTCTCCCTATCCTTACATACGGCGCTCAAACCTGGTCTTTGACTGTTCAACAGAGGACCGGGCTCGAGGTTTGCCAGCGAGCGATGGAGCGCAGTATCCTTGGAGTTCGACTTACCGACCGGATACGGAACACGATACTGCGCTCTAAGACACAAATCGCTGACGTCACCCAAAAAGCAGCCAAGCTCAAATGGGATTGGGCCGGACACGTTTGCCGCATGTCGGATGCATTGTGGGCTAAAACCACTACAACATGGGTTCCTGAAAACGTCCAGCGGCATCGTGGAAGACCCAGGCGTAGATGGCGGGACGAACTTGACGCTTATAGGAGGGATTGGTCTATATTGGCTCAGGATCGGGTTGGGTGGAAAAAGGAAAGGGAGGCCTTTGCCCTGCAGTGGGACATTACGGGCTAATTATTATTATTATTATTAGTCCCCCAAAAACGCCCACCCTTCACCACTTCCTAGTGCCTTTAGCTGGGAAGAAGAAGTAGCACAACAAACTCCCCAGCAGCACAGCTGTCTGTTCAAGTTAGAAAAAATTATTCAATACAATAGTATGCAAAATTATTATGCAACACAAAACATTATTTTAATTAAGTATAAATTATTGGCCATATGTCAGCTAGCACACGCCAATATACCAACCAAAAACATCGAGAACTATACTCAAGCAGAATTAAAAAAAAAAACTAAACGTAAACAGAACTAAATATCTAAATAACAGCCTCCAGGCATAAAGGGCGTGCCCGCTTACATAAAGCTGTAATTGGAAGTTATAAATGATAAACTAGGACCATCGAGGTAAAATAAATGAACAGTTAATTACTAGTAACAATAACAAAACCATGATCAGCAAGACGACCAGTCACCACAAGCAGCACCCGTTCACGAGCATAACGCAAAGATCAGCCATTACCGCCCTTGCCAACATTTTATAGCCTCCCGCCTCGCCAATAGATATTTTTATCATAATAAAATTTATATCAATGAAACTTTAAGGTTGATCATGTCTAGCTTCCGTTGCGCATCCATGAGATACTGCCGTAGACGTCTTCTAAATGTGTCGATTGTTTCTATTGCTCGATGAGGTGGCTATGGCCACGTGTCCACCGCACACCACCACCGGAACGTCACGTTCGGTTCGAATAATCACGTTTCTCGTTGACGTTGTGCGGTGGACAAACAGGTTATAATTCGTTGTCTAATAGGTTATTATTCAGGTTATCAGGTTTAAGTATCGTGGTCATATATTGACTCCCAACCTCAAAGACGATGATGACATTAAACGGGAGCGAAGGGCGTTGTCGGAGCGAACATGCTGGCTCGCAGGTTTGCACGATGCTCACTTCCTGTTAAAATTACGCCCTTTCGAGCCTACTGTAAGTACTACTTTTTATACAGGCAGCCTGTGAGCTAGATTTACGTAAATATCGTACAGCGCTCTCCGCGTTCAATATAACAATGCATTTAGGATACTCGTGGGGCTGCCCCGTTTCTGTAGTGCGTTCGCAGATACGCATGTAGATTGCTTTTACGCAACAATGCGTAAGGTGCGCTGCCCTGGTGTGCAGGGTGTGGGGCGACTCCAACAGAGTGTTAAATATGGTTGCGAGTCGCCTGGACTGTGTATACGTGGGTCACTTTTGTGCCGTCTCTCATGGGATGTCGCAACGGTAACCAATCGTTATTTCTTGTATTTTCATAGTTTCTTTTATAGTTTCGTCTGTCTGTCTGTCCGCGGTCTAGCTCCGAGACCCTTAGTACTAGAAAGCTGTAATTTGGCATAGGTATACATATTAATTACGCCGACAAAGTGGTAAAACAAAATTATGAAAAACATTTTTTTTTAGGGTACCTCTCCTACACGTAAAGTGGTGATGTTATTTTTTTTTTAACCCATGATGTGGGGTATCATTGGAAAGGTCCTTCAAAAACATTGCGAGTTTGTGAAAACTATTTTTGGATTCAGGGATCAGTTTGCGAAATATTAAGCTTTAAAGTGCTAATTTTTGTTAGACCCAAGTGTCCTCCCCCCCCCCCCTGCCAGCTAAATGGTTAGTTTTGGATATGTGAAAAAAATCACAGCAGTAGTTTATATAACGAAATTAAAAGGAAAACTATCACAGCTAAGTAGGCTCTACAAGTTAACGAGTAATAATTGACCAACTTAACTTTGCAGTTGCAAAAACATGTTTTCCCATACATTCCGTATAGGAGAATATATTTTTCAACTACAAAGTTAAGTTTGTTTTTGGGATAAATTCATCCCAACTACGGAACCCTTCATTGTGCGTGGTCCGACACGCACTTGGCCGGTTTTTTCTTTGTTTTTGTTTGGTGTCTCTGCTTACTAACATGGTCGTAAGTTTAACTAACAATCTTCTTAAGTCTTAGTTACTCTAATAAAGAAAATATTTATTCTATTCTATTATTACATAATATTATGTAAGTTCCTATAGGTATTAAAATGCTGTAATCTTTTGATATTAAACAAAAGATATAAGTAACATAACACCTTTACTAAATGCAGATATGCAAGTCATTTAAGATGGAAAACAATACTAGACATAATAATGGTATATCATCATCAAACTTAAAAATAAAATGTAATACTGTAGGTTTATACTTCCTTATCTATAATACCAACGACTCATCCGGCAGTATCGCTAGCCTCCACACCGGTCCAACCGGCGTGCGGCGGCGGCGGCAAGCGACTAAACTGCCTGCTACACGGCTACCAACCACGTCCCCGACAGAGATGACCTTGGTTGACGACAGGAGATGACCTTGGTAGTTTACACCCGTGTGGTGGTTTACGACCAAATTTCAAACAGCTCTTATTTGAAATTTGGTCATAAACCACCATCTACACGGGTGTAAACCACCAAGGTCATCTCTGTCGGGACATGGTTGGCGACCGTGTAGCAGGCACTTTAGCCGCCGGGATCACTTCCAAAAAGGAGGAGGTTATATGTTCGTCGCGTGTTTGTTTTTATTTTTTATGTATGTCCACCGATTTCTCCGTCAATTGTGGACCGATTTTGAAAATTCTTTTTTTGTTTGAAAGGGTGTGCTCTCGAATTGGTCCCATATAAATTTTATTAACTTTGCTTGGATAGTTTTTGAGTTAGCTACAAAATACGTATTTTTTTCCCACTTAGTATGTAGATGATATGATAAGTTTCTGTCACTGGTAGCAGGTAGTGGTATTCGAATGTGTGTGGGGTAGGTACCACAACTAAAAAGTGAAAAATAAAAACTTTTTACAAAAAAAAACAACCGACCTCCAAAAAAACACTACAAAGTGAAAAATAACTTTAATTTCGGAAGTCGGTGGCAAAAAACGAAAATACAAAACCCAAACCCCGAGGTCGGTTGTTTTTTTTTTTGTAAAAAGTTTTTTAAACAAAAGTTGTCCGACTTGCAACGTTCTGAAGCCGCCGCCGCCAACGGCCGCCGGCTAACCAGCGGGCTTTGGTGTGTATACACCTTAAAGTCTTATCTATTACGCTGCGATAATAATGAAATTTGACGCTCCTAGAGACACACAGTGACAATGATAGCACAGTTAACAGAATACCTAAATACTGCTTTGCCGTTGTATATAAACTCAGCCGCTCGTAAGCGTAACGTGTCATTAAGTCGTGAACGATAGATCATAATGGTGAAGGCACGAAAGTACGTGGTTATCAACGAATTCAAGGGTTTACCCAAACGTGAAGATTTTGAAATAGTGGAATACGAGTTACCTGCCCTCAAGAATGGAGAGATCCTCGTCAAAATTGAGTGGTTGAGTGTAGACCCGTACATGCGGATATATAGTTCACCTGAGCGGTACGACATGTTCGGCTTTCAGGTTGGTTTAGTGCAAGAATCAAAGGCCCCTAACTACCCGGTCGGAACAAGAGTCATCTCCCATAAGGGCTGGTGTGATTACTGCATCCTCGACACTAATGAAGTCTATCCGACCTCTGGAAAAATTTATAAGTTACCAAACATGAACGGATTACCAAATTCATTGGGAGTTGGTGCTGTCGGAATGCCAGGCGCTACTGGTTACTTTGGATTCCTGGAACACTGCAAACCGAAAGCTGGTGAAACAGTGGTAGTGACGGGCGCTGCTGGGGCAGTAGGCTCCCTTGTTGGACAGATTGCGAAGATCAAGGGCTGCAAGGTCATCGGTTTTGCTGGTACTGATGATAAAGTGAAGTGGCTCGAGGAAATCGGTTTCGACAAGGCGATCAACTACAAGACTGCTGACATCGCGGCGGCTCTGAAGGAAGCTGCTCCTGAAGGTGTTGACTGTTACTTCGACAACGTCGGAGGGGAGATCAGCAGTGTGATTTTGAGTCAAATGAACTTATATGGACGTGTGGCAGTCATTGGAAGCATCAGTTCATACAACGCGGACCCCACTAATAAACCTAAAGCGACCCTAGTGCAGCCTTACATATTATTACGTCGATTATCCGTCAGAGGTTACGTAGTCTGGGAGTCGCTAGACCGGTGGTCCGAGGCATTTGATCAAATTCTTAAATGGATTCACAGTGGACAGCTGAAGCCTAAAGAACACATCACTGAAGGGTTTGACAAACTCTATGATGCTTTTATAGGAGTGCTGAATGGTGAAAATATTGGTAAAGCGGTTGTTAAATTATAGTTTTTATTTTGTATCATTTTTTTTTGGAAATATAGTTTTTTTTTTTTCTTGTACCAATGCAACAATGGAATTCGTTTTATTTCTTTATTGCAATTCTTTCAAACATTTCTCTAAAGCTGATCACTTGCCCTTATAATGTAATACCAAGCACACTGAGAGCAAAAATCTCCGTAGGAATAGCGACTGAGTCCAACTCATACCAGTATTTTATTATTCAAATTCTTCTTAAATTGTGCACACACAGAGATGTTCCATCAGACATTTCCAGAATTTATATTTTAACACATGCTTTTGCCCGCGGTTTTGCCCGCGTATTGGTAAAGAAAGAAAGAAAATAAATTTATTTGACCCAGGTTCACAAAGTTTTCAAAAACAAAAAAAAACAGAGAAAGCTTAATATAATAGCGTATTGAGTGCGCCTCACGGCTGCGTCAAATAGGCCCAGTTCAGCATAAATGCCAGACAACTAGTGCCTGACGCTGGTTTTCAACTGAACCTTATGTTACGAGTACGTCTTACGGATGTAAATCAATTTTATAGTGTGTGTAAATACAATAGATATGTGTAGCAATCAATAATAAAATCGATATGATACAATTAAGTTTAAAAATAATTAAAGTTTTATACATTGGAGTTTAACAAAATAATTAAAATGGTATGGTTGCATAAGAAACAAAGGACTGTCCGTCAATAAATAATAGGTAGATAATTTTATTATAATACAATTTATATCAATGAAACATTAAGGTTGACCATGTCTAGCTTCCGTTGCGCATCCATGAGATACTGCCGTAGACGTCTTTTAAATGTGTCGATCGTTTCTATTGCTCGAAGAGGTGGTGGCAGGTTATCTATTACACTTTAGAATCCACATATTCAAATTCAAATCCAAATAATTTATTTTCTCTTCACAAACAATGGCATCTTATAATTTAGACAGACTTGAAAAACTGTGACAATAGTTTGTGAGAGATTGGTGTCTGCACTAGGAATACCTGTATCGCAGATCACCAGGGTCCCACCACACGGTATGTAAACATAATCAATTAGTTAGTAAATGTGAAGGGATAGGGCATAACATAACATATAGACTCAGAGATTTAAACAATATAAAACAAACAAAGAAAAAAAATAAGAATTAAATGCAAAAAAATAAATCAAAATGCTTGAACTATTAAGTGTCGGGAAGTTAGAGGGATGGACTATTTTGGTTGAGTTGTTCGCAAATAGATGTCAAATATTTCGCTCTTTGAAGCGCGCGTGGAAATTAGGTAAATAGCAAATTAAATTAGCAACCGAGACTCCACAGACGAGATGGTTATCGATATCTAAACGCAATAAAACACAAAGAATAGTACTTTCAGTAGTACCCAAAGTTTTACCGATATGATGGAAATAACTAGTAACAATAACAAAACCATGATCAGCAAGACGACCAGTCACCACAAGCAACACCCGTTCACGAGCATAACGCAAAGATCAGCCATTGCCAACATTTTATAGCCTCCCGCCTCGCCAATAGATATTTTTATCATAATAAAATTTATATCAATGAAACATTAAGGTTGACCATGTCTAGCTTCCGTTGCGCATCTATGAGACACTGCCGTAGGCGTCTTCTAAATGTGTCGATCGTTTCTATTGCTCGAAGAGGTGGTGGCAGGTTATCACACTTTAGAATCCACATAAAGGAGCGTTCAAGTATTACTTAACGAATTTTGGGGGAGGGGGGGTTTTCTGGTGGGAGGCTTTGAACTACGCGTTACGTAACATTGTCTGAACCAATGATATTATAAGTAAAATTTTACTTAAAATATCATTGGTCTTAACCCTTCAGAACGGTCGTGTAGAGATTTTTTTTCTAACGCATTTTTTAAAATGTTTTTTTTTTTCTCAAAATTTCAAATGGAATGACCACTTAATAATCTTCTTACCTTCATAAAATTTCTTGCTTGCTTTACAGGATAGTTAATAATTTGTTATATTGTTTTTTTTAGGTAGTTTAGCGACTTTCCGGTACTTTACGCCACATAATTGTGACTTTCAGGTAAAAATGGTCACTTGGTTGTGGTTACGTAACGTTTTACTAGGGAGAGGGAGGGAGGGGGTAAAGAAAAACGTTACGGCGTTTCTGGTATTTAACAACACCGAACAGAAGGCAAGCCAAGTGTAGTTTGCGCCTGGACTTAATGTTAAGAGAAAAATGCTTGTTTAGGAAAAGTGTTACATGACATACGTCGGAAATTATCCCACGGGATTGTACTATCGGGATAAAAGTATACGTATTTACGTATCCTATGTCCTAACCTAAGTCGTGGTCTACCTGTATGCCAAATTTCATCGAAATCCGGTCAGCTTTTAAGGCGTGAAATGGTAACAGATAGACTTTCGCATTAGTAATCTATTTTCTTTCATATACATAACTAGCTTTCGCCCGCGACTTCGCCCGCGTGGATGTCGGAAAATATCCCACAGGAACATGCTACCGCGATGCAGAGTATCCTATGTCCTAACCCAAGTCATGGCCTATCCGTATGCCTTTCAACTAAATCCGTTCAACCGTTACGACATGAAAAGGTAATAGGCAGATCATAAATCAAAAATTGAAACACTTACAGGATGACTTCGTTGTATGTCAAGACCTTTTTTCTCAGGAACGCGTGGTGTCTCCACGGCTTCCCTTTCGGACTTTCCTGCGACCCCGGCAGACATCGGCCCTAGCGAACCCCGTCAGCTGTGCTGACATCTCTTTGAGGCGCGTGTGAAGCACAACGCGCCATCGACCCGGGTCTGGGGTCCTACCACCAGCTCAAAAGCTGTATTATTTTATTATTACTTCAGTGTGGGAAAGAGATGAAGCTCTACAGGACGTATAGCTCCATCTCTTTCTCCCGCTGAAGTAATATTAAAATAATACTGCTTTTGAGCTAGTGGTAGGCCCCCTGGTCCTTATCGGACGGTGAGCTACCTATTGCTGAAAATATGAAAAAAATATACGGCACTGTTTTTGCACCTGAAGTCGAAGGTGTTGGTGTGAATTTTAGTTCATGACAACTAATTTTTGTTCCACACCTTTTTAATCGCATCGCATCGAATATAGTTAAGAGGTTTTATCCTAAAAGTTGGCAACGTAGTTTACTACGTTGCCAACTTAAAACACGTAATCAAAACACGTAAATATTTGACAACTATTTATAGTTGTCAAATATTTACGTGTTTTGATTTATTTGGCAATATTACTGAATGGAATTAAAAAATGTGGCTAACTAGGGAACTAAAATATTGATTACGAAGTGCGATAATTAATATCGTAACACCGAATATTAGTTTTACATGTAAAAAAGTATTTGAAAACTTTCCAAATGCCTTTTTTACGAGTACTTCCAC
Organism: Agrochola lychnidis; assembly: GCA_963680765.1. Lineage (NCBI taxonomy): Eukaryota > Metazoa > Arthropoda > Insecta > Lepidoptera > Noctuidae > Agrochola > Agrochola lychnidis. Next base: position 20,224,071 of record OY796853.1, read on the forward strand.
TTTGCCCCACCAAGCCGCCCCACTGGTGGGGCAAAATGGAATGCCTTAAATGTTGCAGTGGAATCTGCCCCACTGATTCGACTTGGTGGAGCAGATTCCACTAGATTTAAATCTTGTGGATTCTGCCCCACTAGGGTTGGTACCTTAGAATTTGTCGGGGTCCGATAGGGCTAATGCCCGCCGGGGTTGCGGTTTTGTCCGAAAGGGTTACCGTGGCCCCTGGCTATATAGGCAACTGAAGGAACACGGGTGGGTTTTAGTCAGTAAGAGTCTGACACGCCCTCCCGCTCCACCCAGATCGGGATTAATTTTGCCCCACCAATGGGGCGGCTTGGTGGGGCAAAGTGGAAGTACTCTTTTTTACACCTAAAACGGTTACAACATCAAATTCATTTTTATAATTGCAATTCATTATCAATACCTATTCTAGTTCGCCAGTTAGCCACATTTATTATTTCCATACAGTAATATTGCCAAATTAATCGAAACAGCGAAATATTTCGACGTTGCCCACTTTCAGAATAAACGCTCTAAGTTGTATCACTTTAGTCTATTTCAGAATGGGAAATCGTCGTTTGACAGGAATAACACTGGGACACTTGCGCAAAAGAAATTTCCGCGGAACACACTTGCGCGAAAATGTTGCGAAAATTAGGTAAATAGCAAATTAAATTAACTACCGAGACTCCACAGACGAGATGGTTATCGATATCTGAACGCAATAAAACACAAAAAATAAAACTTTCAGTAGTAACTAAAGTTTTACCGATACGATAGAAATAAATGGGACTTTCTACCAGAAACAAGCGTTGCCTTTCGTTTATACCCAAGTAGCAGTTATTTCCCGGCTTTGTCTTGTTCATATTTTTTCCAATCCTAGTCAGAAAAAAAACAAAATCAAAATATTTTATTTCACATAAACCTACATGGGCACTTATGAAACGTCAGAAGCTAGGTGCACGGTTCCAATTGGTCGTTTCCTATGGAGAATTGGGTGTAGCCCTAGTGTAATTAGGTGTAGCTTTACTCATATATTATTCTAGGATAACATTGTTGTAGGTAACAACAAAATAATGAGACTGTAGATAGTCAACTTGCATAACATAAATGTAGTCCAATAAGGTTGTTTGTCCAACGGGACGTTAACGAGATGACGGCGCCGAAGTAGCGAAAACACGATTATTATGAAAGAAAGAAAGAAGAAAGAAAATAAATTTAGGCACAAAGTTTTCAAAAAAAAAAAACAGAGAAAGCTTAAAACAGTATTGTGTGCCTTATGGCTGCGACAATTAGGCCCAGTTCAGCATAAATGCCAGACAACTAGTGCCTGACGCTGGTTTTCAACTGAACCTTATGTTATGAGTACGTCTTACGGATGTAAATCAGTTTTATAGTGGGTGTAAATATTTAAATAGAAAATAAATGGATATGTGTAGCACTAAAATAACAATAATAAAATCAATATGATACAATTCTGTATCTTCAGTGAAAAGTGATGTAACTGGAAAATCATGATTTTGAGAAAATTAATGTTAAAGTTAAAAAAAAATCTGACTCTTTGTCTACTTCATTAAAATGAGTACTGATTACTGACATTGGAAAACAATATCTTAGAGCACGATTTAGTGTAAGAAGAAACAGATTAATTTGTATAGTTTTTAGGGTTCCGTAGTAAATAAGGAACCCTTATAGTTTCGTCATGTCCGTCTGTCTGTCTGTCCGCGGTCTAGCTCCGAGACCCTTAGTACTAGAAAGCTGTAATTTGGCATAGGTATACATATTAATTACGCCGACAAAGTGGTAAAACAAAATTATGAAAAACATTTTTTTTTAGGGTACCTCTCATACACGTAAAGTGGTGATGTTTATTTTTTCATTTTTTTACCCCATGGTGAGGGATATCATTGGAAAGGTCCTTCAAAAATATTTGAGTTTGTGAAAACCATTTTTGGATTCAGGGATTCGTTTGCGAAATATTCAGCTTTAAAGTGCTCATTTTTGTTAGAGTCAAGTGTCCCCCCCCCCCCTCCCGGCTAAATGGTTGGTTCTGGGTGTGTGAAAAAAATCACAACAGTAGTTTATATAACGAAATTAAAAGGAAAACTATCACAGCTAAGTAGGCTCTACAGGTTAACGAGTAATAATCGACCAATTTAACTTTGCAGTTGCAAAAACATGTTTTCCCATACATTCCGTATGAGAGAACATATTTTTCAACTACAAAGTTAAGTTTGTTTTTGGGTTAAATTCATCCCAACTACGGAACCCTTCATTGTGCGTGGTCCGACACGCACTTGGCCGGTTTTTTATAATTTAAAAAGAAATCTAGTTGTATCACAACATATATTAAAGTCGTTTTATGTGTAAATTAATTTAAAATGACTTGAACCATTTTACACATTATTTATTGGTTGGTGTTGGATGATTATGTGTACCTAAATATATCAGTTTGTACTAATTCTCATAGATCGCTTAATAAGAGTCACATACATTTGCATTAATATACATTAAGGTACTTGAAATATTTGTTCAGTTCACATTGATATTATTAAATGTATTTTATTACACATTAATAAATGTAAAAAATGCTTAGTTAGAGCACTATACACCAAAATAAGCTTACTCAATTTTAATCTTAGAGGGGTTCCAATGAGACCAAAAAATTACATTTTTTTACTGTTAAACTTAGTGTAAGAATATTAAAACTGATATAGGTCGAGATATATCACTTTTCACTGAAGGTACAGAACAATGTTAAAAACCGGCCAAGTGCGTGTCGGACCACGCACAATGAAGGGTTCCGTAGTTGGGATGAATTTATCCCAAAAACAAACTTAACTTTGTAGTTGATAAACATGTTCTCCCATACGGAATGTATGGGAAAACATGTTTTTGCAACTGCAAAGTTAAGTTGGTCGATTATTACTCGATAACTAGTAAAGCCTACTTAGCTGTGATAGTTTTCCTTTTAATTTCGTTAAATAAACTACTGCTGTAATTTTTTTCACACTTCCAAAACCAACCATTTAGCTGGCAGGGGGGGGGACACTTGACTATAACAAAAATGAGTACTTTAAAGCTTAATATTTTGCAAACGGATCCCTGAATCCAAAAATGGTTTTCACAAACTCATAATGTTTTTGTACGACCTTTACAATGATACCCCACACTATGGGATAAAAAAATAAAAATAAAACATCACCACTATACGTGTATGGGAGGTACCCTAAAACACAATGTTTTTCATAATTTTGTTTTACCACTTTGTCGACGTAATTAATATGTATATCTATGTCAAATTACAGCTTTCTAGTACTAAGGGTCTCGGAGCTAGACCGCGGACAGACAGACAGACAGACTGACATGACAAAACTATAAGGGTTCGTTGTTTACTACGGAACCCTAAAAATGATTAAAGATTTATAAAGTGGTGTTTAACAAAATAATTAAAATGGACAATAAACTGGAAATGCACAATAAACAACGGACTGTCCGTCAATAAATAATAAATTCATATTCAAAAGTCATTTATTCAAACTAGGCTGAGAATCAGCACTTTTCGAACGTCAAAATTACATAAGACAGTCCCCCAAAAACGCCCACCCTTCACCACTTCGTAGTGCCTTTAGCTGGGAAGAAGAAGTAGCGCAACAAACTCCCCAGCAGCACAGCTGTCTGTTCAAGTTAGAAAAAAAATGATTCAATACAATAATAGTATGCAAAATTATTATGCAACACAAAACATTATTTTAATTAAGTATAAATTATTGGCCATATGTCAGCTAGCACACGCCAATATACCAACCAAAAACATCGAGAACTATACTCAAGCAGAATTAAAAAAAAAAAAAAAAACTAAACGTAAACAGAACTAAATATCTAAATAACAGCCTCCAGGCATAAAGGGCGTGCCCGCTTACATAAAGCTGTAATTGGAAGTTATTAATGATAAACTAGGACCATCGAGGTAAAATAAATTAACAGTTAATAACTAGTAACAATAACAAAACCATGATCAGCAAGACGACCAGTCACCACAAGCAGCACCCGTTCACGAGCATAACGCAAAGATCAGCCATTACCCCCCTTGCCAACATTTTATAGCCTCCCGCCTCGCCAATAGATATTTTTATCATAATAAAATTTATATCAATGAAACTTTAAGGTTGATCATTTCTAGCTTCCGTTGCGCATCCATGAGATACTGCCGTAGGCGTCTTCTAAATGTGTCGATTGTTTCTATTGCTCGATGAGGTGGCTGTGACCACGTGTTCACCGCACACCACCACCGGAACGTCACGTTCGGTTCGAATAATCACGTTTCTCGTTGACGTTGTGCGGTGGACAAACAGGTTATAATTCGTTGTCTACTAGGTTATTATTCAGGTTATCAGGTTTAAGTATCGTGGTAATATATTGACTCCCAACCTCAAAGACGATGATGACATTAAACGGGAGCGAAGGGCGTTGTCGGAGCGAACATGCTGGCTCGCAGGTTTGCACGATGCTCATTTCCTGTTAAAATTACGCCCTTTCGAGCCTACTGTAAGTACTACTTTTTATACAGGCAGCCTGTGAGCTAGATTTACGTAAATATCGTACAGCGCTCTCCGCGTTCAATATAACAATGCATTTAGGATATTGGTGGGGCTGCCCCGTTTCTGTAGTGCGTCCGCAGATACGCATATAGATTGCTTTTACGCAACAATGCGTAAAAGGTGCACTGCTCTGATGCGCAGGGTGTGAGGTGGCTCCAATAGTGTTAAAATAATAATAATAATAATTGACTGGCTTGAGTGGAGATTCGCAAGAGCAAACGTGCTTGGAGGAAGGAAGTATTCCAGTAAGTGCTCGTAGGGATCTTGACCATCTTCCGGGCTCTGGGATTGTTCTGAAAGCCGTGGAATACCTCTCCACTCCTCTAGCACCTCAGGACATGTTGCCCCCTTGTCGCTACGACACCTTGTGCTAGCGACCGTTTTCAGGGGCCCATTATTGAGTGTGCAAGTCACCCCCTGCCATTTTATCCGTGTGCATTTAAAACATTGATCAGGCAGGGGTCATAGTCTTTCCATAGTCCTAGATAACCAGTTCACTTTAGCCATCTAAACCCATAACCCAATATCTTTGTTTCCATATCCTGCAATAGTCCTACACCAACCGGGGGTTGTCCTTGGATGCACTTACGTAGTGCGGATAGGGATAATCGTCGGTTGGTGCCTCATTTCATTAAAAATGTCTAACGGGCCTCTGCGAGTTGGCTTCGGCCCCTCGTACGCCTTCCAAAGGTCCGGGACCCCAGGGTTCCGAGAATAGTTAAAAACTAAAAATAAATAATAATAATACCATTTATTTCAGGCGACACAGGCCCATAGAAAAATACCTTAACCTAAATATACATATTTTAATATAACGAGAACTTGAAAAACTTGTGTTATTAAATAGCTTAAAACTATGTTAGTAGCACTTCACTTCACTAGCTTGTCCTTGTGCTGTCCTGTGGTATTTGTCCGCGGAAGCGACGGAACACCACGTCTTGCGGCCAAAATTCCTCTTCCATGACGACGGGCAGAAAACAATTCGGTACTCGCACCACAAACGCCTTGAAGTTGACGTTGCGATGCGACTCCAGCAACTGCACCCTCGGCGTGTACCTGGTCTTCTGGCGCACGTACTCCACGATGTCCTCCGCCTTAGTGGTGTAGTGTAGGCGGGAGATGTACACCGGTGTATTCGGCTTTGCGGCACGCAAGCTTATTTCGGGCTCTGTAGGTGCTTTACCACAGCGGTTCTTGATCGGTCGCGATCGGCGCTTCCTCCTTTGCACTGTCACGAAACCCTCGCCATCAGATCTCTTTTCTGGCATAGGTTGCATCATACTTGAAGCGCCTGGGGCACTCGCGGTAATGCTAGCGAAATCCTTTTGTAACGGTTTCGCCCGGGGTTCAAACACTGGCTGCGGGACGGGGCGAGGAGCTCGGGCAGCGTTGCATGGAGGAGCTGCGGTGACGGGTGCGGGGCTGCGGGGCACGCAGGCGGAACGCTCTGCAAGCTCAGCAAACGACGGATGCGCTGGCGACAAAACTGCTGACGCGGAATTTGACGACGATACATCGAGGCCAGCTCCGCGACACTTGTTTACGTTAGACGCATCGACTGATGACCTAGTTACCGCCACACTGTTGCGCAACTCACTAAATTCTTTGCGCAAATTGGAGACAGTGTTTTGGGATGCATCTAATTTCGCCAGAACATGGTTGCGAGTCGCCTGGACTGTGTATACGTGGGTCACTTTTGTGCCGTCTCTCATGAGATGTCGCAACGGTAACCAACCGTTATTTCTTGTATTTTCATGGTTTCTTTTATAGTTTCGTCTGTCTGTCTGTCCGCGGTCTAGCTCCGAGACCCTTAGTACTAGAAAGCTGTAATTTGGCATAGGTATACATATTAATTACGCCGATAAAGTGGTAAAACAAAATTATGAAAAACATTTTTTTTAGGGTACCTACCTCTCCTACACGTAAAGTGGTGATGTTATTTTTTTTTTAACCCATGGTGTGGGGTATCATTGGAAAGGTTCTTCAAAAATATTGCGAGTTTGTGAAAACTATTTTTGGATTCAGGGATCAGTTTGCAAAATATTAAGCTTTAAAGTGCTAATTTTTGTTAGAGTCAAGTGTCACCCCTCCTGCCATCTAAATGGTTAGTTTTGGATATATGAAAAAAACCACAGCAGTAGTTTATATAACGAAATTAAAAGGAAAACTATCACAGCTAAGTAGGCTCTATAAGTTAACGAGTAATAATTGACCAACTTAACTTTGCAGTTGCAAAAACATGTTTTCCCATACATTCCGTATGGGAGAACATATTTTTCAACTACAAAGTTAAGTTTGTTTTTTCGATAAATTCATCCCAACTACGGAACCCTTCATTGTGCGTGGTCCGACACGCACTTGGCCGGTTTTTTGTTTTTTTTTGTTTGGTGTCTCTGCTTACTAACATGGTCGTAAGTTTACCTAACAATCTTGTTAAGTCTTAGTTACTCTAATAAAGAAAATGTTTATTCTATTCTATTATTACGTAATATTATGTAAGTTCCTATAGGTATTAAAATGCTGTAATCTTTTGATAGCAAACAAAAGATATAAGTAACATAACACCTTTACTAAATGCAGATATGCAAGTCATTTAGGCTGGAAAACAGTACTAGACATAATAATGGTTTATCATCATCAAACTTAAAAATAAAATGTAATGCTGTAGGTTTATACTTTCTTATCTATAATACCAACGACTCACCCGGCAGTATCGCTAGCCTCCACACCGGTCCAACCGGCATGCGGCGGCGGCGGCAAGCGACTAAAATGCCTGCTACACGGCTGTCAACCGCGTCTCCGACAGAGATGACCTTGGTTGACGACGGGCAGAACTGTTTGAAATTTGGTCGTAAACCACCATCTACACGGGTGTAAACCACCAAGGTCATCTCTGTCGGGACATGGTTGGTGACCGTGTAGCAGGCACTTTAGCCGCCGGGCTCATTTTTAAACAAAAGTTGTCCGACTTGCAAAGTTCTGAAGCCGCCGCCGCCAACGGCCGCCGGCTAACCAGCCGGCTTTAGTGTGTATACACCTTAAAGTCTTATCTAATACGCTGCGATAATAATGACATTTGACGCTCCTAGAAACACACTATGACAATGATAGCACAGTTAACAGAATACCTAAATACTGCTTTGCCGTTGTATATAAACTCAGTCGCTCGTAACGTCTCGTTAAGTCGTGAACGATAGATAGATCATAATGGTGAAGGCACGAAAGTACGTTGTTATCAACGAATTCAAGGGTTTACCCAAACGTGAAGATTTTGAAATAGTGGAATACGAGTTACCAGCCCTCAAAAATGGAGAGATCCTCGTCAAAATTGAGTGGTTGAGTGTAGACCCGTACATGCGGATATATACTTCACCTGAGCGGTACGACATGTTCGGCTTTCAGGTTGGTTTAGTGCAAGAATCGAAGGCCCCCAACTACCCGGTCGGAACAAGAGTCATCTCCCATAAGGGCTGGTGTGATTACTGCATCCTCGACACTAATGAAGTCTATCCGGACTCTGGAAAAATTTATAAGTTACCAAACATGAACGGATTACCAAATTCATTGGGAGTTGGTGCCGTCGGAATGCCAGGCGCTACTGGTTACTTTGGATTCCTGGAACACTGCAAACCGAAAGCTGGTGAAACAGTGGTAGTGACGGGCGCTGCTGGGGCAGTAGGCTCCCTTGTTGGACAGATTGCGAAGATCAAGGGCTGCAAGGTCATCGGTTTTGCTGGTACTGATGATAAAGTGAAGTGGCTCGAGGAAATCGGTTTCGACAAGGCGATCAACTACAAGACCGCTGACATCGCGGCGGCTCTGAAGGAAGCTGCTCCTGAAGGTGTTGACTGTTACTTCGACAACGTCGGAGGGGAGATCAGCAGTGTGATTTTGAGTCAAATGAACTTATATGGACGTGTGGCAGTCATTGGAAGCATCAGTTCATACAACGCGGACCCCACTAATAAACCTAAAGCGACCCTTGTGCAGCCTTACATATTATTACGTCGATTATCCGTCAGAGGTTACGTAGTCTGGGAGTCGCTAGACCGGTGGTCCGAGGCATTTGATCAAATTCTTAAATGGATTCACAGTGGACAGCTGAAGCCTAAAGAACACATCACTGAAGGGTTTGACAAACTCTATGATGCTTTTATAGGAGTGCTGAATGGTGAAAATATTGGTAAAGCGGTTGTTAAATTATAGTTTTTATTTTGTATCTTTTTTTTTGAAAATATAGTTTTTTTTTTCTTGTACCAATGCAATAATGGAATTCGTTTTATTTCTTTATTGCAATCCTTTCAAACATTTTCCTAAAGCTGATCACTTGCCCTTATAATGTAATACCAAGCACATTGAGAGCAAAAATCTCCGTAGCAATAGCGACTGAATCCAACTCTTATCAATATTTTTATTATTATTTAAATTCTTCTTAAAGTGCACAATTTAAGAAGAATTTAACAGAGATTTTCCATCAGACATTTCCAGAATGTATATTTTAACATATGCTTTTGCCCGCGGTTTTGCCCGCGTATTGGTAAAGAAAGAAACTAAATTTATTTGACCCAGGTTCACACAGTTTTCAAAAACAAAAACAAAAAAAAAACTGAGAAACCTTAATATAATAGCGTATTGAGTGTGCCTCACGGCTGCGTCAAATAGGCCCAGTTCAGCATAAATGCCAGACAACTAGTGCCTGACGCTGGTTTTCAACTGAACCTTATGTTACGAGTACGTCTTACGGATGTAAATCAATTTTATAGTGTGTGTAAATATTTAAATTAAAAAATAATAGATATGTGTAGCAATCAATAATAAAATCGATATGATACAATTAAGTTTAAAGATAATTAAATATTTATACAGTGGAGTTTAACAAAATAATTAAAATGGCATGGTTGTATAAGAAACAAAGGACTGTCCGTCAATAAATAATAGATAACTTTATTATAATACAATTTATATCAATGAAACATTAAGGTTGACCATGTCTAGCTTCCGTTGCGCATCCATGAGATACTGCCGTAGGCGTCTTCTAAATGTGTCGATCGTTTCTATTGCTCGAAGAGGTGGTGGCAGGTTATCTATTACACTTTAGAATCCACATATTCAAATTCAAATAATTTATTTTCTCTTCACAAACAATGGCATCTTATAATTTAGACAGACTTGAAAAACTATGACAATAGTTTGTGAGAGACTGGTGTCTGCACTAGGAATACCTGTATCGCAGATCACCAGGGTCCCACCACACGGTATGTAAACATAATCAATTAGTTAGTAAATGTGAAGGGATAGGGCATAACATAACATATAGACTCAGAGTTTTAAACAATATAAAACAAATAAAGAAAAAAAATAAGAATTAAATGCAAAAAAATAAATAAAAATGCTTGAACTATTAAGTGTCGGGAAGTTATAGGGATGGACTATTTTGGTTGAGTTGTTCGCAAATAGATGTCAAATATTTCGCTCTTTGAAGCGCGCGTGGATCACAACGCGCCGTCAACCCGGGCCTGGTCCTTATCGGACAGCGAGCTACCCATTGCTAACCGTTCGCAAGTCCGCGCCTACGGTGGCCGGGAATCGGCCTGCGACTCCCGACGCCCAGGGCATCTCCTGCGGCGGTTAGGAGCGTGAGGGCACGAAAATTGCCTCTCCCTCACGCGTTCCGCTTCTGCCTTCGCAAGCATTACTGTTTCGCAGAAGGAGGTGACGGCCTACCATGGCCTCTCGCTCGGTACCGTGGCCTGGACTAGAGCCGGACGCGAGAGATCACCGCCGCCAATCGTCTCCACGAGGACACGACGGTGCACTGCCCAAGCCGGGCAGACCTCCACCGTATGCTCCAACGTGTCCTCCGGGCGATCCACACAATGGTGACACCCGGGCGTTTCCGCCCACTTTATCCTGAACAGGAACCTCCCGAAACAACCGTGTCTGGTGAGGACCTGCATCAGGTGGAAGATGAGGACGCCGTGGTGCCTCCCTAGCCACCCCTCAAAGAGGGGACTTATCGCCGCAATTGAACGTTACCAGTCCTAGTTACATATTTACTTAGATATACATTACTTTATTTTCCAAACAAATATAAAATACAAGCACCTACACAAATTCTAAGGTGCCAACCCTGGCAGAATCCACAAGATTTAAAACTAGTGGAATCTGCCCCACCAAGTCGAACCATTGGGGTAGATTCATCTGCAAAAATTTTGGCATTCCATTTTGCCCACCAGAGTGGTTTGGTGGGGCAAAGTAGAAGTACTCTTTTTTACACCTAAAACCGTTACAACATCAAATTCATTTTTATAATTGCAATTCGTTATTAATACCTATTCTAGTTCGCTAGTTAGCCACATTTCTTATTTCCATACAGTAATATTGCCAAATTAATCAAAACAGCGAAATATTTGACATCTATTTGCGACGTTGCCCACTTTCAGAATAAACGCTCTTTAAGTTGTATCTCTTTAGTCTTTTTCAGAATGGGAAATCGTCGTTTGGCAGGAATAACACTGGGAAACTTACGCGAAAGACATTTCCGCGGAAATTAGGTAAATAGCAAATTAAATTAGCTACCGAGTCTCCACAGACGAGATGGTTATCGATATCTAAACGCAATAAATCACAAAAAATAGTACTTTCAGTAGTACCCAAAGTTTTACCGATATGATGGAAATAAAACAATTCTTACAGCACGATTTAGTGTAAGAAGAAACAGATTAATTTGTATAGTTTTTTATAATTTAAAAAGAAAACCAGTTGTATCACCTAACACAACATATATTAAAGTCGTAGTATGTGTAAATTAATTTTAAATTACTTGAACCATTTTACACATTATTTATTGGTTAGTGTTGGATGATTATGTGTACCTAAATATATCAGTTTGTACTAATTCACATAGATCGCTTAATAAGAGTCACATACATTTGTATTAAAATACATTAAGGTACTTGAAATATTTGTTCAGTTCACATTGATATTATTTAAAATGTATTTTATTACACATTAATAAATGTAAAAACTGCTTAGTTAGAGCACTTTACACCAAAATAAGCTTGCTCAATTTTAATCTTAGAGGGGTTCCAATGAAACCAAAAAATTGCATTTTTTTACTGTTAAACTTAGTGTAAGAATATTAAAACTGATATAGGTCGAGATATATCACTTTTCACTGAAGGTACAGAATAATGTTAAAAATAATTTAATATTTATACAGTGGTGTTTAACAAAATAATTAAAATGGCATGGTTGCACAATAAACAAAGGACTGTCCGTCAATAAATAATAAATTCAAATTCAAAAGTCATTTATTCAAACTAGGCTGAGAATCAGCACTTTTCGAACGTATTGGAGTTGAACGGTTGTTTTTTTTGTAGTAAAAAGTTTTTATTTTCCACTTTTTAGTTGTGATACCTACCCCACATAAATTCGAATACCACTACCTGCTATGTAAATAACAGTGACAGGAAGTTATCATATCATCCACATACAAAGTGAGAAAAAATACGTATTATTGAATCTAACTCAAAAACTACCCAAGCAAAGTTAATAAAATGTATATCTGACCACCTCTGAAGTATGATCTACCAAACAAAAAAAGAACATCAAAATCAATTCATAATTGACGGAGTAATCGCGTAACCGCGTAACAAACATACAAAAAAAAAACATAGGTACAGTCCTATTGAAAACCTCCTTTTGGAAGTCGGTTAAAAATTGGTTGTCATGAACTTTAAATTCACACCAACACCTCGACTTCAGATGCAAAAACAGTACTGAATCTTTTTTTTTTCATTTTGCTTATATCTCGAAAACGGTGCATCCAATCGCAAAAATAATGAAAATTTCGACCCCCTTTATAAACTCTTTAAACCCCTGACACACGTAGTTAATATTTTTTCTTATTTGCCATACAAAAAGTGAAAAATTCCATATAAAACACGTCGAGGCTGCCCCCCCTGCGCGCCTCCGGCTACACATATTTAAAGTACCTGGGCGACCGAGCTCTGCTTTGGTGAAAATAGAGAATGCTCATTTGTATAGGAAAGTTCATACTAATCCATGTATTGTACCTACATATTCCATGCTGCCATGTCATTATTCATTATCTTGTTCTAAACTTTGGGCGACCGAGTTCTGTTCGGGTGATACGGAGAAAACTAATTTTCCCAGATATGAGACATAGCTAGATCGACTTTTCGCCCCGTAAACCCCTATATTGCAACTTTCATCGAAATCGTTAGAGCCGATTTCGAGAACGTGAGTACAAATACATATACGAACAAATACTAGCTGACCCGGCAAATGTTGTTTTGCCATATAAATGTTTGGGGTGGACCACCTTTATCACTTAGGGATATGAAACATACGATTACGACCGATTCCGACCTACATATAAAATTTCATAAAAATCGATCAAGCCGTTTTGGAAGAGTATGGCAACTAACACTGTGACTCAAAAATTTTATATATATAGATTGCTCGTGTAATAGTATAGGATTTTATTTTCATTTATTATTGACATAATCTATTACTCATTATAATGTTTTTTTAGTGCTTGTCTAGCAATCTCGACAGTTAATCATATTATTCTTGCCTGAGCAACCGGCAGCAAGTTCGTCATGCTCCCTTAGATGTCACTACTTGCTGTAACATCGCTCCGGGGTCGGGTTGCCTCCTTTCCTCAAATATGCCGCGGGAGGCAAACACTGATCTTAGCGTTATGCTCGGGAACGGGTACTGCCTGTGGTGACTGATCGCCTTGCTGACCATGGTTTTGTTATTGTTCTTAGACATTAACTGTTTATATATTTTACTTCGATGATGATTATCATTTGTGACTTCGAGTTACCGCTGATAACATGATCCAGCATTGCACGTGTAGGCGGGCACGACCTGTAAGCCTGGAGGCTTTGCTTACGTTTTTAGTTTTCATTTCAGCTTGAGTATAGTTTTTGATGTTTTTTGTTGGTATATTGGCGTGTGCTAGCTGACATATGGCAAATAATTTAATTTAATGTTTTGTGTTGCGTAATGTAAATTACTTTGCATACTATTGTACAGAATTATTTTTTTCTAATTTGACAGACAGCTGTGCTGCTGAGGAGTTTGTTGTGCCACTTCTTCCCAGCTAAAGCACTAGGTATTGTTATGAGACTTTCTTATGTAACTTTGATGTTCGAAAAGTACGATTCTTAGCCTAGTTTAAATATATGACTTTAATTTTGATTGATTTTGAGATACTAGCCCCGTGGTCTGGGATCCACTTTCAGATTTCCAAAATAGACAAAAAATTGTTTCAAAAAATTTGATGATATCTGATATATTTTTATTCATGGAAAACATTTTAAGTATATGTGAAGCATATAGAACAAGTATATGTGCTTTATTTCAAGTTAAAGTTCCCTCCGCGTCTAAAAAACGCCCGATAATCTTACTTACCACGGGGCCTACCACCAGCTCAAAAGCAGTATTATTTTAATATTACTTCAGTGGGAGAAAGAGATGCGAGTCACGGAGCTATACGTCCTGTACAGCTTCATCTCTTTCCCCCACTGAAGTAATATTAAAATAATACTGCTTTATGAGCTTGTGGTAAGCCCCCTGGAACATCTCCACTACAATATGCTTCACCACTTCTCGGTGTACTTCTTGTTGGTTACATCTTCTTTTCTGGTTAGTGAAAATGAAAAGTAGGTACCTAATATTCCCAATTATCCCAACTTAATCTTCAGTTTTAATTGAAAATCTATCTACATTCACATAATAGTCGAACTACTGAGACTAGAGGGTGTTGGTACACACGGCTACACATAAAGCTATACATTTCCAGTTTATGCTGATCTCGCATTATATGGGATTTCCGTACAATGCGAGGTCAGCTTATACTGGAAATGTGAACCGGGTGTGCACCTACAGCAATGTTGTATACTCGTATGTATTCTGCATATCCTAGAAAATATGAGTAAAGCTAACACCTAAATATACTAGGATTTGAAAAATTGTGAGCAAGAGAGATACGGGAAATAATTGCAACTTGGGTATGCATGAAAGGCAACGCTTGTTTTTCGTAGAAAGTAGCATAAAGTGGCTCGTGGAAATCGGTTTCGACAAGGCGATCAACTACAAGACTGCTGACATCGCGGCGGCTCTAAAGAAAGCAGCTCCAAAGGGTGTGGATTGTTACTTCAACAATGTTGGTGGAGAGCTCAGTTCCACGATCATCAACTAAATGAACGACTACGGAAGGGTTTTAGTTTGCGGCGCCATCAGCTTGCCCAAGGCAAGCATCTTACAATCTGCTTTAGTCTGGTATTAGTTGGATTCAGTCGCTATTCCTACGGAGTGTTTTGATCTTAATGTGCTTGGTATTACATTATAAGAGCAAGTGATCACCTTTGGAGAAATGTTTGAAAGGATTGTAATAAAGAAATAAAACAAATTCCATTATTGCGTTTTGACAAGAAAAAAAACTATATTTCCAGAAAAAAAGATACAAAATAAAAATTATAATTTAACAACCGCTTTACCAATATTTTCACCATTCAGCATTCCTATAAAAGCATCATAGATTTTGTCAAACCCTTCAGTGATGTGTTCTTTAGGCTTCAGCTGTCCACTGTGAATCCATTTAAGAATTTGATCAAATGCCTCGGACCAGTGGTCTAGCGAATCCCAGATTACGTAACCTCGGATGGTTAATCGATGATATAATATGGAAGGCTGCAAGAGGGTCGCTTTAGGTTCATTAGTGGGGTCCGCGTTGTATGAACTGATGCTTCCAATGACTGCCACACGTCCATTTAAGTTCATTTGACGCATAATCACACTGCTGATCTCCCCTCCGACGTTGTCGAAGTAACAGTCAACACCTTCAGGAGCAGCTTCCTTCAGAGCCGCCGCGATGTCAGCGGTCTTGTAGTTGATCGCTTTGTCGAAACCGATGGACTCCAACCACTTCACTTTATCATCAGAACCAGCAAATCCGATGACCTTGCAGCCCTTGATCTTCGCAATCTGTCCAACAAGGGAGCCTACTGCCCCAGCAGCGCCCGTCACTACCACTGTTTCACCAGCTTTCGGTTTGCAGTGTTCCAGGAATCCAATGTAAGCAGTAGCGCCTGGCATTCCGACGGCACCAAGTCCAAATGAATTTGGTAATCCGTTCATGTTTGGTAACTTATAAATTTTTCCAGCGGTCGGATAAACTTCATTAGTGTCGAGGATGCAGTAATCACACCAGCCTTTATGAGAGATGACTCTTGTTCCGACTGGGTAGTTGGGGGCCTTCGATTCTTGCACTAAACCGACCTGAAGGCCGAACATGTCGTACCGCTCAGGTTTAGTATATAACCGCATGTACGGGTCTACACTCAACCACTCAGTTTTGACGAGGATCTCTCCATTCTTGAGAGCCGGTAACTCGTATTCCACTATTTCAAAATCTTCACGTTTGGGTAAACCCTTGAATTCGTTGACAACGACGTACTTTCGTGCCTTCACCATTATGATCTATCGTTCACGACTTAACGACACGTTACGAGCGACTGAGTTTATATACAACGGCTAAGTAGTATTTAGGTATTCTGTTAATTGTGCTATCATTGTCATTGTGCGTCATGAGTAGGGTTGCCATATTTGGCAAGGCTCATGTCGGGACGCAAAGAGAAATAAAATAAGTATGAATAACATATTTATAAAAATAAAATCTAATGTATGTGCTAGTGACGTTGCTTGATCATAATTTTGCTGAAGACTTTACTTTTTAAAGTAATTCTTTCTGTCCTTTTACATAAGTAAATATTGAAGTTAACCTGACATTGTAATATCGACTCCACAGTCTCCGGCAGCAGGCGATTTCTTTCATCAGTCCATTGGCTCGACATAAATGAAAACTCTTTCCACAGTGGCGTTGTGACCAGGTCTCGCAAACGTTTTTGAGCATTTGGCATTTTCTTTCAGGATTTTACGTTTCATTTCAAAAGTAAATCCACTTTTATTCTACATAATTTTTGGCCTTCCACTCTTCCGTGTCAACTTTGACCTTCAAAAATTTTTTACGTTAACGCGCGTATTTGAATTGCCGTGACCGCGCGATAAAACGGACGTAATAGTGCTTTGTCGGGACGTCGGGACAGAGGGCCTAATGACGGTGACAGTCCCGATATTTCGGGACGAATGGCAACCCTAGTCATGAGTCTCGTCAAGTGTCATTATTATCGCAGCGTATTAGATAAGTCTTTAAGGTGTATACACACCAAAGCAGGCTGGTTAGCCGGCAGCCGTTGGCGGCGGCGGCTTCAGAACGTTGCAAGTCGGATAACTTTTGTTTAAAAATGAGCCCAGCGACTAAAGTGCCTGCTACACGGTCGCCAATCATGTCCCGACAGAGATGACTTTGGTGGTTTACGACCAAATTTTAAACAGCTCTGCCTGCCGTCAACCGACTGGTGTGGAGGCCAGCAATACTGCCGGATGAGTCGTTGGTTTTAGGGCCGAGTCACACCGGAATAGCAGCGGCGAGCAGCGGCCGGCGGCGACGCCAGCCGACAAGCGCGAGGCGCGCGGCCGCTCGCGTCGTCGCGGGCGGCCTCGCGACCTTTTCAAGCTTTTCAAGCGATACTGGTATTTTAAGTATGTAGATGAAGTTTAAAATTATTTCACACTGAAAGTGCTCGCCGCGTCGCGTCGCTGCCATTCCAGTGTGACTTGGCCCTTATAGATAAGGAAGTATAAACCTACAGCATTACATTTCATTTTTAATGATGTTTGATGATGATAAACCATTATTATATCGAGTATTGTTTTCAAGTCATTTAGACTTGCATATCTCACCTGATTTAGTATCGGTGTTATGTTACTTATATCTTTTGTTTGATATCAAAAGATTACAGCATTTTGATACATATAGGAACTTACATAATACAGTGTGTTTCTTCATAATGTGCACATATCGAAATGAGGGAATCTATGCTTAATTTTATCGACGGAAAAAATAAAAAAATATTTTTGTTTAGTATTTTGTGGCGAAAAAAAATTAAAATATTGTTTTTTCTCTTTGGCATCTTATTTATAAATTTTACAATTATTGTAAAAATTGATGAAAAAAAAACTGATTTTTGCTAAAAAAACATTAATTTTCAATTGAGGGTAGTTTTTTTTCTCAATTTTCATTTTATGTGGACGCCTAATTACTTCCAATCATTATGGAGTTTGTTTCATCGCGATAGATGATTTAGTTTAAAAGTCACACAGTTTTGTTATTTTTTTTTTATTCCCTAAAAAGTATAAAAAAATATTTAGATTTTTTTAAATATTTTTTCTGTCGTTAAAATTAAGCACGGATTCCCTCATTTCGATATGTGCACATTATGAAGAATCACACTGTATTACGTAATCTAAATATATAAAAGCGAAAGGTCACTCACTCACTCACTCATTCATCACGAAATATCGAAAACCGCTTGACGTATGAAGATGAAACTTGGTAGGAAGGTAGTTTATAGTTAGTAGACGTTCGCTAAGAACGGATTTTTGGAAATACGACTTTTAAGAAAAGGGGGGATTTTGTTTGTATGAAAAATCTTATTCCTTGAGTTAATAAACTTGAAACTTGGTACGAATACTTATCTATATAAATTGTAAAGTTCGCCATTTTTAGTTTTTCTAAAATACCCCCTAAGTAGGAGGGTATTGGGCATTCTACCCCACCTTCCGTTCCATCGTCTCACTTCGTTCGCCTCGTCACTATCGGTGGAGTAGATGCCCAATAACCTAAATGAAAATACTGGTTCGGGGCCTATTTCACCAAATAGAGTATGAATTCCTACAAGTGCAGTAAGGTGGAGAATAGCGTAGTTAAAATACTGGTTCGGGGCCTATTCCACTAAATCTAAAACTTAGTATTACCTTGTTACCTTGCTAACTAATATACACACATCACTCCGTTTTCTGTGACCAGATTGGCTCGCAGACATCTGAACTTTAGGATACACGTTAACAAACAAGGGCGCTCGCTGTTTGAACCGCTAGCCTAAAATTCATTTTCATTTAGGTTATTGGGCATCTACTCCACCGATAGTGACGAGGCGAACGAAGTGAGACGATGGAACGGAAGGTGGGGTAGAATGCCCAATACCCTCCTACTTAGGGGGTATTTTAGAAAAACTAAAAATGGCGAACTTTACAATTTATATAGATAAGTATTCGTACCAAGTTTCAAGTTTATTAACTCAAGGAATAAGATTTTTCATACAAACAAAATCCCCCCTTTTCACCCTCTTAAAAGTCGTATTTCCAAAAATCCGTTCTTAGCGGACGTCTACTAACTATAAACTACCTTCCTACCAAGTTTCATCTTCATACATCAAGCGGTTTTCGATATTTCGTGATGAATGAGTGAGTGAGTGAGTGACCTTTCGCTTTTATATATTTAGATTACGTAATACAGTGTGATTCTTCATAATGTGCACATATCGAAATGAGGGAATCCGTGCTTAATTTTAACGACAGAAAAAATATTTAAAAAATCTAAATATTTTTTTATACTTTTTATGGAATTAAAAAAAAAAAAAACTGTGTGACTTTTAAACTAAATCATCTATCGCGATGAAACAAACTCCATAATGATTGGAAGTAATTAGGCGTCCACATAAAATGAAAATTGAGAAAAAAAACTACCCTCAATTGAAAATTAACATGTTTTTTTTTAGCAAAAATCAGTATTTTTTTCATCAATTTTTACAATAATTGTAAATTTTATAAATAAGATGCCAAAGAGAAAAAACAATATTTTAATAATTTTTTTACACAAAATACTAAACAAAAATATTTTTTTATTTTTTCCGTCGATAAAATTAAGCATAGATTCCCTCATTTCGATATGTGCACATTATGAAGAAACACACTGTATTATGTAAGTTCCTATAGGTATCAAAATGCTGTAATCTTTTGATAGCAAACAAAAGATATAAGTAACATAACACCGATACTAAATGCAGGTGAGATATGCAAGTCTAAATGACTTAAAAACAATACTCGATATAATAATGGTTTATCATCATCAAACATCATTAAAAATGAAATGTAATGCTGTAGGTTTATACTTCCTTATCTATAAGGGCCAAGTCACACTGGAATGGCAGCGACGCGACGCGGCGAGCACTTTCAGTGTGAAATAATTTTAAACTTTATCTACATACTTAAAATACCAGTATCGCTTGAAAAGCTTGAAAAGGTCGCGAGGCCGCACGCCTCGCGCTTGTCGGCTGGCGTCGCCGCCGGGCGCTGCTCGCCGCTGCTATTCCGGTGTGACTCTGCCCTAAAACCAACGACTCATCCGGCAGTTTTGCTGGCCTCCACACCGGTCGGTTGACGGCAGGCAGAGCTGTTTAAAATTTGGTCGTAAACCACCAAAGTCATCTCTGTCGGGACATGGTTGGCGACCGTATAGCAGGCACTTTAGCCGCTGGGCTTATTTTTAAACAAAAGTTATCCGACTTGCAACGTTCTGAAGCCGCCGCCGCCAACAGCCGCCGGCTAACCAGCCGGCTTTGGTGTGTATACACCTTAAAGACTTATCTAATACGCTGCGATAATAATGACACTTGACGAGACTCATGACTAGGGTTGCCATTCGTCCCGAAATATCGGGACTGTCACCGTCATTAGGCCCTCTGTCCCGACGTCCCGACAAAGCACTATTACGTCCGTTTTATCGCGCGGTCACGGCAATTCAAATACGCGCGTTAACGTAAAAAATTTTTGAAGGTCAAAGTTGACACGGAAGAGTGGAAGGCCAAAAATTATGTAGAATAGAAGTGGATTTACTTTTGAAATGAAACGTAAAATCCTGAAAGAAAATGCCAAATGCTCAAAAACGTTTGCGAGACCTGGTCACAACGCCACTGTGGAAAGAGTTTTCATTTATTATTATTATTTTAGTTGCTTTACATTTCTCGGGACCCTGGGGTCCCGGACTTTTGGAAGGCGTACGAGGGGCCGAAGCCAACTCGCAGAGGCCCCTTGGACAATTTTATATGGAATGAGGCACCAACCGACGATTATCCCTGTATGCACTATACAAGTGCACCCAAGGACAACCCCCGGTTGGTATAGGACTATTGCAGAATATGGAAACAAATCTATTGGACTATGTGTTTGGGTGGCTTAAGTTGACTGGTGACCTGGGACTATGGAAGGACTATGGCCCCTGCCTAATCAATGTTTTATATGTACACGGATAAAATGGCAGGGGGTGACTTGCACACTCAATAATGGGCCCCCGAAAACTGTCGCTAGCACAAAGTGTCGTAGCGACAAGGGGGCAACATGTCCTGAGGTGCTTGAGGAGTGGAGAGGTATTCCACGGCTTTCAGAACAATCCCAGAGCCCGGAAGATGGTCAAGATCCCTACGAGCACTTACTGGAATACTTCCTTCCCCCGAGCACGTTTGCTCTTGCGAATCTCCACTCAAGCCGGTCAATTAAGGCAAGAATGAGGTGGGAGCTCCGTTCCTCGTCAGTGTTCACTCCAGTCGGCCAATAAAGGCAAGCCAGAGGTGAGGAACAAGACTTCTCCCGGGAGATAGGGTCCGTGGGGTCGCTACTGCCCAACAGCTCGCTACATGCTGCCCTGCGGGTTTTTGTATCTCTCTTGGTCTGGCTCCTCATCCCGACCTGTTCCAGCAAAGTAAACTCTACCGGCACAGGCCGAGAGTTCGGAGCGCGCAAGCCCCACCACGACGTCAACGTAGAGATACGGCGGTGGGGACCACGACGTCAACGTAGAGATACGGCGGTGGGGTTATTATTATTATTTATTTATTTAACAGACAACTATGGTCCACACTGACAAAAAAACAAACAAAAAATACTTAAAATATGTTAGTAACAATTATATCTTATAATCTACGTTAGTACCTATATACTAGGATGTTAGTAACAAATGTGACTTATGATCTATGTTAGTACTTGTACACTGTGACAGAAAGCGTTGTTTTGATGAGATGTCCCATAATGGAGCTCTCATCAAGCCTGTCACCTATCACCTTAAGGAGACAATTGCCGCTGCCACGCAATCTAGCGAGCAGAGACGCACTTTTCTTCCGTACGATAGCTGAGAAGCTGTCGACTCGGGCTTTTGCGAACATCTCTGACGCACTGCAGTAACGCGGCAGCCGCATTAGCGCCCTGAAGGCGTTATTATATTGGACGCGCAGCGCACTGACGGCACGCTTGGTACAGCTGATCCATAGGGCGCTCGAGTACAGAGATGTGCAGTATGCTTTAAATAGCGTGAGTTTGACCGCTTCTGTACATCGAGCGAACCTACGGGCCAACATGTTCGCCCGTACCGCCAATGCCCTGCGTTCCCGTTCAACATCAGCATCATCTTTAAGGCTGTCAGCAATTAAATGTCCCAAGTATTTAAACTGATGTACCCTACGCAACGGAACATCGTTAATTTTTATTGGTGGCACATTCACTGGACATTTCTTGCCAACAGCCTCAAAAACCATGAGTTCGGACTTCGACACATTATATAACAACCCATGGCTGGCAGCATAGTTCTCACAGATTTTTACAAGTTTTCTGAGTGCACTGACCGAGGGAGCCAACAACACCATTTATGTCGAGCCAATGGACTGATGAAAGAAATCGCCTGCTGCCGGAGACTGTGGAGTCGATATTACAATGTCAGGTTAACTTCAATATTTACTTATGTAAAAGGACAGAAAGAATTACTTTAAAAAGTAAAGTCTTCAGCAAAATTATGATCAAGCAACGTCACTAGCACATACATTAGATTTTATTTTTATAAATATGTTATTCATACTTATTTTATTTCTCTTTGCGTCCCGACATGAGCCTTGCCAAATATGGCAACCCTACTCATGACGCACAATGACAATGATAGCACAATTAACAGAATACCTAAATACTACTTAGCCGTTGTATATAAACTCAGTCGCTCGTAACGTGTCGTTAAGTCGTGAACGATAGATCATAATGGTGAAGGCACGAAAGTACGTCGTTGTCAACGAATTCAAGGGTTTACCCAAACGTGAAGATTTTGAAATAGTGGAATACGAGTTACCGGCTCTCAAGAATGGAGAGATCCTCGTCAAAACTGAGTGGTTGAGTGTAGACCCGTACATGCGGTTATATACTAAACCTGAGCGGTACGACATGTTCGGCCTTCAGGTCGGTTTAGTGCAAGAATCGAAGGCCCCCAACTACCCAGTCGGAACAAGAGTCATCTCTCATAAAGGCTGGTGTGATTACTGCATCCTCGACACTAATGAAGTTTATCCGACCGCTGGAAAAATTTATAAGTTACCAAACATGAACGGATTACCAAATTCATTTGGACTTGGTGCCGTCGGAATGCCAGGCGCTACTGCTTACATTGGATTCCTGGAACACTGCAAACCGAAAGCTGGTGAAACAGTGGTAGTGACGGGCGCTGCTGGGGCAGTAGGCTCCCTTGTTGGACAGATTGCGAAGATCAAGGGCTGCAAGGTCATCGGATTTGCTGGTTCTGATGATAAAGTGAAGTGGTTGGAGTCCATCGGTTTCGACAAAGCGATCAACTACAAGACCGCTGACATCGCGGCGGCTCTGAAGGAAGCTGCTCCTGAAGGTGTTGACTGTTACTTCGACAACGTCGGAGGGGAGATCAGCAGTGTGATTATGCGTCAAATGAACTTAAATGGACGTGTGGCAGTCATTGGAAGCATCAGTTCATACAACGCGGACCCCACTAATGAACCTAAAGCGACCCTCTTGCAGCCTTCCATATTATATCATCGATTAACCATCCGAGGTTACGTAATCTGGGATTCGCTAGACCACTGGTCCGAGGCATTTGATCAAATTCTTAAATGGATTCACAGTGGACAGCTGAAGCCTAAAGAACACATCACTGAAGGGTTTGACAAAATCTATGATGCTTTTATAGGAATGCTGAATGGTGAAAATATTGGTAAAGCGGTTGTTAAATTATAATTTTTATTTTGTATCTTTTTTTCTGGAAATATAGTTTTTTTTCTTGTCAAAACGCAATAATGGAATTTGTTTTATTTCTTTATTACAATCCTTTCAAACATTTCTCCAAAGGTGATCACTTGCTCTTATAATGTAATACCAAGCACATTAAGATCAAAACACTCCGTAGGAATAGCGACTGAATCCAACTAATACCAGACTAAAGCAGATTGTAAGATGCTTGCCTTGGGCAAGCTGATGGCGCCGCAAACTAAAATCCTTCCGTAGTCGTTCATTTAGTTGATGATCGTGGAACTGAGCTCTCCACCAACATTGTCGAAGTAACAATCCACACCCTTGGGAGCTGCTTCCTTCAGAGCCGCCGCGATGTCAGCAGTCTTGTAGTTGATCGCCTTGTCGAAACCGATTTCCACGAGCCACTTTATGCTACTTTCTACGAAAAACAAGCGTTGCCTTTCATGCATACCTACCCAAGTTGCAATTATTTCCCGTATCTCTCTTGCTCACAATTTTTCAAATCCTAGTATACTTAGGTGTTAGCTTTACTCATATTTTCTAAGATATGCAGAATACATACGAGTATACAACATTGCTGTAGGTGCACACCCGGTTTACATTTCCAGAATAAGGGTCATTGTCAAATTTCGCGCAGGTAACCTTGTCCCTCAACTGTGATTATTTATTTATTAGTAATAATTATATAACCTCTTTCAAAATTTATATTAAATACCATATGCATCGCATTAATAAACATTCAAAACAAAAATAAAGAGATAGTTTTGACTTTTTTAGTTTTTTTTTAATAGTAACATTGTGGTAATTTTTGGTAACAGAAAGATTTTCCTTACAAACTCTATGTGTCCCTGGTACCACTCCGTTATAATAAACATCAAATAATTTCATTTTATGCTATATCAACCTACCTTAAATAAATTATTACCATAAAAAGAGTATTGGAAATATTCATAAAATATGCCGTAAAAGCGGTAGGTATCGAAATTTATTTAATAACAATTTTTTTAAACTTTGACCCGCGTACTGTGTGAATCTGTCAGGAATACTCTGTTACTGAGTAAATCGCAACTTCAAATAGAGATGGCTTTGTTTAGACTTTGTACTAGTTTGGGTGGAATGTCTGTATTATTACGTGTTAACCGGTAGAGCGGGGGGAAGGGTATAGGAGGTCTCAGTCGGCCGCGAGGCGTTCAACCTGTTGCGTATTTTTATTGTGCGTCTACTTTGTTACCTACCTATTTACGTAAGTAAACAACGTATTTTTCATTATTTTAGAGTCAATATGTTGTCAAAGAGGTTAATAATCTAAATATGAAAGAAAAAGTGTAATTTACGCTTTACTTTATCATTTATGTGTTATGGCATGTTAAATTTACTACTCTGTTACTGTGCAACTTTGTTACCAATGCCGTAACAGAGTTGTTAAGAAAGTAACAGAGTCGTATATGCATATATTCTTTAACTTTGAGCTTTGTAATTTTTTTAATAATGTTTTTCTTAAGTGCTCTGTAAGCATAGTGAGTATAAATAAATTCTGTTGATATATTTTTATAAACTTAAAAACCTTATTACAGGATACTGTTTACTGTAAGAAGCTCTTTGTGATTTTGAGATGCCTCTCACGCCTGCTAAAAAGCAGCGACGATAACGAGAACGGCGGAAAAATTATCACGAGAAGGACACAGAATCTAAAAGAAAAGATCGAAAGAGATACCATGCAAACAAACGCTTAGTACGAGATTTGACAACTCGTGAACATCGAGCAATAAAAAAGAAATGGCGATCTGCAAATGCTAGACGGAAAGATAAGATATAAGCGCTCCGTGTTGTTACGTACACCCCAGAGCCATCACCTCCTCGTTTAAATAGTCCAACCGCTCCAAGTCAAGATCAAATTATTCCAAATGCTGATCGACGTTTATTTACACCCCAGTTGTCTACTTCCCGTGAAAATACTCCTAGCTTCATCACATTAGCAGCTTCTCGCGGCAGAAAGCAAGTAAAAAGAAACAGATCGAAATTATTTAGAGATAGTATAAAGTTAAAGGAAAACATTCATGTCAATAAAATAAAACTAGGTGTGTGTGTCTTGGTTAAAATTCCCACCTTAAAACAGGATTATGTATATCTGGGTAAAGCTTTATCTGAAGTAGAAGAAGATGGTGAAGTTAAAATTATGTTTTTTAAGTCAATCGATCATACTGCAACAAAATTCAAATTAGTCGAGTCTGATAATTTACTTGCTATTGTTCCAGAACCTAAAAAGGTCTGTACAGGTAAAAGAATATGTGGTATATTCTTTTACCTGTACCATTTTGATAAGGCTTTAGACATATTTGAAAAATGAGTAATTTACATTTTCCAGTTACCCTTTCAAGAAAGGAATATATTTATATTTGTTTTTTTTTTTTTTTAATTATAGATTGGTAAATACTAGTCATAAAGTTTATTGTTATTAATATTGAAGCTTACATTTACGTTATTAAGATCACAAACTCAACTGAGTGCAATTTAGTTAAGTAAGATACAAAAAAAGAACAACTACGTTACTGTGTTACAACTCTGTTACTTTTCTGTCCCAAGGATATAAAGGACATTCTTCAGATTTTTATGAAAAGGTAATAATATAATATGATAATTTAACAAAATGTTAGTTTGTTACCTATTTATACACTCATATGTTATTGTTAGCAGTTAATATATAAATATTTAGAGTGATTACATAGAATTTAATATTATTAAAATTCAAGAAGTAACAGAGTTATTTGGAATTTAATAAATAATCCTTAATCTTAAAAAAAACTTGTGATTGTAATTGTGATTAAAAGATAAAAGACTGTGATTAACATTAATGCCAAAATATTTGGGACTGATTTGTTTCATTTCACAATAAAAACTAAAACGTTATGATAACAGAGTTGTATTTTTTTACACCCTATCTCACAAAATCTGAAATAAATCACAAATCATTAGTTAAAGATCGCGGCCAACTGTAACAGCAAAAAGAGCAATTGTTTTAACGGGCATCGATGTAACTAAAAGTCATGTTTGAGTAATTTAATTTTTTTATAAGTTTATCATTTTTAGTCACGATTTCCTGCGCAAAATTTGACAATGACCCATAAGCTGACCTCGCATTTTACAGAAATCCCATATAATGCGAGATCAGCATAAACTGGAAATGTATAGCTTGATGTGTAGCCGTGTGTACCAACACCCTCTAGTCTCAGTAGTTCGACTATTATGTGAATGTAGATAGATTTTCAATTAAAACTGAAGATTAAGTTGGGATAATTGGGAATATTAGGTATCTACTTTTCATTTTCACTAACCAGAAAAGAAGATGGAACCTACAAGAAGTACACCGAGAAGTGGTGAAACATATTGTAGTGGAGATGTTCCAGGGGGCCTACCACTAGCTCATAAAGCAGTATTATTTTAATATTACTTCAGTGTGGGAAAGAGATGAAGCTGTACAGGACGTATAGCTCCGTAACTCCATCTCTTTCTCCCACTGAAGTAATATTAAAATAATACTGCTTTTGAGCTGGTGGTAGGCCCCGTGGTAAGTAAGATTATCGGGCGTTTTTTAGACGCGGAGGGAACTTTAACTTGAAATAAAGCACATATACTTGTTCTATATTCTTCACATATATTTAAATGTTTTCCATGAATAAAAATATATCAGATTTCGTGAAATTTTTCGTTCCCAAATGTTTCTTTCAGTAAATTAAGCGCGGCGGCTACATGCATGAAATTATATAGCCATAATGATCATCTGTCAAATATAGCCAATTTCATAGATATTAAAAACTTTTACAAAAAAAAATCAACCGACTTCCAAAAAAAACACCTCAAAGCGAAAAATTACTTTAATTTCGGTAGTCGGAGTCTTTGGTTTAGACTTTTCGTTTTTTGCCACCGACTTCCGAAATTAAAGTTATTTTTCGCTTTGTAGTGTTTTTTTTGGAAGTCGGTTAATTTTTTGTAAAGTTTTTATTTTTCAGTTTTTAGTTGTGGTACCTACCCCACACAAATTCGAACACCACTACCTGCTATGTAAATAACAGTGACAGGAACTTAGATATCATCCATATACTAAGTGAGAAAAAAATACGTATTATTGAACGCAACTCAAAAACCATCCAAGCAAAGTTAATCAAATTTATATGGGACCACACGGAAAGCACCAGCTTTCAAATAAAAATAGAATCATCAAAATCGGATCACCCAGTCGAAAGTTCTGCGGTAACAAACATAAAAAAAAAATACAGTCGTATTGAGAACCTCCTCCTTTTTTTGAAGTCGGCTAAAACATTTAACTCCAAAATGCTTGTAAGTATTGTGTCCATTGTTTTGACAACCGCGCTACTTGAATAGGCGCTACCAATGAGCAAAGTTATATGGAATTTCATTGCTGGTGGAGTTTTAGCCACCAGCAATTTCCTTTTTAAATCCATTATTGTCGAGCTTTGTTTAAAAAATAGTCAGGTGCAAAAGTATCCCATCAACTGAAAATTGAAGGTTTCGTAATGGCACTATGCCGCGATGGAGCGATCATCAATC
This sequence comes from Agrochola lychnidis, assembly GCA_963680765.1. Classification (NCBI taxonomy): domain Eukaryota; kingdom Metazoa; phylum Arthropoda; class Insecta; order Lepidoptera; family Noctuidae; genus Agrochola; species Agrochola lychnidis. Next base: position 20,252,264 of record OY796853.1, read on the forward strand.
AAAATCAAATCATCAAGTGGATTCATAGTGGACAGAATGATAAAGCCAAAGGAACACGTTACTGAAGGTTTTGAAAATATCTTCGACGCTTTTGTAGGAATGTTGAATGGCGAAAATTCTGGAAAGGCTGTTGTTAAATTGTAAGTTAATATTATTGCAACGCTTTTTATTCATCTCTCAAATTAAACTCAATGAGCAATTCGTTGAAAACCATTACATTTCATGTGTTCCTTTTCCGGAACCTAATGATATTTCAGTTTACTTACTTGGTACTCGTAAGCTATACTTTACTAAAAATTACCAAGAAATTGGAATGTTGCCAAGTTCAAACTGGAGGCGTAAATGCACAGTTAAGTATTTGCTGCTACCCCATTTTATAAATTAAATTATTACAATAATTTCATATTCTATTGTTAAAGGTCTAATAACTACAGTATTTCTATTTTATTAATGTCCCTCGGGAATCATCGCATTACCGAATACAAACGAATGCTAATTTCCATGTCCATCAATTATTAGATTTATCTTGTATAAATAATTTGATTCAGAACTAATTACTTTATTGTTGTTTTGATTTTCGTGTGATCTATATAGAGCTGTAAAACTATTTTCCTATCTGTTGTGCCTACGACTTTAGCAGCTTCCCTACAATTTTTAAAATAAATTACATAAAGTTAAAAGAGTATTAACAACTCTATATTCTTCCAAGTCGATTGAGAGCGTCCGATCTGTACCAAGTGCAAAGGGCAACTGATTGAAATCCGACGACTGACGAAACACGAACATAGTGTGTCTGTACATGCCTCATGTTGTTATAAGTTCGTAAGTATTTATTTTATTTATAAAGGTGTTCCTAGCCTGTAAAAGTGTTGTTATTAGTATTTTATTATTTATTTTATTTCATTTTTATTTTTTTCGGAAGGCTAGCAGACTAATAACAATATTATATTTATTTATTTATTTATTATTATTATTGCAGACTACAATGGTCTATAGTGTTAGTAACAAAAAAGCTTAGCCTATGTTAGTACTTAATAACTAAAACAGAACGGGTCCGGTTTGTAAGCGCCCACACTAGCGGGCTGTCTGCCCGGGCGGCTATTGATTGCAGGATAGTGTTGCGACTGCCACGCAGCCTGCCGAGTAGCGAGGCAGATTTCTTACGCCACAGTGCCTCAAAGCCGTCAGTGCGTGCGTCTGCAAACATTGCCGAGGCACTACAGAAGCGCGGCAATCGCAACAATACCCTGAATGCATTATTGTATTGGATACGCAGAGCATTGTAAGCCTTTTGGGTATATGTGAACCACAGGGCTCCCGAGTACAGTGCTGTACAGTATGCCTTAAAAAGGGTTATTTTAATTGCGTCTGTACATCGAGAAAATCTGCGGGCCAGCATATTCGCCCTAACTGACAATGCCTAACTGACAATGCTCAATATCTAAATTGCTAATTATAAGCCCCCACAGATAAATACAAAGTGATTAGGTACTTCCTCATAGTCTCAGTTTCATCTAATTTGTGTATACCAACATTATAAGCAAATAAACGATTTTCATTCTATTTAACTAGTTATTCCCTCAAAGTTGGTTAATTCTGTTCATTAAGCCAATTTTTGTTCAAATTTTAAGCCAATCTGGACAACAAACTGTTCAAGTGCAGGCAGGTGTCTTTGCTAAGAGCTTCCTTAGTGTGCTTGCATTGTTGCAAAAAAGTAAGTGCCTTGGTCACAACAAATTTCATTAAAACTGCGCCTGGCCCTAAAAAAATATGCATTACGCCTATAATTAGTGTTTGCCCTAGTAGAAGTGGTCGCTGTCACAGCCCCATCTGATTAGTGCGTATTGGTGCGTATCATTAATTTTGAAACAAATTCAGGACAGTCAATTGAACCATTTGCGATATTAAACAAGTAGCATATATCATTAATATGGCGTCTACAGTCAAGCGGCAGAAAATGGTACCTTCTACACCGGTGATTGTAATCAACAGATACTTGTTTCGCCCTGTAATCTAGGTACTTAAGAAACTTTCTCTGAATGCCCTCAATACGAGACATGTAGATCCGTACTGAGGGTTCCAGACTTGTGATGCATACTCAAGGTGGCTCCGTACAAACGAACAATACAAGACTGATCGGTTTTAGTGATCGGAAACATGCTGTGGTTCTCATTATGAAACCAAGTGCTATCAACGCTTTATTTACTATGCTATCAGTATGTTAATCAAATAGCAGCTTGCTGTCTTGTATAATCCCAAGATCCCCAATACTATTTGACTTTGCCTTTGATATTGTTCAGTTTGTATGTGGAATCAATTGTCGACTTCTGGCATATAAAACTCATGTGAAAACATTTTGAAACATTCAATTCAAGCCTGTTACGTTTACAGTATTCTTCAAATCTATTCAAATCAACTTGTAACAGGTACGCATCAGACATGCTTCTTATAGTTTTATGAATCTTCATATCATCAGCATAAAGTAAAATATAACAATTTTCAAAACAGTGCTTCACATCAGCAATAAAGATAGTAAATAATAGGGACCCTAATATAGAACCCTGAGGAACTCCTTAGGGGTGGAACACCATCCAGATGTGTACCCCTGAAGCACTACAGCCTGTGTTCTGTTATCAATATAAGAGGAGAATCAACGATAATAAATCTCCATGTATTCCGGCCCTTAAAGCTTCTCCATAAGCAGTGCGTGATCAATACGATCAAAGCATTTACTGTAATCAGTATAAATAACGTCAACTTGTGCACGGTGTTCCATACCCTCGGATATAAATTCATGGGACAAGATTAAGTTAGACGTAGTGGAACGCTTCCTGAGAAAGCCGTGCTGCTCATCACCAAAGTTGGTATTAATGAAACTGTCACTTTATAATTAGGTACGACAAAGTCATTTTTATGTTAGTAAAGAATTTAATAAACTTTATTTTTACTAACGAATAAATAAATTCTTTATTGGCATAAAAAATGTGTACAAACAAAGTAAAGCCCTGACTCCTGCGCTAGGTAAAAATATCTGTGTTACAGGGGCCAGTGTCTTCTCCCAATCGTAAGTTCTGGATTTATACAATAACATCATTTGAAAAACAAAACCATGTTCGAAGAGTTTCTTATGAGCAGACTGCTTATAACAGGATTGTCGGACGCCTCAACTCACCATCGACCACCGCAAAAAGGTACGGCATCCGGAGCTTAAACCCGCGATGGCATCAGGGGGCCTACCACCACCTGAACGTCCTGTATAGCTCCATCTTCAAAATATAGGTACCGTCTTACTAAATCACAGTGCAAGCAAGTTCTAACCATGTTTCTACTGACTATAACATAAAACGTAACTAGGTATATCATAAAAATCCTGTACTATTAAACGAGCAGTATTTGTTTATATGTATTTATGATCACGTTCTCGAAAACGGCTCTAACAATTTCGATGAAAGTTGCAATATAGGGGTTTACGGGGGCGAAAAATCGATCTAGCTGGTCTCATATATGGGAAAATTCGTTTTCTCCGTATTTTCAGCCGAGAATAATGACATGGCAGCATGGAATTAGTAAGTACCTACAGACCTACTATCACAGCGGCATGGAATTAGTATATACCTACTATACACTGAATTAGTATGAACTTTCCTATAGGCACTATTAACTGAGCATTATCTATTTTCACCCAGGTGTCCGCTCGGTCGCCCAGGTGCTTATCCCTAAAACTGGCCATTATTTAACTTTGCACCCATTTTATAGACTTTCAGTCAGTATGTTACAGACTATATTGTCCCAAAATTTCCGCCAAATTGGACGAACGGCTTTTTCCTAACACACACGACCAATGTTCTATACAAGTATTTTTCTTCCACCAAGGCGATCTTGTTCAAGTTTTCACTTCTGTTGGCACTCCCGGAGTGCCATTGTTTTTTTTAAATTCGAATTGCCCTAAATCCTTTTTTTTATTTTTTCAAACTAATGAATGAATTAATGAATATTTATTTGTTAAACACAGGTACATACATTTGGTCTTCAGTAAAAATTCAGTTGCCTCTCTATGTTTTGCCAGTGGCGTACAAAGGAGTGTGGGCAAAATACACCCAGCTCCCCACAGTTAAAACTACTGTAGTTTTGAAGACATTACTTCTACCCTTACTTACACCAAAGCGCATCAAAATCTGTCCCGGGGTTATTTAATTCTGACATTGTTAAGTTAGGTTAGGTTAGATAAAATGTACCCAGCTCTGCCACTATACCCAGCTTTCCCACGGTTAAAACTACTGTAGTTTTGAAGAAATTACTTCTCCCCTTACTTACACCAAAGCGCATCAAAATCTGTCCCGGGGTTATTCAGTTCCGACATTGTTTAATTAAGCGCAATATCGGTTTTAACTGTGGGGGAGCTGGGTATAGTGGCGGAGCTGGGTATATTTTATCTAAACTAACCTAATTTAACAATGTCGGAACTGAATAACCCCGGGACAGATTTTGATGCGCTTTGGCGTGTTTAAAGGGAGAAGTAATGTCTTCAAAACTACAGTAGCTTTAATTGTGGGGGAGCTGGGTATAGTGGCGGAGCTGGGTACATTTAACCTAACCTAACCTAACTTATCAATGTCGGAACTGAATAACCCCGGGACAGATTTTGATGCGCTTCGGCGTGAGTAAAGCGAGAAGCAATGTCTTCAAAACTACAGTAGTTTTAACAGTGAGAGAGCTGGGTATAGTGGCGGAGCTGGGTATATTTTATCTAACCTAACTTAACAATATCGGAACTGAATAACCCCGGGACAGATTTTGATGCGCTTTGGCATGTGTAAAGGTAGAAGTAATGTCTTCAAAACTACAGTAGTTTTAAATGTGGGGGAGCTAGGTATAGTGGCGGAGCTGGGTATATTTTATCTAACCTAACCTAACAATGTCGGAACAGAATAACCCCGGGACAGATTTTGATGCGCTTTGGCCTGAGTAAAGGGAGAACTAATGTCTTCAAAACTACAGTGGTTTTAACTGTGGGGGAGCTGGGTGTGCCGCCCATACATTTTTGCCCACTATCCTTTTATAGCTACAGTAGGTACAAAAATCCAAGATACTTGTTTTATATTAATTAATATTAAATTTCATAAAGAAATCACACAAAATACAACAAAAGTACACACACGAAGTAAACAGATTTTCGAAATGTCAAGAAACTTCTCTTTAATTTGGATCGTAATAGGTACCATGATTTTAATTAAACAAATAATTCTAAAGTATCAAATTAGGTTATTCCAGATATGTAATACTATTTCTGGGGTACAAGGGGATGTCATATCCCCAAAATTGTTCTCTAACGCATTGGAGGATGTGTTTAAGACGCTGAACTGGGAAGGGCGTGGCATTAACATCAACGGCAAATACATCTCACACTTGAGATTTGCAGATGACATCGTCATACTGGCCGAATCGCTGCATGACTTGCAGCAGATGCTGGACGGCCTAGTTAATTCTTCTGTGCGCATTGGTCTCCGGATGAACTTGGACAAAACCCAGGTTATGTTCAACGAACACGTCACTCCGGGGCCGATTGCTGTCAATGGCGGTGCTCTCGAGGTTGTTCGAGAATACGTTTACCTCGGGCAAACTCTGCAGTTTGGTAAGAACAACTTTGAGAGGGAGGCTAACAGAAGAATTCAGCTGGGCTGGGCAGCGTTTGGCAAACTTCGTCGAGTCTTCTCGTCGCGTATTCCACAGAGCCTAAAGACGAAGGTCTTCAATCAGTGCGTCCTGCCTGTTATGACTTACGGAGCCGAAACGTGGACACTCACGGTACGGCTGGTCCATAAATTTAAGGTTGCTCAGCGAGCCATGGAGCGGGCTATGCTTGGAGTCTCTCTGAGGGATCGAATCCGGAACGAAGTGATCCGGCAGAGAACCAAAGTTATCGACATAGCTCACAGAATTAGCAAGCTGAAGTGGCAGTGGGCCGGCCATATCAGCCGTCGAACCGATGACCGTTGGGGTATACGTGTTCTTGAGTGGAGACCGCGAATTGGCAAACGTAAGGTAGGACGCCCTCAGGCTAGGTGGAGTGACGATCTTCGAAGGGTGGCTGGTAGCAGCTGGATGAGAGTTGCCGAGAATCGAGCTGAATGGCGTGCAATTGGAGAGGCCTATGTCCAGCAGTGGACTGCTATAGGCTGATGATGATGATGAATTCTGGGGTTGCTATGCCGATATTTTTTTTAATCTTTTCTTTCGTTTGCCAGACTTTAGCGCTGCAAATGCATTTAAAGTAAAGTAAAATAAAAGTAAAAATCATTTGCAACATTCAAAATTACAATATGAAGGTATCGTTGGTCCCAAACACAGCCTGTATCTTGGGCACCATTAAATAGGTACAAAATTTTGGTAATTTTAAAACATTTGGAAAATACAAAAGTGCACGCCCATAGAAATTCTTATATCTATGTGCACACCTCATAACACTCATTCAAAAATAGTAAAATATTTAAACGACTTTTCATGAAGTATGTTTTGACTGCTTTTTAGGGTTCCGTAGTCAACAAGGAACCCTTATAGTTTCGCCATGTCCGTCTGTCTGTCTGTCCGCGGTCTAGCTCCGAGACTGTTAGTAATAGAAAGTTGTAATTTAGCGACAAAGTGGTAAAATAAAATTATGAAAAATATTTTTTTTAGGGTACCTCCCCTACACGTAAAGTGGTGATGTTTTTTTTTTCTATCCCTTAGTGTGGGGTATTGTTGGAAAGGTCTTTCAAAAACATTGTAAGTGTGTTAAAACCATTTTTTAATTCAGAGATCCCTTTACGAAATATTAAACTTTAAAGTGCAAATTTTTGTTAGCGTCAAGTGTCCCCTCCCCCTGCCAGCTAAATGGTTGGTTTTAGATATGTGAAAAAATTCACGGTAGTAGTTTATATAACGAATTTTAAAAGAAAATTATCACAGCTAAGTAGGCTTTACAAGTTAACGAGTAATAATCGACCAACTTAGATATGCGATTGTAAAAACATGTTCTCCGATCCGTATGAAAGAAAATGTTTTTCGACTACAAAGTTAAGTTTGTTCTTGGGATAACAAGATATTCATCCCAACTACGGAACCCTACATTGTGCGTGGTCCGACTTGCACTTAGCCAGTTTTTTATCCAGCAATATGGGTAAAATTTCTCACCTGCAATCTTTACGTACTGTCAAGACTATTTAGGTTTGCTTTGTTGGTTAGTTGCTAGGCAACGGAAGAGGGTCGAAGTTGGAAATATATATAGATATTGTAGCAGAGCCTTAACGTTTGTGTTTATGACTAGCCCTTAAGTGCAGCGACGGGAGACAATACTCCTGCCAACACCCTCGCGCCCCGCCTTCGGTCAGTGGACGAAAGAACTCGAGAGCGTACGTCACGACTCGCGAAACGCTCGTGTTAATTTTAGTTTAAAGATTGTTTTAACCGTTTGTGCTTTTTATACTGTGTTTCTCTATATTCTATTATATACCTTTTACTGTTAACGTGCGTCGAACTCATTTTAAAGACCCAACATAAATACCCTGAGAAGAACATTCCCTACAATATTTATATTACTTAGTTTTTTAGGGTTCGGTACCTCAATTGGAAAAAACGGAACCCTTATAGGATCACTCGTGTGTCTGTCTGTCCGTCTGTCTGTCACAGCCAATTTGCTCCGAATCGAATGGACCGATTAAGTTGAAATTTGGTACACATATGTATTTCTGTGACCCAAACACGGGCGTGTAACGTAATTAAATGAATTTCGAATATGGGAAAAATTGGCTATCCCCCTTATCTCCGAAACTGCTGGGCCTGGAAAATGGTTCTTCACTCATAGATTACCTACAGGAAAATCTATAAGAAGTCTATGGTCTTAAAGTAACATGGTAAATCTCTCAACATTGTGCGTACAAACTCAATTTTGCAATTGGAATTTATGGGGGAACACATTTTTCAACTACAATGTTAAGTTTGTTCTTGAGATAAATTCATGCCAACTACGGAACCCTTCACTGTGCGTAGTCCGACAAGCACGTGGCCGGTTTTTTATTAATCATAATTAAACTACTTTGAATAAAAGAGCCATTTTCAATAGGGTTCCGCCTATATCTGAAACGAATCTAAAAAATATTACTCCATTAATTGATTTTTTGCTACAATGTTTTCAGGTTTCACACTTGATCGACGGATTTTTTTTTAACCTATTTTGATGTTTTTTTTTCGTTTCAGCTGCATTAAATCAATTTTTGAAAAGTACAGAATTAATCTCCATTAAATTTAACTTAAGGAGTGTAACAATAAAAACAGTTGCAGAAAGGAGGCAAAACAAATTTTTTGATCGCAAAGCACTCTCTAATGCTTCGCATTACGAGTCGTGCAATTATGGTAAGGCAAAGATCCTTTAATAATAAATATTCGACATAATTAAATACTTTATCACCATAAAACATACAAATTGCATTTATTGCGGTAGGTTATATTTCCTTGTCAACAAAAAACGTTGACACAAGCATAAATACTATTGCTGGACACCACACCGGTCTGCATCTACTAGGTAGGTATCTGATACACGGCGAGTGTTAGTGTGTAAGCATGATATTGACCTTGAGAGTTCCACGTGACACACAGTGAGTGACTAGGGATGGGTCGAGAAAATATTCTCTTACGGAGAATGTTCTCCGATCGCGAATAATCTGCAATATTCTTTTCGACGGGGAATCGGAACACGGATAAAATTTAAATAATTTAAAAGTTGTACTTAGTTAATTATGATAGGCAGGAGGCAATAAGCGCAACTGCTAAATAGCAAGTAACGACCAAAAACGTGTTAAATTTTACAATATCAAAGTCTGTTGTTTTTAATTATTTACCTTTCCCGTAATAAACTTATACTTTTTTAATGTTGATTTTTCATTTGTAAAATATAAAGTTTGTTTTAATGCAGAAATCCTAATTTAACATTAATATACCTACCTTACTAAATTTTAAGAGAACTGAAGAGAACTATGAGTATTTTCTTGAAAATATTTTCGAGAATATTCGTGCTCTGAAGAATTTACTGAGAATTTAAGTTGTCAATAAGATTTTTTTGACGTCAACTCTCAAAACTATTACTTAAAAAAAAAAAATACGATAGAGACATCCACTTTTTAATTCTCATAAATTCTGTTCCAAAAGAATGTTCTCGAGAACTTAACTTAAAGTTCTCGCTAGAAGAATATTCTCGGGAACTACCATCACTAACAATGACGATGGCACTATTGGCCGAACATAGTACTTACCTTTAAGTACTATGTTCCTATGTTTATAAACTCAGTTGCTCGTAACGTCTCGTGTACGATAGATCATAACGGTGAAGGCACGGAAGTACGTAGTTAAAAAACATTCCAGCGTTTACCCAAACTTGAAGATTTTGAAATAGTGGAATACGAGTTACCGGCCCTCAAGAATGGAGGAGGCCCTCGTCAAAGATGAGTGGGTGAGTGTAGACCCGTACTTGCGCGTATACAACTCACGTTACACACCGCCTTATGACCAGTTTGGGTTCCAAGTCGCCTTAGTAGAAGATTCGAAAGATCCCAGATTCCCGGTTGGTGCAAGGGTCGTCTCTCACAAAGGCTGGTGTGACTACGGCATTATTGATACAAATGAAACCAAATACGATACTGGAAAGGTTTACAAGTTACCAAACTTGAAAGGTTTATCACATTCTTTGGGAGTTGGCGCTGTTGGTATGCCGGGTGCTTCTGCGTATTTCGGATTTCTGGAAATTTGCAAGCCTAAAGCTGGTGAAACAGTCGTTGTATCCGGCGCTGCTGGAGCAGTTGGCTCTCTTGTTGGACAGATTGCGAAGATCAAGGGCTGCAAGGTCATCGGTTTTGCTGGTTCTGATGATAAAGTGAAGTGGCTCGAGGATATCGGTTTCGACAAGGGGATCAACTACAAGACTGCTGATATCGCGACGGCTCTGAAGGAAGCATCTCCCAAGGGTGTGGATTGTTACTTCGACAATGTTGGTGGAGAGCTCAGTTCTACGATCATAAACCAAATGAACGACTACGGAAGGGTTTCAGTTTGCGGCGCCATCAGTTCGTACAACGAGGCTAACTTGCCCAAGGCAAGCATCTTACAACCTGCTTTAGTATTCCATCAACTGAAAATTGAAGGTTTCCTAGTGTGGCGATGGATTGACCGTCGATCGGAAGCATTTGCTGATATCATCAAGTGGATTCATAGTGGACAGATAACGCCTAGGGAACACATTACTGAAGGTTTTGAAAACAGCTTTGACGCTTTTGTAGGAATGTTGAATGGTGAAAATTTTGGAAAGGCTGTTATTAAATTGTAAGTTGATAGAGGGCAATTTATTGAAAACAATTTTTTATCCATTTTGGAAATCTGAAAGTGGATCCCAGACCACGGGGCTAGTATCTCAAAATCAATCAAAATTAAAGTCATATATTTAAACTAGGCTGAGAATTCGAACATCAAAGTTACATAAGAAAGTCTCATAACAACACCTAGTGCTTTAGCTGGGAAGAAGTGGCACAACAAACTCCCCAGCAGCACAGCTGTCTATCAAATTAGAAAAAAATAATTCTGTACAATAGTATGCAAAGTAATTTACATTACGCAACACAAAACATTAAATTAAATTATTTGCCACATGTCAGCTAGCACACGCCAATATACCAACAAAAAACATCAAAAACTATACTCAAGCTGAAATGAAAACTAAAAACGTAAGCAAAGCCTCCAGGCTTACAGGTCGTGCCCGCCTACACGTGCAATGCTGGATCATGTTATCAGCGGTAACTCGAAGTCACAAATGATAATCATCATCGAAGTAAAATATATAAACAGTTAATGTCTAAGAACAATAACAAAACCATCGTCAGCAAGGCGATCAGTCACCACAAGCAGTACCCGTTCCCGAGCATAACGCTAAGATCAGTGTTTGCCTCCCGCGGCATATTTGAGGAAAGGAGGCAACCCGACCCCCGAGCGATGTTACAGCAAGTAGTGACATCTAAGGGAGCATGACGAACTTGCTGCCGGTTGCTCAGGCAAGAATAATATGATTAACTGTCGAGATTGCTAGACAAGCACTAAAAAAACATTATAATGAGTAATAGATTATGTCAATAATAAATGAAAATAAAATCCTATACTATTAAACGAGCAATCTATATATATAAAATTTTCGAGTCACAGTGTTAGTTGCCATACTCCTCCAAAACGGCGTGATCGATTTTTATGAAATTTTATATGTAGGTATATGCGGTAGGTCTGAGAATCGGTCGTAATCTATGTTTCATATCCCAAGTGATAAAGGTGGTCCACCCCAAACATTTATATGGCAAAACAACATTTGCCGGGTCAGCTAGTATTTGTTCGTATATTTGTACTCACGTTCTCGAAATTGGCTCTAACGATTTCGATGAAAGTTGCAATATAGGGGTTTACGGGGCGAAAAGTCGATCTAGCTATGTCTCATATCTGGGAAAATTAGTTTTCTCCGTATCACCCGAGCAGAGCTTGGTCGTCCAAAGTTTAGAACAAGATAATGAATAATGACATGGCAGCATGAAATATGTAGGTACTATACATGGATTAGTATGAACTTTCCTATACTATTAAATGAGCATTCTCTATTTTCACCAGAGCAGAGCTCGGTCACCCTGGTACATTAAATATGTATGTAGCCGGAGGCGCGCAGCCTCGGCGTGTTTTATATGGAATTTTTCACTTTTTGTATGGAAAATAAGAAAAACCTACGTGTGTCCGGGGTTTAAAGAGTTTTTAAAGGGGGTCGAAATTTTCATTATTTTTGCGATTGGATGCACCGTTTTCGAGATATAAGCAAAAGAAAAAAAAAAAATTCAGTACTGTTTTTGCATCTGAAGTCGAGGTGTTGGTGTGAATTTAAAGTTCATGACAACCAATTTTTAACCCACTTCCAAAAGGAGGAGGTTCTCAATTCGACTGTATGTTTTTTTTTGTATGTTTGTTACGCGGTTACGCGATTACTCCGTCAATTATGAATTGATTTTGATGATTCTTTTTTGTTTGGTAGATCTTACTTCAAAGGTGGTCCCATATAAATTTTATTAACTTTGCTTGGGTAGTTTTTGAGTTAGCTTCAATAATACGTATTTTTTCTCACTTTGTATGTGGATGATATGATAACTTCGTGTCACTGTTATTTACATAGCAGGTAGTGGTATTCGAATTTATATGGGGTAGGTATCACAACTAAAAAGTGAAAAATAAAAAGTTTTTACAACAAAAAAAACAACCGACTTCCAAAAAAAAAACACTACAAAGTGAAAAATAACTTTAATTTTGGAAGTCGAACGAAAATTCAAAACCGAAGACACCGACTTCCGAAATTAAAGTTATTTTTCACTTAATAGTGTTTTTTAGGGTTCCGTTAAAAAACGGAACCCTTATAGATTCGTCATGTCTGTCTGTCTGTCTGTCCGTCCGTATGTCACAGCCACTTTTTTCCGAAACTATAAGAGCTATGCTATTGAAACTTGGTAAGTAGATGTATTCTGTGAACCGCATTAAGATTTTCACACAAAAACAGAAAAAAAACAAATAATTTTGGAGTTCCCCATACTTAGAACTTAAACTCAAAAAAAATTTTTTCATCTATCCCATACGTGTGGGAAATGATATTGAAGTTTCTAATATCATTTTTTTCTAAACTGAATAGTTTGTGCGAGAGACACTTCCAAAGTGGTAAAATGTGTGTCCACCCCCCCTATAACTTCTAAAATAAGAGAATGATAAAACTAAAAAAAATATATGATGTACGTTACTATGTAAACTTCCACCGAAAATTGGTTTGAACGAGATCTAGCAAGTAGTTTTTTTTTAATACGTCATAAATCGTAAACTTATCGTTACTTGCTGCTACGGAACCCTTCATGGGCGAGTACGACTCGCACTTGGCCGCTTTTTTTTTGAAGTCGGTTGTTTTTTGTCGTTGTAATATTCCACACATTTTTAGTCGCGATTAAAAATAGTCAGATTTTGTTAGAAAATCTAAATTTCAGGTGAAAAACGTCAAATTCAGAATAGCAAAATTGCCTATTTCACTAAATTAATATAAAAATTATTTTTTTAACCGGTGGTCGTAACTGAGTACAAACTAGCTACTTAGATAGATCACATTTGTGCCTAATTGTGCCCAAAAAAGAAATTTGTGCGTCTTGAGGTTTCAGAGTTATTCAAGATGCCGCTGGGGTAACTTTTAGCAAATTGCTGTACCTTTCAAACGGCATGACATACAACTACGATTTGCTGTGGAATTTTATTTTTCTATAATCGACACCGTTGGAAAAAAAGAAATTGATTTTCCAAAACCCTAAAATCGATCCTTACGCTTCAATGAGAAACCCTAGAAACTTACCAATTATGGTGGTTTGTACCTTTTATGAACTCAAAGCATCATGCGAAACTAGATGTTTCTATTCTAACTCCTCAGAGAGCTATTCCATTTTAATTAAAATCTGGCTACGCTAAAATGTAACACTCCAATACATGAGTTATTATTAAGTGACGGTAATTATGATTCGACAAATAATTAGTACCTTTTTCAATTGCTTATCCTTAAAGTTTCAGCTAAAAAATCCTTGACACACAAATATGAAGAAAACCATAGTAAAAGAAATTTCATGATTAACCGAACAAATTCGAATGACTGTATAAAAGCGGCCGCAAAGTGTACATATTGTGCCAACCTTCTTAAATTTGTAGTACAAGATCTAGACACGCGGCAGCGTGTCGAGCCAAGTACTAGGCAAGACACGGCTGCAGTGTGTTATATTACACGAACCATTTGGAGCCACTTTTGACCCCTTAATAACTCAAAATCTATGTAACATAGACTCATGAAATTTGGTTTATTTATAAAAACCCCTTAGATTAACTAGAACTCCAAATTTCATAAATAAAACTCAAACGGTTATTGAGATATTAACGTATAAAAATCGGCATTTTTATCAACGACCCTGTCACTAGACATCAAAAACATTTAACCCATTTCCGGGTGACCTAGAAAGTTGAAAAGAGATTTCCCGAAAGCAGGCCCATGGTATGATACTGTGTCAAAGCTTATTTATCAAAAATTATGTCGTATTTTTTTCAAGTCGTTTTATCAAAATTTATTTCTTCTAGCATTAGAGAACCTAATAAATATTTATTTTGTTGATACTTAATAAAGAACTACATCCGCCATTCAATCCTAACCTGAATGTTGCCAGATGACAGACTATTCCAATAAAATAATTTGTAATCGATTGAAAATATCGATACTAACCCACATGGAGTAGGTGGAGTATCCACTACACGAGTATGTTTTAAATGCTATTTATTATACTCAAATACTGTAAAACTATGATTTTACAATAAATAAAATATTATATGGTCTGAATATACTCAACAACTTAAAAGCGTTTCGAGGCAGTAATGTTATTTTATAAACTACCAGTGATCAGAGTAAGTAGATTGATTTGAGGTCAATGAACTGGCACGTATATTAGTATGGATACGCCTCCGGGATTCCGGGATTTTGAAATTATTAAGATTTTTTAAGGAATTTCAAATGTTGTAATGTGTAGAATAAAGAATACATCAATATGAATAAGAAATGTTCAACCCTTTTGCTGTCTGTTTAATAGTATATAGGTGATCGGACTCCAAGAAAAGGATAGATATACTATAAAACAATATAATATATTTTAAATATTTATCTATCGCATTCTATAAATTTCTAATGTAGTAGTTTAAAAATCCTTACTTTAACAATATTTGATTCAATCCCGTAAGTACCAAAATGAAATCCCGGAAAAAAGGCTTATCCATGTTATGATTTCTATGACTATTCATGATGCGAGTACGTAAAATCAATCAACCTACTCCGATCACTGATAATCACCCAATCGATTTCGTCAATCGATTACCAAAATAATTAAACCTGGTAACACTGACACCATGCATAATGTCAAACTGTCAAAAATAATCTGTCAGATCAATGGCATTGTTGGCTGTTTGTTTTACGTTGATTTGAATTTATTTTTCCGTATTTACTTTATACTTATATTACGTTACGATTTAATGCTGTCAATTTAAATTGAAGCCAGAGGAACTATTGCTTATCTTTCCATGGCCCTGGGTAAGTTTATTATGTTCTCTAAATATTTATAAACACCGTCGTATTGTATAACCTCATTGATTTTAGCAGCCTATTAGTAGAAGGCCTATGTTCAGTCAGGGGTACGTCGCGCGTCGTCAGCTGTAAATGTCTATAGTATGATGTAATTATATAGCATAAGTAAATACACTGAATTTTTTTACCTTTTTCAGGTATGACGATGACATGTGTTATTGCAAGACTTGACATTATTGATTATATTATCTACAACTCTATCCCAAGTATTACTTGCTCAGCAAAATCTAAGCATATTATGTTATGTATGTGGCATGTCAACTGCAAGTCACAGAAGTCATCAGGTTAGTGTTTTTAAAATGGCAGAATTACTATGAGTGATATAATTATCATACAAAAGTAAATAAACAACAATAAGAGTATTTTCTTACTTTCTAGGTTAGGTATACATTTGGATAAAGTTTGTCATGCTTACTGAGAGAGGCTGCTACCAGAGATGTTTATAGGCAAGCAAGTGATGATAAAAACAGAGCCACCCTAGAGTGTAAAAGATTTACCCATAATAGATCAAAACAATAATCTGGTTAGGGCCAGAATCAAATCGTGACATGTGAGCAGCAGGACTTAGTGTACATAATTATTGATAAGTGAGCAAAATAGGACAAATTGTTTAAGAGATCATCATTGCTTATTACTGTTTTGTGGGAAAGCGTACATCTAACATCTACCGTACCTACGCTGCTTTTTTATGAGAATGAAGCTGAAGCCGTTTTAAATTCTATGAGAAATAAAATGTTTTTAGTATTTAGGTATTGTTGTGTTATTTGTTAAAGTAAACCTTCCTATAGAAGCACTGAAAATGCTGCTGCCAATGAGATTATTCATCTTTAATTAAGAGAGTTGGCTAAAATAATGTTTATGCCATTAAATCTTTCATATTTAGCGCGCAAGATTATTAATTTCATCATCATCATCATCAGCCTATAAATGTTCCCACTGCTGGGACACAGGCCTCCTCTCTGTAAGAGGGAGTGGGCCGTAATCCACCATGCGGGCCCAGTGCGGGTTGGTAGATGTCACATGTCTTCGAATTTTCGGTTCTAGGACATGCCGGTTTCCTCACGATGTTTTCCTTCACCGTTTTGAGAGCAGTGGTGATGAAATAATTTACACAAAGTAAAGCACCTGTCTGGGTTCGAACCTACGACCTACAACTCGTAAGTCGCGGCCGTTACCACTGGGCCACCACTGCTCACATTATTAATTTACCTTTATAAAATTCAAGTCTGTAAATGCGATAATCGCCATTTTGATGACAGTCGAGGTCGAGGCTAAAAAACATAAAAATTGGGGATTGCGAACATCCAAACTCCACCATAAGGACAGCGACTATTACAACATTTAATTATTTGACGAATTCATCCATTTTTCAAGTTAAATAAGTAGTAGTAATGAAGTTTTTGATATCAAAAGTCGAAGATTCGCGCCAATCGTGCGTGTTTACATTTTAACTTTTCACAATTAACACACATACACATATCTGATACGACTTTAAATGTGACAAATGTGATTAAAAATATTATAAGTAACTAGAAAATGCCCAGATCTTTACTTATTATACGAACACATGTTCAATAACACGTAATATTCATTACTACTACTCAATTTGTGTTAAAAATCGTCGATCATTGTTTTTTTTTTATTGTAATGATGTGCGAAAACGATTATGCCAAACGTTTTTTTTTTTTCAATTTTGATTGTCTCGATTAATTTATAATTATGTCGAATGTCTGAAATCTATACTTGAACATTAAAATAAAATTGTTTTAAGCATTAAATACAATAAACATTGTTTAAAATAATTATTTATACTTTTCTAGTTTTTAATCGTTTTTAGAACATTCAATATAAAACGAGTCAACACATAGAACGAGGATAGATACTTACCTCATTTATTGAATTTCGCGCCGAATTGTTTCTATTTATTTGAATTTAAATTCGGAACGTTGTTCAAAATTATTTTTAATTTTTTGGACAATTATTTACTGTGGATTTTATTTTTGATACTTTCTGATATAGAATGCCTAGTATACATTTTTTAGGTAGGCTTAAGAAAATTTTGTTTGGGAATGATGTTAAATTAATTATATAAATTAGGTAGGTATTCCGCAAACACTTTTAAATGACGTCTATATTTTTAAATTGAAACTTTTATTACATCGTCTCAAACTTTTTCGTCTGTGTGTTGCATGTCGCGTGTCGGTCGGCCGCGGAGTAGGGATAAAGTGAAAGGCGATCGTCAGAGCAGCCAAGGCCAATATGGCGGCGCCTATAGTTCGCAGCAGCTGACCGTGTAAAGTTTCACTTTTACCGTGGTTTCATAAAACCAACAATCATTTTTTTTTAGTTGTATGAGTTTGATAGTATTTGTTTTTAATAGGATAATCTTACTCGAGTAATAGAAATTGTTTATTTTTGAGGTAGTTCCAAAACGAAATTTTAAAAAAACTGCCCAAGTGTATGTCGGACTACGCACAGTGAAGGGTTGCGTAATTGGGATGAATATTTACGCATAAACATTGCATAGTATCAATTTTATCGACTGCAAAAATAAGTTTGTATTTCTCGAAAAAACTATAACAAACAAAGTTAATTCTGCGGTTGTAACCGAAAATAAACTGTATCTCAAAAATTATTGATTTCAAAAGCAAAGTCACTTAGAAACATCTTAACATTTTAATTATGAGATCCAACAATACACGCTTTATATGCATAGATTTTTTTCATCTCTCGGTTATATGTAAGTATGGAGAATGCCACCCCCACTATTATGTTTATCGTAAATTCACTACACCATTGTTTAACGGTGCAAAAAATACACCTTTTTCAAAATTTTCATCGATAGAGTGTAAATAGTCTCCATGTTAAATGACTGTATGACATCCGGACGCACGGACAGACGAACTTGACGAAATTAAGAGGTCCGTTTTTTTACGGATTTTGATTATCAAGTTTACAATTGGCATGAAATTGATGTGACAATTGATCTACAATATTATTATTATTTGGAATAGCCGCCATCTTAAAATCCAGAATGTCCATCTAATTCGATATCAGCACTATCTCCCGAAAACTATGAAAATGACAGTCATGACGACAAATTTTCAAATGGGGTTAAAAACTACCACTTGCTCACTTCAGATGGCGCTGATCTCCAGCGTCTTATAATTTGACAGCTAACTATACATTTTTGATTCGAATGCCAAAAGTTGATGTAAATTCCTGAATTTCATGACTGAATTCAAAACACCCCGTCGAGTCAACTGATGTGTCACGTGTCAAAATCTTGGTCCCTAATGTTAGGCGGCAGTGAATTTATTTCATTCATTCTCTGATCTCGAAAAACGTTGTTACAAACGTCAGGTTGGTATGTTCAAGGTAGTTGGTAGGTTGGTACTATGCTTGAGACGTTTTTGAATTGATAGATCGTATGACTATTGTTTTAGGGACTATTGTCGTTTAATTTTTTATATAAACTTACGAATAGTTAAGTCCATAGTGAGGTCAAAATGTAAATCCAAGGGGCGGCTGCAACGGCGGCGGTGATCTCTCGCGTCCGGCCCTGGTTCAGGCCATGGTACGGAGCGAGAGGAAATGGCAGGCCGTCACCTCCTTCTGCGAAGCGGTAATGCTCGCGAAGGAGGAGGCGGAACGCGTGAGGTAGAGGCAAAGTTCGCACCCTCACGCCCCTAACCGCTGCAAGAGGAGACGCCCGGGGCGGGAATCGCGAGCCGATTTCCGGCCACCGTAGGCGCGGGCTTGCGAACGGTGAGCAATGGGTAGCTCGCCGTCCGATAAGGACCAAGCCCGGGTCGACGGCGCGTTGTGTTCCACGCGCGCCTCAAAGAGATGTCAGCAGAAATGACGGGATCCGCTAGGGCCAATGCCTGCCGGGGGTTCGCAGAAAACCGATAGGGACATCGTGGCCCCCGGCAACAGGGCAACCGAAGGAACACGGGTGGGTTTTAGTCAGTAAGAGTCTGATACCTCC
The DNA here is from genome assembly GCA_963680765.1 of Agrochola lychnidis. Classification (NCBI taxonomy): domain Eukaryota; kingdom Metazoa; phylum Arthropoda; class Insecta; order Lepidoptera; family Noctuidae; genus Agrochola; species Agrochola lychnidis. Next base: position 20,271,496 of record OY796853.1, read on the forward strand.
CGCTCCGCCCAGAGCGGGAGAAGATACTTAAAAAAAAAAAAGGAACGGCTGCAAAAATTAAATAATTAAATCATACGTGAGAAGGAACTTTGTTCCTGACGGGGTCAAAGTCAAATCATTAATTTGAAATAGGCCCATGTATGGCACTTTTGAACGTCAAAAATTACAAAATAATAAAATTGATTCTATTCGCCCCTTCCAAAAGGTAGTTTTCGTATGGAGAAGAATGGGCAAGAAACTCCACCGTTACTCTTTTAAAATGTTTTACAATTGTTTGTATATGTACGTGCATTTGTTAAATAATAATTATATGTGAAGACGGTGCACCTAGAATAAAATTATAGGTAAAAAGAATTAAAAATGAAACAACGACAGATAATTTAATATGTGATAGATACATGGTGCTCACATATTTACAAACATTGTAAAAGTAGACGATTTTCCTAAAATTTTACAGTTAATAAGTCAGTGTGTGAGGAAGTAATCACAGAATGTAAAATCAATGTCATAAAACACAAAGTAATAAATTTTACAATTAAATTAGCAAACAGTTTGATTTTGTCTTGATTCTAAATTGTCCTATGGAGCAGGACCAGCGTGTTTCCAAGCACTCTTATCTTGGATATAATCCTCTAATTTGTAATATGCTTGTTTACAAAGTGTATTTTTAATATGAGTTTTAAATTTTCTTTCATTTAATTGCAAAATGTCACAAGGTATTTTGTTGTAACATTTAACACAGTACCCCATAAAAGATATATGTACTTAAGATAATCTAAAAAATGGTTGATCTAGTTTATCTTTATTTCTAGTATTAAAATTATGTCTATCACTTATTTTATTAAAGAGATGTGGATTTTTCCTTACATACATATTATTTTCATAAATGAATTGGCAAGGTACCGTCATAATATTAATCCTTTTAAAAAGTTTCCTGAGAGATTCGCGGCGACGTAGATTATAAATGGCTCTGATAGCTCTCTTTTGCAAAATAAAGATGGATTCAATATCAGCAGCCCGACCCCACAGTAAAATACCATACGACATAAGGCTCCTCGACTGTACACGTTTTTTTTTAATAATAATACTTGCCGCGCCGGCTCAGCGATCTGACATCATTGCGGAAAATTGTAAGAATTGTTACGAAAGAAATACCTACATTCTTACACAATATTGCTACGCATATTTACAAAAAGAATCTAATAGATCACGTTTGATTGACGAATAATAATAATTTCTTTACAAAAAGTAATGATATCCCATCAAAAACATAAATGTGAAAATGGGAGCCAAATTCCATAAATATGGTTGTCGACTTCGCCGACAAAAGAACTGAAATCTAAATGGGTGCCAAGTTCTGTAGATAATCCTGAAATTTATTTATAAGAACATGCAACTTTCTAAAATAAAATTAAAACACAAATTCTTGTTTTTTCTGCTATAACAATGTTTGCTATTTAAAAATATAACTTCTTAAATTTGAACAGTCGAATTATTTACACAAAGCACTTAGGATAAATTGAAGCTCAACATTTGACTTGGCTAGTTTTTACCAGCAAGCTGAAATTTTAGAGAAAGAAGATATTTTGACCTTACAGTTACAATAAGAAACAGTAACTTGCGCATAACATAAAGAACAAATATATAAATACGCCTAGGTAGACAGTCAAAGCTGTAAACAGTTACAATAAGAAACAGTAACTTGCGCATAACATAAAGAACAAAAATATGAATATTTTACTTTATTTATTTGGCTCACCAACAATTAAGTACACCGATACAAAGATATGAGATACATGCAATAAACTTATAGACTAGTGTACAAATTTCTTACAGGTAAGCACATCATGAATTACTTATTTGATGTTGAGTGCCTACTTAAAATTAAATAATAATAATTAAATATGCCTAGGTAGACAGTCAAAGCTGTAAACTCGATAAAAAAATAGCGTCCAACTGTTAGCCGCTTAATGCACGCACACTAAAAAAGTAAAATTACAGCACAATGACGTGGCGCGAGTGTAAGACGTAGCTGTAATGCACACCAGCATAAAAAAGTTACCCTGTTTGTTTTAGTTCTTTTGCACCGCGACACTGTAGACAAATATAAAGATGATAAATTGATTAGCCAAATATAAGATAACTTGTATGTAAAAACTAGCCAAGTCAAATCTTGAGCTTCAATTTATCCTAAGTGCTTTGTGTAAATAATTCGACTGTTCAAATTTAAGAAGTTATATTTTTAAATAGCAAACATTGTTATAGCAGAAAAAACAAGAATTTGTGTTTTAATTTTATTTTAGAAAGTTGCATGTTCTTATAAATAAATTTCAGGATTATCTACAGAACTTGGCACCCATTTAGATTTCAGTTCTTTTGTCGGCGAAGTCGACAACCATATTTATGGAATTTGGCTCCCATTTTCACATTTATGTTTTTGATGGGATTTCGTTTTTTGAAACAGTCTCACACAAAAGCGTTGCATAAAATTGTTTATTGGTTTGTAAAACACGTACGTACACACGCACAGTATGTAAGCCATATTATATTGAGGATTTGCAAATCTTTAAACTTTCAGTCAAATGTTAGAACATAACTACCTACAGCAATTTAATAAAGACTACACTATGTATATTTGACGATAAATGGTATTTTTATTGCTAAAAAAGATAATTATGACGTAACAATAAATAAAAATACTGTTTATAGAGTTTGTTTTCAATTGAAATAAAATTTTCATACTATGTGAAATTAAGCTAATGCATAGCTTTTATCGCGGGCTTTGAGCGCGGCGACCGAATCAAGATATTCCGTAACGAAAAAACCTAACACCCCCCACTCCGCCTACCATGTAATGACGGATGATGACATAAAATAAAACATAAACGTAATTTTTATCCCAAGTGTAGCGTTGACAAATAGGAAGTATGGAGGTTACAAATGCAATGCAATAGCTTTACCGCGGCAGTCCCCGAGAGCCACACTTTTTTTTGTTGTTTTATTATTTACTAAAAAAAAACACAAATTAATAAAATTGAGGCAAGTGGATGTCTATATTGTCTATCTCAGCCCATTCGTCAATCGGAAATAACACACTCATAGATAAAATACATAGCTATCATATTCCGATAGTAAAACTTCACGTGGGGGGAATCCCCAGAGCTTGTAGTTCATGTTGAAGATAAAACTAGACGCATTAGTTCTATTCGGTGTTGACTTATGTTTTTGTGACTGACTTCAGTTGCCGCTAATTACTGTCATATCACCGTTCCAAATAATAATATTGCTTCCAAGTCACTCAATAGTTCCTAATGACTTGGACCTATGAAATTACGGCGACGTTGTAATTATAAACAACGGTAAGTGGTAAAAGTGCTGTCATACTCATCATACATAATAATATATATGTGACTTTATAAAGCCATGAGAACCATAATATCGGTATGTTCAAAATCTACAATCAAACTTTATTAACATTACGTTTGTAATAAACTCGTCAATAAAGTCCCTACTCTTTGATAACTCTCTACGTTACATATTTATGTAAAAGTAAGTAAATAGTTATTTAAACCATTTGTACGCACCTGTACCCATCAAAATTTAATCATAATACTACAAATTTAAGAAGATTGACAGGAACCTACTACGCATTGGAATGAAATGAAATGAAATTGTTTATTCTATAAATAGGATATCGGAATCACTTTTACACGTCATATAAAAAAAAAACAACTGACTTCCAAAAAAAAACACTACAAAGTGAAAAATAACTTTAATTTCGGGGGTCGGTGTCTCGGGTTTTGTATTTTCGTTTTTTGCCACCGACTTCCGAAATTAAAGTTATTTTTCACTTTGTAGTGACTTTTTTTGGAAGTCGGTTGTTTTTTTTTTGTAAAAAGTTTTTATTTTTCACTTTTTAGTTGTGGTACCTACCCCACACACATTCGAATACCACTACCTGCTACCAGTGACAGGAACATAAGATATCATCCATATACTAAGTAGGAAAAAAATACGTATTATTGAACCTAACTCAAAAACTACCCAAGCAAAGTTAATAAACACACGGGAAGCACCAGCTTTCAAATAAAAAAAATAATCATCAAAATCGGTTCCCCCCATCGATCACTAATAAAGAACTAGATACACAATGGTGCCGATTCTCTTGTACACCGAACTAAACTAACTAAACTATCACTAAAATTCCTTACTTTTGACTATGAGAATCTCAAAGCTATTCTTTTTTTTTTTTTTTTTTTTTGGGTGGGAAATCATCAAATAACTTCTCCCGCTCTGGGCGGAGCGGGAGGGCGTGTCAGACTCTTACTGACTAAAACCCACCCGTGTTCCTTCAGTTGCCGTGTTGCCAGGGGGCCACGATTTCCCTATCGGTTTTCTTCGAACCCCCGGCAGGCATTGGCCCTAGCGGACCCCGTCAATTCTGCTGACATCTCTTTGAGGCGCGCGTGGAACACAACGCGCCGTCGACCCGGGCTTGGTCCTTATCGGACGGCGAGCTACCCATTGCTCACCGTCCACAAGCCCGCGCCTACGGTGGCCGGAAATCCTCTCGTGACTCCCGACGCCCAGGGCGTCTCCTGCTGCGGCGGTTAGGGGCGCGAGGGCGCGAAATTTGCCTTTCCCTCACGCGCTCCGTCTCCTCCTTCGCGAGCATTACTGCTTCGCAGAACGAGGTGACGGCTTCCCATTTCCTCTCGCTCCGTAGCATGGCCCGAATCAGGGCCGGACGCGAGAGATCACCGCCGCCGATCGCTTCCACGAGGACAAGGCGATGCTCTGCCCAAGCCGGGCAGACCTCCACCGATCTCAAAGCTATTCTGCAAAATAAATTCTCTAAATTTAAAAATAATTTTGACACATCTAAATCGAATTTGACAAGCGCGACTCGACACGTGATACCTAACCACGTAAATCTTTTTAGAGCCGGAGGCGCGCAGGGGGGGCAGCCTCGACGTGTTTTATATGGATTTTTCACTTTTTGTGTGGAAAATAAGAAAAAATATTACCTACTTGTAGAGTGTTAGGGGTTTAAGGGTTTCATAAAGGGTGTCGAAATTTTCATTATTTTTGCGATTGGACACACCGTTTTCGAGATATAAGCAAAAGAAAAAAAAAATTCAGTACTGTTTTTTCATCTGAAGTCGAGGTGTTGGTGTGAATTTTAGTTCATGACAACCAATTTTAATCCACATGTTTTTAGTCGCGATTACAAATAGTCATATTTAGTTAGAAAATCTAAATTTTAGGTTAAAAACGTCAAATTCAGAATAGCAAAATTGCCATTTTCACTAAACTAATATCTCAGTGCCATCTTAGTGCTGTCAAACTAAAATATAGTTGTGTCACTTTAGTCTATTTCAGAATGGGAAATCGTCGTTTGACAGGAATAAACTAAATTTTGGTGATGTTTAGTTTAGAGGCATTTGTGACAAGAGAATCGGCACCAATGCCAAGCAAAAGTTCTCTTAAAACTGTCATCAAATTGTGTTTAGGTAATTCTAGTTGAAATAAATATACATTCATGTAAATTCAACCTTAAACGCATACCTTAAAATTGTTTTCACAAAGCCAGGTACAAAAAGCAATAAATTTTTACGACCTACTCACTGGTCAACATACATCAAATCAAATTCAACCTTACATGCATATTTTAAAGTTAGAATTACAAAGTGCCAAAAAAAGCAATAAAGTTTTACGACCCAGGCTCGCCGCTAGGACAAGAAATGAGTGGAGCCGAACTGTCCAATATTTTTTGTTTAAACTGTAATTATAAATTATATTTTTTTTAATTTCGTTAATTTTAGTGTGTAAAAAAAAACATGTGTGCAATTCACACGTGGTAGAAGTGAAACCTTCAAAAATTTTGGCTTTCAGATAATCAAAATTTCGGGAAGAGGATAATTGTAGGTTTTAATTGTAGATCATAGTGATACAAAGTCTGATAATTAGTTTATATTTTATTCGTGTATATTACATAGATTTATTCAGACTCAGACCTTACATTTTCGATACACATCTACTGCGCGCGCATTTATGATGACTTGATCATTATTTTACTGCGATGTTATTTTAAAACTGCGATATCTCCTAAGATATCATGAAATCGAATGATGTAAAGAGCAATTTTGTTTTAAATTAAATACTTCTGATGAGTAATGTATTTATTTGGATAAGGATTAATATCGTGTTTATAAAAACACCTTCGCAAATAATGCATTATTTTAGAACAAATTTGGTTAGCATAAAAAAAATTATAGTGAGCTAACCTTAAAAGATAGATATATGCTGTCGCAGACTTTTTTTTAACTTTTAAAGAGAAACAATTCTATCGTACATGATTTTTGCGAAACTTTAACCGTTTACGCAGCGCACGCAGCGGAAGCTTTCAAAAGGAAAAATAAAACCCCCCGATTTTGAAACATTCTTGATTGGTCTTAGCGTGGTGATATATAGCCTATAGCCTTCCTCAATAAATGGGCTATCTAACACTGAAAGAATTTTTCAAATCGGACCAGTAGTTCCTGAGATTAGCGCGTTCATGCAAACAAACAAATTCTTCAGCTTCACAGAACATAAGAAACACTGTATAATGCTTTCCTATCTCATTTTCGGTTAAATCTTATGAATTTATGTCTGTCTCTTTTTACTGTCGCTTTTTCGTTTCATCGACTTTCAAATCACAACGATGCTAAAGAAGTTTTCACTTCAAAATTATGAAAGCATATTTTATTCTATTCCATGGTGTATACAGGGCGGCAGGGACATTATCTCACACACAACATCTTTGACGTGCTATAATTGATATTCATTTTCCAACCTCACTGGATCTCGAGGAAAGCTAAAAAAAAATGTGAGTGAGTATGTGAGTTTATCTCACATCTTTAATTTTATTACATGTACTTAGTCAAAATTAAATGTATAAAATCTTACTATAATATTTATAGAAACAGCAAAGAAAGCTCATTAAACTAAAAAAAAAAAAAACAGTGGCACTCTGGGAGTACCGATAGAAGTGAAAACTTGAACAATTTAACTGTGCAGGAAATACTTTTAATGAGGTGTTGGTAACGGAGTCGCGAGTTCAATTGTTTTTTCGCATCTCAAAAATGTCCAACGCGCCTACAGAATTTTTCACTTCAAAAAAACAATTCTCCTTTAATAATAAAAAATAAAAAAACAATAGCGTCTCCACAAATGGAACAGAGTCAACGCACATAACCTGTACAATTTAAGTGAGCATGCGATAGTATGATTAACAGGTTTAGTAAGAGTCTTTACAATTGAGATGCTTTATAACTCCTTCTGTTTAATAAGACTTAATTTAAAATAAGTTTTTACGATGATTTCTTGGCAAAATATCAGCATTTACGGTACAGTGATAACAATTATATAATAATAATATTAATACTTATCGAAAATATGAAACTCCATCCTTTTTTAGCGTCCTAGATGTGTGATTTTTAATTTTTTTTACGAGTTGTTTACAGTCGGAGCGTCCGAATGCTACTAAATGAAAAGAGCACCCAAATGTTCAATTGGGTGCTCATTCGGTGAGGACATTTTTTGGCGCTGATTGTGTATCTAGTTCTTTATTAGTGATCGATGGTTCCCCCAGTCGAAAGTTCTGAGGTAACAAACATAAAAAAAAAAAAAAAATACCTTCGAATTGAGGACCTCCTCCTTTTTTGAAGTCGTTTAAAAATTAAAAATAAGCTAAATGAGTTCGGCGTTTCCTATCTGACTACTCTGAGAAGAAAGGCAGAAACTCAGAGGTTGCAGTCTCTTTTAAAGTCCAATCTTGGTCAGGCCATACGAAGAACATGTAGATTAGTGTCTGAAAAGGTATTTTGAGGAAAGAACCATACAGATTTGAGTGGACCTGTCCAGTCAGACTGACCGACCCCTTAACAATTCAAAAATGCCTGTTAGTGGTTTATTTGAAATAAATGGTTTGAGTTTGAGTTTTGATTGCGGTAAGTTTAGACTTCTTTATCAACAAAAAAATCGACTAAAGCCGTTTATCGCTAAACTCCACACCGGTCTACACCTACTATCGGATAAGCTGCGAATGTAGTGTGTGAGCATGATATTAAATTTTAGGGCTCCGTAGGGTTGCCAACCGTACTCTAATATAGAGTAGGAGCACTTCTTCAGCGTGGATTTCATACTTTCCTCTAAAAATTTTACTCCCCCTTCACCCCTTTTAAAAGGTAGTTTAAAAAAATGTATGTTTACGATCTTTATGATTTATTTAGTTAGTTGTTTCCATTATATGACAAAAAAAATAAATAGACCCGTATTCGAAAAATTCAATAACTTTTTAGTGCTTCTTTTCTGTCAAAAGTATTAATACAGAGTTTCGAGTTAATCGGAGCGCGCGTTAAATTCTTCCATACAAACTTTAACAGGTCAATGGGCTATTTTGAAAAACGAATAATTTCAAACTTTATTACTTCATTTAACAACAAGCTTAAGCAAGTATTCGTGCCAAGTTTCAAGTTTAATAACCAAAGGAATAAGATTTATCACACTAACAAAATCCCCCCTTTTTACCACCATAATTAGGTTAAATTTTCAAAAAACCCGTTTGTAGTGCTCGCCTATATATAAATGGAAACCTAGTGCAAAATTTTACGTTCCTAGTCCTAGAAGTTTCGGATGTGCGTTGATACATACATGCATAAACTCATGCCTACTTCCCATGGGGGTAGGCAGAAACTACAAAACGCCACCTGCTACGATCCTTACATACTCCTTTTGCCTCGTTTACGTTCATACATCTGGTCATACACGCACGCCGGTTGCAAATACTACGCACCTAGCCTTTCTGAAGAACATCACCAATAAGGTCAGTATGTGTCCTCCTAGGGCGTCCCCGACCGGCCTTTCCCTTTACATCAGCCTTGTAAATACATTTTGTTAGTCGCCTTTCATTCATCCTCTCAACATGCCCAAACCATCTCAGCATACCCTTTTCAAATTTTGTCACTACATCTTCTTTTAAATCACACCGCTGTCTTATCACATCATTCCGCAGCCTATCATTCATAGTCAGACCACACATGCTTCGCAAGGAACGCATTTCCACAGCATTTATTCTACTTTCATGTTGTTTTTGCCACACCCAACATTCACTTCTATAAATAAGCGTGGGCACCAGCACACCATTGTGAACAGCCAGTCGATCCTTTTTAGACATCGACTGGTTGGTCACAATCGCATGTATAGCACCATTCACTTTATTTCCCGCGTTTACTCTCCTTTCCACATCTCCATCAATCTTCCCATCCCTTGTAAACAGAATCCCCAAATATGTAAACTCACTTACTTGCTCCACACTCTTTTTCACATCACACACCGATACATCCTCTCTTCTTTCAAACACCATGACCTTCGTCTTATTCACATTAATATTCATCCCTTTCATCTTATCTTATATGCTTCATCCATCATAGTCACCATGTCTTGCAACTGTTCTGCTGATGATGCAAGTAGAACTTGATCGTAGATAAGGCATTTGACAGGCAACTCATTCATCCTCAATCCGCACTCACCCTCTTTCAAATCTGTCAGACAACTATCCATGTACAAGTTGAACAGTCACGGTGACGCTACATGACCCTGTCTAACACCCCTCGAGATGCAGAACCAGTTCGTGTATGCCCCATTTACCCTAACACAAGCACTTCAGCATTCATTGAGTCTTTTCGGTCAGGGCCGTCTTTTCCAGTGTCACACTAAGCAAGTACTCTGTAGTTTCGAGCTCGCTTCGCTCGTTCTTGCTTCCTAAGAGCGAAAGCTAGCTAGAAATTTATAGCAGGCCTCGGATATAGGTAGGTATATTATTCTTTATTTACCCTTTTTGAAATCAGAAATACTATATATTCTTCCAAAAAAACGTCGCCAGCCCTAGCTACCCATAACCCACAATGACGATAACACTATTGACCGAGTAGGTACCTATATATATTGTACTCGTATATACTAGCTTTCACCCGCGGCTTCACTCGCGTGGATGTCGGAAATTATCCCACAGGAACGTACTTCCGGGATAAAAAGTATCCTATATGTTATAAACTATCTGTATGCCAAATTTCATTCATATATACTTAATAATTATAATTTCAAATTTAAAAACTATTATTTAACGTAAATACGTAGGTACATTAGTATTTGTTAATAGACTAAACGTAGGACAGCCACAGTTTCTTCAAACCGTGACATTTTTCTTACTTAGAGAATTTTTATACCTATCATAACTTCTGAACGAAAAGTCCGATCCGAGTAATTTAAAGTGGAATTTACACATACATAAACCAACTTTAATTATATGTATAACTTTAATTATTATATTTACAAATTAAATGGATAAGGATTAATATTATGATAACAATATCATCACTATTCGATCCCACCCGTATTTGAACTTAATAATTTAAACAAAAACTGTTATTGTGGCTTAACTGTAATAGTTAGGCATATACCATCGCACCCTTTTTTGTGAGTAATATGAGTACTATTAATATATAGAACACTATTTAATATATCGTCAATAGTTTTCGCAGCGCACGCAAAATAATGACTTTAATAGGCATACCTTGCATTACATTGTTCCATTTTAGGTCGGAATCTCGAATTTTATTTGAAAATATAATATAGCCTATGTTACTCGGTAAAGATGAAGCTTTCTAATGATGAAAGAAATTTTAAAATCTTTCGAGTAGTTTTTGAGTTAAATCATAACAAACAAACAAAAAATCAAATTTTTCCTCTTTATAATATTATATACTAGCTTTTGCCCACGGCTTCGCCCGTGTGGATGTCGGAAAATATACCACGGGAACGTACTACCTGGCAGTACCGAGATTAAATACCTAATAGTTCAGGAAAAGGTTATTGACTCCTACCGCTGCGCTCCAACCATAATTATTTTGTTACGCGTAATTTTGAATCTGTGATATCATTTAAACCATTCATTTAAATTATATGATGTCAAGGCATATTTTAATCTCAATTAAATGCCCAATATAAATAACATATTTTATTGGATAAGGATTAATATGATATCGGTCAATATAACTTCTGAAATAACAATGGAATTTTTATCAAATTCTGAAAGATAAAAATGGTTACTGTGGGTCATCCTTAGAAGATAGACATGCCATCGTGAACTTTTTTGTTGAACTTTAGATCTTCAATCCAGTAGAACAGAAATTTAATGTATCTATAACGGTTTACGCGGTGCACGCCAATAAAGCTCCCAGTCGGAATGTTTTTTTCCGACATCTTCGACAATAATCGTCATATTTCAGCGAATTTACACAAAACCTTAATGAATTATACACTAAAACCTTCCGCAAGAATCACTCCGTCCATTAGTGAAAACCGTTTGAAAATCCGTTAAGTAGTTTTTGAGTTTATCGCGTTCAGACAGACAGACAGACGCGGTGGGGGACTTTGTTTTATAATATGTAAGGATAAGGATATTATATTATAGTTTATAAGTTTAGATTAGATATATATAGGTACATAATGTTCCACTTGTTTTAAACTCAGTCGCTCGTAACGTATCGTGAACGATACATCATAATGGTGAAGGCACGGAAGTACGTAGTTAAAAAAACGTTCCAGGGTTTACCTAAACGTGAAGATTTTGAAATAGTGGAATACGAGTTACCGGCCATCAAGAATGGAGAGATCCTCGTCAAAGTTGAGTGGGTGAGTGTAGATCCGTACTTGCGCGCATACAACTCACGTTACCCAACACCATATGACCAGTTTGGCTTCCAAGTCGCCTTAGTAGAAGATTCGAAAGATCCCAGATTCCCGGTCGGTACCAGAGTCGTCTCCCACAAAGGCTGGTGTGACTACTGCATCATTGACACAAATGACGCCAAAAACGTAAGCGAAAAGGTTTACAAGTTACCAAACTTGAAAGGTTTATCAAATTCTTTGGGAGTTGGCGCTGTAGGTATGCCGGGTGCTACCGCGTATTTCGGATTTCTGGAAATCTGCAAGCCTAAAGCTGGAGAAACAGTCGTTGTATCCGGCGCTGCTGGAGCAGTTGGCTCTCTTGTTGGACAGATTGCGAAGATCAAGGGCTGCAAGGTCATCGGATTCGCTGGCTCTGATGATAAAGTGAAGTGGCTCGAGGAAATCGGTTTCGACAAGGCGATCAACTACAAGACTGCTGATATCGCGGCGGCTCTGAAGGAAGCAGCTCCCAAGGGTGTGGATTGTTACTTCGACAATGTTGGTGGAGAGCTCAGCTCGACGATCATAAATCAAATGAACGACTACGGAAGGGTTTCAGTTTGCGGCGCCATCAGTTCGTACAACGAGGCTAACTTGCCCACGGCAAGCATCTTACAACCTGCATTGGTATTCCATCAACTGAAAATTGAAGGTTTCATAGTATGGCGATGGGCCGAACGGCAACCGGAAGCATTTGCTGAAATCATCAAGTGGATTCACAGTGGACAGTTACAGCCTAGGGAACACATTACTGAAGGTTTCGAAAATATCTTCGACGCTTTTGTAGGAATGTTGAATGGCGAAAATTCTGGAAAGGCTGTTGTTAAATTGTAAGTTAATATTAATGCAACGTTTATAATTTATTCTATCAAATTAAAGTTAATAGTCAATTTGTTGAAAACTATTTCATTTCATGTGCTGCTTTTCCGGAACCTAAGCAATGATATTTCAGTCTACTTATTTATTAGGCTATAATTAACTAAAAAAATGTGGCCGTCACGGGACGACTAGCAATGTCAAACATAGCGTGGAGGGGGCGTGACGACTTAAGAGAGCGTCATGCCCTTTGCCTTCATGGGCACAGAAAAGAGACTGTCGAACGCCTCGACGCACGACATACCCAATATCAGCGCCAATTTTTTTTTTTTACACTGACTCCTCCGAGAAAAAAAGATATATATATTGTAAATATCTTGAATATAGAATGTAAATAATTAGCGTTTTCCTTTTCTCAGAAATTGCCAAGCCGTTTTTTTTTTTAAATTTATGTAAAACTTGAAACAAAAAAAATACGCGGCGAAACAGGACGACAAAAAGAGGCGCCTAAAAGAGGTTTCGCACACAGGTGCTGCCGAGGGTCAGCGCGGCCCTGCACTTACCCCATCAAAAGCACTGTATTAGGGGGCCTACCACCATCTCTTAGACTTTTAAGAGGTGATGGTATGGGTGCCCCCAGGTAGGCACCTACACATAGGTTAGTTCTTGGCGTTACCCAGCCTTGCTAGCACGGCACAAGCACAGATTAATAATTGTATGGAGTTGTCTCACTCTCATACGGTCAGCAACAAAAAGCAATTAACATTTCAGTTTTTTAAAACAAATTTATAAAATAATCAAAATTCTGAAAAACAAACTATTAGCTATTACATGAAATGCTGAAAAGATGTGTACCGAATAATAATGGGTGTTTTTTGATCACATCAAAATATTTGTATTTTCTCAAACATGCTTGGAAATTCGAACATTATTTTGATAACCTTCTTAGAGGTGAATCGAAATTGTTGTACCTACTGATCGAATACATGCGAGCGTTTGTATGAAAATCCATATTTGTCGTGCTTAGCAACCAAATAAATTACTATGAAAATTCATATCTATCACAATTTTTTTTAAATGGAACGAACTTTTTACTTCAATATAATCATGGCAACCAAGGAGGTAACTTATCAAAGATTTTATTTAAATTTTGATTTGGTTTGCAAATAGATCTGTTTAAAATAAAGAAGAAACAATTAATGAACATTGGCGCGTGATAAATAATCTTTGTTAGTCATTGATTCTGGAACTTATCATTAATTTACTTAGTTTGAATTTCCGCGCATTATTTGAGAAAAGTACTAGGTATACAAGCATTGACCGCAACCAGGCATTGATGGACACACGTATGTGTGACTCCAGCTTCGCCTCGGCCCGCATTTTCACGATCGTCCACCAATGCCCTTGTTGCAGGCCGCGACAGTAATGTACTAGAATCTACTTCTGTTGCTGACCGTACCTACGGACGTCTAGACTTGATAAACACGGCGAATATTTTGTCATCTGCCTGCATTAGGTGGGTAACAATGAAATGTTTTACCCTGTATTCTAACAAAAGGCGCGTATAAATCTGTACCTTCAGTGAAAAGTGATGTAACTAGAAAATCATGATTTTGAGAAAATTAATGTTAAAGTTTAAAAAAAATCTGACTCTTTGTCTACTTCACTAAAATGAGTACTGATTACTGACATCGGTAAACAATGGTGCCGATTCCCTTATTCACAAACTAAACTAAATTTATGTTCAGTGCATCTTTTTCTTTCTATTTCATTAAGAAAAGGACAGAGGATAAATTTTAGTTTAGTCCTGTCAAATTAATCAGCGCTTGACGTAAATTGACGTAATTTTAGTCGGCAAGTTTTTAATCACATCTAAACTTGTATGAAGAATGACAGGCGCTGATTAATTTGACAGGACTAAACTAAAATTTATCCTCTGTCCTTTTCTTAAAGAAATAGAAAGAAAAAGATGCACTGAACTTAAATTTAGTTTAGTTTGTGAACAATGGAATCGGCACCATAATCTTAGAGCACGATTTAGTATAAGAAGAAACAGATTAATTTGTATAGTTTTTTTTAAATTTAAAAATAAATCCAGTTGTATCCCCTAACACAACATATATTAAAGTCGTAGTATGTGTAAATTAATTTAAAATGACTTGAACCATTTAACACATTATTTATTTATTTGTTGGTGTTGGATGATTATGTGTAAATATATCAGTTTGTACTAATTCACATAGATCGCGTAATAAGAGTCACATACATTTGTATTAATATACATTAAGATACCTACTTGAAATATTTGTTCAGTTCACATTGATATTATTTAAAATGTATTTTATTACACATTAATAAATGTAAAAAATGCTTAGTTAGAGCACTTTACACCAAAATAAGCTTGCTCAATTTTAATCTTAGAGGGGTTCCAATGAGACCAAAAAATTGCATTTTTTTACTGTTAAACTTAGTGTAAGAATATTAAAACTGATACAGGTCAAGATATATCACTTTTCACTGAAGGTACAGAAATAATCCATATTATGAAATAGAGGCATACAAGTACTTATACTTTCCGAAAATTAGTTTCTTTAAAAACTAGTTCCACGTTAACGTTCCAGTATCTATCTAAACGCAACACACATAAGTCATTAGCCAGTGTGTGTAGGATCACCCACGATACCTACTATTGAGTTGGTGTGTTTAAAGTATGCTTTTATTTTATAGATAATTTAATAATAAATATTCGACATAATCTTTCATCATCATTAAAAATACAAATTGAATGTATTGAGGTAATCTTCGTTCGCAATATATTTACCAAACATATAAACAAACACGTGTTTTAGGACAAACAACTGTAATGCCTACACATAAGGTTTAGTTTGCGCTACAACTTCATATTTTGATGACTTTTTCAACAGTACTAGTCAGTCTAAAATCAACTTTATTTGTACTCAGATAAAGTTGGTGTTTGTTTAAGTGGAAATAACATCAATTGGAAACAAAGATTTAAATAGACCTTAGGTTTATACAGGGTCAAATTAAATTCACTAGCGAAATTCCACAGACATGATAGGTATCAATATCTGAACACGATAAAACAAAAAAATACAGATTTCCTACTTCAAGTACTTAAGTTAGTGTTGTTACTTCAAGTACCTGACAACAATAACAGCGCTAGTTGACACATTTTTTTTTAAAATCAAATCTTTTTAATTCTAATTTTATTTGCCGTGTTAACATAACATATCGGTACTATATAATTCAATGTCCTTGTCAACAAAAACATCAAATCAAGTGGCAATATCGCTGGACTCCATACCGGTGTGCATCTACTACGTAGGTATCTGATACGGCGAGTGTGAGTGAGCAAACACGATATTGACTTTTAGCGCTCCGCATGACTTGCAAAACACAATGCCGATAGCACTATTGACAGAGTACCTATTATATACTACGTTCCACTTGTTTGTAAACTCAGTCGCTCGTAACGTCTCGTGAACGATAGATCATAATGGTGAAGGCACGAAAGTACGTGGTTAAGAAAACCTTCGAGGGTTTACCAAAACGTGAAGATTTTGAAATAGTGGAATATGAATTACCGGCCCTCAAGAATGGAGAGATCCTCGTCAAAGTTGAATGGGTGAGTGTGGACCCATACATGCGCGCATACAGCTCACGTTACCCAACACCATATGACCAGTTTGGCTTCCAAGTCGGCTTAGTAGAAGATTCGAAAGATCCCAGATTCCCGGTTGGTACCAGGGTCGTCTCCCACACAGGCTGGTGTGACTATTGCATCATTGATACAAATGACACCAAAAGCGAACTCGGAAAGGTTTATAAGTTGCCAAACTTGAAAGGTTTATCAAATTCTTTGGGAGTTGGCGCTGTTGGTATGCCGGGTGCTACCGCGTATTTCGGATTTCTGGACATCTGCAAACCTAAATCTGGTGAAACAGTCGTTGTATCCGGCGCTGCTGGAGCAGTTGGCTCTCTTGTTGGACAGATTGCGAAGATCAAGGGCTGCAAGGTCATCGGATTCGCTGGCTCTGATGATAAAGTGAAGTGGCTCGAGGAAATCGGTTTCGACAAGGCGATCAATTACAAGACTGCTGATATCGCGGCGGCTCTGAAGGAAGCAGCTCCCAAGGGTGTGGATTGTTACTTCGACAATGTTGGTGGAGAGCTCAGCTCGACGATCATAAATCAAATGAACGACTACGGAAGGGTTTCAGTTTGCGGCGCCATCAGTTCGTACAACGAAGCTAACTTGCCCAAGGCAAGCATCTTACAACCTGCATTGGTATTCCATCAACTGAAAATTGAAGGTTTCTTAGTGTGGCGATGGTTGGACCGTCAACCGGAAGCATTTGCTGAAATCATCAAGTGGATTCACAGTGGACAGTTAAAGCCAAGGGAACACATTACTGAAGGTTTCGAAAATATCTTCGACGCTTTTGTAGGAATGTTGAATGGCGAAAATTATGGAAAGGCTGTTGTTAAATTGTAAGTTAATATTAATGCCACGGTTATTATTTACTCTATCAAATTAAAGTCATTGGTAAATTGGATGAAAACTATTTCATTTCATTTGCTCCTTCTCCGGAACAGAACTTCCTACATTTCAATCTACTTATTACTAAAAGTTTAATAGGAATGTTACCACGTTAGAAGAGTTCCATATGAGCAGACTGCTAATTATTATAACGAGACCGTCGGACGCCTCCACGCACCACTTCACTCCTGTAACAACACGCCATTGTAAAATATCACTATAATTTTTATAGCTACTTAGAAGATACGTGATTTTTTTGTGGAATTTAATTAATGAGTAGGTAAACATTTACTATGCATACGAAATTAGAAGGTGGCAGTCGGTTACGCACCTACCTGTGTTTTTTATCAAGTCCATTAACGATATATATATATAATAGTTAAAATATTACCTACATTATCTGCTACCTAATACCATGGATTGTTTATACTTTAGGTACCTAGGGTCTTAGATATTTAATAATCTAAAACAGATGCAAGGCCAGCCTTGGGCACGTATGGCATCTTTCTGTAATGGGCTGGACCTTAATTGATAAATTGACAGACATAATCCTATTTTTAGAATGATAGTGCATAGTGGAATGCTACATCTCTGGGGTCTGTGAACGCTCACAAGGTTGTTTAGGTATTATAATGAATAATAAGTAAGTTTTTTAGCACTTGAATGATAGTTGTTATGTGCGAGCTCGCTACCTACTTAGGTATTGCATAACATCCAAAGTTCACAACAACTCGCTTATCCGGTTATCAGGAAATTATCAATACCTTTAGTCTGTATTATCAAATACTTACGCGTCACGTCGATATCGTCGATGTATAGCTTATCCTCCCTGCTCATCAGCATGAAGTGCAAGTCATTGCGAAGTGGTTCATCATCGACGGTTACCACCTCAAACTTAACGTTACACGCGACACCTAACATGAAGCATACACCGGCTAGAAACGTCGCAGATAGCGACGCCCTTGAGGCCTTCTCATTCAGCTTCTCCGCTTGAGCAAAAGTCTTGTTCCTCAAATACTGGACACTTGTATCCACATAGTCAATTAAGGCGCCTATAATCGGCACCTTGGAGTTTGAATAGGTCATGTGCTTCGGTAAGACGTTCGGTGGGTCCGCGCTGGTAGCCATGCCTGTTGCTGATCTTAATTTGTACGAAATAAAAATTTCTAAAAACTTTGTTGTAGGATACTTCTTAATTTGACAACCGTGATTTCCTTTTATTTCCACAGACAAGAAGTATCATATGACGGAGAAGTGAAGTTTATTGAAAGAAAAGAGATTTTAGGTAATTTCTTTACGTCTTTTTTGCAAACATTAAGGGGTTTTTTTATAAACGTTGCATAAAGTTAAGTAATGGTAAGCGACTGTTTAAGGCTCCTGGCCGTGACTTCACTCGACAGAGTTTAGGTAAATTCTTGCGATGCTATGTTTGTGTGCACCGTTCACGCACACACGCCTAAACATCGAGCGTAGTGATCGCTTAAACAGTTTTGATCCTATAGACGGTATTTTGTTAAGTTACGTAGGTACGCTTATGAAATAAGTCTGGAATGTTTGTGTATATTCGTTTAGTATATTTATAACAATTCTGTTTTATATGGAATTTTATACTTTTTGTATGGAAAACATGAAAAATTATTACCTACATGTTGAGTTTTATGGGTTTATGGGTTTCATAAAGGGGGTCGAAATTTTCATTATTTTTGCGATAAGACACAATTTTCGAGATATAAGCAAAAGAACAGAAAAAAGATAAAGTACAGTTTTTGCAACTGAATGAGTTATTAATTTAGTGAAAATGAAAAATTCGCTATTGGTGCCGATTCTCTTGTATACCGAACTAAACTTACTAAACTTTCACTAAAATTCCTTATTTTTGACTATGAGAATCTCAAAGCTAATCTGCAAAATAAATTCTCTAAATTTAAAAATAATTTTGACACATCTAAATCGAATTTGACAACCGCGACTCCACACGTGATACCTAACCACGTGAATCTTTTTAGAGACGGAGGCGCGCAGGGGGGGCAGCCTCGACGTGTTTTATATGGATTTTTCACTTTTTGTGTGGAAAATAAGAAAAAATATTACCTACTTGTAGAGTGTTAGGGGTTTAAGGGTTTTATAAAGGGTGTCGAAATTTTCATTATTTTTGCGATTGGACACACCGTTTTCGAGATATAAGCAAAAGAAAAAAAAAATTCAGTACTGTTTTTTCATCTGAAGTCGAGGTGTTGGTGTGAATTTTAGTTCATGACAACCAATTTTATTCCACATGTTTTTAGTCGCGATTAAAAATAGTCATATTTAGTTAGAAAATCTAAATTTTAGGTTAAAAACGTCAAATTCAGAATAGCAAAATTGCCATTTTCACTAAACTAATATCTCAGTGCCATCTTAGTGCTGTCAAACTAAAATATAGTTAAGTTGTGTCACTTTAGTCTATTTCAGAATGGGAAATCGTCGTTTGACAGGAATAAACTAAATTTTGGTGATTTTTAGTTTAGTTTAGAGGCATTTGTGACAAGAGAATCGGCACCAATCTGAATTTGACTTTTCTCACCTAAAATTTTGATTAGTGCCGATTCTCTTATACACCGAACTAAACTAACTAACTATCACTAAAATTTCTTACTTTTGACTATGAGAATCTCAAAGCTATTGGTGCCGATTCCCTTGTTCACAAACTAAACTAAATTTAAGTTCAGTGCATCTTTTTCTTACAATTTCATTAAGAAAAGGACAGAAGATAAATTTTAGTTTAGTCCTGTCAAATTAATCACCACCCATACAAGTTTAGATGTGATTAAAAACTTGCCGACTAAAATTACGTCAATTAACGTCAAGCGCTGATTAATTTGACAGGACTAAACTAAAATTTATCTTCTGTCCTTTTCTTAATGAAATAGAAAGAAAAAGATGCACTTAAATTTAGTTTAGTTTGTGAACAAGGGAATCGGCACAATTATGCAAAATAAATTCTCTAAATTTAAGAAAATTTTTGACACATCTAAATCAAATTTGACAATCGCGACTCCACACGTGATACCTAACCATGTGAATCTTTTTAGAGCCGGAGGCGCGCACGCTCGACGTGTTTTATATGGAACTTTTCACTTTTTGTATGGAAAATAAGAAAAAATATTACCTACATGTAGAGTATAAGGGGTTTAAGGGTTTTATAAAGGGAGTCGAAATTTTCATTATTTTTTGCGATTGGACACACCGTTTTCGAGATATAAGCTAAAGAAAAAAAAAAGATTCAGTACTGTTTTTGCATGTGAAATCGAGGTGTTGGTGTGAATTTAAAGTTCATGACAATCAATTTTATTCCACACGTTTTTAATCGCGAAAAATAGTCAGATTCGGTTAGAAAATCTAAATTTTAAGTGAAAAACGTCAAATTCAGAATAGTAAAGTTGCTTTTTTCACTAAATGAAAATCTCAGTTCCATCTTAGTGCTGTCAAATTAAAATCTAGTTAAGTTGTGTCACTTTAGTCTATTTCAGAATGGGAAATCGATTGCCCATTCTGAAATAGATTAAAGTGACACAACTTAACTATATTTTAGTTTGACAGCACTAAGATGGCACTGAGATATTAGTTTAGTGAAAATGGCAATTTTGCTATTCTGAATTTGACGTTTTTAACCTAAAATTTAGATTTTCTAACTAAATATGACTATTTTTAATCGCGACTAAAAACATGTGGAATAAAATTGGTTGTCATGAACTAAAATTCACACCAACACCTCGACTTCAGATGAAAAAACAGTACTGATTTTTTTTTTTCTTTTGCTTATATCTCGAAAACGGTGTGTCCAATCGCAAAAATAATGAAAATTTCGACACCCTTTATAAAACCCTTAAACCCCTAACACTCTACAAGTAGGTAATATTTTTTCTTATTTTCCACACAAAAAGTGAAAAATCCATATAAAACACGTCGAGGCTGCCCCCCCTGCGCGCCTCCGTCTCTAAAAAGATTCACGTGGTTAGGTATCACGTGTGGAGTCGCGGTTGTCAAATTCGATTTAGATGTGTCAAAATTATTTTTAAATTTAGAGAATTTATTTTGCAGATTAGCTTTGAGATTCTCATAGTCAAAAATAAGGAATTTTAGTGAAAGTTTAGTTAGTTTAGTTCGGTGTACAAGAGAATCGGCACCCATGTCTAACTAAATATGACTTTTTTTAATCGCAATTAAAAAGGTGCGGAATAAAATTAGTTATCTTGAACTAAAATTCACACCAACACCTCGCTTCAGGTGCAAAAAACAGTACTGTGTCTTTTTTTTTCTTTTGCATATATCTCGAAAACGGTGTGTCCAATCGCAAAAATAATGAGAATTTCGATCCCCTTTATAAAACCCTTAAACCCCTGACACTCTACATGTAGGTAATATTTTTTCTTATTTTCCTTACAAAAAGTAAAAATTCTATATAAAACGTCAAGGCTGCCCCCTGTGCGCCTCCAGCTCTAAAAAAAATTCACGGGGTAGGGCAAATAAGTACCACGTGGACTCGCTATTGTCAAATATAATTTTAGTGTGTCAAAATATATTTAAATTTAATTTAGAAAATTTTTGTTGCAGAATAGCTTCAAGATTTTCATAGCCAAAAGTAAGGAATTTTAGTGATAGTTTAGTAAGTTTAGTTCGGTATACAAGAGAATCGGCACCATATTGCCATCTTAGTGCTGTCAAAATAAAATATATTCTAAAATTATTTCACGATAGGAAATCATCGTTTGACAGGAATGAACGAAACTTTGGTGATTTTTAGTCTAGTTTTGAGGCATTAATTTGTGACAAGAGAATTGGCACCAGTATCCATAAAGGGATCTGAGACACTTGCGCGAAAGACATTTTCGCGAAAGACACTTGCGCGAACCCACTTGCGCGAAAAAGTTGCGGAAATGAGATTTCTTCATAACATCACGCCATCAATTTCAAAGGGCCCAACACTTTGAAATTGATAGCGTGATGTTATGAAGAAATGTGAAAATTTTCGCAGCCGCCATCTTAGATTTACGTTTTGACATCAAAATCTGCTTTAGAATCCTCAAAAACTATGAAAAAGACACCTATGACGAAAAATCTGAATATTGTCACAGCCGCTATCTTGGATTTATATTTTGACCTCACTATCAGCTTTAGCATCCTCGAAAACTATGAAAACGATACCCATGACGAAATATTTTTAAATGTTCGCAGCCGTCATCTTGGATCTTTATTTTGACTTAAAGTAGTCTTCAGTAGCGTTAAAGAACTTCGTTCCAAAAATACTTCACTTATTGCTACAACAGCATATCGGCGCGGGCATATCGGTGACGCGAACCCATAACTTTTTCCCCTACCAAAAATCATTCAAAACTATGAAATCTAAAGTCAAAATATAACTAGTGAACCCAGCAGGCAGATGTTGTCCTGCGACAACAGCGCCACGCGAGTCCAACTATAGTTATGAACCATCCAAGTTACACAAAAAGAATTAAAAAAAAAAACATCTAAATCAGTCAAGCCGTTTAGGATAAGAAGAATTACGAACACACGTACACCGGTATTTTATTTATTGCCAGGCATGCAAAATTTTAATGTTCTTCAAAAACAAGCAAAGTACTTTAAAATAAAATGCGGATCAAAATGTGGTAGTCGACGTACAATTTCTGGAATATGTTAACATCGGACACGTACGTGCGTGTGTGCGTGCTGCGACGCAAAGTGATACGTCCTCACGCTGGGAAGGCCCGTTCGCTACTGACGGAATAGATTTTCCGCGATCGTTTATATAGTTCACTTTGCCATTTATTTACGTAATGAAGTAATTGTTTATTTATAAAATAAAATTTAGATTCTATTAAACAATTAACTTAAAATTAATATATAATTTTTAAAATTTCTTAAAAGTGTTTCTAAGTATTAGAAAAAAATATTTATTTGGCTTGAAGTTTTGAGAAAGTTACGTTATTTCAACATTTTTTTTCTGCTATATTTTGTATGAAAGTTGAAAAAAGTGGTTCCCCTATGTACAAGTAGACCATATAATGATGTTGATGATATTTTTTAATTTTCAACATCAAAAGCAGTTTCTTCTAACGAAACGATCAAACGTCAGTCTCGCGTCATTTTTTGGAAAACTTGTTGCGAATTTTAGTGATTTCCCACGAATCCTTAATTTATTTCAAAAATCCGGGATGTACAAGACGAAGAATTGGACTTTTCAAATCACAAATAATTTTGTTTAAATTCTCGTCCCCTTTCTCACAACGAATAAACAAAATTGATCAAAATCAGTGATTTCGTGCGGTGCGGCGGCACGGAGCCTTAACCATACATTTTGAAGTTTGAACGTCACTTAACTTTATGCAACGTTTATAAATAAATCCCTTAAGTCTCAATAACCCAGTCCTCTTATAGTAAAAAAGTTCCTCTATCTGTCACAAGCAGGTTACACTCATAGAACAGCCTGCAGCGGCAACCTAGTAGGTAGGTTGCCTAGTAGGTAGGTTGCCAAAATAATATCTTATACATATAAAATTCTCGTGTCACAATGTTAGTTACCTTACTCCTCCGAAACGGCTTTACTGATTTTTACCAAATGTTATATGCATATTCAGTAGGTCTGAGAATCGGCTACTATCTATTTTTCATACCCCTAAGTGATAAGGGTTGTCCACCCCAAACAAATAATTGGCAAAACAACGTTTGCCGGGGTCAGCTAGTATTTTATAAAATCTATGTCGGTAAATATTTAATAATTATGATATGGATATCAATGCAATCCGATAAATGTAGGTATAAAGTAAGAAAATCAATAAACGTGTCACAATCATTAAATAAAATACCAAAGTATATCAAAATTATTAATTTTATTGTAACCAAAGTCTGAAATGACGATTTTACAACGTAAATTATCAAGAACTAACATAGGTACAGGCTTAACATTATTATCTGCAACTCGCTATCTAATTACCTACCTTACAGTCCAAATTATCGACGAAATATCAGATTTCATAAGATTTTTTGTTGATAAACAATACCTACGCACAAAAATGTAATTAATTTGATTTTGTAATATCGTAAAGCGATTCATTTATCAGCTGCTGACGAAAAACTTAAATCTTATTATAATCGTAATAATGTATAATTAATGATTAAGATGTAGATACCTACCTAATTACAATTTTATCTCGGTATAAAGATTGTTGTTCGTTAAACACGGTTACAACGCATTTTTAAAGTGAAACTTTTATTACATCGTCTCAAACTTTTTCATCTGTGTGTTGCATGTCGCGTGACGGTCGGCCGCGGAGTAGGGATAAAGTGAAAGGCGCTCGTCAGAGCAGCCAAGGCCAATATGGCGGCGCCTATAGAAGTTTCACTTTTACCGTGGTTTCATAAAACTACACAAAACCTTTTTTTTTTTTTAAGTATCGCGTTCGTTTATACAATACACACCAAACTAACAAATCGGTTTCATCTTTGTATCTACTATAACAGCGAATCAATTTTCACGCCTCCCCCTTAAGACCTCGGCCAAATGTTTTTTGATATTCGAATAGATCAAATTATGACCTAAAGAAGTGCCATAAAGAATATGAATTAAATAACTCGAATAATTAAAAGGTATTCTGGTAAAGCCACAAAATAAATAGGTATAGACTATAGAATGTCGGCCATGCATTTTGTGAATATGCAAGTGCACTGGCACTGGCGTTCGACCGAGATCGCCGTAGTTCTATTATAAAATAATGTGAAAGTGAGTTTTACGCTTTCATGCGAGTTTGAATGAAATTTGGCATATGGGTAGACCTGGGTTAGGACATATGACTTTTTATACCCGTAATACGTTCGCGTTGGACAATTTCCGACCTCCACTCGGGCGAAGCCGCGGGCAAAAGATAATACACTATAATAGCTATACTCCATAGGTTTAGGTAGTTAAATAAAGGTAAACAAAAAAAAACCACGTGACGAGACAGCTGTCAAGTAACCGACTAAACGTAATACCTGTCACTTCAGTTGTTATGCTACGTCACAGTTGAATTTTTCAATTTAGCAACGTTATATTTCGTTGACGTTAAGAAATTAGGCTCTTTATAATAGACAGATTACAAAATATTATAAATCTAACAAAAAAAAATTGTGCGCAAGCAGTTACATCTACGAAAAGTAGTTTAAGAATAAACGATAAAGTTTAACATACATTAATAAAAGAGGAAACTATAGTAAAACACTCAAATAAATTTAATTTGGTTTAATTGTATTTTTAAACAAGAAAGTGTCATCTATAAGAACCCTTTTTAAGATTTGTTTACCTTTTTTTAACTACCAAAACCTATGGAGTATAGTTACGCTGCTACAAGAATCTTTTGGCGCTCCAATGACGTTGACAAGGGGGCGCTGTAGGTTATCTTTTGTGCAATTATTTTGTGAAATATATTGAGAAAACAAAATGGCGGCGTTAATTCCGATTTTGGCCACGCGCCATTGTGTGGAGTCTTCCTTGCCTATCTATTTGAACAAACCGAACAAAATCACGGCATGAGTGGCTGTCGACTTGTAATAAATTTTATCACTTGTTAGCACGTGAAGTGACAAAATACCTTGCATAATTGATAAGTGAAAGAAAGAAAAAAGGCCAGCGGAAAATTGTGGAACAATTTTTTTTTAAATGCAATTAAACACTAGCGCCGCGTCAAAGACTTCAGTGGTGGCGCGGACTCTGTTTGTTCCGTTGGATTATGATACTGGGCGTACTTTGTAGTTTCACTGGATTTTGAATGGGTATGGTTCCTACTGGTTGTTGAGTTATATCCCATTATCCCCAGTAGAGACGTGTTGTGAAGTACGGACTCTTGAACGTTTACTGATAAACTTACTCGTAGAACCTCTAACATTAGTTTTGGGAACTTAGCACTTATCGCTACTCGCGTTGTTTATACAGTTAGGAAACTTTAAAGTGAGTTTAATATTGAAACTAAGTTGCCTGTTTGTCGTGTACCTAAGCGATACTGCAAGCAACTTTGGGCCGCGTTCCGAATTACGCCGTAATCGCTTACAGCGCTCACATCAGTTTTTTCCGTTAGATATCACGATTATTACAACTGAGAGCTGTCAACAATTCGGAACGCTTGTTAACGCGCTCACAGTGCTCGCTCAACATCAAAACTTATAACATAACCCACAAACCTTGCACAAGATGGTTGGATAACTACTTATTTGTGTTTACACCACAAATTTCTTCTTCTTCTTTGGTAAGGTGGCGACGGTAGCCAGAAGCACAATTTCGAAAATGCCAAGTTAGTTTAAAGATTATGATGCGACTCAAAACAAAACAGCACAACTGTCATTTTTGACAGCGCTCGCGGTGATTTCATTTAGGGCATGGACGGCGTTA
Organism: Agrochola lychnidis; assembly: GCA_963680765.1. NCBI lineage: Eukaryota > Metazoa > Arthropoda > Insecta > Lepidoptera > Noctuidae > Agrochola > Agrochola lychnidis. The sequence continues at coordinate 20,298,048 of OY796853.1, forward strand.
TCGCAAGATGGCACATGTCATGACGTCATCCATGACGATTCATGGGACATCGTTATCGCGCTCACGCTAATTCGGAACGGGTATTAGCACGCTCAAATCGATTACAGCGTAACTCGGAACGCAGCTTTGGTGTGTACTGCGCTTTACAAAGCTAATCTAACCGGGTAGGTACAGTGCGTTCATTATAACTTGACCCGTGACGCGAGTGGTAGTACTGCTCTGTCAGTCGCCATTTTGAACTCTATTTCTATTGAAACTAAGCTTGACAAGCAATAGTGCCAACATGACGGCAAGGGACAAGTTACAGTGAACGGTCCGTAGTTAGATACCTACTAAATAATTCAGTCTGTCAAATGTTCATCAGACACACAAAATGTTCATCAGACACTAATAGGAAGTTTCACTGAATGATCTAACTCTACATTGGTACAATTTAACATGGTTTTAATTTTATTATCTCTTTAAATACCCACATCTTTCCCGTTTTTACAACAGTCATTGATTTTAAGTCTAAACTGAAACATGGTTATAATTCTATCAGATTTCTACCGTCAAAACTTCCATACCATCTATAGATAGCGCCATCTAGGAAGACGCGCCCCACTCTTCTTGCTAAACGCAAGTACTGTACTGTAAGCGTGGGGCGCGTCTTCGTGGATGGCACTATATAACATGAGTGAATATAGTTTTATTTTTATTTTTCAGTCATCTTGTAACAAAACATTGTTTTATTGTAAATGTGTAAGGCCAACGAAACCATAAGCATTTCTCAAAAAAAAGCCTCAAATTACTTACCTACTTCTGATTAGTCTATCTGGAAGTAGTTTTTTTTTTTATCTGTGGTACACAAGTGCCCCATACAATCAAGCTAATAATTGTCTGACAAACACAACAAGACTCATACAAAATATACATCTATGTATCAGGCTGCCTGTCCATTTGAGCGGAAAGTGGCGAAGAAGTGGAGAGCTATGAAGTAAAGCTCTGGTCAAACTGAAACCAATCCCGCCAATGCGGAACGAAATTCACTCGCTCCGATTGTATCAAGTTACTTGTATGGAGGTGTTCAAACTGGCGCGACTATAGTCCGCGCGGAACTAGTTGGCCGCGCCTTAGGTATGTGAGCGGTGGGGCGGAGGGGCGGGGTGCTTACTCAGTACAGCGCCGTACAATGACAGCAAACGTCAACTACTCGTAGTTCCGCGCGGATTTTACAGCCGTCATGCTGTGAAAGGCCGTAACTAACATTCTTATCAAAAATTTGTTAAATAAGTATAGGGCTGGATACAGCAATAAGCTCTCTATATTTCTGTCTATACGGTGATACTTCGAACTGCTTTTAATTCTTAGCCGCAGATACATACTGTTAAAGTTAAGACTATCGATTAAGCTTGAAACTTCACTTCAGACAAAACTGTAATTTACTCAAAATATTTGAAGTAGTTACGGCCTTTCACCAAAAATCGAAGCACAGTCGCATCCCGCGCGGGATTGTCTTCAGTTTGACCAAATCTTTAGGCTAACATATTATTCTAATACTGAAATCACGTAATTTACGCTTTAGTGGCGATGTTTGTGGGAGGAATTTCCCTATGTCCAGTAGTGGACGCCTTTGCACGTTTTCTGTGATGATGGTTCTTTCCAGAGTTTCAGTGGTCAGCTTCACACACTACTGCCTTCTTTTCTCCACTTACTCGCTCACTCAAATGGACAGGCAGCCTCAGTGTCTTCATAATAATGAGTCGGTACAATTAGACATTAGATTCACTTAAACATTTGACCATCATGCTTTGTACACAAGATTACACAATATTTGGGACCCAACGCGAATCTTTTTTAAATAATTTAGAGTTAATTTATGTCTTTGAGCCAGTTAAATTTATTTGACACCAGAAATTCCTCGCAATGTGAACTGTGTCGAGAAACTGCTGTCTATATCAGGGTCTTTGATTTAGCAAACTGAGATATCGGATGAAGAATGTTTTTTTTAATTGCCTAATGCACAATCAATCACAATCCGAATCGTTTTGAGAGAGATTACCAATCCATTGCTTCGTAAGTTCGAAAAATTTGTCTGCGCAACAACGTAAATAACGCAATTAATGTTGTTGAACTGTCAAAATGAAAGCCATTGCTGTTGTTAGTGTGTTACGAATTACCCCGCTGCTGATTATATTCTGGCAGTTATTCGTCATAATAAATTGCATAAAACACTTTTGTTAATTGTTTAACAAGTTACGGGCCACTAAATGCCCCCAGAGATAATAAGACTTCTATTGAATCTCATTCAGTGTGTCCTTCAACCGATTAATTAAACGAAAAGAATATCAATGTTTGGTGTTATAGATCGTCATTCAAAGAATCCGGACACAATCATCGCATTATTTGCTAAACTTTAAATTACTATTTTAAAAATACTCAGTACTGTGGTTTTCGGTAAAACTACTGGAAACGGAGGAATTTAAAAAAATTGGGCGAGCGAAACAAATTTTTCGGTTGTCCATATTACATTTCATTTGACTGTTTAGTCAAATGTCATAACTAAAAAAGAAACAAGTATCAACTAACAGGCTCAAAGAACTTCACATCCAATTTAAATCGATTTTTTAAATAATTTACAATCGCGTCGAGGCCCTTACAGGTTAGTAAAAGTGTGTTTCTATGCGGTATTCACGTGTTGACCCTTTTTGCGGCAGAGGAATCCGCTTCCCCTTCACTGGCCTTCCTCTTCCTTTTAATGAGGTGCGAGATATCGGAGGCAGCAGGTTTAGGGGCTGATGAACTGGAACTTGAGCTGGCTCCAGCACCGTTGGAAGTGGAAGAACCTTCACCGTTCGTGGAGCAAAGAGTTTCGCGCACTCTTTTTATTGTCTGTGGAAATGTTAAAAAGAGGTTCTAGTATATAAAGTTAGCGCAGCTTACATTCGTCCTCGAACAAATACAACGTTACTAGGCTATTTTGACGCGTGGGCAAAATTGGAAGCAACGCCGCCATCTTTTCAATACAATTTCTGTGACAGTTTCACAAATGTTTACCAAGAACCCTGTTAATGTCATTCAAAAGATCCTTGTAGCACTCTACTTATAAGCGAATCGAAGTTATATTTGAAGCATTTTGTTTCTTTTCTTGACTACGGACAATTTGAAGGTTATTTTTTACATAAGCATAGCATGATCAGCCTTTAATGTTCCCACTGCTGGGACACAGGCCTCCTCTCTGTGAGAGGGTGTGGGCCGTAATCCACCACGCGGGCCCAGTGCGGGTTGGTAGATGTCACATGTCTTCGAATTTTTGGTTCTAGGACATGGCGATTTCCTCACGATGTTTTACTTCAACGTTTTGAGAGCAACGGTAATAAAATAAATTACACTAGGTAATATTCCGCAATGCCTAATCAACAAGGGTATCATCAATATTTACTTCGTGGTGGTATGTATACTGCTTTACTGCTACTTCCTACGATAAACTGACACCACTTAAAGTGGGCAAGAGTAGTAGGGTGGGGAAGGCTGTTTATTTGTATGTATTGGTTCATATCCGAAATTGGATGTTTCTAATTTTCGTGATATCAAGATATATTTTGTTTCTTACTGTCATTAAAATTTACTTGAATCAGGTTTATCTTTCAAGTTGAGGACGTAAAAGGCTGTCTTCAGCAAAATTGAATATGTTGCTTTCTAATTCTAACTATTGAAGCATTGTACTGCCTTAACTTTAGTACTGATCGATCTAAAGGCATTTATAAAATGAACTGAATAACCTTAAAAGTTTTAAAAGCATTTAAAACCATGAATATAACATCAATGGCCATGATTACAACAGAAATAAGCAAGAAATCAACCACATGGCCATTAATGTATTGGGTTGTCTGAAATAATACACAGGGTACAATTTTGAACAAATTTATTTCAAAATTTTGCTAAACACAATACAAAAATGGCCTTGTGGTAAAAATGTTGGCTTAAAACTAACATGATCCAGATCAAATTAAATCAGTACATTGAGCTTATAACTACTAGTACAATATTATAATAAATGCTGCTGGGGATAGCTGCCAGTCTAGTTCGATGAGATTATAATTTCATGAGATACATTAGCATCAGTCTAAATATGTTTACATATGGATATTATGCAAGGCATTTTCATATACAGCCTTCAAATCCACATTAAATAAAATAGTGATGTACATTCACAAATTCTCACAAAACACAATTACAATATCACATTCCAAATTAATACAAGTCTTAACATTACAATGATTAATTAACAACTTTCAGTCCATACTTTCAGTCAAAACTGGGTAAAATCAACTGTTCAATTTGTAGTCTCTCTCAAATCACACTTTCATCAATATTTAAATTAAGGCACACATTCATTTCAAAATTTCCAAAAAATAATACTGATAATAATTAGTAACAGTCAAATATAAAAAATTAACAATCACACTATCACAAACGGTGGCATGGATTTAGCAATTTGGCACAGAATAATTCAGGAACAAATTCAATTGTATGTAACAAATATCACAATGTCATGGAATGTCAACATCCTGCTCTAATTATTATCAAACTATTATGTTGCATGATTATATTTTAAAAGGAATCACATTTTAATAAAATTGTTGCATATTGTACTCATTATCTTTTGCTAGGTCGTCAAAGATAAAAATAAGATAGTTGTCACAAAAGATGTTTGCAACAAACCGAAAATTCATCAAAGCATCTTAAGATTGACATTCCAGCTGACAATGGGTCCTCTCCTTAATAATCATGTTGCGTAACATCTTCCTAGTAACCTCAATGCATTCGCAAGGTCTTACCTCAGCCTTATAGTCCATCATATCCTGGATCTTCTCCTGAATTTCAGGCAGGAGCTCCTTCAACTCCTTGATTTCACCTTCGACGGAGTAGAATGGGTCTGCAGATGTGAATTTCTTGACGGTAGCGTCATCAATGACGGCTGCTGGGTTCTCCAGTGTTTTGATGCGTGTTCCCAGAATGTTCGCCGCATTCTTGAAGTGTGTAATCGCGTCTTCGAAGTTCGATGCCAGAGAATTTGCCAGACCTGTAATATAGCAATGAAATTGTGAGCTTGCAATATTTTAATACTCCCAATTATTTGACTCGAAGCATTTTGGCGAATTGAACATACACTAATTTTTAAAAAGATTTTCATCAATTTTTTATCAAAGTTTTTTATATATTATAAGAAATTACAAATAAACATTCTTACCAATTTGATAATGTGTCTCAGCAATGCGCCTGTCATCACTACGGTACAATTCCTTCTGGAGGTCTAGACAGCTCTCTGAAATTTAAGAAAATGCAGTGAAAAACCCACATAAAAAATAATTTCAACTGCTTGGGAACAAATAAAAACGGGAACATCATATGAATGTATGCATTGAAGTTCATTTATCATCACTACATATGCATTTTTTTTTTAAGAGATCGATGGGCAAAGATCGTCACTCACTGGACGCCTGAAGGAGGACAACGCCGTCGAGGTAGACCGCAGCGAAGGTGGTGTGACGATCTAGTTATGTATGCGGGGCCAACATGGCCTGAAATCGCACAAAGCAGAGAGATTTGGAAGGTAAAAGGGGAGGCCTTTGCTCAGCAGTGGGACACAATATAGACTAACAAAAAACAAATTACTGGCTTGTGTGGCATAAGCAGCTAATCACGTTTGTTAAAGACTATGATGATTGCATAAAGTACTCAAATATTAAGACAAGTTGCTTTCCATAATTCTCAACTGGATATACGAGGTGCATTCAATAAGTACCTAGCCTCATCGCCAGAGGGCGCTGTACTTTCAAAAGAGTTTTACCACAGTGCAGCACATTCTTTTTTAATTCTTTTTTCAAATTTTCATTCCAATCCCTTCATTTGTTTTAATTTGACAACTTATGGAAGCGAACGTGTCGATCGGTTTTACAAAAATGGAAAAAGAGCAATATCGTTCGGTGATTCGATTCCTATTTTTGGAAGGGAAAACGCGCATCGAAATCAAAGAGCGCTTGGATGCTGTGTACGGTGACTCTTCTCCATCGATGGCCACCGTCAAGAATTGGTTCAACGAGTTTGCACGTGGCCGTACGTCGGTTTTTGATGAACCACGTCCAGGTGCACCGAAAACAGCTGCTACGGAGGAAAACATTAAAAAAATCCATGATCTCGTATTGGCAGATCGCCGATTGAAGGTTCGGGAGCTAGCTGAGACTGTAGGCATTTCAGAAGGAACAGTGCATCATATTCTTCACGAGGAACTCGGCATGAGAAAGCTGTCGGCGCGATGGGTGCCGCGTTTACTCACACCAGAAAACAAGCGCAACCGTGAGACCACATCGGAGACGTGTTTGGCGCTGTTTAAGCGGAATCCAGCGGAGTTTTTGCGTCGTTTTGTGACCGTCGATGAAACCTGGATCCACTGGTACACACCAGAGACCAAGGAGCAATCAAAACAATGGATCCAGACCGGGGAACGTGCTCCAAAGAAGGCGAAAACTGTAAAATCGGCCGGAAAAGTTATGGCCACCGTTTTCTGGGATTCACAAGGTGTGATCTACATCGATTACCTCGAGAAGGGTAAAACAATTACAGGGCTTTACTATGCCGATTTATTGGGCCGATTCGACGCCGAATTAAAGAAAAAACGACCCCATCTGGCGAAGAAAAAAGTGCTGTTTCACCACGACAACGCACCGGTTCACACGTCTGCCGTTGCCATGGCCAAATTGGTCGAATTACGCTACGAATTGCTGCCCCATCCACCGTATTCTCCAGATTTGGCCCCTTGTGACTTCTTTCTGTTTCCTAATCTGAAAAAATCACTCGCCGGGAATAGATATGGATCGAATGGTCATCGCCGCCACGGAGGCCTATTTTGCAGAGTTTGACAAAAACTATTTTTCGGACGGGTTAAAAAAGTTGGAGCATCGCTGGGCTAAGTGTATCGAATTAAAAGGAGACTATTTTGAAAAATAAATTGCCACTTTTCCAAAATTTTCGTTTACTTTTTGTAGGCTAAGTATTTATTGAATGACCCTCGTACGCCTTGTTGTAAACAAATGCAGTTTTGTTTCTATAATAAATCTAATAAGCAGGTTCCTCTCTCTAGAGCCCCATCATGCGATAATATGTTGAACCCTGTTATACCTGGTGGTGATTGCCATCTCGCGTATCTAGGAGGTTGTAGGCTGCTTAACTGGGGTTTCTTGTGGATGCCTTAAAAATTAAGGCCTCCAACAAGGGCATAAAGCTTATAAACAAGCGACTCCTGTGGGGTGCGGACCTCGGCTTGGGGCGTCGCTGGGCGGGGAAGGCAGCAAAATGTGAACATTTCTACTTACGCATATCAGTGACAGCCTTGTCGTAGGTCTCGCTCTCGAGCGCCACCTCCCCGAGCGCGAGGTGCACGTCGGCCAGCAGCGCGCGCGCCGCGGCGCCGCCGCCGTCCTGCACGCGGCGGTACAGGATGCTGCGCGCCAGGTCTGTGGCGAGAGACAACTTTTTTGATTAATTATTTACCTTGACGATTTTTCCGATTCGTTGCATCTCAGAATCTGAGAAATATACAGTATGAAATAACTTTTCATAGAACCGGAACTGATGTACGCTAATGACGGCCCCAACAAGCCTACTAAATTAAGATTGCCATCAACCAGTCTTACCAAGGGGTATCGTGTTACCTAGTAACTAGGTTGTGGAGGTCAGATAGGCAGTCGCTCCATGTAAAATACAGGTAATCAGCTGCATCCGGTTAGACTGGAAGCCGACCCCAACATAGTTGGGAAAAGGCTAGACAGATGATAATGAGCTATAAGTAAATTTCGATTAAAATAAAATAACACGATAAGTACTTACCTACATAACAACACGCCAGTTTTCCTCGAAAGTTTGGGCAGAGGTGTGCTTAATTAATAGTACACCCATATTTCGCCAGTTATAATTAACTAGCTGCGCCCCGCGGTTTCACCCGCATGAGTCTCTATCCCGTGGGAATATCGAGATAAAAGGTATGCTATGTCCTAACCCAGGTCATGGTCTACCCATGTGCCAAGTTTCATCCAAATCGACTCATCCTTTTTAGCGTGAAAGTGTAACAAACAAACTCACTTTTGCATTTATAATATTAGTTAGGATAATTTCAGAATCTGTATTATTATGGAGAAGCTTACCAAGCATTTCCCATGCTAGCTGCAGGTTATCAACATCATCCTCAGCATCAATGTTCATTGTAGATTCGTCGTGGTCGCCATTTGTGGTTCCCTATCAATAAAAATTTTGATTAACTAAACAGTTGATAAGTTCCTATGATGTTGTAAAGTTGCAAAATATGATCATCGCTCAGTAACATCATAATATGACTGATCACCAACTCACCTAACTTAAGTGGTAATAAAATAATACACTCTGATCTAGTTATATCAAAGTAGATTATTCTTGGCTTAAAGCTTATATTGGTGACTAGCTTCTGTCTGCGAACCTATAACCTTCCTTAAGAATTGGGTCACGCAATGCAAAAAAAAATCATATCCAACTGGCAGTTCCAGAGATTACCCTTAATACAAACAAATTTTACCTTTTCATAATATTAAGTATAATTAATGTAGTCTTTCTTTTAAAACAGCTACAATAAGAGGAGATTAGCAATATATTCCCTAATCAGCTGGAAAACAATTATTAACATTGCTAATTGTCAAACTATAGGAGTCTTCCAATTTCAACAAAACTAAAGACAATATTTCTAAAACTCACAGGTTCCTCGTTCTCCTCAGCAACAGTACTGCTGCCTGGCTCATCCTCCTTAGTGGTGGACTCTGCTTCACTCTTCTCTACTTCTCCATTTTCCTTCTCTTTCTCTGGTTCAGCTTCTGCTTGTGCTTCTGCCTCTGCCTCCCCATTTTCACCGTTCTCTCCATTATCATCTTGTTCTAAAGAAAACATTTACAAAGAACTAAAATATATTGTAAGAACAATAAAAACATTAAAATATATTATTATTACGTGAAGGAGAATATGCATAAAAGTAGCTTGACTTTTGAGGTATGTCATCCATTATTATGAAAAATGTGTCTGGAAATGCTGTTGAAACTTGATTCTTATTTGCTGACATTTACCTTCATTATCCTCTTCCTCCTCATCAGCATTGCCTGAGCCTGGCACACCATCACCAAGGACACCACTCTCTTCTCTAGACAAGCCAAGTAAAGCTTTTCCATACCTGTGAGATACAAACATATTTTTAACCAGGAAATAATACACCAGAAACACAATAATGTGAAGTTCCTACATACTCTATGTAGGAACTCCACATTATTATATTCATCTTTAAATAAATCGAGAAAGCACATCAGAGTTACTGTCCTTTCTAAACATGGAAATTACACACTTAATTTTGGCTGAATAGAATAATAGAATTGCTTTTTGGCTTTGATAGTTAGGCAGTAAAAACTTTACAATTGTAGGTAATTAACCTTCCCAGGAAAACCCATATCTAAAAAAAATATTTATTAAACTATATGCAACATAAAAGGCACAAAAGAAGAACTAACCGTGCGTTTGCACTGGCAAAACATTCACATTAAACATGTTGAAATCTCTATTTCCTGTCAAACATTGTAATGAATATTTACAGAAAATAAAGAGTTTTTGAACATGTTTTTATGTGTATGTTTTGTCAGTGCAAACCACAGTTAGGCATTCTCTAAACATCAAACAACATCATAGCATTATTTTTATTTTCAAATATATATTTATCATTATATATCTCATCATCTGTTACGACGCCTCATTGAGGTGGATAACAATTAAAATTCTATTGTGTCTCGTTAATGACAGTTGAAAGGTTAATTGAATGAATTTATAGATGCGATTAACTTATTAATTTACTAGCAGCCCGCCCCGGCTTCACACGGGTATTAAACAAACATTTCAAAAGTTATAATTTTTTACACACACAATCTCCCATACATACGTACTTTCTTACATTTATTTCTTGACATTGACTCTTATTATTATTATGGTGCCGTCTAACCGAGCGGCGTGAACGGCGAACATGTGACATTTTTCAAATAACTTACATTTTTAAACTTGTGATATCTTTCGAATGGAATGTCCAAATTGAATAATTCAAAAAGTTATATAATGGTTTTGAAGCAGACTTAAATATGAAGTCATTTATTTTGATAAGAATGAATTCCAAAGTATAAATAAAAGAGCTTTTATGGGGGTGGCATTTATATTTTTTTTTTTTAAATGAAAAAACACTTATTGTGACATAACTATAATAGACATATGCTGTTGCAATATTTTTTGTAGAATTATATGTTCTGCAAAGACATAGTACATTATTTTGTTCTATAATCAATAGTTTTCACAGTGCACGCGATGTAAGAAAGCTTTTTGGTAATTTTTTCACACCTTGGGTTACATTATTAAAGTTTTAGTATGGATCCCTAACTTTTTGAAAATTTAATATAGCCTATGTTCACCGAAGCCAACGGTGAAAGAATTTTTCGAATCAGTCAAGTAGTTTCAGAGCCTATTTAATGCAAACAAAAAACAATCAAATCTTTCCTCTTTATAATATTAGTGTAGATTTTACAATTTGATTTTATGTACCAATTTCAATTTCTATGTAGTTTTATTTTAGTTATAATAATTATTATTGTGGCATGTATTTTAATCTCTGATTAAGTACTAACGTCATTTTTAAGTAGGTATAATAACATAATATATGGATCACTATATCTGATTTAAATTAATTAATTAAAAATTAAATGTATGTCATTAAAGTATAACTGACCACAAGTAAGCCTCAGCACACTGATCAGCAGTGTCTCCATGTTCTTTAGCGAGCCCTTCACAGGCGTCAGCAAGGGTGCTGGCGGCTGCACTGAAGTCTCTCACAGCCAAATGTCTGCGTCCTTCAGCGAGCAGCTCTGTTGGAGTTGATGTTGACACTTCTGATACCTCAGTCATCTAGATATCAAAACAATTATTACTTTTTATGTGACAGGTGAGCGTAGTGGTGCTTTTTTACCCATTTACACATGACATAACATCACACCTCCAATCCCCGAAGGGAATGTGATGAAAAATCAGTATCTATGTAACTAGTTGGAATAAAAAATGGAAACAAAAGAGGATTGTTAGTGCCAGATAAGTTGACAGAATATTTTGTCTGAAGAATCTAGAACACAAATACCTAATGATTTTGAGGTAAAAATACCTTTTATGATGCAGTACAAATTACAGTTGACGTTTACGAACTTTTAGATGGAACAACACAATGCGAGCACGACAAACGAGTATTCAAGCCATACGGTGTAAGCGACAATTCACTCGATGAATGTCAATTATAGGGCATTGTGCCCTACTTTTTGCAGCAATAAAGGTGTGTTTAACGATAGATACTGACGAAAAACTCACGGTGAGAGAAACAATAACTTTCTTTTCTTCATTTCCACGATGTAACGGTCGGCGGTAATATACCAATACCTACATTATTATACACAATGGGCTACTAACAAATTCCACGTGGAAGGGCGCAAAATGACAATCCCAATTAATTTATTTCGTAGACGCTATTAAATACTGTAGATTTACATTCGAAATGCTAAAATATTAGAATGAAAATCGAAGATTAGTGAAAGAACCGCGCCAAAATTTTAGATGCCGCAATCAATGAGTAAGCATGTGAAAGTAAATAACAAGGTAAATACTTACTTTTGTGGTTTCTTTCAAGTAATATTACAATTTCAATACACAAATGTTAGTAAATTCAACGCAAAAACCAACAAAACTTGGAAGAATGCACGCGTGTCGACCGATTTCGTTTTCTTGCCGTTTTTAAAACAGATAAAAAAATAACCAATGAACTTGTCTTGACTGATAACTGACAACAGAAAGAAACGTCAACTTTCTGTCAAAATCCGTTTCTCTATGGTTGCATTCCCGCTCAAACTCGAAATTGTCAAATCTTTGCCGCGCCAATTTGAAAATTATTTTCTTGAAAATCCAAAGCTAAAAGATTACTATGAATGTTGTAACTATAGCTGTAGCTCTCGTAAGAGAGTAGTTATATTCCTTGAGCTGAAGTTTCAAGATTCAACTCATCTTTCTCGATAGGTACTGTTTGTTTGGCACGTGGATATAATACGACACGGAAATGGAAAATGAAAATACGTAATTAAGTAGTATGTGCTTCAACAAAGCTAGGAAAAAAGTGTAACTATATTTTAAATGTCTATAATATACATCATGCATGAAACAATACCTACTTGAGCACATTGATTAATTTGAAGTGAGAACCCACTATTAATAATCGGTTATAACATACAGAATGGATTTAATAGGTAGATAGGTCTTTTCTAATAAAAACTGTTCTTAGTAATTTAGTAGCAAATATTGGTCGAATGAATGATAAGTGGAAATTTAGCCTTGTTACCTAATTAATAACTTCGATATCTAATAATGACGATGCAGCTTGCATCGTGTAATGACACGGGGTGGGTAGCTATCGACTTTTCCCCCGCCCCACCCAAAGCGGTCACCCGCCCAATCAAACTCTAGTAATGCTTGTGCATTATCGAGATACTTATCGATAAATTGACGTAATATTCTATTCTATTCTATTTTTATAAATGGTAAACAAAGCCGATGTCGACTATTCTGTCAATGTCTAAAGTGAGCTGGAAAATAAGTGTGCATGATAAAAAACAAAAAAAAGTGCGGTCGGGGGACCTCAGTCAGAAACGAGTTCCTTCACATGTTTGAAAAAAAACAAAAAATCTGCCGCCATCTTGGATTTACATTTTGACCTTAGCACCTTCGAAATCTATGAAAACGTTACCCATGATGAAAAATTTACCATGAGCCGTCATCTTGGATTTTCATTTTGATCAAATTCACACACACTCTCTCTCTCTCTCTACGGCATGCATTGTACTCGGGCCGATTCCCACGACACTGTAATCACTTTACTCTTTGCTTTTGTTTTTTTCTTTCGGTGTTCTCTCTCTTTTTTCTCTTTGAATTAGAAGAAGACAGTCGCAAGTATTAACACTTTTTAGCGTGACAGTTTCTAATAGTTTACAAGCCGTGTTAAAGAACTTCGTTCCAAAAAAAAAAAAAATTAAAAGATAAAAACAAATAAAATTCTTCGATTGATACAGTTGAACACAGACGTAATATTCATAATTCAAAGTTAATTGCTGGCTGACAGGAACTAACAACATGATTTCTGAGTAATTTTATAAAAACACAAATTAAACTGCCTAAGTACCCACCTACTTACTTAAACAATTAATTTGTAGACCTGTTTGAAAGACACCATTAGAACCTTTCTTCCAAATGTCCAGCTACAATCAACGCAATCAATCTTCTACGCACCTAAATACCCGCCTAAGTACCAGACACAATCACAGTTTACCAGCTATCGATAAAACAGTTTTCCGTAGCGCCAGCACTACGTACCGCTTCATTTTCCCACTTTCCCTCAGTTTGTCTGCAACGGTTGGACAGACAGCTCGTGCCTACGTACGGCCTCCTTCGCGAACCTATTACAACCCTTTATTGACATACCTATCACGCGAGATATTAATAAAAAGTTTGTCGGTACCATTTAAAAATGTGACAAAAGACAATTTTTTTTCATGCAAGGTGGTGTGAACCCCAATAAGTAAGTTTTGATTTACCTATTTGTTTATTAGCAGTATTTTTGTATGTTACGTTTGCTAAATAACTAAAGGTGAAAGCTTACAAATATTTACTGTGCTTTTTTACTCACCTATAATTGCATGTCTTTCTCAGATTTCTGTTTTATGCTCCTCCTCTACGGCTCTTTACTTACGATAAATTAGTGGTACACTACACCAATATACTCGTAAATTAAGGTCGTTCAGTCAACCTATAAGATTTATTATACTAGGGACCTATTACTTAAGCAGTTTTATCAACTACTCACACAATATCCTATACTATTAAACGAGCAATATTTGTATATAATTATGTAGGTACTTATTTATTATTTATTTATTTATATTTGTTTGTATATAGATTTGTACTTACATTCTCGGAATTGGCTCAAACGATTTCGATAAAAGTGCAATATAGGGATTTACGGGGGCAAAAAATCCATCTAGCTGGGTCTCATGTCTGGGAAAATTAGTTTCCTCCGTATTTTCACCCGAGCAGAGCTCGATCGCCCAAAGTTTAGAACTAGATAATAAACATGACAATAAGTACTTACCATCATGGCAGTATGGAATTAGTAAGTACTATCCTATACTTTTTAATGAGCATTCTCTATTTTCACCAGAGCAGAGCTCGGTCGCCCAGGTACTAAACTAATTACACAGGGTACTTTTTAAATTGATACCTACACCTATTCCATTCGTTATATTCCCTACTGTGATCGTTATCGCCCCACGGTATCACCATGCGATGGTTAATTACTCAAATGACCTTTAGTGAAGGTTTAGATAGGTATAAGTGCTTGATATAAGTATTTGAGCGTTTGTGTAAATTGATAGGTACGTACCGCTACGTACCTTTCACGAATACCTGTTTGGCAATGTCGAAATCGTGTCTTTATGAGAACTGTGTTTTAATAACTACAAATAATGCGCTGTATCTCTGAGCTTGTTTGGATTTTGGAAAATAACTTACTTCTCATTTTCAATTTAAATTATGAACGCTGCCATTCTAATGCCCGATGACAGTTGGTTATTATACTATGTATCAGCAACACTGATCAACACCAACAACACTGAAGTGAGTCCATTAATATTAAATAAATACATCCATTTTATAAGCTCAAAGGTGACTAAAAATAGTGGGCTTTATCTATGAGCACATTTTGTTTTTTGAAAATACCTTAAAGCATGAAGACACATTGGGGTTTTATAAATTAAAGTTGAGACATTCAAACGTCAAAAATGTCTGGTTAAACAGTCGCGACTCTAATGCCCCAAGACATGTTTGTCACCTATACCTATCTGGTGATCGGCATCAGCAACACTGCAGCGAAATACAGCCGTTTCATATCCCAAATGGTGGTTTGCAACGGGCTAGTAAAACTCGCCCTAATCAAACTTAGAACGAAAAAAAAAATAAGGAGGCCGTGGTCACAGACATAGCCGTGGTACACGACCCACGGTTCACGAAGGCAAAACAATCAAAAAGTTTATATTCATGTGTCTGAACCTGTTTACCAGCCTTAAACTTTTATAGGCAATTTATTATGATTATTTTGGGTTCTTTAGATGATCCTTCTTTCGGTCAGGCAGTCATTTTCTTTAGCTACGGTACCGTTACCGATTTGCGAATTATATTTCTACAAAGGTACAGACGCCAGCACATCAAGCTACCCGAAACTGTCAAATTTTCCCAATCAACTTTGAACCTTAGATATCAACGATAAAGTTGAAAATCTATTAAATAAATTTGACAGATTGTAGTAGCTTGATGTGCTGGCGTCTGTACCTATGTAACCATTGTCCCGAAACTCTGCTCGTACCGAATTGTTGATCCCAATTCAAAGCCGATTTTACAACAAATTTTTCCTACACTGAAAAAAATATAATTATATCAGAGTACAGACGCCAGCACATCAGGCTACCACAATCTGTCACATTTATTTAATAGATTTTCAACTTTATCGCTGAAGCATAAGGTTCAAAGTTGATGGGGAAAATTTGACAGTTTCGGGTAGCTTGATGTGCTGGCGTCTGTACAAAACAAACTGAACATTTCGGTCTTAATTCCAGTATGAATTCAGAATTACTCGTGTAGGTAAATTACATAGATAACAAAGCACACAATTAAAAGGGGTGTAAACCACAATTTGCGAACATTATCCATATATTTGATATCGTTGAGCTCCTTAAATTCTGAGTTGAGCTGCACGATAACTGACAAATGCGTGCACTGACTGGACAGGCCCTCTCAATCTGTGTGGTGCTTTCCTCAAAAGACCACTTCAGACACCAATCTACATGGTCTTCACATGATCTGACAAAGATTATGTCTGGACTTTAAAAGAGACTGTGACCTCTGAGTTTGTTTCGGCCTTTCTTCTCAGAGTAGTCGGATAGGAAACGCCGACCTATCTAGTTTTTAAAATATGATTGACGTGTAAAAGTATTTGTACAAACCTACTCACAGAAATAAAATCATTTATCATTTATTTCACAAATCAGTATTATTATGTTTTAATGCTAGTTTAAGCAGAGGTAAACGAGAATATTTTTATGAGTCAATTTATTAAGGTTTGGACGCGAGACGGAGCTGATGAGACTTCAGAGTTGTACTTACTTCTTAAAGCAATGAAGTAGGTAGGTATACATGCTAGTCAATAAATTAACATTTCAGCCTGAAACCAAAATAATTATTGGAACACTTCGTCTACTACAATCATCTGCATTTCTATATCTAAGTTCTATCTACTAAGTACAGTAGTGTTAGTCTACCTAGCCTTAACAGCATTTCATCTATTTAATACCTAGATACAGTATTTCTATTTTCTTAATGTCCCTCGGGAATCATAGCATTTCCGAATACAAACGAATACTAATTTCCATATCCATCAATTATTAGATTTAGCGTGTGTAATAATTTGAATTCGGAACTAAGTACTTTATTGTTGTTTTATTTTGATTTCCGTGTGAACTATACAGAGCCGTAAAACTATTTTCCTATCTGTCGTGCCTGCGACTTTAGCAGATTTCCTCCCATTTTTAAATAAATTACATTAAGTTAAAAGAGTATTAACAACTATACTATATGCTTCCAAGTCGATTGAGAGCGTCCGGTCTGCAGCAAGTGCAAAGGGCAACTGATAGAAATCCGACGACTGACGAAACACGAAGTGTGCCGAGGGACATTAAGAAAATAGAAATACTGTACCTACCAATTTGGACAAGTTCATCACAATGTTAAAAAGAAATACTTAAGCCCCACAGGAATAAACTTCTGTTAGCCCGAGATGGCCAATCTGGTAAAATACAACATCCGCAATACTTGCAAATAAAGGGAAAATAAATAACCCGAAACGAATACACTTGACCATTTCTCCCCTTGCTTATAGGCGTGTTTTGGCGTCGGGGCGAGGGACGAATATTCCGTGGGCGTGCCAAGAATACCAAAATCAGCACTTCGAAATAAGTAGGTTATGAATGTACGAGATTAATTTTCGCCTGGTAAAGCGTGATTACCCGAGTCGTAAAACTGGGCCAATTTATCAGACTTATTTTCACGTGTCTGACCTAAAAGTCACAGCATTAGGAACCTACCTACTCTTTAGCCTACACACTATTATAAAACAAATTCGTGTCGAACCACCCACAAAGAAGGGTTCCGTAGTTGGGATGAATTCATCCCAAGAACAAACTTAACTTTTTTTTTTGTAGTTGAGAAACATTTTCTCCCATACATCGATATACGCCACGGACTCACGGTCAATTCTCCAACTGCAAATATTAGTTCGTAATCGTAATTTATTTTATTTGATAAGACTACAAAAATTAACGATTTTTAAACTTTTTCCTTTACTTGTGCTGTGAGACCTTGCTTCCTGCCTTTCATAATTCTCGGTCAAAGGCAAGTAGGTGTTGATTAAGAGCCATATTAGACTATCATAGAAATATGATCAGAGATGTACAGACGCCAGCACATCAAGCTACCCGAAACTGTCAAATTTTCCTAATCATCTTTGAACCTTAGACTTCAGTTATAAAGTTTAAAATCTATTAAATAAATTTGACAGATTGTAGTAGCTTGATGTGCTGGCGTCTGTACTACGAGTCATTTTTATATGAAGAACCTATGACGGTATAACAACTACATATGATTAATTTATATCGTCTATGATCATAGTTAAGAGATCCTATTTGACAGCAAGCGCACAAATATGATCATATCCGTCTACCTCAAAAATGGCTAAATCAAACATGGCTAAACCGTTAACCATCTTGATTAAATATGACGTTTATAATGATCATATAAGTGTAATGTACAAATGAAGAACAGCATCATTTAACATTTGTATGATCAATATATGATAGTGTAATTGGGACCTTAAATGGCCGTATTTTTTTATTGCGTAAACTTGATTTTTTTTAGAGCTCCATGAGACAATTAGATCTACGTGTTTTCTATTTTCAACTTGATACCACCACGCGTTCCTGAGAAAATGTGTGTTGAACTGTTGACAGACTAACTGACAAACAGACGGACAACAAAGTGATCCTATAAGGGTTCCGTTATTAACGGGGTCCGCTAGGGCCAATGCCTGCCGGGGGTTCGAAGAAAACCGAAAGGGAGATCGTGGCCCCCGGCAACAGGGCAACCGAAGGAACACGGGTGGGTTTTAGTCAGTAAGAGTCTGACACGCCCTCCCGCTCCGCCCAGAGCGGAAGAAGTTATTTGATAATTTCCCACCCAAAAAAAAAACAAAAAAAGGGTCCGTTTTTCCTTTTGAGGTACAGACGGAACCTTTAAAAGGATTAAAATTCTCGTCGCGCGTGTGTCCTCTATACACACAGAACGAATGAACTATTTGGAATTTTCTGAAGTGTAAACGCGTTTGTCACACGCAAATATATGGGATTAGTGTGAATATTTCCAACGAGCTTTATATTCAACATGCGGCTTTATTCGTGTAGACTGTAGACCAAGCTCGGGTGCTGGTTATGTAAGCTTTTTATTGAAATGTAGTTTTGCAGTTGCCGATTCTTTATTTTTTTACCGACTCCCAAAAAGGAGGAGGTTCTCTATTCGACTGTATGTTTATTTTCATGTTTGTTACGCGATTATTCCGCCAATTATGAATTGATTTTGATTATTTTTTTGTTTGGTAAGATTCAGAGATGGTCCCATATAAATTTTATAAACTTAGCTTGGGTAGTTTTTGAGTTGGCTTCAAATAATACGTTTTTTTTTCCACTTATTATGTGGATGATATGATAAGTTCCTGTCACTGTTATTTACATAGCAGGTAGTGGTATTCGAATTTCTGTGGGGTAGGTACCACAACAAAAAGCTGAAAACTATTACAAAAAAAAACCAGCCGACTTCCAAAAAAAAAAAATACTACAGAGTGAAAAATAACTTTAATTTCGGAAGTCAGTGGTAAAAACGAAAATTCAAAACCAAAGACACTAACTTCCGAAATTAAAGTAATTTTTCACTTTATAGTGTGTTTTATTTGGAAGTCGGTTGTATTTTTTAAATCTTGTAGTTTGCTGCAGTGAATTTCTTCACTGGATATCTGAGTACCTACTCTAAAAAATATACGAGAACATCTTTTCGCGATGCTTTTAATAATAAAAATAATATCCGTTATAATAACGATTAGAAACTTTCAAATAAATAACGCAAGATCACTCTCTGATTTTGTAAACCGTGTTTAGCAAAACTTCTGGATCTGCAGTGAACCTCACAAACTCGCTATTTCCGAGCATCGTACTGTTTATGACCACTATTCTGACCTTTGTCCCCCACCCGACTGTAA
The DNA here is from genome assembly GCA_963680765.1 of Agrochola lychnidis. Lineage (NCBI taxonomy): Eukaryota > Metazoa > Arthropoda > Insecta > Lepidoptera > Noctuidae > Agrochola > Agrochola lychnidis. The sequence goes on from OY796853.1 coordinate 20,317,570, forward strand.
CATCTCACCCGGAACGATAAACAGCCGGTTTATTATGAGTATTTTCCTTTGTTCACAACGTAATGAGTAAATACAGATCCATCTGATCCAAAGAAGAGTTGCACGCGTAACATGATAACAATAGAAACGGGTTTTGTCGACGGAAGAATAGACAAAATGACAGATTGTGATTGTTTATCTGTCATTTTGTCTATTCTTCCGTCGACAAAACCCGTTTCTATTGTAATTGTAGTCATGCTAAGCGCGCTCGTATGTTGGTATTACCTACGTAGGTTTGCTTTTGTAACGTTTTCTCAGGAATTTATAGTAAAAATTGTGTTTTTTTTTCTCAGGTGAGGAGTACAGTCTCCTCGGCGACCAGATGATCAGTTTCAGTGTTATCGGGAGCGAGGAAAGGCCACAAAAATTGCTACCCACGGCAGTCCTGCGCGTGCGTACATCGCCTACCATAAGCTCGGGACAGGCATGGAGGCCCAGACCGCCACGCCGCAAACCGAGTGCGAATGTGGTGTACACCCTTCAGTGTTCTACCTCCTTGCCACCTTGCTCCTCACCAGGTTAGTTTGACTGTTCTTTATTTGTTTTTAGAGTTCTGTAGTCAACAAGGAACCGTCATAGTTGCGCCATATCCATACTGTCTGTCTGTCCGCTGTTTAGCTCAGAGACTCTTAGTACTAGACAGCTGTAATTTGGCATAGGAGAATATGTTGTTTTTAAACTACAATATTAAGTTTGTTCTTGGGATAAATTCATCCCACTTGACCGCACTTGACCGATTTTATTAATCATGTACCGGCCAAACCAAACAACTTCTCTCAAAAGATTTTTGAAGTGAAAACTTCTTTAAGCGCGTTGGGCATTTTTGAAATGGGACTAAACCATTGATTTTGCAACACTGTAACGCAATTTACCCACACCGTGGAGTAAAAGAAATCAACGCGTTGATTACCGCGGTGCATGGAGTAAAATACATCAACGCGTTGGTTACCGCAGTGTCGATTTTTCTTCAAGTTTTCACTTCTGTCAGCACTCCCGGGGTGCCACTGTTTTTTTTTTTTATATATAGCCAACGAAATTTTAATATCAAAGCTGGGTGGGTCTAGATTCCTGAATTCATGGTAAAAGATTGCGTATCGATGTCCCTTACACCGTGTTGCATAAGTATTTTTTGTATTTATCTATGTGAGGAGCTCGTGGCTAAGTAATAACAGCCACAAGATTCGATCCATCAGCTCTCTAATAGCGTAACACATTTTCGTAAACAATTAAGACTAATTTGTTTCATTTTGACAACATTCATTGCGTTATTTACGTTGTTGAGCAGTTTTTTTTTCGAACTTATGAATCAATGGATTAGCAATCTGTTTCAAAACGATTCAGATTCAGAAGGCAATTAGGGTACAGGTGAAGCTATGGTACCTACGCATTGTTTTTTTTTTTTTTTATGTTTTTATGAGTATGTTTTATTTTTATTTGTGATTTCCTGTGCGAGTCACAATTAATATTTTTTCTTTCTTTCTTTCTTTTTATGCTTTCCGAGTTTGGTCTGTGGATGGGTGACCATCTTAACATACCGAGATTCCTCCATGCCTCGTTAAGCCGTTGGTTCCGGCTGTCATTCGTGGATCTTTGATTACGGGTCGTCAGAAGCCCGAAAGTCTGTCAACCAGTCTTACCAAGGGTTATCGTATTACCCAGTTACTGGGTTGTGGAGGTCAGATAGCAGTCGCTCCATGTAAAATACAGTATTCAACTGCATCCGGTTAGACTGGAGCCGACCCCAACATAGTTGGGAAAAGGCTAGGCAGATTGATTGTATATAATGCACCTCCTATAAAATAGGGTTACAATTCGAAAAACCTGGATTTTCAGAAAAGCAAAAATAAACTCACAGATTTGTTAATCAGTCTTTATTCTTGTAATATTAATAAAATGTGAGACAAATTATATATTCTTGAAAAGCTTTAAAAAAATATGTTTCGATGACATAAACAGTTTTTCAATTTTCCTGAAAAACAACCTGAAAATTCCAAATTGTAACAGTATTTTAGATAACTATTTGAACTTCTACTAACAAAAATAAAAAGACAAATGTAAGAAGTCTTATTATAGTAAAAATCAGGCCGTTCTTTATACGTTTTTCAACTTAATAATTATTTATATAGCTGTAAACTTTGGAAAAAATCAACTTTAGCAAAAACATTACAAAATTTTAACCAAAACAAAAATATTAACAATTCTAGTCATCACAACTTCAACGAATCACTTATACAGTACAAGTTTAGGTACTCTTTAATTAAGCCACACTTAAATAATAATTGGTTTAAATTCTCCTTAATGAATAATGTTTAAAGATTACGTAGGAACTATAATCATCACTATAAAAATCAAAATCACAGATAAAAACTAAGTTTCAGTCGTCTCTTAATTAGGGTGCACAGTTGTCAAGAAATTACTGGTATTTAACTACAATTGGTACACACACACACACACACACAATTGGTACATAGAATCGCGGTATATGATTACTATTATCCAAACTCATCAAATCAGCTTTCTTCCTCGTGCTTATTGAGAGGTGTCTGATGTAAGCAGCTTTTAGTCCAGGCAGAACCTGTCTGAGAGTCTGAACAGAGTCTGAGGACGATGTACTTTCTGTATCTGATGAACTTCATTTGACGAGTCATCATCAGAAGGCTTCCCAATTTGCTTAGAACCTTGGAAATACCGTCTGGTATTTCTTCAGTATTTTAAGTGGCAGAATTACTTTCTAACTGCTTGTTATATCTGTAAAAAAAATAATAAATGAAGACTCCACTTCAAGTCAACAGTTCCGGACGTGGTATTCCGTCGCTTCCGCGGACAAGTTCCACAAGACGGCACTAAGTCAAGCTAGTGCATAGTGAAGTGCTACTAACATAGTCTAAGCCTTATTTACTAACACAAGATTTGGTTATAATTTTAAAAAATATGTATGTTTAGGTTAAGTTATTTATTTATGGGTTTGCGTCGCCTGAATTAAATGGATTATTATTATTATTATTTATACGTCTTTGACATTTCTCGGGACCCAGGGGTCCCGGACCTTTGGAAGGCGTACGAGGGGCCGAAGCCAACTCGCAGAGGCCCCTTAGACGTTTTTAATGAAATGAGGTACCAACCGACGATTATCCCTGTTCGCACTATGCAAGTGCAGCCAAGGACAACCTCCGGTTGGTGTAGAACTATTGCAGGATATGGAAACAAAGATATTGGGTTATGGGTTTGGACGGCTAAAGTGAACTGGTTTTCTAGGACTATGGAAAGACTATGGCCCCTGCCTGATCTTATTATTATTATATCAATTTCACAAAAAAATACCTCAATTTTTTTTCACGATAAACTGCAATATTTCGACTTGTAACTGTCTTTTAGATAAATTGATGTAAGTAAAAAGATTTTACCTGTCTAAAACACTGTTATATTTTGATTTGTAACACTAATGGAGATCACTCTGGAGACAACATGCCTTAGTCATGTAGCGTTACAACTCTTTCTAGAGGCGAGTTTTAGAGTTACAGATGTAACGATTTTTGAGCAGATAGCTATGAAAATTTTAAGTGTTTCTGTATATTTAACTCAAAATTCGACTTTTTTGAGTTGTAACCCTATTTTATCATTTATCATGTTACTGATTTTGACTTTAAGAGTAGCCAGGATTTATAGTTCCACCAAAGTTATATTACGATTGATGACGAGCTGAGATCCATAACTTTTTATTTTGTGAGACCTGCACTGAATAGGTACCTACTTAGATCCAATACAGCCTCAAAGCTTTCAGTGGAATTATTGTGGGTAAGTACCTATGTAATTTACCGGGGATGCGAGTGAGTGTGTCTGCGTGTGATCGATCAATCATATCGTCGAGACATTCAATCAATCTTTGACAATGCAAACCTACAGTACCTTTGTAATTTAGTATTATATTGCCATAAGTTGAGGACCTAGAAGGTTATTTCTCGCCAAATAAGTCTGAATCACCATTTCGTAGATTCTCTTCTTACCCATCTCATGTTTACCACCTATTCCTAATTTATTGGTAACCCTCCACTAATATATTAAAATAAATACTGTTGGTAGAGCATTTACGTTTGCATGTACAAATAACAGTATATTGCGGTGAAATATTCCAACAAAACTTATTTCTTTATCTAGGTAAGCAAAGACACAGTCACGAACATTTGTGAAACAAATTTTTATATTTGTCTAACTCAGCTTTCACCGAGGTTCTACTTTGAATTGCAAATACTATTTTACTTATAATACAAATCTGTTTTGGGTCTATTTCACAAACATACCTTCATTGACAAGAAGGTACATTCAGGTAGGTACTGAACCTTCAAAGCCTCCATAATATTGAAATACTCTGAATGTAAAGGCAGTCGCATGATACAAACCAATTTGATGTAGATCTCCATCGGATTGCCCCATAAAAATGTGTTTATCGAATATCAACATCATTTCGCCGACATTTATTATTGTCGCTACCAGATCGCACAATAATACGGGCTATAAATATCGTCAAAGTCCGGAACATGAGCTAATTGCGAAATATTGCTCAAGAGGCAATATTCATCTTGTGACAAACGTCGCGTCAAAATTGCCACTCGACGCGCTGTCTGAGAAAATTAAATATTTTTTTCATAAAACTTCAGAGGACTAAGAAAAACGAGCTTTCCGTTGGTTTAAAAAGAAAGTTAAATCTTCGAAAAGAGTGAAAAGCTTGAATCGACTGTGATAAAATAGAGCTTAGCACGCTACCCTTTTCGTTTTTCCCGAAAGCGGATTTAATTTAATCGTCCGTAAGCCCATGTAAAGTCTAAAATTGATTGCAAGAATCGTTTCAATTCGACGTACCCATTAATAGTACCTAGGTACCTACTTTACCAATCTGAAACGATTTTAATTCGCTGTAGACTTTGTAAATATTAAACATTTCTCAATGATTCGTTATGCTATGCTAAAATATTTAAATATGCTAAATATATTACCAAGACTGCAGAGGGCGTAGGTGTTTAATGTTTATAAAATAATTATTCAAACTACTTAGTATTCTATATTTAATGCAGTCAGTAACAAGCTTTGATTGTTACAAACAACAACGTCGAGATTCTGAAAACGCTTCGAAACCAATTTTCAAATTTTTTTTAGAATCTCTGCGTTATTTGATGCCATTTTAAAACACCTGGGTACAGTTTCCACTTGTATGTTTTACAAATTAAACACGTAAACGAATCTGAGTTATAATAAATGAACACATTGTATTACGTAGCTGGACTGTTTATTTTGTTCTCTCTGGCTGCTCGTGAGGAGATTTCTATTTACGAAATGGAACTCCTTGGACCCTTCCTACGAAGGTAAATTTCACCTAATCAAATAACTAAACTAGCATTACGTACAGCTATAATATGTAGACTTTTTTACCTGCAAATATGACTTCTGTTTTATTTTATATGTTTTACACAGTGGCAATGAAATAAGTAAGGTAATAAATATTTTATCAAAAAGCAAAAATAGAAAGAAAGAAAAAACATTTTTTTGGGACACGCACAGGAAATCCAAAAGGTGTTTAAAACTAACAAAATTAACTATTTTTTCGAATAAAACAAAACAAAAAAAAACAACCTTTGTGAGGCTTAAAAGGCTCCTATCTCAGCATAATGCGGAGATATTTAAAAAATAAATTCCGCAACGCTGGTATTCCGATAGCACGAACACACCTATGGACATATATAAATCCGACTAGGGGATTACAAAATAAATAAATTAAATACCATTTACAACTTCGAGGCGTATTCGATAGTTTTTTTTTTCCTTAGGTACCTACGAAGTATAAAGTGAAAACTTTGCAGACGATTGACTAAACTAATATGGCATAAATAACTATTCTAACAAAACATGAAAACAGATTTGGAATAAAATTTGATTACTTACTGAAATTAGTTTAGCAGTTTTAACTGTACCTAACTCGTTCAAATTTGTTTAAAACAAATTTCGTCGGTCCGGTTGCCATTTCGTACCCACATTCAGTACTTAGGAGCTAAAATTCTTGCATTGTTACCTTCCATTGCATTAACATAACCCTTTCACGCCTCAGCGGCTAACGACAAACATTCAAGAGGAAAAATCCTAGCATTCAAAGATTTTCCTTTCACTTTTACGAGAACTATAAAAGGCAAGACCTATTTATTTACATACATTTCCTCAATAGAACAAATGGATAGACATAATCGTAAAGTTTATTTACCCAATAAATAAGCTTGTTAAAAGAGAAGAAAAATATTGTAAGAAAAACGTCTCTTTTGATATAAAAGGAAGGAATATGGAACTGGTTAATAAAGCGACCGATGGACAACAAGGCGGAAACTTAACTTTCAGTAATTCGGAAAAACTTTTCCTATAGCAGTATTGTTTTCTATATAAACAAAGGCCACAAGCTTGTGGTACCTATTTATATGACACGCAATATTATATTCTTAACTAGTGACCCGCCCCTGTATCGCACGTGTGCGAAATTTCAAAACATCGAGATGTCAGTGCTATCGCAGATTCGTAGTTAATGGTGCCGATTCCCTTGTTCACAAACTAAACTAAATTTAAGTTCAGTGCATCTTTTTCTTTCTATTTCATTAAGAAAAGGACAGAAGATAAATTTTAGTTTAGTCCTGTCAAATTAATCAGCGCTTGACGTAAATTGACGTAATTTTAGTCGGCAAGTTTTTAATCACGTCTAAACTTGTATGGAGAGTGACAGGTGCTGATTAATTTGACAGGAATAAACTAAAATTTATCTTCTGTCCTTTTCTTAATGAAATAGAAAGAAAAAGATACACTGAACTTAAATTTAGTTTAGTTTGTGAACAAGGGAATCGGCACCATTATCATTAACATAAAAAATTCGTCCGCATCGCTGTCAACAGGAAAAGTGCCCAAAAGCCTGGTAGCATTTCTATGTTGTATGGCAATGCTGATTCTTTGGCCAAAGAATAGGCCAAAGAAGTCACATGAAGAGTCGACTAACAGTTTCGCGATGTCTTGAAAAATCGGCTCAAACAATTATAAGTCCCAATAAGATTGGAATATTTGCGCCGTTTGAGGTTTTCCGCACCTGCAGCAGCAGCGCCAGCACAGCCCGCCGTGCTAGGAAGATGGGATGGCGCAAGGATGTCGACACGTTGCATCCCACTCTAAAGGCCTACCAACCTTCCAAGGCATTACGGTCAGATTAAAACAATTAAAGTTAACATAAAAGTTACGGAATAAATGATCTAGGTATATGATTGTGAAAACCGCATATCCATTGTGTAATTTAGAAGGGCAAACTGACTCGAAAAATGAGTTTGGTTTATACTATGTACTCGTACTTGAATAAAGTAACATTAATATAATAATAATATATATAAATAATAATACATTGAAGGTATACTGTTAAAAAGGGCCATATTTTACTCATATTTCAATACAACAGCAATATGTTAACTACGCAATATTTGACATTGAACGATATAAAATGATCTCTAGGGAAATATTCGACCTATATTGAATGATAAACGATGGTAGGTACGTCTTTCTACTTTCGGATGATAATTAATTGATAAATCCTAAGGGTTTTGTTGCAAATAGGTAATTTGGTTAAACAAAACCTTGGATTTCGAAATCTTAGGAAAGTTCCCTGACAACTATACGTATGGTCGTACAAGTATACATATCACAGAAGCAGAATACATTTCTACAAAAAAACTAGATAAAACACAAAATAAGCTAAATCCTTGTGTCAGAGATAATGGTGCCGATTCCCTTGTTCACAAACTAAACTTAATTGTTCAGTGCATCTTTTTCTTTCTATTTCATTAAGAAAAGGACAGAAGATAAATTTTAGTTTAGTCCTGTCAAATTAATCAGCGCTTAACGTAATTTTAGTTGGCAAGTTTTTAATCACGTCTAAACTTGTATGGAGTAGTGACAGGCGCTGATTAATTTGACAGGACTAAACTAAAATTTATTTTCTGTCCTTTTTTAATGAAATAGAAAGAAAAAGATGCACTGAACTTAAATTTAGTTTAGTTTGTGAACAAGGGAATCGGCACCAATATTTACGAAAAACGAAATGTGTGCAAACCTAACATACGTTGACATAGACAATCCTATTCCGTAGTAAAATAACGTTATGTTTGGTAATACGATGGGTCTGAATCCACAAGAACGCAAATGTAAACAGCATAGAACAAAAGATATGAAACTAACGCTAACACCAAATTGACAGTATAAACATATTGACCGAGCGTCCTTACTAATGAAACTCGACGGGACATTATAATATGGAAATTATGTATATATGCTGTATCGATCTGACATAAGAGAAACTGGATTCGAATACATAATGGTGCCGATTCCCTTGTTCACAAACTAAACTAAATTTAAGTTCAGTGCGTCTTTTTCTTTCTATTTCCTTAAGAAAAGGACAGAAGATAAATTTTAGTTTAGTCCTGTCAAATTAATCAGCGCCTGTCACTCTCCATACAAGTTTAGACGTGATTAAAAACTTGCCGACTAAAATTACGTCAATTTACGTCAAACGCTGATTAATTTGACAGGACTAAACTAAAATTTATCTTCTGTCCTTTTATTAATGAAATAGAAAGAAAAAGATGCACTGAACTTACAATTTAGTTTAGTTTGTGAACAAGGGAATCGGCACCAGTATGTGGTATTGGTACAATCCTCATACTCGCAGTTAATCCTGTTACACTAAGAGGTGTCTTCAAAAGAAGAAGATAAAAAATATATTCACATCATCTGCCTAGCCTTTTCCCAACTATGTTGGGGTCGGCTTCCAGTCTAACCGGATGCAGCTGAATACCAGAATTTTACATAGAGCGACTGCCTATCTGACCTCCACATCCCAGTTATTGGGTAATACGATACCCCATGGTAAGACTGGTTGACCCATAAAGACTGTCAAAGATCCACGAATAACAGCCGGGACCAATGGCTTAACGTGCTTTCCGAGGCACGGAGGAGTCTCGGTATGTAAAGATGATCACCCATCGTCAGACCAACCGCGGCAATCGTAGCTTTACCTGATCGAGCGACCCGTGTGGCTGTTATTACTTAGCCAAAATATGTCCAATTGTCCATTAATCAAATCAACACTCTGGCATGGGTTAGCGTTTGGTGGTAGTAAATCAAGCCATCAATTTCCAAAGACAATTCGTATTGGAGAAGTTTAAGTATTCTGTATGAGTTGCTGATGCAACTGCACTCTACTATTATGGTAGTGACTCAGTTTTCAGCAGTGATTTATCTACCCTGTTCGACTGGCAATTGCAAATCGAATTAAACTCTCCCAAAGCAGGAAACGCGACTCTCCGTAACTATATTTGGTTGCGTTTACTTTGAGAGATTTCGCGTCAATTTCCTGCACACACTGCTGCTAAATTAAATTCTGATAAACAGGCACATAATGTCTACAAAATATTCCTGGTACATTCTGTTTAAGTCAGCCATAATGGTTGTAACTTGTGGTAGAATATTCATAAAATCGATATACATACTTATGTTTATGGAAACTTAAAGATCGTCATTTGCATGTTCTACCCAGTCATTGAACGGTAAATGGATTCATTTCCTTGAATTACCTAGTACAAATTGCTTGGCAAAGATAAGTGGCTGGGACGTGTCATGTTTTTCCTTCGAAGTTAGCCTAGAAACACGATGTTTTATTATTTTATAAGAACTTATTTCTATGCTCAGTAAAAGTTTTGTAATTAATGTTGCAAGCCCCTTTAATTTGTAAGTTTGCCGTTTCATTATTCAGACATTGGAAAGTTGTAACAGTTTAACAAATTTATTTATAACTTTTTAATGACGGAATTATCATTTAGAAAATATTTACGCAGTTTTAAAAACATGATCCTTCGGTGTTTAAATTATGTAATAAGAGAAGGACAATAGAGATATTAGTAAAAATTATCTTTTCCATTTCACAGTTCGTCAATAACAGCTCGCAATAGTTACCCTGTAGATATATTAGTACTGCCCACAAAATTGTTATCGACAGCAGGTGTCAATTACAAACAAAATGCCTCTGAATAAACAAAGCCACCGGGAAAGCCAACCATTAGCATATTGTGTTCGTCGCAAAGACCATTACTAAGCATTTATAATTCATTCATCGTAAGTACTGACAACAATACAGGACAGGAGCTCGGTTTAATACTGTATTGTACATATTATACGTGCTTTTGGTAACGGTAACAAATCGGTATACAATTAATTGTTCCGATTCCTCTTTAGAATCTTCAGTTAGGTAATGAATAGAAGATGAAAACCTTTGTGAACTTATCGTACCCTCTTGAAGCTATTACATAACTCAAGACAGCCATTATTTTCCTTTTAAATCGGTGATTGGAATTAAATGAGTTTTCTTATCCCTGTCGCTTGAAGAATTTATTTGCTGTATCTCATTTCGGTAAACTTTGGTCTTGAATTTTTCTGATTGTTTTTGTTTTCATTCGTCAATTGCGACTTCTAATAGATCTCATTTTCACAAGGTATTAAATAAGTAATTTAGTGTAGATTGATTTGTATTTTAAGTTAAAATATGTTTACTATTTTCTTAATTAGTAGGTAGTTATAAATACCTCTACTGAGAACTATGATGGAGCCCACACTTTGATTGTTATTTTATGCAAAGTTGTATGATGTCACACTTGAATTTAAATAGGTTAGCAAAAGTTTTATTGTTAAACATCATTCGTATCCAGAAATTCGTACATAAATTCCTTTTAAATACCAAATATAGGTAAATGTATTCGTAAACTTGAGTATTTTATTTTATGGGTCGGGCTTTCCCGAATCGCTCCCAGCGTGAAACTTTAGTGCTTTTACGTGTTAGGTCTGCAGTCCGATGTAATATTAAATTTTACGTGGTAAACAGCCATTCCGTATCGAATCCATTTTCTCTGGTGTTTATAGAGAACTCACCAGCCCAATCTAGAATTTTATGTCGAGCATTAGTTGTGATTCAAAAGCAAAGTTTAGAAAGCCACGTACCTATAGCATTCAGGCTTTTTCACAGGCGGAATAACAATGCTTCTGTTTCACGAGAAACAACACTGAAAATTCTGTATGAAAGCGTTGCTATTCCTTTTATTTGTTGGAAACTACACCTATTGTATGAATAACAAAAGTGAAGCCGCAAAATCGCACATAGAGACGATTGCTATTGAGAAAAAGCGACATGAAAAAATATTGAATAGCCACCTACGCCAGAGAGGCCTGGATACGTTGAAGAAATAAAACAGAACCAATAGCTTACCTACTTTCCCGCTCGTTTATTGCTAACGCAATATAAAAGTACCTAAGCGTAATAAATGGTAAATACCTATCTAAAGTCTAGACGGTATGCCTTTGACGTGGCGGGCTTTCGTCCCTCCCTTTAAGAGTTTTAGTCCTAACTTCCTAAACCCTAACTTATTATATTAGTCCTGCACGCGTAGCATGACCACCGTAGAAACGAGTTTTGTCGACGGAAGAATAGACAAAATAACAGATAAACAATCACAATCTGTCATTTTGTCTATTCTTCCGTCGACAAAACTCGTTTCTACGGTGGTCATGCTACGCGTGCTGAGCGACCAAGCTCTGCTTTGGTGAAAATAGAGAACGCTCATTTAATAGTATAGTATAGAATAGAATAATTATTTGTTTGCATAGAAAGTAGGTACAAAAAATGCAGTTGTTTTATAATTAGAGATCCTTTTACTTTCTACCTTAAATTAGGCATGCAAACATTTAGTACAAGTGCTTATTAGTCTAAAAATACTGTCAATATGAAAATTCTTATAATATGGTCAATAAAATAAAGATTTAAAGATGTCAGTATTAATTTGGTAACTATAAAGTTTTATCATTTAGAAATTCACAAATGGAGTAATAACATTCACCAATTAATAAGACTGACAATTTCTTTTTAAACAGTGGAATTGACTCGTTTTTTATTCCATCGGGTATTTTGTTAAAGATATCCGGGTACATACTTACCTATAACACTTTTCCTTAATAATGCAGTGTTATGACCACAAAGTACATACTAATTCCATGCTGCCATGATAATAGGTACTTACTAATTCCATGCTGCCATGTCATTATTCTAAGGTAGCCATCTTGTTCTAAACTTTGGGCGACCGAGCTCTGTTCGGGTGAAAATACGGAGAAAACGAATTTTCCTATATGTGAGACCTAGCTAGATCGATTTTTCGCCCCCGTAAACCCCTATATATTTTCGAGAACGTGAGTACAAATATATATACAAATATTGCTCGTATAGAATAGGATAAATGCGAAAGTGAGTGAGTTTGTCTGGTTTGTTTCGCTTTCAAGCTAAAACGGCTGAACGGATTGTTATGAAATTTGACAGAGATGTAGCCTGGGACCTGGAGAAGGACATTGGCTAAATTCATCCTAGATCGCAGACGAAGTCACGGGCAACAGCTAGTTTAAAATAAAACACTTTGTCTACTCACTTTCTTCCTTTAAGGAGTAACCAGATAAGCTCAGATTATCCGTAATCGAATGTCGAGACCGGGTTGAGTCTAAGAAAATGTTCAGAAGGTGCTTTTCTATGACTTTTTCAATGTTATTTAAAGGTGAGCGACAATTTCTAAGCCCTTTTGCTTGGAAGTCTTTGTAAATAAGGTCACGAACTTATTAGTGCGGTGGGTCACGTAATCTGGCGAAGATTTGGGCGAGTTTTATTATTCGCCCTTACTACATAGTATTACAGCAATACCTCCAGATTCGAAAGGACGTTACGTTTCAGCCATATTTTTTTAAAGAAAAGTCTTTGAATTGGAAATTGGAAGACGATGTAGAAATTGTGAAATTGTATGTAGATCCACAAGACGTGTTTTCTCATTCGTAAGTATTCATTGAATATTACTGAATATTATAATTATCATCATTGGCGTCATTCAGAAGTTATGTACCTTTTCTTTCTTACATATATTTCTCATCGAGGATCTTGTGGCTAAGCAATAATAGCCCCACGAGTCGATCGATCAGGTTAAGCTACGCTTGCCGCGGTTGGTCCGTGGATGGGTGACCATCTTTACATACCAATACGCCTCCGTGCTTCGGAAAGCACGTTAAACCGTTGGTCCCGGCTGTCATTTGTAGATCTTTGACAGTCGTTACGGGTTGTCAGAAGCCGGAAAGTCTGATAACCAGTCTTACCAAGGGGTATCGTGTTACCTAGTTACTGGGTTGTGGAGGTCAGATAAGCAGTCGCTCCATGTAAAATACTGGTATTCAGCTGCATCTAGTTAGACTGCCGACCACAACATAGTTGGGAAAAGGCTAGGAAGATTATGATATATATTTCGCATTGAATGCCCAAAAGTTTTCCTAGTGGGTCACATATAGCTTCATTGGTCAACTTTAAGTGCGAATCCTCAAAGTTACAGACATTAGGGCCATTTGGCTCGACCACTGTTGAAATTGCCAACATAACATAACGCTATAGGAATAATCGTGATGTATGGAGGCAAGGCTCTAGACCAGACGCTTTGGCGCCCCGCCCGACAATCGATGGAGCACCCATCCCACTGTCAAGTTAACTGACATTATAAAGCAATATAACTTAATAGGTATCATTTGTATGTAGCCTGATGCTGACTTTTAGAACACTTTCTGACTTTGCTGAAAACATGACTAAGATATTCTTTGCGATAAAATGGAAATAGTTACATTTACTGAATGATAATATGGACTATAGGTTTATATCTATAGTCCACATTAATTTGGTTTTTAATATGAATGAACATAATATGAATAATATGGTAGATTTAAGTAAGAAAAAAAAAATCCTTTGTCAGAGGCCGTTCAAAGGTTATCTTTACCTATACTTGCCTATATACCTAAAAGACAAAGCGTAGAAGTGTTTATAGCGAAATCATGAAGCGTAGATTTTCTAGCACGAGGGATTGTGCCCCAGAGTTCTACGTATCGTCGATACAGGACACAGCCGCATAAATACCGTTCTTATGCATTCTGAAGTCTCCACAGATCAAACAATAGGGAAGATGACTAAAAATATATTTTTTGTCCGTCTTGTAGATTATAAAAAAAATTTGGACACAGGTTTTTTTTTTACGTTATCAAAAGGTTGCGGCGATACATTGAGTTAAAATGTGCCGTGACGTCTCGAGTAGATATGTACATTTTCCCCAACTATAATGCATTTTATCTAAGTAATTTTTAAGCTATTGCATAGCTTTTATCGCGGGCTTTGAGCGCGGCGACCGAATCAAGACATTCCGTAACGTAACGAAAATAAAACCTAACACCCCCACTCCGCCTACCATGTGACGGGAACCTTGTCATGGAGGTTACAAATGCTATGCAATAGCTTTACCGCGGCAGTCCCCGAGTGCCGCACGTTTTTTAGGGTTCCGTAGTAAACAAGGAACCCTTATAGTTTCGTCATGTCCGTCTGTCTGTCTGTCTGTCTGTCTGTCCGCAGTCTAGCTCCAAGACCCTTAGTACTAGAAAGCTGTAATTTGGCATAAGTATACATATTAATTACGCCGACAAAGTGGTAAAACAAAATTATGAAAAACATTTTTTTTTAGGGTACCTCTCATACACGTAAAGTGGTGATGTTTATTTTTTTATTTTTTTACCCCATGGTGAGGTGTATCATTGGAAAGGTCCTTTAAAAATATTGAGAGTTTGTGAAAACCATTTTTGGATTCAGGGATTCGTTTGCGAAATATTAAGCTTTAAAGTGCTAATTTTTGTTAGAGTCAAGTGTCCCCCCCCCCCTGCCGGCTAAATGGTTAATTTTTGGTGTGTGAAAAAAATCACAACAGTAGTTTATATAACGAAATTAAAAGAAAAACTATCACAGCTAAGTAGGCTCTACAGGTTACCGAGTAATAATCGACCAACTTAACTTTGCAGTTGCAAAAACATGTTTTCCCATACATTCCGTATAGGAGAACATATTTTTCAACTACAAAGTTAAGTTTGTTTTTGGGATAAATTCATCCCAACTACGGAACCCTTCATTGTGCGTGGTCCGACACGCACTTGGCCGGTTTTTTTTTTTATTATTATGATGAAGCAAAAAATACGTGTTTAATATTTTTTTATTATCTGACTGACGGACTACATCGAATTTCTTTGTTTTTTGACCCAGGCATCATCTCTATTATCAGTCAGTCATTCGGGAACAAATGCATTACTAACGATTCTTGGAGCCCCTTCTTTTTTGGGTGGGTAATTATCAAATAACTTCTCCCGCTCTGGGCGGAGCGGGAGGGCGTGTCAGTCTCTTACTGACTAAAGCCCACCCGTGTTCCTTCAGTTGCCATCTTGCCGGGGGCCACGATGTCCTTTTCGGCCTTATTCGCAACCCCGGCAGGCATCGGCCCTAGCGGACCCCGTCAATGGTAGATGTCACTTGTTTTCGAATTTTTGGTTTTAGGACATGCCGGTTTCGTTTCCTTCGGTTGCCCAGTTGAACCCCCGGATTCTTGGAGCCCCTGGATCCAATCCATAAGATATGAAATATCATCGTCATCAGCCTATAAATGCCTCCACTGCTGGGACACAGGCCTCCTCTCTGTGAGAGGGAGTGGGCCGTAATCCACCACGCGGGCCCAGTGCGGGTTGGTAGATGTCACATGTCTTCGCTATTTCGGTTCTAGGACATTTTCGTTTTGAGAGCAGTGGTGATGAAATCATTTACACAAAGTAAAGCGCCTGTCTGGGTTTGAACCTACGACCTACAACTCGTAAGTTGCGGCCATTACCACTGGGCCCCCACTGCTCAGACTGCTATCAGATATGAAATATACACAAAAAATATCCTAAAATCTATTTAAGGCAAAATGGAAAAATATCTTCAAATCCAGTGGACAAAATTGCCGTGCCTCAGTGATTTCTGTTTACGTGGCTTTAAATTGGCCGTTGGGACGGGTGGGTAATCCTGCACGAAAAAGGTATTCGTTCACTTTGTTTTTACGAGCCTAGTTCACCTGCATAAATCAGGTCTAAGAGAAAGTTTCAAAACAAAGGCTTTTGCTACATTGAAACGGCGACGAATAACTTTGTCTTCATTCGTATGTATTTTGAAGTAACAGAGGTACGTTTCGAATGGAAGTTTATCGGACCCACGTAATAATTTCGGTTTTCCAAGTAACTAAATTTTAATTATATTGTGTTTGAATATGAAGAATTTAATCTAACCTGAAATAATTTTCATTTTGCTTTCACTATTAAACACTCTAATATAATGAATGCGAACCTCAAATAATGTCTACTTTGGGGGCCTAAAAATACTAAATAGCCAAATAGGTAACTGCGATCAACTTGAATGTTGCGCCCGCCGGCCCCTGCCTCGGCACCGCTCGCTCGACTCACAAGCAAACGCGCGCGAGCCGAGCGAGCTGTGATCAACCGGTCACAGTTCTAACCTAACCTAACCCATTCTGTCAGGGTTCCCTAGCTTATGTACTGTGACCAATTCGACTCGCGCTTGGTTGGTCACAAATCTAACTTAAGCCAGAAAGTTATAAAGAGGTTCATTTATAAAAAATCGTAAATCATTAAAAGTTCAATAAATTTTTAGAGAATCAGTTAAATACTTCCAATTTAAATGTACTTATTCTTAGATTTCATCTCAACGCTGACTAACACTTTTTCAGAAGTCCAGATTTTGTATATTTCAGCTCTCATCATCTGTAGGATACTGCAGTTACATTTTGGATAGGTATCGTATCTTCACACATTGAAAGCCCAACTTACTGCGGGGAACATGTTAATCGAAAACCAATCACTGTCGTTATGGGCAATCAGAATTCGACAGTGTGACACCGATCTAATCTCAAATTATTGGTATCTCGGTAATATCCGATGTGGAGGTGAAATGGAACCCCTCCTCCTGCTCTTTACTGGATCTGTCTCCTGATTCAGAATTTTGGATAACGAATCGAATCAGTTACAAATAATTGCCATGGGAACATCTTTACATTTTGCTGTGTTTATGATTTGTATTCGACACATTCAAAGTCAAAATCAAAAGTCAAAGTCAAATCATTTATTTCAAATAGGCCCATGTGTGGCACTTTTAAACGTCAAAATTTACAAAATAATAAAATTGATTCTAGTCGCCCATTCCAAAATGTAGTTTTCGTATGGAGAAGAATGGGCAAGAAACTCCACCGTTACTCTTTTAAAATGTTTTACAATTGTTTGTATAGGTACGTACATTATTTAAATAATTATATGTGAAGACGATGCACCTAGAATAGAAATACTATACTACAATAAGTAAAAAGAATTAGAAATGAAGCAACGACAGATCAATTTAATATGTGATAGATACATGGTGCTCACATATTTACAAACATTGTAAAAGTAGACGATTTTCCTAAAATTTTGTAATTAATAAGTCATTGAGGTTCAATGTAGACTAGAGCAGACACCGTGAACAAAATTTTTGCGTCACTCATTGTGGTTCATGGACCACAAATGTCTCAGTCACTACCTGACGTCTATGATGCGCAGTACCTACGCACCGCGCTGTTGTCACACTTGACATCCAAAGGACACATTTTTGGTTCGCGGTGTCTGCTCTAGTTAAATTGAATATCAATGATTCGACATCGACATTCAACGGCCACCACCAAATCATAATCAATGAGTTTGTTAGTTAGTCTGCAAGATGCTTGGAATGCAGAACAGTACCCATAATACGGCAAAAAACTTGTCCAATAAAACTGCTGAAATTAGCAAAGAATAGCTCACAACTTTTATTTCATACGACCTCTCTGCATAAAAAATATCGTAGGGAAATAACGCCCTTATTACTAAATCAAATATATTTCCGCTAACAAATTCCTTTCCTTGAATATTTCTTTTATTCTCCAGGAAATGGCCGCAATATTTCAGTTCTGAACATTAATGAATATTATGTCGTTTATGTATTTCAAGGGGCCATGAATAAAGTAACGTAAAGTATTCATTCTTTCCCCATGGTTTCCCCGAGGCACGATGCTTATGAAGATAGCAATATCTTTCATTGACGTTCACAAAAACAAAGTTCACGGCCCTTAAGTCGTAAAAAAAATATTTCTTGTATTTTTATTATCTTTAAGTCGAATAAAGTCCCGTCCCACCTAATGACGGGTGGTTACCATCACTCCAAGATATGTATCTGATAATGTCCACAGCCCGAGGACTTACTCGACTTTTATGAAACAAAATGACATTTCTACGCGATCCAAAGTAAAGAATAATAAGCGTTGTTAGACTTTTGCTACAATAAATGCCGTTGTTCCTTTTTTATTTAGAAACAACAACACAATTCATGGAAAACCATAACAACAATATTGTGTCATCAACCAAAAACATTTCTTTTCCATACACCATCCAAGTACAGTTCGAAATAAAATTATTATTCTGTTGAGCTCAAGCGACAAAGAGAAATAATATCTCATTCTATATTCCTGTATGACCTATAAACGCTGACAAGTCTACTTACACAATGGTGTAAGGGAAAATAATAAGCCTTTCAACATGGTCATGCTGACAACATGTTAGGTAGGTATTTGTAAACGTACTTATATCGTGTTTTGTTTTCCTTTGTTCTTTTTTGTTATCTTTAAGGATCCCAATTTTACTTTCTTGTTGGCTTTGTCTTGTGCTGAATTTACTGTCTTTCTTTTCTTTATTTCATGTTCCTTACCTACCAAGACGCACCGCTTGCTCCGTAGCGGCCTATGGCTGAGCTACGCACGAAAAAAATCATCATAATGTGTGAGGAATGATATGAAAGAGAAGGGTCTGAATGATAGCGTGACGGGGAGAATGGAAGAAGGAAACGTGTTGTGCCGACCCCAAGTAACATTATAGCACTCTGCGAAGCAGTAAAGCTCGCGAAGGAGGAAGCGGAACGCGTGAGGGAGATGCAAATTTCGCGCCCTCGCGCCCCTAACCGCCGCAGGAGGAGACGCCCTGGGCGTCGAGAATCACAGGCAGATTTCCGGCCACCGTAGGCGCGGGCTTGCGGACGGTGAGCAATGGGTAGCTCGCCGTCCGATAAGGACCAAGCCCGGGTCGACGGCGCGTTGTGTTCCACGCGCGCCTCAAAGAGATGTCAGCAGAATTGACGGGGTCCGCTAGGGCCAATGCCTGCCGGGGCTGCGAATACGGGCCGAAAGGGAAATCATGGCCCCCCGGCAACATGGCAACTGAAGGAACACGGGTGGGTTTTAGTCAGTAAGAGTCTGACATGCCCTCCCGCTCCACCCAAAGCGGGAGAAGTTATTTGATAATTTTCCAACCAAAAAAATAAAATAAAGTAATATTATAGCACAAGGGCAGGAAAATGATGAAACAAATGCTGGCAAACAAATGAACCGTGGCAAACTACTCAGTGCACTGCACACCCTATATAAGTAACAGTGGACGATCGACCAAAATTAATTACAATCACGTAAGCATTAATTCGCTGAGCAGTACTTACTTATTTGGTGAAATGGTTAATCTTCGTTACAAGTTAGACAATTTGATGCGCAGACAACTCACGATCCTAGATAATCGAGGTAATTTAATTCCCTTCACGTAGACGTGTAATCTCGTCTGTGTTTATAAACCTACTTGTAAAAGGTGCTATGTATTTAATGCTGACGTTTACTGCTTGCTGTCTTAGACGCTTGAAACATAGCCTCCTTGGTGGTTGTCTTCAATCTTTTGATTTTACGGTCGCCTTTGTTTCTATGTAGCTAGCTATTTTTATACACCCTCTCATCATCATTTATCATCTGCCCAGCCTTTTCCCTACTATGTTGGGGTCGGCTACCAGTCTATCCAAATGCAGCTGAATATTTAGTATTTTACATGGAGTGACTGCCTATCTGTCCTACACAACCTATAGTTTGACCGAAACCGCTGTATCGTGCCTTTAGTATGAGTGTTGCGAGACGGGGGGCAGTACAAGCCGCTCATTTGTCAACGCTCATGGTGTCCCGCCGCTCATTTATCAACGCTGCCCCCCACCTCGCCGCGCATTCCTAAGGTACGGTACAGTGGTCTAGGTCAAACTATAGTTACTGAACAACACTATACCCCTTGGTAAGACTGCTTGTCAGATCTTCGGGCTTCTGCAATGACTACCCGTAACGACTGTCACATATCTACAAACGACAGCCGGAACCAACTGCTTAATATGCTTTCCAAAACACAGAGGGGTCTATGTAATGTATGATCACCCATCCTTGGACCGACCTCGGCCAGGGTTGCTTAACCTTGAAAATCGATTCTTGCGGCTCCTATTATTTAACCACGAGCCCCTGTATTATTATGCACCCTCTATGAAAATATCTACTCTATCACTACTTTTACTAATTCCTAAAACCATCCTTCTGCAATATACCTAGTTACTTTTAAACAGTGTAAGTATTATTTATTCTATGTGTAGACTTTCTGCAACGCTTCTCAAAAGTTATGACAGTAGTTTTCATTTTCCATTGCAATACAGCAGGCACATCGTAACGTTGAAAATGTTATATTATGTAAGTTCGGCGAGAGGTTGCCAACAAAGTTTAAAGAAATGCTTCGCTGAAAGAAGTTCGATACGACATTTATGGCCAAGTATAGCGCTATCGGGTTTTACAGCCTTTGCATATGGTTCTACGTTCTAGTTTACTTTATTCGATTGTATGTAACGTTGGCAGTTTTAAACCTACTGGGATAGGCGCTTCTTTTTCTAAATCAGTATCTACGCAACGGATTTTGATGCGGTTTTTTTTAATAGATAGAATGATTGAAGAGGAAGCTTTATATGTATAATAACCCGGTTTATACCCATGCGAAGCCGGGGCGGATCGCTAGTTTAGATATATTTCATCATTTTCCGACGTTACATTACATCGGAAAAGAAAATATACCAAATTAATAAGCAATTTTCATTTATTTTCAAGGAAAACTGTACAGATTTACTTAAGTATTACGAATTTCAGCAACTTCATTTTAGACATCCGTTTCGGAAATATTTCAACGTAGAACGTAAGGTAGCCAAAAATATAACTCCATTGCAGTCATAGTAATGGCTGCGGGGATATTTCACTGCACTATAAACATAGATTTATTTAATCGTTATCACGGTGTATAAAACTAGAGAGAGAGATAGAGAGATTGTAGAAAAGTTGAACACCCATTTTGAGATGTGTGTACTTTATTATCACTTGTCAAGCTTCTTTTAATTCACCCCATAAAGTGAACAGATAACTAAGTTTACAATGTGGAGACGAAAATACGACAATACATATAAACACTGGCAATAATAATGCATAGGAGTATTATTTTAAAACTATTTTTAAAAAATACAAAAAAAACAACAGACTTCCAAAAAAAAAACACTACAAAGTGAAAAATAAATTTAATTTCAGTGTCTTTGTAAAAAGTTAGTAAAAAAATAATTTTCAAAATCAGTCCACAATTGACGGAGAAGTCGGTGGACAATACGCGACGAACATAGAACCTCCTCCTTTTTGGAAGTCGGTTGATAAAGTCTAACAGCGAAATAAAAAACGTGATTTTTTCAGTAAACTAAATAATATAGTGAAACTATGGGTTTTGCCGATCAGCCGACTAGCCATAGTTTTAATTTTTTTCCCTTGTCCTAGGGTTCAACAATAAGATGGACCCTAATATTATTACAATCTAGCCTTTTAAATAGACTAATAACTTAAGTAATTTAATTATAACCTAAACTATTAAATTGTCTTTACTAAGAATGTGTCCAATAGCTCTTTTCTTATTGTCTCTATTAAGGCGAATACACTTCGTTTTTGTGTTTGTTTAGCAGTTTTGTACTTTAAACACTAACTCGAACGGTTTTGTTCTTTTTAGTCTTCTAACTATGTTTGTGTGGTCGAGAAGCTGGATTACCTCGACGTTCGCATATTGATGAAGTCTCTTTTCGTGAGCTTCTGCAAGTTTCTGGAAACTGGACTAGCTATAGTGACCAAACTATTTGACATATTTGATTGAATTTTCGTATTCAGACTGGAAACGTCATTAGTTATACGCAGTTTAATTGATTATGATTTTCATGCCCATGTGACGGCAGAACATGGAGAACTAACTTTATGACATTGGTGCCGATTCCCTTGTTCACAAACTAAACTAAATTTAAGTTCAGTGCATCTTTTTCTTTCTATTTCATTAAGAAAAGGACAGAAGTTAAATTTTAGTTTAGTCCTGTCAAATTAATCAGCGCTTGACGTAAATTGACGTAATTTTAGTAGGCAAGTTTTTAATCACGTCTATATAAACTTGTAGGAGTAGTGACAGGCGCTGATTAATTTGACAGGACTAAACTAAAATTTATCTTCTGTCCTTTTCTTAATGAAATAGAAAGAAAACGATGCACTGAACTTAAATTTAGTTTAGTTTGTGAACAAAGGAATCGGCACCATTACCTGTATACACAACCCGTTTGCAAAAAAATAAATGATTTAGTTTCTTTAACCATGCCTCAAAGCTGATTACAATTTACAAATTCATCACAGACACAAAGACAAGACTTCTAGTTAACTAAGGTGTCGGCGAAAGTTTAGCTGTAATCTACGAAACTTACACTCCATAGTCACTATAATATTCTATATGGCATGTAGACAATAATTGAAACGTCAGAAGTAAAGCTCATTCAATTCTGTAAAACACTTTAAGTAGATACTAAACTTGTTCTCTCTTTTACTTAACTGTGGAAACTTTTAATTGATTTTCTTTTGTTATTAAATGTACTATCTACTATTTAAGGGGACGATAGCTGACTTTTAATGATTTTATACTGAAGATGACATCTAAAAGAGTAGTGTTAATGATTTGGAAAAAATATATGTTAAATTAGAGCATTTTCTTAATATTTTAATATAGGCATATTTTTGATTATGTTTATATTACATAGTGAAATTAATTTTTAAAGTTATGTTTAACGCGGATAAAAAACTGAGAATGACGTAAAATCACAATGAGGGGCTTGTGGCTAAGCAATAATAGCCCCACGAGTCGATCGATCAGGTTAAGCTACGCTTGCCGCGGTTGGTCCGTGGATGGGTGACCATCTTTACATACCAATACGCCTCCGTGCTTCGGAAAGCACGTTAAACCGTTGGTCCCGGCTGTCATTTGTAGATCTTTGACAGTCGTTACGGGTAGTTAGAAGCCCAAAACTCTGATAACCAGTCTTACTAAGGGGTATTGCGTTACCTAGTAACTAGGTTGTAGAGGTCAGATGGGCAGTCGCTCCATGTAAAATCCTGGTATTCAGCTGCATCCGATTAGACTAGAAGCCGACCGCAACATAGTTGGGAAAAAGCTGGTCAGATGATGATGAGCTGTAAGTAAATTTCGATTAAAATAAAATAACACGATAAGTATTACCTACATAAAATCACGCCAGTTTTCCCCGAAAGGTTGGGCAGAGGTGTACTTAATAGTACACCCATATATTTCGCCAGTTATATTTAATTAGCTGCGCCCCGCGGTTTCACCCGCATAAGTCTCGATCCCGTGGGAATATCGGGACAAAAAATATCCTATGTAGTGGGTTAGCCCAGGTCATGGTCTACCCATATGCCAAAGTTCATTCAAATCTGTTCAGCCGTTTTAGCATGATAGCGTAACAAACAAACTCACTTTCGCATTTATAATATTATAATAATTAGGATTCCGATGTAATAGGGGGCGAGCCTTTGCCATCGACCGGGTACAAATCCAGACTCCAGGCTGTTACTGAGAAAATCCTAATGGAAAAACCCAATAACACTTTTCCCGGACTGGGTGAACCTACCTATCTATGTCAGATAAATGGGTCTTTACAAATACTGTTCATAATATTAGTGTTTTTCTTTAAAATATCATATTTATTCTAGTGACGTGCCAGCAGCTGCCGCATATTTCTGTTTGTGCTCGTGATTATATTTAGATAGATAGAGATAGATAGATAGATAAAACATTTATTTAGTGCACACAAAAGACACACATAAACACAATTAAATGATAACAAATTACATTTAAATCTATTGTTTTATTTTATTGTATTGTTCTCTTTTTTATGCACGTGTGTCTGTGACAATTAAACTTATTTTTCTTTCTTTTCTTTCTTTCTTTCTTTCTAGTATACAACACAATCTGTTAACCCGTTAGAAACAGTTGTTAACACCGACACTTACCTACATATCGAAGTTTTCAAAACATTTAGGTACAAAAGATATTAAAAGTTGAACTAATGTATTGAAACACAACAATAGCAATTTAAAAGCTATGATATACCATCTGTAATGACATCGTAATTACAGATATTACTGAATAAAATATCTAGAAATTATCCTCAGACTGTACAGCAATATTGAACTTCAGATATGATATGATAATAAATAATAGTTCAATCATGAATAATAATATTAATAGTATATCTATACATATAATAAAATCGTAGCGAAGTCAAAACTGTACATTGAATATTTTTGAAAAAAAGTAATTGCTACGAGGTCTAGGATCGATTCCAATGCCGAAAATATATTTTTTAGAATTTTTGTCTGTTTGTCTGTTTGTCTGTATGTATGTTCCAGCATGGCGCAAATTCTACCGAACAGATTCTGTTAAAATTTTGCATAGATATTCCCTGTGTGTCTGGTCAAATTATAGGGTATAAATTATCACGCTCTTCGCTATGGGGGATGAGCAATATTACATTATGTCGTATTTTTATGTTCTAGCATGACGCAAATTCTACCGGATAGATTCTGTTCAAATTTTGCATAGGTGTTCCCTATAAGTCTGGTCAAACTATAGGGTATAAACTATCACGCTATTTACTATGGGGGACGAGCAATATTATATTATGTTCGTATTTTTTGGAAAAAAACGCGCCAAAATTTTAGGGTATTGTGATGGTTATCGATTTAACTTTTAGAATGATTATCATCACGCTATACCTTTATGGAACTGAGCAGTGAATCATGAAATATATAGGAACGGCTATTTAAGGTAAAATTCAACGAAGCAATTAACTCATCGGTTGGACGATTGCTTTGCAAACATGGGGTTGTAAGTTCGATTCCCAACTACGGTTTTTGTTTTCTTTTTTTTCACATTTTGTCACACGATTTTTTTTTTTGTTTTTATTATGTCCCTATAATAAAATCGTAGCGAAGCAAAATTTTTTGAAAGAAAGTTATTGCTACGAGGTCTGGGATCGATTCTTATGCGGAAAATATAGTTTTTAGAATGTTTGTCTGTTCCAATTGTAGAGTATAGACTATCACGCTATTTGCTATGGGGGATGAGCAATATTACATTATTTTCTTATTTTTCTCTGCAAATTATAAAAGGACGCGCCAAAAGGTTGGGATATTGTAGATAGTTACCGACGTAACTTTTTAAATGATTATCATCAAGCTATACATTTATGGAACTATGCAGTCAATCATGACATAATTATATAGGAACGGCTATTTTAGCTAACTTTCAACAAAGCGAATAAGTAAGCGGTTGGACGAATGATTTGAAGTCCTGGGGTAGTAAGTTCGATTACCATCTGTTTTTTTAAACTATTTTTTACATTCTGTAAAACGGTTTTTTTTATTAATGTATTAATTCACAAAAAAAAGGAAAACTTCGTAAGCTATGGAAACCTACTACGTCACAAGTACTTTACAGTCACAAAACATTCAAGGTTGTATTCTGATCATTTAAGAGCTAAAGACTGTAGGAATAAAATGATTTTTTACAGATTTTGAGAGCAGATTTGTCCCAGCGATTTTAAAATATGTACGTGTGTGGATCTTCTGGAATCGCTGCCACACTGCTTCCTGGTGACAAAACAGCGCACGCCATGTTTAAGATTCCCATCGATTTAGAGAGCAACGAAACGCCTGTTTGTGGGGTGTCACGCAACAGAACAAGAGATGTGTGCATAGGGATTGCGCTTCATCGTATAGTATGAATGCATTATGGCAAATAGAAAAGTAGTGGAAGCTGTAAACAGAACCCTGGAGGACATCCGCAGGAACCAAGATATGATGGGTGGTGTCACAGTTCTGACAAACAAAGTGAATATTTCGTTGAAAAGGTCGACTCTATGGTGGAGAGTTCATAAACTGCGCTTGACCATCATCATATGAGCTCTGTTTGGCGTGAATTCAAATGCTCAAGAATTCTTCGATGTTCTTCTAAAAGTTGGTGAAGGCACTTTACCAAAGACTCTTGGTAGAGTAGATCCCACTTTAGAAGATCTTATTCGTTCTCATATACGAGGACATCAGTCAAATACCGTACCAAGAGAATTCTTGGGTGTGTGTCCATTTTAACTCCGAAAATGATCAAGCTGCAGCGATCAACCACAGTATTCTCTCACAAATTGAAGGGAGTGAATTGATATACACCTCCATTAATGCCACATATTACCCCGTAGAATTTCTCAATTCGCAAATGGCAAGTATCTTTTCCGGTTGTATATCTGTGTAACGAAAACCAGCTCAAAGTCATGTCTTTACAGAGAAACGTCATCGAGACGGAAATTCTAAGTTGTGGCGATGGTGAGACAGTGTTTATAGCACGTATATCACTAATTCCCCACCATTACCAGTTTAAGCGCGTGCAGTTCCCTGTGAGCGTATGCTTTGTGATCAACAAGTCAAAGGGGCCGACATCGAAAACTGAAGGCTGCGGGTGTCGACTTCAGGACAAGCTGCTTCTCATACGAACAACTGTTACGTCACTTGCTCCCGATGTATATTTTGGCTGCTGAGAATAAAACTACAAACGTAGTATACAGGGAAGTTTTATAAAAATTGTGGCTATTATTGTAGTAGTATATTGTGATGTTTTACGACTTCCACGCGAACGAAGTCGCGGGCAGAAGCTAGTAACTAATACAATTAGTTATCCGTTGGTTCGAATTAATTGATAAATAGTTCGCAATAAATTATAACCCAAGGCTTAAACGTCAATATAACGGGTTCATTATAGTCAAAGCAATTAAAGCTTCAAATATTTTGTTAGTAATGGAATTAATCGATGCTTGGTTGGCTATCAATTTAGGAAATTTTGAAAATTATATTATTCTGATATCTATTTCTGATCAATTAAAGATAAGCCTGCGTATAGTGTTTGCGTGGACACTGAGGGTATAGCAAGTCCATAAATTCTAGGTCGTTCAGCGAGCTATGGAACGGGCTATGCTTGTAGTCTCTCTGGATCGAATCCATAACGAGGTGATCATGCAGAGAACCAAAGCTGTCGACATAGCTCACAGAATAATCAAGCTGAAGTGGCAATGGGTCGGCCATATCAGCTGTAGAACCGTTGACCGTTGTGGTAGACGTCTTCTTGAGTGGAGACCGTGAATCGGCAAACGTAAGGTAGGACGCCCTTTGGCTAGGTGGAGCGACGATCTTCACAGGGTGGCTGGTAGCAGCTGGATGAGAGTTGTCGAGCTGAATGGCGTGCAATTGGAGAGGCCTATGTCCTGCAGTGGACTGCTATAGACTGATAATAATGATAGTGTTTCATGATTATGGTTGTTTTTAAGTTCAATTTGTTTTTAAGTTACATTACGACGCTATCGCCAGCTATATTACGCACATAATGTAGATACCTATTGAGGAGCTCGTGGCTAAGTAATAACAGCCGCATGGGTCGATCCATCAGGTTAAGCTACGCTTTCCGCGGTTGGTCTGTGGAGGGGTGACCATCTTTACATACCGAGACTCCTCCGTGCCTCGGAAAGCACGTTAAGCCGTTGGTCCCGGCTGTCATTTGTGGATCTTCGACAGTCGTTACGGGTCGTCAGAAGCCCGAAAGTCTGACAATCAATCTTACCAAGGGGTATCGTATTACCCAGTTACTGGGTTGTGGAGGTCAGATAGGCAGTCGCTCCATGTCAAATACTGGTATTCAGCTGCATCCGGTTAGACTGGAAGCCGACCCCAACATAGTTGGGAAAAGGCTAGGCAGATTGAATGTAGGTACCTATTGCAAGTATATATTCGTTACATAAAGTATATATTTCCCTTAACGAATTATACGGTGATATTTATTTGCGAAAAAACGCTACTCACAATAATTCTGGAGTATTGCCAAATAAATTTTTATTATAATATTCACAAAAACTGTTCGTGAAAAATTGTGTTCGGCCTTTCCCAAGGCTGCTTTTATCAACTTTTTTTCTGTCACACTCGCTTTTTGTCGTCTATTGCGATGCAGCGTAAAAGCATAAATACATAAAACTACTCGTATCTACCAACTCATAACTTTGCCTAGAAAGAGCAATGGCTGAGATAAAACGCTGAAAGTTATGACATATAGGCTGTCTGTCTTGGAAAATTTATTGCTGTAAGCCTTCTTCAAATAAACTTTACAGCGTTGAGAATCCCGGCATATATACAAATCCCGTTTTGCAAACACTCTCAGGGCTTAGTGCTCTATAACGTTAAAGACAATATCAGACTCATCCGAATCCCACATACTGCTTAATATTCATTACTACGACGCCAAAACTGTCATCAAACCTAATTATTACGTCTTGCTCGGATTTCGTATTCCTCTTACGTCTCTGATATTAGACCTCAATATTCTGACGATCGAAGGAGCCCTAAATGGAGGATTCACTGTATCTAAATCTCCAAATACACCATAAAACAGAATGGACGGTTAAATTCAACATGTTTTAAAGCTCTTTCGTCCCAGGGGCAATGAAATATGCACACGTTGCCGCTACAAACTTTCTAGAACATAACTTTACTGAAAAAGTTAACTGAATTTCCGAATCGAAACATCTTTTGAAACTTGAAAATTGTTTTGGCGTTTGTCTTGATCAAAGTTTAAGCAATCTTTCTTTGTGTCACATAGAATTTTTTGTCAAAAAACTGCTGTGAAGCATTTCTTTCCCTAGGGGTAACCAAGCTTTGAAGTAGGTAGTAAATATATCAAGTTCAAAGACATAACAGAATCACTAACATGAGACAAAACAAATGACTGGATTCTCTTTGATAGATTTAAAAGAAAAAAATAACTATTGAAAAACACAAAATTGAAAAACGAATTTAAAACCTGTCACTGCATATAATAAAAAAGGTAATTCGACACAAAGCGAGCAATTCCATTTGGCAGTTGAAAAATAACAGCATTTTTCGTATCATCAATCTTCCACTCCCATCTGGTCTCCCGTCTTAGAGCTCGCGATACTTTTTGCAAAAAGCTATATTGGTGATTGAAGACGAAGCGTGTGCTCGGAACCCTAAGCGATTCTTAAGTGATGCAGTGAAAAGAATAATGCATCACTCATGCATTCACTCATCCATTTTAGATCAACAGTTCCTTTAACAATGAGAAATTGAGTACTTTGAGTTTAAAATTGTGGAAGTGCCCATTTTCATTCTGCTTTCAAGTCTCTTAAGATTAACATGGCATGTTCGCTGGATAATAAGCCTTAAGGGAGAACTCTTACCCGCTAAACGATGTACAGATATAGGTACCTACAATTTACACCTCCTGCTTTCTGAGATTTTTGCCTCGGGCTCAATCGATCGGTCGGGTAAATATGTACGTCCTGTAACAGTTTTTTTGCTAAGTTGTCAGTTATTCAGGTCAGTATTTTCTCCGTGTCTGATTAATAGCTATGTGGGCTTGATTTACGAGAGGATTAACTTTACGGTCACCCGGATATCCATCGTGTAAAAATGTGCCTCGTTTACTGAGAGAGGCCAATATCAATGTGGCGTACATAATGCCAGCGTACGCCTTAACGGCTGAACGGATTTAGATGAAATTTGGCACACGGGTAGACCATGACCTGGACATAGAATACTTTCTATCCTGGTAGTACGTTCCCGTGGGATAATTTTCGACTTCCACGGCAAAGCCACAGTCAAAAGCTGGTGAAGAAGAAATGCGTGATAATATTTTTTTTTTCTTTGCCCCAGCTGCTCGACGGCGATGCTGTGCGCGGCCATCATGACAGAGCATTGGGAGCACGTGGTGTGGGAGCACGCAGCTCTGGCCGCGCTCGCCAACGCCTCAAACACGGCGCTGCAGTGGCTGCTCGACGAAAAAGTCGCCAAGGTATCTAACTTATATTAGCTGTACAACGATCTTTTGACGCGTGGCCGAAATCAGAACTAACGCCGCCATCTTACTTTTTCAATACGTTTCACAAAGAAATTGCCACAAATGTTTACCAACAGCGCCCCTTTGTCAACGTCATTCAAGAGCCAAAAGATCCTTGTAGCAGTGTAACTTAAGAGCCCATATTACCTCAGCTTAAATTCACTTTTTATCTCGCTCGCACTATACTGCTTGCGGACTGAGTGAGAGCGAGAATGGGTGGGGTGCTGGCGGCTCCAAGGCGCCAATAGTTTTGGTAATTTCTTTTTACGGCAAAAATAATAGTTTTATTTAAAAATAATAAAAACATAGTATCTTCTTTATAGTTAGTTCAGTTACTATGCAAAGTTTCATGATTTAATTTTAAGTATTTTTTGGATACCAGCGGTTTATTGTTCGGTTTGGCGGTAACTATGTTTTTTTTTTCTATAGAGTTTTTTCATGAAACCGTGTTTTCGTCAAACATAACACTTAACATTAATCCTCAACTTCAAAATATATTTATTTCAAAATTAATGCTGCAGTATTTTCGATTTAACGGAGGATCATGCTAAGCAATTTGAGGTATCGTTCTTAATATTTTGACAGGACAAAACACTGGTAGTAGAACAGAACCAAGGCACTTCATCAGTAACCTCTTCTCACACAATCTTCAAAATTTAGCGCATCGGAGTTCAAATAGCAAAATCACAAAAAAAACTATCAAAGAAACTTACTTCTTTAATCTCGTAGCCCGGCTACGGATTGCTACGAAGCGTAGCACGTAGCTCTCTACGAGTTTTATTCGTAGCAACTTCCGTAGCGGCGCTTTATAGCCACGTAAGACTTTAAAGTCTTCTTACATTTGGAATCTAATCTGAAATTCTGAACAAGCTTTCCTGGTGCGCTCTCGAGAAGTAAGAAAATATCAGCTTTCAACAAGCGTTGACAGCTACGGAAGGGGCACTTTAACGGAATGGTGTTGAATAAATGCAATCAGCTTTGTTAGAAATTCAACAGTAATCCACAATGAAGAAAAATAACTACAAAAATAATTTGCGCAGTCACTATAATAATGGAAGTCTTGCATGACAAAAGATTTCGAATAATAAAAGTCCCAAGGTCAAAAAAACTGTATAAATTGGTAAAGTTCAAATTGACGTTAGGCTTCTTCGAAGTTGGCAGTACATAGTAAGTTGCATTATTAATCGGGATTCCAGTTGACAATGGCGGAAACTTCCAGCAGACAGCTATGCCTCACATCACTGATGTTATTTCCCACGAGGCAGACTTTGTGATAATTGGAATTGTTTGCAGGTATGGAAGGTAGGTAGGTACGAATAACGGATAGCTAGCGGTAGGAAATACCAATGGTTTTTGAGGCTTGACTGGGTTGAATCACTGGTACTTCGCCCATTCCATCAAAAGTTTGGATTTCAAAAAAGTGTGTACTGCTTTCTTTACAGCTGAATATTTTATTGATTAAGAGGAGGCTCCCTAAATTGTATGTTAATTTGCACTAAAATTCTGAAAAAGTCACGCATACAATCAAAATGGAACTTTAGTATATGATTTATTGGATCTTTTTCTTTCCATAATATAAGACAGTTACGTAAATGGAACATTTTCGCTCGATTAATTTTTAGGGTTCCGTAGTAAACAAGGAACCCTTATAGTTTCGTCATGTCCGTCTGTCTGTCTGTCTGTCTGTCTGTCCACGGTCTAGCTCCGAGACCCTTAGTACTAGAAAGCTGTAATTTGACATAGGTATACATATTAATTACGCCGACAAAGTGGTAAAACAAAATTATGAAAAACATTTTTTTTAGGGTACCTCCCATACACGCAAAGTGGTGAAGTTTTATTTTTTATTTTTTTATCCCATAGTGTGGGGTATCATTGGAAAGGTCTTACAAAAACATTATGAGTTTGTCAAAATCATTTTTTGGATTCAGGGATTCGTTTGCAAAATATTAAGCTTTAAAGTGCTAATTTTTGTTAGAGTCAAGTGTCCCCCCCCCCTGCCAGCTAAATGGTTGGTTTTGGATGTGTGAAAAAATCACAGCAGTAGTTTATATAACGAAATTAAAAGGAAAACTATCACAGCTAAGTAGGCTTTACTAGTTATCGAGTAATAATCGACCAACTTAACTTTGCAGTTGCAAAAACATGTTTTCCCATACATTCCGTATGGGAGAACATGTTTATCAACTACAAAGTTAAGTTTGTTTTTGGGATAAATTCATCCCAACTACGGAACCCTTCATTGTGCGTGGTCCGACACGCACTTGGCCGGTTTTTTATTCGAAAATCATTTGTCTTTTTTAAAGATATTAGAAACAAAAACAAGATTACTCAGCTTTTATGCTTAAAATAATTATTGACAGTAAGAAAATATAGTTTATTATCCAGATATATGATATGTTTTCCCTAGATCAATTATTACTTTAGTTATAAACGAAGTAAGAATTGAGACTTACGACATTTAGTACCCTGCTTGAACACGACCAAAGAGCGCACGCGATATTCAACTTTAATACTGACGTGTTAGCGTTTAGTACATAGTGGAGTGGTAGGGTGCATGGGGGCGGAGTTTGCTTGGAAATTGTCTTTGGAGAGCCTGGTCTTAAACAAGTATTCTGTATATTCACATAATATAATAAAATAGCATTACGCCTGTAGTTATACTCTGAAGGTGTAGGCAGAGGTGAATTACACCCAGATTTCGTCATTCATAAATTGTTAATGTTAAAAGCGAAAATGTAGTCTTTTAACTATACGATTTTTTCACCAGTAAACTGTCTGGAACAGATTTACCTCTTCAACACATTCAATTTTAATCCATTTAAACGTTCGAAGTTGTAAGAGCTGCAAAAACTAATGGAAATCGCAATGCAGCTGCCTGCGCCATATCTAACAAGAATTGCGGGAACAAAGTAGAATTTAATTGAAACTATGATCACGACATCGTATTTTTTTTTTACTCTTTTTATTTAAATCGTCGGTGATTTGCGCTGGAAAAAAAAACATAAGTAAAAACAATATGGTTTTACTTTATTTATCCTTTTTATGTGTAACTATGTTATTCTTACTGTTTTGCCTTCCGCCCTTTACGTAATCCACCCTTTGCAAGTCTATATAGATGTAATTATTTATGCATATTTATAAATAGGTACACCAAAAAGCCATGCATGGCTCTAAAACTCACTTCACCGTTGTCATGGGGGACTTCAACGCGAAACTGGGCAAACGAAACGATGATGAGCTGCGAGTGGGGCAATTTGGAGTTGGACGTCGAAACCACAGGGGTCACCTACTGGCCAGTTTTATGGAGAAGGAAGGCCTCTTTATGATGAATTCCTTCTTCAGAAAACGTGAGCACAGAAAGTGGACCTGGCAGAGCCCTGATGGTGCAACAAAAAATGAGATTGACTTCATTATGTCGACGAAGAGGCAAGTATTCAATGATGTCTCTGTGATCAACGCGGTGAAAACCGGAAGTGATCACCGTATGGTAAGAGGCACATTGAACTTGAATATCAAGCTGGAAAGATCTCGACTGATGAAGTCTACGCTCCGCCCAGCACCGATCCAAGTCCAAAACCCCGAGAGCTTTCAGCTCGAACTTCAGAATCGTTTCGAGTGCCTAGGGAGCTCCGTGGACGATTATAACGATGGGTTCGTGGAAACTGTCCATACGGTCGGGTCCAAGTTTTTCAAGACCCGTCGTACAAATCGAAACAAGAGGCTCTCTGATGCTACTTTACAGCTCATGGAGGAGAGGCGCGAGATGATTCTGCAGTCTTCAGACGATGCGCTTAAATACCGGCGGCTCAATAGACAGATCTCTAAGTCCTTGAAAAGCGACCTTCGACTCTATAATACGAACCGTATTAAGGACGCAATAGAGCAGAATAAGGGCTCCAAGGTATTTGCTAGAGATCTGTCTATTGGACAGAGTCAGCTTGCGAAACTGAAGACCAATAATGGCAGAGTCGTATCCGCCAAACCTGAGCTGTTGAGAGAAATCGAGAGTTTCTATGGACAGTTATACACGTCAACCAGTAACCCCGTTACGAATCTAGCAAACGACCCAAGAGCTAGATTGACCCGACACTATACCGAAGACATCCCGGACGTCAGCTTGTACGAGATTAGGATGGCTCTGAAGCAACTTAAAAACAACAAGGCGCCGGGTGATGACGGAATTACGGCTGAACTCCTGAAGGCCGGGGGAAAACCTGTTCTTAAGGCCCTCCAGAAGCTTTTCGATTCCGTCATACTCGAGGGTCAAACGCCACAGGCATGGAACAGAGGTGTGGTGGTACTCTTCTTTAAAAAGGGCGACAATGCCCTGCTTAAGAATTATAGGCCCATCACACTTCTGAGCCATGTCTACAAGCTGTTTTCAAGAGTTATCACGAACCGTCTCGCGCGCAGGTTTGACGACTTCCAGCCTCCCGAACAAGCCGGATTCCGTAAAGGCTTTAGCACCGTAGACCACATACATACGCTGCGGCAGGTTATACAGAAGACCGAAGAGTATAACCAGCCTCTCTGCTTAGCGTTTGTGGACTACGAGAAAGCCTTCGATTCGATCGAGACATGGGCTGTGCTGCAGTCTCTTCAACGGTGCCAGATCGACTATCGGTACATCGAGGTGCTAAAGTGTTTGTACAAAAACGCCACTATGTCAGTTCGACTCCAGGACCAGACCTCGAAACCTATCCTTCTGCAGCGAGGTGTGAGACAGGGAGACGTTATCTCTCCGAAACTGTTCACCGCTGCACTGGAGGATGTCTTCAAGGTTCTGGATTGGAAAGGGCTAGGCATCAACATCAATGGCGAGTATATCACTAACCTTCGGTTTGCCGACGACATAGTTGTCATGGCTGAGACCATGGAGAAACTCAGTACAATGCTCGATGACCTCAGTAGAGCCTCCGAAAGAGTGGGTCTTAAAATGAACATGGACAAGACAAAAGTCATGTCAAATGCCCATGTGACACCCACTCCCATGAAGATCGGAGACGCTACGCTCGAAGTTGTGGACGAGTATGTTTACCTAGGACAAATTGTCCAGCTAGGTAGGTCCAACTTCGAGAAAGAGGTCAATCGTCGAATCCGACTCGGCTGGGCAGCGTTCGGGAAGCTACGCAATATCTTTTCGTCCCACATACCACAGTGTCTACAGACGAAAGTCTTTGACCAGTGCGTGTTGCCAGTGATGACCTATGGTACTGAAACGTGGTCGCTCACAATGGGCCTTATCAGAAGGCTAAAAGTCACCCAAAGGGCAATGGAGAGGGCTATGCTTGGAGTTTCCCTACGTGATCGAATCAGAAATGAAGAGATCCGCAGGAGAACCAAGGTAACCGACATAGCCCGAAGAATTGCCAAACTTAAGTGGCAATGGGCAGGGCACATTGCTCGCAGAACGGATGGCCGATGGGGTCGAAAGGTTCTGGAGTGGCGACCACGTACCGGAAGACGTAGCGTTGGAAGGCCTCCCACAAGATGGACCGATGACCTTGTGAAGGCCGCAGGAATCCGCTGGATGCGGAAAGCACAGAATCGGTCGAAGTGGCGGTGCTTGGGGGAGGCCTATGTCCAGCAGTCTTTCGGCTGAAATGATGATGATGATGACACCAAAAAGAGTATTCTACAGGTATATAATTCAGATCTCCCTTTATGTTCTCGTGAAGTCAGGGTAATTAATTGTAAAGCTAATTGACTATGAACTTAAATTATCCGTATATTCAAATCACTACTGTCATTCTTCGACAGTTTTATGAAATAATACCGCAAATTGACGTAAGGTGTCAAATCAATCAGGAGACGCCCTGGGCGTCGGGAATCGCAGGCCGGTTCCCGGCCACCGTAGGCGCGGGCTTGCGGACGGTGAGCAATGGGTAGCTCGCCGTCCGATAAGGACCAAGCCCGGGTCGACGGCGCGTTGTGTTCCACGCGCTCCTCATAAAGATGTCAGCAGAACTGACGGGATCCGCTAGGGCCAATGCCTGCCGGGGTTGCGGGGAAGACCGAAAGGGATACCGTGGCCCCCGGCAACATGGCAACTGAAAGAACACGGGTGGGTTTTAGTCAGTAAGAGTCTGACACGCCCTCCCACTCCGCCCAGAGCGGGAGAAGTTATTTGATAATTTCCAAACCAAAAAAGAAAGGTGTGTAGTCAATTGCTTAAAAAATAATTATCCTGACTGTACTAACAAGAACACCGAACTAAGGTACTTTTATTTATTACAAACTAAAAAAAATATGTTGAGTCAGTACAGTTAGTTAGTTGGTAGTCTTCAGTGGGTCACAGACTAGTTTCAAATTAGGTCAGGAGAACCAGTGATCCGGGTCCCGCATTTAGTTTATTCCATTCCATTATATCTTCGTCTGAGTTGGGCGATTATTCTCACGTTTCTCTCTTTCCGGTGACATTCAAAGAATCGTTTGAATTAAAGAAAGATAGAAAGAAAAGTGCGTTTATAGGCGTTACAGCAGAAAAAAAAACGTAATTTGCAGATAATTCCTTTAGGTATCTCCGAAACCATTGTTTGTTTGGAACTTCCGGAGTATTCAAAATTAGCAGTTTTCTGCAACCCTGTCTGAGTGTCTGTATTATTTAAATAAGGCACTAAAACATAACCTTAATAGTGAATTCAAACATAAACTCTCCGTTCTTGTAAAGATTTCACAATCAAAATTCAAACGAGGTGTTTTTAAATAAACTTCAGTTCAAAAACAGGCTACTTTCGAACAAGATTTTACTCGAAAACACTGAACAAAAATAAGGCTTAGGATAAAGTCTAATCTGTAAAATAAACTTTAATGAAATTTTATGTTTCTCTTACATAATAAATAGAAAAGTTCTCGTAAAGTTTTCGAGATATTGAAGGTACATAATTGTAATTTTCGTTATCTGTTTGTCTGCCGTCGTTGAATTTATGGGCTCGAGTGAAATTAATGGACGTTTTAGGGAAATTCAAATGTTTTGCAACACTACAAACTTTCCCCATTTTCATCGTTAGCTGAATGATAAATTATCCTTAATTTTGTAGAAAGAAATTTTAGGCAATTTTTTTTAGCTTTGAAATATTGTGATGAAAAAATCGAAAATGAGTTTTGGGATTACTTCGAGTGTATTTTAGACAAAAAAAAACAAAGTTACATAGCCATTTACTAAGTAGTGTGCAGAAAAATCTGAAATGTAATTCTCAGTTTCCTTGATACGTTTTTGAAGTGAAAACTTTTTTGGGCGTGTTGGGCATTTTTGAGATGGGAAAAAACAATTGAACTCGCGACACCGTTACCGATACCTCATTTTTGTAAATGATAAATGATTTTATTTCTGTAAGTAGGTTTGTACAAACACTTTTACACGTCAATCATATTTTAAAAACTAGATGAGGTCGGCGTTTCCTATCTGACTACTCTGAGAAGAAAGACCGAAACAAACTCAGAGGTCACAGTCTCTTTTAAAGTCCAGACATAATCTTGGTCAGATCATGTGAAGGCCATGTGGATTGGTGTCTGAAGTGGTCTTTAGAGGAAAGCATCACACAGATTGAGAGGGTCTGTCCAGTCAGTGCACGCATTTGTCAGTTATCGTGTAGCTCAACTCAGAATTTAAGGAGCTCAACGATTCGACGAACAATACCAAAAAAAGGACATTTGTGTAGGCCACATAAATTACTCAAACTGTCAGACCATGATTAAAACTAACTGAGAAAAAATTAAAAACAAAACAAAAAGGCACCCATATAGTCTTCACATTCACAATAATTAAAATAATATAATACTTTAAAAGTAAATATTCATGTCATTGTATATATAAAAATCATTAATGTCAATGTGTATATAAAAAAAAACCCCAGAAATAATCTTGGTCAGAGCATTTCATTTGAGGACCATGTAGATTTGTGTCTGAAATGGTATTTTGAGGAAAGAACCATACAGATTTGAGTGGACCTGTCCAGTCAGTGCACGCATTTGTCAGTAATCGTGCAGCTCAACTCAGAACTTAAAAGGAGCTCAACGATTCGACGAACAATACCAAAGAAAGGAAATTTGGGTAGGCCGCATAAAGTACTCAAAACTGCCAGATTATCATTAGTAGTAACTGAGAAAAATAAATAAATATATATACATGAGCTACATAGTCCTCACATTCACAACAATTAAAATAATAATAATGTTATACTTAACAAAGTAAATATTCATGTCATTGTGTATATAATTTTGAAGTTTGCAAAATAAACAAAGTTCCAAAAGTAAAAAATAAAAATAATAATTGGAGCAGCTCAATCCCAAGCCTTTTTGTCCTCAATATAATCTTTAACGGTATAAAAAGCTTTCTGGCACAACTTACGTCTAATGAATGATTTGAATTTATTAAAAAACGCGATTGTGCTCTTTATTTATATTACGTTACGGATCAATGTTCTATACAAGTATTTTTCTTCCACCAAGGCGATCTTGTTCAAGTTTTCATTTCTGTCGAAACTCCCGGAGTGCCACTGTTTTTTTTATTGTCACTCACAAATCCAACACACATTTGTTCAGCTCACCAAGAGCCTACTGCCTTAGAAACCTGAAAACTTGTTACAAGAAATAGTTATATGTAATGATGTAGGCATATTTGCCACCCCACTATTAGTAGTGTAAAACTTTCTACACTCACCTTGACGGATTTTTATTTCTCACGCGATGTGGTTTAAATAGGCCCATTAAGTCGCAAAATATTTTTTGTCGAATTAACTACGCCAACATGTTTATGGATGAAATAAAAATATATTTCAGGTTACTAAAAAAAAAACTCTATAAAATTAGGTCACTGTTACTTCGTTACCAGCGTCAGACACTAGTTGTCTGGCATTTATGCTGAACTGGGCCTATTTGGCACAGCCGTGAGGTACACAATATTATTTTAAGTTTATAATTTTGTATTGTTTCTGTTTTTGTTTTTAAGAAATTGCATAGCTTTTATCTCGGGCTTTGAGCGCGGCGACCGAATCAAGAAATTCCGTAACGAAAATAAAACCTAACACCGACTCCGCCTACCATGTAATGACGGTTTCTTTAATGGGAACGTAATTTTTGTTTTATGTCATCACGTCATCATCCCAAGTGTAGCGTTGACAAATAGGAAGTATAGAGGTTACAAATGCTATGCAATAGCTTTACCGCGGCAGTCCCCGAGTGCCACACGTTTATTTTATTTTTTTGTTTTTGTGTGAATATTGTGTACCTTAACCTGAGTCAAATAAATTTATTTTCATTCTTAAGCTCGTGTCATTGAGGAGCTTGTGGCTAAGTAATATATAAGTACAGTCGCACGGTTCGATTTATCAGGTTAAGCTACGTTGCCAGGGTTGGTCTGTGGATGGGTGACCATCTTTACAAACTGAGACTCCTCCGTGCCTCGGAAAGCACGTTAAGCCGTTGGTCCCGGCTGTCATTCGCGGATCTTTGACAGTCGTTACGGGTCGTCAAAAGCCCGAAAGATTGACAACCAGTCTTACCAAGGGGTATCGTATTACCCAGTTACTGGGTTGTGGAGGTCAGATATGCAGTCGCTCCATGTAAAATACTGGTATTCAGCTGCATACGGTTAGACTGGGAAAAAGCTAGGCAGATTGATTTTTTTTGTGTGAATATTGTGTGCCTTAACCTGAGTCAAATAAGTTTACTTAATTTTTTTCTTTCTTTCTTTGTAATGCGATTTTACCTATTACTAAGTTTAGTCTAGTTAACTGAAAACCTGAAAAAGAATATGCCACCTCTTTCTTACCCTTAGGTGTCTGGGATTACGTCACAAGGAGGTAGCTTTTGTCAGGTAACAATAACACAATGCTATCACCAATTCGTCTGCCAACGGATCTTTTTTTTCAATCAAATCGTATTTTAGTGAATTTTTATTGCCTGATATATGAAGGTCATTTAGAAGATTGAATATATCGTCGTTGCAGTGCGAGAAATCATTAACTGCAAAATCTAGTTTTGAGATAACCGTGTTTCAAAGTTTTTTTTGTTCTTATAATCGGTATAACACAGCTTTTTATGAACAAAATATTGATATTTTTGCCCTGTACTCTAATATTCAGTAATTTATGTAAATATTTTTACCGTATCTGAGAAATATAATAAAAAGTAAAATAGTTAATTTTAGCATACTCAAAAAATTTAATTTAGGTGTATATATTCGACGAAAACTACTGATAATATGTCTTAGTTATTTCTTGCAGACGAAAGCTTTACATGAAATGAAATTAATATATTGTATGCGAAAAGTAACTAAGTAACATTAATGAGCAGTGTAGCCCCAGTAAATGAGAAAACGTTAGTTAAAAAAATACATAAATTACTCAAGTACCGTTAGTTAATTTTCATAGACTGTTTTTTTGCT
This sequence comes from Agrochola lychnidis, assembly GCA_963680765.1. NCBI lineage: Eukaryota > Metazoa > Arthropoda > Insecta > Lepidoptera > Noctuidae > Agrochola > Agrochola lychnidis. The sequence goes on from OY796853.1 coordinate 20,358,185, forward strand.
TTAACAAGTAGTTATGTATTTCTGACATTGGTGTCGATTCCCTTGTTCACAAACTAAACTAAATTTAAATTCAGTGCATCTTTTTCTTTCTATTTCATTAAGAAAAGGACAGAAGATAAATTTTAGTTTAGTCCTGTCAAATTAATCAGCGCCTGTCACTACTCCATACAAGTTTAGACGTGATTAAAAACTTGCCGACTAAAATTAAGTCAATTTACGTCAAACGCTGATTAATTTGACAGTACTAAACTAAAATTTATCTTCTGTCCTTTTCTTAATGAAATAGAAAGAAAAAGATGCACTGAACTTAAATTTAGTTTAGTTTGTGAACAAGGGAATCGGCACCATTCTCGTGTTATATCAAATAAATAAAATAAAATCTGCTCTTTTACCTTTTCACAAGGTAGATAATGGGTTTAAAAACACTTTGACATCACTAACTCATTTTGGCTAAAAATGCTTCTCGCACTACAAGGACGATCTATCCTTTGCAAAGACACCATCCCTCCAGATGGCCTAAATCTTTACTACAGTCCCAACACAATGTGTCACTGTCTGTAGCAAAATTCTCATACAAAATTCGCGCCACATCTCGCCATTGTGATATTTACAATGACTAAAGTGACACTTAAAATTAATTTGTTCTCCCTTGAGCCACACAACGCGTATACAATGACAATTACTTACAGTAATAAATTCGGTGACTTTCATTATCTTAACTTTTAATTAAGGGCGGACTATTTGACCTCAATATCTCGTATATTTTATGTAATCCTTGAGAATAGCTTCACGACTGCCCACTTACTTTAAAGCTGTTATTAGAGCTATCGGCTCGTCATACACTAGAATATTATGATATGCTTTTAATGACGTCATGTTAGCAGCTTGTAAAACGCTTTGTAAGATAAATGTCCTAGCGACGGCGCCCGTTAGACTTAAACCACTTTTAAGCTTAAGTTTTGATAAAATGTTACAGTTTTGCACCTTAACAGGAGATAAAGTTTCTTAAGAGTAAATATGGAAAAGTCGTGGTTGTGTGAAGGTGAATATTACCTACTGCGCATTATTTTTGAAAATTTCATGTTTTAGGGTTCCGTACCTCAAAAGGAAAAAACGGAACCCTTCACTCGTGTGTCTGTCTGTCCATCTGTCACAGTCAATTTTCTCCGAATCTAATGGACCGATTAAGTTGAAATTTGGTACACATATGTATTTCCGTGACCCAAACACGGACGTGTAACGTAAATAAATGAATTTTGAATATGGGATCACTTTTGGGGGCAATTAGAAAATATAAACAAAAAGTTTTTCAAATTTTATTGTGTGACATATTAAATGAAAGAGCTTATTGCGAGGATCTCAATTTTTTTAAATAATTTGAAAATAAATACATTTAAAGATATTTAAGAAAAGAGACGAAAATTACCATTATCTCCGAAACTACCGAGCCTAAAATTTTGTAATACAGAGAATGGTTCTTCGCTCATATATTACAGACAAACCTATAAAGAATCTATGGTCTTAAAATAACATGGTAAATATCTCAATTCTGTGCGTACAAACTTACATTTGCAGTTGGAATGTATGGGAGAACATGTATTTCAACTAATGTTAAGTTTCTATTCGAGATAAATTCATCCCAACTACAAACCCATCATTGTGCATAGTCCAACACGCACTTAGCCAGTCTTTTTGAACAAAACTAGGCGCGTAGGCGTACCTATCTACACCTATCTACCCATACCTATAGGTAAACGTCCTTTTCATTATTCCACACCAACCCTTTTCCTCGGAAAGTCAATCCGTTATAATGGTTGACAATTTAATTCATATCAGAATATCCATTGTGTCGTGAATGGTATCAATCTTGTCGATCAAAACAATCTATAGCCCACCGACATGACTTTATTAATATTGAATCAAAACGAAACGAATGAAAAGCAAATCGCTTCAGAAAAAAGTTATTGAAATCATAACATTGAGGCAAACAACCTTTCAGATTCGACGAAGCCGTTCAAACTTGTTTATGGTTCAAAACTATCCGAACTACCAAAATTATATTTCAACTGCAGAGTGTTGTGCCAATACATTTTAAAATCAAAGAGTTTTTAGTTGAACGTTTGCTCTTAAAGGGAAATATTTAACGAATGAACTTTTTGCGCTTCTAATGTTGGCCACTTTTTTAAATTAATGAACCTTTAAAAACTCAAAAGCGGCCGGGGCGAGCGCTACATCCAAGTCGGTCGCAGTTACATGGCTATTTAGTATCTTTACGACCTTAAAATAGGAATTATTAGAAGTTCACAAAAAGAGGTGCAATTATTATATTAGAACATAAGATCACGCCTTGTTTCCCCGAAGAGTTGGGCAGAGGTGTCGCTGTAGCAGGTTCACCCACATTTCGCCAGTTATGTTTAAGTCCCATGTAATAGGAGGCAAGCCTATTGCCATCAACCGGGCAAGAATCCAGACTCCGAGTTGCTACTGAGAATTTTTAGATAGAAAAACCCTTTATCACTTTGCCCGACCCGGAAATCGAACCCAGGACCTCAGCAGTAGCGCTTGCACCACAAGACCTAGAGTGTTGAATAATATTTGAACGCAAAGTAGAGGTTCGATCAAATATATGGCCGTAATAAAACTGGTAAGCACGTTTAGGGTTCGTCAGTAACCGAAAGTTAAAATGTCAAAAGCGAACACGGTTTTAAACTAAAACGGAGTCACCTTGAACGTGGGTGTTTTGACGCGAGGTTACCGGCTTGTGGGCTTGTGTCTAATTTCGCAGACACAGATCGATCATTAATGGCTTACATCGCTTTGCCTTTCGCTTCGGTTAATACTCGTATATTTCGTTTAGGACTTAGACATGAATGATTACTATTGAATACCTACACTATTTCTATTTTCTTAATGTTCCTCGGGTATAATCGGATTTCCGAATACAAACGAGTGCTAATTTCCATGTCCATCAATTATTAGATTTATCGTGTATAATAATTTGAATTCAGAGCTAAGTACTTTATTGTGGTTTTGTTTTCCGTGTGAACTATATAGAGCTGTAAAACTATTTTCCTATCTGTCGTGCCTGCGACTTTAGCAGCTTTATTATACTATTTTCAAAATAAATTACATTAACTTAAAAGAGTATTAGTAACTCTATATACTTCCAAGTCGATTGAGAGCGTCCGGTCTGCACCAAGTGCAAAGGGCAACTGATAGAAATCCGACGACGGACGAAACACGAGGTTTGCTGAAGGACATTAAGAACATAGTTTTTCTGTACTGGCATTGTTACTTACTTATTTTTTTGGGAGAATATAATGGCTAATGGCAAAATAATATAGTAGGATGAGTTGATTGATGAACTGTTTTCTTTATCTTGGGAGTTTCGTCCAGGCTTTAGCGATCAGAATCGTTTTTAACCGACTTCCAAAAAGGAGGAGGTTATATGTTCGTCGCGTTTGTTTGTTTTATTTTTATTTTTTTATGTATTTCCGCCGATTTCTCCGTCAATTGTGGACCGATTTTAAAAATTCTTTTTTTGTTTGAAAGGGTATTGTATAAATTTTATTAACTTTGGTTCGACAGTTTTTGAGTTAGCTTCAATAATACGTACTTTTTCCCACTTCGTATGTAGATGATATGATAAGTTCCTGTCACTGTTATTTACATAGCAGGTAGTGGTTTTCGAATTTGTGTGGGGTAAGTACCACAGCTAAAAAGTGAAAAATAAAAACTTTTTACAAAAAAAAAACAACCGACTTCCAAAAAACACTACAAAGTGAAAAAAAACTTTAATTTCGGAAGTCGGTGACAAAAAACGAAAACACAAAACCAAAGAAAGACACTAGTTTGAACTATATACAGCTGTAAAACAATTTTCCTATCTGTCGTGCCTGCGACTTTAGCAGCTTTATTATACTATTTTTAAAATAAATTACATTAAGTTAAAAGAGTATTAGTAACCGACTTCCGAAATTAAAGTTATTTTTCACTTTGTAGTGTTTTTTGGAAGTCTGTTCTGTTTCTCAAGAAAATACAGCCTCTTTCGTCAATTTGCTCTTTAGAGGTGGAGACATTTGCAATTTCAGGTAAAACAATCGATTCCCACCATTGAACTGTACTCAAATTCTTAGGCCCATTTTCTAGAACTATTTTTAAATTCTCGCTTGCGTAGCTCCGACCGAACGAAGACCCCAACACTTCAACACATACCGTAAACAAGACTGAACATTTGATCAAACATTCACAATATGTTCACGGGTTTCTTGTTCACGTCATTCTATGACGTCACCAAGGTTCAACGTACGTTCGTGATTACCCACGTATATCAGCGTAACTGGAGCAAAAGGGTCAGAATAGCTCTGTAACATAAACTTGCTTCCCATTTTATTTCCTACAATACTTTACTAAAGAATATACTTAGTTTTAGTACAATCTAACTACCCAGGTATAACTTAATGTAGCGTAGGTATTGCAAATGGGTCCAACATTGTAGGTAAAATTAGGTCAGGTACACATTGTTGGAGAATAAACAAAAGCACCTAATATGCATTTTAACCAACGTGGATTTAAGCTCTGCGAAGAAAGTCCTTTTTTTTGGGTGGGAAATTATCAAATAACGTCTCCCGCTCTGGGTGGAGCGGGAGGGCATGTCAGACTCTTACTGATCTGCTGACATCTCTTTGAGGCGCGCGTGGAACACAACGCGCCGTCGACCCGGGCTTGGTCCTTATCGGACGGCGAGCTACCCATTGCTCACCATCCGCAAGCCTGCGCCTATGTTGGCCGGAAATCGGCTCGCAATTCCCGCCCCGGGCGTCTCCTCCTGCGGCGGTTAGGGGCGTGAGGGCGCGAAATTTGCCTCTCCCTCACGCGTTTCGCCTCCTCCTTCGCGAGCATTACCGCTTCGCAGAAGGAGGTGACGGCCTGCCATTTCCTCACGACACGGCGATACACGACACGGCGAGGACACGGCGATGCTCCGCCCAAGCCGGGCAGACCTCCACCGTATGCTCCACCGTGTCCTCCGGGCGATCCACACAATGATGACACTCGGGCGAAGAATGTCCTGAACTTGGGTTAACGTAATTTATCTTAAAGACAAAGACAATTTGGAGTTAGATATTCGTATAATACCTAGCCAACAACCTTCTTATGGGATGTGAAAGCTCCATCGTGGAAAGCACACACGAAGAGGAATAACTACGATGGAAATATACAGAGGAAGTGGCGAACAAGAATTTTCCTACAGAGCGGTGTGTGACACCTTTCAGGGCTAAGTTCTGCTCACGTTTAGCCAAGAAGCACCTATGAAAAGGAATAACTTTTAATATCGACACAAAAGCAATTCAAAATTCAAGACAAATTGTGAGCTTTTTATGCTCCATTTCAGTGGATTAAGAACATTGAGCACCGACACCGCATTTTCCATTTCCATTGAATAACTGAATTGTTACTCCAGACTCCAGCTGTCTTGGAAGTAAAAATTCCAGGCTTTCTTAAGTTTTACATATTCAGAATTCAGAACATAACGACACCTCTTTTCGTTTTATCTTTTCTGCTGGTAGAACAAGGTTCATACCAGCATACAAATATGAAAATAACACAAATTGCGTGTAGGTAGAGTTCATATAGAATTCAATAGAAATTGGACGTAGTTGGCAAAATTTATGTATGAGTTTGTTAGAAAACTCGGCCTTAGACGTGTTTAAATCAATAAGTGGAGACAGTGTGTGACTATTAACAGATGATGCTGTCCCAGTTTCATCGTAGCCGATTTCGAAAAACAATCAACTGAATGGTTGGTTTAATTGCTTGACCAGTCAAATCACCAGTGAGAAACAAAGGCACTTGCCAAAACCACTTAAAAGTCCGTTCTACCGTTCTATGTAGATATTGGATATTTCCCAAAAAAGGGAAGAGGAAGGGGGTAGGGAGAGGGGATTCGAATGACATTGTTTCGACGCACGCTATTTCGAAAAACTTTGCGAGTGGTACACCAATTCGAAAACACATTGAATCGAAAACCGCTATATCGAATGACGTTATCGCGAACACGCGGATGTGAAAAACTTTTTAAATGGTACGCTATAGTATCGAAAATAATCGTTTCGAACTCAAAATAATTAAATTACGCTATTTAGTAGTATTAGTATTATAGTAGAATAATAATAAGTATATGTATAGTTTTACTATCGTAGCGTAGGTAGTTTTTGGTAATCACTAGGTCGTGAGTGCGATTCCTAGACATATTAACGCAACAGTGGATTTCGATACTAGCGTACCATTCAAAAAGGTTTTCGCATCAGCGTTTTCGCGATAACGTCATTCGATATAGCGGATTTTGATTCAATGTGTTTTCGAATTGGCGTACCACTCGCTAAGTTTTTCGAAACAGCGTGCGTCGAAACAACGTCATTCGAACCTTCATATCACTTCCACGTAAAATTATAATTAAGTTCTTTAACGCCTGTATTTAAGTACCTACCTAGCTTATATTTATTAATTTACGAAATTAAAAGGAGGTTCGCAAGTCGACACGTAGGTATTTTTTTTTTCAACAACATTATTCATGACAACATTTTATACAATGTATCATAAATATTTATGAAAACGCGATGGATAAAAAACGAAATAATAATTACCTGTCTGGATTCTTCGAGCAACATTTCATTAAATAAAGAAAAATGAAGGAAATATTTCATTAGGTAAAAAACATTATATGGCCAAGCTGGTTATGTATTCAGTATCTAAATGTACTAGTAATGTATCTACATAATCGCTTCTACACATTGTATTGTTTTGATATACCTAAGTGCTATAATGTAAGGGACATTATAGCACTTAGGTATATAAAAACAATACATTTTAACAAAAACAAAGTCATATTATAATCAATTCTATATTATAATATTACAAAGAGGTAAAATTTGTGAGTTTTTATGTAGTGGGCTATCTTCGAAACGATCCGATTCCGAAATTTCACAAATGGAAAGCTACAGTATTGCTGAGTGTCTTAAGATATATTTTATGTTAAAGAATAAATTTCACTCCGACGATGTCGCGGCCAACCTAGTCAAAAACAAAATTACAATCATACAAATTGAAGTGAGTTTTTATTGTTTCAAAATTACATCGTTATTCGTAAACATTATTGTATTTCTTTTTTCTACTTTGTATTCCGAATGAGATTTGTTTTTTTTTTTTTTCCGGTAGCTTAAGTGTCTTTGATACTAAATATTTTTTATGGAGGAATACAAGGACGGAAAAGTTTTTCCTGTTCTAAATCATATCTCAGCGCAACCATTCTCTCCGAAAACATTTGCAAGGATTGCGAGCTGGTTTCTCTTTGTTATTACCATTATATTTAATGTCTCTATGGTAATAAACATAAATCATTTTATCATTAGACAAGCCGTGTGCCCGATGGGATTTCCCATCGACACAATTGACGAACTTCTATACAAACTTAAACCCCTTATTTTAACCCGTTTAAACTCACGACAATCTAAGAAGTCCGATTTGACAGCTATGAAAATACTTTGTGTAGTGATGGGAAAAAAATCGGTTGCTTTAAAAACCAATTCTCGAGACATATCGATTTATGATATGAGAGATTGTAATCGACGATTTATCCACATTGCATAAAACTGATTCTCGAGGCATATCATTTTATTGCACATACCTACGAATACGAAACGTCAAATCGGACTTTTTAGATTGTCGCAAGTGTAGGTGATGTATTTTCAAAAATCCTTCCGTGGTGCTCACTTTTGGTATGTAAGGTACTCTTGTACAAAATGTCATGCTTAAAGATCCAGCGGTTAAGGATGTGCTTTGTCTGTGAGTGAATGAATTTGCTTTTTTTTAAGTAAGTAGATTATTCCAAATCATTTATTTCCATCAAACCCGACTTTCTTACCAAACCGATTGTTTACACTAAAAAGTTTTCGTGACCAACCCACTAACAACGCTACCTAATTAAAGGGCAGAACGGAATGTACAATCCTGCCAAGCAAGCCGGGGTAGTTTTAATTCCTAATCTAATGTTACAGAGCCAACACGGCCGCTAATCCCTTGCGGCTGACCCAGCTCGCATATCTTATGTGATTGTAACTAGGAAGTGAATGGCAAAACGTAATTGGACCGTGAAGGCGTGTCCTGGGACATAATTATATTGCTATGTGAGAATTGTGTTTGTGGTGCTTTTAACATTGAAATTGAGAAAGCTTTGTCGATTATAGACCGATACCCGATTTCTGAATTAAAATTTTGTTGTAGACAACCTGTCAAACTCTAACAATACTTAAGATGATTCCTTCAAAGTAGCCCACGAAATTATATTTTTTAACGTTTTTTGCATAGAAATTTTGAATTTCGCGGGCGTCACCTTAAGTAATCAACTGTTAAAAAAATGGGCACAAAAATCTCTGAAGGGTTTGCTGCTATTTGCAGCACCAATACCAATAACCAATTAATTATACAGCCAGTATAATTAATTGGTTACCATGTTCTGCGTGACTGTCGGCAGACCAATGCTGTCCATCAATTTGTTATGGAGTTCAGCAATTTATATTCCCAATTAAGGTACCCTAGGTATAATATCGTCACCGTACAACTTGAAATCTCTGTAGACGCTTTTCAACGTTCTGTAGTTCTTCTCCAAGAGGCTTCAGGGTAGATTGAAATTAAACATTTGAAATAGGCACTGAAATCCGAAAATGTTACTACCAAAACTCGGTCAATTGATCGAATTGTTTTGGAAAAAAAATATGTTTGGGGCACGTGTCGCATTTATGTGGTTTCGAATTCAATTCGGACTTAAAATACCGGTATTTTTGAGAACCGGTACCATTGATCTTGATGAGATAGCGGTACCAGAGTAGTACCTGTACTATGGGTACCGGTACCAGACGTAGTACCTGTACTATTGGTATTTCTTATTATTATCGTTACTGTACCAGTACCTGCAACACCGGTTGGTGCTAAACAAATATTTCCGTAAGTTAAAGTTACAAAACAGATATAGTAAGTAAAAACGATATACGAGATTTATGGTACGCAGCGAGCCTACTTGTTAAGTGGAGTATCGGTACTCGTTTGGAACGGGTAGGTATCTAGGTACCGAAATGGCAAGAACCGCTAAGTACCGGTACAGAACCTGTACTTTTGGTACCGGTTCCAAGCCCTGAATCGATTACAAGGATAAACATGTTTAGAAGATGTTCAATAATACACACGGCTACACATCAAGCTACTGGGTCACTGGGTCAGTCATGACCTGAATGATGACCTGGACATAGAAAGGGAACGCAGGGCGATGGCTGTCCGAGGTAATATGCTGATCCGCAGATTTGCACGTTGCACGACGCAAGTCAAAATAACCCTTTTCAGAGCATACTGCCAGTCTTTTTACACGTGCAGTCTGTGGGTCAGGTATACGCTGAGGGCATACAACGCCCTACGTGTCCAATATAACAATGTATTTAGGATGCTGTTGGGTCTACCACGCTTTTGTAGCGCTTCCGGGATGTTCACCGAGGCCAGGGTTGATGGTTTTCATGCCATTATACGGAAACAGTGCGCTTCTATTCTCGGTAGAATACGTGCTAGCTCCCACAGCATCCTGAGTGTACTGTGTGATAAGTGGGACAGCCCCATGCTGGCTCACTGGATACGACTGCACACGTAGGTGTCAGTCGTTTCAATTTTGTATATAGTGTGGTTTTTTACTAACATTAGGTTAAGACCTTTACTAACAATTTATGAATCGTGTAATTTGGTCTGAAATAAATATATTATTATTATTATTTATTATACATTTCCAGTTTAAGCTCAGAGGTCAGCTTATACTGGAAATGTATAGCTTGATGTGTAGCCGTGTGTACACTACATCCGTATAAATGGTATAAGTGTGTAGACCTCTTCTATACAATAGTATTTATGTTATGAGGTCAGAGTCAGAGTCCCAAAAGACACATAGGCAAAAAAATACCTACCCTACATAATAATTTTCCATAAGTAATGGCATAATAATACCCCATAATACCAACCCCAAATAAAGCCCAGTGTATATGAAGGTGTTTTTCTTCCATTTATAATTCACACTTAAATAAAATGTTACGGTCTCGGGTCTGTGGGATTTCGTTTACTTTCGGCTGCCATCACTTGACTCGCATAACAAGATGAGTGACGCTTATGGAGCCACGGTACGGTGGCCGTAAAAATTACTTTTTGAACTGAAAACTTCTTTAGGCGCGTTGGGCATTTTTGAGATGGGAAAAATCAATTGAAGTCGCGACACCGTTACTGACACCTCATTTTTGTAAACGCGATTGTGCTATTTATTTATATTACGTTACGGATCAATGTTCTATGCAAGTATTTTTATTTTAAAGGTTTTGGAAGTTTTTTTTTTTCGTAAACACGATTGTTCTCTTTATTTAGTTAAGGTTACGGACCAATGTTCTATACAAGTGTTTTTCTTCCACCAAGGCGACCTTGTTAAAGTTTTCACTTCTGTCGGCACTCCCGGAGTGCCACTGTTTTTTTTTTTTTTTTGGGAACGATTTACTGGCCCTGATTCGGGCCATGGTACGAAGCGAGAGGAAATGGGAGACCGTCACCTACTTCTGCGAAACAGTAATGCTCGCGAAGGAGGAAGCGGAACGCGTGAGGGAGAGGCAAAATTCGCGCCCTCACGCCGACCAGGGCCGCCCACAAAAAAAAAAAAAGAAAGGGGGGCGCTGTTGATAAATATTTGTGAAATTTTAATGTCAGATGAATGTATTAAAAAAACAAAATGGCGACGTTGGTTTCGATTTTGGCCAGACGCCATTTCAAAATAATAATAATAAGGGTTGTCCTTGGGTGCACTAGTATAACGCGAACAAGGTTAATCGTCGGTAGGTGCCTCATTTAATTAAAAATGTCTAACGGGCCTCAGCGAGTTGGCTTCGGCCCCTCGTACGCCTTCCAAAGGTCCGGGACCCCAGGATCCCGAGAAGTGTCAAAGACATTTGAAAAATAATAATAAATTTATTTGACGTAAGAAGTACATAGATACAGGTTGACACTTAATTACACGTGGAAATAGCCTGATACAAAATATTGAACAATGACCCCCATGCTAGGAAAAACGTGTGTTACAGGGGTCATCGTCCATTATGGATGTTATAATAGTTACTTACAATGTACACATAAGTAACATAAAAAACTAGACCAATACAATTGATTTTAGGGATAAGAAACGGGGGGAAGAAAGTAAAAGGGGTTTCGATTCATTATTAACAAGGAAAAGGGTAATTATTGTTTAAACATTAATACCTTAATATTAGTGTCCAAGTAAATAGAACTAACTTACAGAGGAAAAAATAAAGGAACAAATCATTGGGCATCTAAAAATTCATGCGCATCGCTGTCAGTGGGAAAGGTGCCCAAAAGGCTGGCAGCATTGCCACGTTGTATGGCAATGCTAATTCTTTGGCCTAAAAATTGGCCAACCCTTTGGTCACGTGAAGAGTCGACCAACGGCTTGGTGATGTCCCGGAATAATCGATGAGCACCCGGACCCCATGGCCCTAGTGTTTCAACCCCAAACGGTTCAAAAATATAGTACCGGTAAGGTTGTTATATTTGCGCCGTTAGAGGTTTTCTGCACCGGCAGTAGTCGCCCCAGCACAACTCGCCGTGCTAGGAAGATGGGATGGTGCGAGGGTGTCGACACAGGTTGCGTCCCACACCAAAGGCCTACCCAACTTCGAAGGCATTATGGTCATTCCGTCTGGCCTCTTCTCACCGTCGCGTGCCAAGCCATTGGGTTCTAAAACAGCTGGCACCCCGGCGACGGACCGTCTCGCGCCCCGGGGAACTCTTTTTAAAATTGGGGTAGACTTTTTTAAGTTTGATAACGTTTTCCACAAGGAAAAGGTAGTATCTATTTGATATTTTATAAAGAACCTTATAACGCTATAGCTGTGTGTAACCTAAGTGCAAATTAATTCTTTCAGTTAGGATTTATTGGCTACGAATGGCATAGCGGCGAGCGGGCAGTCTCTATCTGTCTGAAAGTGATTCAATGCGAAAGCCCATTCTGCCCATCAATCACCATCAATACGCGTTTTGTTCAACAGCTGCTTTATCGGGAGAGATTAGGATCACGTCACAACTTATATCCGTCAGTCGCTAGCTAGATTCTTGGAGCATGTCAAACTTGAAATCTTTTTCAAAGTTGGACGGTACCTACTGTCTATTTCAAAAGTTTCTGAGGAAAATGTAAAAAAAACTTTTTACAAAAAAAAACAACCGACTCCGTAAAAAGTTTTTATTTTTCACTTTTTAGTTGTGGTATTTACCCCACACTAATTCGAATACCATTACCTGCTATGTAACAGTGAGAGGAACTTAACATATCATCCACATACTAAGTGGGAAAAAATACGTATTATTGAAGCTAACTCAAAAACCATCCAAGCAAAGTTAATAAAATTTATATGGGGAAACGGCCACACGGGAAGCACCAGCTTTCAAATAAAAAAAGAATCATCAAAATCGGTTTACCCAGTGGAAAGTTCTGAGGTAACAAACATAAAAAACTCCTCCTTTTTTGAAGTCAGTTAAAAAACCGGTCAAGAGCGAGTCGGACTCGCGCACCGAGGGTTCCGTACCTACCCATTATACCGCCATAATAAAATTGGTATCATTTTTTTTTTGTAAAAAGACATGGGCAAATTTAGATTATCGCGAAAACTTGTAAGTACCAAAATTTACCTTAATTTTCAACTTTTTTATTTTTCGAAATTTTCCCTTTATTTGTGCTGTAAGACCTTGCTTTTTGCCAAATTTCAAGATTCTAGGTTAACGGGAACTACCATATAGGTTTTCGACCCAAAACCTATAGGGTACTTCCGGTTGACCTAGAATTGTCGCGAAAATAAAGTCTAAATTTGCTCATATCTTTTTATCGTGTTGACTTAGGACCTTGATTTTTATACACCTAATAGGGATACCAGATACTAAGGTCTATAGACCTTAGTATCTGGTATAAGTTTCAACTTGCTAGGTCCACCACTGAGAAAATCGGTGGTGACACACGGACAGATGGACAAGAAAGTGATCTTATAAGGGTTCCGTATCTGAACGTATTTTGTAATTTGTACTTGCCGTTTGTTGGTAAGCGCATCACTTACTTATACTTATATACTCGATTACTTTTATTTGTTTTTTTTATGTTCCTCATTATAGTCCGAATAAGGGTTTTAGGAAAGAAAAATTTGAAAAATTATCTGGAAAATTGGAAAACTCTGAAAAAACTGAAAGTGTTTTTCTTTGGGATTATTGTATGAATTATTGAAATTTAGACAGGACGTCTCTCGGGTCAGATATTTTTAAATTAAAATGGTTAAAATACGGTATTTTATATTTCAAATACAATCAATCTGCCTAGCCTTTTCCGAACCATGTTGGGGTCGGCTTCCAATCTTACCGAATGCAGCTGAATACCAGTATTTTACTAAGACATGTGGCGGATTATAAGACTACCAAAATGGTGTACTCAGCACTCTGCCAGTCAATAGTCAATTATTGCATAACCTCCTGGGGAGGAGCAGGAATAGTGCATCTTCTGGAAGTTGAAAGAGCACAGAGAGCCGTACTCAAGGTTGGAGCTGGGCTCCCCTTTCGCTATCCAAGTGCTGAGCTATATAAACGTTGGGATACTCTAACAGCCAGGCAGACCTTCATATTCACATTACTACTCAAAAAACATAAAGAAATAAAATATGACCCTAATCTCAACAAAGATAAGCGAAGGAAAGGTAATGTCTGTCCTACTAATTTCTTTCGCACAATTTTCTCTCAAAGGTTTTATTGTTTTCTTGGAGGATATCTGTATAATAAAATCAATACACTTACAATATATCCCATGCTTAGATCGACTTTTAAACTAAATGTATGCAAATGGCTTAAAACTCTCGACTATCAGGCAACTGAGAGTCTTCTGATCCCTATTCGCTAAATTTATATTTCCTTAATAAACGTTCACTATCACACATACACACACACACACACTACCAGACACGCACACACACACAAACACACCCCCACGCACTCACCCTCACACACACACTCACACATACGTACACACACTTAAACCACATGTATGTCCAGCCTAGATTTATTTTTATTTTATTTTTTCTTTATATTTGCTAATTAATATAAATTAATATGTACATTTTTAAGTATTGGGGGGCCTGGTGACCCGTAACACAGGTATTTTACGCCTTTTTCGGGCACCAGTCTCTCACAAATGTTAACCCAATTTTAAGATTAAGTATTTCCTGTACAAATCTACATTTGTGATGAGAAAATAAATAAATAAATTTTACATGGAGCGACTGCCTATCTGACCTCCACAACCCAGTAACTAGGTAATACGATACCCCTTGATAACACTGGTTGTCATACTTTCGGGCTTCTGATAACCCATAACGACTGTCAAAGATCCGCGAATGACAGCCGGGACCAACGGCTTAACGTGCTTTTCGAGGCACGGAAGAGTCTCGGTATGTAGAAATGGTCAATCATTCACGGACCAAGCCCGATGGATCGACCCTTGCGGCTATTAATTAGTACTTAGGTACGAGCTCCTCATATTATATTTCAAATACATGACTTGAAAATATGTTGTATTTCGTATTTTAAATACACACTTGCGAAAAGTATTTTGTAATTCATATTTCAATTAAAGCAAAACATGCATTTTGCCCAGCCCTGATTGTACCCTATTGTCTCATAGAGCTTACACGCGCAATCCGCAGCACGTGTTTCAAATCCTTGGGAGCATGTTTAATCCAAATCACTTTCAACTTACATTACTGAAACAAATTCCTTTCAGTAAAAAGTGTATTCGGTTTCACTCGACCTTAAAGATAGTAAAGAAAACTAACCTTATAGATGTAGATCATAGTAGTGTACAGACAGCAACCAAAATACTTTAATATTTTAAATCAGAATGATTGAGAACAATGTTTTAATTCAAATCGGAACAATAGATTTTTGTTGTATATAAACTGCTTTTTAGCTTTTCATTTGATGGAGTGTGCCAAGAGCAAGAATAAAATCGAATCATTGATCAAAGAATTTAAATTGAAAATTTTGGACGTTGGGTTACTTCAAAACATTTTAGCAAACCCTAGATCAGCGATTGCAAAGAGGTTGTGTGAAAATTATGCCTAGTCATTGAATGATTAATTTTCTGTTACTGTTTATAGTTGTTGTGTTATACTTTAATTAAAGTTAAATAGTTAATAAGGTAAGATGGGGTTGATATATCCGTATGGATAAAAACCTCCTTTTGTAAACAAAGAATTAAAAAAAAAAACAGTGGCACTCCGGGAGCGCCGATAGAAGTGAAATTTTCAAAAAAATCGGCACAGCGGTAATCAACGCGTTGATGTATTTTACTCCACGCACCGCGGTAATTAACGCGTTGATTTCTTTTACTCCACGGTGTCGGTAACAGGTTGCGAAATCAATGATTTAGTCCCATCTCAAAAATACCCCAACGCGCCGAAAGAAGTTTTCACTTCAAAAACCTTTTCATAATTATGGAAACTCAAAATGCTGTTTATTAAATAATTTTGTATGAGTTTTGAAGATATGCAAAAGTAACTTTTGTTGCTAACCGTACCTACCAGTCTTCATGGCTTTCTACCTCAACAATTACCTACCGACATTGCCTTGACCGAACCATTATGCATACAACGTCACCCGACTACCTACAGTACGTTTTCCGCCATTGATTTCATTTCGTTGAACCCTAAAGTGATTATATTCCTACATAAATAATTAGAAAACACAATGGGGAACAAGTGGCGTAGACTCATTATTGTAAATGGTTTTGTTGAATAAATTACTGGTCAGCCTTTATAGGCATTGACTCACTCAATCGCTCTTTCATTAGTGAAGTAGGAATTACTAGGTTGGTAAATAGAATAACCAATTTCATTGCCTGAAACGGAAGTTTTCTAAACCTACAAATACACACGCCTTTTTCCCATGGGCGTATCCAGGAACTATAGAACGCCACGATTTGAAATACAAGGGTAACACTGAAAGTTTTTAGAACTGTCCGGTTAGAAACAAATCCAATAAAAAAAATTGGTTGCCTGTAAAGTCGGTATACGGGCGAAAGTTTTACGTGACAACGACTTTGAGTGGTAAAATAATTTTAATGTGAATATTCATTCGTATAGTAGGAAGAAGGATGAAATAATAGTAACAATTTAAAACATTTATTTATACAAAGAATTATATTTAAAACATTAATTTATACAAAGATATCCTATCTATCTAGCCTATCTCTCTCACTCTCTCTCTCTCGCTCTGTCTCTCTCGCTCTTAGGCGGGCTAACTGTGCTCGAGTGGAAGGGACGCGTGCCTTTCACTTTTTATGTCTGTCTCTCTCGCTCTTAGGCGGGCTAACCATGCCCGAGTGGAAGGGACGCGTGCCTCTCACTCGCTCTCATTGTGAGCGCATAACGTGAGCGGAGCGTAACGCAGTTTCTTGAAGTGTCACCCGGCAAACCAATTTATAAGACGTTGTCACGTCAATAAAGTTTAATAAAAAACTGTAACCCGACCACGGGAAAATAAAAATGATCTAAAAAGTACGAAACAAGCAAATATTTCAGACAGAAATCAAGACATAGGTACAAAAATGGTCAAGGTAAAGCCGTGGTCGCATGCCTGTATACCACGTGGGTGCCAAGAACACCTACAAAATTATAATGGCATGCGACGACGGCTTTACCTTGACCATTTTTGTACCTATGTCTTGATTTCTGTCTGAAATATTTGCTTGTTTCGTACTTTTTAGATCATTTTTATTTTCCCGTGGTCGGGTTACAGTTTTTTATTAAACTTTATTTTTTATTTTATACTTTTCCGTTTTTACACTTGCTAAATTGAATTTACAACGAGAACATTTTCGCGCGATGATTTTGTACGATTTCAAATGTCGACTAAAACCAAAAGAATCATTTTTTGTTCATAGACAAAAGCCCTTCTAAAGCGACTGTTTTCCGCTGGTTCAACGAATTTAAGCGTGGTCAAGTAACTTTGGCGGACGAAGAAAGAAGTGGCCGTCATAGGGCTATGACGGCTGTTACATAAGAAAACGTGTTGTGCTCTGTAGCCACGCCACCGTATATTTTTTTATTATGATATAACCCATTTTTATGTACGGCTAACGGTCATGATGTACATGCATTGTTTATGAATGTACGACTTTTAATTTAAAAGAAAAACGTAAATTAATGTGGCGTTGCTGCGGAAAATTCTCTGTAGCCACGCCACCTGTAATCAACATTTGTAGATACAATTTCAGCTATTTCTCTGAAGTTATATAATGTACGAACGCTGTGTATTATGTACACGTGATAAGTGTAAAAAAATATGTTCATTCTAAAGGTTACTTCTAAACTGACAAATTGTCCCTTTTAGTGTAGGTATTAAACTAATATATTTTAGCGATTACTTCAGATTGACAGGAAAATTAAAATAAAACTAAACGGATTTCATAAATAGAAGATATTTATTATAAATCCGTGTTATAACAATGGTTATAAAATATTTTACCTTTATAATAATTACCTGGAAAAGCCTGGATCCTGGCCTTGGGGGCTCTCGGACCTCGACTAAGGGCTCCTAAGCGCATGTATGGAGAGAGGCTAGTTCCCACTTCGTTGGAAAACTGGTCCTCATCAAAAAGCCGGGGCGCCAAGCGGATTCTCCGTCCGCCTATTGGCCCATTGTGCTGTTCGACGAGGTGGGCAAGCTCTTTAAAAAAGTCATTGCAGACCGCCTCGTCGGGCAGCTGGTGCAGGTGGGGCCAGATCTGGCGGAGAGCCAGTTCGGTTTCCGCAGGGGGCGCTCTACGGTGGACGCCATCATGCGCGTGCGGGCCCTCACGACGGGGGATGCTGTGGCCCGGGGTGGGGTCGTCTTGGCGGTGTCTCTAGACATCGCCAATGCCTTCAACACCCTGCCCTGGAGTTGCATCAGGGAGGCATCTCGGATCACCGGATGCCGACCTACCTCTGTCGTGTGGTCGAGGCCTATTTGACGAACAGGGCTGTCATCTACTCCAGTCACCAGGGAGAGTGGAACCGGTAAGAGATGTCGTCCGGTGTCCCACAGGGATCGGTCCTAGGGCCGCATCTGTGGGACATCGGATACGACAGGGTGCTGCGCGCCGACCTCCCTAGCGGCATCAGCGTCGTTTGTTACGATGACGACACGTTTGTCCTGGCGCAGGGGAGGTCATATCAGGCGGCGGCCGACTTAGCGACACGCAGGGTTGCGACAATCGTCAACAGGATCCGGCAGTTGGGACTCGAGGTGGCCCTGTACAAATCCGAGGCCATGGGTTTTCATGATCCTCGGAATGCGCTACCGTCGGGTTCCCAGGTAATGGCGGGAGGGGTTCACATCGGCGTCGAGTCAACGATGAAGTATCTGAGACTCATCCTCGACAGCCGGTGGGACTCCGTGGAGCATTTCCGACGTTTGGCTCCCAGACTGGAGCGGGCCGGAGCTGCCTTGAAGCGGCATTTACGGGGCACTGGTGTGGGCGCATTCTTTGAGGCTGCGGGCAGCCTGCTGGTTGAACGCGTCTTAGAGGGTCATAGCCATCCGGGTGGCCCGAGGATACCGCACGGTCTCCTGCGAGGCGGCGAGCCTCCTTGCCGGATTACCGCCATGGGATCTGGAGGCAAAGGTCGTCGCGCACATCTGAGAGTGGCGCGAGGGGGCGAAACGCTGGGGCTTAACTCCGTTGCCGCGAGAAATCGCGGCACAGCGGACAGAGCTCCGGCGGACTCTCATGGCGTCATGGAGAGTGCGATTGTTGCAGGCAAAGGTCCTCGCGCACATCTGGGAGTGGCACGAGGAGGCGAAGCGCCAGGGCTTAACCCCGATGCCGCAAGAAATCGCGGCACAGCGGACAGAGCTTCGGCGGGATCTCATGGCGTCATGGAGAGTGCAATTGTCGCAACCCAGCGCTGGGCACGCCACAATTGCGGCGATAAGACCCCTCTTTGAGGAGTGGCAGGAGAGGCGCCATGGCATCCTCACCTTCCGCCTGACGCAGGTCCTCACTGGGCACGGCTATTTCGGGAGGTTCCTGTTCAGGATAAGGCGGGAGGAAATCTCTATCCATATATAAGGTCTATCCGGCTTGGGTGGAGCATCGCCGTGTCCTCGTGGAGGCGATCGGCGGCGGTGATCTCTCGCGTCCGGCCCTAATTCGGGCTATGGTACGGAGCGAAAGGAAATGGGAGCCGTCACCTCCTTCTGCGAAGCAGTAATGCTCGCGAAGGAGGAGGCGGAATGCGTGAGGGAGAGGCAATATTCGCGCCCTCACGCCCCTTACCGCCGCAAAAGGAGACGCCCTGGGCGTCGGAAATCGCAGGCCGATTTCGGGCCACCGTAGGCGCGGGCTTGTGGACGGTGAGCAATGGGTAGCTCGCCGTCGGATAAGGACCAAGCCCGGGTCGACGGCGCGTTGTGTTCCACGCGCGCCTCAAAGAGATGTCAGCAGAATAGGGTAGTTTCCTAGGTAAAAAAATTAAAATTCTATTTAGTCCGTCTTCCCGTCCGTTACATAATAAAAAACACAGATAATAAAAAAATATTAGACACGTATTTTTTGCTTTATCATATTAATCAAAAATAACTTAGAAAACACGCATCAAAGTTGGGGAATGGGGGCTCGTTACGTCACAACGTCGTATAAAATCTAGCAAGGCGTGACGTCATGCCACATTTTAACTCAATGTATCGCCGTAATCTTTTGATTACGTCAAAAAATAAAAAATACGTGTCCAATCTTTTTTTATTTTCTGAAAGACGGACTAAAAATAAAAAAATTTGGACACAGCCCCATTGACGGGGTCCGCTAGAGTTCCACCCAAAAAAATAAAAGGGTTTGTAATGGAAAAGTATGTACAAATTATGTCATTTCGGACAATTTTTTTTTTTTTATTGTATTTAAATATATCTTTGGACGATGTTCCTTTAGAAATGTTACTTGTTGACAAAAAATTTAAACTTGGAGCAGTAATAGGATATACTTCGAATGAAAATGGAGGACATTATAAAATATTGTTACCGTCGTAATTCAGAACGACGACATGATTACTAAAGTGATTCGCGTTAAAAAAAATTACAAACATTAATTCCCATTTAAGTATAAATATATTTTCAGGATCTATTTAACTCGGACTTTTTTTGAATTTACAATAATATGATAACATGTAGATACATAAATTCACTGATAAATTCATTCAAAATCTGGTGAAATGTATTTTTTACAGATTTTTCTTTGTTTGAGCGAGATTTTCTGTTTAATTTTTTTTGATTATTATAAAGGTAAAATATTTTGTAACCATTGTTATAACACGGATTTATAATAAATAACTTCTATTTATGAAATCCGTTTAGTTTTATTTTAATTTTCCTGTCAATCTGAAGTAATCGCTAAAATATATTAGTTTAATACCTACACTAAAAGGGACAATTTGTCAGTTTAGAATTAACCTTTAGATTGAACATATTTTTTTACACTTATCACGTGTACATAATACACAGCGTTCGTACATTATATAACTTCAGAGAAATAGCTGAAATTGTATCTACAAATGTTGATTACAGGTGGCGTGGCTACAGAGAATTTTCCGCAGCAACGCCACATTAATTTACGTTTTTCTTTTAAATTAAAAGTCGTACATTCATAAACAATGCATGTACATCATGACCGTTAGCCGTACATAAAAATGGGTTATATCATAATAAAAAAATATACGGTGGCGTGGCTACAGAGCACAACACAAGAAAACGTGCTGGCTGTGAAAAATTTAATTTAAGTGAATAGGCGAATTACATATGAAGAGATTCAGCATATACTGCAGGTTGGATCGGGAAGTGTACATGAAATTCTACACGGGCATCTTCAGGTAAAGAAGATAGTTTCACGCTGATTACCACACAATCTAACGCAGAAGGAGGTTCGGGTAGAATGGTGCCGAGACATGATAGCAAAATTTGAATCAGGCTCGTCTCGGCGCGTTTACGATTTCATTACGGAATCATGGATTTGTCATTTTTGTTCCCCAAAATAAAAAATCAACTCAAGGGAAAACAGGGATTAAAGAGGTGTCTGATGTGGACTGGAAAATTTGTAATGAAAATTGGTTAAGACGCATGAAACTGTGTATAGACGCCAATGGAGAGTTATTTGAAAAGATTTAATAAATAAAATATAACCTGTAGTATATTTCTTTTTATTACCTATTGCAAAATTTTCTGAGTGCCCCGTGTATAAATATTAATATTTCGTTGTACACAGTGCTACACATCAAGCTATACATTTCCAGTATTAGCTGACCTCGCATTGTACGGAAATCCTTTACAATGCGAGATCAGCTTAAACTGGAAATGTATAGCTTGATGTGTAGCCGTGTGTACTTGTTTTTATTCATAGAGGAATTGAGGATGGAATTACAAACCGTTTTTATTTATTAAGATTTGATTAACTGCACGTTGGTATCATCTTGCGATACAACGTAGCACAGTCTCACTTTTGCTTGTTTTTAACAATTTAAACATATTTATTTACTTTGAAAGTATAACATTATTTACATATTTGTAATGTGCTCGTCAAGACCTTTCTTTTGGTACCAAACATGTCATGATCATATCATTTTAATTTTTTTCGAGGTTAGAAATTTACGTGTAAAATCCACCATATTAAATTTAGGGAAAATTTATATAGCTTATGTCACCCGGACCATTATTACGAATCTATTGATACCTCATTCATCAAAATCGGTTCAGTAGTTTAGGCGCTATGGTGGAACACACGTAAAAGCAAACATACATACATACATACAAACATATAAACATACATACATAGACTGCTAAAATCATAACCCTTCTTTTGGCTTTGCCGTAGTCGGGTAAAAATAGTGATTAAAAGTGATTATGTTTATATTACATGGTGAAATTAATTTGTAAAGTTATGTCTAACGCGGATAAAAAACTGAGAATCACGCAAAATCTATCAAGCGTATTTTTCTGAAACCTTCACAAACTTTAAGATAATTTAAATAATGATCTTTTATTAAAATACCGTTTGTTTTATGTATAATCAATTGATAATGCGTCTAATTTGGGACAGCGCTCCTTGATGGACAAGTCTTATTACTGGCTGGACGTACGACGCGTTGCGTGAGCTCAGTACAGAACACGCAAGCTGTTTAGCTTGAGTGGTTACTCAAGGTCACTGGCATATATCTGCGTCTTAAGCGTAGTCATAGGAATCTTACTGATGACCTTCGTGAAGGACCCTGCAACGGCGACAACTGACAATACCATCATTACTGTGAGGTGCATGATAGAGGCTGATAAGTGATGACCTACCAACAGATTCGAGCAAGCTTAGGCATTGGTATGAGTCAGGTGCAAAAAATCTTACATGAGAATTTAAGCGTCAGGAAGCATTTAAGCATCACGTTGGATATCCCTTAATTTGACCGAAGACGAAAAACGGCGTAAACACTTGGTTCGTAACTCAGTGGTTCTAACGAATGCAACGTTGCTTAGAAAGGAATGGAGAATATTTCCAAAAACAGTAAAGGTATTAGCTATTTAATGCTTCATTTATTTTATTTTTAAAGAACTTTCAGTTTGTCCCACGTATACCTGCACCAGGATCTTTTGGTGCTCGGCTCCAATGACGTATTGAACTTGTGCAATTATTATTTATTTATTTATCTTTATTCACATAATGGTAAATGTAACTATTATGCTAAGCCCCACAAAACCGTAGTAGTGGTTTGACTGTGGGGTCGGTGAGTCTCTATACATTAAATAAACTTTGTACAGACGTCAGCACATCAAGTCACTACAATCTGTCAAACTTTAACAGATTTTCAATTGTTTTGTGAAATCTATTGAAAAAAAATCAGATGGAAGCGGCCACGCGCCAAAAGATCCGTGTTTTCGTTATAAAATACTTCAATATTTTTACAATGTTTCGTTTTAAAGCTCTGAAAATGAAAATTTTAAGGTTTTAATCTATTTAATCCAGTTATAACATGGCAGAGAGTTAATTAGTTCTTGGCACGTGAAAGTGAGCTTTATTTCAGTCACATACGATTTAAAATAACATGCGATGTAGGTTCACGTTCGTAATTAGAATCCGTAGGAACCCTTTGCCTCTATACGTTCTAGTGTATTTTTTTACAGTGTGTAATTTTCATGTCAGTATCGTCTATAATAATTATTTAATAAAAAGTTAATTAAATGTATTTCGTAATATGGACCTACATTTACGGCCGAACCCAATAGGTAAACTTTTTTCAGTAAAAGACAGATCGCTATTGATGATAGACTGTAGGTATAATTCTATCTGTCATTGAATGTCATTCCGTAAGATTCCTTATTTATTTATTTATTATTTATTTAATACTTCAAGCACACAAATGTACAGAGGCGGACTTAATGCCAAAGGCATTTTCTACCAGTCAACCTTTGGGTGATGCAGAGACAAACAGTGGTAGGTGCAATAGCGAGAATTGAAGAATAAATATTTATTTAAATATAAAGATATACATAAACATATATTTCCAATTATATGTAAATATAAACGAAACTAAATATATATAAAAATACTACTAAAGCAAATAAGACAAACAATGGGAAATCATTACCGTTGTGATGATACTGCCAGCTTCCTGCGAATGTGCTCGCGAACTTTAACTTTAAAAGATAATCGGTTGGTCGCCATCCTGATTTCCTGGGGGAGCGCATTCCACAGAGAGATAGACTGAACGAAAAAGGAAGAGTGAATGAAGTCTGTGCGATGGGTGGGACATTGAAGAAGACGATTGTGACAGATACATTAAAACCATAGATAGATATGCCAAAACTGGTGAGAGATAGCTTATTGGGTTCAACCGTAAACCTACCTGTTACTTCGTCCACGTGTAGACAGTGTGATCGAAAAGGTTGATTTATTACATTCTGATCGGGTAAAATAAATTTCGCTATGGCAGGTATGAAGTTTCATCGAACCGCTACTTGATATCCTCCCGAACGATTTATGTCACGGTGGCCAATCTCAACGTAGAATAGCCAGGTACGCAAGAAATATTATAGAGCAAACGTAGGTGCACTTGTTGTGCCTTTACTCTCATAGTCCTATGGGACGGCAATCCGACACGACCGGAGAGAGATCAGGCGCAAGACCGTTTACGCGCTTTCCGTGCTTTTAAATGTTCCAAAGAAAATTTAAAAACTATGCGGTGTGCAAAAATTTTCGTTTCTACCATCCTCTTTTCGTTTAATGCTCTAGCTTTTCTGTCGTCGACAAAGTATCTCTTATTTCTGTATTCATAGTCAAGTGAAACCTAACCTTTTCGAGGCAACGTCCTAAATATTTCGAGGCAAGGGGGCAATGATACTTAGGAACTTCATCTACACCATAATCATAACTGAACAACTAAATTACAGTAAAATTCTCAGCCATAATTACCAAAACGCATTACCATAAACTATAGTCCGGCCGTCGAGAGACATTTCCTGACATCTGTCAGTTGGACAATTTCTAGTAGTAATAAGGATCAAATTCGCAAAACACATGTTCGTTAGTATGAAACAGACAGGTGTCAAAAACGCATACTCTCGACGGCCGGACTATACCAACAGACAGATTAGGTACAAACTAGAGGTCCATGGATTACCACAGACATCACTGACAGACATCTAGACAGACAAACATCTAAAGTCCCCGTCACGAGAAGCTATAAATTTTGTAAACACACATTCAGGGGTTTGCAATCTTTGGGTAAAATAAAATCAGTTTGTACTATTTTTTTACAGGGATATAATTATATTAACACACACATCTAATTACAAACAAACAATATAACCTAATCCGCGAAAACACCACAAACAAACAGACGCATTCGAAACTCGAAAGACAGCAGAGACAACGTCAGCTTGAACTTACTTCAAAATCGTGGCCCAAATGTTTACGTTCCATGAATCAGATGCGTTCCAGTACCATAAAAACTTAGACGACAGCGCTTTAAATCGCTAAAATATAACCTGATCAAGTGAAATTGCTCATTAGTTTCGTATAACACGTACGTTACTTTGACTTCATTGAATTTGGGATTATGTGTTGTTGATTAAATTGTCGCTACGTAACTTGGTAGAAGTTCTTTATTTACAAAAATTATAGCTTCTCGTGACGGGGACTTTAGTGTCAGAATTACCCACAAATATAATTACATACAACTATACCATTTGGACACGAGACTTGATGATAAACCCAGTAATTTAATAAACTCTACCCATTTGTTAATTGGTTTTACTTCGCTCCCAGTTATTATAATTCAATTGGGAGTAACACGCTTTTCGCTTGCCGAATTAATGAAAATGTTTAGCGATTAAAGTTTAAGTTAAATCAACGTAATGCTCGACTGTATGTAAACATGGTAAGATGAATAATTTTCAAATGCTGGTTTATTCACCAATTAACTTGTTTATTGGTTAATTTGCAGAAACATTTTAAGATTTATAAGTAACTAAGTATTTCCAGCATTACCTAATAAACGATTTTAGGTAGATATACGTACGTACTTATGAGGCTGACTTGTGAATACTTCTAAAATATGACATTCAAAATCAAAAGGCATTTATTCAAATTAGGCTGAGAATCAACACTTTTCGAACGTCAAAATTACATAAGACAGTCCCCCAAAACGCTCTCCCTTCACCACTTCCTAGTGCTTTAGCAGCACGCGTAGCATGACCACCGTAGAAACGAGTTTTGTCGACGGAAGAGTAGACAAAATGACTGATAAACAATCACAATCTCTAATATTGTCTATTCTTCCGTCGACAAAACTGTTTGACGAATTTGTTTTTATCGAATTTGTTTTTATCGAATTTGTTTTTATCGACTTTGTTTTTATCGACTTTGTTTTTATCGACTTTGTTTTTATCGACTTTGTTTTTCGACTTTGTTTTTATCGTCTTTGTTTTTATCGTCTTTGTTTTTATCGAATTTGTATCGACTTTTTTTTATCGACTTTTTTATCGACTTTAAAAACAAAGTCGATAAAAACAAAGTCGATAAAAACAAAGTCGATAAAAACAAAGTCGATAAAAACAAAGTCGATAAAAACAAATTCGATAAAAACAATTTTTTTTTATCGACTTATTTTTATCGACTTTGTTTTTATCGACTTTAAAAACAAAGTCGATAAAAACAAACAGTTTTCAAACAGAATTCGTCAAACAGTTTTGTCGACGGAAGAATAGACAAAATTAGAGATTGTGATTGTTTATCAGTCATTTTGTCTACTCTTCCGTCGACAAAACTCGTTTCTACGGTAGTCATGCTACGCGTGCTGGGAAGAAGAAATGGCGCAACAAACTCCCCAGCAGAGAGAAAAGAAAATGATAAAAGAAATTGATTTTAACAATAAATTTAGCTTCATAAAATACCTGAGGGGTGATTGTGTAACACACTTACACTGGCAATGCCTTTCATTTTGACAGTTCAACAACATTCATCGCGTCACTTACGTTGTCGAGCAGACAATTTTACAAAAATATGAAGCAATGGATCACCAATTTCCATCAAAATCCTTCGGATTTTGATTGAATGTGTTTTACGCAATTGGGGTCATCATCATCATTTCAGCCGAAAGACGTCCACTGCTGGACATAGGCCTCCCCCAAGCACCGCCACTTCGACTGATTCTGTGCTTCCCGCATCCAGCGGATTCCTGCGGCCTTCACAATGTCTTCGGTCCATCTTATAAGAGGCCTTCCAACGTTACGTCTTTCGGTACGCGGTCGCCCTCCAGAACCTTTCGACCATCGGCCATCCGTTCTGCGAGCAATGTGCCCTGCCCATTGCCACTTAAGTTTGGCAATTCTTCAGGCTATGTCGGTTACCTTGGTTCAAGTGCGGATCTCTTCATTTCTGTTTAAATCACGTAGAGAAACTCCAAGCATAGCCCTCTCCATTGCCTTTTGGGTGCTGGTCACAAAATAACCTTCAGAAAATGTTTTTCAAGTCAACTTTTGCTTCCATTAATTTTCGTAATTCAATGTCAGGTTTCCGCCCCAATAGTTCCGCCTGGGTTAACCCCTTGACGCCAAGCCAGTCATCAATCAAGTCAAGAACACGACGATTTACTTACTTTAAATCGATGTTTAATGACTAAGTTCAATATAATTTTCGTTTCCAATTTCCCTTGATTTCTTTTCACGGTGGAAACTGGAAAGGTCAAAGGTTTCAGAGATTAGGTAATCAGACGTTATCTATAGGGCTGGATTGGACTTAGCAGGTAGGTAGATCTTATTTGATCACAAATTTTTAAACAAATTACAAAATGGAGGAAAGGAGGTCCACCGTATCTATTAACAAAAGTTATCTAGATATTTTAAAATTGTATTGCTAATGTTTTGTCTGCTAGAGGTATGGAAGCTTGAAACTTATGCTTGCTCGACTCGATGTATACCTAAACAAAACTCGACCAGTAAGTAGTTGTAGGTGCTCTTCTATTATAAGAGTTACAGTACGACACAACTTAGATGTAGCATCGGCAAAATTCGTAAAACCGATCACAACCCGAACTGAGTGCGCCTTCAAAATTATCAATCTTTATTACTGCTTTAGGTGAAAATGATCTTTACGCAAACGTAATAAATTGTAAAGTCATAATAACCAAATACATTCGTAAAATTTAAGTTGTATCGTACTGTACGTATGTAAGCCTCTAAAATGGTTGTCACGCTAAAAAGTCATCGCAAAAAAAAAATTCGAAACACTCCCTTTCCAGCAATAAAAACCTTTCTTTATTTAACAATGGTTTTATTGTGTACCTTAACATGCTATAAATTAAAGTCGGTTTTCGTGTCTATCTGTGTGACTGTGTTGTTCATCAACGAATTCTGATGTGGCTTTCACCATAATTTAGAAAATGTAATCTGGAAGGTTTATGCGTATAAACCTAACTATCCTAACTAATATTATAAACGCGAAAGTAAGTTTGTTTGTTTGTTACGCTTTCACGCTAGAACGGCTAAACGGATTTGGATGAAATTTGGCACATGTGACCATGACCTGAAGAAAGACATAGGATACCTTTTATCCCGATATTCCCACGGGATCGACACTTATACGGGTGAAACCGTGAGAAGCAGGGGCAGGACACTAGTAAAAAAAATAATTCAAAACACTTCCACCAACAATAGTTTCATTATTATTCACAAAGGAAACTTTAACACCGCGTCACCAGCATCTGTTCCGGGATTACGCCTTTCATAGCCCCGTGTATTGATATTGGCACAAGGCAGGCAGGTCAAGGCTGGGGCATCAAATAAAACAGTGCCGTAATCACGTGAGCTTTGCCGTGGGGACTGCACCTCAACTTTGCACGCGACGCAGCGATGCGATGAGATTATTGAATCTACCGAGAACGGAGTGGTTCAATGTTATCTTTTATAGTCAGTTATGGAAGATATAATACTTTGAAAGGGGTACCTAAATGTAGAGAATCGGTTACTTTGAAATTGGTATCTACTTCCTATTCTACTAGATGTTGATATGCAATGTAGAAAAATAAAGGTGAATTTAAGACAATCCATACCTGGCCAAGCGACGGTAGAGTGACATCATTGTATAAACAATTTAGCATCTATTCTGATACATTGTGATTTTACCTAATGAAGATAAATTACTACCTAAGTACATCCTACCTATGTTATTTTAGATTGAAAAGTTAGAGCATTGATAGCCTTGTGATGTGACCATCGGACTGCCAAGTCATAGGTCTCGAGTTCGAACCCAAGGCTCTGACTTTTCGAATTCATGTGCGTATTGTATAATTATCACTTGCTTCAAAAACGGTGAAGGAATATATCGTGAGGAAACCGGCATGCCTGAGAGATATTTCTCAACGGCATGTGAAGCCAAGTCAGAGGCCCCTATGGGCGGCTTTAAAACTCTGACACCAGGTTAGTCACTAAACACACGGAAAGAAAAAGAAGAAGGTTGTAAAGTAATTTATTAATTACCTACTAAACCTAGAATACATAAAATGCATTTTGGCATAAGGCTAAGGGTACGCTGAGACTCAGGTGACGCAGCATAGCGCAGTACTGCAGGCGAGGCAGACACAGGCCGCGATGCACTCGCGGCCTGCGATGCAGCTACACAGACATTCGCGTCCTAGCTAGTACAAACAATCTGTCATTTAAACAAAATTATGAATCAGTGGAAAAAAACAAGTGACGATCTGCACGCGTCGCGCAGAAATCTGTGCCGGCTCTACAACGAGACGTCAGGGTCAGGATGACTGGACCAAGAGCGATTTTTAAAGTTTGAGCAATACCAAGTTTTAGTACCTATTTGGTACTATTTGGTACCAGACATCAAATAATTGGTACCTCGCTAAAGAGGGAAAACTATTACGAGGAAAGTGGCCAGCCATTCTGACTTCAGAATGGCTGGACCAAGTCGACTTCACCTAGTTGTAGGTGCTATAACTAGTTCATCTTTTCGTTAAAATTTAGTACCTCATTGGTACCTCAACATATGTTTTTCTTAAATTTTTTCGATAAGCCAAAATTAAGTTACACCTACAAGAAGTTTTGCATGTAATCTGGAGCAGAGCAGGTCAGACACAAGTCTACGTCGCACGTGCCTGCGCCGCAGCGTACGCAGCTGTCAGTACATTCATGCATTACAAAATCTGCTCTACCCAGCGCTGCGTGAACCTGCGTCACCTGCGTCTCAGCATACGCTTAGCCTTATTATTTAGAAAAGTGAAAAAAAATGAAAAAAGAAGAATAAAGAATGAAGAAAATGATGAGAATGATGAGATGAATGAAGTATAATGACATGTGCCACTTCTTCTTGGAAAACAAGCGAGTTGTAATGCTATGTTGTGTGTTATTCAGCTTAGATAGAGGAGTGTAGCTAATCTGCAATGAATCCTATTAAATTCCCGAACACTACAAATCTTTCAGATATGAAGCTTCGAGCAAGAAAGAAGAAATTTCTAGCTGCAAATAAAACGCTACTTACATAAAATAAAGCAACATTTGAGTCGTAAGAAGCTTATAATTCGATGTCGTACCCGCTAATCCTTACTCGGCTCGGTTTGTTTGGAAAATACTTAGTAAGAGGCTTAAAACTTTCTTAATTTCCTACTCAAGTGATCACGTATTAAATACAGTGAGGGCAATAATTTGTTATAAAAAATCAAATTGAATCAAATATTTTTCAATATTAGAAAATTTGCATTCATTCATAATTTTTTTTCGAATGTATGTATTTGGTTATATGACTTTACAAATTATTGCAATTGTGTAAAGATTATTTTCACCTAAAGCAGTAATAAAGATTGGTGATTTTGAAGGTGCACTCAGTTCGGATGGTGATCAGTTTTACGAATTTTGCCGATGCTACATCTAAGTTGTGTCGTACTTTAAAATTGTTCGTAGGTATAATATATTAAGAATATATTCCGTTCCATGAAATGGCTATAACACAGCAAATTCAAGTAGTAGGTTTGTCAGTCTGATAAACAATTAGTTTACTGCCCCCGAAGGGTTAGGCAGAGGTGTACCTATAGTACACCCACATTTCGCCAGTTATGTTTAACTCCCACGTAATAGGGGGCGAGCCTATTGCCATCAATCGGGCACAAATCCAGACTCCGGGCTGCTACTGAGAAATTTTTGATGGAAAACCCCAATAACACTTTGCCCGACCCGGGAATCGACCACATGCTCAGCATTAGCGCCACCACTAGACCAACGAGGCAGTCAACTTAAATACTGTGCTGAATACTGAGGCGTCGTCCTAAGTAGCTAACGATCGTACGAACAAACGATGCGATTTCATCGCACGATGAGATTTAACACACAAATCTCTTTAGAGTGTCCTAATTGAAGCTTGCAAGTCATCGCGCGAGCACAGGAATTGCTTAATAACGATCGTACGATAGGTTTACAGCAACGCGGCGGCATCGCACGATGCCCATCGTGCGATCGGCTCGTACGATCGTAGCCAATTAGAACGACCTCTTATACTTAGCTAATTATCTTTTAGGTAGAATACGACAGGCATACCATGAGACCATGAAGAAGACTTTGAGAGTACAAAAATGTACCCAAGTATCTAAAATAAAAATTCAAAAGTCATTTATTCAAATAAGGCTGAGAATCAACACTTCGAACGTCAAAATTACATGAGACAGTCCCCTAAAAACGCCCACCCTTCACCACTTCCTAGTGCCTTTAGCTGGGAAGAAGAAGTGGCGCAACAAACTCCCCAGCAGCACAGCTGTCTGTTCAAGTTAGAAAAATAATTCTATACAATAGTATGCAAAATAACTTACATTATGCAACACAAAACATAATTCAAGTGATAAATTATAGGCCATATGCCAGCTAGCACACGCCAATATACCAACCAAAAACATCGAGAACTATACTAAAGCAATATTTAAAACTCCTTTTCCCAACTATGTTGGAGTCAGCTTCCAGTCTAACCGGATGCAGCTGAATACTAGTATTTTAACGAGAACGTGAACGGGCTTTCCGAGGCACAGAGGTGTCTCGGTATGTAAAGAGGGTCACCCATCCACGGACCAACCCCGGCAACCGTAGCTTAACCTGAAGGATCAACCCGTGCGACTGTTATTGCTTAGCCACGAGCTCCTCGTGCTCAAGTTCCTACAATTTTTTAAAAGGTGACACCAATTTTAATCCCGCATTTAGACACTAGTTTCACGTGTTAGCCCCAATTATGCGATCACGCGTGTAAGTAAATATGCTTAGCAAATACGTTGTTACATTAATTAAGCCTTGTGTTAACAAGATAGACAGGGAGTCGACACATTTTGTATTGGATCATTAAGTTCCCTTCAAAATGGTTGAGCTAAATGTTGCTGATCCATGCGTCATGTTCGTGAACGAGCGCCGTCAGTAGGGACTGGTCATCTCTTAGCTGCCACGGTTTATTTTAATTTATTGAAATTTTTGAATTGTTTTTGTTTTTATATTTTTATTACGGACGCTTTTAACGTGCACGTCTTTCTACATTGTTCTCACATGTATAATTTTAACACGAATGATGTAACCAATATTTTGTAACAATATTTTGATTTAAAAGAGTGTCCGTGGAGTTTCTTGCCCATTGTTCTCCATAGGTACCCTACTACGCTTTGGAATGGGCAACTAGCTTCATTTTTCTGACTGACCGACCCCTTGACAATTCAAAAGTACCTGTAATTGGTTTATTTGAAATAAATGTTTTGAGTTTGAGTTTGATATTTTTTTTTTCGTTATCGTGGCTAAATAATAACAGCAGCACTGGTCGATTGAAGGTTAAGCTAGGCTTGCCGCGGTCGGTTCGTGGATGGGTGACCATTCACTTCATATCGAGACCCTTCAGTGCCTCGAAAAGTACGTTAAGCCGTTGGTCCCGACTGTCATTCGTAAATCTTTGACAGTTGTTACGGGCAGTCAGAAGCCCAAAAGTCTGACAACCAGTCTTAACAAGGGGTATCGTGCGCCTGATGATAAGGACCATCACAGGTCACTGCTCGCTAAACAAACACTTCCATACAATAGGCATAACGGACAGTCCTCTGTGCAGGGCGTGCGTGGAGGCTGAAGAAACCGTCGCGCACGTGCTCTTCGAATGCACAGGTGTTATTCATATTAGAACAGAAACCCTAGAGGTCACCCAGATCTTTCACTGATGTTCTGAACAGACCAGGAGTTTTAATTAATTTCTGGAGGGAGGTAGGCTGGTTGGAATAACCACCAAACGGCCGCCATGGCCCACGCACAATGGTCCACCTGACGGACTAAGTGCGGAAACCAAACCCCATAACATAAGGGGTATCGTGTTAACTAATAACTGGATTGTGGAGGTCAGAGGCAGTCGCTCCATGTAAAATACTAGTATTCAGCTGCATTCGGTTAGACTGGAAGCCGACTCCAACATAGTTGGGACAAGGTTAGGCAGACTGAGATTGCCAGTTATGCAGTTATTCGCATAAATTCTTAACTTGGATTTACGATAATCTTCCCGATTCAACCTTGATCTTCCCTATGACGTAAATCCGAAGTGTTCGGTACTCAATTATTTTCTCTTTTCAGATCGAAGATACAAGTCATCGGAAAGGTGGCGGGGGGACATTTTTAGTGCCGATGAACGGTGGTATTTGGACGATGTGCGTGTCTCTTGAAGGTAGTTCTTCAAATTTTTACACAGAATACTTTAAAATATAAAAGGGATTGTACATTTAATGCATGTTTTTTGTTTCAGAGGAAGAGGTGTCGATATTGTCCCGGGCTGGTTTCCCCTCGCAGCCGGTATGCACAAATTATTTAGCAAACAGTGAGGATGAGGAGCCCCGAGCTGATTGGCAGCATCGTAAGTAATTTGTGGAAAAAATCTTGTTTATTTGTAAAAGTAGGTATTTCTCGTCAAAACAAAAGCCCACCCAGCACTCGCAAATAATGAAAAAAAAAACAACTAATTTAACATTTAAACGCTCCATAAAGCTGTCATAATTATCCTTTCACGATAATAAAACCAGTGTTCATTATGAAAACTAGATGTTAAAATATTCAACGGCGATAAGTCAAGGTATGCATAAACAACGCCCTTTTCATCCCTCAGTGATTCCACCTTGGAGAACCATTTGCTTTCGGCCAAGTTCATTTATCAACGTGTTTTGCGAGTAGGTACCTACAAGAAAAAGTTTACGGAAAATACATTTGTAAATCCTTCTTTTTCTGGCAGGCTGCTTTCGTTGAAAGAAAGGAATTTGTGATATACCTACCTACCTAAGTTGTGCCCACGCTCCGTTCCTGAGCAATTTTTTTCAACGTTGCGCATTATAAAATTTTACAAGTACGACGGTACTTTAAACGGGTTCTAAAGTTTCCTTGCCTTCTGCCCTTTGCAGAATTTGAAAACCAAAGAGACAGCTGGCAGGTACGAAAGGTTTTACTATCTAAAGCCAATTCCGTTGTCAACTCACTTTTTCATAAAAATGTTTACGTACCTAAAATAAAAGTTGTGTCCGCGGTTGTGTCTAAGTAATTCGATAAAAAGAGACTTCATCAACACATTCAGAAGTGGCTCGACGTTCTTTGAAAGTTTAATGAACGTTTTCAGCTGCAAAAATCACATTTCTGTCCCATATTCAAACTAAAAATTAATCAAGCTGCGATATTTTTAGCCAGTTCGACGCGGTAATTTATATTTTATTTTTCTGCAGCGGCGTTAATCGTCGCTCTAACCCTTTACGTGTTAAAAGAGGCCGTGGCCCCGTAAATATTTGAATATCTAATATTATATTTATGTACCACTACAAGATCGGGTTTCACGAGATTAATTGAATTTCTGTAAGTACATAAATATATTTGGAATCTAAAGTCCTTGATGGCTGTTGAACGAATAAGAGCTAAAACTTACTTGGAACTTTGAGGGAACTTGGAATACTTTAACTACCTACTCTACGAATACCTTCTGTTTTCTGGAAGTCTCAAGCTTCAGGCGAGTCGTCAGACATTACATTTAAGCACCCTTAAAAAGGTTTAGAAGCCGGAAGGTAGGAATTAGAAACGTGTCTGGATTCTTAGAGTCAGACCGCAAAAGTCATGCTCATGGCGTATTTAAGTCCACAGTCCGTAAGAGATGTGCACTTGTGCAGCATTAAATTAAGTTTAAAATGTAGCTGAACAGCTGCAAGCTGAGCAGTGATGGCCCAGTGGTAACGGCCGCGATTAACGAGTTATAGGTTCGAACCCTGATAGGCGCTTTAATTTGTGTAAATTATTTAATCACCACTGCTCACCAAACGGTGAAGGAAAACATCGTAACGAAACCGGCATGTCCTAAAACCAAAAATTCGAAAACAAGTGACATCTACCATTGACGGGGTCCGCTAGGGCCGATGCCTGCCGGGGTTGCGAATAAGGCCGAAAAGGACATCGTGGCCCCCGGCAAGATGGCAACTGAAGGAACACGAGTGGGTTTTAGTCAGTAAGAGTCTGACACGCCCTCCCGCTCCACCCAGAGCGGGAGAAGTTATTTGATAATTTCCAACCCAAAAAAATATATTGACATCTACCAACCCGCACTGGGCCCGCGTGGTGGATAACGGCCCACTCCCTCTCACTGAGAGAAGGCCTGTGTCCCAGCAGTGGGAACATTATAGGCTTGTTATGTATGTATGTATGTAGCTGAACTTTTCTTTCAGGTATGCAGAATCTATCCATATCATGCGCCCTAGTCTGCCTGATAGTGCTAGGCAGCGCCGCTTTGGTTGGCGCGTTTGGTATCTGCAAGCATCAGATCAGCGCTGTACTTATTACTGGCGTCATGTATCTATTAGCTGGTACGTATAAGAAGCCCATGTGAAAGTATTCGGCGGACCCCATGTACAGTTTGAGTACTTGATGCGGCAAACCCAAATGTCCTTTCTTTAGTATTGTTCGTCGAGTCATCCGATCTCCTTATTTTTTGAGTTGAAACACATGCGTGCACTGACACTAATGTACATGGTCCTCACATGACCTGACCAGTGTCTGGACTTTAAAAGAGACTGTGACCTCTGAGTTTGTTTCGGTGTTTCTTCTCAAGAGTCGGATAGGAAACACCGACCTCATCTAGTTTCTCAAATATTATTGACGTGTCAAAGTGTTTGTATAAAGCTAGGTACTTAGAGACGGAAACCTTCTTCTTTTTTCTTTTTCATGTAATTAGTGACTAACCAGTAAATACCCTAATTGCATAATACATGATCAATCACAATTTGTTTCAATTTGAAATAGATTGCTAATCCGTTACCTACTTCATAGTAAGCTGGAAAAAAATCTGCTCAACAACGTAAATAACGCCATGAATGTTGTTGAACTGTCAAAATGAAACAAATTAGGCATAATCGTTTACGAAAATAAGTTACGCAATTAGGGTACTGGTGTCAGAGTTTTTCTGCCACCCATGGGCCTCTGACTTGGCTTCACATGCCGTCGAGAACTTACGCAACTAAACATCATTTATATTTTGTCAGTCAGCTCAGTCACTAATGGCCAGCTAATCTTTTTACCACGAAAGCTAATTTCGAAAAGTTCGAGTCCCTACTCTAAAAGATGAAAATTATTCCCGCAGATCGTTTCACTGGTGCCGATTCCCTTGTTCACAAACGAAACTAAATTTAAGTTCAGTGCATCTTTTTCTTTCTATTTCATTAAGAAAAGGACAGAAGATAAATTTTAGTTTAATCCTGTCAAATTAATCAGTGCTTAATGTAAATTGACGTAATTTTAGTAGGCAAGTTTTTAATCACGTCTAAACTTGTATGGAGTAGTGACAGGCGCTGATTAATTTGACAGGACTAAACTAAAATTAATCTTATGTCCTTTTCTTAATGAAATAGAAAGAAAAAGATGCACTGTAGGTACTTAAATTTAGTTTAGTTTGTGTACAAGGGAATCGGCACAAATGGCTCCGTTTCGCATTAGATTTGTAAATTGGATGGTAATCCTACCGTCGGATCGTCGTCAAAGCCGATCAATTGGCTTCTGAGAATTGCAAACTCACTTTATTGAAGTGGTAGATATTATTTCTTAGATCATAAGTGTGTAGATATCTAAACCCCAGTTTCTGAAAAGCTGCAATCAGTCAACGTA
The DNA here is from genome assembly GCA_963680765.1 of Agrochola lychnidis. NCBI lineage: Eukaryota > Metazoa > Arthropoda > Insecta > Lepidoptera > Noctuidae > Agrochola > Agrochola lychnidis. The sequence continues at coordinate 20,394,995 of OY796853.1, forward strand.
AAAACCTTACGGACTGTCAGAAACCAGTACCCTAATTGCGAAATGCACGATCAATCACAATTTGTTTTGATTTGAAACAGATTGCTAATCCATTGCTTCATAAGTTGGAAAAAAATCTGCTCAACATCGTAAATAACGCAATGAATGTTGTTGAACTGTCAAAATGAAACAAAATAGGCATAATTGTTTACGAAAATAAGTTACGCAATTAGGGTACCTACGGGTCTTGTTCTCCAAGTTTATTATCAAATGTAAAAAAACTCACTTTTGCTTCCAGGTCTGTTCGCCATGTTCACACTAATGATAATCCACTTCAAACGCGTTCAACGCGTGTCGGCTCGCGGGTCATCTCACGCAGACGGCACCGGGGACGGGGTGGTGGGCCCGCGCGGACCCGCACTGTCCCTTTTATCAGCGAGAGAGTTCTCCACCGCTTGGTCTCTCGAACTCGGCTGGGGAGGAGTCGCCCTAGCAACAACAACATCCCTACTCTGGATACTACTCTCAAAAATCATGAGATACAACCCTATATCCGCTATGCTGTTGTTAATGTAATCGTGTTCCATCTGAAATCTTCCCTAGAATTTAATTTCTTACAAATGACTAGTCAATTACCAATTTTAAGGTTTTGAAATGTTGGTTAGCAGGCGTAGCCGTGCAGGGAAGATCTCATTTGATGTTTATTTTATAAATAGTTACCTACTACCTAAGCATTTTAAAAAGAACAATTCATAGAGATATTATTTGCTACATACTCCAAGGCTTTGTAGAAAATTGTACCTATTTCAGACCCATTTCGTGACCTTTTTAAATTCCTAACTACGAATACGAACCTTACTTTTTCTCCAACGTTACGCTTTGAATTTGAATAAGCTTTAGATAATCGCCGAGCTTGCTGCCGTCCATTGCTATTAATGTTATTGTTATACTTCTCCTTTCCAAAATTATACTTTTTACGTATATCACGACCTACCTAATAGGTATTGCTATCTACTTTAAAATTATACAATGTTACGAACTTACAAATAAACGTTTTAAATATTTTAGGTATTCGCTCTACGAACTTATTCTCCAGAAATACGAATTAGACGCTTTCGTAGTCAGTAAAGTTCTTTACAGTAAAATAATTCAAGATGACTTTAATGTTCGAGATATCAGCTCCCGGCCTAACGTTTAAATATTTCAATATCTCACTGTTGGTAGTTGTAGACACAAAGATTTATAAACAAAAATAGTTACAGATATAATTAAAACAGTAATTTTAAAGCTACATATTATTTAAAAAATAATATTAGTGTTTAAAGAGTTATGGTGCTTTGAGTATCAAAAATATTATTTGATTTAATTGAGTATGTAATAAATTAATATTAAGTTTTCCCTCTGTGTCGTTATTAAACACGAAACGAGAACCCTCTATTATAGAAATACGAATTAAATTGGAACTTGTCATTCCGATATTTATTAAATAATTAATATATAAAATACCTACATATAAACTGGAATCAACCAAACTAGCATTTACTTACGCACATTTTCTTTCTAAGACTTTTAATTATTTTAGTTTAAATTATATGCATATTAAGCTAAGTCTAGGCCTTAAAGCCAGTTAGTTACCAAATGCGATAAGTTAAAATAAGCCCGAAATAATAATATCGTAGATCGAAAGTGGGCCTACCTTTTAAAATGGTTTGTATTACGAGATTATGTACCATCGGGGTAACGCATATCTAAGCAATTTGAAAACAAAATCCTGTGCACACGACCCTTTTTTTTTTAGGTAAGCGTTACTATAGCGGCCGAGCGCTGCAAGCAAGAATAGTCCTTACGGTGTACAGATATGCGTTTCTTCGATAGTACCTAATGAGGGTTTTAATGAAAATTCACGCCACCAGTTGGCGCCACTTTGACAAGAGGTCTGCTATTTCGACAATGAATATAAAATATATGATGACGTTCATCATTCGTGTCATTCATTCGTTCATCATTCAGTCACCACTAAAAAAATACAGGCGCTTTGACACTTTTGACAGAAGGACCTGACGTCTCAGTGCTGCCACCTAGTGAACGTCATTTCAGAAAACCCTCATTGTACAAAATGCATGAAAATGTTTATTAAAAAATTATATAGTTTATTTTAAAAATAACCTATTTATGTATAAGCAATGCAATTGCTGATGTAAAATATTACAACTATGCTTAAAAGCACATTTTGTAAAGAAGCATCGTTCCCATTGTGATGTCGGTTCATTTCAATGAATGTTGTTCGTTCGGTGTTTTTGTTAATTGTTCTTTTATACTTTGAATGCATAAAGCAATATATTTATTTTGTTAAATAAAATTTTGTTTTATTTTTCCAATTCTACAGTGCAGCAGTGATGATGATGACTCTCCCAAAAATCTTGACAATGAAAAGTTAAAAGCGTTTATTCTGAAAGTGGGCAACGCCGCAAATAGATGTCAAATATTTCGCTGTTTTGATTAATTTAGCCATATCAATGAATTTGGCAATATTACTGTATGGAAATAAGAAATGTGGCTAATAACTAGTTCCCTAGAATATTAATAATGAATTGCAATTATAACACTGAATTTGATGTTCTAATAATTTTAGGTGTAAAAAAGACATTTGGAAAGTTTCCAAATACTTTTTTTTTTATCTAAAACTAAATATTCGGTATTACGATATTAAATAATCAATATTTTAGTTCTCTAGTTAGCCACATTTCTTAATTTCATACAGTAATATTGCTAAATTAATCAAAACAGGTAAATATTTGACAGCTATTTACGACGTTGCCAACTATTAGGATAAACCCCCTTATGAAGTAAGCATTGAGTATTAATAACAAAAAAAAGTTATTTTAAGAAACAGTGTTTATTTTCATAATAACAGCTTAACCTATATTTACAAAACGTTTTATCTCCGAAAATATCTATGACTTTATAAAACACAGTCAAATAAATATTTGTTTTTATTAAACAAAAAGCTAAACCTACAGATCCTTATTGGTTATCGAAACCGTAATAAAAGCAGGTCACATCACTAATCTTCAATTTATTACACCATTGAATATGTCGTAAGACCCGTTGTACACACACGTTTTTTTGCCGTAAAAAAGTACGGCTGATTCGCCGTGTGTAGGCACGGTTTTCCTGTTGTATGGATCACTAGGGAAGTCGCCGTCACCGTATACCATACGCCGTGGCATATACCGGGTGTTTTTTTTTACCATCTCGAAATTTTAACAGGCTGTTCTACCCATGAATATAAACAACTTTCACTATGGGAGCAACTCTGAAATCATGAAAAAAAAATCGGCTGTTTATACAAAAGTTCAATACCTACTTGACCAAAATGTATGAAACAGCTGATTTTTTTTTTCGTGATTTCAGAATTGCTCCCATAGTGAAAGTTGTTTATATTCATGGGTAGAACACCCTGTAAAAATTTCGAGACGGTAAAAAAAATCATCCGGTAGAAGCTTACACAATTATTCTGCGGTGCGACTACCGCGCCGTACCGTAAAGAAACCATGCTGTGTACAACGGGCCTAAGCATTTAAAAATAAGTGCCTCTAATGACATAATTCCGAAGGTAAACGACAATAGACCCTATTACTTTAAACTTTCCTATATTTTTAATAAAAAGTCGTGATTATTGACTTAATTAATCATCGTCCTTTAGTAATTGGTCTTCTATATCAAAGTCCTCGGCCTTCCGTTTCTTAGGCCGCGGTCGCTTGCCAGTAACCATTTCCATTTTCACCTTTTTGGACTGTTTCTTCTTTTCTTTTAGCTGAAGTTTCCTCTTGGCCGCCTTCTCTGGATTGTTTACTTTTTCTTGTAGGAGTAACTGGAAAATTATAATAATATTTAGTAATGAGACGAGATAAGCTACATATTACGCGCTTTTCTATGGTTAAAAGTACACTTAGAGCAGACTTTACAAGACAACATTTAAGAACATAACCCTGTCTTTGCTGTCGTGTCTGCTAAGTTTTCAACGACTATCGACACCCAAATGGCTGCATTGCCTTAACACACTACGGAAAAACTATTCGAGAAAATTTGTAAAACATAACTGTTTGAATGCGTACATTTTCTTATTAACAGTATAACCTACACAGACTCATATAAGGCGATAAAATAGAGGTCAAATCGTGGCGACCATCCTACTTCCTACTATCCTACTAATCTTACTCCTACTATATATTATCTTATATATAAAATTCTCGTGTCACAATGTTAGTTACCTTACTCCTCCGAAACGGCTTTACTGATTTTTACCAAATTTTATATGCATATTCAGTAAGTCTGAGAATCGGCTTCTATCTATTTTTCATACCCCTAAGTGATAAGGGTTGTCCACCCCAAACAAATAATTGGCAAAACAACGTTCGCCGGGGTCAGCTAGTATAATATAATATTATATTTATATTTTAAATAAATATTAAAAATACGAAAGTTTGTGAGGATGGATGGATGTTTGTTACTCTTTCACGCAAAAACTACTGAACGGATTTAGATGAAATTTGGCACACAGTTTATAACCTGGATTAACACAGAATACTTTTTATCCCGATATTCCCACGGGATCGAGACTTATGCGGGTGAAGCCGCGGGGCGCTGCTAGTTAGTTATAACTCTTTGAAAAAATCGAATAGGTGTGTCCAAACATAAAGCGGCAATCGAGAGCGGCTGCCGCGCGTAAACGCAAATATTCGTCGGTTTAGTCCTAATTAGAGCGCAGCAGAAATGTGTCCAGCAAACGCCGCGTGTTGCTGCCGTGACGCTCAATGTTTGGACACACCTTTAACAGCGAAAATACAAACAAAAACGTATACAAACCTTTTTCCTCTCAGCCCTCTTTATATTCAACTTCATCTGTGCCTCAGCAACGAGTTTGCTATACTCTATCTCCCCTATCTTCCTTCGTAACTTCTTGCCCAGCCTGCCAGCCAGTTGTTTAGCAGCGGTTGCCGGAGATGCCGCGTCGCCCGTCGACAGCTCCCGGACTATCGGCGGGAGAATCACGTCCAGGATTTTATTTACGTCTTCGTTTTCTAAGGAACTGATGACGTGCGTCCACATTGTGAATATTGATGTTCTCTGTGGAAATTAAAGATTTTATGTCAGATGCGGATGGGTAAACAGGGGCCCAAGTCTGCTATTTTTATAAATTCGTCATTTCAACACGTTCCCATTGTCATTTTGCTAAAAGTTCATAATCTGCTAAATTCATAATGGTCGATCACTGGTCGGTCAATGGTCTCGTAATAGAATTGTGTTATAATGGCATTGTCGTACAATACGACCAATGATACCGCCTAAGTCAGTCATTCATTTGTCATTATGTACGAGATTACCAATAAGTGCCATTTCTTTCAATGGAGTGTCAGTGGCTGACCATTGGAAAGTCATAATGACGCCATTATATTAGTAGATTACCAAACTTGTCAAAATCAACCATTATGAAATCAATGATAGACCATTCTGACACTATTGTAATAGCAGACTTGAGGCCCTGGACGTGAATTTTAATACATTTCAGTATGCATTAAAATAGCTTCCCACGTCCTGCTATGGGCTGAGCCGATTAGAGAGAAGATTTCTTCGTTTCCTGCCATGCAGACAGTTAGGTTAGAAACTCCAAAACCAGCTAGCATAGTCCAGTACCCTAATTAGGTAATACACGAGCAATCTGAATCGTTTTGAGACAGATTGCTAATCCATTGCTTCATAAGTTCGAAAAAAAAAAATTTGCTCAACAACGAAAATAACGTAATGAATGTTGTTGAAATGTCAAAATGAAACAGATTTGTCGTAATCGTTTACGAAAATATGTTACGTAATTAGATAGCAGGTTTTTTCACGATGTTTTTTCACCAATGTCAGTAATGTCCAATATCAACTCAGAAAGTACGTATACCTATATATGAATATAATTTACTTACAATATCCATATTACTAGGTGCTCTGGCTACTTCAACGTTGATAGCTCTCCTCAGTTTGAACAGGATCCAACGGATGTTCATCCGACTTCCCCCCTCAGCGTCTTCGCCATCTGCCTGAGTCTTCTTGTTGAGCTTGTAACTTGACATCGAGTGCACCAGTTTCAATATTACGAATAACACTGCTGTTGTCTGCAAATATAAATTTTAAAAATATTAAAATAACTAATATTGACTGCCTTGTTGGTCTAGTGGTTGAAGTGCTACTGCTCATCATGAGGTCTTGGGTTCGATTCCCTGGTCGGGTAAAGTATTATTCGATTTTTCTTTTTTTTTTTACTATACCAATGTATCATTTCTTTCTTTTTTAGGGTTCCGTAGTAAACAAGGAACCCTTATAGTTTCGTCATGTCCGTCTGTCTGTCCGCGGTCTAGCTCCGAGACCATTAGTACTACTAGAAAGCTGTAATTTGGCATAGGTATACATATTAATTATGCCGACAAAGTGGTACAACAAAATTATGAAAAACATTTTTTTTAGGGTACCTCTCCTACACGTAGTGTTTTTTTTTAAACCATGGTATCCTGTTGAAAGGTCCTTCAAAAACATTGTGAGTTTGTTAAAACCATTTTTGGATTCAAGGATCCGTTTGCGAAATATTAAGCTTTAAAGTGCTAATTTTTGTTAGAGTCAAGTGTGCCCCCCCCCTGCCAGCTAAATGGTTGGTTTTGGATGTGTGAAAAAATCACAGCAGTAGTTTATATAACGAAATTAAAAGGAAAACTATCACAGCTAAGTAGGTTTTACAAGTTAACGAGTAATAATCGATCAATTTAACTTTGCAGTTGCAAAAACATGTTTTCCCATACATTCCGTATGGGAGAACATATTTTTCAACTACATAGTTAAGTTTGTTTTTGGGATAAATTCATCCCAACTACGGAACCCTTCATTGTGCGTGGTCCGACACGCACTTGGCCGGTTTTTTATTTAGCATATAAGCGATTTGGTGTTCATATAATGTGAGCTTATTTTGTATTTCAAATAAATAAACTAAAAGTAAAAACATTCTCCTCACCTGTTCAACCATTTCCTTCGAAGCTCCAGTGGTGTACTGCGCACACAGATCCAACACCAGACTCCTCAGCACATCTTCCGTGTCATCATAAATAAAACCTCTATCACTCTCTAACTTCTTTTTCACAATACCATCCAACTCTTCAGCGTCAACGACAGATAACAACTGCTCGAGTACCTTAGCAGATTTCAATCTCACCCACGAATGGGGGTAGGCCAGCAACGCTTTACATTGCTGCGCTATCTCGTCAAATTCATTCACGTACTTCTTATTATTCAAAGAAGACGCGCAATGGACCGTAATTTTTTCTATAAGGTTTAATATCTGTATTAAACTGTGGTCTTTTTCTTTCTGTTTGTCTTCATCAGTCTTTTCCTCTGATTGGTCCAGTTTTATTTTGACGAATCTGCCTTCAGTGATGTCGTTGCTTAGTAAAAGGATTTTTCCACTGACTAGTGAAAGGACAGTGTTGAGTCGAGTCTTGAAGTCGTCTTTTTCTACGTTTACGAAGCGTGTGCTCAGTTGAGCCGCTAATTCAAAGTGCACTGGCTGTGGAGGCGGAAACAGTGTTAATAAGTAAACTTAAAAACTTGGTAAGTTGGTTAATACCACCAATATCGCAGAATCGCTTCTTACATGATTGTAAGAAGTGATTCTTAGTATCGATAAAACAGGTATAGTTGAACAACAGCCGATTTTTTTGTAATACAAAGAATATGTTGCCTCGGTTGGGTTTGCATTATTTTAAAACATTTACAAACGGATAGTATAATGTAAGTCTATAAAATACTCCTGCATTTATTTTATTAAAATTAACCTCTTCATGCACAGACACGACACATCACTGTCAAAATTCAACAAAATCTATAGAAAATTACACTTGCCTGATTATCCTGAAAGAACGTCATCACCAGATCAAAGAGTTTGTTCCTCTCCTGTAGAGGGAACCTCTTCAACATGGCCTCTATGCAGCTTGCGGCGGAGGCGCGACATTCAGGCGCGCTGTCGTTGAGCATGCTCGCGCCCAGTGCGAGCATGAGGTGGGCTCCGTGCTTTGATAGTTGTACCTATAATATCAGAATAGTATGCTTAAAATTTGGTAACTATGGTTTGACAGACTGTACAGGGTGGCAGTGACATCGACGCGAAAACTGTTACCATGGATTCAGTACATGATTCTGAACCCTGCTGCGTTAAAAAAAATCTGCTGTTTCATACATTTTGACCGTGTAGATATTGCACTTTTCTTAAAACAGCAGATTTCTTTTTAAATATCCGACGAAAAATTTCCACAGAAGGTGTTCAGAATTATGTACTGAATCCATGGTAACAGTTTTCGCGTCAATGTCCCTGGCACCCTGCAGTAGTCCAGAGTTCTGACGGGTGCAAAAAATGGAGGAAGGGCTTTGTAAGTGACAATAGCTTCTCTGAGCAAGTTGCGCAGTCAGCCTACTAAACCTTTTGATGGTGTTGCCTTTTGGAATCAAAGATCTACAATGCTCAGAGTTAATCTAAAAATTAAAGGGTCATACATACCGTATCCGGTTGTCTGTTAAAGTTACTTTATCTGTCTATGTAAATTATCTTTTGTGAGAATAATAATCTCTTTTTCTTCTTACGATCGGCATGTTTTTTATTCATAACCCAACAACATGAATAATTAATTTCCTTTGTTTAAAGCTTTTTAATGCCTTAGAATATCAATATTAAATTGTGAGTGGATTACTCACAAAGGGGCACTCAAATTCTAGAACAGACAAGAAATATACAATACTCAAATGACTTACCACAAGTAACTTATTAATGATCATCTCTAGGAACTTCAGTGAAGACTCTCTACCATGCTGCAGTTCGTAGTTAAGCTGTGACACAAAGAAGTCGATGTACTTCTCCAGCCGTTTTCCAGGAGAGTAGTGCGTTATGTAGTTAACGAATATCACACGAGCTTCCTCACTGAAAGAATAACCTTCAATTATACTCGATAATCATTTCGAATTATCTATACTTATTTAATACTATACAAGATTATTTTTAGATTGCGAGATAAAACAAAAACGGTCCCAGAATTGAGCCCTGAGGCACTCACTAAAACTAATGTCAGAAAAAATGTTGTGCCACATATTTTTACTTCTTGCTAGCTTAATCGCAGATAAGATAACACGAGCACAAATTCTTTCCCCCAGATTCCGCAAACGTTCAGCTTACAAATAAAGGAATTGTGATGAACGCAGTCGAACAGATCACTAAAAATACCAACCGTATATTGTAATTTGTAAGTTCTGCCAGTCATATAAAAAGCCAAAGTAGTTTCTTATCGTGACTATACACCATACATGCATGCAAGTAATACATGTAATTTGTTATGGAGTACAATAAAAAGTATTCTATCTATATACTTATAGAACTAAAAGGATATCAAAAGCTACTTACCGAGATCTAGCCGACTGGCTTAGTATACATATCTTGGATACTTTCTCCATAACTTCGTGCAGTTCATTGGATACTAGTCTAGCTTCTAATATAGCTTTCAACAGAGAGAATGAGTTTGATTGCTTCTCGTCATTCTGACAGTCTTCTTCCGCATACAATAGGAGGGTTTTTAGTTGGTCAGCCTCTAGTTTATAGTATTTAACGTTGCGTACTAGTACTGTTACCGCCTGGAAACACAAAATAAGTATCAGTTGTAATTTGATGTATATTAGTTTATAAATGATTGATCACCAGTTTTCAATCTGTTCTTATCTCAGATAATTATTTAAAGGGTTAAGTAATGGCTAAATGGCAACACAAAACTGAGATTTGACCGCTGAATATTAAAAGGACTGGAAATATTTTTTTTTTAAATATTACCTTAAAAGCAGTCCTAACTAAATGGAAGTTATCGTTCTGTTTACTAATTTCAAACGTTGCGTACTTATGCAGCGTCAAGAATATCGACTTCACAATATCTTGAACCATTTCTTCTAACGTTGGTGTGCTTACTCTTATCGTCCACAAAGTAGCTATACACTTCATCGCAACCGTCGACACCTTTACATGGTCACTTTTCAACGCATCAACTAGTAAAGGAATAAGAGGGTCTACAAACGCCCGACAGTCCATTCTTGGGACTTTCTCTCTTTTGAGGATCACGTACAGAATATTCAAACTGAATTCAACCAAAACGTGAGCATTTGCTTTCCCGGAAGTTTTAACATTTTTTGCTTGGGATTCCTTGTTACGTTTCGGCGTTTCAGCAATTAGGAAGCAATCTGGTTTCGCTCTAAGCATTTTCTCTCTTTGCTTTTCAGTTATTTGTCTCTTTGGAGCACCTAAAACGAATTCTGGTATACTCTCAGAGGCAACTCCATGTAAGAATATGAATAGAGATTCGATATCTATAAACTTATTAGTTACTAGTCCACTTGTAATGTGCATTAGAGCTTCCTGAACTTTTAATACAATCTTCTTCGAATGATGCTTTTGGAGAACATCTTTGAAAGGTATAATTAGATTTATCAGGCACTGCTCAGTTATGTTTTGGGACACTATCATAAGTGTTACGTAACTTTTCTTGCTGGGTTTTGCTTCTGGTGTCTTATAGTGAAGTTTGTCGACTTCTTTCTCTTCCGACAATGCTCCAAAAAGATCATTAGTGCAAACATCGAGTATGTAATCAAGATTTTCGTTCAGATCTCCAGGTTTAAATTCCGCTTTCAAAGCGTCTAGAACTGTATGTATTGTGGCGACTAAGACATGAACTTGGTATCCTCTGGTCAGCAACAAAGTCAAGTGTTCCAGTAGAACTCCTAAATACGAGGTTCCAACAGTTAGCATAATCTTCTTAACAATATCACGCGCAGTTATCCTAACTTGCTTTAGAGGTGATTTTAGAAACGAGCAGAGTTTTATGATGATTCTAAAAAAGAAAAAAATAGACAACGTAAATAATAGTTGAAATCTATCGAATTTACGAAAGATTTGGTTGATATTCGGAAAACTGAAAGGAATGTAAGTTCAGAACAGATTGAGATAATTGATATTTGGGACATAATTTGATAGAATATACATTGTTTTAAATTAACTTACCCAGGCAGCTGATGTTTAAGCAGATCGCCGGGCAATCTCTGCAACAACTTGACGAGCGCCAGAGCTATTGGTACCCGAAGCATGTCCTCTTGCTGACGATCGAAACCGGTTTTACGACGATTCACCTTATGGGACTCTTCGTGTTCCGTCATTTTTCCGATAGCACTACAGAAATAAACAAAATACAAATGACTGTTTTTTTGTTCATATACAGATAGCACAATATATTTTGGCAACAATATGACTTACCGGTTTAATTGTGGTAACAATCCAGCCGACAAAGATTTAATAATTCTTTTAGCTACAGACGGTGACACGTCTGTTACTCTCTCAAACGCAGGGACGTTGGTAACCTCTTTACTTGGTTCTTCATCCGCTGCTTCGTCATCTGCTGCCTTTAATTCACTCTCTTCATCTAAATCTAAATTTTCTTTTATTTCTGATTCTTCTTGCTTATCGTCTTCTTCTATTATCTCTTTTGTATTTTCTACATTTTCTTTATTCTCCGAACTTCCCTTAGCCATTTTAAACTTATGCACATTTGTGATCAGTGCTTTTGGCAGGTCAATATTCTTTACTTTTGAGAAATCAAAATGGAAAGCGTCAATAATTCCAACCAATATTCGAGTCAACTGTTTTTGGTGTTCGGAAGAATGTCGCATTTTATTCAAGTAAAGTTTGAGTATAACTTCGTAATGATACCAAGGCAGCAATCTACAGCATGTAGAAACGACCTCTATACACGCATCTATCAAAGTGTTTTTATCAGTATAGTTATCATCACAAATATACATTGATGCTAGTGGTAAAATAAAGTTAGTTAAAGTCCTAGGAGTAGGGCATTTCGTCATCTTTCTGGCAACTTTGCAGAATTTCAGCAGCGCTCTCACACGCCTGTGCATTTGAAGATGGCACATGTTATCAAAGAAATCTACTTCTCTATCTTCTTTATTAATGAAATGAGCTAAATCGGATATTACTACGTCTGCATCAGGGCATTCTCTTGCTAATTCTCCTAGTAAGTTGATGCATTCATTTCTCAACAACTCATTTTTGGTATCTCGTATACCAGTGGAAATTAGGGATAAGACGGTATCCCTTACTAAGAATTGGCCATCAGTTGTTGATCTGTATTTCATGAGAAGTTTTGGCAGAATCCGTTTCAAACACAGGCCAGCACTGTCACGCAGACCAATATCTTTCTCAGTACGAATAAAGTAGAAGCAATTGTTGACAATAAGTATTGCAAGGTCTACATCAATTTCGTCCTTTTCTAGTAACTGATATATTTCTTTGTACGCGTCTATTCTTCGGTCAAAATCTGGCTGTTCGATCCATCTCTTGTTAAAAGCATTCATTTCTGCTACCATGTTAGCCATTCTAGTAAGTATATCTTTATTTTTAGGTGCACTTTCAGCTATCGACGAAAGTAATTTCATCAGCAATTTTCTAACCTCTACAGGACCAACTTTGTTGAACAAAACGGCTATATTCTTTATGTATGCTTGTGGATTTGTGCTGTGTCCTAGCAAATTTATAATTGTGTTCACAGCATGTTCCATATTTTCTTCCGCCATGTTCATACATACTTTCTTCACTAATATCGGTAGCAGTAAATTCAATAGTTCGTCACATAGCTCTGGTGACGCTACTAATTCTGTGATTCTTGAGAGAATCAGCAAATCTCTCTTATTCACAGTGTTAGATTTTGCAGAATTTGCCATTCGTCTTTTCATCACTTCCAATATGCTCGGTATGTGCGGTACCAGAATTTTGCTTCCGAAATTGATACCGGTTACATTTTGAGGAGCTTCAACTGGTAAAACGTTGAAAGATTCTATTCTAGGAATTTCTTTATCTTCTTCATCTTCAGTTAGAGTTATTAATTTTTCGATCATATCTAGTATCATGTTGACCACACCAGAACTTGTTTTAGGCGCTAGCAGAAGTTTGAAAATAGCTGGGAATGGACTAATGGCATCTTTTTCTGAAGAAGTGATTAGCAAAATATAGTATCGGGGATTCTGACACCACGCATTTAGAAGTCTTAATAGTGCCGTTGGACTATGAATACCTTCAATATGTAACTTTGGCATCAAAGGCCAAATCAATGTCTCATACATAACAAACAACTCATCCTTATTCCAAGGATATTTGGTAAATTGTTCAAATAGCTTCCTTGTTGTACCCAAAGCAAGGGTACGAAGGTTTTTCATAACCTTTACATATCCAACATGCACCCTTTCTCCTTGACTTAGGACGACTGCTACCGTAGAACAGATGGCAAAATATACGTTAAAGAGCTGAGACAACACCTCTTCATTCATAGACCCTCCAAAATATTCACGAACAACTTCAAACAGATTCAAAACACTGTGAAGTTTTCCAGGACTAGTAACAAATTTTAAATCTACGTCAGACGCAATTTTTTCAAATATTTCCCGAGGTTTCATATCCAAATACTGTTTGTAGAACGAGAATGCCATTTCAATGAACATTTTAATCTCGTTCTCGTTACAACCTGCCAAATATCGCATTACAAGAGACCGTCGGTTCTGACCACCACCTTTCTTCTCCGCTACAAGTTTCGACGTCATTTTTCCATAGAGTATTCTTAATATTATTGGCACTACATGTTCTCTGTCCTCCGGCTGAATATTTTTGGCATCTACAGTTATTTTGAACAGAGTCAGTTCATCTTTGAACTTCTTCTCATCTACTAAGTTGCACAAATTGCTTTTATATTGTGTAACATTTTTGTTCTTATAGTTTAAAATACAATCTAAAGCATATTTTTGAAGGCCTGGGTTTTTGTGCTTCAAAAATTCCATGTAAAGTTCCCAGAAAACTGGCTCTTTATGCAAAGCTCTTGGGTTCTTAAACTCAGATAGGACTTGCATAATGTTAATGAGAGTTTTAAATACAATCTTTCCAGAAACAGTTTCTTTTGCATCATCTTTTGCATCATCTATTTCTTCAATTATTTCTTCAATGTTCTCTGTATTTTCTTCAAGTTTTTCTTCATCAACCTCCATCTTATTCTCTCGTACTTCCATATCAATTTGTAGAGCATTCATGCTATCATTCCTTCTGTATTCTTCTTCAATGAAGTTCAAGAACAAGACAACGACATCGCGATTCCTCGCTTCACAAACTTGAATACAATTCGTCATAACCTTCAGAATCAAGTTCCTATAATTGTATAAATCTGGTCTCTCAGATATGTTATTGTAATCAGAGTATAATTTTTGAAGGATTTCGAAATTTGTATCGATTTCATCATCGAAATGAAACTGTTTAAGATTTTTCTTTGCGTTTACAAATGAAGATTCAAGAGCTTCATGAAAAGTGGGCCAAAAATCGTCAACACTTAGGGCATTGCCGTAACCCGCAATAAATTCAGTCACGGGTTCCCACAGCAGCTTAAAATTGACGTACAAGACACCCAACATGTAATTTAATGCAAAGAGGTGGAAGTCAGTATCCTTAGCCAAGGCATACTGACTTGTATTGAAAGTCATCTTTTGCAGCATGTTCAACTGAGCTCTGTACTCCTGGATAGATGGTTTTATGGACTCCACTGAGTAACATCTGCTGAAGATTGAAAATTTCTCAACAGTACCCCCCACTTCCACTGTTTTGTTTAGTTCCTCTACATTTTCAAATAACTTGTAAATGTGGGTAGTCAGTAGACGAACCTGAAAACATTTATTTTTTGTAATCAAAATATTTTATGACATATTGATCTATGTAAATGTAAAAGGTAGAAAACTTATATGAAATGCTTACCACATGAAAAGGCGAAGACACATTCGTTTTCAGATACGAATCAACTAGCGATAAATATGGATAAGTCAGTCCATGCTCCTGATCATACGCTGTCAAATACAGGTCAAGAAGATGCAGTGAGCAAAGGTAATTAGGATCCGCAGCACATGGCAGGACCGCAGGCAACAATGTATCAATATCACAAATCTCCTTTAGCTTTTTACAACTTGATATGTGAATAGCACTTTCAAATGCCAATGATAACATGAACAAAACCTTTCTAGCACATCTCGATAGTGCAGTCGTGTCACAATGGAATTTGTTCTCTTTAGGCTGATTCTCCAAGTTATAACTTTTCAATATATCCAACAGTTTTGATATCAGCTGTCCTAACATTTTTACACAATAGCCCACATCGATTTTCTCAACATGCGGCAAGCAGAATAAAACATTTGTAAGTTTAACTGGGTTCTCAACATATTTTTCTATATCTTCAGACAAAACGATTTTAAAATGTTCCATAAAGTTTGGCAGATTCTTCCCAAAGTCTAAGGGATATTTCACCCAGTCAAATAACTTTATACCATTCATAGACAAAGGTGATTTCTTCAAACATATTTTAGTCAGTGTACCCAAACCCTCATTATCAAAATTTGATTGAATAACAAACTTGATGAACGGAGGAAGTATGTGCATATCAAATTGTGAATACTCAATGACATTCTGCACAAAGTTGATGAGTATATTTGGGAATGGTAGAGGCAGTAGAACTTTGACGATAATACCAGCATGTTCTTGAGATAAGGACACGTTTGGTGAGAGGAGTAACACGGCACCAATCTGAGCACAAACTTCTAGAACACTTTCTGAAGACTGTTCACAAATAACTTTTATTAACAGGAGCACAAACTGTGGAGGGTTTGTTAGGTACTTCCCTTGCTGGTGTTCTATGACTTGACCAGCAAGTCTCAGAATATACTCTAGCCCTTTACTTTCCTCATCATCTTCCTTCAAGATTTCTTCAGTAAACTTTATGATACTTGCCCAAAAGACTCCATACTCTTTGTATGAAATACTTTGTAGACTGTCCTCTATTGTTTGTGTCAGCAATTTAAACAATATTTCTTGGTGTTCTTTATTTTCTTTTAGGTATTGAAGAAGTAGAGGCAGGAATGTTTCTATGCAGCTGTGGAATTTACCTGTAACACCTCGAAGTATTTCAAATATAAGATGACCACAGCCAGTGATTGCCTGGAAAAGACATTAGCAGAATTACATGAATGTGCATTGTGCAACATTATAGCATCATGTATGTTTTAATTGTAGTTTTTCTATAATGTAAAAATCTTCTACTGAAGATTTTTGAGGAAATAAATTTAAACTATACTGTAATTATTTGAGAAATACTTACATCATCATTATTCGCCAAATAGTTAAGTAAAAGACTGACAAACTTTTTCTTATCCCTTATATCTCTAGCAACAAAAGCAAAGCTTTCAGCTGCAAAATTATTTATATACTGTGGCTGAGATTCACTCAGTAAAGGAATGATACTCTTTAGAACAACAGCAATATCTTTCTTAAGGTATGGTTTGAGGACTTTGAACAAAAATGCTAGACAGACTAAGGTCCATTCTAGTCTTTCGGCATCCTTGGTGTTTAGCAGTTTTATGAGGATATCCAGAAATCTTGGGAAGTGTGGGTAGAAGTCCTCTCTTAGATCCTTTGCTACTGATACTAGGATTCTGAAAGAAAATTATATTATTAGTTAAATCATAGAAATAAATCTTTAAAAATTCAGTACCGAGCAGAGTTTATTATTATTAACAGTTTGACACTAAATGCCTGCAGATGTAATAACAATACAACTTCTATTGTGTCTTCTTCAGTGTCCTTCAACCGATTAACTATATTTTAGTACTAAGGTTTTAGTTTCCATAATTTATTACACATAATAGTGTTTACAATAAAAATAACACACTTGAAGAATGTTTCAATTCTGTTAAAACTATTTAATAATTAACAAATAAACAAACTTACTCCAGCAATGGTTGTAAGCACAACTGGTCCTCTAGATTCAAATATTTCTCCAATACCTCAACCACTTCATCTTTCTTGTGAACAAGCTGTGGCACAGTAATAATACCAAAGACTTCCTTCCTAAACTTTTTAAAGTTTTCAGTCAAATTGAGCACATGCCATTTCTGTAGTGCCACAAAGAAATGAGTTTCGTTCTCTCCAGGCTGCTGTGCATATGCATGCTCAATGTGATATAGAGCAGCATGACGGATGTCAATAGCATTGATTCGCTCAGCAAAAGGTACAAACTGAAACAAAAAAATTTAAACCTTAATGTAAAAATTTTGCAAAACTAAACTTTTGGTCCAACATCAACATCTACACTTTTATTAAAAAACATTATACTCCTTTTTGGGCAGTTGTGTACAAAGAGAAAAGATTTGTATTTTTAACCGACTTCCAAAAGGAGGAGGTTCTCAATTCGACTGTATGTTGTTTTTTTTTTTTTTTGTATGTTTGTTATGCGATTACTCCGTCAATTATGCATTGATTTTGATGGTTCTTTTTTTGTTTGGTAGATCATACTTCAGAGGTGGTCCCATATAAATTTTATGAACTTTGCTTCGGTAGTTTTTGAGTTAGCTTCAATAATATGTATTTTTTCCTCACTTAGTATGTGGATGATATTATGATAACTTCCTGTCACTGTTATTTACATAGCAGGTAGTGGTATTCGAATTTGTGTGGGGTAGGTATCACAACTAAAAAGTGAAAAATAAAAACTTTTTATAAAAAAAACAACCGACTTCAAAAAAACACTACAAAGTGAAAAATAACTTTAATTTCGGAAGTCGGTGACAAAGAACGAAAATTAAAAACCAAAGACACCGACTTCCGAAATTAAAGTTATTTTTCACTTTGTAGTGTTTTTTTGAAGTCGGCTGTTTTTTTTTTATAAAAAGTTTTTTTGTTTGTTATGAATAATCTCAAAAAGGCCTGTACCGATTTTAAAAATTCTTTCAACAGTCGAATGCTATATTATCACTGAGTAACATAGGCTATAATTTATTAAGATAGCATAAGGGCGCAGCCGCTGAAGAAAGCTAGCAATTAATAAAATAAAATAAAATGTAGTGCTTAAAAAATATGTGATTAAATAGATCACATGATCTTTTATTTAGTTCTTGGATAAGGCCAGAAGGATGATAAATAATAGTTAGGCTAATTTAGGTTGTTCTTAGCATAGTACTTATTAGTAGTTACTTCAATCAATTGAGAAAGGACCAAGAAACTAGAAAATGATGATGAATGTAATTATTGACCATGTATTGATACTCTCACAAACTATTTTCAGCAGATATGTGATACAAAGCGCATAAAATACAATAAACCAGAACAATTTTTAAACAAAATTCGCACTTAACCTAAAACACCAAAATATCAACCTGTTTTAGGACTTACACGGAAAGTATTTGTAGACTTATGTTTAACAGGTTTACTCTTCATCTTGCGTATATTTATTTAAGCTTTCGCCAACTCATTTACTATATAACGCTAGAAAACTGTTGTAAATAAATCCACATGCCTATGAAAGTTTGGCCGCATTCCGACTTACGTCTAAAGTGATAATATCGCGAATCCAACCAAATTTAATAGTCACAAAATATAAGGGTTATTAAGCAATAATTGTGACTTTGCACTTTGGTCGGATTCGCGTTAAAATCACTTTTGGCGTAACTCGGAATGCGGCCTTTGTCGCAAACACATGTCAAATTTTGACATTGGCACTTGGCAGCCTGCCAAAAAATTATGGATGGGTTGACAGTGACGCAGGTGATATAATGTTGCCAGCAATTTTTTTTTAAATTACTTTCCGCTTGCTTTGTGGAACCGTGCCCCTGTACCTTCATAAATCGGAAAAGACTAACAAAATTCCCGTTTTTATCAGCACTAAATGACACAATGAATCCCTAAATAAAAATACACTGTTGGATTATCAACGCTAGGCTCAGCCCTGTGAGTTGAAAATCTAACTGTGAGGCGAAACATTCACAACAAAATATGTTGAACATATTTTGTTGTGAATGTTTCGCCAGTGCAAACGCACAGTTAGACTATGTTCGCACGGACGTAATAAAATCGCGGCGATTTTTTTTCGTGCACTTGATTTTCAACGCTCTGCTTAGTGCCGAGAGTTGAAAATTCAACAGTGTGTTCAACGTGCTGAGATGAGAGTGCGGCCCAGCGCACTGGATTCTCAACGCTCGGATTAACACCGAGAGTTGAAAATCCAGTACGCGATAAATCCCGCCGCGATTTTATTACGTCCGTACGGACGTCGGCTTACAGTAGTCGGATATGATGTGTAACATGTAACATCTGACATCTTGGCTGATAGTACCAACCTCTCGGAAAGTGGGTTGGTACATACCATCTGACGGCCAAGTCTAGCACCGCGCGCGCTCATTGGTCAGATCAAATAGCGCGCGCTTCCAGCTTCCTGTTACATATTTCCGTCCCTTTTCACGAAATCACTCCCACAGATTGTAGGAAAACGAGAGGAAAGATGTTACACATCAAAAAAAGTTATTTCCACAGGGCAAAGAGCATGTAACTTTGTTATTTCTACGAGGTGTGGAACGAGTCTGATGCCGGAATCTGTCTGTTAGTCTGTTACTGTGCGTTCGCACTGGCGAAACATTCACAACAAAACATGTTGAAATCCCTAGTGCCTGTCAAACTTTGTACGGAAAATTGACAGGCACTAGAGATTCCAACATGTTTCGTTGTGAATGTTTTGCCAGTGCGAACGCATAGTTAGTATGGATGTATATTCCTGAGTGGCGCAAAAACGGCTGAACTGATTTGAATACAATTTGGCACACGGATACTTTTTAGCCCGGATTAAACATAGTGGGATATAAAAACGATATACTTACTTTTATTAAAAAATCGTTTTTTCAGTAGTGTACGGGACAAAAACTCGAAGTCACCCAAACCGGGGTTTTTGAAGTTTTTGTCCGGTGACCGGTGTTGTTGACAATTTATGTGATGGCAGCCCTACCCCAACTACCTACGCAAAATAAACTTTTTCTTTTTCAGTCTGCCTCTGCTGCACAAAATAAATAGCTGTCAACACCTGATAAGGTATTTTGTTTTTCCATGTTTGTTATCAATTTTTGTAAAAAATCATTTTATTAAATTATTAAACAAGTTAAGTACGCGTTATTTAACAATTTTTCTTGATAAATTAACAAGATGCTCGCCAGGTTTGTAAATTCTTTGCCGAACGGCATGTCACAGCAAATCACGAAGTTGTATTTCCGAGGTATTTTATTCTTAATCGATTTATAACTGTTACATATTATTATTTCATAACCTATTCTCTGTCTACGTTTTTATCTTATGAATGACAATTGCATTTTAATGTAAAACTGTTTATTCGTACATCCTGTCCACTTAGAACAAAATGGGAATTAAACATTAAAAAAAAATACTGTTGGCAGGACATGAAAATCACACGATTTTTCCAAAAGTTCCATTCTTTCATTCTTTTTACGTCTTGGTTTATTGTGGCTGCAGGGATGAAAAAAAATTACAAATTGAAATTGCGAAAGAATAGTAATAAATCCAATTGAACCGTTTTATACCTATAGCTATTTTAGTAGAATCATTCAAGGAGTTATCATAGAAAGCTTGTACTAAAGATAAGACAGCCCAACTGAACATTATATCATTATTTTTCATAGTTTTATCTTGTTTACCTTTAGATATATAAATGTGTAGCTGTTGTTGTTCAAGTTTTGATAAGTATTTTCTGTATGCTGCATGTTGCGCCCTGCTGCGGCGCATATGCCACTCCTAGTAAAAAATTGGACAACAACGGCACATAATAAATAATAGTACTAACATGCAATGACTTTACATTCAAACATTTGTTCAAATAAGATAAATAAGTAGTTGCCTTTTATCACGCACAATGGTCCACCTGAGGAACTAAGTGCAGAAACCAAACCCTTTAACATAGAACATAAGTAGTTGCTTATGTCGATTACAGAACTTAGCGATGGTAAATTCAAACATATTAAATGCATATCTAATCAAAAAAGCACTTACAAAAAGACCATGTTGTAGACAAGAATGTTTTGCAATAATACGCTCTGTACCTACAACTGGTGTCCTTGGAATCTCATTAAGAGAATAATTATGTGAATGTCTATTAGCTGCTCCCAATTTACACTGTTTTTTTCCAATCTTATTTTGCTGCCTATTTCTATGACTTCAACTCTTCATTAGTGGCTTTTGTGGACATGTTATTTACTCAAGATTTTTTACAGTTGTAATGACAATCATGTCATTTGGTTTAAATAGTTCTTCTATTTTGTGAATGTGAGAATATTGTATGCATGTAGACTCATACATAGATGTTTAGATTTTTGTCCATTTCCTATTTTGTTAACTACCTGGTACTTATTAATTTGAAAGCATTATAAAAGCCAATTATTGGCTCTTCTCCCTAAGAAACAATTGGAACCGTGCACCTAGCTTCTGAGGTTTCATAAGTAGGTTTATGTGAAATATAATTTATTTTTAATGCAAGGCTGTTGTTGTTCAAGTTTTAATAAGTATTATCTGCATGCTGCATGTTGCGCCCTGTTGCTGGGCATGTCACTCCTAGTTCATGGAATTAAATCTGCTAAGTTCAGGTCAGGCAATAGTGAGAGTCTCATGGCTAGCTTATTTTTGTCCATCTCTCGAACAATAGGATCTACCAGCTAAATTATCATAATTTCAGCCAAAAGACGTCCACTGCTGGACATAGGCCTCCACTACTACTTAAGCCAATAAACCTGTGGATATTTAATTCTCTTACAAGTACAATGATTTCAAATCTTATTTATTAATTTACATACCTATCATAGACAAAAGGGTAAAATTAAAAGTAATAAATTTTTCAGTCCTAGCTCGGAACCAGCGTGGAGCACACAGCTTTCCTGAATATCATCAATATCGAACCATGGATGTGCAGATACTGCCTGCTCTTCAGGACAACTACATGTACCTGCTTGTGGATAAAGCCACAAATGACGCCGCTATTGTAGATCCAGTTGATCCCACCACAGTGATAGAAACCATCAAAAATTGTAATCTCAAACTCACTACAGTTTTAACCACTCATCATCACTGGTGAGTTTTGATTTGTTTTGTATCATTAAGATCAGGCACTCCAAAGACAATTTCCATGCAAACTCTGCCCCCATGCAGCAATAAAGTTGAATATTGCGTGCGCTCTGGTCGTGTTCGAGAACAGAACTTTATGTCGTACGTCTCAATTCTTATTTCGTCTAACTAAAGTAATAATTATTTTTATCTGGATAATAAACTACTTAAGTACTATATTTTCTAACTGTCAATAATTATTTTAGACATAAAAGCCGAGTAATCTTGTTTTTGTTTCAAATAATCTTTAAAAGACATGATTTTCGAATAAAAAATGAATCGAGCGAAAATGTTCCAATTACGTAACTGTCTTTTATATCGATACCGGAAAATTTCAACTGTCGTAAAGGACATTGTATTCCCTGTCCTTTACGACACATGAAATTTCCGGTGTCGATATGGAAAAATCCTACGAAAAAGTCCAATAAATCATAATATACTAAAGTTCCATTTTGATTGTATGCATGACTTTTTCAGAATATTAATGCAAATTAACATACAATTTGGGGAGCCTCCTCTTAAGGTGTGAAATCGTAATCGCGAAAAAATTATTGGCTGCTCCATACAAAACCTACTCGACCCAAGTGTTGGACGGTTGATTATTTTTTCGCGAATACAATGCTAAAGTCCCATGGAGAAAATTATTCAGTTTGATGGTCCGAACCACACCCTTTAATTTGACCACAGCGTTCTGTCACACGCTGTATTTAATTAAATGTAAGCAATCAAATTAGGTGCTCACTGATCCTAAATATTATAAAGGCGAAAGTTTGTGTGTGTATGTTTGTCTCTTCTTCTCGCTCAAACGGCTGGACAGATTTGGATGAAATTTGGCATACAGATAGTACTTTTTATCCTGATATTCCCACAGGATCAATACTTACGCGGGTGAAACCGCGGGGCGCAGCTAGTAATAATATAATTTCTAGCTTCATCTTTCGGATGCAAAACCAAAACTAGTCTTTTATAAAAATTACGAAGCTGGTCAATTTTTGATCTATCTGTTGTTTATCTTCCAGGGATCACGCTGGTGGCAATGAAGCCCTAGCCAAGCATATTCAAGGCCTCGAAGTTTATGGAGCAGACGACCGTATTAGTGCTTTAACAAAGAAAGTGGAGCACAATACTATGTTGAAAGTTGGGAACTTGTTAGTCCAATGCCTGTTCACTCCCTGCCACACTAAAGGCCATATGTGTTACTTTGTGACTACGCCCGAGGAAGGCTCACAGCCTGTAGTGTTTACAGGTAAAATTAAAATTTTAGGCTGTAGTTTATACGCGTACGCGCAACCGCGACGTAGCTGTTCTTGTGGTGCAGCACCAGAAGCGGCCATCGGCGCTACTGTTTCAACTCGAGTAATTTAGCGGGCAAACATCTGGCCGGGCTGCCAAGTTTGGAGGCGGCATTCAGTTTTAGGGTTCCGTACCTCAAAAGAAAAAAACGGGACCCTTATAGGATCACTTCGCTGTCCGTCCATCAGTCTGTCAAGACTCTTTTTCTAAGGAACGCGTGAAGGTATGAAGTTGAAATTCATTTCAAATACGTAGTCCCTTGTACCTCTAAAAAAATCAAGCTCCTTAGTGAATTCAATAAAAAAAATACGGCCATTTATGCGACATATTTTGATACTCGCAAATAACACTCACTTGGCCGGTTTTTTTATCCCTAATCAGCCCTTATTATTACTTACACCCGGTTTCTGATTTGAGAAAAGTAGCAAATCTCAACTGATTATTCTCAAATACATAAGTATGCGCTTAAGTATTTTACGTTTCACAAGTTAAAATCGAATTTCATTAAACCATAATCAACTGATCATTTACTTAAGTATTCCTGATCAAAGCCAACACGTTCCAATTTACATTCAAAAACCGGTACTTTGCAAAAACTTATATTATTAAATCATTATATTCTTATAAATATAAAATAGACTTAAAAAATAAGTTAATTTGAAATAACGGCATTAATTTCAACAAATTTATGTTATTAGAGTTGGAAATGCTTAAATTAGCAATTTAATATGTGACGTGTTTGTCTGAACCGAATCGTGAATGTCTACTGTCAAGTGTCAACTGTAAGTAAGTAAATAAACACAAGTCTGGAATCCTGTTAGTATTTTAACTTATACTACCATAATTGTACCAAAAATGGATAAAGATAAGAAAAAAAGATCGCCTAACTATACCCTAGAGGAGAAAGAAAATCTTATTTCAATAATAATAAAGTAAGTACATAATAACCTATAATGTTTACCATAACATCATTTTACGTTTCGCCTTATTAGTTATTTAGATGTTTGTGATTATTATTACTTCAGATACCAAAGTGTAATAGACTGCAAAAGGACAGGGGCATACTATATACAAAAGAAACAGGAAGCCTGGAAGTCTATTACTAAAGAGTACAATAGCCTCTGCACGACTGGGCCTAGGGATGAAACAATGCTAAAACATTTTTATAATAATATAAAGCATCGTGCAAGAAAAGATTCTGCAAATGAGAACGTGAGCATAAAAATTTAATGTCATCTATCGTGTCTGTTTTGTGGTTGCGTGTGTTTAGGATAATTCTTATGTTCAATATCATAATAAGTACTCTACTAACTACACTGGTCATATTCCTAGTAGGTATAGCGAATATACATAACGTTTTTATGAATTTCAAAGGAAATGTGGTTCTGTTTGTTCATATACACACATATAAATTTAAAATCATTCTTTATAACATTTAATTTTTTCAGAAGCAAAGGTACCTCAATGCACTCTCAGATGAGACAAACATTGTGGAAGTCTCTCATCTACCACAAAACAATCAGACTGAGCAACATTTAAATGTGGATGAGGTGAATAATGACAATGTATGTATTAAACTTTTTTTTTTATAGTGGTAGTGTAGCGGTGATACCGCCACATATGAACTATGCATCCAAGACATGACGTCACGCAAATCCTTCCCTCGCGAACGACATAATATAAGACTACCGAAATCAACTTACGGGCAGTTGCCCGCCAGACACAACACCAGTGAGTGAACTTTACACCCTGTTCCTCATACTTCTAAAGTAGTATAGTCTGCTAGTCAATTATTTATCAATATACTTACTCCGTTGATACAGCATCACAAATGATTTATGTTTTCTTCAAAAATGAAGAATCTTTGTATAAGCAGAAAAATTGTTAAAAAAACCATTTTTCTGCTTATAAAAAGATTCTATTAATATCATGAAATCATTTGTAAATTATTTAGCTAATTGTGTTATTTGGTTTCCAGGTTATAGTCATTAATGAACCTAATATAATAAAGGATTTAAAGAAGAAATGGTCAAACGAACAGGTTACCTGACACATGCAGCAGTGATATTATCAAATCTGGTTGATTTTGGAACTTGGTTTAATCTTTGGTATCAATCATTTTTAGAAAAACTTAAAGAAGACTGGTGGTGGGTCATTCACTCCTATGCTAACCGATGCTGATCATCAAATCCTTTCCGTCTTAGATGACCAAATACGTCCAGATGAGAATCCATATGATGAAGCAGCTGAATATTTTGGTGGGTACCTATAGATCAATACTTTTCATACACCACAGAAAGATGAACATTTATCGTATTAAAGTATAAAAAACATTAGTTTAAAATCCAATTTTATTTTTCAGGAGAACAAATTGAAGTAACTTCCCAAGATTCTAACCCAGTACCAGAATCCAATCCACTATCAGAACCTCCTAATCCAGTACCTGTGTTAAGGAAACGAAAACTTGTGCCCAAACGAAAAAAGAAGACAATAGATAGCTTATCACTTACAAAACATTCAGCTGAAACTCTGAAGAAAATTTATTTTAAGAAAAAATTAGAAGTTGCGTACTACCAAAAAAGAAATGAAATGCAAAAATTTAGATTTGAACAGAAGAAGCATGAACTGGAAATGCAAATTTTAAAAAAACAGTTGGAAAAGGCTGATAAGGATTTGATGTAGTAAATTACATTATAATAGTAAGCATATCTACTTAAAAGGTGTGATTTCTAAAATATTGTGCTGTGATTTCTAAATGTAAGGTCAATTTACATATCAGGACCTATTTATTTATTTTTATATATTAGGTGCCATAATTATTATGAATAGCTGTGATTTCTAATTGTTAGTGATTATTACATAAAAGTATAATAGAATAGTTTATGATTATTACCTCATTGAGGAGGCACAAGATGCAATAGGCATCTTTTGCGACCTATCCAAGGCATTTGATTGCGTGGATCACGAAACACTGCTCTTGAAACTTGAGCATTACGGTCTGGATAAACTTGCGCTGAGCTTAGTAAAATCATATTTGAATGATAGACTGCAGCAAGTTCAAATAAACGGTGTAAATTCATTGGGTTTAAAAGTCAAAATGGGTGTACCACAGGGCTCGATATTGGGTCCATTCCTCTTTTTAGTATATATAAATGATTTACCAAATTTACTGAAAAATCGCTTGGCTCAACGCTGGTCCTGCTCCACAACCACAACTAATTGATTAACATTTGCAAATACTGTTGGAGCTGCTGAAGATTGTAAGACCATCTTTGCATTGTATAAACTCAATCTCTTTTGTATTATATAATTGCATAGCACACTATGTGAGCACTATGTACTAAAGAGTTACTATTTACCGGGTAATATGTCTTGCATTGACTTGAATGTGCCCTGGCGGCTGTGAGTATGTCATGCTCACTCAAATGTTTCGCTGATGGTGGCGCGTGTGTTGGATCATTTAGCTCCCTT
This sequence comes from Agrochola lychnidis, assembly GCA_963680765.1. Lineage (NCBI taxonomy): Eukaryota > Metazoa > Arthropoda > Insecta > Lepidoptera > Noctuidae > Agrochola > Agrochola lychnidis. Next base: position 20,421,864 of record OY796853.1, read on the forward strand.
CAAAATGGTTGAGCTGAATGGTGCTAATCCATGCGTCATGTTCGTGAACGGGCGCCGTCAGTTGGGACTGGTTATCTCTTAGCTGCCAGGGCTTATTTTTAATTTTTTTTGAATTGTTATTTTTTACCTTTTTATTACGGACGCTTCTCATGTGCACGTCTTTCTACATTGTTCTCACATGTATAATTTCAACATGAATGATGTAACCAATATTTTGTAACAATTTTTTTATTTAAAAGAGTGTCCGTGGAGTTTCTTGCCCGTTCTTCTCCATAGGTACCTACTACGCTTTGGAATGGGCAACTAGCTTCATACCTATTTCTGACTGACCGATTCCTTGACAATTCAAAAGTGCCTGTAAATGGTTTAATTGAAATAAATGATTTGAGTTTGAGTTTGAGTTTGAATTGGTCTAGTGGTCGCAAGTGCTATTGCTGAGCATGAGATCCTGGGTTCGATTCTCGGTACGGGCAAAGTGTTATTGGGTTTTTCTATCTGGAATTTCTCAGTAGCAGCTCGGAGTCTGGATTTGTGCCCGGTTGATGGCAATAGGCTCGCCCCCTATTACATGGGACTTAAAATATAACTGGTGAAATGTGGGTGTACTATAGGTACACCTCTGCCCAAACAATAAGGCGTGATATTATGTTTGTTATGTATTACATAAAACTGCACTTATTTATTTTATATTAGGTTTCATGATTATACTGAGTAGCTGTGATTTATGATAAAAATGTAAGTGATTGCCACATAAAACTGTGCTTGTGTACAATTTCTTTTAAGTTACCATAATTATTATAAATTAGCCAATTTACACAAAACCGTAATGTATTTTATACTAAAACCTTTCGCATAAATCACTCTGTCCATTGGGGACAACCATTTAAAAATCCGTTCAGTAGTTATTGAGTTTATTGTGTACAGACGGACAGACACGGCAGGGGACTTTGTTTTGTAATATGTAAGGATACCTATCTGTGATTTTGTAAGTAAGTAAAAAATCTAAGAGGTAAATAAAAATATTACAATACCTACATATTTTTTTATTGTAAGTAGTACATATTTACATCCTTTATTCAGTATTAAACATATTAATTACATTTTTAAATATTAAAATAAAAATTATAAAAACATTTAAAAATATAAAAAATAGTAGCCCACCAGTATCGGGAAAAGGGTCCAAGCTATCGGCGGTCAGGGCTCCAGAGAGAGGAACCTCCTGACAATGCGAGCCGTGTCCAGGAGTACTGCTTTCTGAATCAAGCCCTTAATCCAGCTGCCCAACGAGAGCCTCACAATAGTCCTGTCAGTGATAATGGATCGATCCCAGTACAATGTGATATTTCCATTTTCGAGAATTATTATAAGATTATTAGAATATTTACATTTTTATTAGGTAAAATAATTTTGTACTATGGATGTTCTGACAGCAAAATTTTGGGTAATTGACATATTTTGAGGTAATGGTTCATCACTTTCTTCTTGGACATGTTCATCATATTCCACGATGTAGTCATCTAGACGAAGAGTCATGTTATGAAGAACAACACACGCCACAATCACCTTTAATACTTTTGGAAGTTTTAGTTGCATTCCCGAATGTAGGCATGGAAATCTTCTTTTAAGTACACCGAAACACCTTTCAATTGTGTTTCGTGATGCTATCTGGGCTCTGTTATATGCTTCTTGAGATGGAGAGGTAGGGTTCAAAAAGGGTGTCATGAGATACCTAAGGCATGGGTAACCACTATCCCCGAGAATAAGGTATGATCCAAATCTGCCTGCTTCAAATTGAGCTGCAAGTGGCGAGTCATTCCAAATAGTAGTGTCGTGCACGGAGCCTGGCCAACGTGCAATGACACTAGTTATTTGTAAATTGGCATCACAGATCGCTTGAATATTTATAGAAAAAAAACCTTTTCTATTCCTATACAGCTCAGCTCTACTTCCTCCTGGTGAATTTATTTTTACATGTGTGCAGTCTACAGCACCTATGACTCTAGGGAATCCAGCTATATCAAAAAATCGTGCCGCCACTGATGGTCTCTCCTGTGCCGTGGGCATACGAACATATTGCCGTCTTAATAATGCTATCGCACTAGTCACCCTCTCTACCACGCGGCACACCGTCGCCTTACTCACGTTCACGGTGTCCCCCACAACAGCTTGAAAGCTACCAGTCGCGTAAAACCTAAGAGCTATTAGTAGCTGCAACATTGGAGAAATGCAGTCCCGCCGTTGAATACGACAGGTCAGTTTAGGCTTTATTTTGTTCAAAATAAACCTAACCGACTCCTTCGTAAAGCGGAACCGACTCTTAAATTGTTCGTCGGTTAGCGTGATTAATAAGTTAGGCCGATGTTGGCCTGCTATTCTTCTGCGTGGTTGTCTGCGTTGAGGCATCTCCAAAGACGACAGGGAAGTATCGTCGTCACTCATTATGATCAAAATCACAATAGAAAATCACTAGTTATTATAACTGATTACAGTTTGAGTAGCCGAAATTGGTGTGTCAACTTCAACTGCTTAACTTGACGTTGACAACGCTTTGAGTATTGTCAAACACGTTTTTTTTAATTCAGAAACGCATCTGACGACCTTAAGCATGCTTTCTGTCAAATTTGAGTAAATAATGTTAGATTACTCAAATCTTGATTAGAGTTTAAAAAAACCTAATTCAGAAACGAAAAAATGTTTAAGTTATACTTAAGTATAGATTAAGATGTTCTCAAATTCAAATACTCAATTCAGAAACCGGGTATTAATTTGCTAGTTTTTAGCAGTTGCGCTGTTCATAGCCATTGAGCATCAACAGCAACTCAGCCTTATCATAGTAAACAACTGTGATTACAATTCCAGGTGACACCTTATTCTTAGGTGGTTGTGGAAGATTCTTTGAAGGCACTGCTAAAGACATGTACAGAGCGATGGAAATCTTACGCAGTCTCCCAGACGACACTAAGGTGTACTGTGGCCATGAGTATTCAACGCAAAATCTTAAGTTTGCGGCGCACGTCGAACCGAATAATAGAGAAATATTTAAAAAACTGGCTTGGTCGCAGCAGAGGCGGGATGAGGGGAAACCTACGGTAAGTAGTCTTATATAAGCATCATTTTAGACTGTCCCAAACAAGTTCTCTTGCTCATAATATTTTACTGAATGAAAACGAGCATTTTGAGCTTGTTATTTTTATGGTGTACATAATAAAGAGTATTCTATAATCTTCTACATATTTTATATTATATACAATAGTCCTAAACATTAACACTAGAATTCGCTGGATTACAGTATATTCCCCCCTTAAACATCAGGAGAATATAAAACAATGCTGAGACAAGAAATCAGGGCCTCAAGTCTGCTATTACAAGTGTCAGAATGGTCTATCATTGATTTCATAATTGTTGATTTTGACATGTTTGGTAATCTACTAATATAATGGCGTCATTATGACTTTCCAGTGGTCAGCCACTGACACTTCATTGAAAGAAATGGCACTTATTGGTAATCTCATACATTATGACAAATGAATGACTGACTTAGGCGGTATCATTGGTCGTATTGTACGACAATGCCATTATAACACAATTCTATTACGAGACCATTGACCGACCATTATTAATTTAGCAGATTACGAACTTTTAGCAAAATGACAATGGGATCGTGTTGGAATGACGAATTTATAAAAATAGCAGACTTGGGCCCCTGTTGTCTTGTATTAGAATGTTGGGCCACAAAAGAGATGAATGAAAGGCAATTGCTAGCAGCTGAGATGGGAATGCTAAGAGTGATGAGTGTGTGTTGTTAAATGGAAAGAATAAATTAGTATAAAGAAGTCTGAAAGTGGCACCAGTGACTGAAAAGTTATGTGGAAAGCGGTTGTCATGGTATGGGCATGTGATGCGGAGGAATGAGGAAAATGTGGTGAGGAAAGTTTTGAAGCATGAATTTGGATGGCTAAAAGGACTGACTACCGAGATGAATACTAATAGAGAAGTATGGAAGGAAAAGGCATGTGATCCATCAGGTTAAGCTACGCTTGCCGGGGTTGATCCGTGGATGGGTGACCATTTCTACATACCGAGACTCCTCCATGCCTCGGAAAGCACGTTAAGCCGTTGGTCCTGTCATTCGTGATCTTTGACAGTCGTTACGGATCGTCAGAAGCCCGAAAGTCTGACAACCAGTCTTACCAAGAGGTATCGTATTACTTAGGTACTGGGCTGTGGAGGTCAGATATGCAGTCGCTCCATGTAAAATACTGGTATTCAGCTGCATCCGGTTAGACTGGAAGCCGACCCCAACATCGTTGGGAAAAGGCTAGGCAGATTGATTGGAAGGAAAAGACATGTTGCGTTGACCCCAAATAAATTGGATAAGGTCAAGAGATTGACAACAATAGTCCTAGACAGGACCACTTGTATGAAATCCTCATTTCTTTCCACAGGTGCCCTCAACAATAGGCGAAGAGAAGAAGTACAATCCATTTATGAGGGTCTGTGAGGCCGCGGTCATGAGTCACGCAAATTCGACTGTTCCCGTCGACACCATGAAGAATATTCGATTAGAGAAAGATAACTGGCAGTTCTCATAAAATAACAGTTTACTAAATCATTGTTCTGGTTATCGTGTATGCAGTCAACTGCATCTCAGTGGAAACACTTGCACTACATAAATCGGCTTTAGCCCAGGTACGTACGGGCGATTTTTTTTCGTGCACTGAATTTTCAACTCTCTGCTCAACACCGAGAGTTGAAAATCCAATTTACGTCCGTGCGGACGTGGGCTTACTGCTACAATATAAACCGCGCTGTCATGTCAAATAGTTACCATTGATGTACGGTTGACTGTGCAGCTAAATTAAATGTATTACTTGAAAACAAGAATAAACAGAATTAAGTTGAACTAGATACATAACATGATTAATTTAGACCAAATATTCGTAAGGTTCGGTCTAAAATATTAAAGTTATTCAAATACAGAAACCAAAATAACTCTCCATGATATATTACTAATGGCGTTTACCCCACGTGAAGGTCGGATCCCACGGGACCGTACTACCAGCACCCTAATTGCTTAAGCCCAGTATTGCGTACGCACGGGCAATTTTTTCGGATTTTCGACGCTCTGCTTAGCGCCGAGAGTTGAAAATCTTAGTTTTTTTCGACGCGCTGGTTTGCACTCTGTTGGATTAAAAATCCAGTGCGCAATAAAATCCCGCAGCGATATTTTTACGTCCGTGCGAACTTGGGCTTACTCACGATCAATCATAATCTGTACCCTAATTGCGTAACTCATTTTCGTAAACAATTTCGCGAAATTTGTTTCATTTTGACATTTCAACAACATTCATTGCGTTATTTACGTTGGTGAACAGATTTGTTTTCCAACTTATGAAGCAATGGATTAGAAATCTGTTTCAAATCGAAACAAATTGTGATTGTGTTGTATTACGCAATTAGGGTGCCGAATCATTTTGAGGATATTCCTAATCCATTGGTTCGAAAAATCGCAATAAATGTTGTCGAACTGTCAAAATGAAACGGTACCCTAATTGCGTAATACACGATCAATCAGAATTTGTTCAGATTGCTAATCCATTGCTTCTTAAGTTGGAAAAAAAAAATCTGCTCAACAACGTAAATAATGCAATGGATGTTGTTGAACTGTCATATGAAACAAATTTGTCATAATCGTTTTCGAAAATAAGTTACGTAATTAGGGTACTGGATTGTGATTGATCATGTTACGCAATTAGGGTGTACATCATGGTAATTTCAGTGTGTCCACTCTGAAATGACGTGCCCCACTATCGCATTACCATGTGCGTAAAACGCGGTGAGGCGCGTAATTTTAGAGTGAACAAGCTTTTTATCAGACATTGCAGGCAACCAGTGTTTCTCATTCTAAGTGTATAAATATATTCTGTTTTTAAGAAATGACTTAAACCATATTTATAATATCAGTATGGATTTTAGTAAAAATACTGAATTTTTATCGGGCACAACAGAATAAGCGCGAATTTATGTTGTGTCTGTATACTATGGCCAGGGTATTATTCATTTATGTTTCATTCTATTTTTATTTATTTTAAATTGTTACTTATAAAACGTACGTACTTACGTATAAAATTGGAATTAATAATAAATTATTGTCCAACTAATTCATCTGTTTTATTTTATTTATAGGTTTTTCTTTTCAAATTTTTGCTGAAAATAACAAAAAAAGTTGCTGATTTCTACATGACAGGGTGAGTGGGGGCAAGATCGAACGGTTTTTTGATGAGATGAGCAGTGTTGTATTTGAAGTCTTGTAGAACCGTACCCTAATTGCGTAACTTATTTTCGTAAACAATTTTGCTTAATTTGTTTCATTTCGACAGTTCAACAACATTCATTGTGCGTTATACGTTGTTGAGAAGATTTTTTTTCCAACTTATGAAGCAATGGATTAGCAATCTGTTTCAAATCGAAACAGATTGTGTTGTATTACGCAATTAGGGTACAATAAGTACATATTAGTTTGTTTATGCAAAAAAATATATTTGTAGTGAGTAAAGAGCAAGAGTGTATTTTTCTATCACATTGATAACATCCAGTTAAATCTGTTTCAAAGCAGAAAAAAAATTTAATATAATGTTTTTCACGAGAATGAAACAGGGGGAAGATGAAAGGGTGATGGAGAAAGATCGAAATAGTTTCTAAAATCGTTCAAATGATTATCAGACGTTGTTGGTGTTCACTAGTCTAAAGTTTGAAGTGCCCTTAAAACTCTCAACTGTCTGTAGTGTGCGAATACCTTTAGTTAACAAAGATAAAACGATTTAAAAAAAAATATGTATTTCAATCTTACCCCACCGGGGGAACATTGAAAGTAGAGATTCTCAAACTTTCCACTTTAATTTGCATAAGGTTATACTAGCAATAAAACATCACTATCAATCAAATAAATCCTTTATCCTACTATCGAGATATTACAAAACAAAATTTCGCATCTTTCTTTCATTTTAGTCTTTTAAATTATATATGGGTAAAGACGGAAAATTGTAATAAATCCTAAATTACGAAAAATAGCCATATTTTGATGTAATAACACAACTAAGAATTACAAATAATAAGTAGATATTCCAATAAAACACTCGTACCTACCACGTAATTAAAATTACACAACACGGGGTAAGATTAAAAAACTCGTTTAACTTCATCGATCACTAATAAAGAACTAGATACACAATGCCAAGCAAAAGTTCTCTTAAAACTGTCATCAAATTGTGTTTAGGTAATTCTAGTTGAAATAAATATACATTCATGTAAATTCAACCTTAAACGCAAAACTTAAAGTTGTTTTCACAAAGCTATGTACAAAAAGCAATAAATTTTTACGACCTACTCACTGGTCAACATACATCAAATCAAATTCAACCTTACACGCATGTTTTAAAGTTAGAATTACAAAGTGCCAAAAAAAGCAATAAAGTTTTACGACCCAGGCTCGCCGCTAGGACAAGAAATGAGTGGAGTCGAACTGTCCAATATTTTTTGTTTATACTGTAATTATAAATGATCTTTTATTTAATTTCGTTAAGTTTAGTGTATAAAAAAAACATGTGTGCAATTCACACGTGGTAGAAGTGAAACCTTCAAAAATTTTGGCTTTGAGATAATCAAATTTTCGGGAAGAGGATAATTGTAGGTTTTAGTAATGATCATAGTGATACAAAGTTTGATCATTAATTTATATTTTATTCGTGTATATTACATAGCTTACATTTTCGATACACATCTACTGCGCGCGCATTTATGATGACTTGATCATTATTTTACAGCGATGTTATTTTAAAACTGCGATATCTCCTAAGATATTCATTGAAATCGAATGCAAATCAAGGGCAAATTTGTTTTAAATTAAATACTTCTGATGAGTAATGTATTTATTTGGATAAGGATTAATATCGTGTTTATAAAAACACCTTCGCAAATAATGCATTATTTTAGAACAAATTTGGTTAGCATAAAAAAGGTTATAGTGAGCCAACCTTAAAAGATAGACATATGCTGTCACGGACTTTTTTTTTTGAACTTTAAAAGGGGAACAATTCTGTCGTACATGATTTTTGCGAAACTTTAACCGTTTACGCAGCGCACGCAGCGGAAGCTCTCAAAAGGAAAAATAAAACACCCGGATTTTGAAATATTCTTCATTGGTGCTCCGCTCTTATTGGTCTTAGCGTGATGATATATAGCTTATAGCCTTCCTCAATAAATGGGCTATTTTTCAAATCGGACCAGTAGTTCCTGAGATTTGCGCGTTTAAGCAAACAAACAAACTCTTCAGCTTCAGAGAACCACGAACATAAGAAACACTGTATAATGCTTCCTATCTTATTTTCTCCCACGTTAAATCTTATGAGTTTGTGTCTGTCTCTTTTTACTGTCGCTTTTTCATTTCATAGACTTTCAAATCACAACGATGCTAAAGAAGTTTTCACTTCAAAATTGTGAAAGCATATTTTATTCTATTCCATGGTGTATACAGGGCGGCAGGGACATCGTCTCACACACAACATCTTTGACGTGCTATAATTATTATTCATTTTCCATACCTCACTGGATCTCGAGGAAAGCTAAAAAAATGTGAGTGAGTATGTGAGTTTATCTCACATCTTTAATTTTATTACATGTACTTAGTCAAAATTAAATTTATAAAATCTTACTATAATATTTATAGAAACAGCAAAGAAGGCTCATTAAACTAAAAAAAAAAAACACTGGCACTCAGGGAGTACCGATAGAAGTGAAAACTTGAACAATTATACTGTGCAGGAAATACTTTTAATGAGGTGTTGGTAACGGTGTCGCGAGTTCAATTGTTTTTTCGCATCTCAAAAATGTCCAACGCGCCTAAAGAATTTTTCACTTCAAAAAAACAATCCTCCTTTAATAATAAAAAATAAAAAAACAATAGCGTCTCCACAAATGGAACAGAGTCAACGCACATAACCTGAACAATTTAAGTGAGCATACGATAGTATGATTAATAGGTTTAGTAAGTCTTTATAATTGAGATGCTTTATAACTCGTGCTGTTTAATAAGACTTAATTTAAAAAAAGTTTTTACGATGATTTCTTGGCAAAATATCAGCATTTACGGTACAGTGATAACAATTATATAATAATAATATTAATACTTATCGAAAATATGAAACTTCATCCTTTTTTAGCGTCCTAGATGTGTGATTTTTAGAATTTTTTACGAGTTGTTTACAGTCGGAGCGTCTGAATGCTACTAAATGAAAAGAGCACCCAAATGTTCAATTGGGTGCTCATTCGGTGAGGACATTTTTTGGCGCTGATTGTGTATCTAGTTCTTTATTAGTGATCGATGTTTAACTTGCGTAAAAGTCGATGTGCAGACATTTGCATTTTTCACACAAACCACTCACTGAGGTGTGTGTTTGTGTGATTGAATAAAAAAGTACTCTATGGTGACTGAGGTGTGTGACGTAACAAAATAGCGGTCTTAACAATATTGCTAAAACATCACTGCTAAAACTGCACTGAATCTGGCGCTATGAACGACTTTTTGTGTTACCCCGTTCTTCATCTTGCCCCCACTTACCTTACTTAAGAGGCCTGCGAACATAGCTCGCAACTACAAATCGAGATGTTTGCAAAATTCAATTCCAAGCACGTTGCGCTAGTGCACGGAGCGATATACATCTGCAGTGAGCAATATACACCTACAGTGAGCAATATACACCTACAGTGAGCAATATACACCTACAGTGAGCAATATACACCTACAGTGAGCAATATACACCTACAGTGAGCAATATACACCTACAGTGAGTAATATACACCTACAGTGAGCAATATACACCTACAGTGAGCAATATACACCTACAGTGAGCAATATACACCTACAGTGAGCAATATACACCTACAGTGAGCAATATACACCTACAGTGAGCAATATACGCCTACAGTGAGCAATATACATCTACAGTGAGCAATATACATCTACAGTGAGCAATATACACCTACAGTGAGCGATACTACCACGTACACATTGGCAATTATTGCTTGACGCGATAGCACTACTAGCTTTCGAAAATTTATGATAAATTTGGATGTGTTCCGTAATACCAAAAATGATGAATGAAAACTTAATATTTTTATTTTATTTTTCTCGATAATTTGTAGGTAACTTGATAATATAAGCTATGCTTCTGCAGAAACAATATTATAAATATTGTTGTTTATAATACAGAAAAAACAATATGAAGACATGTCATTTACGCTGTAAAAATGTGCGAAATTAAACTCGTTAAACTTCATTTTAGAAAAGATTTTTGGAAATAAAAGATGTAGGAGAAACACTGTCTAAATTCGAATAACAACATAATATGGTGGAAATATGCCCAAATTGCATATGATTTAGGTATTACGTTTGTATGGACGATTCAAGGCTCTTACAAACAGGCGCGACGCGCTGGTCTGAATGAGCCTTCATTCGTCGCCGCGTTCTTAAACTTAATTTTTTGTAATTGGAGAGGATGTTTTTGTCAAACGTTTGTGGTATGGAAGAGTTTATTTGCAATAAAACTAAAATACTCAAAACTTTTGAGCATTTTAGTTTTGAGTCAAAAGATACAACAAACGATAACAATAATTATTATGCAGCTTCCGTCCAATGTATTTTTAGGCATAAATTCCTTCACATTGTGCGTGGTCCGATACGCACTTGGCCGTTTTTCTTTGAATGTTATGTAAGTACGCCTATAACTTGTGACTATAAACATTAGAAATAGGTAAGACCTATAATAAATACTGTTTTAAGCTAATGTTATATGTATAATAAAAAAGGATTGTGTGGTTTTATGAAACCACGGTAAAAGTGAAACTTCTATAGGCACCGCCATATTGGCCTTGGCTGCTCTGACGAGCGCCTTTCACTTTATCCCTACTCCGCGGCCGACCGTCACGCGACATGCAACACACAGACGAAAAAGTTTGAGACGATGTAATAAAAGTTTCACTTTAAATACACAATGGATGGACTGTGTGAAAGATGATATAGCTAGAAAGGGGCGACTACCTAGATGACGACTAAAAGAAGTATGGAAGAAAAATTCGACGCGCATCACTGTACACAAGATAGAAGTAAAACTTCTTTTGTGTCAGAGAGAGATATCTTTCTTCTCTCTCATGTAACGAAATATGTAGACGTGACGGCTTTGAAATTTAGCAAAAATTACAAGTACTCTGTGGGGACGATCCACTGGCGCCACGCCGCACAGTGGGCTGGGATTACAAGGTTGGGTCTTAAGAAATCAAATGTATTTTTTTAGTATCTAGGCATAAATTTAAAACGTTTTTATTCTTTGACTTTTTTTAATTTAACGAGTACTTTCGGAGATATAGCCATATCAAATTTGTATGAAGAGTCATGTTATTTTAGTTAAGCAATTTATTCCAATTAAATTGAAAATAATGTATACTAAACGGCCTGAAAACCTCAATACTTACTTAGTTCTTTAAAAAAAAAACAATGTTCGACATTTTCCACCACCATAGGTAGGTATGACGTAATTTGTTTTGAGACTTATTTCCGGGAATCAAGGGATAAGAGTGCGCGAGCGCAACAACAAGTTATGACGTGTCGTAACGTGATTGGTGCAACGATAGGGTATCTACGGAATGTTCGGTTGCATTCAAACGTACTTCAGTGTTCTATTACCCACCATAATAGACGCACTACCCCCACACATTCATTACTTACTTATTTGTTATTTTGTATTTGTGAAAATGTTTGAAAATTTAGTGACAAACCTTGATCTTTTCGTTATTTTAAAAAACAGTGGCAGTATTAAAAATAATGACAGTTTGTGTAGTGAGATAAGGTCTAAATTTTTAGTCGAATTAAGTGATGATCACGAAAAGATCTTAAAGTTGTTTTGTGCAAAATTTTGTTATAATTTAAATAGAAGATGGGAAAACGCTTATCGTAAAGAAAATATATTCAGAACTAAAAATAGTGAATGGTTACAAGAAAACATAATATGGCCAGACTTTATTAAGTGTTTAATAGGCAGTAATGAAGATCAACCAGCACCGAGTACATCAACTCAGTATGTATCACCATCAAAAGTTTCTGTCGGTGTCTCCACCGAACAAAGCCCAAGAAAACCTTTTTGTGTATTAGCGCCTAAACAGAAAAAAAGACGTGCAGAAAACTTTCATTTATCTTCGGACGAAATAAAATATGCATATTTTGAGCAGTTGAAAGCGGATGGGAATGAGGAGGTTGCTAAAATACTAGAACATTTACTAAAGAATCCCCAAGATGTAAAAAAAGTTAAAAAGTGCATATCTGTTAAAGAAACAAAACCTGTGTTTTCTCCGGATGAGGCTTTAGGGTTATTTTTATCACTTAAGCTGACCAAATGGCAATACAATACTTTAAGAAAAAGTGTTAACGAAAAAGACAGTAATATATTTCCATCTTATTATCAAGTGCAACATGCGACACAGAATTGCTATCCACCAAAAGATGCTATTACAGTGACAGAAACCTTAGCTAAAATAAAGTTACAAGCTCTATTGGATATAACGACAACAAGAATAATGACGTCACTCGTCATAGATAGTGGTTGTAAAGAATTTACACTAATCAGTAAGTGGGGATTTGACGGTGCTTCTAATCAAGCCAATTACAAACAAAAAATGCAAACAGACGATGAACAAGAAAGTCAACTTGACGATTCAAGCATATTTATGGGTAGTTTAGTGCCAATAAAATTAGTGTGCGGCGAACAAGTTATCTGGCAAAACGATTCACCAAATTCATCTTACTGGTGTCGTCCAATCTTTTTCGGATTTGTGAAAGAAAATAAAATAATAATATTGCGGGAAAAAAGTGCTATTGAGGAAGAGATTGTAAATTTAGTGAAAACAGAAGTTGGAGAAATAAAAATTTTACACTCTTTATTAATGACTATGATAGACGGAAAAGCAACATCAATTTTATGTGACACTTCATCTCAGAGATGCGACATTTGTAAAGACACTCCAACAGAGATGAATAATTTGCCCTTAATTGCATCAAAACCGACTGCTCCAGATCTCTGTAAATACGGATTGTCATCATTGCATACCTGGATACGAATGATGGAATGCATTCTGCATATAGCCTACAGATTAACGATACAGACATGGACAGTACAGGGAGACAACAAGTGCATCATGGAAAGAAGAAATAAAGACATACAAGACGCTTTTAAAAATAGAATGGGACTTCTGATTGATGTTGTTAAACAAGGGCACGGCTCCACGAATGACGGAAATACTGCTAGAAGATTTTTTGCAAATCCAAACATGACTGCTGAGTAGTGATTGTGATTTTTACTTATTTATTTATTTATTTTATTAGTCCTTAGTGGATTAGGCCTAAAGGGGAGACCACTACATAAAAAAAAACGCGCCTAGTTCTTAACCTCTATGGTGGTGTGGAATAGAGAACAAAATTTGAAATTGCGACCAAATCGCAGAAAATCGCAACCCGAGAATAGGCGCTAAAATAGGACAAATATACGTAATATACATACGTAGAGTCAATTCTTTGAGAAAATTTGAGAATTTCGAGATTTTCACATTTTTTTCTTTTGCTTCATACAAAAATTACTTTGGATATTTATAACTCCGAAAATACTAAGTTATCTGAACGACCCTCATAGCAATAATTACTTATAATCGATAGATAAATCCAACACAATATTTCAAATTTCAGAAAAAGAAACTTTTTTTTTTTAAATGCTAAGTCCTTTACCGGCCCGTTTCAGCCCACTGTGCGCCGCCCGTATCCCCGTCAGCCGCGCACCATTCCTTCTTTAAGCTTCCAAGTAGCCGTTAGCGCGTGGACCAACTAGCAAGCAATCAGCAATACAACTCCATAAGTTAACAAAAGTGTTAAATGTCATAATTTCATGAAATCATGACATTTGACACCTTTATCTTCTTCTTAATCAGTATTGCTGATTGTAATGATTATAATTGAGTAAAACCATATTTGTTACGACCGCGAATCATATTTTAATCAACATAAAACCTGACACTGACCTGCTAAATGCAAAAATCGTAAAGTATCCCTTTAAAGGAATGATGATAATATTATGTCTATCTCACTCAAGATTTTCTTTTGATCTGAGAAAATAAAACCATTTCTTCTTACCAAATACTGTTTAATAGTTAACCTAATCTTAAAGCTGATGATCACAAGAAAATAAAGTGCTATTATTGGCCGGTGTTGGCACTTGTCATTGTTCCTTCTTGTTGTAGGCTGACATTTGTTCAGCATACTTTTCCTTTGATCTCTCAAACATTGCCACATATACCTAGAACAATATAAATGATTTAAGAAGAGATTTTTAATTAAAAATTTAATTATGTTTCTGTAAAAATAAAATTGTACAAGAAGTAACCACCTGATTACAATAGGATAGGTTAATGTTTAACTCTTGTTCTTTGACTAGTAAATTCATCGTTGAAATTAAAAAGGAATCTAATTTTGTTATTTACAGTTTAAAACTTTGATTATTCAAACATGATCTAAAAATCTTACTACTAAGAACTATAACTTGTGGTAGAAATTAATAAATTTTTATCCCAAATGTTTTACCCTTTTTTCTTCAATATTGAGTGCTCTCCAACGTGAAGCCAGTTGTCTGGTGACCTCCTGCTTAGAAGGCTCGGACCCCAACTCGGAGTTAGTCTCAGCTACAACTAGAGGCCGCTGTTCTTGGCAGAATTGGAAGAATGCATTGCAAGGCTTTTTGGGAGCATTAGGATCTCTTTCAGGCTAAAAATAAATATATACATTAAAAAAACCCACCAGAGGTAGTAAATCATGGATAGTGAAGGGTTTCATAGTTGGGTTGTGTATGATCTCTTGATAGACCATACACTACTTTTAGATGAGGGATGAATGGAATGAAAGAAGGTAAAGTATCAAAACACTACTGTTTTGTTCCAAAGGTACTTTAAAAGTAAAATGAGCTTAATGAACTGATGGTGTGGAAATGAAGTGAGTGACGCGGCCCTTGTTGGCTGTAACGAGAACGCCTGGTTACATTGATAGCCCAATGCGAACTAAACTAATTATATGAGTTGAAATGAATGTGTTGCGTAAACTGCTGAATTGCAGAATGTGCGGTTGCACTGTACAGGTTGAATATTTACGCTTGCACAGAATTAATTTTATCCACTGGAATAATAAGAATTGTGTGAAAAGGGGAGAAAGGGCTTTGCCCTGCAGTGGGATAATACATACAGGCTAATTAGATTAGATTTAACAGTGTCTGTAAAAACAGGCTGTGCCATCCGGAAAGAAGATTAAATTATAAGGGTTCCGTTTTAGCCACCTGTGCAACAGAACCCTAAAAACTAAAAGGCAAGAATGATATGTTATATTCACAAAGGCTTTAGTTTGTAAAAAAATACATTCAGTAGTACCTTATCTGCTTTGCTTTTCCTTTTAGGTCCAGGTTTCTTGACACCACTAGCATTCTGCTTGTCTGCTTGTTTGGACACAGCTTGTGTTTTCCCTCCCGCGCGGGGTGGTCGTACAATCACCTCGGGTTTTGTTTCAACCTCCAAACATGCAGTTCTGAACTGATCGCCATGCCTATCCAATCTGTCCACCAACAATTTAATGTCTTTCCGGTAGTGCTTGGTTATTTTCTTAGCTTCATGTATTCTGCAACATATTAGACGCTAGCTCATTCACAAATACCGATTTAGCAACAGAAAAACAAGCTGAAAACACAAACCTATTGATAATTCTTTCGTTATCCTGTTGTAAAACTTCACATCGCTCCAACAACAGTTGGTATTTTCGCCTGTAAATTTCCTCTTCGGATGGTAAACTAACCATATCATCTGAATCGTCAGAAATATTCGAGTTAATCTGTTGGACTGTCATTTTAATTTATTTCACGGCTCTAAAGTTCAACGCGATCAAATTTATTTTTATTTAGCTTAGCTGTCGGCTGTCAACTAGTTTTAATTAAGTTTATGTTGGTACTACCCACAGAATATATATACTCTACGAGGCACAGGTACTGCTCACCAAGAAGCTTATAGATAAAAGTGGAGGCAACACTCTAAATACCTAAGTGAAACCGACTGTGGTCGGACGCTCTCTTTCTAAATACACACATAAGAACGAGATAGTGATATGTGTTTTCTTTATGTATGTATTCAGAAAGAGAGCGTCCGACCACAGTCGGTTTCACTTAGGTATTTAGAGTGTTGCCTCCACTTTTATCTATAAGCTTCTTGCTGCTCACAGAACAAATAAAAGAGATAGACTAGAGGTACTACTACTTCTCCTAGAACCTCCTGTTGCATTGTTATATGAAACAAAAACAAAAGAATTTAGTACAATTCTCTCATATTACCCATGTTCTAGCCACAGAGTACTTTGTAAAAATAGAGACCAATCTTGTTCCGTGGAATGGGGTCATTTGCGTTCGTAAAGAAACTAGCGCCATCTGATGTCCATAGTTAGAACTACACCTTTGAATAGGGCACCGGTATGCTATGGCTATGTATAGGATCAAATAGGATGTGTATATGTAGATATAATGGTAGTATGGGTATAGATTCTGTTCATTTCACGGATTGATAAATTAAATACAATTTAGTAATCATCTTTTTATTACTGTGTACCAAAGTAATTAACTAGAAGAATCCTATCTCAAACTTAACACTACACTGGAGTCCTATATCAGTTTTGACACAACCACTCACAAAATCGGATTAGTCGGACGAACTTTCGCTCAACTAAACGACAAACGCACAACACAAACACAGAAAAATCACAAAAATCAACAAAATATCGTAAAACGTGGCAAGCGTCAGAGATTAGCAGATATTTGTATTGGGGCTATCAGAATGCAGAAACCCTAGTGACCTAGTGACTAGTGTGAGTTTCTTTTAACCATCTCGACTTTACGCATCGACCGCGTTAGGCGCCCCGATTGGCCCTTTATTGGCCTTCACTGATGAAGGGCCAATCGGAGCGCCTTTGTTTATGGTTATGAAAACCACCAAGGCGAATTATAATGAACATTGCTTCAGAGCTACCATCTCTTATCTAAAGTTGATAAAACTTCTACAATTATAATCCAACAAAATTAAAAATTGTTTTTAAACTTATTTTGTACAGACTTCGTGATTTTGTATCATTGTACCCATTGCTGTACCCAGTTTTTTTGTACTAAAGCCGGCGCCAAACTTAGCAACATTATTTGATCACTTATTTGAACACTTGTTTGAACACATATGAGGCACGGGTAACTGATCAAAGTTTGATCACTTATTTCAACTTTGCCATTCGGTGTCGGTTTTTCAAAGCCGGCGCCACACACACTACATTGCATTCCCTGTTCGAGAACAGTCGATGTTTGATACAATAGTTGGTGCGTTGTAGCAAACATTGGCCAAACAATTATAATATTAACTAATTTAATTAATTATATTTACAATTTAATTCTGTTTTTATTTTATGAAAAACACTTAAAAACTTACCGAAAAAAAGATATTCCTTCCAAAACCTTGGTGTTACGGTGGTTATTTACAGTTTTTGAACGCGCACTGCAGCATTTTGACGTCTTAATGTTGACTATGATTGGATCATACTCAAATTCAAATTCAAATTCAAAATATTTTATTTCGCACGAACCTACAAGGGCACTTATGAAACATCAGAAGCTAGGTGCACGGTTCCAATTGGTCGCTTCCTATGGAAAAGAGGCAGAAAGAAACTCCACGGTTAGTCTTTTCAAAATAAATGGTTTCTACAATGTTTCTAAATTATAGTGTTAATAGGTATGGGAGGACAGTGTAGGCATATCAACAAGTACCAGGTACTTAGTAAAATAGAAAATGGTCCACAAGTCTACAGCCTACAACGTTCTCACATTCACAAAATCTAAACGAAAAGAATCTATTTAAAAGATAAACAAAATATGTAGTAAAAATAAGGACCTATTTAAATCAAATGACATGATTGCCACTACAGCTGTAACAAATAAAATTTGATAAAAAAATAGAATAAGTATTGCAGTTATATAAGTAATATATTGTCAAATAATGAAAAGATTACGTCAATAGTTTGTAAAAAAAGTAATGATTATAATTGAGTAAAGCCATATTTGTTACGACCGCGAATCATATTTTAATCAATATGAAACCTGACACTGACCTGCAAAATGTAAAAAACGTAAGAAAATTTGAATTTCACGGGCTACCCTGACGCTTCCCCCCGCATTCCCTTAGGTCGCCCGGCAAGTGTCAGTATGGTCAGCATCTTTGTTACCGATACGCGCGTCGATAATTTGACTAGTTTTCTGTTGTTATTATATTGTGTTTTTGGACATTATTGTTACGTTTTGAAAATGACGTCATCAACGCCAAGCGCCAAGTTAATGTGACCGCGTTGTACATTGTTATGCCGTGGGAAGCCAGAAGCTGCATGTACAGAAGGAATTATTGCCAAACTTGCTTGTCTTCAACATAGTCTTTGATCTTATAATATGCTTTTTTGATAAGGACTCGTTTGATGTGGGTTTTGAACTTCCCATCGCTTAGTTCTGTAAAGCGGATACCGTTTATAAGAAATGACTTACTAGTTTTAGTTAATCTAAATTTGGGTATCACAATTTCATGTTTACTACGTGAATTGAAAAATCCTAGGTTTTTGCGAACATACAAAATACTTTCTAAGATTTAAAGAAAAGGCTGAGTCAGTATATCAATTTCTTTGAATTTATTTCCAAGGGACTCACGAGGACTCATTTTGTAGATCGCGCGAATTGCCCTCTTTTGTAAAATGAAAATTGAATCTACGTCAGCTGCCGATCCCCACAGCAAAACGCCATAAGACATAATACTGTGGAAATAAGCAAAGTACACTAACGTAGCTGTGGCTACATCAGTTAACTGCCTACTAATTTGAAATAAGACCACAAAAGTATTCGTGGTCTTATTTTTCGGGCCATTTTTAAAGAGCTTATCGGGAATCTAGTACTGTTATTGATCGAAGATTTGATCAAAGTTTGATCACTTATTTCAACTTTTCCATTCCGTGTTTTTCGAGCGCACATCAAAACGTTAAAAGTTCAAATGTGTGCGTAGCACATATTATTATCTAAGCGTTCAAAGTTTAAATATGAGCGTAGCCTGCAAGTCCAGTGTCTCGTAAATAATTGAGTGGAACGGTCGCTTTGTTCAATCGCAAGATGGAATGGACCAACGAGAATGTCCTGGAATTTATTGAGTTGCTTCAAGAAACTCAATAAATAGTCATCCACCTTGTTTGTTGTCTATTTGAAAACTGTGAAGCGAACGTGCTGCAAAGCATGTCTGGCA
Source organism: Agrochola lychnidis (assembly GCA_963680765.1). Taxonomy (NCBI): domain Eukaryota; kingdom Metazoa; phylum Arthropoda; class Insecta; order Lepidoptera; family Noctuidae; genus Agrochola; species Agrochola lychnidis. Next base: position 20,441,292 of record OY796853.1, read on the forward strand.
GGTAATGTGCGCTCGAAAACCCGACACCAAATGGCAAAGTTGAAATAAGTGATCAAACTTTGATCAAATACTAAACACCCGTGCCTCAAATGTGTTCAAACAAGTGTTCAAATGTGTGAGCAGTCTATCAGTGTTTGATCAAATATGTGACTGTGTCTGGCGCCCACATAGGATTGAGCACCCTGGCACAGACCACAGACTCTGGTTCACTGAAAACATCAAATCAATAATTTATTGAAATCTTTAACAGTAAGCACCGGCGAACATTATTTTTATGTAGATAGTTTATTTTCAGACCCTACGCACTAAATTATTGTACTTTTTCTTTCAGTACCAACATAAAAAATGTTTTTGGATTACGGCGGAAACACCGGATATACGTTCCGGCGCGGCAAATTACCTTCACGCAAAATGCGCTTTTTCGTCCGACTTCGTGTCGATTCGGCAGCGATTGTGCGCATCGTGATTCGTGCAGGTTCCGAAGAAAATTAAATCGATCGTTCATAAACACTGCTTGTTCAGTTGTAGTTCAGTGTGAACTCTGCAGTACCTAGTATGCATATCAACTTGGAAACATGATAAAGGAGAGAGTTGAATACGTATTAGTTTAGTTTTTTCTATTGAAAATATTCGTGTAGAATGTTGAGTGAAGTGAATTTCGTTTATTGACGAAAGAAAAACAAAGCACCCCAAATGAATCCGAAGAATAGCAATGAGATGGATACCAGTGCTATCAAAGCGAATTATGTTTATTTGTTTCATATTATTATTTCTATTATATTTATTCTATGCTTTGAATTCTTGTTTAGTTGACGAAAACAAGGTGAGTGGTAATTTTAGCACATAAAAGTTTTTTTTTTAACTTTTACTTTTAGGTACCTACTTAATTCGATTAAAAAGAGATAATTATGAACGGAAAAATAAAGTAATGTAGGCAGATTTTCTTGGAAAAGTTACCGCTAGGTACCTACTTTGTTTTCCTTACAAGTAAATCTGCATTTTCTTTCAGTTTACAATAAAATACATACTTTTGAAGCAACATATTTCGAAGTACAGAGCAGCAAGCGTGCGCTTCGCTTCGCTACTAGGATTCAACGTAGCCGAGAACTACCAGTACAGGCGATTGCAGAAGAACCAAGTTCCGGTGAAGAGACTACCCGACGCACTTATCATTGGCGTCAAGAAATGTGGGACGAGGGCCTTATTGGAGTTTTTGAGGTGGGTTTTTACGAGTACATTTCTGTAGTGTGACTTTTGTATGAACCTCCTCTATCTAAACCCTCGAGAAATTAAATGACTCGGCTGTGGTTTGGGACATCGAGCTAAAAAGAATTTGTTTAAACTTTTTTGCAGACTGAGAGCCAATAAAAAAAATTGCAGAGTGTTACTTTACCCAAATAGAAAATTGTAGAAATGCTAATGGCAATAATTTGATTACTTATTTCGTATGTAATTTCTCATCTTTTTGGTACTCCTAGGTAGGGTAGGTGTATTGTTTGCTGAACTTCTTCCCAACCTACATTATTGTAGTACCTATATCCAATCGTAAATGTTGTAATCATAAGTTTGTTTTGCAACTTCAGATTACACCCAGATGTCAGGGCTGCTGGGTCAGAGGTTCACTTCTTTGATAAATTCTATCACAAAGGCTTCGAATGGTATAGGTAAGATATTTATTTAATAGGTATGTAAGTTGGGTCAGAAACATTAAAAGCCGATTAACACTGCAGTTTTTTTAATCTAAATTTTTGACTAAAACGTTTATAAAAATCTATTAGTTATACATGAAATCCAGAAAGATATTGTATCGCATCATTTTGTATCAATTTATAGATGACTAGCTTTTGCCTGCGGCTTCGCCCGCGTGGATGTCGAAAAATATCCTAAGGGAACGTACTATCGGGATTACTTACCTAATGAAAGGCGAGGAAAGGTCATTGACTAATAACGCCGCGCCCGCGTTGCCGTTAACCATAATATGTAGTTATGCGTAATTTTGAATCTGTGATATCTTTTAAACTTTTCATTTTAATTATAATTATGATGACAAGGCATATTTGAATCTAAATTAAATGCCCAATTTAAATAACATTTTATTGGATAAGGATTAATAAAATACCGGTCAAAATAGCTTCGGAAATAATAATTAAATTTTTATCAAATTCTGAAAGATAACAATGGTTACTGTGGGTAAATGGACTATTACTATTAATCCTTAAAAGATAGATATAGTTAATTGATTCAGGCGTGACCTTGCGGAAATCCATTATAAAATACAATAGACGTGGACCACGTCTATTGTATTTTTTAAGATAGATATATGTCATACTTTTTTGTTGAACTTTTTAAGATGAACAATACTGCAGAACATAAATTTTATGTATCTTGCGGTTTACGCGACGCACGCCAGTAAAGCTCCCAGTCGGCGTGATTTTTTCAGACTTCAACAATAATAGTCATATTCGCAAAATCAATTCGACGAAATGTAATTAATTCACGGAAATACTAAACTCATAAAAGTATTACCTATAAGAGCACACCAAAAATATTTCGCATGTTTACGAGCGTGCAACAACACGTAGTTATCCATCTAAATCGGGGATGTTATTAACTTTCAGGGATAAAATGCCACCAACACTTGAGGGCCAGATTACGATGGAGAAAACCCCTTCATACTGGGTGACGAGGTCAGCCCCAAGACGTGTGTATTCCATGAATCCTAGCGTCAAACTGTTAGCAGTCGTTCGGGATCCGGTCACTAGAGCCATCAGCGACTATACGCAGTCTGCCAGGTAATTCTGATGACATTACTTAAAGGATCAGTCAAACCGTTGCAATTAGTAAGTGCCTACTATAGTATACACCAAAATTAGATTTAATTATTTTTGCTACTAAACGTACAGCCTTGTAAGTTTCTGGGTATAAAACCTCCTTTTATCCTGGCTGGTAATTTCAGCGTGCAATTTGGAAGTATCATGCGGACAACCGCACTGCGGACTGGTGCGGAAGCCCGCACTCCGTAGACAGTTCGCAACCTGTCTGCACCGGTTTGACTGATCCTTTACTCTAATCCCAACCCCTATGGCGAAAATTGCATTTAAAATTGAGTATTAGCAATTCCTCCGGCCCTTATTTTATGCCCCTGTCATTCCAGTAAAAGACCATCCCTCCCTCGTTTCGAAGACTTGGCCCTAGTGAACAGTTCGGCTGGTTGGGGTGGCGCTCCCTTAGTGGTGGATGCGTCATGGCCGCCTGTCCGGCTGGGCGTGTACGCGAGACCGTTAAGACGATGGCTGCGACGGTTCCCGAGGCAAAGGTTACTGCTGATCAGCGGGGAGAGGCTCGTCGCTGATCCTGCTGCTGAGATGGCTAGAGTACAGGTACGGTCTTAATGACTTTCCGACGAGTACTTTAAAAGAGACCATGACCTCCGAGTTTGTTTTGGCATTTCTTATCAGGGATCAGCAAGGAAATGCCGGCGCCATATAATTTTAAAAATTGTATATGGCCAGCGCAGACTGGTGGACGCAATGCATCCAATCGAAATAAGGTTTATATTTCAATGCTCGATGATCTATCTTGGAGCATCACAGCGCAGTTTTCTCTGGAGCATCGAAGAGCGCGCTGGAGCATACCGCGGCGGGAGGCGGAGGTATGCGCTGTTATGCGCTGGAGTCTACCAGGCCTTCAAAAGCAACTTTTTAACTGCGTAGTCGCTAGTGGAATAATCAAATTCGCGAGCGGTGGCTACTCGGCGAATGCCGCGGCATACCAGTGGATGCTCCGGTAAGCTGGCGGACGCTCGCGGTGTCGCAGAGGATTTTTCTTGTCAGTGTGCGCTGGCGGATAGAGAAATCCTCCTCGATGCTCTCTCCCCTGCCGCCCGCCACTGTGCGTAGGCCATAAGTGTCTTAAAAGATCTACTTACAGAAATAAACATTATATTCATTAAAAAATTTATCGAATTTGTCGAGTTGAGCGTGAGGCAGATTATAGGTAGGTATATACAAAAGGGTAGTAATAAACGCCCCGGAAAAAAAATTAAAATATGTGCATACTCAAAATATGAAATTCACTGCTATAAATACTAATTTTCCGACAACTTATATGCGAATACAAATAAAGAAACGGCCGAACAAAATACTAAAAATTCCGAAAAATCTATACAGAATTTGCTGACGTAATATTTTTCAAACATACAAACAAGCATACACCATGCATGCAGCATGCAAGCGAGCATGCAATATGCAGCAGGCATGGTTTCTGTCACGGCTCCGGCGCTGCGAGGCTCCGGTGGTCCTACGCGAGCTTATTGTCGCAGATGGTTTTAACGCTCACCACCTACTCCTCAGCTCGCGGGCCGCCTCGAACCTCCTAAAGTGTAATTTAAGCCCGCGTAGGCGCACGCGGGCTTAAATTACAATCTAGGGGTAGGGCAGACAAGACTACGTGGAGTCGGTTTTGCAGCGATTCGTTTGTCACTAACTTTTGTAGCACAACATATTGACTTTTCGGAAACTTAGTATTTTTTTCGGAAGTTTCGTTTTTTTTTTTTTTTGGAAATTTAGTATTACAGTCAACCACAGATTTTCGGAAGTTAATTTTTTTTCGGAAGCTCTATTATTATCCTATATAAAATTGAGAACTGGATATTATGATGCACTTGGTATTGCCTCAAATATCTAAATCTAACATAGTAGAGGCTTATATCCAGCTGGGTTATGAGACAGACTAAGGTGATTGCGTTGCCCATAGAACCCTAGTTCTTTGTTTTGACTGAGCTATGCTGAAGATATCTATTGTCTTACAGGAATTTCTTGGCCTGAAATTGGTGATAACTGAGAAGCATTTCTACTTCAATTCTACTAAAGGTTTCCCTTGCCTCCTGAAGTCTGAAAGTCGGTCTACGCCACACTGTCTAGGCAAGACTAAAGGCCGGAGCCACCCACACATAGATCCTAGAACTTTAGCAAGACTGAGAGATTTCTACAGGCCATTCAATGAGAGATTTTACCAGTTGGCTGGAATGAACTTCGGATGGCCTTGAATCGTTGTGATTTTGAATTTTTGGTATACGGTTTGAGGAAGAACAGTATTTTGTACGATTAAGGACTGTACTGCAAGATAAACAAAATTGTGAGCAAAATGCTCTATAATATATCTAAATCTCAGGCAATATCAATATTAGATAATTTAAAGTAAGCATAATTTTGACTATTTGCGCGGTAATATTATAATAACTGTACCTACTATTAATATTTTTGCGCTCTATATCCTCTAAGTAAATTGTCATTTTATCTCTATTTATTATCTAGTAATTTCCTATTTGCTATTGATCCAACTATGTGATATAGTTAATTTTACTAAGTGTTCTGTTACATTAAATTGTTATGTTTGCAATGTATTCAAATGTTATGATAAAGTAAAAATTGTTTGGTTTAAAAATAACCAAATCGAATCCATTCCACTAAAGTTACCTGAGGTAGGTATATAAAAAAATATTATGAATATTTTAGCTTATTCGAATAATTCGTATAATAATTTTATTCGAGCTGTATTTATGCAGGTAGTTGCTCTAGTTCCTAGTCGGCATTCCTTACTAAAGTGTTCCATTTGATATCATTTATGATTGCTTCATGATTTATACGATTATGAAGTTAAATAATATATTATCATTATGTATAATAATTAGCATGCTTATTTAGGGAGAAAATTTGGACATTAGAAGCTCACTATGAGAGTAGAGCATGTATGACAAAGTCATATTTACCGCTAAAGTAACAATTTCCTAGTCGCAAGTTGCAGAATCTAGTAACAGATCGGATGACTGATATGTGAGCCGAAAACCATGAGCCAACTAATTAATAACAAAGCCTAAAATAGGTCAGGCCAATTAAAATCATTTGCCGGACTCCCGGACTCCTAAATCGAGCCACCGTGCATTTCCACTTCAGGTATAGAGGCCTCTTTGGGCAGGCCACAATTGTGGCGATAAGACCCCTCTTTGAGGAGTGGCTTGAGAGGCGCCACGGCGTCCTCACTTTCCGCCTGACGCAGGTCCTCACCGGACACGGCTGCTTCGGGATTTCCGGCCACCGTAGGCGCGGGCTTGCGGACGGTGAGTAACGGGTAGCTCGCCGTCCGATAAGGACCAAGCCCGGGTCGACGGCGCGTTGTGATCCACGCGCGCCTTAGAGACGTCAGCAGAATTGACGGGGTCCGCTAGGGCAAATGCCTGCCGGGGCTGCGAATATGGGCCGAAAGGGAAATCGTGGCCCCCGGCAACAGGGTAACCGAAGAAACACGGGTGGGTTTTAGTCAGTAAGAGTCTGACAAGCCCTCCCGCTCCGCCCAGAGCGGGAGAAGTTATTTGATAATTTCCCAACCAAAAAAAAAAAGGTATAGAGGCCTCAAACATCAAAATAATGATTGTGTCAAAGATAAAGTTTTTATGTGATTTTGAAGCCGACATACATACTGGTCGTCATTTCAGTATATAAATTTTTCCGAATTCACGACCATTTAAAAAGTTACAGACCCTTTACAAAAAAATTACAGGTTAGCTCGGTTTAGGAGTTGGGGAGTGTAGTTTTTGCCACTCCAGAAAAAATAATAGTTATATTGCATCCTGTAATTTCGCATAAATATAAAAGGTGTTTATGCCAAAATATGTTTGAACATAAATTTTTACTATTTTGCAAAACGTCCTCCAATTAATTGAAAGTCTTGCCATTAATGATATGAACATGAAGGTTGTGTACTATGAACGAACGAGAGATAGTGTATAGAATAATGTGCCATATATATTATATAACATAGGTAGACAATTTAAATACATTAGATACAATTTTGTACACAAAAGCCTTTATACTCGTGTAGCCTCCTCTCTACTTGTAAATTGTGTTCAAACTTGGTTTCCAAATTATTTCTGTAATTTATACTTATTAATTATTTACACATTAATAATAGGAAACATTGATTCTGTATCTTTTTAACCGACTTCACGAGTGGAAGAGGTGTTGTATTTGAGGCGTTTTTTTTTAATATTCCACTTATAAATACGTTTTACTAATAAATACAACAAAAAAAAAAATACGGGTCAAAATATGTATTTATGCCAACTTTTTAAAATAATATTTGTATTGAAATATTATTTAAAAAGTTGGCATAAATACGAGGCAAGAGTAGAGAGAAGTCTACATAAATAATGCAATGTAGTGTTTAGTGTTAGGTATATTTGCACTGAGCCCTCCGAATCACTTGTGCCATGTAGCTGCTTAGTAGTATAGATAGCGAAATATATCATAATAAGGCTGTTTTAACGTTATTTAAATAAAATACACATACAACAATTAACGGGTGTTTTAATTAACATTAAATATTTGTTTACTAATCATTTTATGACACTATGAATATGTCTCTAATAGATTTTGTTTGTAAAGGTAAATACTTGTCTATAAGCGACCTAAATACCTGCATTCGTATGTTGTGATACCTCAAGAAATGTATTGTGGTGATAATTTAAAAAAAATTAAGTACTTTTAACAATAATATTTTTTTTTAACTTGGAAAGAAGCTGAGCCCTACAAAAGGAAAGCGCTAAAATTTAATCTGCACAGTATAAAAATACATAATCATCAGCTAGAGTGGACATTCTTCCACCTTTGGCATAAGAAACATTATTCCCTATAAAACATAGTTCAATTTATGTTACCTACAACGAATTAAAAACGTTTTTTGCTTTTTCAAAAGTTGTCATTCTAAATGTAACTTTATTTAATGTGGGATAAAGTTGACATCTGTGTAATTCTTCGTATTTTTTGTATATTATAAGCCTTCTACATAACACAATGTCTTCTTGGTATATTAACAGTCTTAATAAAAGTAATAAACATTTATTCAGTAGAGGAAGCATAGACAATTTAAAAAAACAATCACACCAAAGACTTGGAAGAAATAATTAAATATCTTAAGAATATTTTAGTTCTTACATTTTGATAAAATAATATTTTGTACAAAATATACATCGGGACTTACCATTAATTATCTTATACTACATCACTGTTTGGAACATAAATCGGCAAGTCTATGGGATTAATTTGTAAGTAGGAAATGGATGAGATGCTGACTATAGCAAAGACGATTGGTACGTTATCCTCGTATTTTGAATGTAGAGACATCACGTGCGCTGCCGATGGGACCCCTGATGATTCACTGGAACAGATAATTAAGAAATTAATACAATAACACTTACGAAACTGTAACTACTAGGTACTCAATACTTAATACTCGATACTCAATACTTTATTTGTATTCCACAATGGTGCCGATTCCCTTGTTCACAAACTAAACTAAATTTAAGTTCAGTGCATCTTTTTCTTTCTATTTCATTACGAAAAGGACAGAAGATAAATTTTAGTTTAGTCCTGTCAAATTAATCAGCGCTTGACGTAAATTGACGTAATTTTAGTCTGCAAGTTTTTAATCACGTCTAAACTTGTATGGAGAGTGACAGGCGCTGATTAATTTGATAGGACTAAGCTAAAATGTATCTTCTGTCCTTTTCTTAATGAAATAGAAAGAAAAAGATGCACTGAACTTAACTTTGGTTTAATTTGTGAACAAGGGAATCGGCACCAATGTGTACTTAGGTGGTAAGTTAAAATTATATGTATTGTGATCATTATGGACCCTGTCGGGTACAGCAAATTAGTAAGAGGAAGCTTTGAAAAAAAAAAAAAACTTGGCTTCTGTTTTCTGATCTAAATCTAATCTTATTATAGGTTTTTATTTTTTTACATAGTTTACTGTATCCTATACTATTAAATGAGCAATATTTGTATGTATATATCTAACGATTTCGATGAAAGTTGCAATATAGGGGTTTACGGGGGCGAAAAATCGATCTAGCTAGGTCTCATATCTGGGAAAATTCGTTTTCTCCGTATTTTCACCCGAGCAGAGCTCGATCGCCAAAAGTTTAGAATAAGATGGCTACCTTAGAATAATGACATGGCAGCATGGAATTAGTAAATACTATCCTATAACCTTTGAACAGTAATTAATGAGACACAATAGAATTTTAATTGTTATCCACCTCAATGAGGCATCGTGACCGTTGAACTCATCTATTAAATGAGCATTCTCTATTTTCAAGGTACTTAATACTTATTAGATTATATTAGCACTTATATTTTGGTATTGATAATACCAGCCTATTATTGTCCCACTGCTGGACAAAGGCCTCTTCTCAGACAGAGAAGGCACGAGCATGGATCACTACGCTTGTTCAAAATAGGTTTGCGACTTCATACTTATAATAACTATGCTCCCACAACCCAGGCGATCAATCTACTGAACGCCTGATTGTTCAGGAGCCTGATGTCGATACATTTATGTATAGCAGTAAATCTATGTTTAATGTTTGCATGAAGTTTTTTTGTTAAACGCAGCCAGCAATTGTTATACAACGTGTAACGTTAAATGCGCAAAACCTGAAAACCACTTTTTAATACAGGTCACATTTTTCAAAAAATCTTCATTTAAAAAGGTTGCCGTGTCTATTTATTAATAGGTCAAGCCATCACATGCGCAAACCCGCCAAAATAGGTAAACAAACCCAAATTGTTGTCGACCAATTTAAATTTTCTCATACGTGGGATTATAATAGCTTTTATTTTAATGCAAATACGAATCTTACGAACTAAAACAGCACATAAAACCTTTACAATTTTTTTAATGATTTTTTTCTCCCTGAAATAGGTCAATTGAATTAAAAATCAGTTGGGGTGTTGTGTTTTGCGCATTTAACGTTACACGTTGTATAAATAAATAAGTCTAGGTTTCCTCACAATGTTTTTCCTTCATCGATATCAGTAATGTCCAAGATAAATTCAGAAAGTAATTTTAAGTTACTGACAGTAATGTTCAAGAAACAAATATGATAACATTCACATAAAAACTACAGAAGATCAATATGCAGTAATTTACTCAACTTACTCTATGCAAATAATTCTGAAATGCGGTTTCGGCGGATTCCTTTTCTTAAAGTTTTGTACATTTCTGTTGTACACATCGAAATCTATTCTCAGACTAGTTTCAGTATCGATTTCTTTATTGTTCTCTATGATTCTTAACTTTTCTAACACGGAAGGCATATCCGAGCTATCTTCAAAATCGATTAGAGGTTTTAAACCATTGTTACACAGTTCAGCATCAGCTAGAATTCGTGCCTTCTCATTTTTAAATGCAATATTTGTTTCTTCTAAATATCTTAGAAAATATATTTTTGCTTCCAACCAATTTTGATACTGCTGAAATTGATCCTTCATGTACTCAAAGAGGAATTGCTCTTTATTACTAAATTCAAGGCGAGAGATCATTAACCGTTTAGAAACAATTTCAGCTCTTCCAAAGTCCTTTTCATTCGGCAACCAAGTTTCACTGAATGTTTTATTTATATGTTCACTATATTTATTATTGTCTTCGATAGCCTCTGCGGGGCCAGGATTGGATTTAATGTGATCGGCAGAATTATCGACTTTGCTTGTGCCTGGGTTGTTAAGAGACTGCAGTCTCTCTTTGCGACGTTTTAGAATATTGAACGGATTCCTCAATTTTTTCGAACGAACTTGCGGTTGTTCTTCTACTACACAATCAGATTCTGAACTAGAGTCGAGTGTTATACATCGTCTGTCAATGACTTCGTAATTATCATCGTCCAAATATATATCGGCATTATAAGACTTATTGAACGTTTTGATTGCTTTTGAGAAAGCTCTTCTATGACTAGCTGTAGCTTTATCCTTAGTTTCGAGATCTCTTAATCTCAATGCTAATTGTCTTAGTCTATAAAGATTTTCATCAAACTTGTCATCATCATCTTTGTTTAGTCTTGGTTTTTTACTTTTAGTTTCTTCATCATCATCCAAATCTATGGTTTCTACAATCTTTTCTTCATTAACCACATCGAAATTTTCAGTTAGTCTTAACCTAGTTTTATACCTCAAATTGTATGAGTGTAGTAGACTATGCAGGGTTTCAAGGTTCCTCATATCAGTATTACCAGAGATAAGACTTTGTTTCAATCGAACTGCTAAATTCTTTATGCCTTGAAAATGGGCTGATTTTCCATTTCTCATTCTTTTTCTTGCAGTATTACTTATGTTGAGATTACTTGAATTTATACTAAAACAAGACTGCCTTAACGACGGATGTGGCCTCTGATGGTACTGGATACGTGTTTGGAAAAACATCAATTGATAAAAGTTAAGATTATTTTGCGGCCGACAAAATCCGTAAGGTCTGAAATGGTGATACCTTGGAAATCTTCCATACGGGAAGAAGTTAGGATTCTGAGGAAATTCGGTGCTGAGTACTTCAGAGCTACTTCTAATTCTTCTGATGTTAGTTCCGTTGACTTCATCAGAACTTGTGTAAGCTGGTGAGTCAGATGAGGCAGACCGGATGGATCTCATTTTAATATTTTGCAAGTTCAACGTGTAGGTAGATTTATTGACAAATATATTTTTCGGTATGAATTGTTGTTCTGGTACATTTACGGTGACTACACGTTCTTTTGAGAAATCAGGAATATTTTCAAAATACCTCTCCATAGTTTTTGAGTCACTGGGTTTCAGCTGTCTCTTTATGAGTTTCTCTATTTTGCCCAAATAATTGTATGAATCGTTTGCATCGCAATCCTTACTACAGTAAACTTTTTGTGTTATGTTTCCTGTTGATTTGCAAATCTCTGAGTCAGTTGGATTATTACTGTTTGGTACATCTTCTAAACATTTTGTGCTATCTTCAATAGTCTGGGTGCCTGTGAAAAAAACGTGAATGTCAATGTAAAATAAAATCCATGTGATGATAATTTCCTTAGTTTTGGACATCGGGTTTTAATTTGTTAAGGAATGAGACAGGGTGTTGTGTCGCAGCCTGGGAGACGTCCATGTCCAGCAGTGGACTGTGATAGACTGAGTAGATTGCAGGAATGAGACTACATTATAGTATCTTGATTATCTTTTAAAATATTATAATTATTACCAGTATCCTTTCTCTCGATTTCAGAATTAGTGGCAGACACAGCATCTTCATTTGTATCAACGATTTCCACTAAAACATCAGAAGCATTGTTATTGTAGGATAATTCGTTTTCAGAACTGCACTTTAAACAAGAAATTTAAAAAGGATAAAGTGGTGGAATTGAATTTAAATTAGTGAGCTTAAATATATAAAACATATTGGTTGGCAGGCTTCTGGAACTTAAGCTGAGCACACCGGATCGACTTGATGCTGAGCGTGACCTGTCAGGTTGTGACTGGACTTTCAACGCCACATAAATCGCACACGACTTCATAGTAAATGAGCTAGGGACTGACTCATGCTGCACTTGTGTGGAGGAACCCTTTTTGGCTCATATTTTTTACAACTTTTGTACTATTTCCAGTACAATGAAAGTTTTATGAAATTACATTTACTAGGTGGCAGCACTGGGACGTCAGGTCCACCTGTCAAAAGTCTCAAAGCGCCTGTATTTTCTTTTGTTGTGACTGAATGATGAATATATTTAACTGACTTCAAAACGGAGGAGGTTCTCAATTCGACTGTATGTTCTTTTTTTTGTATGTTTATTCCGCGATTACTCCTCCAATTATGAATTGATTTTGATGATTATGTTTTTGTTTGGTACACTAAGTATGTGGATGATATGATAAGTTCCTGTCACTGTTATTTACATAGCAGGTTGTGGTATTCGAATTTTGTGTAGTACCACAACTAAAAAGTGAAAAATAAAAACTTTATACAAAAAAAACTACCAACTTTTGGAAGTCGGTGTCTCTGGTTTTGAATTTTCGTTTTTTGCCACCGGCTTCCGAAATAAGTATTTTTCACTTTGTAGTGTTTTTTTTGGAAGTCGGTTGTTTTTTATATTCATTATCGAAATGGAAGACCTCTTGTCAAAGTGGCGCCAACTGGTGGCGTGAATTTTCATGTAATCTCTCATTGTGGCAGGCTATAACAAGAATTTGTATGCAATAATTAATCAAATGAGATAATTACCAAGATCAATTGGAACATTACATGTTATCATGTTACTTGGCTGCTCAGCTGGGGTAGCTTCAACATTCTTAGATTTATCATCACTCTCTTCAGTTAAAGCACTACCTGAAAATAACATAACGATCTATTGAGCACTATAGTTTTTCTAAGTAATTAAGATATTAAAAAAAAAAAATGTAGACACATAATAGTACCTATAGCTTCTTGATTTTCGGAACATATCTCCATACTATCTATTTTATTTTCAACATTTTTGTTTTTTTCTGTCATTGTGGATGACACTTCTTGCACAGTCTCAATTTCCATTTTATTATCTGCTGTCTTTAATTCAGTGTCATCAACTTCCATTATATTTGGAGATTCATTCTCTTTAGCTACATTATTTTCACCATTGAATTGTTCAGTCATTGCTTCACTATCTTTAACCTCACAGATTTCAACAATATTCCCATTTGTTTCACTGCCTTTAACTTCTTGATCATTAACTTGTTCTTGTTCATTTTCACTCAATTTATTAGCTTGTGATTCTATCGGTGACTTATGATTTTCTGAATTTTCAGAATTGTCGTTATCTTTTGTAGTTTCAACAATTTCAGAATCAGCAACTGTTTCAACTATTGGGGAAATGTCGCTCTTTGAATCTGAACTGACTGTGCTGTCTATTGGTTCATCAGGTTCAGCTTTCTTAGGCTCAACATCTGTGTTGACTACTGAAGAACCTTCATTTTTTTCAGATTCCTTTACTACAGTTTCTAGTGGTGAACCAACACGTTTAGGATTATTGAGTGTGGAAACTATAAGTAAATCAACATTCTCAGATTCTTTTTCTTTACTGACTATTGGGGAATTAACATTTTCAGATTCATTTACTGTACTAACCATAGGTGAATCAATACATTCAGGTTTATTAGTGTAAACTGTAGGTGAATCAGCAAGTTTAGATTCTTCGTCCAAGCTAATTGTTGGTGGATCAAAATTCAATTCAACTTTGTTAACTTTTTGGTTATAACTTTTTTTCTCATCATTGACTTTTGGGCCTGTATGTCTAAATACTCTGTAGCCCAGTCTACTGAGTGATGCATACACCTTGTAGTGCATCATTGTTGTTGATGAGCTAAGCAGTAAGGAGTATGCTTTTTGTAATGACACTGTGACCTCATTGTGTTTTAGTAACAGACAGTTCTGAAATGAGAACAATGTTTTGTTACTTCAATGTGAAATTGATTTTGTAACTGAGACAAATAGGAAATTTTACTTTGATACCTAAATGTTAATTCAGGTTTCGGTTTTGTTGGAAAAGTGACATTTAGCAGTGAATATAGTATAATCGAATACCTTTAAACGAGTAATTCTAGTATATACAAGCTTATACAACGATTATACAACGTTAATTTTTGTTTATACTAAACCTCTTAAGGGGTCATTGTACTCATCATTATGAACAACTTTTACTATGGGACCAACGCTGAAATCGCGAAAAAAAAAATCAGCTGTTCCCTACATAATGTTCGCATATCTCGTCAAAATGTAGGGAACAGCAGATTTTTTTTTCGCTATTTCAGCGTTGGTCCCATAGTGAAAGTTGTTCATAATGATGAGTACAATGACCCCTTAAGAGGTTTAGTATAAACAAAAACTAACGTTGTATAATCGGAATCTCGGAAACGGCTAGAACGATTTTCATGAATTTTGTATGCAGGGGGTTTTGGGGGCGATAAATCGATCTAGCTAGGTTTCATTATTAGAAAAAGTCGTAAAAAAAAAACCGATCTAAGCTCGGTCATCCAGATATTTTAATTGCTATGGAAGCAGTTCATAAATGCATGTCTATGCCTAACTTATTTCAAATGACTTACAACTTCCATTAAAAACAAGGCTTCTTCAGGTCGAAGGTACAATGTTTTGCCAACATTGTGGCCAAGGTACTGCCAATATCCACCAGCCTTTTGTGTAACCTCGGCAAGCATCAAATCATCACGCCATTCAGCATGACTAAGTGTGCCACTAGAATTACAATACAATTTGTTAACAAGCTAAAATGTTAAATTATTTCATTTTAATTTCGCAATAACTAGATCCAGGATTGGATGCAGAACAGCACCGTTCACCCGTCTGCAAAAATATGCACATGCAGAAGGTGCATTTTATTGTGATACAACATGTTCAGGTTTGGGTTTCTTGTTGTATTTTTGCTGGTTGTCAGACTTTGGGGCTTCTGACGACCCATAACGACTGTCAAAGATCCACGAATAGGGTTACCATCCGTCCGGATTTGTCCGGCTTTTTGGCCCCCCATCCGGACTATGTCCGGCCTTCTCAATTGTCCGGACTTTTCGATTTAAGGGGATGTTCTTTAAAAAAAAAAAATATTACTGAAAAAATAAAATTAAAAAGTTAAATATCCAGACTTTTTTTGCAAATGTCAGGCTTTTTGTAAGGACTTATCAAATTTCCAAATGGTAACCCTATCCACGAATGACTGCCGGGGCCAACGGCTTAGGCTAAGGCTATGTTCAAATGGCAAAATTTAAACGCGTGTTTTCAAATCGCGCGTCTAGATATCCTGATTTTTACCTAACAACCGATCACATGCGCACGCGTTAACGCGCGTCAGCGAGCGTTAAAGCAGCGCTCAGAGAAAAAGTCTCTAGACGCAAGCGATCGCGCGTTGACGCACGCTTTGATATTAATGTAACGTCCGTTTGCTGTGCGCGAAAGCGCGCGCTTTCATCGCGATTGCAAGTACTTTTTTTCGCTCGTCATCTGAACTCTCTTTAAATTTGATCGTGCGTTGACACGCGTTAACGTGCGTTACATGTGAACTTAGCCTAAGTTCAGTCATGTAACGCGCGTCAACGCACGATCAAATTTAAAGAATTTCAGATGACAAGCGCTAACGCGCGTTACGATAGTACGAAAATTATAAAAAAATCCAAAAAAAGTACGTGCAATAGCGATAAAAGCGCGCGCTCAACTGAACAGCAAACGGACGTTACATTAATATCAAAGCATCCGTCAACGTGCGTTCGCCTGCGTCTAGAACTTCTCTGAGTGCTGCGTTTACGCTCACTGACGCGCGTTAATGCGCGCGCGTGATTGGTTGTTAGGTTTATATCAGAATGTCTAGAATTAAAAACGTTGCGTTTCAACTTGCGTTTTCAATTTTGAATTGAAAACGCAAGTCAAAATTTTTCCATCTGAACATAGCCTTAACGTGTTTTCCGAGCCACGGAGGAAACTCGGTATGTAAAGATGGTCACCCATCCACGGTCCAACCCCGGCAAGCGTAGCTCAACCTGATAAATCGACCCGTGCGGCTGTTATTACTTAGCCACGAGTTAAAGTTATAAAAAATAAAATAAAGTAAAAAATTAAAGGGGATCCCCATACAAGAAACGTGCGAAACGTTTTATCGGCGCTTTTTGTAAAATATTGGACGTCGTACAGAACTCTTCGTGTGCGAGTCCGACTCGCACTTGGCCGGTTTTTAGAAGCCAATTAAATGTCTACACTTCATGATTAGATTATAAAGTTAATATTGAACCATGACATTACGAAAATATTTTATTATCAGAATATTGCAAAGTATGTTTACTTTGCAGTGCCAAGATAATCATTTCAAAACTTCTAGAAACAATTTTACTGTTATATTTTGCGAGCCTAATTCTTTTTCTTAAATTTAAAAAAGTTATCAAAGTTACTTCTTATAACATCAGCTATCTAACAGCGAAAGACCCGTCAAAATTGGTCCAGCCGTTTCGGAGCTTTGCCGGAACAAACAGACTGACAGACAAATTGTTAAAAGTTGATTATCAAATCAAAATATTTTATTTCACATAAACCTACATGGGCACTTATGAAACGTCAGAAGCTAGGGGCACCGTTCCAATTGGTTTTTTTCCTATAGAGAAAAGCCGGCAAGAAACTCCATACTTAAGTAACGCATATACTTTCACATTTATGCATTTAGTAAAAAGCTGTTATTTTTAAATTACAAACGGACACTATTTTATTTATTTGTATGTATAGATAACAACATACTAACTATTTTTGAGGTGAAGATGTTGCTATGTTGCAACAACCCCAAATAAATTGATAAGGGCAAGAAAATAATGATGATATGAATTGTTTTGAAGACTGATCAATAAACATACCATTTCTCAATCCTCTCCACTTCAATCAAGTACTTGCGAGCCTCCAAGGCGGCTTGTATCTGCTTCTGTTCTAGCCAGGAGCCATTGGGCATGACATCTTTCAAGCCTACTTCGGGCAGTGATGCATCTATCTTTGTTATGCCTTTTGCTACAAGAGCTTCACCTCTAAAAATTATAAACATTATGTTGTAAATAAGATAGGAAAGTTCTAGGGGGTTGTGAATAATTATTAAAACAGTATGACAAAAAATTAAATGTGTGTTAGCTATAGGGCCATTTTCTTATAGAATTTGACCATTCTCATATTAAATTAATTCATTTAACTGTTTTGTTGGTCTGGTGTTATACATGTTTAAGATCTTTTGCCATTTTGGAGTATAGGTAATAGTCTAGAAAGGAGCTCAGGAGATTCCATTCCAGCCTGGCAGTTCAATAAACTAATTTTTAAATGATTTTTCGGAAAAAAAAAACAGCTTATTAGCATGATTATCAAGTGTTATCAGATGGCTAATTATAATGTTTCGGCGCCTACGTTCTACTGAAATCTTTAAATTCTACTTATGGTTGAAAATGATGGTGAATACTTCTGGGAATTATTTTTATTTCTGTGGACACCGCATTGGAAAGCTTAGCGAGTACATGCCATATTTGTAAACTATGACCATCGGATAAATGATGTAGTATATGGATTACTTTTACTTACGACAATACTCTAGGTTTCTCCATAGTGTTTTACAATCAGTTCATAGCTAATATTTGTAGTAATTTAACCCAAAAACATTAAAACAAATCGTGTGTATTTTTCATCAAATTGATATTGACGTATAGAGAAAACGATGGACTGGAAATTGGCTTTCACAAATGCAGAATCTTCTGCGACTAAGCGAGATGGCGTTATGTCGTTCCAAATAAGAAGAGAGAGAAAACAATTAAGCTTGATGCAATAAATATCAGTAACAAGGAAAGGAACACAAAGATTGACATAATGCAGGGTGCTGCCAACAGTCAAACACACCCAAAATCGAAATGTCATGTTTATTTACGAATTTTTTTAAAATAAAAAGTTATATTTAAAAATCTGAAACATGTCATGGTAGGTAAAATTGAATTTAGAGGTACCACATTAAAATCAATGCAAGTACATGGACTGCTAGCGACATCTAGCATACACTTTGTGAAGTGTCAGTAACGACATTGAAGATCGCTTTTACTCACGCATTTAAAATACCTCAGACATACAATACAACCCTATTATTAAACGAAATTAAATGAACTTTGGTTTGGATTTCACTGATAGATGGCAAAAGGAATATGTAAGGATCGTAGCAGGTGGCGTTCTGTAGTTTCTGCCTGCTCTGGGGGTCCATGGGAAGAAGGCGTGAGTTTATGTATGTATGTATGTATGATAGATGGCGTGGATAGTCCTGAATCAAGCACCGGAAAGTTTTTCTACGATCAAAAAGTGTACATAGCTAATTCTAAATATTTTTATTATATTCATTATTTAAAATAAATCATAATGTAATTTCAGTTTCGTAAAGTTTAGCAAGGTGCCTTATTTTTCGAGTAGGCAGGTACTTATAAATTAATACTTTCGGCGTAATTAGTTTTTCTCTAGGCTAAGAACTAGAGTCAGTAAATACAAAATTTCCATTTGTAGACGGATGATAAAACCATTATTAAGGAGGCCTATAGTTAAGAAAAGCTAATTTCTTACAAGCTTATTTTGAATGTGATAAAAATAGGTAGGGTATTTAGTAAATAAAGTAAATCATTTATTGATACAGCGCTGACTGCTGTCTCACCATTTTGTGTAATGTCTACGATGTTTTTCGTAGCAGTCTACGAAAAAAGCGACGTAGCATTTTTCTTTTATCGTCATAGGACTGTCCAATTTCATTCACCTTAGTCGGAAACGTAGGTACGGTGGGCTGCACAAAATGGGTACCCCAGTTGTATTCAAATTTGAATGCAACTGGGGTACCCAATTGATGCAGCCCACTATACCTATAACCTCTTGACAGTCCGGTGCTCTCCTGGAGATCGATAACAATTAAAATTCTGAAGGTATAAGTGCAAAGTATAAGCACAGATTATATGACATCGTTACGACTAGGTACTAGGTACGGTCAACTGCACGTAACTAGGAACACTTGAATTACGAAAACCACCCCTAAAACTACGAAATAAAGGCAAAATTATATTGTTACCATGGACTCGTGGCGTGGTTGATTGTATCTACGCACTATTATTTATTCTGTGCTACGGATAGATTTTTAATTTTTTGAATTGTTCTTTTTTATCTTTTTATTACGGACGCTTCTAACGTGCACGTCTTTCTACATTGTTCTCACATGTACTATAATTTCATCATGAATGATGTAACCAATATTTTGTAACAATTTTTTATTTAGAAGAGTGTCCGTGGAGTTTCTTGCCCGTTCTTCTCCACAGGTACCTACTACGCTTTGGAATGGGCAACTAGCTTCATACCTATTTCTGACTGACCGATTCCTTGACAATTCAAAAATGCCTGTAAATGGTTTAATTGAAATAAATGATTTGAGTTTGAGTTTGATCTTTCTTTATAAATAATTTTGAAGATTATTAGTTTAATTTAACTTAAAACAATTATTTGGATCGTGCGTGGGATTTTTAGAAGAGGCGGTTAGAGGAGCAGAATAGAATTAATAGAATAGAAAGGTATAGTAAGGTACCTAGGTCTTTGTCAGTATTTGAGGTAAGTACCTAGGTATTTTATAAAAGTAGGTACGTACATGCACATGACAGGTTTTCTTTTATGTGCAGTGTACTACTTAACCTACGCGGGCCTACCTATCATAGATCTCTGAAGTACCAACATAGGTAGGTATGTAATGTGAAGACGTCGGTAGTTACCATCGGGGTAATGCATATCTAAGCAATTTGAAAACAAAATTCTGTGCACACAACCCTTTTTTAGGGTTCCGTACCCAAATGGCAAAAAACGGAACCCTATGGATTCGTCATGTCTGTTTGTCGTCTGTCCGTATGTCACAGCCACTTTTTTCCGAAACTATAAGAGCTATGCTGTTGAAACTTGGTAAGTAGATGTATTCTGTGAACCGCATTAAGATTTTCACACAAAAATAGAAAAAAAACTATAAATTTTGGGGGTTCCCCATACTTAGAACTAAAACTCAATTTTTTTTTCATCATTTTCATTCTTATCTATGGATCTTTAAAAATGATATTGAGGTTTCTAACATCATTTTTTTCTAAACTGAATAGTTTGCGCGAGAGACACTTCCAAAGTGGTAAAATGTGTGTCGTCCCCCTGTAACTTCTAAAATAATGATAAAACTAAAAAAAAATATATGATGTACATTACCATGTAAACTTCCACCGAAAATTGGTTTTAACGAGATCTAGTAAGTAGTTTTTTTAATACGTCATAAATCGTAAACCGCAATTTACCTTTCATTCAATGTTATAGATAGTGCAATCCACGAAGACGCGCCACAGTCCGCTCCGCGCCGTACTAGAGTTCAGTTTACAGTACAGTAATCGCGGAGTGGGGCGCGTCTTCGTGGATTGCACGGACTTGCTGCTACGGAACCCTTCATGGGCGAGTCTGACTCGCACTTGGCCGCTTTTTTTCGTAGGTAAGCGATATTATAGCGGCCGAGCGCTACAAGCAAGAATAGTCCTTACAGTGTACAGTTAGGCGTTTCTTTGATAGTACTTACTTACTATTACTAAAGTAGGTAGGTACGGGGTACTACTGCCGCCAATACTTTACAACCTAAAACATAAATTCCTCAGTTTCCATATAAATTTGTAGATTTGTCACTTGAAATTACTTATAAATCAAAATGATAAAACAATACTTAGTCCCTTTTTTAGGGTTCCGTAGTAAACAAGGAACCCTTATAGTTTCGTCATGTCCGTCTGTCTGTCTGTCCGCGGTCTAGCTCCGAGACCCTTAGTACTAGAAAGCTGTAATTTGACATAGGTATACATATTAATTACGCCAACAAAGTGGTAAAACAAAATTATGAAAAACATTTTTTTAGGGTACCTCCCATACACGTAAAGTGGTGATGTTTTATTTTTTTATCCCATAGTGTGGGGTATTATTGGAAAGGTCTTACAAAAACATTATGAGTTTGTCAAAACCATTTTTGCTTAAGCTTTAAAGTGCTAATTTTTGTTAGAGTCAAGTGTCCCCCCCCCCTTGCCAGCTAAATGGTTGGTTTTGGATATCTGAAAAAAATCACAGCAGTAGTTTATATAACGAAATTAAAAGGAAAATTATCACAGCTAAGTAGGCTTTACTAGTTATCGAGTAATAATCGACCAACTTAACTTTGCAGTTGCAAAAACATGTTTTCCCATACATTCCGTATGGGAGAATATGTTTATCAACTACAAAGTTAAGTTTGTTTTTGGGATAAATTCATCCCAACTACGGAACCCTTCATTGTGCGTGGTCCGACACGCACTTGGCCGGTTTTATAAATCGTATCTGAGTTATTTGCCTGAACTGATTTCAAAATCAGTACAAAATTACCTACAGATTGCAATTAAACGGAATGGCTGAAGCTCTGAGTGTAAATGAATCAACGGTTCAATTGCCGTAACAATTTAATTGGAAACTGTTCACACTATTAATAACTAAAACGGAACGTGAACTCAATTCCCAGCGCCGCGCCGTTTGCTATTGCTATCACAGTTCATCAACTAAAATGTATTATGTATCTGCATTGGTGCAGCGGCGCCGCGACATTGGCTGCAAAAACAATTTACCGGAACAACACCACCCAAAGATGTACGGCGCGACAACCCCACTCGTAGAGTCAAGTTCGCTGACTTTTTAATTTAGTTGGGTAACAACAACACCACCGTAGCGTAAGCTACGAAGTTGTAGACTCGCGTAGTAGCTACGTTGTAACGTAGCACGTCGTCCGTAGCATGCCTAACGCGTATCGATTAGTCTCCCGGAATTACCCGACGACAGACGACCGTAGGCGAACACTTCCGACTTCGCCCGAGATCTACGTCCATACATAGCGGAAGTAATGAAATGTACAGAAAGATATGAACCGGAAAAATTGTCGCTCTCTTTTTCTTCACGTCGCGTCTTATCCGGATCCCTAAAAAGGCTTCCTTTGTCGGTTTTCCCTTTCAGCACATTTCGCCTTCGGCCTTTAACGAATGGATATTTATATCAAAGATGACAGAGGAGCGACGACAAAACATTTAAATTCTATAAGTCATTTAGGCACACTTTTTGAATTCGGTAAAAATATTATCAAAATAATTTAGGAGTTAGGTCCCAACATAAAAACTTTTTCTTTTAAAGTAGGTACCTGCTGTAAAATTAAAAATTCCCTTTCATACTTACAACAAAGACACCCTATTATAACTGCGAAAGCTACCCAAGTTCTTTAATGGAAAAGCGTCATTAAAGTTGTAGTTAATTGGCTGTATGGTGAGAGCCTAGTCGGGATGTCGCCGGGAAGTTCCCGTCGCGTTACGACCGCAGTCGGCGAGGGCTGAAGGCGATTTAACGTATTGTAATGTGAGTTTATACGACGTTCCTCCCCCTCGGCCCGACGCCTTGCAGCTAATACCGTAGCTCAATGATAGTCGCCAGTTCACGCACGCTGAGGCCCGGCCGGCATCGATTTAAAGAATTTAAAATTTTGAACTTTCATTATTCGAATCGAAAACGAACCTTCTGTTTACAGACGATCGAAGGGCGGGGATGGGGTGGCGCACCCCAAATACGTACCACGTTATTTATGGTATATTTTGACGTGCTCACTCGCTGCTAACTTCAAGTCGCGTCGGATAATGGGGTGATGGATAGTGTTATCGGTCGCTATTCATGGTGTTCCGCGTTCAACTCGTGCATTTATTATTACAGTGTTTTGTGGAAAACCCCTTATTAAACAGAAATTGTGGTGAACAGTGTTCTTTCAGTAATTTTGTTGGTTGTAGCGGTTAGCGACCGGCATTTCTCTCAATGCGGATTTTACAACTGGATAAGCGGAAACTATTGGCATACATACAGATTCCTATTACTTAGTTCTTGAGTAAAATTGTGGTGGTCTTGTGTCTAAAGTGTGGTGAAGTTAAATTATTTTTCTAGTCCTAAATATTGAACATTATCATAGAAGTCATTAAGGTAAGTTTTAACCTAATTTTGAAAAAAAGCTCTGGGTATATTTAAGAAAATATTCATATAATGTATAAATTGCCGCTTAAACTTATAAATAAAAAAATCATTTCATTAATTTATGAATAGCTTTTAGATTAAAATGATTAAATAAGTGTTTGTTTACTATATCAAGTACCCTAGTAATGGTAAAAATTCTATGGTAGATCGTAGAGGTAAACACTGAATTTTCTGCGAGCTGACTATAGCGCCATCTCTGGGTAGGATTATTCAACTAGCGTTTGTTCACGTTCCTGCCGTCATTAGTGGCGCCAAAGTGTCAGCCGGCGACACGCCTGCAGTCACGCGGCGTTGACGCGCGTCGCAACATGTTTGCGTGGGTGTAGATCGCATCGCGATAAACAATTTATGTGTTTTCTTCCTTATCAACTAATCAAAGTAGTGTACACAAGTTATCTTGCGTGTTGCTAGTACAAGATAATTGGATCAACGAATGTTTACAAAAGTGTGTATTGTGGAGTTCTTGTTAGTGTTTCGTATGTGTGAGTGTTTTGTTGTTGCCGATACCGAGGGCAGGATTCTGGCCGTGCAGTGAAGGTCTAGGGCCGGCATGAGGAAAATAAACGGTGAGGACACGAATATTCAGGATTCTTTCAACGATTTCATTAGCGTATGAGCTGAACAACTAGTTAATAAACACAGATAAGAGGCATGTCAAAATGTCACCGGGTTGCGTCCGACGATAACAATAAAGTACTAGATCAAAGTAAAACACAGTTCACATGTTGATTGAATATTCAGAACTAATAAGAATTTATAATTTTAAAAGTTTATCGCTGAAGATTGTCGTTCGTAGCCATTATGTCAAGAACATGGGGTGCTTGTAATTTAATAGGGGACCGGTGTGCCTCCATAATAATAATAGCTGTGGGGTTCGAGCTTTTGTCCTTGAATTTATCATCTCGGACACATTAACTTCCACATCTCTACATATATTTCAATTATTCAGTTAGGTATGAATACAACAAGGAAGATAAATCTGACTCTGACTGTGACCCCTAAGAGGACTGACCAAGACTATTTACGTAACTAATTACACAAAGAATGTGGAAAGGAAAAAACTTGAAGCTTTAAGTAATAAAAACTTATTAAATATCTATCTCGAACGAAATAGAATTGCACAAGAGACGGAGGAACGACCGAAAATCATTAACCGGAGCAGATCCCATACAAATGGTCCATAGACGTAATCCGACAATGTTTGATGGGTTGCCGGCTGGACGGCCGTTCGATGGCGAAAGCCCCGATTCTGTGATTCTGCCTAGATAAAAGTTGCTTACGACATCGAGATTATTATAGATTCGAGACCATAAAGCTTTATTTATGAATAACATAATCTTTTCTCAGATAGATTTCAAACTCCTAAAACAAGATGCTAAATATCAAGACTTCATCGGTCAAGGTCGCAAGCATAAAGATCGTTAAAAGATCACCCACCGAGGACAAAGCCGATGATGTAATGGTTCAAAGCCTTAAAGGAAACCAATAGCAATAACAACCATTGAGCTGTTCAATTAATATTCCATACAGAATAAAATTTGAATTTTCATACTTAATTTACAGTTTCCATTTTGTGAATGTGACACATTGTGAGGTCTGCGTTAGACGCGCAGCAAGATTTATCGCTTAAATATTGCGACACAGACGGCGCAGAACATCTATTTGTTTTAATAACACGCTACAACGAAGATACATTCATGTAACATGACAACTTGATGGTCCAGAGTCGTTCAGACGAAGTTATAAAAGCAGTTCCTACTGATGTGATGGTTAATTAAACTGTATCCATCAAACTTTACCTGCCAATAAACAGAAATTTGGACGAAGTTAATTACATCTCCTCGACCTTACGGTAACGTGGTGCGAACATCAAACTTGCCTCAGTTTTACGAGTTCAAGGAAGGATGGAGCAGCAGGGGTCGCTGGCCGAAGCTTTGTTAATATGCTTGCACGTACCGGCACAAAATCAAATAAACAGTCGCTTTCATCTCCGGTTTATCGGCGATGCACTTGGCAGCCTTGCACTTTGTGTGTGTGAACAACTGTTCAGTCGCAGCGACCATTACTCAGACATTCGAGGTTGCAGACTCAATTGCAATTCATATCGATTATTTAATTTGCATTGCCTGCCGACCATAAAAAGCGTACACTTCACTGGTATTTCCCCAGGGCTTGATTAAAGTTTTAATTCCTTTAATTGTTGAGCAGTTATCTTGTTTACCTTTAATGAGTTGGGGTTAATTTCTTAAGGTAATAAAGCCTCGCTGGGTTGCAGCATTCCATGTAAAATTGCTATTACGTTACGTCTTTCTTAGCGCATTATGTTAGTGAGTCTCTGTCTATTGTCTCCTGAGGGTACTTCATTCAAGTCCATTGTTTGTTATTCATTAGCTCATAAAACAATTTCTAGCAATCATACGTCTAATAACCGATAATGTCTTTATTGATTTTGCCAGTGGCTCGGAACAGCACTCCAATATTGACAATGAGCGGTAGTTTAGACGCCACTACGTGCTTTGGGAGTTGATGAGAATGGTACGTGACTCCCAGTTCATTGCTCCAGTTTTTTGCCGCTTGATCTTGTGAATGAGTTTGCAGACCTTGGCTCGAAGACAAGGATCTTAGGGGGTAGGATTTATAGCTACAAAAACACTTTACGAGAGCCCGGACAAGCTCTGTGCATACCTACTTACTGCCTACTTATACGGCGGAATAAACGTTTTAGGGGCACTACGGTAGAGCCGAGCCCTGGACTTGCTATATAATACAATTGGCTTTATTGCGGAACGATCATAAACGTTGATGAGTTTGTGTGATAACGTTGTCAAAATGAGTTATCACTTTCAGCGACATGTAAATGGTTCCATCTGAAATCAATGAGTGTAACTAGGCGCGTTAGTACGGCGGCGTCGACGCCATGAATGCTGATTTTCAATAGCATCGCATTAGGAGTAGTTGTGGTGGCGCCGCGCGTGATTGCCATGTTGATTGAGATCACACGTATGTTACAAATTGTCGCTCCAATTCGCGTGTGACGGGAATACGCACTTATGCACAGAAAGTTCATCGTAACCAGCTTATTAAAGGCTTCCTTTGAATTCTCGCGATTATATCGCTTTTGTACAGTTTTAATATTGTGTGTGACTCGTTAATGAAGATACCGTTATTTACATCCTTAATCTAGAGCGCAGGTAAACGAGTCTACTTGGCTCGTTTACCTCGAGAGGGTGGTGTGATATATTCAGGGCCCATTTAAATATTCCCAGGGGTGATAAGGGGAAGGGATGTGCGCCGGTTAATCAAGTAACGTGATCCATTTATCTGGAGCACTCTTGATATGGTGCCGGTGAACTTTGGAATATTGTAGGCTCATTTTGGGGTTGAGATTGAAAACGAATATGGAGATATCGGGCCAGTTTCAGCATCACACATTACTAAAATTGAGTCATTTTCAGTGAAACTCTAACTCCCAGAGACAAATTTGACAGGTGCAAATGTCAAACTCCAAATTGAAAAAAAAAAACAAACAACAATCACTTGAAATGTCAAATAAGTCACTGGGAATAATTAAAAAACAAACTTTAGGTACAGTTTATATGAGGCAAGTCACATTCGCATTAGCATCTAGCTTTGCTCTCACATTGTTGCTCAGTTACAAGACTTTTAATAGCTTAATTAACGAGTGGAAAGTTTCCTAACAAATGACCAGACCAGACCCAGTTACCGTGTGTCCGCAGTACTGCTACAGGTATTGAGATATTTCCTTTATTTCTTGCCGTAATTACTTACGATCCGGACGCAACGATTTCTATGCAGTCTGGTGCTTGCTCATTGACATTGAATTTATAAACTTGTCTTATTTATCAATGTTGCTCATGATTTACTATTCAACTGTCGGTTATTATTTTAAAATTATCTGATTTATGTGAAACGGCTTGTGTAGACAATACTTTTTAAATGATTGTATTCTATTCAGTTCGCAAATTATTTGTGTGTAGGTATCAGTAAAATGTTTAAGATTTCTTAGTAATGCAATTTCCTTCAATAAGCAGACATTTTATTGGTGATTTCTCTAGTATCTTGACGATATCGATTGAATTCCATTGATCGCATTGCAGTGAAATTGGAAACAGACGTGTACAGTGCCCGGAGTGTATGCAGCGTTCTCGCTTTTACTGCATTCGATCTATTTACGGGTTTATGAACGTCGATAAACTTGCGGCGCGTTGAACCGTGCACCCTCAGCCTAGTGCCCAATAGATACGTCTGCATACAAATTGACTCCTGTTACTATCATGGCCAATAGAACAATCAATGTGCACGATTGTAATTTACCACAGCCTTCATATTGATGATTTTGTGGTTGCTTGTGCCTTTGAAGGGTGTTTTGCATCCAACTACAAACAAAACCAATGCATTTTTCTGAAAATAAATTGCACTTTAAAAAATATGAATGAGGTTTCATTATTTCCCCCTTTAAAAATGCAGGTTTCTATCCTAAGTTCGTCTTACTCGATTTTCAATCTTCTGTGCGGAATACAAAACAGCAAATGAAACTATTTTTTTCGCAATGCAGTCAAAGTTATGGCAAACTTTATGTTAATTCAATTTGCGTTAAAGGCGAAAGTTGAATGTAAGTTCAGGGTACAAATCTGCGACCAGCAGTATCGATCTTCCGCGATCCAGCGCTGATGTTGTAACTGGTTATAAAATTCACAATAAAAAAGGGCACTTAAATCTCGTGCCCAAATGGCCGCCCACATTGACCTTTAGAAAATTGGAAGGTATAAACTTTGTTCGGTCCATGATCCCGATTTCCGAAGGAATGCGGCGATCGGCGCCGGCGTTAAAATTAGTTCCTACGTTAATCGTTGAAACCTTAACTCTCTAACACTATTACCAGTTTACACTCCGTGTTATCGCGTCGAATGCCTTAGCATAATGTAAGTCGTTCATCGGCCCAGGAAATGACGTCACCGCATGGCCTCACATCACACACGTTTCCTGCACGTCTTCTCGACCTTCACCTAAAAGCCTTAGAACAGTACTTTTGTCTCTTTTGTTCAAAGCGCTTTGGTTTTAGAGCTTGTCATTGTGACTTGCGTTTTGAGGCCGAGATGCCACTTTGTAACTGCCTGCGTCTTCAAGACATGCTGCTGTCGAATACCTATTTTCAGGTAAAGATTTGAAGGCATAAGAAGTATAAGAACTCATATTGTACTAATAAAATATACTTATTTCCTGATATAATGAAAGCATCATGAATTATTTCTCTTCTACTTAATACAAATCTTCAGCCAAATCACTGGGTCTAGAAGCATAAAATTTTCGCTGGATTTACTTATACATCGAAGGTGAACACTATGGATATTTTTTAAACTTTTACCCTAAAGGGGTTTAATAGGGGATGAAAGTTTATATGGAAGTTCGTAATTTTTTATGAGAAATCCCATTGGGGCACACGGATTGTATTTCAATACATAAAAGCTCTTCTGATTTAATTTTATCTTATATACCTTATATTCTATCTACATACATAATGAAATATTTCAAGCCATCAATCCTCTCCAAACGAGACACCCACGCAACACTTGAAGTTGAAATATTTAGCAGATCTTGATATGCCATTATGTTGCTTACAGCAAAAATCAATGTCACTTAGAACAAAGACGCCATAGTTCACAGTCTTGCCTTAGGGCATCCTTAGGGTCATGTTCGACAAATAAATAAACATTTTGTGTGACTTTCTTCGCTGATTAAACGTAGGTCGTGAGTCACGAGGTTGTCTAAAGCCATCTTGCTACCGAGTTCACAATGCGATGTTTGATTCCCGACTCTAACAATGTATGTTTGGACTTTCGACAAAGAAATGTCCGTTGTTAGGCGACATTGACTTCATAATATTTCATTGAGAGACGATCGCTGCAGTCAACTTTGTCTTGTCCGACATGTTTGCATAAATACGGCTACTGTCGTACAGTACTGCATAATTTTGTGTCTCTTCTCTTTGCGCTGTGTGTGGTGCTATTGCCACAGTGTTGGCTGAATTCAAAGGACGGGAAATAGGACATGAAGTTGCACTATTGGAGACGAGTGGCTTGAAATGTGTCCTAAATATAAATGATGTAACTGATGCTGAAGTTATCGTTGCTATACGAATAAAATTAGGTTATTTACAAAAAATATTTGGTTCACAAGCGTCTATGAATAAATTGCCGTTGATCAAAATCCTCCTTTGTGAATTGAGATGCTGAAAATCACTTCACAATTCATATCACTATTGTTTGCTGAAAATAAAATAATAAACATTTGTAGTCAAGATAAGATCAAGCCTTAAACAATAATGGCTCTATGACGTAAGAGTGCAAGACTAGTAGAAACTTGTAATCCTAGGAAATATCGTTTGTTTTCTACGTAATAATACCGACTCCGCGTTTACTATAACAGGTTTAGCGAGGCTTTGTTGACAAACTCACTCCTGCCAGGTGTAAGGATCGCCCACAAACCACGCTCACATTTTACCTACTATTATAAAATTATCGTACTTTGTTGCAGTAAAACAACTAAGTTGAGAAAGCTTGGTACATGGCTTGTGTTGTACGAAGAGCACTAACAAATTATATACTTACTATTTAGTATTCGAATAGACTTAGGCAGAAGCATGGTAGAAGTTACCCTCTAAACATTGACATTGTCCGAATGACCACCTTAGTGTGCAACTCTATTGGAATCAAGTTGAGTCTCATGTCTCTCAGGCAATTTTGGTATTGACACAGAATTGATAGAAGCATTAATATGACCCTACCTGAGCATCATAGATGGACGGTGCATTCACAAAGAGGTTTTAAGCGACCGTCTCCAATATTTCACTGATGTTATGGTTATGTGCAGAAGTTGTTCATCAAACTCGTATAAAGACTATTAAAGTCACATATTTTTGAATAGGAAATTGGCAAGTCTCAGTTTAAAGACTCTTGTCTCCTTCATTTTAAGAACAATATCAGTTTTACTATCATCGCCAATGGCATTGACCGGCCGGCATGTTTTAAATGCATTGGAATAATAGAGGCGCTAATTTTGATACGCACCTCGTCTCCTATTCACCAAAATTTGTATCACACCATTTGTAACCAGCAGACTGAACGCGATTCGCTTGTCCGTGTAATTGCTCACCGCGCCATGTCTGTCGCACGCGGGCGAATTTTGTATCATGTACTATTATTAAATTACCATAATAACACCATGATAGCGTAGTAATGAGATACAATATTATAATTGGTAGGACATGTTGCCTACGTGATCTGCTAGGGCCGATTACTGACCAGCAAATTAAACTGTGCAAGATTAGCCCAGACTAAAATCCTTGGTTTCTAGAGTACCTAATTAAGTACCTATCACCACCAGGGTGAAGCTTTATAAAGACTAAGAAACAAAATATTGCATAGCCTCTCTATAACCAAACTGACGACAGCAAAGAATTTGAAAGAAAGGGAGAGTAAACAAATCTGTAACCAATTCTTTGTATATGGACGACTCCTTCGGCACCAGGTCCACCGTTTCAATGATAATGAGGGAGAGCTAGCTTGCCATGTTTATTTCAAACGACAGCCCACGTGGTACCGAGCGGGACGGTGGGAATCGCGACACAGTCCCACTCACATATACAGTACCATTCTTCACTATACAACTCCACAAATCCATTGTTTTGCTATCTTAATAACCTATGGATCCTTACATTATTAATGGCGGCATTTCGAAGCCAAGTTCCTCGTTTCGTAACATTATAATCTTAGAACTTTACCAGAAAGTCTATTCTGAAGATCTGAGGATTAAATTCTTGTGTATTTTATGTGAAGAAAGTCGATGAAGATGCAATATTACTCAACGATGTGTCGAATAAACTTGTCTAATTAGTGTTATTCGAGTAAAAATAGGTTGAATAACACATTCGGCACTGGTAGTTAATCTCATTTAATCTACATGTCATGAATTGAAAGAGCGTTCTTCATCCGATGTATTTCGAAGTGTTGTAATCGCTATAATTAGTTGTGAAGTAATTCATAATGATCGATATTGATCTTGCTCAATATCTGGATGAGAGACTCTACTGGTAAGAAGCAACATCCATTATATTTATATCCTATACTATTAAATGAGTAATATTTGTAAGTTGAATTTATATGTATATTTCACGTTCTCGAAAACGGCTCTAACGATTTCGATGAATTGCAATATAGGAATTTACGGGGGCGAAAAATCGATCTAGCTAGGTCTCATATCTGGGAAAATACATTTTCTCTATTTTCACCCGAGCAGAGCTCGGTCGACCAAGTACGTTTTCAAATGAAAACTTCTTTAAGCGCATTGGGTATTTTAGAGAGGGGAAAAAACATTTGAACTCGCGACACCGTTACCGACACCTAATTTTTGTAAACGCGATTGTGCTCTTTATTTAGATCAGGTTACGGAACAATGTTCTTTACAAGTATTTTTCTTCACTTCTGTCGGTACTCTCGGAGTGCCATTGTTTTTTTTTTAAATTTAGGAGCAGGCCTAGATAACCTACCATTCTGACTGATGTGTTATTCTAATTCAAATCTTTTTCTCGTCTACACCGTCACATAACTGCTGCTTTTATGTAAGTATATATATTTAAAGTATTTTGTTCTATTAAATTAACAAACTATTCGGCGTGGTCGTTCCCGCAGCGTCTTGAGTTAAACTCCATTAACATTTTTTAAACTTCGGAATGGTCTGAAGGGACCACAGCGGAGTCATTCAAAGTACAAGTCAATGAGACAATGGTATGCCCCACGGTTCAAGATCACGACCGCGCGGTGCACGGTGGCGCGCCGTCATCGCTGTCTTACGTAAAGGCACAGGAAACTTTACATTCAGCCTGTTATGAAACTTCGCGTAGGAGCCACTTGATAGGCTGTATGTCAGCTGACCTTTGCTGTTTTATTTGCGAACCACAGATAATTTAAGGATTTTCACATAACTTCTGTAATTAGTTGCCCTGTTCCTTATATTTGTAATTTGGAAAATAGCTGACTGGCCAACACTGCAAACGAATATCCAATTTACTTAAAAGAGTTAAGTACCTACCAGAAATTATTTATTAAGAGCGTTTATCCTAAAAGTTGGCAACATCGCAAATAGCTGTCAAATATTTACCTGTTTTGATTAATTTGGCAATACTACTGTATGGAAATAAGAAATGTGGCTAACTAGCGAACTAGAATTTTGATTATGAAATGCAATAATTAATATCTTTACACCGAATATTTAGTCATAGATGTAAAAAAAAATTGGAAACTTTCCAAATGCATTTTTTACACCTAAAACAGTCACAACATCAAATTCAGTGTTATAATTCCAATTCATTATTAATATTCTAGTTCGCTAGTTAGCCTCATTTCATATTTCCATATACTGTATGCCAAATTAATCAAAACAGCGAAATATTTGACATCTATTTGCGACGTTGCCCACTTTCAGAATAAACGTTTATAACTAATAGAGTAGCTACAACTTTGATAGAAAATGCTATGAAATTACGCTGCGAAACTTCCCTTGACAAGAAATTTTACAAATTATGTGGTACTTTTTATCACACAGTAAATCATTGTAAGTAGTAACTTTCTTGAAAAGAGTCTCGTTAAAACTGTAATAACAAAGTTGATAGAACAAGTACCTACTGATAAGTTATCAACAGCTACTCTGTCTACAGACTTTAAAACTTATCTCAGGACACTCGAAATAGGTTAAGTGTTAAATTAAAAGTTTGGCCGGCCAAAAGAAGTGTTGCGTCATTCCAATGTAATTGTTCCTTTCGAACAAAAGAAATCGAAAGTACCGAGATTAAATCGATCCAATATAATAATGAGAAAAAATAAAACAATGGGTTCTAGTTACAACGAATCAACGATGTCATCCGGTCGCTGAAAGAGCTGTTTCTAAATAGATTATCGTAACCGTCAACGAATGTCATCGGGGCCTAACAAGAAGCGTCAAAAGTGACATTAAATAATTTTGATACGGATTATGGCACAGGTAACAACGCTCCGTGAAAGTACTTCCGAGGACAGCTTGGATAAGGAGAACGTTGGAACGAAAACAAGAATGTTTTTAGCACTTGGTTATAATGGTGAATGACATTTGGAGAATGGCTAGGAAAATCCGTGGCAGAGTAGAAATGGAAGAAAACATTAAATATTCGTCTTTGAAGAGCTGTGATTCCGTGAAGTTCAGAAAGTTGTCAATACAATGTAATACGTCATTATCGCTCTCGGAGATTTGTTAAATTGAATGTTCCCGAGGTTTTACAGCCGGATGCAATTTGCACTTTTATCCCTGTCTGTACGTGTAAGTTGTCACTTTCGAGTCGTGACTCACGAAGACAACAACGAGCTTTCGTTGCCTCCATCTAATGCTAGGGTCACTTTGCTGTCATAAATCTCGAATTGTTAGCATTTAATATCCTCGCACCCAAGTCTTAAGGTACAAATCGTATCGTTAGCATTACTTGCGGTTCCGTTACTTGATGTATTGTGCAAGTGCTCTAATTAATAGCAATCTGTGAATATTCACATCAATACTCTTGTTGCTGATGTAATGTTTAATGTACTTGTGTTTGTGAACGCGTGTGTAAAATGGTGTGTTGTACTTGTGAGATGAT
The DNA here is from genome assembly GCA_963680765.1 of Agrochola lychnidis. Classification (NCBI taxonomy): domain Eukaryota; kingdom Metazoa; phylum Arthropoda; class Insecta; order Lepidoptera; family Noctuidae; genus Agrochola; species Agrochola lychnidis. The sequence continues at coordinate 20,475,415 of OY796853.1, forward strand.
CTAATTTATTGAAAAACCGCTTGCGAAATGATAATGAATATTATTAATTTGAAGTTGAATAGTGTTTTCTTTTATTTAAGAAATATTTAAGACGTAATGTAAGACGTGCTCTCGTAGGCTTCGATACATTTTCAGGAATTTCAGTATCCTTGATAATAATAATTGGTATTGAAAGGAAAACATTGAATTCAATCAATTGAATTAAACAAAGCAGTATATGTATCGGTATTAAGATCCCTGTGAGTGGAAGTAAAAAATATTATTTAAGTATACTTTTCCAAATACTTAAATAAGTTTCAGACGTTCGCTGTTCCGGTGTTTATTTATGTTTTACATGATTTATCTGTCCAAACTGATTTGTTCGCAGTCAAAAAGTTGTAACGAGCAATTTCGGTCACGTTTTTATCGATGTTTGTCCCCAGAATGCCAAGTTATAAAACTTTCTTAATCAGTAGGTACTTTCTTTGCTCGGAGTGCGAAATAAGAGTTTTCCATAAATAATTTTCATCCAAATTCTATCTTTGACTTCGTAATCATTTCCTCGCCATTATAATGTGACACCAATTCGCCGGAAATAAGGTTCGATATCCCGACGAGGGACAGTCGAAATCCGTAAAGTACTTAATGTTTTCAATTCCGTATAATCGGTTTAGAATTTCCGGAGTTCCGCGTCAGTAATTGGATTGGACGAAGTTGGCCGCTCTTGGGGTGAATTTTTCAACGGTTTTAACCACAAAGCTTACTTAGGAATCAATGGTAGACAGATTGCATCTAATCAGTATTTGTATTTATTCAATTTCCATTTAAATTCAGGGAGCAGTGGTGGCCCAGTGGAAGCTGCCGTGACTTACGAGTTGTTGGTTGTAGGTTCGAACCCAGGCAGGCACTTTACTTTGTGTAGTGATTTCATCTCCACTGCTCTCAAAGTGCTCTCAAGTGAAGAAAAACATCGTGAGGAAACCGGCATGTCCTAGAACCGAGAATTCGAAGACATGTGACATCCACCAACCCGAACTGGGCTTGCGTGGTAGATTACGGCCCACTCCTCACAGAGAGGAGGCCTGTATCCCAGCAGTGGGAACATTATAGGCTCATTTCATTCGTTTCAAATAACTGGTTGGCTACCCTGCTGCACTGTACTCAAAGGCAGCAGCTATATTATATGAGATATTGTAGATGAAGAGGACAATACATTAATTAACAATGAAGTTTACTTGTTCAGAAGACTCATGTCACTATTCTTCTTAAACTTGTTTTTATTGTCTATCATTGTAGTTGGCGATCATGTTTATTATTTACACACACGTATTTACATTATTTAAAAACTATCAGACTTAAAATAATAATATGTACAAGTATATAAAAAGGGGGGGGGGAGAAAATAATCATAGGGCATCAAAAAATTCGTCCGCATCACTGTCAATAGGAAAAGTGCCCACAAGACTGGCAGCATTGCCACATTGATTGTAGTTGTATTTTGTTCTTGAGAAAAACAAAAGAACATATTTTTCACTCCTCTTGCTCAAAAAGTCTGTCATTGTAGCGTACCAGAGCGGGGAAAAAATAGCATTTCTTGCTCTAGGGGAAAAAGTATTTTTTTTTTAATTTTTGTCTGTTCCAACGAGCTTTGAAAAACGAAAAAGTCTTTATTCTTATGGTTCACAAAAAAAGAAGAACATTTTATTTTTGAAAATGGAACTAAATCCGGCTATCTCTTCGGTAGAATGCGTGCATTGCGTTGCGGCTACAGAAGAAATAAAAAAGGTATTGGCGCGAAATCTTTAGAATTTTTCTCTAATTACGAATTGAATTGGTGACCGAACTATAATTTACAACAGTGAAAATGTCATCATCTAGTGAGAACATCTTCACAGAGGACTGAAATTAAGTTACCGGAAAAAAACATCTCGTTAAATATCCAGAATTTTACAAATTGTACATTTAAATTAAATAAGCTATTTAATATTGTATTGGATTATTTTATTTTCTTGCAATCGTAGTGAAAAGTAGAGTGTAACACACGGCGCTAAAACCGTTATAACTCGGTTTCTATTTACTCCCTCGCTAACGCTCGGGAGTAAAACTACCTCGTTACAATGGGTTATTTTAGCCCCTCGTATAACAATCTACTATTATTAAATAATGACTGATGTGAAGCTAAGAAATCTGCTGCAAATTGTTTAGAGAAAACATGAAAATGTTGGCCATGGTGACATCATGTATCATCTTCCATGAACTGTATTCCAGACAGCAGCGAAAAAGTATAAGTAATTCGCTTTTGATCTTTATTTTGCCTAAAACATGTTTTACATAAAACATTTAATAAACGGGAAGATGTATAGAATATGTCGCGTGACTTTTACTGAACAAGAAGACAGCAAATAAATATCTCGTAAAGGATTATTGCCGGTTCGCAAGCAAAGAGTGTGTATTAGACTCGTTCAATACACATTCACGGTTCAACACCGTCATATTTCTCGCCAGACGACGCTTTTTTATAAACTCGCACCCACTTTGCACAACTTTTAATATTGTAGGGGGGAGCAGATGTTGAAAACCTTTTACCTATTCCGGCTCGCTCACACATCACAAGGGTAGGCCTAATGTGCACGTCGCGACGCGTTGTACGACAAAATGTTGAGAGCACTTCACGTAAACGTTTAAGAGGAACGTTTTTGTTGATTTCCTCTCACCTACGATTAGTTGGGAATATATGATCGTATTTTTGGATATTACTAAAGTGTTGGAACTGTTTGGATTAATATGACATAGAACAGAGTCCAGAAAGGAAAGCTAAAGAAGAAAATACAGTCTCTGAAGACCAATTTGGACGCTACATCTTCATAGTTCATGCCTTAGACGCATCAAATTATCTTGAAGGCAAATAAAAAAAAACACCTAGGCTTCAAATCTTGCGGAATGAAAAGACTGAAATGGTGTAGCTAATCTCGGGTCCCCGATACACATTCTTGCTTCGCTAAATGTGCTTGAACCGCGGCTCACGACCTTTAGGTTGACATTCAGCACCTTACCCGCTCAGTTTATAGGCTCTTAACATTGACAATGGTCTATAGAATAGTATAGAATCTAAACTATGCCTCTGAACTAAAACTGGAACCGAGTGGTTTATGGGTGCTTACTGATGTAAAATGTATGCTCGACTAACTGTCTTGTCAGATATGAATTGTAGAGCAAGAGGCCGTTCCGAAAACGCATGTAAAAGTACTTTGTTCTTACTGAAATTTGTCAGTTTATGTAGCTGTATTATTTTAAACCATTATTTTTTTACCGACTTCCAAAAAGGAGGAGGTTATATGTTCGTCGCGTATGTTTGTTTTTTTTAAAGTGAATAATAAAAACATTTTACAAAAAAAACAACCGACTTCCAAAAACAAAACACTACAAAGTGAAAAATAACTTTAATTTCGGAAGTCAGTGGCAAAAACCAAAATTCAAAACCAAAGACACCGACTTCCGAAATTAAAGTTATTTTTCACTTTGTAGTGTTTTGTTTTTTGAAGTCGGTTGTTTTTTTTTGTATAAAGTTTTTTGTTGTCTTGAAATAAACAAGACCGAAAAAAATGATTAAGTAGTCCCGGATTCACTAAGACAAAAATAAGTTTACTTAGAAATACTTACTCCAGAAACTTACTGCTCCTATCAAATATTTTATCAATGAAAACTGTTTGGGTCTAGTTGTCACTTCTTGTAGTGAAACACTTCACACTCGCCAAGATATTGTTATCGATTGGTCGAAGGAAACGGAAACGTCGCGAGAAATGCTCAGGGAACCGTTTGCGGCTGTCGTTCGTTCACCTCGCGACACTTTGTTGCGACGTGGTGTGTGATCATATCCTTATTTCTCTGTGTGAGGTTGAGTATTTGAATAGAACTTGTAGCTTAAGTGTCCTATGTTTTGAAGGGGGTGCTAATTCAGACTAGCAATAGAAGGCATAGGAGATAACCTCAAGTTATCAGTAACAAAACCAGCCTCCAGGAATTTAAGTAAGTCTTAAAGAGTACCTATGAATACTCTTTAGTTTGAAACTATAAACGCATCATCACATTAAGTTTTAGCCAGCCAGCAGCGTCTTGAACCGACACACCTAAGACAATAGAAGTAGACTTCGTCTGTTCGAGGCTATTATAAATTTATGCTTACTTAATACCCAGGAGGAGATAATAACGTCCCTGTAAAGTCTGGAAAGTTTTGACATAATACGACCCTTTTACACAGATCCATATTCTAGGCCGTCTTACCTCTCGGCGAACCCTCATGACTTCATGAGCTGCTTCAAACCTTTTGAAATATTACCACGTAATTATAGTCGGTGATAACCTTCAAAGGGGGATTGTACAAGAGTCCCGGTAGCACGTTTGAAATATTCAGAAGTATCCCAACTTAATTAGGCCGGGTACTTTTGCACAGGAAGAGAATTTATGACTGGAGGGGGATGTCGTCAGACGAAAGTCATGACCGATACAACCCGCCCGAATTGAGTGCGAGGTGTAATGTATGTAAGGGCTCAGCAATAAGCGTTCTCCTTTCTTGACCGGATTGAATTACTGGCGCCATGCCGTCTAGTGCTGACCGCACCTGCGTATCGATTTTCGGGACTCCCCATGTGAATTCGTGTAATTACAATTGAACGAACACGCGAACGTTTCAAATTCGTGTGAATGAAATTTAATTAATATGAACAAGGGCAGGTGTGAGTAGTGTTATGTTAATTGTTGGAGATATCACTAGAGTTCGACAAAGTTACAGTTATTCCACTTGTTATAGCTTTCGTATGGTGAACCAAAATGTAATTATTGTCCTTTTTAACCGACTTCCAAAAAGGAGGAGGTTGTTTTTGTTTTTTTTTTTTATGTATGTCCACCGATTTCTCCGTCAATTGTGGACCGATTTTGAAAATTCTTTTTTTGTTTGAAAGTGTGTGCTCTCGAATTGGTCCCATATAATTTTTATTAACTTTGCTTGGATAGTTTTTGAGTTAGCTACAAAATACGTAATTTTTTTCCCACTTAGTATGTAGATGATATGATAAGTTTCTGTCACTGGTAGCAGGTAGTGGTATTCGAATGTGTGTGGGGTAGGTACCACAACTAAAAAGTGAAAAATAAAAACTTTTTACAAAAAAAAAACAACCGACCTCCAAAAAAACACTACAAAATGAAAAATAACTTTAATTTCGGAAGTCGGTGGCAAAAAATGAAAATACAAAACCCAAGACACCGACTTCCGAAATTAAAGTTATTTTTCATTTTGTAGTGTTTTTTTGGAGGTCGGTTGTTTTTTTTTTTGTAAAAAGTTTTTATATTATACGTCGATTAGAGAGCTGAATAGGTGCTTACACAGAATGTCCTACTTTTAATTAAGTAGGTAGGTACCAGCGGTGTTGAAGCGTTAAATAGAATAGTAAAATTCCTTTCCCTGGTTTACTGCCACTAAAATTAGCCGTCTTAAATCTAATTTAACTAGACGTGCTATAAAGTCAAGCTGAAATATGTATATGTAAAACGTTGAAAAAACATGTACCTAATTTATATGCGTTGACCCCAGGAAATGTAGAAACGTTCAGTCAGATCAATTTATCGACATCGTATAGATGTTTTTTCCCAGCACTAATAGGAGCAAATGTCCTCTGGTCTGAGTTATACAGTCTTGAGTGACGGCTGCCCGGCGGCGCGAGCTATTTCCTCTTTGATCCACTCGACTATAGTGCGGCTTCTATTCCTTTTATCGAATACTTTTTCCCCCTTTTTACCTGTCTGCCAAGAAGGTTGTTTTTCGCGCGTATAGACTAATGCATGGATGAAAAAAATTAGCACGAGTTGTATAATATTGCAGATTGTACTGTGATTGAAATTATTGAGTAAAACCTCCTCGTACCGAGAAAGTTCAGTCAAACCCAAAAATATAATAAAACTAGCTGACCCTGCAAACGTTGTTTTTGCTGTCCTATCTTTCAAGTTGAATCAAACTGCACATGGTGTGCAAATTTGATTAAAATCGGTTAAGTAGTTTAGGAGTCCATCGCGGACAAACAACGTGACACGTAATTTATATATTCTTAGAAGATTCTTAGAGGATTTGACAGCTGAGAGGGCGGTGACATCGCGTCGCTGCGATGGCGCTGCGAGTGGAAGGGGTGACACACCGTGAGCCGTGTGCTCACTCGCCTCGATCACTTTTGCTGCGGAGCTTGGACGTGACGGACGCGTATTAGTGACCATATTAAATGATTCTGTTGTAACGGTTTTTCTAAAATTAAATAAATAGTTGTAGGCCGCTCGTGTTTCTTTTTAAAAAATCAATTAGGCTTCTGATCCCTAAGATCAGAAGTGGGATAGGCTTAAATTACACGCGATTTAGATCGTTCGCCATCTTTTAACCGGAAATAGTGTTTTCGAGACTGTTTAAAATTTTTTTTTTCACCACGTGTTGTTGATTTTGTTCGTGTTAGTTTTTGTGAATTTTAACGTGATTCGCCAAGTGTAGTATTCTTTCTATTAGATTATATGTCGTGCGTGTTTTTGAAATAAACAACCACGTGTTAATTATTTTATTCCGCGCTTAGTTTGTTGTTCACGTAGTGATAATTTACGTTGCCTATAGTTATAATCATGTCGAGTCGTGAAAGCACGCCATGTGAAAATACACCTAGGCGTAATTATCGGGAAAACGATTCGCATAACGATCGCGATGTTCGAAAAAGGCGTCGTGGCCGTTATCGACAATCGCGAAGTAGATCTCCTAGAGGTCGTCGTGATAGATCAGAGTACTCTCAAAGATCGCGTAGGCGCCGGGATAGTTCGTATGGGCGTCGGGATAGCCCTCGTCGCGACCCTTTAAATGAAATACTGGTCCGATTGAGCGCTTTAGAGGAACGGCTTCCTTCAAACACTATGCGTACATCTGGTCCCACGTCGTCACATCCGGGCGGCACTCCGCCGCTGACAACTTCGGTGGTTGCCGGGGCACCTGTTACCGATAATACGGAAACAAGTGCTACGGTTAGAACCGTGACCACTGAGGCATCGCGGGAGGTTGACGCTGCGGACAGGATTGTGGGCGCACTTTCTTCCCTAATTCAAGTAAGATCGAAGCATTACTATATCTCAAATTTTGACCCCAGTGTGCATGATTTTGATATGTGGTGTGCGGAAGTCGATCGCGGGCGCGAGATATGTCAGTGGGACGATCGGGAATGCCTGGGACGCATTGGTGGGTGTTTACGGGGTGATGCTAAGACGTGGCTCAACGATTGGGTGACCAGTGATCGGTCGTGGTCCAATTTTAAAATTGAATTCCGATCATTGTGCCCACGTGAAGTGGATATGGCTACTGTGCTATACGATGTCATGAGTGTGAATTCTGATAAATTTTCTACTTATGCTGAATATGCGCGAAAGTCCCTGTTGCGACTGACCATTGTTAAGGGGCTTTCAGAGGAACTAAAAACCGCTATTGTGATCCGTGGCATTTCCGATCCCCAAGTGAAGGCCGCGACCGCCAATGCTAAGCTACAATCAAGGGAATTAGTAGAATTTTTGTCAGTGTATTTAAAGCCTAAGTGCGCGACACTTATTAATAACAATCCTGTTCGCACGTCAAACGCAAATTCCCCTGATCCGCGTAAACGTAAGCTCCCGCAGTACGATCGATTAGTGTGCTTTTCATGCGGAAACGTAGGTCACAAACAGGCCGTCTGTCCTAAAAAGTCAGCAAAAATTGATGTGGGTTCTGATAAATCTTCGTCAAGAACCGAATCGACTAGCTCTAATTTTCAATCAACAAAGTCGAATTCTAAACCTGCTAAGACTTGCACATTCTGTAAAAAGATTGGGCATTCAGTTGAAACTTGTTTTGTTAAGGAACGTGTCGAATCGAAATCAAATAATAAAAATAATTCGAGTAACGTAAATTTTTGCTCAGATTCTCCACCAGACAAAACAATGTGATGTCCGCGGTTATACAGAATGTACCTGTTGACGTTTTGATTGATTCTGGTTCTGATATTTCGCTGATTTCTGATTCTGTCTTAAAGCATTTTAGTTTAAATAAAATTCCCACCTATCGCCGTATGCGCGGTATTGGAAGTCAAGATATAGAGTCCACTTCGTATGTAAGCACTCTTATTGAATTTCCCGAATTATCTTTAGAAGTAGACTTGTTTGTTATTCCCCCGGATTGTATTCAGGCTCCGATTTTGATTGGCACTGATGTTTTAAATCGTAGCGGCGTTACGTATACTCGAACAAATAACTCTCAACGGTTGGTCAGGGTTTTACATACAAACAACGTGTCGACTGTAGAATTCTCTAAGATAAGGACGCCTTTAGTAGCTGAAGAAAAAGAGTGTTTGTTAGCTCTGTTAAACGATTTTTCTGACACGTTCACTTCCGGAACAGCGACCTCTACAGTAAGCACGGGTTGTATGGAAATAAAAGTTAATAGTGACATCCCAATTAACTATCGACCTTATAAACTGTCCGCGGACGAAAAGTGTCGCGTTCGCGAGATAATAAATGATCTGATGACTAAGGGAATTATTCGCGAGTCACAGTCTAATTACGCGAGTCCTATCATCCTCGTTAAGAAAAAGGACGGGTCTGATAGGATGTGCGTCGACTACAGGGCTCTAAATGCTATCACTATTAAAGAGCGGTTTCCGCTACCATTGATCGACGATCACATTGACAGGCTGGGCAGTTTTAAATTCTTTACAAGTCTTGACATGGCAACAGGCTTCCACCAAGTCCTGATGAAGGATGATGATTCTATTAGTAAAACAGCATTTGTAACGCCCGAAGGGCATTACGAATATTTAAAAATGCCTTATGGACTCGCTAATGCACCTATTGTCTATCAAAGAATCATCTCCAAAACCCTGAAGCACCTGCTGGATGCCGGTAATGTGTTAATTTATATCGACGATGTGTTAATAATGACGAATTCTGTCAGTGACGGTCTGAAAACTTTGCGAGAGGTATTAAAAACACTCACTGACGCGGGATTTTCAATAAATCTAAAAAAATGCACGTTCTTAGACACAGAGTTAGAATACCTAGGTAGGCTCATTGGTCATGGTCAGGTACGGCCGAGCCCTAGTAAGACTGAAGCTTTAGTTAAGTCTCCTAAGCCATCTAATGTGAGAGGCGTTCGGCAGTTTTTGGGTTTGGCGGGCTATTTTCGGAGGTACATTGCTGGGTACGCCTCGAAAACTGCTTGTATTGCCAAATTGCTTAGAAAAGGTCAGCCTTTTGTATGGGGCGCGGAGCAAGACCTAGCACGTGATTTTATTATTAAAAGTCTTACTGAGGAACCCGTTTTAGCAATCTTCAATCCCAATCTGCCCACTGAGCTTCATACGGACGCCAGTGCAATCGGCTTTGGTGCAATTTTATTGCAGGAACATGAGGGTAGACGGAAGCGAGTTGTCGGCTATTTTAGTAAATCTACACTGGGTGCCGAGTCCCGTTACCACAGTTACGAACTCGAGACATTGGCAATTGTTCGCGCGTTACAACACTTTCGGCATTATTTGATAGGCATAAAGTTTAAAATAGTAACCGATTGTAACTCATTGAAATTGACTGAGCGTAAAAAGGACTTGTTGCCTCGTGTGGCCCGTTGGTGGGTTTACATGCAAGACTTTCAGTTCACGCTTGAGTACCGAAAAGGTTGCCTCATGCAACACGCAGACTTTTTAAGCCGACAGCCAGCTACTGTTTTTCAAATTCGAAATCCGCGAAATTGGGCGAAGATTGCTCAGACGGCGGATTCTGAAACTCAAAGCTTGATGGAAAAGCTAAGGGATGGTCAATTGGATCCTACAAGGTTTTTCATAAGGAACGATTTGTTGTACTATAAGTACTCACCAACTGGTGAAGAGTCTCGTCTCCTTTGTTTTATCCCTAAGGGGCATAGGCTTAGTTTGTTAAGGGTGTTCCACGATGATCACGATCATATAGGAATAGACAAAACTACTGAGCTTATATTGCGTCACTTTTGGTTTCCTGGGTTAAGGGCTTTTATAAAAAAATATGTTGGTCATTGTATTGTGTGTCTGTCACATAAGAAAGTCCCTCGCGCTCCTAGGCAACCCATAGAATCTTGGACGAAGCCTGAGATACCCTTTTTAGTGGTTCACACTGACGTCCTTGGTCCCCTAACGGAGTCAAACGGTTTCCGATACATACTCCTCGTGGTAGATGCTTTTACCAAGTACTGTCTGTTGTACGCCCTGTACAGACAAGATACCGCCGAGTTAAAACGCGTATTTTCTAATACCATTTCACTATTTGGTACTCCGTCAAAAATTGTATGTGACCGTGGCAGAATGTTCGAAAGTGCATCCTTTCGAGACTGGGTTACTGAGTTAGGCTGTAACATACATTTTATCACGCCTGAAATGCACCGTGAAAACGGGCAGGTCGAGCGTTATTGCAGGACGGTCCTCAACATGCTGCGGATAGAGGTGAACAACAAGGGTGCGCAGTGGTCCGATACGTTGTGGAAGGTGCAGCTCACCTTGAACATAACGAGGCAAGCCACGACCCGCACCTCGCCTCTGCAGCTATTGACTGGCGTTGAAGGGACTACTCCAGTGCTGAGGTCTCTTGTGCGAGACGTCGCGCTGAACGACTCGCATCCTAACCGAGAAGCTCTTCTGACGTTGAGAAGACAGAGGGTGTCTGAGTTGCTCGCTGAAAATCAGCAGCGGCAGGACACGTACGTTAACGAGCGTCGCCGTCAGCCGCGTACATTTGTCGTCGGCAGTTTCGTGTTCGTGAGCAAGGGCTCGCAGAGCACGGGGAAGCTGGACTCCGGGATGCGTGGCCCGTACAAGGTGTTACGAGCGCTCCCACATCACCGGTACGAGCTCGAGCTGCTTGCTGGCTCGTACGGCAAGAAAACCCAGACCGCCGCAGAACATATGGTTCAGTGGCGTGGTGAGTGGACCCCGGATGCTTGCGAAGTGTTCTTCGATCATCTCGGTGGTGGTAAGTCAAAGCAGCATTGTGGCAGCTTTTACTCATGGCCAAGTGGCAGTGGTCACTGGAACCCAGATAGTGGTTGCCAGGTGATTTTGGTCACTGGAACCCAGATAGTGGTTGCCAGGTGATTTTGATTACTGGAACCCCGATAGTGGTTGCCAGGTGATTTTGATTACTGGAACCCCGATAGTGGTTGCCAGGTGATTTTGTTATTGTTTCAGTAATGATTGAGGTCCGGAACTCTTTCATTGGTGTTACGATAACCTATCTGTTACCCATTTTGATGTTATTGCTTGAAGTTGTGGTAAAACGCTGGTAGTTTCATTGCAATGGGTAGCTTCAAGTTAAGCTTTCAGAATGTTGTGTTGATTTTCCTATGTTGGTATGTTTTAGGTGACGAGTCAAATGAGGATGACCAGGCGCAAGGAAGCCTACCATTGGAGAACCCATCCAGTGGTGGCCAGACGGACGAGGAGCTGAAGCCAGGAAGCCAAGCTGACGGGGACGTTCAGCTGTCAGGAGAGGCCGTCTTAGAAGATTCTTAGAGGATTTGACAGCTGAGAGGGCGGTGACATCGCGTCGCTGCGATGGCGCTGCGAGTGGAAGGGGTGACACACCGTGAGCCGTGTGCTCACTCGCCTCGATCACTTTTGCTGCGGAGCTTGGACGTGACGGACGCGTATTAGTGACCATATTAAATGATTCTGTTGTAACGGTTTTTCTAAAATTAAATAAATAGTTGTAGGCCGCTCGTGTTTCTTTTTAAAAAATCAATTAGGCTTCTGATCCCTAAGAATATATTAAGATAAGATTAAGATTTACAACACTCTTGCTCGTAGCTTTTATTGCACCGTTTTTAAGTACTTTGCATTCCCGCATTCGTCGGATTTTTTCAAATGTATTTTCAGCGATAATCATTCTTTAGTACGTCGACGTTATAGACTTGAACATAATATGTTAAGTGTTCACCCTTATGAAACCGGTTCTGCAAACATTGAGCGAACGTATTTGTAGTTGGCAAGACGCATCCTCCGAGCCAATATGGACGTCAAATATCGACTGGATAATTGACAAGTTCTCGACATTTTAAGCCCTTAGGATTGGCCTTTGGCAAGCGATTTGGCGGCGTTGTTAAAACCTGTCAGAGATTAAGGTTTTCACGAAAATAAAATGGCTGCTCACGGTGCAGGGACACAAAATCCGGATGACTGTCAAAGAAAAGGTAAATGTTATGACACCAGCGAAATATTCAGATCTTTTGAATTGGACATTGTTTTGTTTCACATGAAACAAAGTTAAATCATTTATTTCAAACAAGCTCATAAAAGGCATTTATGAACGTCACAATTTATAAGAAAATAGAATTGATTCTAGGTTGATTCCAAAAGATAGTTTCGTATGGAGAAGAATGGGCAAGAAAGTTAATATCTTTTAAAATGTTTTACAATATTTTGTATACATTAATTAAGTATATATAATTGTATGTGAAGATGATGTACCTACCTAGAATAAAAATACTATACTTACCTACCACTGTAGGATTTAAAAAAAACACTAATAAATAAATTAATTAAGTGATAGATACCTGGTGGTCACTGCTCACATATTTACAAGTAGACGATTTTCCTAAAACTTCATACAATTTATCCTTACACTGTTTTTAACGCTGTTGAAGACAAAGTTACTTTTATTTTCTGGAGAGGCCAGAGAAGGTATGAAAAATAGAAAAAAAAAGCCTTTTATTACTTCCAGAAAATGCTTGTTTACAAGTTAAATAGTTTGCTAGTATCAATTTTTTTTTAATGGATAGTAGTTTCAGTTTTATATGATAAAATTATTCTGTAAGAACCCTTTTGCAGGTAAAGGCCTCCTCCAAGCTGAGCCAGTTTTTTCTGGATTGTGCTGTTTGTGTCCAGTTTGGACACGCTATGCGTTTGATTTCGTCCTCCCATCTGATGGAAGGCCTCCCTTTCTTTTGCCCACTGGCCCCTCCATTCTGTCACTCTTTTTGTCCACCTTTGATCTTGCAGGCGTGCTGTGTCCGGCCCACTTCCATTTTAATGCAAGAGCTTGTGCTAAACCGTCTGTTGCTTTTGTGATGTTGCGTATTTTTGTATGCCTTATTTTATTTATTCTTTTTATGTTTAGCATACTCCGCTCCATTCCTCGCTGGCACGTTATAATTTTATTTTAAATATTTTTGTTAAACTTCCATGTCTGACAAGCATAGGTCAGGCATGGTATAAGGCAAGAATTCATAACCTTTGTCTTCAGTTTGATTGGCATGTTGCTCTTAAATATTTCTTTAAGGCTCTGCGCTCAACCTCTTGGTAGTTGTTTAGTCTGTCGAAGCTTCGACAAATAGAATAGGTATGCCTTATTCAACGCCTTCACTACGCCAAGGTATCCAAATGTTTACTTACCTGTTCATACGTTCTGTCCTTGTCGGCCACAGGTGTTTTTCATCGAGAGTTATGATCGAACCCTCACGAAAGCTAGAGTTTTTACTATAGTTTGACCGAGAATACTGTACCGCGCCACAGGATTGTGCGGCGAGGCGGGAGGTAGCGTTGTCGAATGAGCGGGGGACAGCGTGAGCGTTGACGAATGTTCTATACGAGTATTTTTGTTCCACCAAGGCGATCTTGTTCAAGTTTTCACTTCTGTCGGCACTCCCGGAGTGCTACAATTTTTTTTTTTTGTAAAATTATTGAAAAATTTCTTATAAGGTACAATTTAGCGGCTAAACAACTTGACGCTAAATAAGTATTTTGAGTTCGAACAGCCATGGAGTAGGTTTCCATATATTGTTAATATTCAAACTTTATCAAAACCAATGTATTGAAATAAAGGCTAATGCCTGTTTTCAGTTACACTTGGTGACACCTATGCCTCTATAAGCACGAATTGTTTAATTTTCAACGCTCGGCTTAGCGCTGATGTACTTATATTCAGGCATTAATTTAGATGTTTCCTAGTGTTAGTAATAACGGGCATAAGTTTTAATCCCAATTAAAGATAACATCAAACAATGCCTAACCTAAATTTAAAAACATATAGTGATGCAAAAAAACGTAGACAACAATCGAATTTATTTCTAATGTCTGGGAACTCTTTTGTGAATTAAAAAAAGTTGTTTGAAAAGTAAAACGACGAAAATAGCAACCAAGTTAGCCGACGCGACGTTCGCACCGACGTAATAAAATCGCGGCGGGATTTTATCGCGCACTGGATTTTTAACTCTCGGCGTAAAGCAGAGCGTTGAAAATCAAGAGCACGAAAAAAAATCGCCGCGATTTTATTGCGTACGTGCGTACGTCGGCTTAGAGTCGGATACGAAGGGTTCCGTATTACAGTACTATATTGAATACTACCTACATATTAAAAAACACGTTTCTTATATGGCCCCCCTTTAATTTTTTACTTATTTTATTATCTTTTATTATCGATGTCCAACACTAGCGGCCATAGTAGTACAAACTCTGTGAAATTTCAAGTGTCTAAGGTTCAAAAGATACAGCTCTGTGACAGACTTACGGACACCGGAGCCTTAGTTATAGGGTGGTCCCGTCATAGTATAAGGAGAGGTAGTAAGCTATCTTCATAGAAACGCACCGCGCGCGGCTTGTATGTGTGGGGCCATAGTATTTATGCGTCGCCGCACGCACACTTAACAAAATCTCGACCCATTTCTCGTGAGAAACCGGTCGAGATTTTTTTTTGTTAAGTATAGAAGATAGCTTACTACCTCTCCTTATACTATGGTCCCGTTGGCACCATTTGTGTACCCTAAAAAAATAGTATAAAAAAAAAACGACGAAAAAAATCAGGACGCGTTCACTTTCAAACAATGGTTGTAGCACACTGCACAATATTTGCTATAGGATTAGTGTGTTTGTGTTTCTCATGAGATTCAGTCGGTCACCCCGTGTGTCTGAGCCTTTAAACATTGTACCAGTTTCATGGTAATAAAAGGAAACAAAGAGAAGAATTGTCTTTAAGTTAGCTTAAATGGACCTCCATTAAATAACTTTTTGCCGCTCGCAGTCTAACTTCAAAAAGCTATCAAGTTTTTATTAGAACTACTTACACGGATCGCAACGGTTTTTAGGCCTTGCACCACAAATCTAAACAAATAAATAAAATTGAAGTGTCTGTTTGTAATGTCAAAATAACAGCTTTTTACTAAATACACATTATGAAAGTGGTACAGACGGATACGCATCAAGCTATACATTTCCAGTATAAGCTGACCTCGCATTGTACGAAAATCCTATACAATGCGAGATCAGCATAAACTGAAACTGTATAGCTCGATGTAAATGTATGCGAAAAACAAAAAATAACTGTCTGTCTGTCTGTTTGTTCCGAACCGATTTTGACTGGACTTACACTGGCGGATAGCTAATGTCATACGGAGTAACTTAGGCTTTTTACTTTTATTTTAGAAAAAGAATAAAGGTCCACGCCGGCAAAGCCGCGTGCAGCAGCTAGTCACTAAATAAATGCGTTTAACGCTACATATTTAAATCATCATTCTATCTCTGTCATCTTCAAACGATTGACAGAAACAGAACGATGTTTTAAATTCGTTTATAACTAAACGTATTTAATTATTTGTGGTGCAAGTGGGCCTAAGTTAGCATAGCAGAACCACTACTAAAATAACTTTTTCCATCCGCAGTTTAACGGTTCTTCCTTAATAATCCATTTTTATTCAAAAAGCAATCAAGTTTTTATTAGAACTGCACGGTTCGCAACGGCTTTTAATGTCACTTTTTTAAGCTCCATTTTTTATTTTACTCGTTTGGCCAAAAAAGTGGATAGATAACATATTTGCATGTTTAATGATGACCTTTATCATTAGCTTTGATTTTTCGCACTTCTTTTATAACGCTAGTTTAAATAATATATCTATGTTTATAACACTGACCGTTTGACCCACTAGTCAGAATATTTGACACATTGCAGTCAGTCTATTACTGTATATACAATTCTCACCATGAAAACTTAGGTGAAGTGAGCTTGAAGTGAGTTGTCAACAGCGTCAAAATAAAAAAAACAAAATTCAAAATATTTTATTTCATATAAACCTACATGGGCATTAATGAAACGTGAGAAGCTAGGTGCACGGTTCCAATTGGTCGATTCCTATGGAGAAGAGCCAGCAAGAAACTCCACGGTTACTCTTTTAAAAATAATTGGCTTTTACAATACTTTCAAATAACAGTGTTACTAGGTATGGGAGGACAGTGTAGGTCTTTTAATAAGTACCAGGTACTTAACAAAATAGAAAACGGTCAACAGATCTACAGTCCACTAAGCCTACAGCGTTCTCAAATTCACAAAATAGAAAAGAATCTATACAAAAGATAAATAAATTAACAAAAATAAAAACCTATTTTAATTAAATGCAATTACTTGATTGTTCACGGCAATCCCTAGTATCAGAAGTGCTATTCTGTAAAAATCTCACCGTGAACGCTAAGGTGAAGTGAGCTTGAAGTGAGCTGTCATTCCTCCAAATACTAGGGATTGACACTATTGACAGCTCACTTTCAAGCTCACTTCACCTAAGCGTTCACGGTGAGATTTTTACAGAATAGGCCAGCTGAAGTTTCTTTACGATTGGCAAGTGTTTCAAGTCTTCCTTGTCTCTTCATCACGTCCTCATTACAAAGTGCGTGCTCGTTCTTCACGCGACGTCTTATTAATTGGCGACAACATTATCCTCAGCATCTTGCAGGCACCGGTACTTGTTTGACACGATCGGTATCTCCTGACACCTGCATCTAGCTGTTGGCGCATTTGTATGTAGCACATCTGAACGAGTGGTGAAGGCTCGTTTGTATGGTTATGGTTATTTAAGTACCATTTTTAAATGTTATGGAAGATTGTTAGTTTTTAAACCTGTCTCGAAAAAGATTATCACGATATTCACTGAGGCCCGTTTTCATCACAAATTGCTAACGTTTACCGCTAAACAATTTGAGGATGACAGAGAGAGAATGAGGTTTTGAATATATTAGCGCTTTTGTGGTGCAAGTGGGCCTAAATCCCAATCTTAGAGTTATTTTTGTTCGAAGTTTGAATAATTACAAAATCTTAAAAAAATCGAGTACTCACGATTTAAAACGATAAACAACAAAAACGAGCGAGCCTTACAGTAGTCGCATGTAGATGTGTAACATCTGACATCTTAGCTGACAGTACCAACCTCTCGGAAAATGGGTTAGTACCACCGGACGGCCAACTCTAGCACCGCGCGCGCTCATTGGTCAAATCAAATAGTGCGCGCTTCCCCGGCTTCCTGTTACACACTTCCGTCCCTTTTCACGAAATCGTTCCCACAGATTGCAGGAAAGCGAGAGAAAAGATGTTACACATCAAAGACTCATCGAATGCATTCTAAAGAGGGTTAAAGAACACAAGCCAAATGTTACCAACAATAATAAACGGCTCGCATTGTGAGGAGGTTCCTGTCTCTGCAGCCCTATCCACCGGTAGCTTGAACTCTGCTCCCGACACCGGCGGACCTCTATTTTTTATATATTTTTAAATGTTTTTTTATATCTTTTCAGAGTAAGAAATATTTAAAAATGTAATTATATATGAAAGAAGATAATAATTATGATGATGATGCTTGACTGCTTGTTACCCAATTTATTGAGTTGACTCATTACAAATTATTGGTAGAGACTTCATTGTAACCATTATTTAGTGCACCTGTTGTTGATACTTCCCCAAATATTTCGGTCAACACGTAATAATTATTGTCATCGAAATCAGTGTCACCTGTCAGGGAGACCATATTATTTTATTTGTTATTTGTACTTAAATTTATATATAATTAGGTGTATATATTATATTTATAGTTTTTAATAGGTATTTGTATATATAAAAAAAAAAAAATCATCAAATCTCGCTATTTCACCTACCACTGTTTGTTTCTGCATCACCCAAAGGTTAACTGGTAGATAATGCCTATGGCATTAAGTTCGCCTCTGTACTTGAAGTATTAAATAAATAAATATTTTTTGCACATTGCGTGTCCACCGGCAGGTCTGTACCTGCTTCTGAAAACCGATTGGTATCTGTCAACACGACACCTGCGTTTACTCCATTTTGTTTGATTTCTTGTTGCTTTTCCCGAAAGCAGTTTTTGCAATTACTTACCGCTTATTGCAATATTTTTTTTTACTTTTTCTTACAAGGATTTATTTGCTCTCGTGACATGAATTAAAGTAGCAGCTGTGCACTTGTGAATATTCCTTAAACAGAGTTTAAAGAGAAGACATGCACCATATTTTTTGAGACCAAGATTCGAAGAGCAATTCAGAACAAGATCGTGCAATATAGGCACAGAGAGAGATATAGATGTACTATCGAAGAAACGCATATCTGTAAACTGTAAGGACTATTCTTGCTTGTAGCGCTCGGCCACTATAGTATCGCTTACCTACGAAAAAAAACGGTCATGTGCACAGGATTTTGTTTTCAAATTGCTTAGTTATGCGTTACCCCGATGGTACGATTGTCATATTTGCACGATCGTCATAGGTGCACGATCGTCATTTAAAAGTGCGGAAACCAAAGCCCATAACATAGACATTGTACAATATAGGTAGCGTGTGTTGTTTGGTTCCAGTACTTCAGGCGTACTTTTCAATTACGAATTCTGTTATCTTAACTATGAACGATTGTGGGCCGAAATTTCCTCTGTAATCTGAAATTCCATCTCCAACCGTACGAACTCTTTTGCAGAAGACCCACACCGCAGAACATGTTTAATTCAGAGTATGCAAAATTAATTACACAGACTTAACTCAAATAACATTCTCTGAGTTTCTCTAGTTCATTGTTAGCGCCAAAAAGCTTATTTTCCGCCTCCTAGGCTTTATTCTCTTCAAGATATTTTAGTAGGACGTGAAACAAAGCGCGGACTACTAATGTGAGTATTATGTAGATGCCTCAGTGCGTTCATTTGGAAAACTTGCTGTAATTTCTGGTTTTAGTCAATATCGCGCTTTCATATCTTTCAACGTAATTACGAAACCTGTTTTTAAAAGTCTGTGGGCGTTCTCAGAATCGAATAGAATACTTTTCTCGTTTTGTGAGCGCATAGCAACCCTTTAGTTCTGCGAAGAATCACGAGCTCGTGACAGTTGAGTGGACCGCTTCCAAAAATGGTAAGACGGCGTCTGCGCACGTCGATAGATTCGCTGACACTGTTTCAGCCCGCAACTCTTCGCATTACTTACAAACTTTTAATCTAATCTTCAGAAGTCTGTTAGCAGTCTTGACAGCGCGATTGATCGTTTTCGGCCGACAACAACTTAATCCAAGTTCTTGACTTTCGATTTAGTTAGAAATTTTGAACAGAGTAAGACAGCGACGAAAATATTGTGACAAGTTAACAACAACCGTTTTTATTTTATTTTCTACTAGCGGACGTCACGCGGTTTCACCCGCGTAGTTCCCGTTCCCGTGGGAGTACGGGGATAAAATATAGCCTATGTTACTCGCTGATAATGTAGCTATCCATTGCTGAAAGAATTTTTCAAATCGGTCCAGTAGTTTTTAAGTTTATTCGTTATATACAAAAATTCAAAAATACAAATCTTTTCTCTTTATAATATTAAAGTATATATTAGTATAGATATAGATTTGGAAGCAGTCCACTCAACGAAAATTAAAAAATAAAAGAAAACATTATTTTTCTTTAAAACGCCCAAGTGACGGTAGCGAAACGGCCAAGCCACATATTTTGACTGTGTAGAGTTTGTGAAGTTAGGGCGTGTAGAGTTAGAAGCTTTGTTCTACATGATATCTTATAACTTTTTGATAGTGCGAGCTATATGGTCTCGTCTTGGCAACATTTTACATGAAAATATTTTTGGTGGGTAATGTTTTACTAAAATCTAAGGTTAGTGTAACAATTACATGCCCCATAAACCTAATAATTGTGCCACCCACAAGCTAAATACTTAGTATAAAATTAATAACATAGTAAGTACGGGAAACAAAAGAAACAATTTTAAAGTTAAAGCATGCACTAAAATATGTTATAGGGTCATTTGACGTCATAGTGTAATACATATTTGGTCAAGTGCAGGATGTAGAATTGTAGACCACAGAAACGTGACAGTAACTCGTTACTCGTATATGTATTCGTTTGAATACTTTGTCACGCACAAATATAAACAGCTGTTGAATAGGCCTGTGTCCAATTTGTTTTTTTTAGTCCTTCTTTCAGATAATAACAAAATATTGAACACGTATTTTTTCTTTTTTGACGTAATCAAAAGATTACGGCGATACATTGAGTTAAAATGTGGCATGACGTCACGCCTTGCTAGATTTTATACGACGTTGTGACGTAGCGAGCCCCCACTCTCCAACTTTAATGCGTGTTTTCTCAGTTATTTTTGATTAATATGATAAAGCAAAAAATACGTGTCTAATATTTTTTTATTATCTGAAAGACGGACTAAATAGAATTTCTTTTTTTTACCTAGGAAACTCCCTATTCTAGTGTAGGTTAAATCAATTTAAAAAATATGTATTATGTATATGTAAAATACATAATGTGTATATCTATAGATACCTACGTTACAAATCTGTGCGTATGCCTAACTTAAACTGGTATAGGTTTAGGTACGTCTTGAAGATGTTGAAAAACGTCCTACGGATCCGGATAAATTTTTTCAGTCGGTGGAAAATGCATGAAAATGCATAAACGGAAAAACTGAGAAATCGGCATTATTCAGTAAGCTAAAAGATAAAAATAATAATAGTAAATTTCCGAAAAAAAAACAAGATTTTCAATAATAAATTAAGAATACATACTAAACTCCCTCATATTGGAATCAAGGGGTCGATTGCATATGTGTACTTAAGTATTCTACTCTGATTTCGATGAGGGTGCATAGTATAAATACAAAAACGTCCATAACTTGCGAAACTAATCAGCTAGAATTTTCAATTTTACATTTTTTCTATCTCCAGACGATACAGAAACTTTCTGCGTTAGCCGAATTGAGATCCATTTTGGGTCTACTTTTCCTTACTTCAGGACAACCGTGTAAAAAAAAAGTGATAAATAAAATAGTAAACAGTTTTTAATATTAGACAAAAGTGGCCTCCCAAGATACTATATAGTTTATTTTTTGGACGAGTTTTTGGCACATTTTGATGTACCGTTTTTTATACCATATATTTTCATCCCTGGTCTCATATGTCTTTTGTATTATAAATCGTACCTATAGCGTTTCTTTAATTCAATATACTTGCGGTCAGGACTTGCGCGTACGCAGCGGCGCGGCCGCCGTATCAGTATCAATGTCGTTTAAAAAAATATTGCTTAGCGGAAAATCTAGTTCAGGTTCGACCTAGTTCATTGGCTTACATTGTAGAAATACTATCGGGGCTAGTTAACAAGGTCTTGAAAATGTTAAATTAAATGGTACAAATTGTTAGACTTGTTTTGTTTTCGATCTAGATTTAGGAAATATTTTAGTATTTAACTTACGCTTAGGACAATATGCGTTTTCGCTGTGTAATCACAAACTAATGACAGTTATTGTAATAGCCACGCAATAAATCGACGGCCCCCACGTACTCGTATACTATCGAAATTACAAAAAAGCCATTTTCGTTTTATTGCACTAATAGCAAGTAGAAATAAAGATGTATGATTTTATATAACAATTATGTACTAATTTTTATACCCTCAATTGTTTTTCAATTAACAAAATCGACATTGGCATATTCGGTAAAAAGTAACCAGCAGTAACCAAGTAAACTGTTGAATGTGTAATATTAGAAAAAGTATAATAATTATCAAAAACTATAGTAGACAGTATAAAACGGTCAAATTTTCCACTTTAGATACATCGGTAATATAAAATTTTCGAATTTCAAGTTCGACAAAAATCTAAATCTTAACTTAGAATCGCTCTCCTGTAAAGTAGAGGTTTTGCAGTTTCGATACTTTACGTGGTGGCCGTCGAAATATCCACAACGCTACAAGGATCTTTTGGCGCGTGGCCTAAATAGGAACTAAAGCTGCCATCTTGTTTTTTCAATACAATTTCTGTGACAATTTGACAAATGTTTACAAACAACGCCTACCTTTTAATGTCATTTAGGCGCTAAAGGATCCTTGTTGCACTCTACTTCGTGGTAACAGAAGATAGTGACTATTTCAATAATTCGCGAACTCATAAAAGTGTTGAAGATTTCCTGCCGACTTGCTGAATCGAGTATTAAAGTTGGTCTTAAAATAGGAATTTGCTTGTCTTCTAATGTCCTACTTCTAACATAGCCGGCTTGTTATCATAGAAAGATAAGACATTTGACATGCCTAATCTGACATGGAGCGCTTATGAAAACAGAGACTATACTATGTTCGACGATAGCACGTCTGGGATTAGTAAGTACTAGTAAGTTCTTACGTTGAGTATTGACCATCAAGAATCAAGTTCCATTCAATTCATAATAAATTCAAAGATGACGTAAGCAACTCTGCTAAAGCTAAGTCTTCAACACAGATGTTTCATGTTGTTAAAAGTTCTTTAACGAACATCGATTTCATTATTCACTATTTCGAATTAGATCGATTTTCTTTTTGATGCAGTTACTTAACTGAATTAACTTTAATCTTAATTCATCGATCCTTTGTTTTTATTTTGACGGAGTTTTGCTTACGATATTCATACGGCCATTGACAACTTCACTAATAGTACATACTAATTCCATGCATACTACGCAGTTTGGCGGCATTTATTTTTTTAGTTAGATTGCCGGCATTCTCCTCACTTCTTTTGAGCCTCAGTTCTGTTGAATGATAATGAGAAAGCACCTGTGGATCTGGTATTTAGACGTCCATTAAATTCAATGAATAACGTTAAACATTTAGTTCGTAACCATATTTATATCGTTAATAACTTCTTTGTGTTGAAAAATTAATGGCCAATATACTATAAAGTGATAATTAAACTTCAACGAATATAATGGTAAGTTGTCGATGCCCCATTACGGTGCTAGTTGTCAATGATTTATGTCCGATCAATGTCCCACGGTATTAATTTCCCTCAACAACCGATTCTATTTAAAGAAATCGTTCACTTCATTCAAATTCGACTTTTATTTTATCTGATTAAGGTATAAAGTTGAATGTAGGCCTGCAGTACCTAGTTTGTCACTAAAGTGCAAATTGCGTATCTACACAGCGTGTGTCCGTCCCATAATGACCTATGCGGGAGCAGTCTTCGCCCACGCCAAACCCCGTCATATCCATAGGATGCAGACCCTCCAAAACAGATTCCTTCACAAGGCCACGGGAGCCCCGTGGTACGTCAGAAACGAGACCCTCCATCTCGACTGTAAGATCCCTACGATCCACCAGTTCCTCAAACGCATGGCAAAGCGCCACTTTGAGTCCGCTCCTCGACATCGGAACCCTCTGATAGTCGAGGCAGCCAATTATGTCCCGTCCCAAATCAGTCAGATCCGCCGTCCGAGGCATGTACTCTCCGACCCAGATGACCCCATTACACTCCTCCAGGAGCAGAATAGGGCCACCAGTACAGTGCACAAACACAGACGCCTCCCGTCATTCCGACCTCGCCGCCGAGGTCCTTTACGTACGCGATCTACTCCCCGAGTAAACGAATCCCCCCCCCGACCCTTGCTCGATAACGAGGTGCCAGCAGTTGTTGCAGCTGAGCACGTAGCTTTAAATACCCCGAATAATAATCATGATATAAATATAAATTTGATCCAGCCTGTCCCCTCTTGCTGTCCTCCCGTCAGCGATGCCCTAAGCCGAGGTCCGTACCCCACAGGGGGTGCCCTTAGCGAGCATTCGCTTAATTTTAATTTAGAATAGTTGAAAAAGCTCCTGGCTGGAGGCTCTAAGTGTAGAAGCTTATGGCACCCACAGGAAAGTCCGGTTAAGCAGCCAAGACCTTAGTGGTCAAAACTGCGAGAAGCCATTATTAAAAAAAAAAAAAAAAAAAAAAAATGCAGTACCTAGTAAACCCAGGTTAAGTCGGAATTTTTCAAGTAATATAGAGATTTTTCTGTAGGTACTTACGGTAAGTGGAATGTAGTGGGAACTTTAAAGTGTTAATGCGTAAATGGTTATTGATATGGTTTTTCGAAATTTTATTTTAAAGTTAACGGTTCATGCTTGTTAACACTGTAATGGTAATGTGCGAAGTATAATTAATTGATGATTTATTATACTGGACATCAGCTACCGCTTTTGTTATTTCGCTGATAATAATTTACAACAAGAAAATCAACATCTTGGTGACAAAAATTTTTTTCCTATGCCAACACTAACAAGCGTAACGAAACGTAACTGTCAAAGAGTGTAAAACGTTTAGTTACTAATGTGGCTCTAATAAACGCTAAAATGTATCCAAAGAAAGATGCTACACGTTTTAAACCTGACCTACTAAACAGGAAAATAAACAAAAACTCGCCCAAAATCCCCTCATGTCAGTCTTATCACACGTATTATGTGTATAATGTATACAAAACAGATATTTCAAATCGTGCGTGCATTGTTTGTGCGAAAACACTGTCTCGTTTGCAACTTCGTCACGCAATTTTCCCCCGTCTGCGTAAAAATAACGGAGCATGCGACGTGTGTTGCCATACTTCCCATCGTTCACGTAACACGTCATCAGAGTGACGTGTTACCCGTTCATATAAAAATTTACGACTGTACCTCACATGTTAATATGTCTGCTGATGGCGTTTTCTCGTATAAAAGGGAAGGTATTTTGTGTATTGCTAACAACGACATATCGTAGGACGCGTTATTGTACTGAATGGGGATGTTCGAGTTCCACTGGTTTTGTTTGGTGTGTGGACTAGCTGACTTGCATTCGAATTTCAAAACGTTTTTGTTTTGTGCCAGTGATTATTTGAAATGGTAAGTATGGTAACATTGCTGCTTGGAGTTCCGTCTCTGTGGTGGGTCAAATTGGCACCAAAAATGTTCTTTGGCAAGAAAATGCGAGGAAAAAGGTTTGCGAATTTTTAGCAGACAAGGTCCATTTCAAGCCAAGTTGCAGAAACGAAAAGTTGGTTAAACTTTAGACAAAAGTCTATGCATTTTAAAAGCGGGATATCGCTATTGTCCTGTTGCAGAGTAAGTTTAAAACCGCCATTAAAAGGAATAGGCTATTGTTGTGTGTGTTGACGGTAACAGTCGTCAATATTGTTTCATAGTTTTATTTTGAGCTAAGCTCATTTGCAATAATTCATAGTTAATTGACTTGCCTCTTCAACGACTCGCTCGAAATTAGCCTTTTCAAATTTCAGCCAAACATGCAAGTACAAATAAAATTCTGAGCGAAAAAGATGAATGAAAACATCAATCAAGAGCGTGCCTAGTTCAACAGAGGTGCACCACTATCGCCATTGAATGGGATTGGGACCGAACGACTTGTGAATTGAACGTGATTGAAGCCAGATGAACCGAGATCATTACGTACCTACTGTTGCTCTAGTGCTGTGTGCTGACGCATTGATGCAGTTTGATTGGTCGTTGCTTTGTGATGCGCACTGTGCATGGTTGAATTCAGATACTGAGAACTGTATTATCTATTATACAGACTGTTTCCCTATCTGTCGTTATCGTTACTTCCTACGGATATTAATTGAGATATTATTCACAATGTTCAAATTAATCAATATGAATTAGTGGCTTCATAAAATCTTTCTACATTTCATTGGCACCCTCTCCCTTTACAGCACTTACACCTAATAATATGAACATGACTTACATAAAAAAAGATTCCGTCGAATTGAGAACCTCCTCCATTTTTTCTAAGTCTATTAACAATATTTCCACACTTCTCTGAAAAACCGCACTGAAACCTCATTTCCCCAGATTAAAATAAACGCTTTCGTCCGATTAACTACAAATACACCTGCTACAGAATAAAATCCCGCTTCACGAATTACAAAGCCTTATAATGCCTGTCACGTCGTCCTATGCTTCAAGAATAACAGTACTTCAACACAAGTTTCTACAATAAATAAGGCTTTTACGACCAATGCTCAGGGCTCAGAGGCACCTCGAAGGCGTCTGCGCGTCCGTATTCTCGCTTCCGCATCTCGCATTATCGAGAGAGCTTTACCAAAACGGTGTTAGCATTCGCATTCGCACAGCGGTGTTTTTGTGGTCGTCTGTAGGTGCACTTATAATGTGTCATGCATTATGTATGTTTTGTCCGTTTGTTACTTGACACTGTGAGAATTGAACGCGATTATAGTGCGGAGATTGTCGCGAGTTAATAGAGTTTGTTTTTATTGTTTTTGATATAAATTGTTTGTTTTGGAAATGAGCTTTTCCTCTTTGTTGCGGTAAGAATATTTGCGATTCATATTGACCAAAACATGGATAGATGGTCCCAAAACGCCTAAGTTCTATAAATACCTATAGCATAATACGGCGCGGGCGTTTAGATTTCGCATCACTTTGATGTGTCCTTAGTTTTTGGTCCCCAAAGCCGCTAGCGTTAACAGAAGTAAGTATTTAAAGCCTATAAACAATGTCGTTTCACAACAATTTTGATCTCATTCTAGATTTTTAAGTATAGACTAGGTCCTACTAGCGCACAGACTCCTTTTGACATCTGACTTGAACTGAACTTCAGCATTTGTGGTAGTTCGCAAGAAATTAATTCTGGAACTGTCTACAACCAAGAATTGAAGTTTCTTCGCCTAGGTAATAAACTAAACTAAACTGGAATTACATAAACCTTTGTACGAGCAGTAGAACATGAATACTGAACCTTGTGAATTAGTGCTTTGGTTAGAGACCGCTGCGTCGAGGGTTTTAAGGCCTGTCCACTTGTTGTAACCCTCGACACAAAGCCAGGGGGGGGGGGGAGCCAGGGGTGCTCATTGGCTGATTGATTGTCAGAAAGTAAAGTTCACGAGATGAAATGTGGATGTGGCCAATGAGCTATCTGCTTTTTTGTTTGATGGTAGAGGCAAATAAGGGGCTCGTGGCTACATAACAACAGCCGCTCGGGTCGAGTGAAGGTTAAGTTATGCTTCATCTTCATCATCATTTCAGCCGAAAGACGTCCACTGCTGGACGTAGGCCTCCCCCAAGCACCGCCACTTCGACCGATTCTGTGCTTTCCGCATCCAGCGGATTCCTGCGGCCTTCACAAGGTCATCGGTCCATCCATCCAGTTATGGTTGCCGCGGTCGATTTGTGGATCATCCATTACATATCGAGACCCCTTCGTGCTTCAGAAAGCACCTTAAGCCGTTGGTCCCGGCTGTCATTCGTAGATCTTTGATAGTCGTTACGGGCAGTCAGAAGCCCAAAAGTCTGGCAACCAGTCTTAACTAAGGGGTATCGTGTTACCCAGTAACTCAGATAAGTAGTCAGATAGGCAGTCGCTCCATGTAAAATACTGTTATTCAGCCGTATCCGGTTAGACTGGAAGCCAAGGATTTGTAAAGGCAAATTAGCACCTTTGTAAAACGCGTTGACGATCTGATACCACCTCCAACTTGGTTGTTGTTCTAAGGATACAACCAAACTTTATGATATATTATATATATGCATAATGTAAGTTATTTTGCATACTATTGTATAGAATCATTTTTCTAACTTGAACAGACAGCTGTGCTGCTGGGGAGTTTGTTGCGCCACTTCTTCCCAGCTAAAGGCACTAGGAAGTGGTGAAGGGTGGGCGTTTTTGGGGGACTGTCTTATGTAATTTTGACGTTCAAAAGTGCTGATTTTCAGCCTAGTTTGAATAAATGAATTTTGAATTTGAATTTTGAATTTAAATTTTGAATTTGAATTTTGAATTTGAATTTTGAATTTTGAATTTTGAATTTGAATTTTGAATTTGAATTTTGAATTTGAATTTTGAATTTTGAATTTTGAATTTGAATTTTGAATTTGAATTTTGAATTTGAATTTTGAATTTTGAATTTGAATTTTGAATTTGAATTATGAATTTGAATTTTGAATTTGAATTTTGAATTTGAATTTAAATTATGAAAACTACCTTTTATCTTTTTTATAGTTTTCATGAAAGTCTTCAAGCATTTTAGCTCAACCAACTTGAAGTGCGCGTTCTATTTTGTTTGTATTTTCTAAGACGGTGGCAAAAAAGTTCACCGACAAAGAAAATAAAACGTATTTTTCGGTTTGCCAGGAAACTTTATCTAGGGCATTCGACGACTGTTACAGAAATAGAATTTCTTCTATTTCCTAACTTTCCACCCGTATAAGTTCTAACCACGATTCGATAGAACTATACAATGTGGGGCTAACTGGGTTATTCGTCGGTATCTCAATAGAGTGTTTATTGTTGAAGCCGTGGCACATTTTCGGAGCCCGCATACATCAATTAACTTTCAATAAAATAGCGATATATGAGCTGCCGTTGGTTCTCAACCTTTGGCAGGCAGATCATATTCCTATTTCATTATATCAGTCTATCAGTCTCCTTGACCATCTCCGAATGTGTTTTATCTGCTAGTAGCTACGCACGCACGATATTCTTTATAATTTATAGCCTATGTTACTCAGTGTTATAGTATTCTACTGGTAAAAGAATTATTAAAATCGGTCCAGTATTTTTTGAGTTTAATCATTACAAACAAAAATTCAAATCTTTTCTATTTATAATGTTAGCTTAGATAGACAAATTGATTTGAAGCAGATTTTCTTTGCTAGTAACTGGCTGCACAATTTACTTTACGGATCGTTGGGTAGTCAAAAGGGTAAGAGACTCAAGCAGCTCTGGATTTGAATAACTTAAATCAGTTTTTAAGTTTCGGTTAGGTTAGGTTGGGTTAGGTTTTAGCCTTCTCTGTGGCCTTAATATAATCCAAGTGATCCACCGATGGACTAACAACATTGGTAATAATAGTATTGTTGTTTCTATACCTACTTGTGTCTTGCGGTAAGCGAATCGGTTACCTACACTAGTAATCTTCTCAATCTCATGTTTCTCGTAAAGAACGCTCAAGTCTATAACTTCTGTCCGGCTGATTTCAACCCGTTTCCTCTACTTGACACTTACAACTTTCTCGGACGATTAACATCTAATACATGCTGTTTTTCTTTAATTAATGGTCTATGTAAGTGTCTATCTCTGTTTTATAAAATGTTAGGACTTTATTTGTTATTTCCCGGCCTGTACCCTAATTGCGTAACAATTTTGCCTAATTTGTTTCATTTTGACAGTTCAACAACATTCATTGCGTTATTTACGTTGTTGAGCAGATTTTTTTTCCAACTTATGAAGCAATGGATTAGCAATCTGTTTCGAATCGAATCAGATTGTGATTTTGTTGTGTAACGCAATTAGGGTACTGTTTCTCAACGGATTCTTTTGATGTATAATATTGTTCAGACCTTGACTACACTTTTCTTTTTTACGAATTACAAAGTTGGCTTTTGTTGTGTAGGAAGGTCTCAATCTTCCTTCATCCTATGTTTAGAAAAATTATAAATCGCTGTACTTATTAAATTCATTTCAGTCTTTATAGGTGCTCATCTGCTCAAGCTACTAAATTCTAAATTGATTTCCTCGCAAGTCGTAAACCTAACATTACTTTAAACTACTAGATCATCAGACGTAATCTAGGTCTTTATAACTCGCGTAAATATTTCAATTAGCTTCCTAGAATCTTGCTGTTTATTAGTTTTTGAGTCTTTATAGTGTATCATGGTTTTCAATGATAGAAGATTTGACTTCCTGACTGCTATCCTCGGGTAGGCTGTTTAATACTTGGTAAACTAGGTTTAGTACTTTAATGTCTTCTATGTAGTATGTTTAAATTCGTGATGACTGGTAACGATCATGTTTTGGTCTACTAAAGATTAATTGTCAGTTTTAGTACCTCCGGATGAGTTTAGTCATTTAATAGATAATTAAATAAAAGTTAAGGACAGTCTCTTATGAATGTTTTTCTGTAGCTACACTGATTAAGGTACCTGCGGTTACTAGCCGTCCGCATATCCACTCTGTATACTATAAAAGTATATTATTCTCAAAATTTCCGGGTCAAATTTTAATGCCCCTCTGCTCAAGGGTGATGAGGTATTACTACACAAATATCATAACTGTATCGGTTATTGGTCCTTTTACAATCGGTAACTTTTTAAGTGCACTTCAATCTCAGATGTCTCTTGACTTTTCATTTGACTTAAGTCAAGCTTAAGTCTTAAGCTGAAGTATGTCGTTCAAGTGATGTGTTACCTACTTTTAAATGACGTGCTTTTTACGTAAATACCCAAAATCTATTCAAGTTACCATTCTTGGTAGGTCCTATCGAAGAAACGCATATCTGCAAGGACTATTCTTGCTTGCAGCGCTCGGCCGCTATGGTATCGCTTACCTACAAGAAAAAAGGGTCGTGTGCACAGGATTTTGTTTTCAAATTGCTTAGATATGCATTACCCCGATGGTACCTATGTCATTTTGAGGCTTCTTAAAAAATGGAGACCATAGGCTTATCAGTGACTGTTAAACAAAATGGTGCAAGGATTAGGCTATGATCGCCACGCTTTGTAGGAGGATTATTGACCAAAGTTGTTATGTATTAGCAGATAGGCGGACTCTGCTTACTAACACACCTCTTAATGCTAACGTCGTAGTCTTTTAATAAAGAGCTACGAGGTTATGTAAAATTCTTGATTTCAGACACTAATTTGGGTGGTCCTCACATGATTTGACCAAGATTAAGTCTGGACTTCAAATGAAACTGTGACCTCTGAGTTTGTTTCTGACTTTCTTCTCGAGTAGACAGATAGGAAACACCGAAGTCATCAAGTTTTAAAAACATAATTTATTTTTGACGTGTAAAAAAAGTGTTATACAAATCGACTTACAGAAAAAAAACATTTATTATTTCATCGGGGTATTTTTAAATTAATTAACCAAACTTCACACACATTGACAGTGACATGGACATCAACAATAACTGTTTTTGGCAATGATAAATATCATACGTCTCTCTGCTAGTTCATTGCCTACTCAAGGATGCATATCCGGTACGGCTCGCAAATCCTTCCATATCCTGAGGGCACGTCTTCCCTACTATTACCGCGTCATCCGGTCTACTCCTTTATATGCAATGGCGTATGTAGCACCATGAAGCATGAGGCTCCAGGGGCTAGTGCAAATCTTGGGGTTCATTCGATTTATTGAGTCTGGTTAAATCACGCTGGGATCAGTGCATTTCATTCTATCATAACAACAGCTGGCGTGAAATAAGGAACCTTCTAATATGAAACCAGATATTAAACTCACGAATCAGACTCTAAATTGCAGAAGCACCAGCGAGATTTATCCGATGTTTTACGACTGACG
The DNA here is from genome assembly GCA_963680765.1 of Agrochola lychnidis. Classification (NCBI taxonomy): domain Eukaryota; kingdom Metazoa; phylum Arthropoda; class Insecta; order Lepidoptera; family Noctuidae; genus Agrochola; species Agrochola lychnidis. Next base: position 20,506,800 of record OY796853.1, read on the forward strand.
TTCAAACTTTGAGCGTCGCTGCGTTATCGAGTGTTCGATCGGAATGATTGATCAACTCACGCGCAGCCACTGGTGTGGTCCTACCGTGACGCAATACTTCACAAAGATGGGAATGTTGCCAGCTGATGCTGCTTCAATTCTAATGATCTGTTGTGATTTTTATGACGTTGTTGAATGTTTGAATCACGATTTTGCGTTTGAAGTTTTTTGCGACTTTAGACGCAATAAAATTGAAGTGGTACTTTCAAAATCTATTGTGATTTTAAAACGATGATTTCAATCCAATTGAAATGTTATTAAACTGAAAAAACTACTAAGAGAGACTTGCAAATAACTTGAAAATGTTTTAGCAAACAAGCAAGTAAGCCTAGGTATTGTATTACCCAGTAACTGGGTTGTGGAGGTCAGATAGGCAGTCGCTCCATGTAAAATACAGATATTCAGCTGCATTCGGTTAGAATGGAAGCCAACCACAACATAGATAGTTGGGAAAAAGGTGATGTTTTAACAAACAAGCCGTTTGGAACACACATACATCTAATATATTCCAAAACTCTATATTTCCTTCCTCTTGTCTTCATAACAAATTTCCCGTCTCTTTCAATAAAACGCTCCGTCAGCAGAGTTACCTGACCCACCGCCGATGAAAGATTGTAGGTCTCCGTGTAAGTAAAAGATATACATACAAATTAATAGTTGATCGCTGACTGTCCACACCGCGTCGGCGAGTACTCGTTTGTCGCAGCGACAAGAGCTATCGAAGAGAATACTCGCTCAGCGCCGCTCTCTTGGCGGGCCGAAAACTCGCTAAGAGACTCACGCTTGGTACGTGCGCATACCAGCGAGTAATCGATCGTCGCTGCCGCGCACTCGCTGCTCGTTGCTCGTCAACTCGTTTTTAGTTGCTAGCTCTACTCTCTCTGGCGATTAACGAGACCGAGTAGAGCTAGTAACTGAAAATGAGTTGGCGAGCAGCGAGTGTGCAGTACCGATAGTTTTGTCGCTGGGCTATCAGCGAGTGTCCGAGTGCGACGGGCGATTACTCGCACCACTCGCTTAAGGCAAAATTACCGCTGTTTGGTCTCTCGGCGTGAGTTCTGACCGCCAAGCAACCATCGTAGAGCAAGTGTCGCTGAGCGAGTCCTCGCCGGCGGTGTGAACAATCAGCGATCATCCATTAAAATATGCATCTTTTTTGTTTACACGGAATGTATTTCTATTGTACGTTTCTTGAGTGAGATAAAAAATAAAGTTTAATAAAAAACTGTAACCCGACCACGGGAAAATAAAAATGATCTAAAAAGTACGAAACAAGCAAATATTTCAGACAGAAATCAAGACATAGGTACAAAAATGGTCAAGGTAAAGCCGTGGTCGCATGCCTGTATACCATGTGGGTGCCAGGAACACCTACAAAATTATAATGGCATGCGACGACAGCTTTACCTTGACCATTTTTGTACCTATGTCTTGATTTCTGTCTGAAATATTTGCTTGTTTCGTACTTTTTAGATCATTTTTATTTTCCCGTGGTCGGGTTACAGTTTTTTATTAAACTTTATTTTTTATTTTATACTTTTCCGTTTTTACACTTGCTAAACGCTACAACAACGCCGCGCGCAACGTCTCACTGAAAATTGAATTTACAACGAGAACATTTTCGCGCGATGATTTTGTACGATTTCAAATGTCGACTAAAACCAAAAGAATCATTTGAAAGACTTCGAATGATGTTCATAGACAAAAGCCCTTCTAAAGCGACTGTTTTCCGCTGGTTCAACGAATTTAAGCGTGGTCAAGTAACTTTGGCGGACGAAGAAAGAAGTGGCCGTCATAGGGCTATGACGGCTGTTTCATAAGAAATCGTGCTGGCTGTGAAAAATTAAATTTAAGTGAATAGGCGAATTACATATGAAGAGATTCAGCATATACTGCAGATTGGATCGGGAAGTGTACATGAAATTCTACACGGGCATCTTCAGGTAAAGAAGATAGTTTCACGCTGATTACCACACAATCTAACGCAGAAGGAGGTTCGGGTAAAATGGTGCCGAGACATGATAGCAAAATTTGAAGCAGGCTCGTCTCGGCGCGTTTACGATTTCATTACGGGTGATGAATCATGGATTTGTCATTTTTGTTCCCCAAAATAAAAAATCAACTCAAGGGAAAACAGGGATTAAAGAGGTGTCTGATGTGGACTGGAAAATGTGTAATGAAAATTGGTTAAGACGCATGAAACTGTGTATAGACGCCAATGGAGAGTTATTTGAAAAGATTTAATAAAGAAAATATAACCTGTAGTATATATTTTTTTTATTACCTATTGCACAATTTTCTGAGTGCCCCGTGTATAAATATTAATATTTCGTTGTACACAGTGCTACACATCAAGCTATAAATTTCCAGTATTAGCTGACCTCGCATTGTACGGAAATCCTTTACAATGCCAGATCAGCTTAAACTGGAAATGTATAGCTTGATGTGTAGCCGTGTGTACTTGTTTTTCTTCATAGAGGAATTGAGGATGGAATTACAAACCGTTTTTATTTATTAAGATTTAATTAATTGCACGTTGGTATCATCTTGCGATACAACGTAGCACAGTCTCACTTTTGCTTGTTTTTAACAATTTAAACATATTTATTTACTTTGAAAGTATAACATTATTTACATATTTGTAATGTGCTCGTCAAGACCTTTCTTTTGGTATCAAACATGTCATGATCATATCATTTTAATTTTTTTCGAGGTTAGAAATTTACGTGTAAAATCCACCATATTAAATTTAGGGAAAATTTATATAGCCTATGTCACCCGGATCATTATTACGAATCTATTGATACCTCATTCATCAAAATTGGTTCAGTAGTTTAGGCGCTATGGTGGAACACACGTAAAAGCAAACATACATACATACATACATACAAACATACAAACATATAAACATACATACATAGACTGCTAAAATCATAACCCTTCTTTTGGCTTTGCCGTAGTCGGGTAAAAATAGCCGATAATTAGCCGATGTTCGTACGGACGTAATAAAATCGCGGCGGGATTTTATCGCGCACTGGATTTTCAACTCTTTGAGAATTTAACGCGCTGAGACGAGAGTGCGTCGGAAAAACACACTGTTGGGTTTTCAACTCTCGGCGCTAAGCAGAGCGTTGAAAATACAGTGCAAAAAAAAACGCCGCGATTTTATTATGTCCCGGCCGTGAGAGCGTCGACTTAGTAGCTTCCTCGCCAGCGTGGCGGTGGGACAGCTGCCTTAGTTACAGAACAACTTTAGACCATTCATAAGCCCTTTCTCACTACACAACTTAAACGACTCGCACGCACTTGATGTCATCATTTCCTTCCGTGATCGCTAAGTGTTGTTTTGTAAAAGCTGTTTTATTCGATTTATGTGCACGCCGTGTTCTCTTGACAAACTTAAATGGCTATAGTTTCAAAGAAACTATTTACATGTGAGTACGGTCAAGGGGTACAAAGTTCCCAAGTGTTAGATATTCTGGGGCTGAACCAACCACAACTGTTATTAACTTCATAAGTTGAACGCTTATTTGATGTCATTATGTAGGTTTACTTTTGTGAGATTGAAAAGGGGAAGGTTGGGGTTTAATCGATATTGATAGAGTTTCAAGTGCGGTGGGATTAAGTTTCCAATAGGGTAATTTTGTTTTTTGAAAAACGTTGGGGTTATGCATTCGGCGAGTTTCAGAAGTCGGTCGCTTTGCCACCGATTTCTGAAATTAAAGTTATTTTTCACTTTTTAGTCGTTTTATTGAAGTAGGTTGTTTTTTTTACAATTTTTGTTCATTCTTTGTGCTCAGGTGTTGAAAAGAGCAATCAAAATAGTAATAACTTTGCATATTTTCGAACACAAAAGAATTAAAAAACAAACAATTTTAACGTTTTCGGCCGTTCAAAAACGTGCGCCCAGCAAAATTAATAGCCAACGCGACTTTTTTGTATGAAAAAGAAAACCTGTCACCGCGGACTCAATTTCGGGGAAAAATTGCACTACAAAATGGTTTTGTGCGAGGATTGTTAAATTCAAAATGTAACACTACAGGAGTCACGTTGCCGAAGGGTTGTGATACTGACAAAAAAGACTCTCACACGAAGGGTTCCGTACCTTATTGTGGTAACACAATATGTAACACTGCATTTTTTAAGTGAAAACTTCTTTAGGCGCGTTGGGCATTTTTGAGATGGGACTAAACCATTGATTTCGCGACACTGACGACACCAGCTTTTCACTATTAAAAAGACATCAACGCGTTGATTGCCGCGGTGCCGATTTTTTTCAAGTTTTCAGGTTTTTTTTTTTAAATCTTTCGCTTTTTGTATAGGGCCTTCTCATTTTTACCTTATTTTATTTTCATTTGTTGTTATAGCGGCCATAGTACATACACACTTCGTAAAAAATTTAAGTGTCTACCTATTACGGTAAAAAAAAAAACAGCACTGTGACAGAAGGACGGACGGGCGAATAGCGGAGCCTTAGGCTAATAGGCTTCCGTTGGCATCCTTTGGGTACGGAACCCTAAAAAGTGTAGTTGGACCGAACCGTGTTGTTGCCAGATTTACTGGCTGCCAGAGTGCCTGTGTCTGCCACTGTTGCCAGGATTATTTCAACGGTCATGTGTCGTAGTTCGATTGAAATCGCACTGGGCTTTGTAGCATTAAAAATCTTTTTGAAGCGTGAAGTTTTGACTTGGGATCCTTTCAGAAGTTAGTACGTTAGCCAAATTAGTTTTGTTTTGTATTTGCTACAACTAAATAGTTGTCTATTTACAATTTTAAAAAGTTTTTCTTAACGGAATGGAGCGCTTTTGTGATTCAAAAGATAACTGACTAATGTCACTCGAAAAGCTGCCACGCTTAAATGGAATTGGGCTGGACCACCTGCCGTACGTCAGACGATCTATGGGCCAAACTCACGAAGTGGTCCACTTAGAGCACCCGTCCGAATAGCACCTGCGACTCAGCAGCCTACTGCTGGGATGTATTTGTTTTACAGGACCTTATTAAATGAAAGATATCGATAAAAATCACTAGAATGTTTATTAATTACACATAATTACGTACATACGAAATTTGTTTTATGGATATCTTCATTTAATAACGTCCTTTCTTTCTGCCTATACTTTTCCCAACTATGTTGGGGTCGGCTTCCGTCGACGACTTACGGACGTCCGGGGACGACTTACGGAGTCTAACCGGATGCAGCTGAATACCAGTATTTTACATGGAGCGACTGCCTATCTGACCTTCACAATCCAGTAACTGGGTAATACGATACCCCTTGGTAAGACTGGTTGTCAGACTTTCGGGCTTCTGACGACCCGTAACGTAATAACGTCCTGTAAAACAAATACTTCCCAGCAGTAGGCTGCTGAGTCGCAGGTGCTATTCGGACGGGTGCTCTAAGTAGACTACTTCAAACTCACGATCCAATAGGTCCCTGATATTGCGGTAGGCCCAGACGGAGATGGCGGGATGAGCTGGACTCCTTCTACAAGAACTGGTCCTTAGCAGCTTTAAATAGAGAGAAGTGGAAAGAGAGAAGGGCTTTGCCCAGCAGTGGGACATCACAGGCTTTTAATAATAATAGTAAACTGTTTGCTTTTGTTGCTGATTAAGGTTTCACAATCAAATGATATAAAACAAAACTTTGTATTATTCCGAAATAAATTATACAAAGACAAAAGATTGTAACAGCCCGTGTAATATTAAAGTTCGTTACAAAAGAGGACCTCGAAGCGAATTTAAATTTATTATTCCATTGTAATTTAAAAAATCCAGTCCTCGTCTAGACTTCTAGACTAGCTAATACGTGTGTATTCAGCGGACAAAGAGTAAAGTTACCCTTGCGAGGTCATAAAGACCTGTACCTCGTACCGTGACCTACACAAAGGGAAGTTTGCTTATATGACGCCATAGGTACGGTACGCTGCTTATTGTTGCCAGCGTAAAAAATATATTCCCGCCAAACAGAGCGGAAAATCATTATAATTTTTCTGTTTACTGCATTTTTGTATCGCCTAGGGAATGCTGGGAAGGACTGTCCGTTGGACCTTTTTTCGGCTAATTCCCTTTCTTTTCTATTAAATTTTATTAACCGAATAATTTTGTTGATGTGTTCATGCAATATTCATGTTATTATTTTCTTTCCGAGAAATATCTCGGCGTTATTTATTATTCTTACATTATTAGACGTAACATTAAGCTTTATATTAAATGTGGGACTATGAATTCCGTCCTCCTTTGAGATCCTTATTATACATGATACAGTAAATAAATATCCGGAGCCATATTCTCTGAAGAATTAATTATTATGTTATTTGATTATTTTGAGAAAAGGAATAAAAACATTTGATCAAACAAATTTAATATTCTACATATACGGCACTTAATTACAAAAAATGTATCTGATTAAATAAATCTATACTAAGTATACTTATCCGTTAAAGTGTTAAAGCTACCATAAAATTTAGACTGTTTAAAACATGATTTATAAATCAGTAATATAAAGTAGTTATTACCGTCGGTGCGTCGTCAAATCACGTTATACGTCGGTTTGTCATTATACCCCACACTCAAGTTACTCCGAGAGTGTGGTCTGAGGTTTACAACGATATTTATTTTTGATTACGTATTTGTAATATGTAGGTGCTTTGAAATCAATACTTGTGTGTTTAGCCTTTTAATGTGATGGGGTAACGTTACTTTACTTGGTGTATAACTTAGGCATCCTCAAAGTTCAATGTTTAATGTTTTAACGTTGAAAAGGTGCATCTGCTGGTAGGTTTTAACATTTATTTTTATACTAGCTGTTACCTGCGACTTCGTCCGCGTGGAATTCTATACATCAATTTTATTTATTTGTATAGTTGCCAGTGAAATTCCCCGTCAAAATTGGTTCAGCCGTTTCGGAGATTAACCGGAACAAACAGACAGAAAGACAGACAGACAATTTAAAAAAAAGTGTTTTTGTTGTAGGTACCGTATATACTTTCATATTTTAGTAAAAAGCTGTTATTTTGACATTACAAATAGACACTTCAATTTTATTTATTTGTATTGATATATGTAGATTGTGATTGTATAGACAAACAATGGTAATAAATATATCATCAAAATGTTGTAATTATTATATTTCCTAGCTCATCAGGTAGAGCTTCAGGTCTTCAAATTGAAACTATTTGCGCCGCTGCTCACCGCTGCTGTGTTATGTGTACTTGTGAACTGTTGATGCTGGATTTGTGCCCGGTTGATGGCAATAGGCTCGCCCCTATTACATGGGACTTAAACATAACTGGCGAAATGCGGGTGTACTATTTGTACACCTCTGCTGAACCCTCTGGGGATTACAGGCGTTCAAACTTGAATATCTGACCTTCTTTAATTTATGCGATCGCTCATCATGACTCACGACAGACAAAAAATAAGGTATTTTTTTTTCATATATTTGCATATCTGCAGGACTCTGAAGGCGATAAATCACATTTTTTATTCACCCAAAAGGTTTGCAATCATGCAGTTAACGCCATCTTTCTTAATATTTTTTTTTATTTAGCTCCGGCTTATCCCGTATTCTGCCATCAAATTATGACATGACAGCGTTCAATTATCACCTAACCTAAATATCGATATTTTGTTACATTTTCAATATTTTAACATAATATTAGTACGAGTTATCATCCAATTTGTCATCTTGGACCATAAAAAGATGCTTAATACCTCAGTGGGTTGTAAATTTAAAATTACGATGACGTACCAATGGAGTGCAGTTCATTTTCAATGTTAGATATCAATTGGTTTCAATGGCATTCATATTAAAATAAGCTATTTATTTGCTAACTTGAATGCAGGTTTTGAAATGTTAATAAGACCTAGTTTCTATATTTTCTATTGTCCGAATGGAGAACTGCGTCAATGATTATAAAGTGTTAGGAGAAAAGTCAACAGACTGAAGACACAATGGTTCTTTGGAGTGGACAGTTTCTCAAATGACATTGAGCATTAAATTAAAGTTATTTGACTTGATGTTTCTCTCACACGTGACTGCAATATTGGCTGTTGATTTATGAAAGTGCCAACTGAAAGGGATACTTAACCTGTGTATACACACTCGCGTCCGTCTCTGTGTTATTTGACGTCATTGTAGTCATCGTCATAGAGGATCTTTTGACGGCTTCGTTCATACTCATCCCTAGTTCGAACTCGCCCGCTTTTTATATGTCTATCAGCTGCAAGGGTACAACCAACGCGAACTCAAAAGCATTACCATACCATTTTACCATATATTTTACCAATAATTTAGTTATATAGTTTACCTGTTTCTACCAGTTCTTGTAATTAAGTGTTATAGTGATTCAATTTAGCTATTTCCCTTATAATTCGAGACTTTAATTTAAACCATATATACCATATCCTATCAATACGAGAAAGGTGTGTTAGGTCACCATAGCCCGAGCACTACTTTCTACATGGTCCTTCGAGCCGGATCAACCAGCGACCTATGGATGTACTCTGTGGGTACAACGGACCGGGCGAGTTCGAACTAGGGATGAGTATTGAACGAAGCGTAGCCAACATCGGAACTAACGACGCCATCTTGTTTTTTCAATATAACTCGTAAAACAATTTCACAAATGTTTACCAATAACGCCACCCTTTCAACGTCATTCAAGCGCCTAAGGATCCTTGCAGCACTTTAATTATTATTTCAATAATTATGATGATGTTCAGAAATTTTGAGAGTTCTTTTTCTGATAGTAAGAGGCCATGTTGAATTCTATTTTTAATTGGTAAAGCTTACCTTTGAATAGTACGTTTATTTCAGTCTAGAATGTATTCTAAAAATGCTTGGCGCATTAAATTTAGAATACATTGTAGACTGAAATAAAAATTTCGATCTCAAAAACCAAATTAGGTTTGAGATCAAATCGAGACAAATTTAGGCAAATAATTAATTGAAATAATTACACTTAGACCGTCCCTTTGTGCTAAATTCAACGAGCAATAACTAGGCAAGCCATAAAGAGGAATGCTGTGATGAAGACTGACCATCCGACTACAAATTATAATAGAAAACAGCAGGAGAGCAACTTAAAACCCCAGATCAAATTCCACAAGTTTCCAACTCCTAGAACTTGAAATAAAACACAGTCTATTTTCCTCGGCAACATTTAAATATTATTTACAACAGTAGCGTAGGGAAAACAGTGAATAATTTTCTAATCTGTGTAAATCTATTTTGTCTATCTGCAGTCTATAGAACTGGTGGTACTGGAAATGTTGGCTTCCTAACCTATTTTGTGATTATTGTGAATTTATTTGCATCTTTTATGCACCTTAGTAGGAGTTCCGGTTCGATTAATTTGTTCACTGAAAAGTGATAATGGATTTTCTCCCGGAGTTTATGTTGTGCGTTATCTGAGAGAGTAGCGCGATGATTGATACTTTCAAGATTAGTTCAATCGCTTTGAAGGCTTGAACAAAGTTAATGGAGACCGATTTTAGATATGAATTACGTAGAATTATGTTCTTTGACTAAATGTATTTTGCAACGTTCAGAGTTGTATGTGAGATTATGTAGAGTTTTGAACATTAAAATATTAAGACTACAAAGACTTTTGAACATAAAAACCTTATTTTAATTTTAAATGTAACTGGCGAAAGGTGAGTGTTACTACAGGTATATATCTGCCTAACCCTTCGGGGTTTACAGGCGTGAGTGATGTTATGTTATGTTTAGGTAGTTTTGCAATTTCAAAACTTACTGTTTCAAAAATCGCAACACCTAGAATTGCCAGTTGTTAACAAGATATTACAAAACAAACCTCTAATTTTTTCCCATTTTGTTTCAGGTCAGTATATTGCGAAAAACTAACGAAAATGGCTTAGAATATAAATGGGAGAAGAAATATTTTGCTTCATCGGTAAGTGTTTTTTATTATAATCACCTTTATATTTACTGGTGCGTGTCGTCGGATATCAGTAGACATTTTTTTATGAAGTTACAAACCAATTGGAGTACAAAGAAATGGTCGGACCACTTCGATCGATTAACAAAAACCTATGTCATTGTACGAGACGTTGCCAATCGTTTTTGTGGCTATTTCGCGTCCGGTATAAGTTTCCAGCTAGACTAGATTCGACCCTAGTCTGAATTTGATTCGGTTTCTAAAAGATTTTTTTACGTTTCGTACTATTCGATTTTTTTGTCGGACAACTTTCTTATTTGCATTGGATTCTTTGCAAAGTTTGTTTTACTTGAAGGCGCATAGACTGTTTTTTTTTTGAAGTTAATACAGCTGAAAACGCTCTTATAGCTTTAAAAAAACCTTTATCTAGTATAAGCTGAAGGACTAATTCTCCGAAATTAACATTATATAAATACAGTTTTTGGGGGTTGGCAACACGGGGGAATGCCGCCATCACCATGTTTAGACATTTCGGAGCGGGGCTGTCAAAAAAACACGGTGCAAAATTAATGCCATTTTTTGTGATTATTATTTGGAAACAATAGAAGGACATACCTATCTCAATCACAAGTTGTTTTACTTATACTAGTAGATACGCTAATATCTTAAATATTCATGGTATGAGTTTTTTCATTAATTATTTTATTTAGAGGGGCTCGTGGCTAAATAATAACAGCCGCACGGGTCGATCGATCAGGTTTCGCTACGCTTGCCGCGACCCCTCCAAGATCTTCGACGGTTGTTACGGGTACACGGAATCCCGAAAGTCTGAGAACAAGTCTTACCAAGGGGTATCGTGTTACCCAGTTACTAGGTTATGCAGGTCAGATAGGTAGTCGCTCCATGTAAAATACTGGTATTTAGCTGCATTAGGTTAGACTGGAAGCCGACCCCACATACTTAGGAAAAGGCTAGGCAGATGATGATGGTGTGTTGTTTTATGGCATCTCGGTCGTTCTGTTACTTATCTAATAAAGGCTGTGATCAAAAATTTACCAGGCTGGTAAGAAAATAAGAAGTTTCTCGAAAACTGTCGCATAATTAGTAACAAACATGAATCAATATTAAAATATGAGTCGAATTAAACACAATAAATCACCGCTGACCCGGTCAACCTCATCAAAGGTATTTAATTTACATGATATTATCATAATTAGCAGTCATCAGCTCATGAATCGATACTTAAGTATCATCATCTCAATCAATATATTTTTAATCGATAGCGCTCTCGCGCTCGATAACCTCTAGTAGAAAGTAAACTCGAATTATTTTCACTAGTCAAGTGACAGGTGCTAAATGCTAATGTCACTTCGAGAAATAAAACGGTCTTATTTTTTAGGTAAAATTTGTAAAAAGTATTGCTGCAATGAGCGGCGTGGCCGTGAGGCACACATAATCCTATATGTTAGTTTATATAACATAACATCACACCTTGTTTCCCCGAAGGGTTGGGCAGAGGTGTACCTGTAGTAGGTACATCCACATTTCGCCAGTTATGTTTAAGTCCCATGTAATAGGGATAGGGGGGGGGGGTGTAATAGGGTGTATAAGGTTAGTTTATATGTAAGTGTAAAATCTATCCTACTTATATTATAAAGGCGAAAGTTTGTGAGTGTGTGTGTGTTTGTGTATGTTTGTCTCTTCTTCACGCTCAAACGGCTGAACAGATTTCGATGAAATTTGGTACACAGATAGTTATAACCTGGATTAACACGTAGGATACTTTTTATCTCGATATTCCCACGGGATCAAGACTTCTTCGGGTGAAACCGTGGGGCGCAGCTAGTTTTACAATAAAAATTAACACATTATTTTACAAATTGACAGCAAGCGCCCAGTACTAATGATTTACTCTAGTGAATGAATAAATTCGACCATAGACGTAACATAGATCTTTGTTCTTTGCTTGAAATTATAACCAAAGAATGACTATAATAATTAATTAGCAGTTGTCAATCGATACTCGTTTACAAATCTATATTTCTCTATCGATAGTCCTGCTGCCTGATTAAACGCGTAACTTGCATCGTCTTGGGACAGTTGTCGGTTTGACAAATGTGTCAATTGCTAGCACCGGATGTTGGGTCAAGCGCTGTCGGACAAATCGTGTGTGTCAGCCCTGACGGCCGCTCGTTTGTGACCGTGAAGGGATATCGTTTGTATGAGAATTTGTAGCAGGGTTGCCACTTTCAAGAATGACTACATAGTTAGTGTGTATTTTTTTTAACTGGCTGTGGCCTCTTCACTTGGATTTTGAAGTAAAAAATAGTGACTAACACCTAAAGAATCTAAGCTAATTTCAATCTTATTATCGATGCCGAGCGCTTAGTCAGACAGAACACAAAATAACAAGGAAAAATGTTTCTTTCTCAGAACTTGCAGAGAAACTCTCAAGACGTGACATAATGAAATCGTTTGCTCATTGCTGTCACTTTGGTTATGCGGTCATGCCCAAAGTATTCGGCACATACTCGCCATTGGACAATGACATTCTTCAATTTAATGTCAATTGTGCATGAGACCATCGCGACAATCATACATATTACACGGCGTTTTTTGACATCATACCTAAATTCTTCTAGTATTTACAATTTGTTTTTGTACACCTTTTGTTGTGATCTGCTATTCAGATGAAGGTTTTAGTTCTGGTCTCGTTAGAGGTTATCTTATTGCCATAGACCGGATTAAATGTAGAGTTTATTCTTTCTTTCTTTTCGAGTCGATGGTAAATAAATGTTAAATGAGTTAGGTCCAGTAGATGGCCACGGCAATCGCGGCATCGGTGGCGTTTTTAGATCCTCAGGAGTGCACGGGCCGTTTCCCGGCCACCGTAGGCGCCGGCTTGCGGACGGTTAGCAATGGGTAGCTCACCGTCCGATAAGGACTAGGCCCGGGTCGACGGCGCGTTGTGTTCCACGCGTGCCTCAAAGACATGTCAGCAGAACTGACGGGGTCAGCTAGGGCCTATGCCTGCCGGGATTGCGGAAAAGTCCGAAAGGGATACCGTGACCCCTAGCAACATGGCAACTGAAGGAACACGGGTGGGTTTTAGTCAGTAAGAGTCTGACACGCTCTCTCCCGCTCCACCTAGAGCGGGAGAAGTTATTTGATAATTTTCCACCAAAAAAAAAGAAAGGTGTGCACGTGTATGGACACTTTGGACCCTGAGCACCGCATTCGCACTGGGTATCGGTGGGATCTATAATCCCCCATTTTGCTATATCGTTCTTGCAGTTGCCTACTTGGCTCCGCAGTCGGTGGTAAAACCAAATGGCTCTCTTCAGAGCCGTGACCAACGGCTCTTCTTAGGGATCTCACGCACTAGGCGGCCACGACTCCGACCAGTCGTGGCCGTCGGTATTGTATGGTGTGCGGCTAGTTGACCGTTGCGACCAAGTACGCGATTCGTATTGGTTTCTATAGTTTATCTGGTCAATGTCGTAGTCGTGGTCATCTCGTGCGCGAGATCTCTTAGGGGTACCTAAATAACATAAACGACCTCTCTAAGGACACCCAACACCGGCTAGAGCTAGTGGTCAGATCAACAGATTCTGTCATAGTCCACTACTCGACAGTCCTCGCTACATTTGCCGATTCGTGGACTCCAGTTTCCAGTCAAGGCCTCGGTTGTTCCTACGTAATTCGGGAGACACTTTAGCTGTGTAACTATGGAAGCCAGGAGTATAATTTTGTTTCAAATTTCTTCAAAAACTCTGGTCATTAATATTTAAACAAATAAATCCCTCCTCTGGCAACCCTACGAATTCCATCATCAGGGCTGTCAGGGTGTTTACGGCCGGGTTATTACAAGACGGATGTGTCAAATGGAGGGCGCTCAGTTCACACGTTTATGAAGACCCTACCGATGGTCAGTATATAAACGATTTTTATGTAACACTCGAATTTGTCACCCCTACGGAACGAATTATATTAATTACGTCTCGTTTGTGATTTGTGCTTAGGAATAAGGATGTTATTGTTGTTAGAGATCATTTAGTCGACTGTGTTTTTTTATTAGATTCGGTTGACGTTTGCCCTTATGCTAGCCACACACGTTACGATTTGCTTGAGTAAGCAAATCGTTACTTGTGTGGCTACCATTATTGTTTAGCGCGCTGTGTGTGTGACCTATCTTTTCTGTAGCGTTCATATATTTGGCATAATTTTTAAAGTACCGAACAAATGAAAATCGGAATCTTTATGATCTCACTTTCTTGTTTTCAATCGTCCTTTATTTAGTAGGCTAGATATAATTAAATATTTCCTCACATAACTCACACAACAAACAATTATCTTAGCTCTCACATAATGTTTTTTTTCTCACTAACGTAAGCATATGAGCGCGAATTACTTCTATTAAACGTTACCTTAGGCAATAACAGCTTCCTAATGATGATTTCACCACATCACCTTTGAACAAATGTTTATATTTTCATTAAAACCGTATCGAATCAAGCTTGCTTATCTGCTTCGCACCATAACGCATTCCTAGTCCGTTTACATACAGTGTCCAAAATATCTTGACATTTCAGGGTGGCGCTGTTGGTTTAGGTGATGTGTCAGATTTAGTACGTTTAAGGTTCGTTCCTTTTTCCGCCGTATATCAAGAAATACTGGAGACTGTGAATAAACCCGTATCACTCAGCAACTGTGTTGTTCGTAATTGATTCCTTTATACACCAGTTAGCTTCCTTACACTCCAACGAAAATCGAACTCTATTTTTTTTCTGGTAAAGTTTAGAATTGATATCAGTTATTTGTTTTTTTTTTGAGAACTTTTACTAATGAATTTCTATGGGATCCTGGTACCCCATAGTTTAATGTTCTAGTAAGTTAAGAACGTTATTCACTTTACGTGCTTGTAGGGAATGGATAAGGGAATACTTACAAATAGAAACTCTCCGAAAAGGCTATAAAGTTGGACACGCAGCCCGAACATAGCCAATTGATATACTTTTTTATTAACCACTTAAAAGTATTTGCTAGTATATGGTTATGATTATGACTGAGTTCTAAAAAAGTAGTTTCTAAGGTTGATGTTTTGTTGGAGAAGCTTGAGAAATTGATGTATAGCAGTACAAGGATCTTTTGCCGCGCGGCCAAAATCGGAACTAACGCTGCTGCCATCTTGTGTATTCAATAAATTTTACAAAAAAAGAATGTACCAATCTTTACCAACAGCGCCCTTCTATCAACGTCATTCGAGCACCACCTTGTTGCAGTGTAAGTACAAAGTTACAGAAAACTTACAAAAAAAATTTAGGCGTTTATACTAATAACAAAGTTTAGCTTTGTAAAGGTTTGTTTTTTTGTTTGTTTGAACGCGCTAATCTCTGATTCAATCGGATTTAAAATTATTTTGCATTTGATATCCCAATTGTTCAGGAAGGTATACCTAAGCTTTTTAACATGACGCTAAGAGCCGAGCAAAAATAACAAAAAGTCAGAAAGAACGCTAAGCGAAAACAAAGTAGGTAATAGCGTGGGTAGGCGATGGGATTCGACGCGGTGGGTAAAGACGCGGGCAGAAGCTAGCAGCCCCGGATCTAGGGGATGGCAAACCGGGGCACGTGCCCCGGGCGCCAACTTCAGGGGTCGGCAAATTCAAGCGTAGCAGATAAGTGCACCACCCAGCACACCGCAACTTTGCAATAAATGAGACGCACAGCACATATAATCTGTCAATTTTTTCCTCTTTACAACAGTTTTGGCGCCTCTATTGGATTGGCGCATTATCGATTGATAAAATTTTATTAATATGTTGCTGCCAACATTTGCATTTTGAGAAAATTTTAATTTCGCGGGCTATTTAGCGCATCCCCATAAAAGATTGGCGGGGGTGGCAGACGGCAGTATTTGCCCCGCTTCAAAAAAATCTAGTTCCGGGGCTGGAAGCTAGTATCCCATAAAGGCCCGTTCATACAGAACAAGTAGATATTATTAGTCCTTCGATACGATCGATTCATTAATCACTTGAATTGATCGACGTTGTTGTATCATTATGTCAACAGCCCAACCATCCAACACCGTAGTTGAATTAAGCATGTGACGCAGACCACAACGATACTATCAGCATTAATCGTTATTATGTTACCAGAACTTTTGGGGTCTGGAATGACGTCGGCGGGGCCGGGGGGGCGCTGTTGGTTATTATTTGGACACTCGGCAATTGTTTTGTGAAATGTATTGAAAAAACAAGATGGCGCCGTTAGTTCCAATTTTGACCACGCGCAAAAAGATCCTTGTACTGCTATTCCTACTTAAGTATTCATCGCACAAGTCCATAATATCGATGAATATTTGCAAATAACAATAGCCCATTACAGCCTTTGTAAAATAAAGTCCCCGGTGTTTAGAGTCTGTAAATCTGTCAATATTATCGCATATCTTATTTACAATATTATGTGTCAATAATTTAATATCCTCTTTTACTCCCTTGTCCCATACAAACTGTACGTTGGATAAGTCACAAGATTCAATGGTAAGTTAGTATTTCCTAATAGTCAATGCACAGAAGGAAATGGCTACTCCTCATCTGTAAACATACCTTTTTAACTTTAGAAGAAGGAAAACTATTGAGAGGGTTCGGACTAAAAAAAGTAAATAAACTGTTCTACGAGAAAATATAAGTTAAATTATGTGAAGCAATTTTTTTTTGTCTGTTATTTTGACAATCTTATGCTATGATACCTACGTAGGAAGCGCGACGGGTGCTTACAATACCGGGTCGAATATCTACTTATTCTTACTTCATGACGCGTTCTGTTAGCTCTCCGAGCTGAGTCTCACTCTCAATTCTTTTCTAATCTTCTAAATATGTAATAGTGTTTATCTCATCAATGCAATGCAGGTCGAAACCAATAATGTGAACCTAGTGATATACTGTGATTGTTACCTGTTGTAGTTGCCTTGTGAATAAATAAATAAATAAATTCCATCATCAACTTATAAAATACGAGCTGTTGTCCGCGGCTTCGCCCGCGTTGACACTTATTATTTTTCTCACTAATAGCCTAAGTTACTCCTTATAACATCAGCTATCTGCCAGTGAAATTCTCGTCAAAATCGGTGTTACCGTTGCGGAGATTAGCCGGAACAAACAAACAAAAGAACGATATTTTTTATAAAAGTAGGTATCGTATTTATTTTTATATGCATGTAGTAAAAAACTGTTATTTTGACATTACAAACAGACACTTAAATTTTTATTTATTTGTATTAACTAATAAAATATTTAGGAAGGTTGTCAAGTATGGTAAAGCCATGCAGGCTTAAATCTATACATTACCTACATCCGCAGATTTTAAGAAAATACATGCTCCCACAATTCCACCATCAATATTAATACCACAATACGAAAAGACTGAATATATTTAAATGGTCATCATTAAATTAAGTGCGCGCGTAAATTAATTTATCATGCTAATGCGACTCCATTGTTTCCATTCTTCTTGCATTACACGTATCATCGCAAATGCGAGGTCGTTATCATACGTTGTTTATTATCGTTGTATTTAATACAATGTAAGTTGTTTATACTTCAGATAATAGGGATTTGCATATTACATTAAAACTGTAACAAGATTTCGCTGGAAATATTTCTAGATAAAATAAGACAGCGGTTTGTTCTGTCTTCTAATACGGATTATTATGTAAAGTACCTACAATCTTTATTATTTTATACTGTAATTTCTTTACAATACAGGGTGGCAGGGACATCGACGCGAATAGAACCCCCCTACGTTGAAATGTTACGTCGGTTATTTTTTTTTAAAACAGCTGTTCCATACATTTTGACCGCATAGGTATTGCACTTTGCTATGAAACAGCCAATTTTTTTAAAAATAACCAACAAAAAATTTCAACGCGCGGTATTTCAGAATCATGTACTGAACCCATGGTAAAAGTTTTCGCGTCGATGTCCCTGACACCCTGTATAATGTACAAATAGGTAACTCTTATTCAAATTGCAACTGTGGCGCTGCTACGCACCTTGATCATCAAATAAGTAATCCTTTTGGATGATCTGGGAGTCCATGAGTCTACCTCACATTAAAAAAAAACCGGCCAAGTGCGTGTCGGACCACGCACAATGAAGGGTTCCGTAGTTGGGATGAATTTATCCCAAAAACAAACTTAACTTTGTAGTTGATAAATATGTTCTCCCATACGGAATGTATGGGAAAACATGTTTTTGCAACTGCAAAGTTAAGTTGGTCGATTATTACTCGTTAACCTGTAAAGCCTACTTAGCTGTGATAGTTTTCCTTTTAATTTTGTTATATCAGCTACTGTTGTGATTTTTTTCATACACCCTAAACCAACCATTTAGCCGGCAGGGGGGGGGGGGGACACTTGACTCTAACAAAAATTAGCACTTTAAAGCTTAATATTTCGCAAACGAATCCCTGAATCCAAAAATGGTTTTCACAAACTCACAATATTTTTGAAGGACCTTTCCAATGATATCCCTCATCATGGGGTAAAAAAATAAAAAAAATAAACATTACCACTTTACGTGTAGTGAGAGGTACCCTAAAAAAAATGTTTTTCATAATTTTGTTTTACCATTTTGTCGGCGTAATTAATATGTATATCTGTGCCAAATTACAACTTTCTAGTACTAAGGGTCTCGGAGCTAGACCGCGGACAGACAGACAGACAGACAGACAGACAGACAGACAGACTGACAGACAGACAGACAGACAGACCGACAGACAGACAGACGGACATGACGAAACTATAAGGGTTCCTTGTTTACTACGGAACCCTAAAAACGTACCTAGCTTTTCTCAGTTCGTCTCCAGTCCCGTCCGTATGTCCGCGCATAATGAGTTGTATTTCGTCAGCTTAGCACAGTACGCACTATGAATCCCTGGTATTCGGCTGCATCTGACTGATGAAGTGCCGCGGTGCTGTTCGCATACAAATTATCGGCGCAAATCAATGGGTGACATTCTCGCCGTGAGAGCGATCCGCGTCGGCGTGACAGACAGATGGATTTCTGCTGTCGTTAATCCGTGGATTGACGTAGGAATTGTATTTTTAAGTTTGTCGCTGCCAAGAAGTATCATACAATCTGAGTGCATTTTTTTATTTGACTCTAGCTGCTGTTTGCGGCTTCGCCCACATGGACCCTAATTCTTTTCTATAATAAAAGTCTACTTATGTTACTCCTATAAAATCAACTATCTGCCAGTGAAAGTCCCGTCAAAATCGGTCCAGCCGTTTCGGAGATTGGCCGGAACAAACAGACAGACACAAAAAAAATCAAAATGATTTTTTGTTCTAAGTACCGTATATACATTTATATGCATTTAGTAAAAAGCTGTTATTTTAACATTACAAACAGACACTACAATTTTATTTATTTGTATATGCTACAATGAAACAACTCTTAACATCGTCAGAAATTTTGAGAAAGAAGTACTCAATCAGTCAATCATTTACAAATAATTACTACCTAATTCTAATTAGCTACAATGAACAAAAGAACAAGCGAGCAAAGTTTGTTAAGTATGCTGCGTTCGCGATTTGGTTTCCAAACATGTAAACAAATATGTGTTTTTGAAACTCACATAGGCAGTTTAGTGCGCGGTACAGCTTCAAACATTTTAAGTCTTTTTTAATAGTACTAGCCATTTTGAAATCAATTTAATTACTTTATGTGTAGTAGATTTATTAAAAAAAAACTTTTTTACAAAAAACACAACCGACTTCCAAACTACATAGTGAAAAAATAAAGATTAATAAAAACTGTAACCCGACTACGGGAAAATAAAAATGATCTAAAAAGTACGAAACAAGCAAAAATTTCAGACAGAAATCAAGACATAGGTACAAAAATTGTCAAGATAAAGCCGTCGTCGCATGCCATTATAATTTTGTAAGTGTTCCTGGCACCCACATGGCATACAGGCATGCGACCACGGCTTTACCTTGACAATTTTTGTACCTATGTCTTGATTTCTGTCTGAAATTTTTGCTTGTTTCGTACTTTTTAGATCATTTTTATTTTCCCGTAGTCGGGTTACAGTTTTTATTAATCTTTATTTTTTATTTTATATTTTTTAGTTTTTACACTTGCTAGACGTTCCGACAACGTAAATAAGAGTAATGCAATAGGTCAGTAATTAACCTATTTTAAATTCCAATAGCAGTGCATAGTGCTTTAGACCAAACCATAGCGCGATTTATTTCGACGCCAACACCATACTCAGAAAGTTTTACGACTAACAGTTTTTGTCTATGGGACACTGGTGCCGATTCCCTTGTTCACAAACTAAACTAAATTTAAGTTCAGTGCATCTTTTTCTTTCTATTTCATTAAGAAAAGGACAGAAGATAAATTTTAGTTTAGTCCTGTCAAATTAATCATCGCCTGTCACTCTCCATACAAGTTTAGACGTGATTAAAAACTTGCCGACTAAAATTACGTCAATTTACGTCAAGCGCTGATTAATTTGACAGGACTAAACTAAAATTTATCTTCTATCCTTTTCTTAATGAAATAGAAAGAAAAAGAAGCACTGAACTTAAATTTAGTTTAGTTTGTGAACAAGAGAATCGGCACCATTGGCTAGTTTTGATAACGATTAAAACTAAGACTCTTTTTTTTTAAAAAAAACAACATTCCAAATTCGAAATTCCCTCCACATTTTTTTATGAGCAAAATCAAAATACTCTGTCTCACTGAAAATTTAATTTACAACGAGAACATTTTCGCGTGATGATTTTGTACGATTTCAAATGTCGACTAAAACCAGAAGAATCATTTGAAAGACTTCGAATGGTGTTCATAGACAAAAGCCCTTCTAAAGCGACTGTTTTCTGCTAGTTCAACGAATTTAAGTATGGTCATGAAACTTTGACGGACGAATAAAGAAGTGGCCGTCATAGGGCTATGATGGCTGTTACATAAGAAAACGTGTTGGCTATGAAAAGTTTAATTTAAGAGAATAGGTGAATTACATATGAAGAGATTCAGCATATACTGCAGATCGGGAAGTGTGCATGAAATTCTACACGGGCATCTTCGGGTAAGGAATATAGTTTCATGCTGGGTACCGCACAATCTAATGCAGGCTCAGAAGGAGGTTCGGGTAGAACGGTGCCGAGACATGATAGCAAAATTTGAAGCAGGCTCGTCTCGGCGCGTTTACGATTTCATTACGGGTGAAAATCATGAATTTATCATTTTTGTTCCCCAAAATAAAAAATCAACTCTAGGGAAAACAGTTTTCATCACCGGAAGATGCACTGGCTGCATTTGAGAAGGGGATTAAAGGTGGGAGGTGTCTGATGCGGACTGGAAAATGTGTAATGAAAATTGGTTTAGACGCATGAAACTGTGTATAGACGCCAATGGAGAGTTATTTGAAAAGATTTAATAATAGGTAAAACATAACATGTAGTATGTTTTTTTTTAGTACCTATCGCAAAATTTTCTGAGTGCCCCATGTATATCGATATCGAGCTTCGAAGAAATCCAAAATACAAATATTTCGTTGTACTTGTTTTTCTTCATAAAAGTGGAATTACAAATCGTTACTATTTATTAAGATTTGATTAACTGCACGTTGGTTGCATCTTGCGATACTTCGTAGCGCAGTTTCACTTTTGCTTGTTTTAACAATTTAAACATATTTATTTACTTTGAAAGTATAACATTATACACATATTTGTAATGTGCTCGTCAAGACCTTTCTTTTGATACCAAACATGTCATGATCATCTCATTTTAATTTTTTTCGAAGTTAGAAATTTACGTGTAAAGTCCACCATATTAAATTTAGGGAAAATTTATATAGCCTATGTCACCCGGACCATTATTACAAATGTATTGATACCTCATTCATCAAAATCGGTTCAGTAGTTTAGGCGCTACGGTGGAACACACGTAAAAGCAAACATACATACATACATACATACATACAAACATACAAACATATAAACATATATACATAGACTGCTAAAATCATAACCCTTCCTTTTGGCTTTGCCGTAGTCGGGTAAAAATAACTTTAATTTCGGAAGCGGTGTCTTTGGATTAGATCAGTATTTTAGTTTTTGACACCGACTTCCGAAATTAAAGTTATTTTTCACTTTGTAGTTTGGAAGTCGGTTGTGTTTTTTGTAAAAAAAAATTTTTTTTTACTTTTTTGTTGGTTGGTTTGTAATTTATCTAAGTTACAATAGCCTTATGTCAACTGCTCAACAAAAATACCCAAATCGCTATAGATGTGCCTTTAATATTTGAAGAGTTCCCTCGATATCTCCAAGATCCCATCATCAGATCGTGACCAAATGACAATGGGACCAACTTGAAAGTATACCTTTTAAAAAAAAAAAAGAATTTTTCAAATCGGTCCAGCCGTCTTCGAGTAATCGGGAAACATACATAAAAAAAAAAAAATATCCCGACGAATTGAGAACCTCCTCCTTTTTTTTGAAGTCGGTTAATGAAAACTATATCATGGAGCATTATGATTTACTTAAATAAATTACAATACCTAGGTATAGTTAACATTCGTTTAAGTGGAAATAACATCAAATTGGAAACAAGGATTAGAATTGAGTTCATGTATGTTACATTGACCATGGAAATTAAACTAGAAAAGTTGAAGTCGTGAGAGCTCATCAAGTTTTGCATTTTGAAGTAAAACACAACTTTAATACCCGGTTAATTACAAGTTTATTATACTTAATTACAATGCCTATAAAGCTCATAAATTACCTATTTACTATGTGAAAATATTATGTTCTGTTAATCAAACAGATTTTATGCATTAGCTAATAAATAACGTTTTCTCTAGTTTATTAACATTTTTGTAGATTTTATTGGATTTGGGTAGTTACTTAGACTTCTATTTAACGTCACCGCTATTCATGATTCTTTTTAGTCACACAGTGAAGCGCGGACTATAGGTAACCGAAATACAAAAGACATACAAACGCCCGAGGTACATACTTCATTATTTATTTGATATATTATCTGACTGCCTCGTTGGTCTAGTGGTCGCAAGCGCTACTGCTGAGCATGAGGTCCTGGGTTCGATTCCCGGGTCGGGCAAAAGTGTTATTGGGTTTTTCTATCTGGAATTTCTCAGTAGCAGCTCGGAGTCTGGATTTGTGCCCGGTAGATGGCAATAGGCTCGCCCCCTAATACATGGGACTTAAACATAACTGGCGAAATGTGGGTGTACCTGGACACCTCTGCCCAACCCTTCGGGGAAACAAGGCGTGATGTTATGTTATGTTATAATCTACTAAGTCATCAATATCGGCATCGGTATCGCCGATTATTTTTTTAATCGGTATCGGTATCGTATCGGGAAAATTAGGTACACACGGCTACACATCAAGCTATACATTTTCAGTATAAGCTGACCTCGCATTGTACTGAAATCATATGCAATGCAAGATCAGCATAAACTGGAAATGTATAGCTTGATGTGTAGCAGTGTGTACCTATCGTTACATCCCTAATTTAGAGGTTAAATGTTGTTTAAGGGTAGGTAGATACTATGGCAAATATTTTTTTCCTTTATGGAAAATACTGACCCCTTTTTTAACTACAACGGGGAAGCTCTTGACCTTCATCTCACCTGATGGTAAGTGATGATCAGGCCGAGAAGGTGGGAGCGAGCTTCACCCGGAAAACTACCGAATAACAACAGCGCTGTTAACATTATTGTTATGGCGACAGACTTAGATAAGATAGTGGTAGCTCTTCGATCAGTAGCTAGCCAGGCGGACTGAAAACAAGCCCCACCACCAACCAAATCGAGCAGAAAAGTTTTACCCCACTGGGAATCGAACCTCTAGGTCTGAGATAGGTTGTCTTACCACTAGACTTCAGAGGCGGTAAGACCCTAATCTTTCTAGTCAAACACTCTTATTTACTTATACTCCATTTGAAATAAGATTAGACATTTAAACAAACCTTATTTACAGTCCGTTCAACCGATTTTGACTTCTATTGCGTTGGTGGCATGACAAATGGCTGTTGCAGTAAACAGTTGGTATTGTAACCACTTTTTTGCTTTTAATGCCATCCTTATACCTACGGTATAGAAGTCAAAATCGGTTGAGCGGACTGTAAAAAAGGTTTGTTTAAATGTCTAATCTTATTTCAAATGGATAAGTACAGCGTCATTGGTCTAGTGGTCACAACCGCACCTAGGACTCGCACCCAGGACCACATGCTCAGCAGTAGCTGAGCGTGAGGTCCTAGGTGCGATTGCAAAGTGTTATTGGGTTTTTCCATCTGGAATTTCTCAGTAGCAGCCGGGAGTCTGGATATGTGCCCGGTTGATGGCAATAGGCTCGCTCGCCCCCACTGGCGAAATTTTTAGTCGGTTATTTTAAAAAAAATCTGCTGTCCTATACATTTTGACCGCGTAGGTATTGCACTTTTCTATGAAACAGCAGATTTTTTAATAACCAATGAAAAATTTCAACGCAGGGTATTTAAGAATCATGTACTGAAACCATAGAAATAGTTTTCTTGTCGATGTCCCTCTGCCATCCTGTATATAAGTTCACCTCTGCCCAACCCTTCGGGGCAACATGGCGTGATGTTATGTTAAGTATATATAAATTGGTAGTAAAATATTGAATATTATTAGTACTACGTCGAAACCAACAAACAAACACTTAATATGATCCAGCAAAGTGTCACGCCATGATAGCAAAACAAGACAAAATCCAATTGAAAATACTAGAAAACAAGAAAGTCAAACGTCTCCACAGATCTTTAAAACGGACTTAAAAACTTATACTAGTTCATACCCCGGACGTGCTCGCAGACCTCCACAAATGGATGCTGACAGACTTCCTAGTGCGTAACACATATTTACATCATCTTTCTCCCTCTAATATACTATAAATATGAGTGTGTAAAAGGGATAGCGTACACCAGTAGAGGTACTTGCTACTTGTAATGCAAGTGTCGTTAGTTGCAAGTTTGTGTTTCTTTGTTGGGAAGTACGATACTGGTCGTATTTAATAAAAATATAAAGAGCTTTATTATTTACTAGCTGTCGCCCGCGACTTCTTCTGCGATCCGGGACGAAAAGTAGCCTATGGCCTTACCCAGTTCATGGTCTATCTGTGTGCCAAATTTCACCCAAATCCGTTCGGCCGTTTTAGCGTGAAAGCGTAACAAACGAACCAACGTATTTTCGCATTTACAATATAAGTCAGGATGGCAACGTTTGTTTAGATCATTTTGTAAAAAAAAAACAAAAGATTCCTAAATGTTAGTGGAGATGAAAAAGGCATCCATACTTAATATTATAAATTCGAAAGCAACTCCGTCTGTTTGATCCCGGTAGTATTTTCCCGTAGGATAATTTTAGACTTCCACGCGGGTGAAGCCACAGGTAAAAGCTAGTACGTCTATCAACTCAAACTTAAAGCATTTATTTCAATTAAACCATTTACAGGCACTTTTGAATTGTCAAGGAGTCTATATGCATCAGAGTTCTCAAAGCTCAGATCTTATCCAAAGACTGTTCTACTGCGAGATTAATTGGAGTGGAAGGAAGGTGTGCGTTTGTTCCTCAAATCTGTAACCTTTCTGGACAAAAAGTTATATCCTTTATCTCGGGTGCATGCTACGTTACTGTTACCATTACCCCACATTATCCCACTGCTGGGCAAAGGTCTCAACCCATTACCTCCAGCTTTTTCAGTCCAATGCTAATGTAGACCACTAGACGTTTGTTTGGTGAGCAAAATGTTTCGTAAGAAAAAAACGATTCAACCTGTCCCTTGCTGTCCTCCCCCAGCGACTGACGCCCTAGGCCGAGGTCCGTACCCCACAGGGGGTGCCCTTAGCGTGTATTTGTTTAGTTTCTAATTTGTATACCTTTGCTGGAAACTTTAATTTATTGAGGCAGTCACATGAAAGTCCGGCTAAGCAGCTGACAACCTCCTAGGTTGACTGCGAGAAAACATAAAAAAAAACAACATCACGTTGTCATGGGAACCGTCATTACATGGTAGGCGGAGTGGGGGGTGTTAGGTTTTATTTTCGTTACGGAATTTCTTGATTCGGTCGCCGCGCTCAAAGCCCGGGATAAAAGCTATGCAATAGCTTAAAAAATTGTTTAATAAATCTAACATGTCCAAAAATCCAGTCAATAGATTAAAACTGAATACTATTTTACAATAAAAAATTAAGTTTAAAAAACTGTAACCCGACTACGGAAAAATAAAAGTGATCTAAAAAGTACGAAACCAGAAAATATTTCAGACAGAAATCAAGACATTGCATAGGTACAAAAATGGTCAAGGTAAAGCCGTCGTCGCAATCATCAAAATCGGTTCAGTAGTTTAGGCGCTACGGTGGAACATACGTACAAACATAGATTGCTAAAATCATAACCCTTCCTTTTGGCTTTGCCGTAGTCGGGTAAAATACAAAATGTTAACCGTGATCAAACCTAATCCATTAGCAAAGAAAGTCGAAGACTCGAAAAAGACGTGAACAAAAAAAAAACTCAATCTTGCCAAAGTGCCGTGCCAAGTATCACCACAGCTCTTATTAAATACAATGACGAGAACAATACCGTGTACAGTGGATCACGAAAGTCTTAACTGACTAACTCACTTGGCTGTGTGTCAGTGAAACGCATGTCGTGATCTCACGAGCTGTCATTCACACTCACTGCACCAAGATAGTGTAACGATATTATTTTTAGTACCTACAAGTTTTAGTTTAAGGCAGGAGCGAGTAGATATTACGAAAATCATCGAAACTTAAGAAACTTCTCAAAGTTCGTGCAACATAATCACTACCCGTACAACCTACTCTTGATTTTACAAAAATGCTTCTTTAAATTAAATTTAAATATTTTCTGTTCTGATTATGGTGAACACTCCAAATTTCACCTATAAGTGATCACCTCAGAAATGACAACAGTTTTACAACGCCGCAATCCTGTGTTTTCAATACAATTGCACAAAACAATAATCACAAATGTTTACCAAAAACGCCCACCTGATCAATGTCACGATCCTTGCAGTATTATACTTACTTGAAGCGTGGCTATCTCTCAATTCAAATGACATTGATGCTTCACTAACTCTTCAATAACCCACTTCATTACCCACGACGGAACGGAGACGGTATATGCGTTTGGGGTGAGAGGATGTTTGTGCAAATCCATGTTTGCCATTTTTCTCCAAAACTACTAGTCCGATTTTGATGCAGTTTTCAGTTATGGGTTCGAGTTTGATTGGTGCATGTTCTTAGTTAGGTGTTACGGTGACAATTCACCAGGGGGCGCTGCAGCAAACATTTTTGTGCAAATCCATGTTTGCCATTTTTCTCCAAGACTACTAGTTCGACTTTGATGCAGTTTTCAGAGATGGGTTCAGGTTTGATTGGTGCATGTGTTTAGATAAGTGTTACGGTGACAACTCACCAGGGGGCGCTGCAGTAAACATTTCATTGTGCAAAACTTTTATCCTTTTTCAATTACGTTTTAACCGTCGTGGGTTTTTTCAAAATATTTAATTTTGCTTTTATTTCAAGTAATAAATTCCGCTGCATCTCCTCAATTACACCACAGATCATGCCAGACGGGAGTACCAAGGATAATTTGCGATTTGCGTCGCGTCCCGCGCTCCTCTTGCCACTTTCACGTAGAAGCCGTGATACAATTCCACAACATGATACGAGAAGCGAACAGTATATAAGTGAAGCATCTTACAAAATAAAGAATAAGTGAGATTTAGCGTGTGTGTGAGAGAGAGAGTTATATCTTTCTTCTCTTTCATGTAACGAAATGTGTATTAACGTGACGCGTCTTTGAAATTTCACTCTCAATTCTCGTCCAATTTCGAATCGCCACCTAAGAAGTTTCACAAAAGATATTCTGTATTGAATGAGACCACCTGTAAGTCCTGTAACGTGCCTGCAAAGGTACGTACGTGTCTCTTTCTGTCATACGAATTCTTTTTTATTTTATTTGACAGTTTATGTACACATATAAACAGACAAGAAGAAAGGAAAAGCAAAATACCTACAAAGGTGATGCTTATTTCTAAAGAAATCTCTTCCTGCATACCTGCGATAGCAAAGTACTTAAAGAGATGTAGACAACATGTGTAAAAGAGAAAACAGAATACCTAAATAAAATAAAAAACTTAACTATTCATTAATTTAAATATAAACACACAATATGAGAATATACTTAAATACATACTTCTAAAATACATATCATTAAAATATATAAAATCACTTAATTATAATGTAGAGGCTCCAATCACTAGTTGTTAAGGTTTACTTGTTAAAATAATAAACTATTTTCATTTTCATTCATTTTCATCACTACATAGTATAAAACAAAGTCGCTTTTTCTGTCCCTATGTATGCTTAAATCTTTAAAACTACGCAACGGATTTTGATGCGGTTTTTTTTAATAGATAGAGTGATTGAAGAGGAAGGTTTATATGTATAATAACCCGGTTTAAACCCGTGCGAAGCCGGGGCGGGTCGCTAGTGTAGTATAAAACAATAAATACATAATATGCAAGTATGACGAAATGGAAAGATAGTGTTCTTTCTCTCTTTTTTTTAAAACTGCAGCCAACATCTCATAAAGTTTGAAGAATACTGTATTCTTCAAACTTTATGAGATGTTGGCTCCCCATCCGTGCTTATATCGTTCCGTTTTTAGATCAAGGTAGCCTAGGTTTCTATTGCTTTTGTGTTGTCTATAATGAAAAAGTGAGTTAAAAAAAAAAAACAGTGGCACTCCGGGAGTGCCGACAAAAGGGAAAACTTGAAAAGTCTGCACCGCGGTAATCAGCGCGTTGATATCTTTTACTCCACGCACCGCGGTAATCAACGCGTTGATGTCTTTTACTCCACAGGTCCCGAAATCAATGGTTTAGTCCCATCTCAAAAATGCCCAACGCGCCTAAAGTTTTCACTTCAATAAATGACAAGCAGGAAATATTTTTTCAAATCGGAATTATCACGAGAAAAACAGAGAAGTTTAATAATAATTAAACGCTCCAAAAACGTATTGATGCTTGAATGACATGGACAGGGGGCGTTGTTGGTGAACATTTCTGAAATTGTATTCAAAAAGCAAGATGGCGGCGTTAGTTCCGATTTTGGCCACGCGTCAGAACATCCTTGTACGGTCAGCTGCAGAGAAATCTCACCCCTAGCTATGTATTTTAACATTGCTAGGGGGTAGGGGGTGAGATTTCTCTGCAGCTGATTGTACAATAAAATTATACTGTCGTTTGGTAATAATTTTTGATAAAGACCCAAGAGAATGAATGTTCTTTCATCTCATAAATATTTGCAATTGGATAATACCATCATAAACCCATATACTTTACAAGGCCGTGAATGCATCTAACAAACAGTTATCGACAGAAATAAACTCGCTACTACCTCATATTTCTACATACATTTAGCTATAAACCAAAGTATCTATATACAGGGTTCAACTCAACTCTGTATCACTCGAACGTAAATTCCTACATTTCGATCAAAATTTTTGTAACTTGAATTTATGATAGTATAGGAAGATGATTATTTTATGACTGAACGAATATTCCTTATTAATGAAAATTGCAAAAAAATATGTGAAAAAGCCGTGTAAAATAAAGATAGTTTTTTGAAGTGAAAACTTCTTTAGGCGCGTTGGGCATTTTTGATACGGGATTAAACCATTGATTTCGCGACACTGTAACTCAATTTATCGACACCGTGGAGTAAAAGACATCAACGCATTTTAAATTACCACGGTGCGTGGAGTAAAAGACATCAACGCATTGATTACCATGATCAGATCACAGCATAAATAAAATATACTAATATTCGATGCAAAATACATGTCCATAACAGCATTAAATGAGGTAGCCGACTGACTTTCCCCTCAACGAACCGTGTCCGCACAATTGGTCTCACTCCTGAACCAACCAGCTTTCCTATCAATCGTAAACTATAGCGAAATGATCTAAGTACATCGTAAAATATGTATAACTACACTATACTGGACTATCTCGTTGGTCTAGTTCAGTGGTCGGCAAACTCATTAGTTAATAGCGCCAAATACTATAACGACTAATATTTCATCTGAGAGCCAATCTTTCTATGTGTTCAAACTGTCTCAATACACTTTTATTGATCCTTAAAACGCCCATCCTCCTTCACTCCACAATTCTTACTAAAATTAACTTGCTAAAAAGTAGGATGCCTGCATCATCATCATATCGGCTGATTATTATCAGCCTATATTCGATGAAGGCGTCTTACTTACTCCCAATAAGCCAAAATCTTGCCAAGTTCAAACTGTCTCAATACACTTTTATAGATCCTTAAAACTCCCATCCTCCTTCACTCCACAATTCTTACTAAAATTAACTTGCTAAAAAGTAGGATGCCTGCATCATCATTATATCGGCTGATTATTATCAGCCTATATTCGATGAAGGCGTCTTACTTACTCCCAATAAGCCAAAACCTTGCCAAGTTCAAACTGTCTCAATACACTTTTATTGATCCTTAAAACTCCCAACCTCCTTCACTCCACAATTCTTACTAAAATTAACTTGTTAAAAGTAGAATGCCTGCATCATCATCAGATCGTCTGATAATAAATAATATTCGATGAAGGCGTCTTACTTACTCCCAATAAGTCAAAACCTTGCCAAGTTACGTGCCGGCCGCCGACTTCGGGTACGAAACCTTAAAATGTGCCCATCATTAGAAGATCAATAAGTTTTTTAGAGGATCAGTCAAATATTTCCCATTCCTTGTCTCTTCGACTATTACTGAAGTTGTATTACCAGATTTTATTTCTAGTAAAGAAAAAGCTATATTTTAAAATGAAAAGAGTGATGATTGAATATGGCTTTCAATGGGTAAGTTATTTTGTTTAAAGATTTATTCAATGGTGTTTACGTTCGATTCAAAGGGAACAACAAGGAACTCTTAAAACATAAAGAATAAAAAACGAAAAGCAGAATAAACTATTGCGCGGCACGGTTGCCTTTCAAGTGGCTGAAGTGTTTATTATTTCTATAAATAATTCATTTGGAAACTCTACTGAATTCCGATTTACAACACCTGATTTCTATAGAGATTTGAAATTAATCTTGCTGTAAATTCCATTAACAAAGGTGAATTGAATTCGCCATTATCCGAGGGTTACCTTGATGGATTACTGCGATTAATATTATACTCAGGGACTGAAGCTCACCGTAATATTCAGTCGGCATAAATCACTAATGTGCTTAATGTATTCAATAAACATAGTGGAACCGTGTAAACCACTCGACTTAGTAACTCAGTAAGTTGTACGTACGGTGCCGCCTCGCTAAGCCGAATTTGAACTCCGTAGCTTCAGAGTCTGCGCGATTGCACCCGACATACTTTTTGTATTTCTTACAATCGGTCATTTTGTATAATAGACGTTTTGTAGGACATGTGCGTTGATAGGTGACATTAGATGAGATCTCTACTGTTTCATTTAGCTCCTACAAAAAATCGGCCACCGATTGTATGTCGTCTGCGGACGCGGACGGTCTAAAGTATCTAAATAGTTTTGATCTCATTAAGTAAGTCAATAACGTGTTATCTATAGAATATAATCGTGTACTTTCAGGTTACTTTGTTGTAGAAATACTGGGTAGTAATCGGATATTATCGTGGCCTAGGACATGTTTATGTTGTGTTAAAAAGCTTGACAAAACCTTATTGCATTTGGTTTATCGACGACGTACATAAACTGGTAAATTTATATCAAACGGTACTGAAAATCTGCCTTCATACAGCGCTACAAGGATTTTTTTGGCGTGTGTCTAAAATCTGAACTAACATCGCTATCTTCATTTTCAATACATATCAAAAAAAAAAAAAACAACCGACCTCCAAAAAAAAACACTACAAAGTGAAAAATAACTTTAATTTCGGAAGTCGGTGTCTTGGGTTTTGTATTTTCGTTTTTTGCCACCGACTTCCGAAATTAAAGTTATTTTTCACTTTGTAGTGTTTTTTTTGGAGGTCGGTTGTTTTTTTTTTTGTAAAAGGTTTTTATTTTTCACTTTTTTGTTGTGGTACCCACCCCACACACATTCGAATACCACTACCTGCTACCAGTGACAGAAACTTATCATATCATCTACATACTAAGTGGGAAAAAAAAACGTATTTTGTATCTAACTCAAAAACTATCCAAGCAAAGTTAATAAAATTTATATGGGACCAATTCCAGAGCACACCCTTTTAAACAAAAAAAGAATTTTCAAAATCGGTCCACAATTGACGGAGAAATCGGTGGACATACATAAAAAAAAAAACAAACATACGCGACGAACATATAACCTCCTCCTTTTTGGAAGTCGGTTAAAAATAATTGCACCTATGTTTATGATAGGGTTTATAGACCGAGTTCCAAAGGTCGAGATCCGAAGAAGGTTTTCGATATCAGAAAACGAGTTATGGAACTCAAATGGAGTTGGACAGGACACCTGACAAGTCGCAGTGATGGCAGGTGGAGTAAGGCAGTGACTGGGTGGCGTCCAAGTACTGGAAGACGGAAGTGTCGGTTGTCCGGCAGCGAGGTGGGCAGACGATATTGTTGCCATCGCGGGTAGAACCTGGATGACTAGCACAGGAGCGTGGGGATTGGCACAAGAGAGGCATATGCTCAGCAGTGGGCAAAGGATGATGATGACGATTACCAACAGTGCCCCCCGTCAGCGTCATTTGAGCGACAAAAGATCCTTGTAGTAGTATACGCTACAGATAAAATGAAACATGCACATTCCGCGATAAC
The DNA here is from genome assembly GCA_963680765.1 of Agrochola lychnidis. Taxonomy (NCBI): domain Eukaryota; kingdom Metazoa; phylum Arthropoda; class Insecta; order Lepidoptera; family Noctuidae; genus Agrochola; species Agrochola lychnidis. The sequence goes on from OY796853.1 coordinate 20,539,618, forward strand.
ACAGTAACATGACCGGAAATTACATACAAACGCGAGCAAAGCAGTTTTGATTTACTATCCGCATTGTAGACAGGAACCAATGAATATGTATCGATAACAAAACGGTTCCGTTATTAAATGTGAATTGTTTTGCTATCTATGTGACTCTGATATTGTTATATTGTGGTTTTTTTTTATTCGGAATTCCTTTTGTAAACTACTAGCTTCTTCGTCCGCGTGGAATAGTTACTTTGGACTAACGCTAAGTTTAACCCGCGACTTTGTTTACGTAGAAGGTGAAAATATTTTTTTTAAATGACTTTAATGATTTATTTAACTCCATAGTGGGTCTGACAGGAGTTACTATGCGAGCAAAGTCACGGACAACGACTAGTTTTAAATAATTTGCCTTTTTTACGATATGATATCCCGGGCCAAGGATATCATAGACCGAACTGGTAACTATAATTGCATCATAAAAAGATATAGAGTTACTATAAACAAAACTTTTATTACCTTTACATAATGAGCATTCGTCAATCATAGTCCGCAACTGTTATCAGCTGTCGTAGTCCACAGGTCAACTAATTAGCAATCTTATGGGCCTGTAATTAAGTTATTATTTCCTTGGCCTCTGTGTTCGAGCTTTCCTTATGACCTGTTATGATATATTGTTCCTGAATGCTGGTGCGCGATAAAATTAATAATATTGTTGCGCACGGTTGCGCGGTCGCTGACTGTGTGACCTTGCCCTTTGCGTAATTTATGAAAATGGGAAAGGCAGACTTCGTTCTGAGTTTTCTTTTTATTGTTTACGTCGTGTTCGCGATTGTACGTGGAGCTCTTGTTTTAAGAACTTCTCTTTTTAGACTGCGCGACAGCTTAGACGGGGTTATGTTTTTCACGCGTATCTAAGTATGTGTGATTCTTTGCATCCTCGAAAGCTCGAAGCATCCTAACGGTTGGATGGATTTTAATACATAAGGTGTCTATCGAATTGTCTAGGTCCTGCGATTTTAGGAGACTAAATTAGGTTTTTTTTTTAAATCAAAATGGCGGATTTAAGACGTCAATTATAATCATAGTGTCTTGAAAAAGTAATAGTGCCATGAACATGTGGGGTATCAAAATTAAGGGCTTGAGGAGACGATTCCAAAACTGTAACACAATAAAAAATTGAATAAGTAACCCACCCGACTGAAACAAAAAAAAATTACATACCAAAAAAATATGGTTTCATTGAAAAAAAAGGAATATTATTGAAATACAAATAAGTAGTGTTCCTAACAGAGTTGTAATATTGTGAAGTACCAACAAAGTGGGTCCAATTAATTAATTAATTTACCTGACCATAACGAGAATTATATTATTGACAGTACTACAATCATTATTAGTGAAACTATAATAGATAAACGCCTTGTAAGGGAAATTGTCCTCATAAAGTATTCAAGTTACTGACGTCATTATGAATACAACCGAAACCAAATAAAATTGTTTTGTAACAAAAGTAATCGGTTAAACGCCTTATCATCGATATTCGATGTTTAGGAATGCATTATCTTTAACAAATCTACTTTATCAATATTTATTATTCACTAGCGGGCCGACCCTGTTTCACACGGTTTTTACCATAGATTTGTTATATTTCTATGGTTTTTACAACTTGACAAAACATGATGATATCTTTATTATAACAAAGTTAAATATGAAGATGTCTTTATTGGCATTGGGGTAATTACGATAATGAGTAAATTCCGATTGATGATAATTTCTACCAAACGCAGCGGCATTTTTATATTGGCAACATAGTGATCAGACGCCATTTTATCGCCCTTTCGCGGTCGCTATTTAAAAATGCCGAAGCGTTTGGTAGAAACTAGAACTTATCATCACCCATTATCATAATTGCCCCAATAAACTGTATATCTAAGTTAAATATTAATGTTAACCTTCCGGAAATCTAATTGATGTTTAAAACCGCATTAAAATCTGTAAAGTAGCGTAGTTTAGAATACTAACGCAGTCACACAGACAGATACGAGAAGCGATTTCAATTTATTATCTGTATAGACCTATACCTGGCTATATCAAAGAGTGTCGTTGTTGATCTCTCGCTAAAATGTTTCGGGTCACTTACGTGATATATCTCACGTACGCAGGAAATATTTTGAGGGAGACGTCATGGAGCCGAAGGTGACGTCATCAGGGTCGGCCGTTTAGAAATCTAGATAAGTGCTATAACCTTGTAAGGCCGAACTAGGCTAAGTAATATCTCTGTGCCTAGAAATGTGCCTTCTGTGTAATGAACTGAATGAAGTTTGTTGCGCCACTTCTTCTTCCCAGCTAAAGCACTAGGAAGTGGTGAAGGGCGGGCGTTTTGGGAGGATTGTCTTATGTAATTTTGACGTTCAAAAAGTCCTGATTCGCAGCCTAATTAGAATACTTAAATGACTTTTGATTTTGAATCTTGCTTTATTTGTCTTGATTTTGTTCATTTATCTTTTAGTGATATAACTAAAAAGCCGCTGCTGAATTATTTCTCCACATTGTCACATTGCTGGGCAAAGGCATCCTCCATATTCTTTTACGTAATTAATTTGTATCTGCATGACATCAGATTATTTGTATTTTTATAAAAGGAAACTTAGCAACAGGGGCAACCTGAAAGCCTTAAATGCTTCGGACGTAAAACATAACATCACGCCTTGTTTCCCCGAAGGGTTGGGCAGAGGTGTCCTTGTAGCAGGTACACCCACATTTCGCCAGTTATGCTTGCTTCGGACGTCAATAATTATAATTAAACTTGACCACTTTAAAGACACGTGCAGTGGTCAATGCTATTACATAACTAGTAAACCATTTATAAAATACTAATATGTATTTTAATGCAAAAGTAACTCTGTCTCTCTATCCTTTTCACGCCTTAACGGCTGAACGGATTTCGGTGAAATTTGGCACACAGGTAGATCATGACCTGGGTTAGGGCACTGGACATTCATCCTGATAGTAGGTACATTCCCATGGAATAACTCCTGCCATACACGCGAGCGAAGCCACAGGCAAAAACTAGTTAAGTATTTATAGAACTATTTATAACAATTTATGGCAACATTGATAATAAAACGTCACTGCCACGTGAGACAAGGCTACCAAAAACCATGCACTGGCATAGAGTGCTGCAAGCATATTTGACGCCTGCTGCCTGCATGATATTGACAAGGGGGGTTGTTAAGCTTAAAAACCACCCTGTCAATGTCATGCATACATTAATGAAATTGTCACATAAATTGTGTAGACAAAACAAAATGGCAGCGTTAGTTCCGATTTTGGCCACGCGTCGAATGAACCTTGTAGCGTTGTACCGATTTCGCACGGTCGTCGCATAAACTTTGATTCGCCTTTGCAAACTGAGTACCGGTGTCATATTTGAATAATGTTCCAGACTTCTAGGAGCATGTGATAAAGAAACAAAGGGTAATTAATGTTTCATGTAACGATCAGTTACTTGCACGTACGCAAACATGAGGTTGATGACATATACATCCTTGTTTTCATTTAGGTTACGGACAGTGCTCCTGATAATAATGGTTTTGTTGCTATAGCTACAGCTCAAAACTCAAACCATTTACATACATGCATAGAGTCACGTCATGGCACTTTTGAATTGCCAAGGAGGCCGTCAGTCGGGCTTGCGGACGGTGAGCAATGGGTAAACCAAGCCCGGGTCGACGGCGCGTTGTGTTCCACGTGCGCCTCAAAGAGATGTCAGCAGAATTGACGGGGTCCGCTAGGGCTGATGCCTGTCGGGGTTGTGAATAAGGCCGAAAGGGACATCGTGGCCCCCCGGCAACGTGGCAACTGAAGGAACACGGGTGGGGGTGGGTTTTAGTCAGTAAGAGTCTTAATTTCCCACCTAAAAAAAGGAGTCTGTCAGTCAGAAAAATGAAGTAAGTTGCCCGTTCCAAAGCGTAGCAGGTTTATATGGAGAAGAGCGGGCAAGAAACTCCTGGATTGGACACAGCATTTTCACAAGGGATGATTCTTTAGATCAATTATTTGGCGATTGATCCAATATTAATGAAATTATTGATAAAAGTAAAACAGTTGTGTTTTCAAACGAACTCAGGACTTATAAGTACAGACGCCAGCACATCAAGCTACCCGAAACTGTCAAATTTTCCCAATCAACTTAGAACCTTAAAGTTCAGTGATAAAGTTAAAAATCTATTAAATAAATTTGACAGATTGTGGTAGCCTGATGTGCTGGCGTCTGTACCATGTGACCTGAAAAACAGTTCTACATACAAAATAATTGTTTATTTGTTTTGAAGACTTTCGTGATTCTAATATCAAACAATGCATTAATTTCCGCTAATTAGTTAATTAAGGCTGTGTCTCTTGATCCAATTGATAAAACTGCAATCATGCAGATATTTATTTTGCTTGTACTGCATGATATCATGTTGATAAAAATATGTGACAGATAATGTTTCATTAATAAAATAGTCGCCTAGTTGACATAACATGAACCTATTGTTGATAGAGATACTTATTTATATTTTTTTGTTTGTTTTATTATTAAGTCCTTAGAGTATGCCACAGATAATCTCCAATGTAAAAATCCACGATTGTAATTTAATAAAAAATAAAAATAAACTATTTGTCATGGTCATAGGGTTTCGCCGGAAGGAAAGTATCTAGGTCCTAGATAGTTTCATTCTAGGTCATAAGTAGTCATAACTAATGTAATCTGCGTTCGCATGTAAACAAACACGAGTTTTGGGAAAAACAACTGTAATGCCTACACATTTTATGACTTTTCAACTGTACTAGTTAGTCTAAAATCAACTTTATTCACACCTACATAAAGTTGATGTTTGTTTAAGTGGAAATAACATCATTTGGAAAAAATATTAATATTTTTTTCCAATTGATGATAAGTATAAATCAAATGACCAGTACTTAATTGCGTAATACAACACAATCACAATCTGTTTCGATTCGAAACAGATTGCTAATCCATCGCTTCATAAGTTGGAAAAAAAATCTGCTCAACAACGTAAATAACGCAATGAATGTTGTTGAACTGTCAAAATGAAACAAATTAGGCATAATTGTTTAGGAAAATAAGTTACGCAATTAGGGTAAATACAGGCTTTCTTCCTTCTCACTCAATTCCGCGGCTCGAAAGAATGGCTTGCTAACACTTTGATATAAAGGAGAAGTAAACAACTGCAGTAAACGACTGCCTCGTTGGTCTAGTGGTCGCAAGTGCTACTGATGAGCACGAGGTCCTGGGTTCGATTCTCAGGTCGGGCAAATTATTATTGAGTTTTTCCATGAGGGATTTCTTAGTACTAGCCCGGAGTCTGGACTTGTGCCCGGTTGATGGCATATAGACTCGCCGCGAATTATATGGGACTTAAACATAACTGGCGAAATGTGGGTGTACTTACTGCTCACCTCTGATTCCAATTATAGTCGTGATGCTATGTTATGAAAAGTAAATAAGTCGAAGTCAAATCATTTATTTGAAATAGGCCCTTGTGTGTCAAAATTAACAGAATAATAGAATTTTGATTCTATATGTATGTATGCCCGTTCCAAAAGATAGTTTTCGTATGGAGAAGAATGAGCAAGAAAATCCACCGTTACTCTTTTAAAATAAAATAACTTAGAAATCACAGCATGTTGTAACAGAAAAGGTTCATGGCGACACCCTAAAACAAATGACTAGGTTGATGTACTGCATCATCGCAAAACGGCCAGAATAAATAGTGATATTTAGCTAGCCATTACAATGCAACGCCGCTTTGCAAATGTCCCCCGGAGCGAAGCAATTTGCACAAAAAGCAAAGTTCTGTGCGATTGCCACACCACTTGACTCTGATCCATGAGATGTACTTGCAGATCATGCTCTGTTATTGCTTACTTTGTAATTTTATTGCTCTTAATTCTGAAAGGGTAGAAACAGCGTGAATAGCACAGTGAAAACTGAGCGTTTCAAACAAGTCAAACAACGGATTTATTATCTAAAAATCTCACCTTGAAAACTTAGATGAAGTGACTCACTGTGAATGGGTGTGTGTGTTCTCTGCGTTGTGCGTTCAGCGCTCGGTGTGGCAACACGCCGTGTTCGGGTTCGCGACAAGTCAATCGTCATCCTGAGGATACCTCGTTGAGAGGTGAAACACCTGTCGATTTCTTTCAGTGTTTTTTATGGCTCCTTAGAAATAGCTAAGCGGAACAGGTTACTAAATATAACCACGTCTATTGTATTTTATAATGGATTTCCGCAAGGTCACGCCTGAATCAATTAACTATGAAGTGAGCTGTAAATCAAAGGAGAGCAGTGGTGGCCCAATAGTAACGGCCCCGACTTACGAGTTGTAGGTCGTGGGTTCCAACCTAGGCAGACGCTTTACTTTGTGTAAATAATTTCAACACCACTGCTCTCAAAACGGTGAAGGAAAACTTCGTAAAGAAACCGGTATGTCCTAGAACCAAAAATTCAAAGACGCAACATGGCAACTGAAGGAACACGGGTGGGTTTTAGTCAGTAAGAGTCGGACACGCCCTCCCGCTCTGCCCAGAGCGGGAGAAGTTATTTGATAATTTCCCACCCAAAAAAAAAAAGTGACACCTACCAATCCGCACTGGGCCCGCAAGGTGGATTACAACTCACCCCCCACTCTCCCTTCGCCCCTCTCGAAGAGAGGAGGTCTGTGTTCCAGCAGTGGGAATATTATACGTTGATTAAGAGTTGTAATGAGAGTCAATTCCGGCAGCTCACTTCATCTAAAATAACATGGTGAGATTTTACAAAATAGACCAGCTGTTATTCTCTCTAACCGCTACGTTTAATGATAAAAACTTTTTACAAAAAAAACAACCGACCTCCAAAAAAAAAACACTACAAAGTGAAAAATTACTTTAATTTCGGAAGTCGGTGTCTTGGGTTTTGTATTTTCGTTTTTTGCCACCGACTTCCGAAATAAGTTATTTTTCACTTTGTAGTGTTTTTTTTTGGAGGTCGGTTGTTTTTTTTTTGTAAAAAGTTTTTATTTTTCACTTTTTAGTTGTGGTACCTACCCCAAACACATTCGAGTACCACTACCTGCTACCAGTGACAGAAACTTATCATATCATCTACATACTAAGTGGGAAAAAAATACGTATTTTGTAGCTAACTCAAAAACTATCCAAGCAAAGTTAATACAATTTATATGGGACCAATTCGAGAGCACACCCTTTCAAACAAAAAAAGAATTTTTAAAATCGGTCCACAATTGACGGAGAAATCGGTGGACATACATAAAAAAAAAAAAAACAAACATACGCGACGAACATATAACCTCCTCCTTTTTGGAAGTCGGTTAAAAAGTGATTCACGCCGATATGGAAAAGGATACCATATAGTTATCATCTTATAAGTCCAACCTACAATCAGTCATTGACACTATGATGAACATTATATTATTAGAATATTTTCGGTTGAAAACTATAATCACAGATCTTGGCAAGTAACTTCAACTTGCTATGTGTGGTCTTGTCTACGGGCAGACCATAGACCACCCATCACTTCCCGTTAGGGTCGTAAGTGATGGCACTATACCAGAAAGACATAGAGCAGCTCCACCTGCGTACTAATCAGACGTTAGTGCGGGCGCAAATCCGCTTGCCAACTTGTGATTATGGCAATGCTTGGGATATTCATCGTCCGCTTTAATGGTTATCTCTCCATATATGGGGTGTCCCATGCTTTGTACGTGTATGGGTTGGTATGAAGTAAGGGGACTCAGACTTGCTTTTATAGCGTGATCTTTTCTTTCAGGCGGTATCTTTAGAAAAACAGTTTAGTCCCGAAGACTGGTGTTTTTTTTCAGGCCAAATTAATACTCTTTAAAACTCACTACCACACCATTGTTTTGCATCGTTCTCACAACTATAAATTCAACTTAGATGTAACCGACGATGTAAGAAGAGTATCCATGGAGTTTCTTGCCCGTTCTTCTCCATAGGTACCTACTACCTACGCTTTGGAATGGGCAACTAGCTTCATATTTCTGACTGACCGACTCCTTGACCAATCAAAAGCGCCTGTAAATGGTTTAAATGAAATATATGCTTTGATTTTGACTGGTTTTACACTAGGGTGGAGCGATGTTTTTTATTTTTAAATTATGTTTTTCCTGTATCACCAATCATTGACCTGGGTAGTAAGATATATGTATGCAAAAAATCAGCCTGCTAAGTCAACATCTTCAGGTGGCGCACCATGTTTCAAAATTTCAATTTAATAGCTAAAACTCGAAGTACAAATATTAGGTACTAACAATGAAAGATGAATGTTTTATAATTTTTATTGAAGATATTGAATGAATAATACACATTTTAACAAAATACACTAGTATGAAGAGCATTCAGGGTCTTCTTCAGGAGACGTTGGTCTTTGTTTTTGAAGGAAATATTGCGATTTTGTGTCAAAAACTGGTAAGTCTTGCCCAGCTTTTATTCTTGATCTTATGAACCCTTCTCTTACCAACGGATAAAGAAGCTTCTGTTACAAGCTTAACACATCGCTCTACAGCCTGGGTGTGACAAGGGAACTTCTGGAAATACAGTAAATTGTCTCCAGATGATATCATCTCTTTGATTTGGCCGTCACTGTAATTCATTGTCATTGGTGGCTCGGTAAATTATTCTTTTGAGTCTATTAAATCGTAATAGTGTGACGCCTCAATCTGAAGTTCAGGATGCTGAAATTGACGCACTTTCTTGCATTTGGTATGTACCCTAGCCTTCAAAATTCTCCGAAGAGCCAACTCTGTTATTTCTGGTGCATCGTCTTGTAACAAAGCAAGAAAAACATTTTCTGGATGCACAAAGAAAGAATTGTGTTGAATAGTCTTTAAGACAATTGTTTTCAGATCGTCTCTCAAGTACAAACACCTTTTTACCATATTAAATATAGTCAAAACCGATTATAAAGACTTCGTTTTAAACGACGTTCTGGTTTTAACGACGAAATTTTGAGGACCCAGCATTTCTGTTTACATAACATAGTGTTTGGTTATAACGACTCGGCTATGACAATCGTAATCAGACGTTTCCTTCGTTAGTAACGGTTTTGACTGTACCTATATGGATTGGGCCATCTTTACAAGAAGGTTTACGCGTAACCAGGTTTATGCGTAAACTTTCATAATAAAAATTGCTAATTCATTCGGTTTGAGGATGTATTTGCGGTTCCCACATACAAACGCAGAATTATGTTTGCGCAAGTTTACCATCTGGAATGAGCTAGCTTTCCTGGACCTTTTTCAGCTAAGTTAGGCTAGACATTTATAAAACATAGATATTAAACGAACTTTCGTCAAATTGGCTTGAATTGAAGCTTTACAGTGAAAAATCTGATCGAAATTATGGGTAAACAGCAACTATTCATGTAGTAGTAAGCTATTATGAACGCAATAACAACACATAATGACAGTGAAAATAGTTGAAACACTTCATAATAGCGGGTAGAAGTATGTAGTATAACCTGACTTTTTTGTTTATTTAACGTCTGTGCGCCACCTGAAGATGAAGTCCTACGCTCTTGATATTTTGTATTCTTAATTCTATGCTATAAGATCAACTATTAATGACACAGGAGATAAGAAACAAATAAATAATATATTTTTTGTCGGTTTCACTCCACCCTATTTTACACTATGCCTTGTGTCACTTGTTGAAGGTGTCATGATATGTTGTCGAGCATGGTGTCAAGAATTTACCTTTTGAATGCATATTATTACCCCAGCGTGCATTCTAACCCTGGTCTTAAAATAACTCCCAAATGAATATATTCCGTCTTTTTTTTTTTTGTGTGGGATATTATCAAATAACTTCTCCCGCTCTGGGCGGAGCGGGAGGGCGTGTCAGACTCTTACTGACTAAAACCCACCCGTGTTCTTTCGGTTGCCCTATTGCCGGGGACCACGATGTCCCTATCGGTTTTCTTCGAACCCCCGGCAGGCATTGGCCCTAGCGGACCCCTACAATTCTGCTGACATCTCTTTGAGGCGCGCGTGGAACACAATGCGCCGTCGACCCGGGCTTGGTCCTTATCGGACGGCGAGCTACCCATTGCTCACCGTCCGCAAGCCCGCGCCTACGGTGGCCGGAAATCGGCTCGCGATTCCCGTCCCGGGCGTCTCCTCCTGAATATATTCCGTCTTGTGAACCAAATTAGTCTTTAAGAATACCTTCACTTTCAGTTTTAAAAGTAATAGCATTGCATATTTAAATCGTACACCGCCCGGGGTGAATCTATTTGTAGTTGTCACACTTAAATCTCGGTTTTAATTGCCTCTTACCAGCTATTAGTTATGGTAAATAGTTCAATTTCTAGGATGTGTAATGTATTGCCTTTAATTAAATCTTGTGTTTTACAAGTTTATAGAGTGATCATCAAATCTTTCAAATTGCTAACTTACTTAACTATGGTTAGAAATCTAATTTAGGAACCATTTTAATTTCAGGCATTAGATTCTTTTCAAGAGAGACACAAAAACGTGAGCATCGCTTTTCAAATCTTCTCACGCAACAGTTAGAAAATATTTAAGTAATGTTCTACTCGACCCCAATAACTACACTCCCTTTCAAATTAATAAAATATACTGCAGACCAATCTTGGCTGGCCATACATTTGTCCATAGCGGACAAATCGCCCCCTAATGGTCGCGTCGTGATAGAGCAGTGTTACGTCACACCAATCGACTGATAATACAGCCGATTTATCGATTCATTTGCAACATAATCGAGTATAAACGTTTTGCCGATCGACCACTAATTTTGTTATCGTTGGCGGGATGTTGTGACATCTTTCAAATCATTTGAAATGCAAGTTTATTTCAAGTAGTTACGTCTTGTTTTATGTAAAGGAGTATTGTATAGCATTTCGATAGAGATTTTTTTAATCTTGGTTATTTTGTTATGATTTAATCTTTAGTTATAAAACGATATCTAAAATTTATGATAAAACGATAAGAAATAGGTACGCTCATTCGAAACGGAATGTTGAAACTTGAACTTTGAGACCATCGCTGAACTCAATTCTAATTCTTATTCAAATCGCGTCTTAAACACGGCAAATAAATTCCGTCCCCAAACAAATCTGTAACAATAAAGCATCCAAAATAAATTACTCGCTACATTAGATCAAATTATAAACAAAACTTAAATCGCACCTGAACCCGAGAATCGAGATTAAATCCGTGGCGCTGAAGAAAGTTCCCCAACTCTGTTTCTGGTCCTTCGGGACGCGGCCACCAGGCGGCCCGCAGCGCCACGCTGATCAAAGCTAACAAGATTTATAACCCAGACGATATATAAACCAAATGTACGGAAGAGCTGGCCGGACTAAAACCGTGAAATTCAGAACGAGTTAAAATTGGGCTTCAAATGAAACGCTTTGAAATTTGTAGACATGGTAATAAAATTATTTGTTGAACGTTAGTCTGCTGGGATGTTACAATTTGTTGGTTTCCTATGTTTTGTGTGAGATTAACGACCGTGTCATTGGTGCTAAGGTTGGCAAAGAATTATTACGTGCATAGGGTATCGTTTTGCCAGATAGGCAGTCGCTCTATGTAAAATACAGGTGTTCAGCTGCATCCGGTTAGACTGTAAGCCGACCCCAAAATATTTATTCGTAGCGTTAAACTTAAATTCGTACTTTGTTGGTCTATATTCTGTATACCTACGTCATCAAAGTTTTACACTCAATCGCTCATGATACCAGCAAGATTTCCTTATTAATGTAAAGTTAGTTAACATCTTGGCAATCAGGGATCCACAATTCTCTAAGGTCTTCACCCTTTAGCTAAGATTTTAAGATACCCTTCGCAATAATTTTGTAGTATCCCTCTTCGTTGAAGGTTAAGAGTAAGTATGTGCTTCTTGTTGCTCTCAATTCAAAGGCATTCCATAAAATGGTTTCCTTACTTTATATCACTTCACAAGCGCCACATTCTCAAGCATTTTTATTAAAAATTCTTCAAAGTTTAAACGGAAGAAAATCTGGTGGAAAATGCGAAATTGTTTTAGATGTGCATGGGATTAAAACTGGTTTTTACTTAATAATAATTCACCAAAGTAATGCCATTATGAGCAGAAGTGGCATAGAAAGTGCTCACGAAGACGCAATAAATAATTTGCGAGGAGACGCCACAGACCCCATAGTATTTATTAAACTATGGCCAAGTTCGAGTGGAGTCGATGAAAGGAGGTTTAAAACAAAACCCCTTGTGAAAGGAAACTTATGCTGTGATCCCCATATACCCTTCCCGAGCTTCTATTATATTTTCAAGAGCGTTTTTGCACCGCCTTTGTTATATATTTTGTGGGCCAGAATTTTTATGTCCATTGGTATTTTGTGCTTTTTCCTTTTCAGGCATATGTAACAAAACAAAGCAAATGTACTGTAACGGATGAGAAGATGGAAACTAGAAACAATGATTTTCCGATCGATTTGGAGTAATTGTTCGATGAGGCTAACTAATTTATTCTTAACCTCACTGATTCACTTAAGTTACATCTAAGTTAAATATTGATGTATTTATTATACATATAAATTTTCCGGAATAAATTATCTGAATGATGTGGAAAACCGCATCAAAATCCGTTGCCTAGTTTAGGAGAACAACGTGGTCAAACAGACGGACACGCAAAGCGAGTTAAGTCAATTTATTACGTTTCTGTTTTAATATTTATATGTCGCATGAAATACAGTGTTGCCGACTGAAGTACCCTATACAGTCGGTGCGCTAAGACGGAGTCTAAGGACCGGAGGCCGAGGGCGCGAGAAACAACAGGAGCGCCAGTCACCCTTCAGCCCTAGGAACTGTCACACGTTCATGGGACGCGTGCGCACATTATTTATCCAAAGTTTTATTATCTTATTTCGATTATTATTATTAATGAACAAGACTAACTAGGACAATAGTTGTTAATTGTGATTTGTGTAACTCTATGAACTAAGTGAAGATAAACTAAGTGTAAGAAGCTGTTATCATCTTTTAATTGCCCGAGATCCACAAATAGCCCACAACAATGTCAGAGGATGGAAGCACGACCCCTCCCCAATGTCCTGTGCCGACATATATAATTCGTATTATGACATTCAATATTAATACCATGTATAAAATTACAGCCCACAGTTGTTTTCAAAACATCGGGCGGCGCTTGAAATGAGATTAGCATAACAGTTGGTACTCGGAAGCAGAGTGTTGACTCCAAGTTAGTAACAATCATAACTTAATTTGTAGGCCATGTCAACTGCATCGTCGGTACATAATTAGCAATTGTAATTTAGTAGATAGGAACATGATTGATTCATGTCGCGACTTGTTTCGAGATTCCCATTCCCTTAGCTACGAGTGTTACTGTACATTGGGAATTCAACGTAATGAATAGCTATCTTGCATAGTTTATAGATTCTAGTTTTCTTTTCCAACTTTTGTCGAATACGAAGATTGTTTACACAGACTTCTTTGCCCAGACAGATTTGTTTTTCTTTTTCAAATATTTCAGTTTAGCAAGAGATTGTTTCCAAATAGAAGAAATAAACTTCATAGCATTGTCGGAAAATGTGCGACCCCCGAGGGAAATCAGAATAACCGCGTAACAACGAGTGGCTATCGGTCTGTCGTAAATCACGAAACCTAAACGTAGATTTGAAATTGAGTCCAAAAACATTCGCGTTATCATATGAGTGAAACTTCAATAGAAAGGATGATAGAAAACAATAAATTGCAAACATGGTGCATATCCAAAACCGTTTAGCACGTAATATGTAGAGCAGAACCCCCTGATCGCTGACGCTTCGGAAAAGGTGTTTGGAACAATCAATAACACGACCACTCTCGCAGACCCCTCCTTGAAACTACGCTTTTAATAATAAATTCAGCACTTGAGGGGATCGTGAGGAGTATCGGAGACCTCCTTGGTCTGGTCCTCAGCCAGTTCTCGCACGTCACTCGCTATAATCCGGTCAATAACATAAATTTCTTGGAGGCACGCTTCTTTATTGGATTTGTCGTTGGCGGCGAGCCGTTGAACCCGCTCATAACCTATTCGAGTAAGGAACTATCGAAAATAAAATTTGTGGAAAACAGGGAAATCTGTAGGCGAAATTGGGGAGAATTATTGGGGATTTAGAAGGTGAAAACGTACTGTAGGTTCGGCAACATTTTCATTTTGTAGACCATCATTATGTGCATTTTTTCGGGTAGTCAGAAGCTCGAATTTCCAACAACCAGTCTTACCAAGGGTTATCCTGTTACCCAGTAACTGGATTGTGGAGGTCAGATAGGCAGTCGCTCCATATAAAATACTGGTATTCAGCTGCATCCGGTTAGGCTGGAAGCGGACTCCAACGTAGTTGGGAAAAGGCTAGGCAGATGATGACTGTTAGGAAAATGATTTATATCCAGCTATGGATAGCTGTGAATAATAGAAATAGCACCGAATTCACAAGTTGCGTTGCCAACCCCAACTCCACGCCGAAGTCCAGGCGCAAACTACACTTGACTTGCCTTTTGGGTGTTGTTTAAATACCAGAAACCAGACTACCGGTACGACAAGTTGAGTTGGATAGCGCGTAGACGAGAATGTGGGAGAAGGCAATGCTCGCAGCAACTCTCGACTCAGTCTCATAGTACAGCAGCTTTTAGAGGCAGTTTCCGTTATGCGGCTTCTAAAGTGTGGAATAACCTGCCACCACCTCTTCGAGCAATAGAAACGATCGACACATTTAGAAGATGCCTACGGCAGTATCTCATGGTGGCGCAACGGAAGCTAGACATGATCAACCTTAATGTTTCATTGTTTTTTATTTATATATTTACACACACTATAAAATTTATTTACATCCGTAAGACGTACTCGTAACATAAGGTTCAGTTGAAAACCAGCGTCAGGCACTAGTTGTCTGGCATTTATGCTGAACTGGGTCTATTTGTCGCAGTCGTGAGGCACACTCAATACCGTTTTAAGCTTTCTCTGTTTTTTTTTGTTTTTGAAAACTTTTCTTTCTTTCAACTAGTTGGGAAACGGTTAAGCAGATTGATTGATGTGCATTCTTTCATGAACGAGTGACGTAGTTATTGTTAATTGATCAATAGTCGCTTCTCAATTGTCTTCACATTAGTAACGCAAATCTTTCACGTGGACAGAGCATGTGATCGTTAATAGAACCGATGTATTTATAGTTTATGTGGCATGTTGTTGTTTTGTGTGGGCCATCGATTTATTGAACGATTGTTTCGTAATTACTATTGATGGTGATTTAAATAATAACACGGTTGGACATTAAATATTGGGAAACTGCAAGATTTATAATTCAACAGGTTTCAGTTTTAAATAATTATAGGGACTACAGGCAGCAGTAATGCTAGCGGTGCAGAATGCAATGTCCCTCGCGTATAAGGTTAAGCGGCCAGTCGTTTTTCCGGAGCCGTGACAATAACTTGTGTACCGTATAATTGATATAAGAAGCGTCATTGTGCTTAAGATTCATGATCATATGAATAGAATTTATATTGTACACCTGATTTTCATTTATTATCCCTCTCCAACCACGATACTCATAAGGTCCCAACAATAATCACAAAGTATTGCAGACACGTATGTAGTGGGTACACCGAGCAAGGTGCATGTTTTACAAACACATTTGTCAAAGTTCCACCAAGTTTCCACATTCAAGGTTTTGACAAGTTGTATGCACTGCAGAAAAGTACAAGGAACATTTCAACACATCATGTCTCAGAAACTCATGCAAAGCACCTCACTCGCTGTGAGCGTTTTGTCTAGAGTTCTAGACGAATTTTCAACATAAATGTTAGATATTTTGTTCCTGTCCCGAGCGAACTTCCTGCCTCCTCGGAGCTTTGCGTTTCAGTACAAAACTTCGCAGACCGCCATGACAAATTTCCAATTAAATATTTCTTCGCAGATATCTAAAGAGGTTTTAAGAGAGGTTTATCGCGCAGGTTCGCATTCCCCGAAGCAATATCTGTTTCTTTTACTCGTACATGCGAATTGTTATAGCTTCCTTGACATCGGCCCTTAACGGCACATGTGTGGCTTAATTACGTTCATATATCAATACGCATATTTAGTAAGACAGTGTACGAGATCGGTCCCATCCAACGCCGGGTTGCCGTAAAAGGATCGTCAACATTTTTCTTCGACGAGAGAAAGTTTTTGTATGCGCGCCGGCGACTCGGTCATCCCTAGCCTTTTAAAATATTTGCATTTCTTTTGCATACACCGTGCAGATAGGTTTTAAAGATTCTTTGCCCAGGTGGGTATAGTTTGAGCATGGTCTAGCATACTAATATATGAGGACCGATAGTAAAGCTTTTATTCGTTCAGTGAGAATTCTTAGAGAAAAATTCTTTCGAATAAGCGTTTTGGATGCCAGCCAAAGATCATAGTCAGATTAATGGACAGAAAAGACATAGGCCACATTGTTTTTACAAGGTGTTTTTTTGTTATTCCTCTTTAATGTCCTACAGAGTTTACTTTTTAGACATTTTGGTTTTTCAATTTTATAATTGTTTAAACCTCATACTCATACATGTCTTCTGAAATAGTATAAGCCTTTTATCAGTGGACAAATAAAACGAATCCCAAAAAATACTCAGAATATTTTTGTAAGCCTCTAGGCACAATGTGTCTCAAACGCTTATTTAAGATCAACCCTACGTCACGCGGGCTTTTTATCTTACCCACATTTCAGGTCTTTCCAGGGATCGGTATACACGACAGTATTATTATAATATCACATATTCTACAAAGTGAAGATCTGCTACCCGTTACCCGTGTTCTGTGTCACATCACTACCTGCTACGGGGACAATTAAAATTCAGCCATTGTGGTCCGACACGTATTGTCTCCCTTTATCCGTGACGTCATAACCCTACACTCGCTATAGTACGGTATAATTAAACCCTCTTTAATATAACCGGCGTTGCGTCGG
Source organism: Agrochola lychnidis (assembly GCA_963680765.1). Lineage (NCBI taxonomy): Eukaryota > Metazoa > Arthropoda > Insecta > Lepidoptera > Noctuidae > Agrochola > Agrochola lychnidis. The sequence continues at coordinate 20,556,626 of OY796853.1, forward strand.
CGTTGATTGGATTTTAAGGTGTTAAGGAAAAGGCGATTGAAATTGAATGGCTTCTAGAAAATATAGGCCTTGAAAAGATAAGGATTTTCAGGATAATTAATTCCGGGCCCACGTTTAGTGAATCGGGAATTAATTTTGGGAAGTATTTAGATGGCTGTTTTATTCTTTTAGTACGGAAAAGCCAAAGGGAATGTCACACGTAATCTGCACGATTTTACATGACATTGACGTGTGACTTCGGCTATTCGAAAACCGATGTTATTTTGTTACGATGAACAGAGAACGCAAGTTTGCGTCCACTGCTTGTTTATACCTTTTTAGTTCGTGATTTTGTCTTAGTTGGGTTTTAGTTTTTAATTTTCTTTTTTTTATTTGGTCCGAGCCTCGCCTTTTCTCTAGTAATTTACGAACAGTGAAAAATTCTCAAGAGTAACTTTCCAGCTTGTCGCAAACGAGTTTTGTAATTCAGTGTAAGCCATTCAGTTGCCATCTCCTCACTTAGACATAACAATAACTTCTCACCTATCAACAAGCCACATAGCAGTTAAACTTAACAATTCACTAAACTCAACTGAGACAGTCAATGTCCTTCGTAAAAGCAAGTTTTATAGCATTTCCCGTAAACGAAGTAAAAGGACTGTCAGTAATTACTGACGCGCTTATCATGCAGTGTAATAGCTTGATAATTGCTCTATACTCGTATGTAGGTCGGTTGTTGTTTTATTGTTGTTTAACGAGTCAATTGCATCGACCCGTTTCGTCAGGAAGGACTGAATGAGAGGTTCCGTCGATTGCATTTTGATAACGATCTTTATGTAACATTTCTATTGTACCTTTGTTAAATAAATGAATAAACGACTTATGAGTTTATGACTTATGATCATAGTTTTACGGTTCTTAATTTACTTAAATTTCGAACGAAAATGAACTTTCGTGAAGGTTTGCTTCTGAAGATGACCGCTATAAGTGAAAGGAATTTTCGCCAGCGAAAACTGACATACGGAATAGTTTCATACGACCCGTAAAAACCGTGCGATGCCTGGCATGATGCGGGGCTTCGCATGGTTTTTACGACTTGACCAAAAATCGAGACTTCTTTAAAAAAATTAAATATTTTTATAAAAACATTAAATGATAAGTATTGTAATATACACATCAATCATAATCTGAATAATTTTGAAGGATATTGCTAATCCATTGCTTCATTTGTTCGAAAAATTTGTCTGCTCAACAACGTAAATAACGCAATGAAAGTTGTTGAACTGTCAAAATGAAACAGATTGTGATTGATCGTGTGTTTCGCAATTAGGGTGCTGGTTTTCGAACAAAAAGTGACTTATGAACGCGACAATCGCGTATTCGCACCACGATCGCTTTTGGTTAGGACGCGGCCTATGAAAGAAATTCGATATTTACGAAATGATAAGTTTATTACAATGTTACCATACCAATAAATGATAGCAACAGCTTGAATTACCACCTAATAAATTCTAAATGATACATTAGTACCGAGCTAGATTCATTGAGCACCCTGAGGCAAAGCCGATAAATTTCAATAAGTTCAATGACTGCTGTAGCATTCTAAGTTACATTAAATTAAGTTAGTTTTAAAACACGCTGCTGCACTAATTGTCGGTTCAGTGAGGTATAGTGAGTGATCGGTAACTGGTCGCCTGCAGGAGCTATCTCTTGTTCCCAGGTGATTTACTATTTCCTGAAGTTAAATGTCTGTATGTGGTAGTCGTGAAGGTGTGAGGTATCGAGTTAGTGGTTGTGTTGTAGCGGATATTGGGTTTTAAGGTTAAGGTTTTAGGGCTCATATTTTTTAAAGGTTTTTGCAATGATAATAGCTAAACTTAAGTGGCAATGGGCAGGGCATTGCTCGCAGAACAGATGGCCGATGGGGCCGAAAGATTCTGGAGTGGCGACCGCGTACCGGAAGACGTAGCGTTGGAAGGCCTCCCACAAGGTGGTCCGATGACCTTGTGAAGGCCGCAAGAATCTGCTGGATGCGGGAAGCACAGAACCGGTCGAAGTGGCGATGCTTGGAGAGGCCTATGTTCAACAGTGGCCGTCTTTGGGCTGAAATGATGATGAAAGATGTTTTTTGTTACATTACATATAATATGTCTATGGTGTCGTGATGGCGTCGTGGTTAAGGCTTCACCTCTCATACACGAGGTTGTTTGTGGGTTCAAATATTTTGTCTTTTGATTTTTGTCTAATAGAGTATGTGTAATAAATAGACTATGTCGCACCTATGCTTGACCTCTATACGATGACAAAATTGTATCAAATCTACACTGCATCGTGCTAAACTGACTATTCTTAGAATAAATCAGAATATAAACAAAATAACCTATCAAAAAAACTTTTACAAAAAAAAAACAACCGACCTCCAAAAAAAAACACTACAAAGTGAAAAATAACTTTAATTTCGGAAATCGGTGTCTTGGTATTTTCGTTTTTTGCCACCGACTTCCGAAATTAAAGTTATTTTTCACTTTGTAGTGTTTTTTTTGGAGGTCGGTTGTTTTTTTTTTGTAAAAAGTTTTAATTTTTCACTTTTTAGTTGTGGTACCTACACCACACATATTCGAATACCACTACCTGCTACCAGTGACAGAAACTTATCATATCATCTACATACTAAGTGGGAAAAAAATACGTATTTTGTAGCTAACTCAAAAACTATCCAAGCAAAGTTAATAAAATTTATATGGGACCAATTCGAGAGCACACCCTTTCAAACAAAAAAAGAATTTTCAAAATCGGTCCACAATTGACGGAGAAATCGGTGGACATACATAAAAAAAAAAAAAAAACAAACATACGCGACGAACATATATATAACCTCCTCCTTTTTGGAAGTCGGTTAAAAACAAAAAAACAAAGTATCAAATTCTTTTTTCGTAGGACAGATGGTGTTGCCATCTATAGATTTTCAAATTCCACCGTTTTTTTTACTTATGCAGACTTAGCGTGGCCAGACTCTAGTACTTACTAACTAGATAAGTGCACTTTGGTTCTACTTGATCACATCAATAAATTAAAATGCTCTGACCCCAGCGTGGTTTAACCAGACTCAATAAATCGAATGAACCCCAAGATTTGCACTAGCTTCTGGAGCCTCATGCTTCATGGTGCTACAGAGGCCATTGCATATCGAGGACGTAGACTGGTTTTATTTGATCACATCAAATCAATATTTTAATTCAATCGGTCCGATGTAACTAAAACACGTTATAACCCAGCAAAGTCATACCAGCTATTTTCAGTTTACGCAAACAGTTACAAAAGCAGACGATCCAAAACAAAGCAACACAAACAAGATTGTTAACATATTCCATATCATTATACACGAACAATATCTCTAAACTGTAAGCCGACATTGTTTGAAAACGGTACGGTACAGAAATTAGGCAGACGCCTCGTGTGCGGCTAAAAACCGCAACTCTCGATACGGAAGCGTACGCTTAAATGATGGAGGCGTCTCGACGGGGTCGTCGATCTCATACGTCATATTATCTAAGGTGCGATCCACACGAGGCGACGTGCGATCAAACTCGCGGGTAAACGAATTTTGCGTTTATCGGGGTCGATGAGGCGCGATATGTTTCCGTTGTGACGTCAAAGAAGGTGAAGTGTTATCAGATAGTATGAACTGACTGGAGTCACTGTTGTGGATAGAAGATTAAGGGACCTATGAAGAGTATTAAAGGGAAAGATTGTGAGAAGTTAAAAGCTGTAGGGATTTTCACTTTTCACCTGGAAATTCATTACAGTAAGAATTTGTTATCTTTTTATTTATTTTACCATTTATGCACACACATATAAACAGACAAGAAGAAAGGAACATAAAAATACGTACAAAGGCAATGCTTATTTCTAAAGAAATCTCTTCCAGCATACCCTTTTTTTTTGGTTTGGAAATTATCAAATAACTTCTCCCGCTCTGGGTGGAGCAGGAGGGTCGTGTCAGACTCTTACTGACTAAAGCCCACCCGTGTTCCTTCAGTTGCCATGTGCCACGATTTCCCTTTCGGCCTAATTCGCAACCCCGGCAGGCATCGGCCCTTGCGGACATCTCTTTGAGGCGCGCATGGAACACAACGCGCCGTCGACCCGGGCCTGGTCCTTATCGGACGGCGAGCTACCCATTGTTTATCGTCCGCAAGCCCGCGCCTACGGTGGCCGGAAATCGGCTCGCGATTCCCGATGCCCAGGGCGTCTCCTCCTGCGGTTAGGGGCGTGAGGGCGCGAATTTTATCATCATACCTGCGATAGGAAATTATATAAAAAGAGATGTAGACAACGTGTGTAACAGTAGAAGAGAAAACAAAAAAAAACATAAATCAGAGAAGAAAAAGAAGTGATGGCACTCCGGGAGTGCCGACAGAAGTGAAAACTTGAACAAGATCGCCTTGATGGAAGAAAAATACTTGTATAGAACATTGGTCCGTAACCTTATCTAAATAAAGAGCGCAATCGCGTTTACAAAAAAAAAACCGAAACCTTTAAAGTAAAAATACTTGCATAGAACATTGATCCGTACCGTATTATAAATAAAGAGCACAATCGCGTTTACAAAAATGAGGTGTCGTCATGGTGTCGCGAAATCAATGGTTTAGTCCCATCTCAAAAATGCCCAACGCGCCTAAAGATTTCACTTAAAAAAAAAAACAATTCACTCATTTACGCTTTACGCGCGCACGCGCTTTTTTACGGTTTTATTTATGCTTACTGACGTATTATTCAATATGTTTTTTAAATAGCCTCATTACTGTCTCGTTAGTTTAGTTTAGGCTTGTCCGGCTTTACATGGGGCAGAAACATAACTGGCGAATTGTGGTTGTATTAAGGGTACACCTCTACCCAACCCTTCGGGAAAACAAGGCGTGATATGATGTTATATATTTTTGGCCAAGAAACATATAAGACTGCAATACTTACAATCGTTTCACGATTAACCCTATAAAATCGCGTATACCTCAATGTGTAAACTGCCTAACACACGGCGGGTGCAAGATGATAAATAGAACCCGAGTGTATCCATGCCCACGTGTTTACTGCATATTGATAGCTCCTGAATAATTAGGCAGCCGACTAATTATCGCGGCCATACTAAATAATGCATGCTTATGAATTAATTACTTGTCTACAAGAAGTTGTTACTGGGGCGTGAGATCGGAAATTAGATACTTACTTACTTTTTAAGTAGTTAAAAAAACAATGTTTGGGGAACTAATTATGACAGTTGGTACTTAATTATGTTTGGAAGGGTACGTGTCAGATAACATTGTCTTTTACTTATTTTGTAATTGCTGTCCTAATTAGGCACAGATGTGACAGTCAAGCCGTCCATTTTGCTCCGGGATAAAAATTCCATAGAAGTTCGAAGTTATCTTGACTTATACATACGAATATCAAGAACCTTGCCAACTCCCAAAGAAAAATAATATTCATGTTCTGCTATCTCAACTTGCACCACACAATGAGTATTCGATTCTCTATTCAAACTATTATAGAGGAAAGCTTAATAAATCATAGACAACATTTTTTCTGATCAGCCAGTCGTATTTGTAAGTACAATTTGTCCTCGTCCTGCGTCAAAGTGCCATCGATTTTCTCCTTCCTGGCTTCACTCCAATCTCTTTCCTTTGCCTAATATATTTGTGAATAAAACTGCGGGGTATTGCGTAACAAGATGGTCGCGGCCATGGGATTGCCAGCCTTGAACGTTTTGCCTAAATTAATGTAATGTTTTTGGGAAATAGTGATTGATGATCTGAAATCTAGGGTGTTATCGGAAGTAATTTTTCGCAACTTCAATCTTGCTAAGTTCCTTTATTAAGTGAAAAATGTATAAGGACCTGAGCAGCTTATAAAGGGAAGGTTTTATTTAATTTATCTAAAGAAATTTTCTGAAATGGCGTTGGATTAACAAGCTTTTAAACAAACCCGACACGCTTGTCCTACAAAATGAAACACATTATCAACCGGCTTTTCCCTCGTTTTACACGCAATAAAAAACTAGATAAATGAAGGTGCTCTGTGCTAATAAAAACGTAGGATTTATTCCATACAAACGTGAAGAGGAGTAAGAAACAAAGCGGAAAGTTTGGGAGACTGCGGTCAAATCATAGCCCTCTTGGGACACTGGTTTCCTGGAAGTTTCCGATCGCATCGAACTCACCTTATGGTCAGGTCTGGATGGTAGCGGACAGCGACGGAATCTTTTGAGTGTGATACATATCTTTTAATATTATTTTGCATTTTTCAAGCCAGATGACAGATACAAGCACATGTTAGGATCCCACACCAAATACCAACGGGGTAATTGCGTTACATACAATGGCAGTGCCTTTAATTTTAACAATTTGACACAAATCTTTGCGTCATTTACGTTGTCGAGAAGACGAATTTTTCAAACATGTAGCAATGGATTAGCAGTTTCCTTCAAAATCCTTCGGCTTGTGATTGGAAGTGTGTGACGCAATTGGGTGCAGGACTATAAGAATGAAAATTCAGTAGCATTGAATCACGTTCTCACACAAGTCTTGCGCACTTACCGAATAATATCAGTGGATGGTCACAATACTCACAATATGGAAAATAAGTCCATTACTAAATCGAAATTCGCTATCGCCTCTGCTTTCTATACAGCCGAAGGCCTAGATCGGCGATTCGATACGACCCTGATGTAGCTTTGCAATAAAAGTCTGAAATAAGTTGGAGTAGTACGTCCAGCCGGGCTACGATACACATTTATTTTGTTTGAATATTTCACCGCCACCGCCCGTTTTAATTTATTTAGTCTGGCAACTTCATTTGCTAAATTAAAAAGCTTGTTTTTATCTATCTTTGAATTTTACTGTGGAATACTTTGTTTGATAAGTGCTTAGTTATAGAAATGTAGACGAACACACAATTTGTTGTTTTTAAGTCTTAGCAAAACGGAAGTTAATTTTACTATTGTGACGTAGTTATTGCAACTAGTAAATAACTTTAAATCGGAAAAGCTGTTTAAATATTGCTATATCTACGTATAAACAGTTGAAAATCAGCTTGAACTTTACCCTAGGCCTTGAAATCAAACTTTCTTCAAATTCAACGAACTCGGAACCCCAAATCCCCCAAATCTTTGTAATAATATCCAACATAACTTACGTATCAGCATACCATTACTCGAATGTCCCCCGAGACTTGGGGGCAACTCGGCAAGAGGCTGTTGGTTTTTAATTTTCAAGTCCCATCTTGAACTGAAGGAAGTATCTCGGGAATAAACTCGTCGACTATGTCCGGAGACGTCAAAGGAAGATTTTGGAGGTATTAAATGTTGTAAACTCAAAGGTATAATACATTGGAAATGAGATGATGTTGAAAACATGGAGTTTTGCAAAAAATATATGTATAAATAGGTACCTAGGATGAATGTTTCATCCTGAAAAACTTCGGAATAGTGATGGACTAGACGTGAAAACAATAGGACATGTTGTGACATTATCTACATTTCATCAAATTAATCATCCAAGGAAATTAATAGTTTAATTTTGAGTTAGCGCTGCATGATTTTGGGTCGCCAATTCAACCATATTCATAAAAATATCGAATATATTGATTTGATATTTTTAATGGCATGACAAGCATTGAATACTATCAACAGACGCGCGTCAGACAAACGTAAACGTAGTTCAAACATCTGTACTCAGCCTTATTTAGTACAATGACAACATATTGTTTTCCTTTTAAGTGTTGCCACATAAATCAGTTTTCCTTTAAAATGTTTTAATTAAAATTATTCTTATTTGCAGGTAATTTATACTTTCATTACTTGGCGGGTGGCGCAAGCTGGTAAGCGAGATTTAGAGGGGACTACTTAACCAATTTATTTGTAAGTGTTAAACGCACTGTTATTATAAACGCTAAATAAAATAGTAGCTTTTTATGTCCGATAAAGTAAATTACTTTTGGCGCGCGCTGAACGCAGCACGCGGTGTGGCAACGCGCCGTGTTCGGGATCGCGACAATTCAATCGTCATCCTGAGGATGCCTCGTTGAGAGGTGAAACACGTGTCGATTTCTTTCAGGAGATTTTTATGGCTCTTTAGAAATAGCTAAGCTAAATATATCCACGTCTATTGTATTATAATGGATTTCCGCAAGGCTATGCCTGAATCAATTAACTAAATGTACTGTCGCTACTTCGGCGTCGTCATCATCTCGTTCTCGTTGAGTTCATGGTGCGTTGGACAAACGGTCAAATAAACGAATCAAATCACTCAATTTGTAAGTAGCACTTACAAATTGTCATCCACAGGTAGATTTATTATTTTTTTTTTTTTTTTTATGTGAAAACTTCTTTAGGCGCGTTGGGCATTTTTGAGATGGGAACACCGTTACCGACACCTCATTTGTGTAAACGAGATTTTGCTCTTTATTTATATTACGTTACGGATCAATGTTCTATACAAGTATTTTTACTTTAAAGGTTTTTTTTTGTAAACGCGATTGTGCTCTTTATTTAGATAAGGTTACGGCCCAATGTTCTATATAAGTATTTTTCTTCCACCAAGGCGATCTTGTTCAAGTTTTCACTTCTGTCGGCACTTCCGGAGTGCCACTGTTTTTTTTTTTCGTTTATTTACACTTTCATAGGATACTTTTGAAACAGATCATAAATATATCTCATAAGCCTCTCTGGCCTGCCTTCCCTGGGACCCATCACTTTGTCACATTATCATAATCTGCGTCATTAGTGCCAAACTGCCAACTTCCCCGTGCTAATCCAAGGCGACAACCGTCCGTAAAGTTTACCGTAACAACATTAGCAGTAGCTAACTATTACAGTTAACTTGTTAGAGCCTTGGCATATTGATTTTATCTTAAAACTATCGTCTGCCCGCGACTTCGTTGGCGTGAAATTTCGGTCCGGACACATCGTCTCGCATCGTATCGCCCGCCCGCGCTAATACTTCATTGTCGCTAAGCCTTCTGACTTTTTTTCTTTTTTTCTCGGCTCCTAAGGGGCGTAGCGTGATGTTAAATAGTATATAACCTTCCTCAAGAATTGGGCTATCAAATGCGAAAATAACATAACATCACGCCTTGTTTCCCCGAAGGGTTGGGCAGAGGTGTCCCTGCAACAGGTACAGTCACGAGCGCCAATATGTATCCACTTACCAAAATTCAAAAGCGATTTTCTCATGGAATATTGACTGCAACTTTGAGATAAGACCTATTCCATATTAGTACGGGTTCCAAAATACTATATTCGTAACAATTTAAAATGACAATCAACACATTAGGAGGAAATCACTTTTTTTTTAGAGTTGTTAAGTGTAAACATATTATTGCTCGTCACTGTACACCCACATTTAGCCAGTTATGTTTAGGTCCCATGTAATAGTGGGCGAGCCTATTGCCAACAACCGGGCACAAATCCAGACTCCGAGCTGCTACTGAGAAATTTCAGATCATCATCATCATCATCATTTCAGCCGAAAGACGTTCACTGTTGGACATAGTCCTCCCCCAAGCACCGCCACTTCGACTGATTCTGTGCTTTCCGCATCCAGCGGATTCCTGCGGCCTTCACAAGGTCATCGGTTCATCTTGTGGGAGGCCTTCCAACGCTACGTCTTCCGGTACGTGGTCGCCACTCCAGAACCTTTCGATCCCATCGGCCATCCGTTCTGCGAGTAATGTGCCCTGCCCATTGCCACTTAAGTTTGGCAATTCTTCGGGCTATGTCAGTTGCCTTGGTTCTCCTGCGGATCTCTTCATTTCTGATTCGATCACGTAGGGAAACTCCAAGCATAGCCCTCTCGCTACTGAGAAATTTCAGATAGAAAAACCCAATAGCACTTTGCCCGACCCGGGAATCGAACCCAGGACCTCATGCTCAGCAGTAGCGCTTGCGACCACTAGACCAATGAAATGCAAAAATTTTTTTTCAAATCTGACTGTTGTTCCAGAGATTAGCGCGTTCACACAAGAAAACAAACAAACTCTTCAGCTTTGTTAACTGTAACAGTTAACTTGTTAGAGTCTTGGCATATTGATTTTATCTTAAAATATGAGAGCTTGTAATGTCTTCCCGGGTCGGAGCGACTGTCAGTGAGTTGTCGCGAGTCGCCGACTTATGTAACATTACAATAAACTGAGATGAGGGCACCGAGAGATCTGTTTTGAGCGAAATAAAATGAGTTGTAATGTTTTAGTGATAAGATTAGTTTTGGAATAACGGGCAGTAGTAGCAAGAGCACCTTACATTTTACCCTGTTTAAAACATATGGTTTCAGCTTATAGCAGCTTGAGATTAAGGCAACAGTGACATCCCATTATCTGCCATAATAAGTATCGCCTGCGTGGTGATCGGAAATAGCCCATGGGAACGTATTACTGGGATAAAATCCTATGTATCCTATGTCCTAATCCCAATGTTAGTTTTGTGAGTGGCTTCATTCAAGTCACTATGGATTGAAACTTATTAATGATGAAATTAGCCATCATTTATTACCACATTGCCCAGCCCACATTTATTTCTAAAATATCATCAAAACCATCACTTTTCTTTCCGCCTGACTGACTGCTTTGACAATTCAAAAGTGCCTTTTAACAAAACGCATACCACAAATGCACCTTTAACGGTATACCTACCTTCCCTGCCTTCCGTGCTTCAAAATGACTACCGCAGTCAATAATTCCGTTCACAATATTTATTGTATAAAGGCATGTGACCACAGAGCATAAAGGACCGCACGCACTTCGTCAGGCATGGTTGACGATGAAGAGGAATATTGAGTCGGCATTGAAGTGTTTGTTGTGATACTACAGTCAATTAGAGATGCGTTTTAACAGAGTAAATAATTTGAGCATATTTAATATTAATCAGTGAGGAGCTCGTCGCTAAGTAATAACGGCCGCATGGGTCGATCCATCAGGTTAAGCTATGCTTGCCGGAGTTGGTCAGTGGATAGGTGACCATCTTTACATAACGAGACTCTTCCATGCGTCGAAAAGCATGTTAAGCCGTTGGTCCTAGCTGTCATTCGTGGATCTTTGACAGTCGTTACGGGTCGTCAGACTCTGAAGCCCGAAACTCTGACAACCAGTCTTACCAAGGGGTATCATAGTATCCAGTTACTGGGTTTTGGAGGTCCGATAGACAGTCGCTCCATGTAAAATACTGGTATTCAGCTGAAATCGGCTAGACTGGAAGCTGACCCCAACATAATTGGGATAAAGGTTAGGCAGATTTCAAAATGCAATAAATAAGCTGCATACATACATACATAAACTCACGCCTTCTTCCCATGGGGGTAGACAGAAACTACATAACGCCATATGCTACGATCCTTATATGCTGCGTAATATTATTAAAACCTATTTATGTTTTCTATACATATAAGTGAATTTGTAATTCTTTAATATCTTTAATCGAGGATGCATATCCGGTACGGCTCGCAAATTTTTCCATAACCTAAGGACACGTCTTCCCTACCATTACCGCGCCAGCCGGTCTACTCCTTTATATGCAATTTTCTCTTTAGTCCCATGAAGCATGAGGCTCCAGGGGCTAGTGTAAATCTTGGGGTTAATTCTATTTATCGAGTCTGGTTAAACCGCGCTAGGATCGGTGCATTTCATTCATTCATCAACTGTTATATGGGTGGATGAGAAGTGAGGGATAGGTATAGCAGATGGTCCACTTCATGTTTTAAAGCAGTAAACACACATAACATCATTCCTGTTGACTTTGGAGGGTTAGGCAGAGGTGGACACCAAAATTTTGGCAGTTATGTTTAAGTGCCATGTAATAGGGGTCGAGCCTATTGCCATGAACCGGGTACAAATCCAGACTCCGGATTGCCACAACAAGTGCGGACTCGTAGTCACACCAGATTGTCACAAGTGTGACCAACAGGGTTTTTTTTCCTGTTTGTCACACTGCTGGTAATTTTTCTACACCAAATATCACTTATTATTAGTTCGATGAAAAAACATCGATTAATTATTAACTGCTATACATCTTTTGTCACGTCCAATGACTTAGAGTCACAAAAGAAAAATCTTGTATGTCCGTTATTTCATCGCTGAAGCTGATAGAGCCAAATGAACTGTCGAAAATCCTTAAACTGAAGACTCGAATCATCAAGAACCTTAAAACAAATGAATACCAAAATATTTTTTTTTAATTCAGGGCCCATTAAACCCAAATTCATTGTTAGTTAATTGTTCTAAAACGAAAAGGCAATTCCTAAGCCACTAAGAAAAACGTAAGTGAATTGCTAGTCCACATAGTCCCCAATTTATCTCACAGATACAGCCTATCTGAAATCTAGAATAGGCCGTACATAAATCTAAAGTGCCCTTACACATAAGTAGCTCTTTTTATTCGGGTCAAGCGCCATTTTAGGCAGGATTTCTTTTTATGATATGCTCTTTCAACGCATATTATGGGCGAAAGAGTTTCGCTGACGATTTTTGATTGTAGTTTTATTTCTTTCATGTTTTATTGATGTCTTTTAACTAACTTTATGTCTGCGGTTTCACCCGGATCGTAGGAGAGAATCTTCATGGTACAGACCTACCAGATGAAATAATCCAGAGTTTTTAATTCATGATGTTATGGGGTTTTGGTTTCCGCACTTAGTCCGTCAGGTGGACCATTGTGCGTGGGTCATGGCGGCCGTTTGGTGGTTATTCCAATTAGCCCACCTCCCTCCAGAATTTAATTAAAATCCTGGTCTGTTCAGAACATCTGTGAAAGATCTGGGTGACCCGAGGGTTTCTGTTCTAATCTGGGTGACGCCTGTGCATTCAAAGAGCACGTGCGCGATGGTTTCCTCAGCCTCCATGCACGCTCTGCACAGAGGACTGTCCGTTATGCCTATTGTGTGGAAGTGTTTGTTTATTATTATGATAATCATGACTGAATGGAATATCGACTTTACCTCCGAGTGTGATGCATATAACAAGAATGTCTTCTTCCGTTTCTTCTAACTGTCGCCAGTCTTCTAGAACAGTGATCGGCAAACTCGTTAGAGAGCCAATTCTTTCTGTGTTTAAACTGTCTCAATACACTTCCATCCTCTTTCACTCCACAACGCTTCCTAAAATTAACTTGCTAAGAAGTAGGATGTCTTCATCATCATCATCATATCGGCTCATAATAATATGATGAAGGCATCTTACTTATTAACAAGATAATCTTGAAAAACTTTGAAAGGTAGAGTAAATGATTAATTAAACAGCTCCACAAAAAAAAATACTTTTCATTCAACCACATGATCTTTGCGTATTTTGAGCTGCCGAATCCGAATCTGGACACAGAATTAACCCTACACTCTCCAGTGTGTCCTCCCTGATGCGAGCAGCCCAAGATAGAGATAACTGGTTTTTTTTTTGGAGGAGGCCTTCACCTGCGGAGGGGTTCTTGCAGAATGAGTTAAATTCTATGTTTGTGACATAATAATAGTAATAGGTTCAGCAGTACTCGAGGAGCTTGTGGCTAAGTAATAACAGCCGCACTGGTCGATCCATCAGGTTAAGCTACGCTTGCCAGGGTTGGTCAGTGGATGGGTGACCATCTTTACATACCGAGACTCCTCCGTGCCTCGGAAAGCACGTTAAGTCGTTGGTCCCGGCTGTCATTCGTGGATCTTTGACAGTCGTTACGGGTCGTCAGAAGCCCGAAAGTCTGACAACCAGTCTTACCAAGGGGTATCGTATTACCCAGTTACTGGGTTGTGGAGGTCAGATATGCAGTCGCTCCATGTAAAATACTGGTATTCAGCTGCATCCGGTTAGACTGGAAGCCGACCCCAACATAGTTGGGAAAAGGCTAAGCAGATGATGAATAGGTTCAGCAGTACATCTAACCCTAAATTCTTATCAAACTTTTAAGTATACCTTACTAAAATAGGAAATAGAAATGAATGTAGTTAACTTTTGCAAGAAATAAAAGGCTTTTCTATTTATTACTAGCTGCGCCCCGTGGTTTCACCCGCATAAGTCTCGATCCCGTGGGAATATCGGGATAAAAAGTGTCTTATGTGTTAATCCAGGTTATAAACTATCTGTGTGCCAAATTTGTCCAGCCGTTTGAGCGTGAAGAAGAGACAAATATACACACACACACACTCACAAACTTTCATCTTTATAATATTAGTGTGATTATAGGATAAAATAAGATATCCTAAAATGCTCTCGTTAAAGTAACAACGATAAAAATCCACGGTAATTGGGTGTTTGTTCATGTGGGACTTGTGTGCGTAAGGTCTCGCCTCCACGGTGAAGAAGAAATCCTAGGTGAAGGAAAAATACAATCTCGGGAAAATATTGATAGTGAACAACAAAAGCTGCAAGCTGCCGATAAGAACTCTAAAAGGGTATAAATAATATACCAGCCTATTATTTTCCACTGTAGAGCAAAGGCTTGCGGTCTGTGAGGATCGATTCAAATTGTCATCATCATTTCCGCCGAAAGACGTCCACTGCTGGACATAGGCCTCCCCCTAGCACCGCCACTTCGACCGATTCTGTGCTTTCCGCATCTAGTGGATTCCTGCCAGTGTTGCCAACCCGTACGATAATTATGGGGGCGTACGATAATTTGGCCTATGGTACGATGTACGATAATGAATGTCTAATGTACGATAATTTTGTGATTTGCTGAAAAAAAATTCAGTTCCATTATCAAAACGTATTTGTTAAATACGCAAAAAATGACAATGTCTATTGTCAAGTGTGTCAATAACAACAAGTAAGTATCTCTCTCGTTTTCCCTCTTTATTTTTTATTTTATTTTACAGTGAAAACACAAAAATTTCAACTAAAAACTATTAATAAGCATGTTTAAGGTTTGTGCTGAGCTAGCACCACTACTGGTGAAACTTGATTCCCCTTTGACTCTAGTATAAAATTATCCATCTTTTGATAGCAATTTGTTATTTAATTTGAATTTAGGGTTTTTATTTTTGATTTTTCTTTTGTACAGACGCCAGCACATCAAGCTACCCAAAACTGTCAAATTTTCCCAATCAACTTTGAACCTTAGACATCAGCGATAAAGTTGAAAATCTATTAAATCAATTTGTCAGATTGTAGTAGCTTGATGTGCTGGCGTCGTACGATAATTTTGTCCAAAATACGATAATTTTGACATGGGAACTCGATAATTTGAACTTTTGGAGTTGGCAACACTGATTCCTGCGGCCTTCACAAGGTGATAGTCCCTATAGCATAGCCCTGGTACATTAGAAATAGTGACCTCCACCGGGACCTCAAGATGGATGTCGTAAATATAGTTATACAAAAATATGCAGAAGCTCATGAACACAGACTTCATCATCACGTGAATGTTGAGGCGATCCACCTCCTTGACAACACTGAATTAGTGCGAAGACTAAAAAGGGTTAAACCTTTTGAGTTAGTTTAGTGCAGAGTAAGTGAACTTAAACTGTGGTGCAAGTGCTGACTTTTACAAAGAACACGTGAATCAAGTGTCTTCCCCTTAACTTATAGTGAATAAGAAAGACGTTATTGGACGACTTCTTAATTTTATAGTTACTTAGCAGTTTAAGTTATATTTAAATTACTTATTAGCTATTACTTATTACTTATTGCTTATTACTTACTTATAAGCTAGATTGTAATGTGAATAAAGTATCATCAATTGTGAAACTTTATAAAGGGAAAAAAAAAAAAACAAGGTGATAGTGTATAGTAATCGGTCCACCTTGTGGGAGGCCTTCCAACGCTACGTCTTCCGGTACGCAGTCGCCACTCCAGAAACTTTCGGCCCCATCGGCTATCCGTTCCGCGAGCAATGTGTCCTGCCCATTGCCATATTGTACTGATCTCATAATGAACAAATTTCAAAATCACCTTTTCTCAAAATGACTGATTTTCTAAATGTCTTTGTTTTTGAACGTCGGAAAATCTTAACTGTCAGACAGTCAGAAAAGGTACACTCATGAAATTAAATCATCTTCTTATACAGAGAAGGCATGAGCATCGAACACCAAGCTTGCCCCAGATGGGTTGGCGATTTGAGACTTAAGCCTCGTGCAGACAGGCGCGACTCCGGTCATTTAGAGTCGCGTTGCTATGCTATGTATACTTCATTTTATAACTAAGTACTTATAGTTACTATAAAGGTTCATGCAGACTGGCGTGACGCGACTCTAAATTACCGGTGACAGTCGCGCCTTTCTGCAGGAGCCTTTACAGTAACTATAAGATAGTTAATTGATTCAGGCGTGACCTTGCGGGAATCCATTATAAAATACAACGACAAGTCAATCGTCATCCTGGGGATGCCTCGTTGAGAGGTGAAACATGTGTCGATTTCTTTCAGGTTTTTTTCAAGGCTCTTTAGGAATAGCTAAGTAGAACAGGTTACTAAATATATCCACGTCTATTGTATTTTAGTAACTATAAGTACTAAGGTATAAAATGAGGTATACATAGCATAGAATCAATGACGGGCGAAGCGTAAAATACATCAAAGTTTACAAAGACGGTATTATGAGAGTATCGACGCACTTTGAAGCGTTGAACATCAAAAGGATTCAGAACTCAATAATCCCACTAATCCATTGTTGGCCAGAATCGTGACTCAATACACTCCGAAGCGTAGCGTCAATCAAAACAATTCTTTAGAAAAGTAAAAAGATTCGGAGAAAAAGGAGCGAACGAAAATGAAGTGGTATAGTTATGAAGTCAGCTTAACTATACTGGGTGAATTTTTTTACCGTCTCGAAATTTTTACAGGCTGTTCTACCCATGAGTATAAACAACTTTCAGTATGGGAGCAACTCTGAAATCACGAAAAAATAAATCTGCTGTTTAAACAAAAGTTCAATACCTACTTGACCAAAATGTATGAAACAGCAGATTTTTTTTCGTGATTGCAGAGTTGCTCCCATAGTGAAAGTTGTTTATATTCAAGGGTAAAAATTTCAAGACGGTTAAAAAAATCATCCAGTATATATCACTAGATTTTGCACGACTTTGCCCATGTGGTTCTTGTTAACATAAAATATATCCTACTAGCTTCTGCCCGCGACTTCGTCCGCGAGCCTATAATCTTCCTCAAGAATTGGCCTATCCAATGCAAAAAGAATTTTTCAAATCCGACTGGCAGTTCCGGAGATTACAAACAAAAACAATTTTTCTTTTTGGCCTTTTCTGAAAGTCATTTCCTTTTTTTTACCTCCGTATAATATTAGTATACAGGGTAAGTTTTTATCCAGTGCGCAAACTTAAACACGTGACTTTACTCATCATTATGAACAATTTTTACTATGGGACCAAACCTGAAATCGCGAAAAAAAATCTGCTGTTCCCTACATTTATGTTCGCATAACTCGTCAAAATAAAGGGAACAGCAGATTTTTTTTTTTCGCGATTTTAGGTTTGGTCTTTATAATATTGTATTAGTACCTGTTAGTATTTAGATTTGCTATTTATCGACTTACAGCAACGAAGCCTAAATGTGTACTACACTGAAAACGGACAAGAATAAAAGATATCTATATGAGTAGGTATACAGACTGATTGGTATAGTGAAGAAAATGCAAGATTAAGAAAAATTAAATTTTACCGAGAAAACCCCTGACGAAACAAATTTTTGCTTCTTCAGCTTTAAATAAACTGTAATTGTTGAACTTCGGAAATCACATAAGAGAGAGTTCGTCATGGGTTCCGGACAATTGAAGCCATTAGTGAACGGATTTCAAGTTGAAATCTTATTAGCAACTTCGGTAAAAACTTCAATTTCTCACAGAAGCTGATATTGGTAAATCTGTATTTGTATCTTTTAGATTTACTCCTTTTTCAAAACATCACCAAAGCACTGCAGACTGCAGCAACTTCAATAATTGTGTTAACTAAGGTCTATTAAATAGACCTTATCTCAATAGAAACAAGGTTATAAATGTTATAACCTTGATTGATGTTAATTGATGTTACTCCCACTTAAACAAACATCAACTTTATACTAGTGTAAATAAAGTTGATTTTAGACTGACTAGTAATGTTGAAAAAGTCATAAAAAATTTGAAGTTGTAGCGCAAACTGAACCTTGTGTGTAGGCATTACAGTTGTTTTTCCTAAAACTCGTGTTTGTTTACATGTTTGGCAAATAAATTGCGAATGTAGATTAGTAATATATTCTTGCGCACGGTTAGCCTAATTAAATTATTCGTATGAAACCGTGCAATCGTACGTGCTGTGCAAAACTAAATCGATTTTTATTTCTTACTCAGCGACACGAAAATTTCGTGACGAAATGTAGCAAAAGGCTGTCTATTACCCGACTGCGCGACAGCAAAGATGATGAGATGTTTGTTTTCACGCGTATCCATGTTTATTTGTAAGTATGTGGGATTCTTTATACCCTGAAAGCATAATAATGGTTAGGTTATGAATTTTAATAAATGAGTTGTCTATCGACTCGTCTAAATCACATGATGGTTATAGGTTTTGTTTTATAAAATCAAAATGGCGGATTTTAGACGTCAATAAGAATAGGCCTGTGTCCAAATTTTTTTTTTGTCCGTCTTGTAGATTATTAAAAAATATTGAACACGTATTTTTTCTTTTTTGACGTAATCAAAGATAGGGCGATACTTGAGTTAAAATGTGGCATGACGTCATGCCTTGCTAGATTTAATAGTGCGTTGTGACGTAGCGAGCCCCCACTCCCCAATTTTAATGCATGTTTTCTAAGTTATTTTTGATTAATATAATTTTTTTTTTGGTCGCAGGCCTATTGGGCTATCCAATGCAAAAATAATTTTTCAAATCCGACTGGTAGTTCCAGAGATTACCCCTACATACATACTTACAAACAAACATACAAACAAACAAATTTTACTTCTTTATAATATTAGTATAGACTGGTATTCAGTTGTATCCGGTTAGACTGGAAGCTGACCCCAAGATAGTAGGGAAAAGGCTAGGCAGATTCATAAAATAGTTTCAACCTTAGCGGAAACTTAACAAAAGCCTATCATAACTAAGTCCTACTATAACTCCTTGATATAGAGCCGTAAAAAACCAAGCTGCTGTAATTTAATTTTCCGCAAATTCAGCATCCCTCGTAAAGGTGGCTGTAAACCTTGAACAGTTTTTATGACAACTTAGACGAGTGTTAGTGTATGCGAATTATCGTAAAAAAGTCACTTAACGACCTAAGACTTGGCTAAGTTTACCACATAATACAAGAAAACGTTGTAACAAGCATAAGAGCCGTGTATATTTTGTTAGAACGGGATATTTGCGAACGTTGTGTAAATAGATAATACATTTTTGAGCGTCGTTTGAAACATCTTACCATAATAATCCAACTTCCTACTTATATATCCCACTAATCTATATATATACTATATTACTATATACGAGTATATAACATTATAAAGAGGAAAGATTTGTATTTTTGTATGTGACGAATAAACTTAAAAACTACTGGAACGATTTGTAAAATTCTTTCAGCAATGGATAGCTACATTATCAGCGAGTAACAAAGGCTATTTTATCCCCGTACTCCCATGGGAACAGGAACTACGCGGGTGAAACCGCGTGACATCGGCTAGTAATATTATAAACGCGAAAGTTTGTGAGGATGGATGGATCGATGTTTGTTACTCTTTCACGCAAAAACTACTGAACGGATTTGGATGAAATTTGACACACAGATAGTTTATGACCTGGATTAACACATGGGATACTTTTACCCATATATTCCCACAGAATCGAGACTTATGCGGGTGAAACCGCGGGGCGCTGCTAATATATAATATTTATTTTTCGGATGTTAAGCCTTTCAAATAATACAGAAAGAAGCGATTATCTTTCGTTGGTCTAGTGGTCGCAAGTGCTATTGCTGATCATAAGGGGTTCGATTCTCGGGTCGGGCAAAGTGTTATTGGGTTTTTCCATCAGGAATTGCTCAGCAGCTCGGAGTCTGGCCCACTGTGACTCTGGCTTAATGTACTTACTTCTGCCTAACCCTTCGGGGAATCCAGGCGTGATGTTATGTTATCTTTCTAAGAGGTAAAAATATGGTTCATGCTTTTGCAACTTTATTTCAACAGAATACCAACCTCACTTTAATGTTCCGCAACGTATCTCAGGTCGCAAACCCGCTTACATCAGTAAGGACGTGGGCTCATAAGCGGCTAGCAGTTAGAATTATGACATTTCTCTCCGTTACCTAACCACAGCCACAATAGCATTGTCAAGCACACACCTAAATAACATTGCAGGTATAACTTACAGCTTGAGTGCACCTCGATGTTATAACTGACAGTGTATTGGACACATAACAGTGTGTTGGACACAAAACAACTCAATTCCTCAATAAACGTCAATTATCCATCCAAGTGTGCTGATACGGAAATGTATGGTTTCAACATTTGAACTCGACGTGGGTTTTCATTACTAATTAATTTCGAACGTGCTTGTATGTTCGCAGATCACAATTCACCTAGTTACGATGGGTTACGTTAAAAGCTTAATTCAATTGTACCATTTTATCGTAACTATAAAACTGTCGGGGCTCAACATTGTTACTGACAGGCTCGTCAGACGTTTAGGGCTGATTCATATATCGTACTTGGTGACTATAAATGACACATTGAGTGATATATGGTGGAGATAGCTTGGTTTGACTATCAAGGTTGACGCTTTCGAATAGTTTTAGATAATGTTTTGAAGGCGACGAACGGTGGGAGCGGACAGCATTATAGACACTGATTCACTGACTGGCGCAATGACTTTTTAATGGCTTTCTAGTAATTGGCTTTTGTTCAGCAAGTCACATCTAAAAGTATGGCCCTCGTCATTGCTTCCTCCTTCATTTCATTAGCTAAGCAAAGTAAATATTTGTTCTTGTGTCAATCATTGTGATGAACAGTTATTCTATCTACTAGTTATGTATTTTATTGCCACGGACAAGACAATGGGCTATTTAATGCTACCTTCACAGTTGCACTCACTATGTGTCAGTTATTTACAAATAGGTGGTGATTAGTCAGAAACAAGAAATTTTAAGAACCAGGTAGTAATTTTGAAACAAAAGTCTGGTCAAAACTTAATTCATATTGTTTTGAAAAATTGTTTCATCTTTTGGTGCGTTGCAAAATCGGTGCGCATCGAGGAAATACCCCTATATATATCAAATACATTTAAAAAAAACTATTTTGAGCCGTTTGGGGTCGAAACGCTCGGATCATGGGGCCCGAGTGCGCGTCTCCTTTTTAAGGATATTTCTCGTCGACTGGTCGACACTTCACGTGACCAGAGGGCTGGCTCGTTCTTTGGCCAAAGAATTAGCATTGCCATTCAACGTGGCAATGCTGCCAGTCTTCTGGGCACGTTTCCGGATGACAGCGATGCGGACGAATACTTCGACGCCTAAGTGTCGTTTTGTTTTTATTATTTTTATTTATACAAAAAAACTTAAATAAGCACCATCTACCTACCCTACTTATCAATTTTGTGTAGCAATAGGTCGTTTAATCACTTTCTAAATAAAGGTAACGGTTAGAATTCAATAAAATCGCATCAATTAACAACGCAATACTTTCTTGCGTGTATCCAGTCTTTTACTTGAAAGTCGTGAAACCGTTTTATCACTGAATTAAAATGTAATCTTTTGTCAGACGGAGTTTCATTTGATCTGCACCTTTTATTGTTGTCTCGAATTTTATGGGATAAACTGACAGTTTGTTGCGCCTTACAATAAAGTAGGACAGCAATGAGGTAGTAAGAAATGGAGCATTTATTTGCGTATATCCGAGTAGTTAGATGTTGTAAGGTGACTTCAGAAGGATGGGAAACAACATTGTCATTGAGATGGTTTTCTCGTCAATCGTTCAGACTATCTATTCCGTGGTTCAGGCTATCTGGTAGAACGTGAGAGGGAAAGCTTTATGTTCAACTAAGTTTTATCAGGAATCTGCTCCATCGACCAATCATGGCGCATCTTACGGCAAACATGGCCAGCCTACTGCTACTTTAGCTGACTGACTGTAACGATATTTATAGGTACTTTGATTACAAGGGGACACCTAGTACAACGATTATTGTTGTCCAGATTGGTTTAAATTTTGAACAAATTGGCTTAAGATTGAAAAGAATTAACTAACTTTGAGGGAATAACTAGGTAGAATAGAATGGAAATCATTGTTTTTTCTCCAACATGGCGGATGTTGGAGAAAAAACAATGATTTCCATTCTATTCTATACTTGAGTTATAAGGCGCAGGATGGTGTTTCTAACGTGGTCCGTTCGTTTGACACCTATTATGCTGCGCTCCATTGCCCGCTGGCAAATCTTGAGTTTGGACTTCTGTTGTTCAGTAAGTGACCAACTTTGTGCACCATAGGTTAGGACGGGCAGAATGCACATGTCGATGAGTTTTCTTTTCAATGTTATAGGGAGATTTCCTTTCATGTGTTCTTTAAGGAGATTTCCTTTCATGTGTCTACCTTTATATATTTTTATTTTTTATTGTTGGGACAACTAAGCTTACTGCTGGGTACTCCATTTTTATGATACTCCGTGGTTGTCGTACAGTTGTCTGTAGTATTTGATATCAAAGTGGGCGTTCGTTTTATAGTTTACTTATGATTGTATGAAAGTACGGTGAATTTGTGACTATTTTTATGACTACGCTATCTTTTGGTATTAGCCGTCGATATTGGAATTCGATGGGTTAATGGTACTTTTTATTGTTAAATAATCTTTCAGAATGTCTCCGCTTTCCAACTGTTTGTTAAAAAACAAAGTTTTGAAGTGAAATTGTTTTATGTGATAAAATGTTTTTGTTGACCATTGACCATTTCAAAAGGTTTCCAATCAGCATTACGTTACAGATGACCATCCACGTACACGTAAGAATTTCATCTTAGAAATATCTCATATATCATTCATTTCAAAAATCCGTTAATGTACAAGCATCAGTTTATCCATCGATACCCTCATAAATCCACGTTTGAAGGGAGCAATCTTACAATAAATTGAATACTGTCCGGCATAAGCCGAGTATCCTACAATATCTACCCGCTGTGCAAATAGCCAATTTATACATCGACAGTAACACCTTAGTGCGGGGGCTCATGAGTCGCGACTTCGCGGGCAAAAGTCGTTGTTATCGAATAAACTCGAAGTTATCGAATAAAGTCGATTGGTATTGCTGCGTTATCGTCTTCATAGCAGTCGATAGTGTGCTCAAGACAGTTTGATAAGAATTGAGCTGAATTCTGTTCGAAGTTTCGCTTGTTCGTTGTTATGAAGTAAGAACTTTTAAATATCTTTGTTGGTTTATGTGGCTTTTGATTTATCGAAGATAGCAAAAATAATACGTAAAGCAATTACGGTAAACGAAGAGGTATTTTTTTAAGTTAAATTAAATTCTTTCTTCTAAGGAAATAATTTGCAATAAAATACGAAGGTGCGAAGACATAGCCGTTAACGTAGATTGCAGCACTTAGTTCTGCGATCGCACCTTCGGTCGTCGAAGGAGACACTAATGTTTTATTATAATTATTTAAATTAAAGCTGTAATTGTTGCGTAAGTGTTGTGATGCTACTGTTTATAACGTAATTTGCTTTTGCACAATGAATAATTATTATTAATTAATTTAATTATTTTATATGTGACATTATTGTTGAAATTACATTTTAAGTACAAAATTTAAATAAGTTTATTTATTTAAACTTCATGAGTACATTGTACACACGGCTACACATCAAGCTATACATTTCCAGTATAAGCTGACCTAGCATTGTACGGAAATCCTATGCAATGCGAGATCAGCATAAACTGGAAATGAATAGATTGATGTGTAGCCGTCTGTACTTATCATATTGTTATCATTATATCTTATGTTTAATTGTTTACGATAAGCTTCGTTTTATGTAACGATATATTTAATCATCATTTTGGTTGTGTCATCAACTTTTGTTACTAGCAACAACTTTTTGACTTCGTCTTTATCCTACGGACTTTGTTAGTGGGGACTAACAAAGTCCGTAGGTCCGTAGGACGGGAGTCTATTACCCTACTAAGAGCTAGTTGGAATGCTTGAAAATAATAATCCTCTTCGATGCAACAGCACCCTCTAGATTCTTTAGGATAAAAAGTTAAGGTACAATTCCGTAGCCGAGCGCAGGCGGCAACTGCACTGCCGGGGGTGCGAAGAAAACCGATAGGGAAATCGTGGCCCCCGGCAACACGGGTGGGTTTTAGTCAGTAAGAGTCTGACACGCCCTCCCGCTCCGCCCAGAGCGGGAGAAGTTATTTGATAATTTCCAACCAAAAAAAAAAAATAGGCGGCAACTGCAGGCGACGTGTCGCCGCGACACGACTAGTTTCTATGTTTTCTTATGTATTTCTATTAAGGCGAGCATGCAGCATGCAGGCGGGCTATGCAGTTGCCGCTTGCGGTCGGCTACGGAATGGTACCATTATGCTACAGCACATTCTGTGCAATTCAAGTGTCTTTTGTATTAAATAAAATTCGAGTCATAGAATTCATAAGAATCCATGTAAGTTTTGCATTTTTTTAACTACCTCTCCCATTTATATCCACATTAATTTTGCAGTTTAAACAGACTGAAAGGTTCGGTTTCCCTTCTATGATTTAAGAGTTTCCGTATAACAATAACATCGTGTTTTACATTCAAATGGTTCGTGGTTGGTATATTGGCGTGTGCTAGCTGACATATGGCCAATAATTTATACTTAATTAAAATAATGTTTTGTGTTGCATAATAATTTTGCATACTATTGTATAGAGTCATTTTTATTTTTTTCTAACTTGAACAGACAGCTGTGCTGCTGGGGAGTTTGTTGCGCCACTTCTTCTTCCCAGCTAAAGGCACTAGGAAGTGGTGAAGGGTGGGCGTTTTTGGGGGACTGTCTTATGTAATTTTGACGTTCGAAAAGTGCTGGTTCTCAGCCTAATTTGAATAAATGACTTTTGAATTTTGAATTTTTTGAAATTCAGAATCCTTTCTTTGCCCAGATCCATAGAGTTTTCTGATTCATCATCCGTCTCAAGAAACTCATTCTCACAAAAATAACACATCAAGTCAGACAATAGTAGACCAGCATTGTTATAACAAGATTGATTGGCCATTACCTGTAAATACTGGGTCAATCTGCGAACACTCGAATAGGTAACAAATAAGTTTCTCAGCTAACTTTATAGCTTTGCATTATTTAAACAGCATCGGCGTTTGTGAAGATTATAAGTGGGAGATAAATCTTCGATTTAAGCTCTTGGTTCACAATAGATTTCTAGGCAATAAAAACGGCGTTGGTAATGAGAAATACGGACTTGAGGAGACTTGCACGGCTTAGAATCGGATGGAGTATATTATTCTTTACAAGCCGTGTGCCCGATGAAATTTCTCATCAGCAATTAAATGACGAAGGTCCATACAAACTTTCATCTCTATAGGAGATGAATTTTCAAAAATCCTTTCTTAGTGCTTATCTTCGTTATAAAAGGAATTCTTGCACAAAATTTCATGCTTCTAGTGATTTAGGCTGTGCGTTGTCTGTCAGTGAATTAATGAATTAAATTATGATTTTATTATAGGGCTAAAGTCCTTTGTAGTAACAAAATCAACAGAAAAGTCCGCGGTAGCAATTATTTCTATCTTCTAAGGATGACCCATAGTAACCATTTTTATCATTCAGAATTTCATTAAAATTATATTGTTATTTCCGAAGCCATTTTGACCAGTATATGTTATTAAAATTGGCCATTTAATTAAGATAAAAATATGCCTGGACATCACATCATTTAAATGAATACTCTAACAGATATCACAGATTTAAAATTACGCGCAGTAAAATAATTATGGCTGACGGCGCACGGCATGGCGCCATGACTGACAGGGGTCAGTGACCTTTCCTCGTCTATTAAGGAACTGCGATTATTGAAATTAATTTATGAATTGAATTAATAAACTGGTGGTTGAGGTTGAAAACCATTAATAATTAAGTATTTGGACGTCCAAACTCCACCAATGGAGAAGGATTCACCATTTTTTCATAACAAAATAGTGGGACCAAAGACTATAGACCACTTTTATTTTTTTATTGTAAAGCCCGTGCACACGGCGATGATCAGAACGATATTTTGTTACTGTATAAGTTGGGATCATCGTCCAGCTTCTTGGCAGTTTCATACATTGGGATGTTGACGTGTGCATTAGTTCATTGCACCCCCGTGCGAAGCAGGGGCGGGTCGCTAGTGTTTCATAAAGTAAATATAAAAATTCAGTTTTCGCATAATATATTTTGATGACAAAAATGTGAAACAGTTGACGGCGTGTGGAACAAAGACTTATTTATTTCGAAATTGAAATTTCTTAGTTATTAAAAAACCACAAAACTAATTTATACTTTCTTAAATTCTCTATGCTCCAAACAAAATATCAAATCCCAACGCATTACTCCAAATAAATCATATGAAACGAGTCCCAATTCTGATATCAATATCGTGTAGGCAACTGTTAGAAGACAGCTTTATAGAAAGCAGTTAGCTATACTGAATGGGTCCGATAGTGCTGCGGGTGCAAGAATCCAGTCACAGTCGGTGTTGCCAGCATCCGCTCACAAATCACTCGCCCCTTAATTGAACGCCGACCGGTCTGGACACGCGACTCTATTGTCAATGGTGACGATTATGAAGCTCTGAAGATTCTTTTACACGTAATTTTAGATGTAAAATAGGTAAGTAAAAAGAATGATTGTATACAGAACAGGTTAATAAAGATGTAAAAGCTGGAGAAGGGAATAGTAAACAAGCAATTTGAGTAATAAATAAAAGGCCATCTGTGTCTAATGTAAATTTATTCAAATCTATGGCAAATAGCAATACATTTACTATCCAAGATGAGCCATTAATCCAAAGGAATTTCTCTGAACCATCACTGAATTCAAACCTAACGTCAATGTAAAGGAATACACGTCATTCCGTACATGAAGTGTTATTGTCCCGACTACTTATGGGCTTTGTCGCTCGTTTCACTTCTCTGTGGCCAATTTATTGCTCCTGCGTCGAATAACATCGTCTGTTTATGTAAATGAGGACCATCTACAGTGTTTAGAATCTCCAACGTCGTATTAGAATTAGGTTCCCTATTAACAGTAATACTTGCTAGTTTCCCTCAATCAAGATAGAAGTTCTGTTTGGGAATGTCTTGGAAGAAAGCTATGAGATTGTAGTTTAGCTATTTATTGGTCGCTTCAATTGGTTTCGGAGAATTTGCCCTGATATTAGGTATAAGGCTACAATTTGCGCCGTCAAGATGGCCGAAGCAGTAGTTTAATTAGTTTTTAAAGGTGACACCAGATAAATTGCCTTCGTTTTTCTTGCTTCCTTATTAAAAATGCCGTCGTGCAGATGTAACAAATATGCAAGTTGGCTTGTAAAAGTTCCACATTTTTGATAACCGGCTGGGCTGAAAAAATTGCAATGAAATAAGAATTCCGCGCGGCCTGGAGCTTCAACTTGGCTTGTAATAAATTTTCATTGTTTTAAAACAACTGGTATGTAAAATGTTACTCGTCGTTTGACACGGTTACTATTTCACTATATTTAGGTGAAGTGGTTCCGTGGTGAGACAAGAGTTTCATCGCGTGGGCTGCCACTTTACGTTCGTCTCAGAGTCTCGGACGCATTAACGATTTGTGAGCGAACCATGCCACTGTTACAAACACGTCCCGACATCGAAATCTTGGAAAACGTTAAGTAGACCAGAAATGGAGCACGTCCTTGATTGGTTGTCGTTTTGCGGCTCACTTCGACTTCAAATTGTTTAGCAAAGTATGTTGAGATATTTTGGAATGCAATGCTGGAGGGAAATGTTTTTCGTAAGCTCTTTGTAGGGATGGAATTAAGGGTAAACTCATTTAAATCGCAAAGGACTTTACATACATATTTTAAGGCAGCGGTGACAGCGGTAGATGATTATGTTTTGGAAAAATATAACATTCTATGAGTGTTATTAACAGATGTGTAAATCATTAAACGAAAACATGATGCAATGTTCTAAAATTCAGTTTTACAATGTAGTTAGAATGTAAAAACCGTGTCACAACGAGGCAATATCGTTTAGACTCACCAAGAAAAATATTCAAACTTCATGTAACATCGGCGGGATTCGAAGCTGATTTTTCATACAATCGGTTTTGGAGGAAGATTTTATCTTTATAGGGCAATGAATGATAATATCACTTTATTTCATAAGCTCACCTGGAGCGTTTAATAATTTTATCCATTGTGGTGGCGATAACCCGGCAAGTTGGCCCGTTGGCGCAGATACCTCCATGCTCTCATGATATATGAGCCACTCTGCGACAGTTCCGACCAGGGTTACCGAGTTTGGATGCTACCGTTAACGTTTACTGTAGAAAATGTTGCCAAGATTGCGATAGTTTATCAAGTTATTTAGTTTTAAATTCTAGAAAATGCCGAAGGTTGCCGACTATAAATAATCGGTTGTGTTTTGAATTGCTTTCATGTTCTGTGCTCGTGTTCAACGATAAGTAATTGGTACGTTTTTATTTAAATAACAGTCGACCTCTGAAGATATAAACGTAGTAGAAGTTATCTCTAGAGTTTTATATTCTAGACTAAATGACGTCAATACACTTAAAAATACATTTAAAAAATCCTCAATTATAATAATTATCTTAGTCTTAGTACAAATCGAGCACTACTGGCTCTCACTAAAAAGTATATTATAGCCTTTTTTATTCTAAAACAAAACATATGTATAGACGTACACACGGCTACACATCAAGCTATACATTTCCAGTTTATGCTGATCTCGCATTGTATAGGATTTCCGTACAATGCGAGATCAGCGTATACTGGAAATGTACAGCTTGAAATGTAGCCGTATGTACTATCGAAGAAACGCATATCTGTCTGTAAGGACTATTCTTGCTTGCAACGCTTAGCTGCTATATAACACTTACCTACGAAAAAAAGTGTCATGTGCACGGGATTTTGTTTTCAAATTGGTTTAGATATGCAGTACCGTCCTGATGCAGCCCACCGTACCTAAACACTAACCCCTAATTGCAGAGTCCCATCAAAGGCCTGTGTTATATGAAAATGACGTAACACTTTGAAGGCAGCCCTAGTTCCCTCCTCCCCCCTCGCGTCTGTGACACTCCTATCCTATGTCTCAGCACTTGATTTTATGAACTAGCACTCTCTTTTGTAATTTGAATATATCTCTGATGGAGGGAAGTGCTTTAAACACTTAGCTGCGAAACTTAGCATCATTAATTTGGTACACTGATGACATTTAGCGTTATAGGCGACTCTATAATTTATTGGGAAACTGGTATTGTTTGTTTGAAGATATTGCAATGGTAGATGATGATGTGTAATCCGATTTCTTGTCAATCTGCCTAGTCTTTTCCCAACTATGTTGTGGTCGGTTTCCAGTCTAACCACAATCTGTTTCTATTTGAAACAGATTTCTAATCCATTGCTTCATAAGTTGGAAAAAAAATCTGCTCAACAACGTAAATAACGCAATGAATATTGTTGAACTGTCAAAATGAAATAAATTAGGCAAAATTGCTTACGAAAATAAGTTATGCAATTAGGGTACTGACCTTATTTAATTGAAAAAATATTTGATGTATAAAAGAGTTCGTACAAACCAACATTAAGAAAAGAAATCATTTATCTTTTAGTAGAGGAGTCAATATCATTAATTAAACGTTGTAATTACTTAATAACGTCACTGGTTTAAACGCAAATAAGTGTAGAGTTAGTACTAACTTACCTACTTGCGTTGTTTACAGAACTTACTTCAAATATTTTGATACACGTGGCTTGTCCTCAGGATTAGATTATAAATAAGTATAAACCAATATTTAGGCATGTTGGAAAACGTAATGACATAGATAATCGGCCATGTTTACCTTTGCGCGGGAAATATGACAGCTGTCACTTGTCACTTGCAGTTGACATAGCGACGATAGAAACAAGGTTTTTGAAAATACATTCAAACTCAAATAATTTCATATTGCCATGAAATAATTAGAGAAAAAGTACGAGTATTTGAATTTCTAGTAACTGCGACAGTTAAGAGTATACATGTAGAGAAAATGTGATGTTTCCGTACGATTCTGATTTTCTAATTGTATTTTATTTTAATAACATACCAATAAACCAATTACTAACATTAATTTTAATGACATTAATTTCCATTAAAACAATTATGGCCATTTATTTCGAATTTATATTGAGGTAGTAACATTTCCGATTACCGTTCAATTTGCTAGAAAACCTCGTTGTTGTTGAAACCAATAAAATTTACAATTACTTGGAAAATAAGAAATTGTTATGTCCACTATAAATCCCTTAATAGGAATTTCGATTATCCCCAAGAAATTGCTTAGCTTCCTTAATAAATCAGTATCAAGTACTATAAATGTTTATTGAAGCTGGACAGCAATCAGTCAGTGTAAGTTTCAATATTTAATCAGAAGTTTTCCTTTGATCGACTGTTTATACGCGGCTCAAAGCCACATAATTGGTATAAAGTGTGATAAATTTCTCTACTGCAATAAACACAAGTTATGATTAAAGTAATCTGAGAACATAATTTCACTTTCATGTTGGTATCCGCGTAAATAGCAGATATTATAGTTTGTTGATAGTTAAGGACGCGTTTACAAAATTGATAGGTAAAGAATCGAGCTACTACATTGACACAGGTCACACATACAAGTGTAAGCACGGTAAACTGCGGGAATAGTAGTCAAGTGAACAAATTTTGATATTTGAAAGTTTATTTTTTATTTTTATTTGTTTATAATACATGAGAACCTACAAAAAACATTCCGTATTGCTGTTTATATTATATTTGGGCTCGTTTGGTTAGTTATGATGAGACCTTACCTCCGGACCTGATGGAGTGACCTGAAGGTGTACTTCGGTAACTGCTACTGGATCTCTTAGACTACTAGAACTAGGTGTACCGAGTTTGGGCTCGTTTTGTTAGTTATGATGAGACCTTACCTCCGGACCTGATGGAGTGACCTGAAGGTGTACTTCGGTGACTGCTAGTGGATCTCCTAGATTACTATAACTAGGTGTGCCGAGTTTGGGCTCGTTTTGTTAATTATGATGAGACCTTACCTCCGGACCTGATGGAGTGACCTGAAGGTGTACTTCGGTGACTGCTACTGGATCTCCTAGACTACTAGAACTAGGTGTACCGAGTTTGGGCTCGTTTTGTTAGTTATGATGAGACCTTACCTCCGGACCTGATGGAGTGACCTGAAGGTGTACTTCGGTGACTGCTAGTGGATCTCCTAGACTACTAGAACTAGATGTGCCGAGTTTGGGCTCGTTTTGTTAGTTATGATGAGACCTTACCTCCGGATCTGATGGAGTGACCTGAAGGTGTACTTCGGTAACTGCTACTGGATCTCTTAGACTACTAGAACTAGGTGTACCGAATTTGGGCTCGTTTTGTTAATTATGATGAGACCTTACCTCCGGACCTGATGGAGTGACCTGAAGGTGTACTTCGGTGACTGCTACTGGATCTCCTAGACTACTAGAACTAGGTGTGCCGAGTTTGGGCTCGTTTTGTTAGTTATGATGAGACCTTACCTCCGGACCTGATGGAGTGACCTGAAGGTGTACTTCGGTGACTGCTAGTGGAACTCCCCGACGATTAGAACTAGGTGTGCCGAGTTTGTGTTCTTTTTGTTAGTTATGATGAGACCTTACCTCCGGACCTGATGGAGTGACCTGAAGGTGTACTTCGGTGACTGCTATTGGAACTCCCCAACGACTAGAACTAGGTGTGCCGAGTTTGGGCTCGTTTTGTTAGTTATGATGAGACCTTACCTCCTCCGGACCTGATGAAGTGACCTGAAGGTATACTTCGGTGACTACTAATGGATCTCCTCGACGAGTAGAACTAGGTGTGCCGAGTTTGGGCTCGTTTTGTTAGTTATTATGAGACCTTACCTCCGGACCTGATGAAGTGACCTGAAGGTATACTTCGGTGACTACTAATGGATCTCCTCGACGAGTAGAACTAGGTGTGCCGAGTTTGGGCTCGTTTTGTTAGTTATGATGAGACCTTACCTCCGGACCTGATGGAGTGACCTGAAGGTGTACTTCGGTGACTGCTACTGGATCTCCTAGACTACTAGAACTAGGTGTGCCGAGTTTGGGCTCGTTTTGTTAGTTATGATGAGATCTCACCTCGGATCTGATGGTGTGACCTGAAGGTGTACTTCGGTGACTGCTAGTGGAACTCCTCGACGAGTAGAACTAGGTGTGCCGAGTTTGGGCTCGTTTTGTTAGTTATGATGAGACCTTACTTCCGGACCTGATGGAGTGACCTGAAGGTGTACTTCGGTGACTGCTAGTGGAACTCCTCGACGAGTAGAACTAGGTGTGCTGAGTTTGGGCTCGTTTTGTTTGTTATGATGAGACCTTACCTCCGGACCTGATGGAGTGACCGTCGAGTGTCGTCGAGGAGATCCATTAGTAGTCACCGAAGTATACCTTCAGGTCACTTTATCAGGTCCGGAGGTAAGGTCTCATAATAACTAACAAAACGAGCCCAAACTCGGCACACCTAGTTCTACTCGTCGAGGAGATCCATTAGTAGTCACCGAAGTATACCTTCAGGTCACTTCATCAGGTCCGGAGGAGGTAAGGTCTCATCATAACTAACAAAACGAGCCCAAACTCGGCACACCTAGTTCTAGTCGTTGGGGAGTTCCAATAGCAGTCACCGAAGTACACTTTCAGGTCACTCCATCAGGTCCGGAGGTAAGGTCTCATCATAACTAACAAAAAGAACACAAACTCGGCACACCTAGTTCTAATCGTCGGGGAGTTCCACTAGCAGTCACCGAAGTACACCTTCAGGTCACTCCATCAGGTCCGGAGGTAAGGTCTCATCATAACTAACAAAACGAGCTCAAACTCGGCACACCTAGTTCTACTCGTCGAGGAGATCTATTAGCAGTCACCGAAGTACACTTTCAGATCACTTCATCAGGTCCGGAGGTAAGGTCTCATCATAACTAACAAAACGAGCTCAAACTCAGCACACCTAGTTCTACTCGTCGAGGAGATCCATTAGCAGTCACTGAAGTACACTTTCAGGTCACTTCATCAGGTCCGAAGGTAAGGTCTCATCATAACTAACAAAACGAGCCCAAACTCGGCACACCTAGTTCTACTCGTCGGGGAGTTTCACTAGCAGTCACCGAAGTACACCTTCAGGTCACTCCATCAGATCCGAGGTGAGATCTCATCATAACTAACAAAACGAGCCCAAACTTGGCACACCTAGTTCTAGTAGTCTAGGAGATCCAGTAGCAGTCACCGAAGTACACCTTCAGGTCACTCCATCAGGTCCGGAGGTAAGGTCTCATCATAACTAACAAAACGAGCCCAAACTCGGCACACCTAGTTCTAGTAGTCAAGGAGATCCATTAGCAGTCACCGAAGTACACTTTCAGGTCACTTCATCAGGTCCGGAGGTAAGGTCTCATCATAACTAACAAAACGAGCCCAAACTCGGCACACCTAGTTCTATTCGTCGAGGAGTTCCACTAGCAGTCACCGAAGTACACCTTCAGGTCACTCCATCAGATCCGAGGTGAGATCTCATCATAACTAACAAAACGAGCCCAAACTCGGCACACCTAGTTCTAGTAGTCTAGGAGATCCAGTAGCAGTGACCGAAGTACACCTTCAGGTCCCTCCATCGAGTCCGGAGGTAAGGTCTCATCATAATTGACAAAACGAGCCCAAACTCGGCACACCTAGTTATAGTAGTCGAGGAGATCCATTAGTAGTGACCGAAGTACACCTTCAGGTCACTTCATCAGGTCCGTAGGTAAGAACTCATCATAACTAACAAAACGAGCCCAAACTCGGCACACCTAGTTCTACTCGTCGGGGAGTTCCACTAGCAGTCACCGAAGTACACCTTCAGGTCACTCCATCAGGTCCGGAGGTAAGGTCTCATCATAACTAACAAAACGAGCTCAAACTCGGCACACCTAGTTCTACTCGTCGAGGAGATCCATTAGTAGTCACCGAAGTACACCTTCAGGTCACTTCATCAGGTCCGGAGGTAAGGTCTCATCATAACTAACAAAACGAGCCCAAACTCGGCACACCTAGTTCTACTGGTCGGGGAGTTCCACTAGCAGTCACCGAAATACACCTTCAGGTCACTCCATCAGGTCCGGAGGTAAGGTCTCATCATAACTAACAAAACGAGCCCAAACTCGGCACACCTAGTTCTAGTAGTCTAGGAGATCCAGTAGCAGTCACCGAAGTACACTTTCAGGTCACTTCATCAGGTCCGGAGGTACAGTCTCATCATAACTAACAAAAAGAACACAAACTCGACACACCTAGTTCTAATCGTCGGGGAGTTCCACTAGCAGTCACCGAAGTACACCTTCAGGTCACTCCATCAGGTCCGGAGGTAAGGTCTCATCATAACTAACAAAACGAGCCCAAACTCGGCACACCTAGTTCTAGTAGTCTGGGAGATCCAGTAGCAGTCACCGAAGTACACCTTCATGTCACTCCATCAGGTCCGGAGGAGGTAAGGTCTCATCATAACTAACAAAACGAGCCCAAACTCGGCACACCTAGTTCTAGTCGTTGGGGAGTTCCAATAGCAGTCACCGAAGTACACTTTCAGGTCACTCCATCAGGTCCGGAGGTAAGGTCTCATCATAACTAACAAAAAGAACACAAACTCGGCACACCTAGTTCTAATCGTCGGGGAGTTCCACTAGCAGTCACCGAAGTACACCTTCAGGTCACTCCATCAGGTCCGGAGGTAAGGTCTCATCATAACTAACAAAACGAGCTCAAACTCGGCACACCTAGTTCTACTCGTCGAGGAGATCTATTAGCAGTCACCGAAGTACACTTTCAGATCACTTCATCAGGTCCGGAGGTAAGGTCTCATCATAACTAACAAAACGAGCTCAAACTCAGCACACCTAGTTCTACTCGTCGAGGAGATCCATTAGCAGTCACTGAAGTACACTTTCAGGTCACTTCATCAGGTCCGAAGGTAAGGTCTCATCATAACTAACAAAACGAGCCCAAACTCGGCACACCTAGTTCTACTCGTCGGGGAGTTTCACTAGCAGTCACCGAAGTACACCTTCAGGTCACTCCATCAGATCCGAGGTGAGATCTCATCATAACTAACAAAACGAGCCCAAACTCGGCACACCTAGTTCTAGTAGTCTAGGAGATCCAGTAGCAGTCACCGAAGTACACCTTCAGGTCACTCCATCAGGTCCGGAGGTAAGGTCTCATCATAACTAACAAAACGAGCCCAAACTCGGCACACCTAGTTCTAGTAGTCAAGGAGATCCATTAGCAGTCACCGAAGTACACTTTCAGGTCACTTCATCAGGTCCGGAGGTAAGGTCTCATCATAACTAACAAAACGAGCCCAAACTCGGCACACCTAGTTCTATTCGTCGAGGAGTTCCACTAGCAGTCACCGAAGTACACCTTCAGGTCACTCCATCAGATCCGAGGTGAGATCTCATCATAACTAACAAAACGAGCCCAAACTCGGCACACCTAGTTCTAGTAGTCTAGGAGATCCAGTAGCAGTCACCGAAGTACACCTTCAGGTCACTCCATCAGGTCCGGAGGTAAGGTCTCATCATAACTAACAAAACGAGCCCAAACTCGGTACACCTAGTTCTAGTAGTCTGGGAGATCCAGTAGCAGTCACCGAAGTACACCTTCAGGCCACTCCATCAGGTCCGGAGGTAAGGTCTCATCATAACTAACAAAACGAGCCCAAACTCGGCACACCTAGTTCTATTCGTCGAGGAGTTCCACTAGCAGTCACCGAAGTACACCTTCAGGTCACTCCATCAGGTCCGGAGGTAAGGTCTCATCATAACTTACAAAAAGAACCCAAACTCGGCACACCTAGTTCTGTTCCTCGAGGAGTTCCAGTAGCAGTCATCAAAGTACACCTTCAGATCATTTCATAAAGTCCTAGACGAATTAGGCATTTATGTATAAACCTTACCTACTTTTACCGAAATAAAATATTAGAATCAAAATTTGAGATCATGAAATTATCTTACCGTATCAAGTATCAAATTTGGATTATCGAATATTTTGTATTTGTACAGCGATCTTTTCCACACGAGCCGCTGCAAAAAGGCAATACAGAGTCCACTCACGACAACGGCCGAGCGCAGACTGAGATTTCTTTCCAAATGTATACAATAAATCAAAACAGGAACCAAAAATAAAATAACCCTTAAGTCCTTTCAGTTAAGATTCATCCGTAATAGCAAAATATGTGAAAAAGTTAGATTCGGTTTTCATTTTTTTTTACGATTATTTGTGACATTTTTATCCATTTTTTTACTTATCTTTAGAATTGAATATGTGTGCCTACTTGCAGTATTTTTAGAAATCCTAAATTAGGTTGATAATAGAACAAAAAATGTACCGAAACTCAACCCGATTTCGTTAATTTTGTGGAAAATGCCAACGGAAGATCGTTTTTACAATACAAAAAACTATTATTTTGAACAAAAAAATTACTTATCTTTGAAGATGAAGAACCAATCTATATGTGGTAGTTATTAGTTATATTTGATTCGGTTTAGTTTTGTCACAAAATGTACCGAAAAACAGCATAATTTTGTCCGATTTGCAAACGCGCCCTTAAGATTTAGATTATACAGCGTGATATCGAAGGTAGCAATACCTAAGTAAATTAAAGAAAATACTCAAAATAGCCTTATAAATAATAATTAAAAAAAAATACTTTTGTCCATATTTTGTTAGTACAAATCGCATTTGTTATCTTAAAACTATGTTAGTGATGACGAGATCAATTAATACATTTAGGTAACATAAACTCTAAATAAACAATTGAAAATAAATTAAATTATAATTGAAATAAATTAAAATGAGTGAGTGAGTGAGTGACCTTTCGTTTTTACATATTTAGATGACTAAAAAGATTTTGATCTCTATAAAATATTGACATTGCTTTAATTAACCACTCCCATACCATTTAGTAACCGGGTTAATTTTCCTCGTGTTACAAAGGAGTATAACACGAGCAAAACTAACCCAATAAAAAAAATCATCAGTTTAACGGATTAACCCCAAAAATCTTAGTCAAAATATTCGAAATTCCCTAGTCGGTTACATGATAAGGCAAGTACTTTAGGTCCTCTGATAAGGGATAGGTATCTACGTTGAAGTGTAGTCACACGCCCGTCAAAGCGATAACTGCGCTTGTGATGTATTTTGTACCTGCACGATAACAGAGCATTGAACTATTGCCGATAAACTTTCAACGCTTTCGGTAAATGGAATTCTTGGTACATTTTCGACCCCAACTTTCAAAAATATTACAGTTTTAATACTTCCGAAATACATACCTACATACAAACATAAACACACGCCTTCTTCCCATGGATGTAGGCAGAAACTACAGAACGCCACCTGGTTACGATCCTTGCATATTCCTTTTGCCTGGTTTACGTAAATAAAATAAACACATAATAATTATCCCCGTTTCTCAGTAGCAGTCCGGAGCCTGGATTTGTGCCCCGTTGATGGTAATAGGCTCGTCCCCTATTACATGGAACTAAAAGATAAATAGCGGAATTTGGGTGTATATAAGTACACCTCTGCCTGAAGTCCTCTGCCTAAAACCTTCGCAGATTACAAGCGTGATGATATTCCTGTTTAGTGCAGCACGCTTTGCATGACTACAATAGAAACAGTACCCTAATTGCGTAATACACGATCAATCAAAATCTGTTTCAAATCGAAACAGATTGCTAATCTATTGCTTCATAAGTTGGAAAAAAAAAATCTACTCAACAACGTAAATAACGCAATGAATATTGTTGAACTGTCAAAATTAAAAAAAAATTGTCATAATCGTTTACGAAAACAAGATACGCAATTAGGGTACTGGTCGAAACATAAATAGATATTATACAATATGTATCTAAAAAAAACCTGTCTGATCCGAAAGGGGCACATAGGTACTGCAATAAAATTACCAAAAAGTAATAAAAATAATTATTATTATTGAAAATAAAAAAGTTATTGCTATTTAAAATTCACATTTTCATTATTACCCCAAATCCATCGAAAATTAGAAAATTTTCAACAGGGGTATAAGTTATGACTTTTAGACACCCTCTAAACGACGGCCGCCCGCACCTAATGTGTTAACACGGTAAAATTCCCCATTGAAAAAAATGAGGCGATTTTATTTTTATTTTTTCCTGAAAATTTCCACATAAATAAAGTCTCAGTATGATACCTTACAACACCCACACGGATCGGGCAGGGTTATTTTACATGTTGTATCATCAATATGACGATGAATAAGTGCTTGACACAGTAATGGTGCTCCGTTTTCCGTAACCAGTATACGAAAGTTCGAATCTTCAGGTATATCTGAAAAATGATAAACAAAATAATTAGTTTTGAAATTAATGATTAATTAAACACACATCTAAATCTGAAGAGACAACTAAAACTAACAATTTACACGTTGGATGTCGTTTAATCTTTGATTGATACAAATATCATAATGACCAACATCAGTACATAATCCAATTAAACGTTTCACAGTAATATTTTCGACATAATTATGCGAAAACACATTAAGGCAACTTAACCAATTTACCGCTTTACAGCGATTTTAATTCTGTTTGCTCAATTACGGAGCTTAAAAGCTGTAATGTGTTTTTAATAGACCACCTTGAAAATAGTGATAAAAGAGTTTGGTTAAAAAAGTCACAAATAAACTATTAAATATCATTTTGAGCCGCGCTTGCAATGTGTTTGATAACCTGTACCTACCCTAATCGTGTAACTTATTTTCGTAAACAATTATGCCTAATTTGTTTAATTTTTACAGTTCAACAACATTCATTGCGTTATTTACGTTGTGGAGCAGATTTTTGCCCAACATGGAATTTAAAAAAAAAACTCCGAAAGTGCCGACAGAAGTGAAAACTTGAACAAGATCGCCTTGGTGGAAGAAAAATACTTGTATAGAACATTGGTCCGTAACCTTATCTAAATAAAGACCTGAATCGCGTTTACAAAAAGAAATACTTACAAAACCTTTAAAGTAAAAATACTTGCATAGAACATTGATCCATAACGTAATATAAATAAAGAGCACAATCGTGTTTACAAAAATGAGGTGTCGGTAACAGTGTCGCGAGTTCAATTGTTTTTTCCCATCTCAAAAATGCCCAACGCGTCTAAAGAAGTTTTCACTTCAAAAATAATTTATTCTGGTACCCTAATTGTGTAATATAACACAATCACAAAATCTGTTTCGATTTGAAACAGATTGCTAATCCATTGCTTCATAAGTTGAAAAAAAAAATCAGATCAACAACGTAAATAACGCAATGAATGTTGTTGAACTGTCAAAATGAAACAAATTAGGCAAAATTGTTTATGAAAATAAGTTACGCAATTAGGGTACTGGGGTACACCGAGACCCCAAAACAACAAACTCCCTTACTTCTTGCCAGCGAAAGTCAATAAATCTTAGATGCTTCTCAATAAATAAAACATCAGCAAATAAGGACTAGTTTCTGCTACCGGTTCGATATGAAATTAATCATATGAACAGGAATAGATGTGTCCGCCTCTAAACTCTGATTATAATTACACTAGTTGGTAACACCGTAATTACACAATCGTGTTGATCATCGAAACTAGGGGCTGTTGATAGCATATTAATTTGTTCCTTTCATTATTAATTATAACTTGTCGGTTATTGATATTTGTGGAGCAATTTTTGAATTAATTTTGTTGTGTGTGTATCGAAATTGGTTCATGATGGTTCTTTTTTGGGTTGTCGTGAATTAGTCTTTTCAAACAATAGGAATTAATATTCTGAAAACACACCGTTGTTTTCTTGTCTACGGGAAAAACATTCTAAGTTCCCAGTTCCAAGCGACCACAATACTTTACCAGTACAGTGAATAAATTACTTTCAGAACATCGCTTCCACAGAGGCAAAGAGAATAGAAAAATTCTCGCTTGCAAATTAATCTTCCGCAAAAACTCGACTAGGAAGAATGCGTCCACTCACCCTAACCCAACCCTATAAAACGCAGGCGGGTCATATCTACCCGCGGCACACAACCATAAATCAGAATTTAATAACTCGTTACGCTGCACTAATACTCACTGCAACTTATTTATAGAAGTAACACTATTAATTTTCCGCATGTATGGATGTAAATAAGCTTGGTTTTCACCAATGAAGCTAAACGCGATCATCACATTTAAACCGCGTTCAAGAACTGTATGTCATTATTGTTGTGAAATTTTGACACTGACAACTTTTGATCGCAACCGAAATTCAACCTTAGTCTTACGAGACACCACCATTTTACTCGCCTTTTAAATTAACTTGAAATCTGAACCGCAAGCGAGTACTAATAAGTAAATTTCTATTTGCTGTTATTGGATAGTTCATAAATCATTCATCTTTAAGATACTTGACATTGCTATAACTCTCGTGCTTATGCATCAAACTTTATTGGTGATGTTAAATCTATTTGTTAGCTTATTATAATATACTGCAGAAGTCCTACTTATATTAAAGGCTTTTCAACCTTTCATACGATTGTTAAAGTCATAGCAACGTTCAAATGGGTACCTTATTTCGTAGAAACGTTCAAAGGTACTGCATACAAGGCAATTTGTAAAATGAAAATTAGCATGAACAAGACTGCGGAGGTGCTTCAGACAAATAGTTGTTTTCATGTTCTCGAGACGATGCTCGTTTCAAGTGCACCGGTGGGTACGTATTTATTATGCTAATGAACGTCTGACTTCAGTGCACTTGCCAGATTCTCTCAATTGTTACTCGATGTGATGTATTTTCTTTTGTCATTCGCTAAATTGACTGAGATTTTAATTTTGTTGGCGTTAATAACTAACCTCATTAACAAAACTCATTGTTTTCTTGCAAATCTCATTTTGTGTAAATGGTTGTGAAGAAAACCAAAACGTTTTCTCCGCTTAACAAATAATGATGTCGATACACGTAAAATAGTGAACCACTTAAAGCGACATCATTATTCTTCAAAAGAAACGACCCCTGAAGCGTTTACACATGAAAGAAAATTTACCCTACAGTGACACACACAAAGATGTTACGGCCTCCGTAAGACGTAACTACTCCATTCGAATTTGTCTGAGAAGAAAAATTGTAAGCACCTGCAACTAAATGCATTCGAAGAGGGGTGTTGGGGCTCCGTTTGAAGTGCGCTCATTTCACACGCGTCTGGGGGTTGACATGTCGTATCATTACGGACATGTGTCGAGGGTGGCAAGTTTGTGCGGATAATTCGGATGTTTTGAGTGCCTCGCGGATCTTTGTGCCGCAGCGCTCACTGTGAGGGTTAAATTGCGCGCAGCTGTGTAAAAACATTGTCAATATTATTATGTTTCGTTTAATTGACTCGGGTTTATGTTTTTGTCCATTATTTTCAGACACGACCTTGTACTAATTGATGTCATGCAAGTCATTTATACTGTACTTGGTTCAGGGTCCATTAATTTTATTATTTTCATAAAAGTAGCTAAGTATTATAAAAGTCAGATTTTTTACTAAAAAATTGAAAGGTCGTCTATAAAATAACGTTGTGTTCTGTTCTTACTATTAAGCAAAGCAAAGCCAGTGTCATCAGACTCACAAAATTCTACTCACGATTTATAAAGTGAT
This sequence comes from Agrochola lychnidis, assembly GCA_963680765.1. Taxonomy (NCBI): domain Eukaryota; kingdom Metazoa; phylum Arthropoda; class Insecta; order Lepidoptera; family Noctuidae; genus Agrochola; species Agrochola lychnidis. The sequence goes on from OY796853.1 coordinate 20,598,479, forward strand.
TAAACAACATTATCTTCAGCGCGCTAAAATAATTAAACTTGCTAATATACAAAGAGTTTATCCAAGGAATTAATATGACATTATGCTAAAAGTTGGCTCGGTTGTTACGGTAATGACAATGCAAGTTAGCAGGAAACTCAATGCTGCAGTTTTCCCCAGTGTTTTGTCGGTGTCCGTGCTGTCGACCAGACTGGCCGAAGCGCGCCTAAATTGTTTCGAACATTCAGACGATCAACTTTTGCATACGTTCTTATCCTACACATGTTTACTGCGAATTCCTTTTGTCTGCAGCAAAGCTCGGAATTCATGTTTCTGTTTATATTTTTCATTTAATCGAAATTCATAAAATTTCATCTTTATTATCACCAAGATGCTGTTAGCGAATATTTTCGAGCGACCGAAAATGAGAATGAAGTTCAATTGAAGACAATTGAGGACAAACATTATATTTATCAATCATTTTATTTATGTGACAAATGATCTTATTTTGCGAAGTGTGTCATCAGTTACATCAGACGCTACATAAAGAAATCTAATAACAATAATCATATCTTCAGTAAAATCAATTTCCTCTAAAAGCAAAATACCAATATTAGATTTCACAGTTCCATTAAGAGTTCTATTACTGCGATCCCTTTTTTTGTAACACACGGATCTCGAATCCTTTTTTATCTCCCTCCAATAATATAACGGACAATGGACTGCACAAATACGAGCGAACAGACATCCCACCGTCACTGCACATGTGACGAATGACTGGGGTGCTGGGGTGCTCAAAAGTCCTGGGATCCCCACGCACCCCACACTAAGTAGTCTCTTCATTGTTATTTACTTTTTCCCACTCGAAACACGTCACTACAGTGTTTGTTTTTCCCGTTTGTTTTGATTTAGAGTAGTGCGAGATGCGTGTTGTTTCGAGAACATGCGGAAATACGGTAGCAATAATGTAAATAACTGTTTAATGTAGTGTACTGGACATTTGGCTTGAAATACGCAGCAATAGCTACGGGAATTCGGACTGAAAATTCGAAAGCTTTCGACCGAATTTTGTATGTAAAACTATAGCTAATTAAACACTTAGCTTAGGTACATCATATTGAGCAAGCACTTAATTGCAGAAGAACTAACCCAGCAGTGCTATTCTGTAAAAATCTCACCGTGATCGCTTAGGTGAAGTGAGCTGTCATTCCACCAAATACTAGGGATTGACACTGTTGACAGCTCACTTTCAAGCTCACTTCACCTAAGCGTTCACGGTGAGATTTTTACAGAATAGCACTGCAAGTCCATAACAGCAATAAATAATTTTACTGACGAGACACGGAAACCAACTTTAATACAGGTTCTCAAAACTTAAGATTTATAGAGGGAGTTACAAAGATTTATAGAGATTTTAAAGTGTACCAAAAAAACTTGGAAATTCATATTCCATATCGATTTTAACATTAGTCGTGAAGCAACTCGAACACTTAACGTTTCCGCCGGCTTTGCTCACAATAATCTTCTTTACAGGAATAATTTTGCTCGTTTCATTTCGGTTATTGGATTTTCCGGAGTGAGCCCCGAATTCAGTTCTGCGTTGATATTTGTAATCAATTTTTATATTCCCTTTAACGCGGTCTTCAGTTTTTATTGTTTGCTTCATTTGCATTTACTTTTGAAAGATTTGACCTCTTTTGTATTTGGTTTTAAGGTTTTGATGATAAGATAAAATTCTAATCGTCAAGTTGTAGTCTCTAAAGTTGCATTAGTAATAATTTTGTCCTTAAGGTTCCCATAGACATGTGCGACGCGATTCTGGTAGAACAATTTCCATGAAGTTTTCATAGAAATTGTTCTACTAGAGCCGCGTCGCGCCTGTCTGCGGGGGCATTTAATCTCAAAAGCTCATAGGTATTTCATGAGCCTCTATATAAATCTATACTCTATTTGAAATAAGATTAGACATTTAAACAAACCTTTTTTACAGTCCGTTCAACCGATTCTGAGTTCTATACCGAAAGCATAAGGATGGCATTAAAAGCAAAAAGTGATTACAATACCAACTGTTTACTGCAGCTGCCATTTATCATGCCACCAACGCAATAGAAGTCAAAATTGGTTGAATGGACTGTAAAAAGGGTATAGTTAAATGTCTAATCTTGTTTCAAATGGAGTATAGATGTGTTTCAGATTTCATACTAATGTCAACCATTAGTATGAGATCTGTCAACATTTAAATCGAATACCGAAAATAATAAAAACCCAGCTCCCACTCCGATAAAGTGTAAACAAGCTTGTTAAAGCTTTAAAATTTTATAATAAAAACCGCATTTATTTTAGCCGTTTATCGCCTATTACGTACTTGATAACCCCTGTGTCGCTCTCAGCTTATTTTTAATCAAACTGCGTAGTAATATTAACACATTTTTTTGTTTATAACGTAATAATCTTCACGCATTTGATTCCAGATAGGTCAAGGTGAGGTATTTAATAAAACACCCACAGCACCACCGACGGCATGTGAAGTCAAGTCAGAGGCCGATGGGCGTCGGGAATCTCGAGCCGATTTCCGGCCACCGTAGGCGCGGGCTTGCGGACGGTAAGCAATGGGTAGCTCGGCGTCCGATAAGGACCAAGCCCGGGTCGACGGCGCGTTGTGTTCCACGCGCGCCTCAAAGAGATGTCAGTAGAATTGATGGGGTCCGCTAGGGCCAATGCCTGCCGGGGGTTCGAAGAAAACCGATAGGGAAATCGTGGCCCCCGGCAACAGGGCAACCGAAGGAACACGGGTGGGTTTTAGTCAGTAAGAGTCTGACACGCCCTCCCGCTCCGCCCAGAGCGGGAGAAGTTATTTGATAATTTCCAACCCAAAAAAAAAGGCTACAGTTTATCATAAAAAAAAACATTACTAAAAAAAAACACTAAATTGGAAAATATAATTTCGGTGTCTTTGGATCTGTATTTTAGTTTTTTGTTAAACTAAAATACAGATCCAATCTGTATTTTAGTTTTTTGCCATCGACATCCAAAAATAAAGTTATTTTGCAATTGACGAAAACATCGAAAAACTTACAGACGAACATACCTCCTCCTTTATTGAAGTCCGGCAAAAAATCATCGCCATTGCTGAAAATGAAAACTGCGTAGGAGCTAGGTTTATTCAAATGGTCTCACTGAACGTGATGATGGCATGATGTCTTTATCAAAAGGATGTGCCCGAAAGTGTGCTTTCGGTCTTGATATCTTTCATCGCTTTAATTAAAATAGATTTTTATTAATTAATTTATCTTTTGTATAAATTCTTTTCTATTTTGTAAATGTGAGAACGCTGTTGGCTTAGTGGACTGTAGATTTTTTGACAATTTCTATTTTGTTGAGTACCTGGTACTTGTTGAAAGACCTACACTGTCCTCCCATACATACCTAACTATCACTGTTATTTGAAAATATTGTAACTGTGGAGTTTCTTGTCGGCTCTTCTCCATAGGAAACGATCAATTGGAACCGTGCACCTAGCTTCTGACGTTTCATAAGTGCCCATGCAGGTTTATGTGATATAAAATATTTTGAATTTTGCTTCGCTCTTGACAGCGCGGTCGTAGTCAGGATGAATTGTCTCCAATAGCGGGTGCATAGCTCGCCTCGCGATCTCTCCACGTTCTGGATGAGACATGGGGAAATGTCATTAGGTGCAGTTTTTTGCTTCATACGCCAGAGGCACTTATGATCTGACGACTAAATCAGAGGTTTAAAATACAAGAGCAATATCTATTAAAATCTACTAACAGAACACTAACTTGATTTCTCCACGGTCAGTCGATATTCCATGAACTAAATATGGCTCCCCAGGAACACGTTTCCTAGTTCATAAACCAACTCATTAGGGTGCTAACCTCGGTCACCGACGACTTTCCCCGCTGATCTAATATCAATTAATTCCGACTCTTACTTTATGTTTATCGAACGTGTAATTGAGCTCTAGTAATTATCGGCTGCCGTAATACGCGCCACGCCTGTACACTTGCGTGCATAGTTATTAGCTTGTTAGTTTAATTTGACAATTAATTGGGGATTTGTTTGTTTTGGGTGTTACCGAGGTTTCGCTAATTTATTTATCTACAATTTGCTAGACATGCAATAGGTAAGCATTTTTCATAAACTGTATGCATTGTTTTTTTATTTCTGTTTGCGTTTTTCGTGGCTTGGCTCTTTCTTAAATATAATACGACATAAAACCCTAAATAAAAAAATAACAGGCACAATTAAATAATTTAACATCGTTTGAGAATAAATAAACCAAAAAAATAATAATGTAGGAATGGTAATGAAATTGTCATTAATGAAGAACTTCATACTATTATACTTCATTTATATTTAATAAACATTTTATTTTTATATTGTTATTAAACTTTTTAATAAGTATCTACATCAAATTTTAGCAACACACGCTTGTAAACACAAACACACATACTATAGCAAAAGTTTCTCAAAATGTTACACTTTTTTCGGTCTAGCTCTTATTCGTCAATTATGCAGAACGTGAGATGAGGAACTTCGTTCAACAAAATAAAGTTGAGAAAAAAGTATAAAATAATTTCACGCGTTCTTACGTTTATCACTATAAACTGATAGGGCGATAGCCGACAAAGTAAAATATAAGGGCCATCAATTAACCATAAACGCTTCTAATTATGTGTAGGTAGTTAATTATCAAGAACTTCTGAAGTGAGAGAATTTGAATAACATGAGATTGGTTATTATACCTAATCACTTTGTTATCAGAAACTCATCCACTATCGAGCAATAAAAATCGTGAATACATTTAAATAAATTATTATTTAACGATTATTTTAAAAGTACAGACTACAAATGACATCAAAAATGTTAATCTAATGATATTTTGAACGTTTTATGGAAATTGAAAATGTTATTTTTATAAACGGTTTTCATGATTGGTATGTAATTTTATTGTAATTTTCTATTACCACTGAGTTGATTATGATAACATACAAAGATAATAACTGTAATTGCAATCATTTCGTCATTTCACATGATTACTAATTCGTCACTTTATTGAATTTGATCTTGTTTATGTGCTATTTATTTTAATCAAAAATAATCATGCATTCGTAGAGTGGGAGGAAGGTTTTTACCAAACGTTTCGTTGGTTCATAAAGAATGAAACACACGCCAACTTAAATTTCGTTCCGTTAACCTCAATTATGTTTCACATTGCAGTGTTGCGGTATTTTCACGGTACAGGGGAGCTTTGTTTACCCACTGCTACCAATTTATAGGTAGTGGCTCTCGTTGCATGCACTGTAGTGTACTTCTCTTTGGGGATATTATGTCCACAATGGAAACTCGATACATTAGGTTTTGAGTACAGTTTTATACCCCATTGCTTCTCTTAATATGTTCATTTGTTTTTCGCGGGTGACTAAAACTGCTGATCGTATTTAAATAGCAATTTAGCATTGTTTAAAGCTTGGATAATAAATTCAAGACACTTCGAATTTTGTATACTAAAAGACAAAAATAATGTCTTTTAACTATTTTTGCACACGGAAATTAGTATTAAAGAGCAGAAGTTAATCTGCTGTCTGAATGAGAAGCTGGAAGAGATTTCTTTAGAAATAAGCATCACCTTTGTACGTATTTTTCTGTTTAAGTATATAAATAAATATTTAAAAAAACTTGTGCGGTCGGGTGACCACGGTCAGGAACGAAGTTCTTTCTCACGTATGATTAAAACGAAAACAAAATTTTTGCATCTTGGATTTACATTTTGACCTCACTAGCGGCTTTAGCACCCTCGAAAACCATAAAAACGATACCCATGATGTAAAATTTGGAAATTTTCAGAGGCGCCATCTTGGATTTTCATTTCGACCAAATTCACACTTTCTCTCTCTCTATATGCAGTGTACTCAGGCCGATGTGTACAATTTTATCCCACGACACTGTAATCACTTTACTCTTTTCTTTTGTTTTTTTCTGTCGGCGTTCTATCTCTCTCTCTATTTCTTTCTCTTTGAATTACTTAGAAGAAGACAAGTATTAACACTTTTTAGCGTGACTATTTCTGAAAGTTTACAAGCCGTGTTATAGAACTTCGTTCCAAAAATTAAACTCAGCTCAAAATCACAAATAAGACCAATAACCAACCTATGATTTATTCGTAACATCATCTCATTATTAACTTCCAGAAGAAAGGACTGAGCATCACTCAGCAAAATATCTCAGCGAATGGAAAAATGTGATTCGCTTATAACTCTTTTAGGTCGGGACCCGTCGGATTTATGTTCGTGGAAATCGGTTGCTTTTCCCTCTTCGACTACGTAAATCATTTTCACATCGCAAGTCTGGGCGCGGTGCTATTCGCTACACATATTTTGTACACTTTCTGCCTTGAGAAAGTGTACAGTACAGCACTAACGGATAAAGCGCCGATGGATAAAATTAATACTGGTCTAGGTTCGTTATCTTAAAGTAGTTAGTAGATTAGTGGGATGGTTTTGGGGCTCAAGCTAATTCAAGTTTTTGAAGTGAAAACTTCTTTAGGTGCGTTGGGCATTTTTGAGATGGGACTAAACCATTGATTTCACGATACTGTAACGCAATTTACCAACACCGTGAAGTAATAGACGCATTGATTACCGCGGTGCCGATTTTTTTTCAAGTTTACACTTCTGTCGGCAATCCCGGAGTGCCACTGTTTTTTTTTTTGTGAAAATTATTTTTTCTTGAGTTTAACACTCATTTAGTTAGTACATGTGATTATTGATCTGTTGAAACGAAATAAAGGTTCATTAGAAATCCAGCGTCGGACAGCATCTGTCTGGGATATATGCTGATATGGACCTTTTTGGCGCAATCGTGAGGCACACATTTCAAATCAAATTAAATCTATTTATTTGCCAGTTTAAAATGTATAATCTTAAAATAATAATAGCCTCTTTACATTCTACTATTACATGTGGTGTGTGCAAATATTTCATTTTATCTTGAGCAATGCTATTATTTTAATTAAGTAGCTAAATTTAAAAAAAAACTGCAACAACAATATGAGGTCATGCATTAGGATTTTTATGGATCAAATTAATTAATTGATGACAAACGTACACCTATTTCAGTTCAGTAAGTCATTTTCTGTTAAAACATTTCACTTTTTTATTATTTGTGTGCTATTTCACAATCTGTTGCCAGTTAAATATTGTTCTTTCTTTAAATCATCTTAAATGAAGTATTTTGTTGAAAAAATAATAAAAATACCCGCTATTCCATATAGGGGTGCAAATGTAAGGTGTAAGGGGTGCATTATTCGCCCCGGACTTGTACATGCACACGTCCTCGGAACTTATTTGCCAATTTAACGTCTGTTTCGCTAGAAAAATCTAGGCGATTTGCTTTGCTGCCTGCAAAAGGTTGTGCATCAAGTACCTACATGAATTACGTTACTCTGATTTTATTTCGTAGTAAACGGGTTCTCGTATGGATCGTTAGCAGCAGCTTTCTGGGATTCGCGATTCGTAAATACTGAACTTGGTGGTCTGGGGAAATACACTTGGCCGGATTTGTACATGTTTTCTTTTTGGCCTGATTATGATAAATCGGCTAGTATTGTTGATGTAGAAGTTATACAAACAGTACCGAAATAATTCTTTTGCAAAAAATAAGGTTTTGCTTTTTGTAAAATAAGAAAGCCCGGAGTCTGGATTTAAGCCCGGTTGATGGCAATAGGCCTTGGCGTTGGTCTAGTAGTCGCAAGTGCTACCTACTGTTGAGCATAATGTCCCGGGTTCGTTTCCCGGGTCGGGTAAAGTGTTGCTGGGTTTTCCATCTGGAATTTCTCAGTACCTAGCAGTCTGGAATCTGGATTTGTGCCCGGTTGATGGCAATAGGCTCGCCTATTACATGGGACTTAAACATAACTGGCGAAATGTGGGTGTACTACTGGTACACCTCTGCAGAACCCTTCGGGATTATAGGCGTGAAGATGGTAAAATAAGAAAGCTATATTTGTGTCTGATTTCCAGTAAGAAAATTCGTGTCAAACAAAACATAAGTTTGGGAGCATTTAAATATCTAAAAAATATGCCACTGTAAAGCTTATCATATCACACATTGAAGATAATATGTATTAGAGCACTTAAAAATCCTTTAAGGTAAAATATATACCTATTATCTTCACTGTGTGTGGTGGTCTATTTAATTGTACGGTGAGCGACATGACAAATGACAAATTACACAAACACATGGCAAATTATCTACAAAGTGTGTGACGACCTTTACTTTCTCATTAAAAGGATCGATTTTTTTTTTATTGATTAATGTTTACTATGTTAACATATAATATACACAAACATATTTACAACTAACTACTATATATATTATGTACAAGTACACTTCTAGCACTGCGGGCTGTGCCGGGGCGGCTGCTGCAGGTGCAGAAAACCTCAAACGGCGCAAATATACTCGTAGCAACCTTACTGGTAGCTATATTTTTGAGCCGTTTGGGGTTGAAACACTAGGGCCATGGGGTCCGAGTGCTCACCGAATATTCCGGGACATCGCCAAGTGGTTGGTGGACTCTTTACGTGACCAGAGGGCTGGCCAATTCTTAGGCCAAAGAATCAGCATTGCCATCCAACGTGGCAATGCTGCCAGCCTTTTGGGCACTTTTCCCGTTGACAGCGATGCGGACGAATTTTTTGAGGCCCAATGAGCCCTTGTCTATTTTTAACTTTTTCCTTTACATACTCATTAATATGGTTATTAAATGATGCAAAGGATAACTTTTTATTTTAAAAGTTTTTAGTAATCCATCTTGTTCAATATAATGTAATTTTCTATTTGAAGGCAGACAGCAATCCCATCTGTTTTTTTTATTAATTTGAAGTCTTGAATTTCAATTTAATTAAACTTTTTGGTGAAGAAACGGCTGGAACTTAGGATTTATTAAAACGTTTTAATATAAAATATTGGGAAACCGAAAAGAAATCATTGGGCTGGTTTAATCCCGAAATGAATTAATAACTCCTGCAAAAAGTGGTCATTGGAGTCGCTATTTTTGGTCCTGACTTTAAAATGAAGGTAAGTAGAACAAATTCAACAGTTAATTTCATTCTTATCTTACTTTTATGGATCAGCTATATACAGGAAATCGTGTTATGGGTTTTGACAAGTTTAAACAATATGTAAAAAAAAACCTGACCAATCCGAAAGGGGCACATAGGTACTGCAATAATACTACCAAAAAATAATAAAAAATCTTATTATTATTGAAAATTAAAAGTTATTGTTGTTTAAAATTCACATGTTTAGTTCCCAAATTACCCCAAATCCATTAAAAAGTAGCAAATTTTCAACAGGGGTCATAAGTTATGACTTGTAGACACCCGCTAAACGACAGCCGCCAACCCCCCATGTAATAACCCGGTTAAATTCCCCATTTAAAAAAAATGTGGCGATTGTCTTTTTCCTTTTTTTCTGAAAATTACCACATAAATAGACTCTCAGTACGATAATTAACAACACCTTATGGATCGAACAGGGTTTTTTTATATGTTGTATAGAAAACTTAAAGTAGTAGCCAGGAACGTCTAGCTGGATGAAGACTCTCCCTAGTGAATGAAAAAATCGAATTGAAGATAAACCTTGTAGATTGTTAAAAGAAAAATTGAATATCAGCATTGCCGTATTTTGATAACTTTGGCGTAAATATGAAGTCATCCAATTAATACTATACTTAAATGGGAACAAAACCGAAACATTTATGTTTAAACATTTAAAAAATCCCCGACACAAACATTTCCTGATTTCTCTTTCTTACTCCATCACCAGACCCTGTTCACCATCTATCTACAGGGTTACTGGTAACTCGACGTATTCCTTGCAGGACGTCATAGTAGGGTTAAAATGCAACAAATTAAGCCACCAAATATTCTACCGAAATTCAGTAGTTTTTGAATTAGTTAAGAGTTTTAGTTTTTTTATGAAAAATCCCAGATTCAATCATTTGAAACCAATTTAAAAATGATTTACGGCGCGACTGTACTGAAATTTAAGTTATTATCATAGTTGACGCCGTAGCAGACCTTTGTTAATAATTAAAAGTTCAATAATGCCTAAAACTTTGGCAAATATCACTAACCAAACATAAATTTTTTTGTAAGTTTTGCTATTACTTCATAAAAAAAGTAATCTAGTGCAAAAAAAAAATACTACACCTGGTGTACAAATTACTAGGAAAATATCCTTGTCTTATCAGTTATTCAGAAAGGTATGATTGTCAATACTTTTGCATGTGTGCCAGGGAAGAGAAGAGTTTTATGGGGGGCAGGTAAAATTGCGAGACGGTCAACCTATTGTTTCGTATTCGTATTATTCGTAGTTTTTACCTGCGCTTGAACTCCAAACACTCGGGGAGCTTTGTGATTGGTCGTTATTGTTCTCTGGGCATGACAGGGGGTGCGATTTTGCAAAATTTGGTCGTCAGCGTTAGTTAGTTTCAACTCTACGTCGCGCAAGCTCGTGTTTTGTTACTGGCTATTTCCCTAACTGTTGCTGCGTATCTTGCTCTTGTGCTGTGCTGTGCCTTCATAAGCGTTGACTATGGCTGCATATTCTAATCCTGAATACGCTGACATAATGTACTGTTACGGACTTTGTGACGGTAACGCTGCTGAGGCGCGGCGAGAATATCAACTTCGCTTTCCCAACCGCCGACTCCCCCACGTTAGTGTCTTCGGATCGACTTATCGGCGAATATCTGAAACTGGCAGCGTCCAAAGAAGCAGGCAATTTGACACTGGTCGTTCCCGGAGATACACGGCTGAGGACTAGGAGCTTATTCTTCAACGTTTTATTGACGATCCTAACACATCGACAAACATCGTAGCGCGTGAGCTTGGTATGTCACAGTGGAAAGTCTGGTCTGTAGTTCACTTGTCAGGCCGACATCCATACCATTACCAACCAGTCCAGTCATTAGAAGAAGGAGATCCGCCGAGACGGCTTGAATTTTGTCGTTTTATGCTAAGTGCCGACGCCGACAGCGAAAACTTTTTAAAAAACATTCTGTGGACCAATGAGTCATGTTTTGATCGTGATGGTATCACAAATTACCACAACTTACATTACTGGGCACCGAAAGTAGAAGCAAACCCTAAAAAACTGAAACCAACCGCATCCCAGCGAAGGTTCTCGCTTAATGTTTGGATGGGTATTATTCTCTCTGGCAGTTTTGAGTACTTTATGCGGCCTACCCAAATGTCCTTTCTTTGGTATTGTTCGTCGAATCGTTGAGCTCCTTTTAAGTTCTGAGTTGAGCTGCACAATTACTGACAAATGCGTGCACTGACTGGACAGGTCCACTCAAATCTGTATGATTCTTTCCTCAAAAGATCATTTCAGACACAAAACTACATGGTCCTCATATGAAATGCTCTGACCAAGATTATTTCTGGTTATTTTTTTATTTTATTATATACACATTGACATTAATGATTTTTATATACAATGACATGAATATTTACTTTTAAAGTATTATATTATTTTAATTATTGTGAATGTGAAGACTATATGGGTTACCTTTTTGTTTTGTTTTTAATTTTTTTCTCAGTTAGTTTTAATCATGGTCTGACAGTTTGAGTAATTTATGTGGCCTACACAAATGTCCTTTTTTTGGTATTGTTCGTCGAATCGTTGAGCTCCTTAAATTCTGAGTTGAGCTACACGATAAATGACAAATGCGTGCACTGACTGGACAGACCCTCTCAATCTGTGTGATGCTTTCCTCTAAAGACCACTTCAGACACCAATCCACATGGCCTTCACATGATCTGACTAAGATTATGTCTGGACTTTAAAAGAGACTGTGACCTCTGAGTTTGTTTCGGCCTTTCTTCTCAGAGTAGTCAGATAGGAAACGCCGACCTCATCTAGTTTTTAAAATATGATTGACGTGTAAAAGTGTTTGTACAAACCTACTTACAGAAATAAAATCATTTATCATTTATCATTGACGACAAATTAATTGGCCCACATTTTTTATCCCGAACACTAAATGGGGAACTTTATGAAGATTTCCTCAGAAATCATTTATCAGCACTGCTCACGGATGTACCGGAAGAAAGAAGAGCAAACATGATTTACCAACATGACGGATGTCCAGCCCACTTCCGAATCACAATTCGACAATTGCTGGATGAAAACTATCCAAACCAATGGATAGGGCGCGGTGGGCCGATTCCGTGGCCTGCACGAAGCCCTGATCTGACGCCGCTAGACTTTTACGTCTGGGGTCATATGAAAGATCTAGTTTATGTGACCCCAGTAAATTCAATTAAAGAACTAAGGGAGAGAATTACAAATGCCGCGGACCAGATGAGGGCAACAATCACATCAAGAATAACAAAAACCGAAGTAAGGAAGTGAATAAGAACATGTATTCGAAACCGAGGGCAGCACATCGAACAAGACGTGTGAAATGTGTGTAATTAAAGTTTTTAATATTGATTAAAAAGAATAATAATGTTCACGATTTTGTTTTTGATTTTTCGAATAATCACCTTTTTGTGAAACGCACGCCTGTACTAAATCAAAAACGATTTTCATAATGTAGTCCATGATTTTGTATTAACTTTCATACCTTTTTGGATAGCTGATAAGTGATAAGACAAGGATATTTTCTTAGTAATTTGTACACCAGGTGTAGCATTTTTTTTTGCACTAGACTACATTTTTTATGAAGTAATAGCAAAAATTACAAAAAATTAAATGTTTGGTTAGTGATATTTGCCAAAGTTTTAGGCATTATTGAACTTTTAATTATTAACAAAGGTCTGCTACGGCGTCAACTATGATAATAACTTAAATTTCAGTACAGTCGCGCCGTAAATCATTTTTAAATTGGTTTCAAATGATTGAATCTGGGATTTTTCATAAAAAAACTAAAACTCTTAACTAATTCAAAAACTACTGAATTTCGGTAGAACATTTGGTGGCTTAATTTGTTGCATTTTAACCCTACTATGACGTCCCGCAAGGAATACGTCGAGTTACCAGTAACCCTGTTTAACCTATTCTTTGAGACCATTCCAAGGAGCCCAAACACGGTACCTGTGCTGTAAGGGAGTTTGGTATCCTGCAAATTCCAAGTGATGCTGTAGCATTAGTTCAAGGTTACTATTATCTTCTAATATCATTGAAGTAACAGAATACCAAATTTCAAATCGATCAGACCTGTGGAAGATACTCACATCCATTCATCAACTAGAAAAGAGCAGATAATCTTTAAACGGCTGAAACGATTTTGATAAAACGTGTTTAAGTCTTTAAGAACCATCGCTAGAAAACTTGTTTTCAAATAAAAAAACCGCATTCTAATCGGTTCACCCGTTTAAGAGCTACGGTGCCACAGACAGACAAACATAGCGGTCAAACTTATTAACAACCCTCTTTTTGAAAAAAAACTTTGTGACAAAAAGACGGACGAATATTGGAGATCTACAATTTCAGCAAACCTGATCTCTCTAGAGTCGTTAATACTTAAAAAACTGTTATTTTAAAAGTCCTTTGTCGCTAATTGAACCTAGGATACGTTCAAAAAGAAAAAAGAAACGTTCAAAGTGGTGGAGAGGGATTAATTAAGATAAAACGGATAAAGCGATTACAGATAACAGTTGAGCATATTTTTAGCCTGACATTCGGATAGTCTATAAATGGCGAAATGGATAATAAAAATAAAATATCGATTGGACAGCTCTAAAAGATTTATTCGTGAAGCTCTATAGGTACAACGTGTTCCTTTTGATAAAGGTTTATATGTTATAAGTAAAAATAATACAAAAAGTCCTAAAACAAGTGTTCCAAATATACATAGTTTCGAAGATAACATCAATCATAATTAACATAAGTTTAATTTTAGTTTAGAAAAATTCTTTATTAACATAAAATATACACAGCTGTAGTACTTAAAAAGAAAATAAAATAACAGTTACACTAATATTAATAACAACACTTTTACAGGCTAGGAGCACCTTTATAAGTATATAATAATAATGGTTACAAACTTATCACAACATGAGGCATTAATTAATTAAACCTTTAACATTAACATATGAAACTATTGTAATAATTTCATTTATATAAAATAGGGGGTAGCAGCAAATACTTAATTAACTACGCGCTCAGCGTAAGTGCGACCGGTGCAAGCGGTAGCTCAGGTGATCGCGCGAGGCTACCAGCAGCGCACGAGCTACCGCGCCGATAAGTTTCATTGATAAGTACCTACGAGTAAAATAATTTTCATTCAAACCAATCATTTGTAATTAAAGCTAGTCATATTTCATGTAAGGGTGTTTTACATAAATAATCGTGACTTTCGAATTATTTTGTATGATAAATAAAAACGAAAAAAAAAAAGAAAGAAAGGAAAGAAAAAAAAATGCCAGTTGATTCTTTGACATGGTTTCATTAATACCCTAGAGTTATAGGATATCAAAAGAAACACATTATAAGTACCATAGAAATCGTTCTTATATCCAGTGGCGGACTAAGCCCGTCAGAGGCCCGGGGCGGCAAAGCTGAATGAGGCCCTCCAGCTTTAATAAAAATGTAGTTTTACAAGCTTTTTATTCAGTTTACATTTGTATGTATAAATAAGTGTTTATGTTTATTTCGTTAAAATCTGGCAAGTGAAATTTAGATAAATCATGCATTCAGGGATTCCTGGGGAAGTACCCGCCACAAAGACGGGAATTCCCCCAGCGTATTGGACGTGTTTAGCAAAGTTAAAAGAATATTAGTACCGCGTAAAAAGTCTAGATGGCTGTAGTGTTTTGATCTTGATGAAATTATGTAGGTACTAAGCACATTTTTAAAGTCTTGTTTGGGATTTGATCAGGGGAACGCGGAGGCATTTGGGGGCCCCCCAAGACTGGAGGCCCGGGGCGGGCCACCCCTTCCGCCCTGTTAGTCCGCCACTACAGATAGGAAAATGTTTTCATTGATCAATCTAAATCAAATTGATCCTTCATTTTTAGTGCAATGCTATTAGTTTTCATGATTTATCTTCATTCAATTTCAGTTGCCAATAAAGATAGTAAGAACTATAATTCTGACTTTGATATGCAGACATATTGAGATGTAAACTTTGATACTGCAATGAGTTCTGATAAAAGTTATGTAAAAGCTACCTACTAAAAATTATACTTTCAGCTTGCATATTTTTTGTATATGGCTTACTATTTGTGATTTTTCATAAATGTTTAAGACATAGTTAAAATAAAACCGGCTAAGTGCATGTTGGAAACACGACGGGTTCTGTACCACCGCACAATACAGGGTGGCACGGACAGGACAAAAAAAAAGGAATCTAAAAATGTAATGTAAAATTTATAGAACAGCTGATTACATTTTAAATAATCGAAGAAATATTTCAACGTATAGGGGTTCAGAATCATGTATTGTATCTATGGTAACAGTTTTCGCGTCGATGTTTCTGCCACCCTGTCTTTAGCAAAAACGCCGAAAAAAACACTTGTACGATGGGGACACCCTTTAATTTTTAGGGTTCCGTACCCGAAGGGTGTCAAACGGGTACGGAACTCTAAAAAGTATGCATGTCTAGGTACCAAATTCTTCCTAAATTGTGTCAGCTTCTCACTTTGCCCACTAAATTATAACTTAATAATTTGTCAAATAATAATTTGTATAATAAAGCCGAGTGCAGGATGTGCGGTCCCGTGATTTATGTCAGTATTATAATGTTTATTTTTATGGCGCGTGCGCACGCCGTTTCTTCTGTATAATATATCGTCAGTAACAATTTATTGTTATAAGCTTTGTTAAGCTTTGGTGGTATATTAAGAAGAATATTTCAATTTGGGTCATCGGGTGCGTGAGGTCTTGTAAGTGTTTATTAAATACAGGTATTTCTTTCAATATTATTTAATTGTCAAAGACCCACTTGCACATTCAAGGGTTATCCTAAATAACGCGGAGGTAACAGCTAATATTCAGGGTTAATAAAATAATTCATCTTGTGCCATCAAGAGTTGAGGTAAACCTAGGGTTAAACTTTTAAAAATGTAACCCACAGATGGGAGAGGGTTAAGTCGCTAAACTCTGGGTTAGTGTTAGTAATGTCAAAATAAATTAAGGTTATGAGCATAGATCGGAGTAGGTAGAGTGATTTTGGGTCAATGAACTGGCACGTATATATTAGTATGGATATGCCTCCGGGAATCCGGGATTTTGAAATTGTTAGGATTTTTTAAGGAATTTCAAATGTTGTAATGTGTAGAATAAAGAATGCATTAATATGAATAAGAAATGTTTAACCCTTTTGCTGTCTTTTTAATAGTATATAGGTGATCGGACTCCAAGAAAAGGACAGGTATACCTACTATAAAAACAATATAAAAATGTATTATATTTTAAATGTTTATCTATCGCATTCTATAAACTAATGTAGTAGTTTAAAAATCCTTACTTTTACAATATTTGATTCAATCCCGTAACTACCAAAATGAAATCCCGGAAAAAAGGCTTATCCATGTTATGATTTCTATGACTATTCATGATGCGAGTACGTAAAATCAATCTACCTACTCCGATCACTGGTTATGAGGTACAGCTGATAACTTATTTTGTGTTTTATATTGTGTTGCGTAGTTTTGTATATGGTGTGGTTTGTTGATAATATCGCAATGATCAATGAATTGTTGTTTACTGATGATGATGAAGAAATGATTGAATATGTTAGTTCAAACTTCTATGATAGGAGAGTTACAGAACGATCTGATTATTATAATCAAACTCAAAGCATTTATTAAAATTAAACCATTTACAGGCACTTTTACACGAACTGTCAAGGAGTCGGTCAGTCAGAAAAATGAAGCTAGTTGCCCATTCCAAACCGTAGTAGATACCTACCTATGGAGAAGAACGGGCAAGAAACTCCACGGATACTCTTTTAAATAAAAAAACACAAATAGACAAAGATTTTTTTAGAAGATTTCGAAAAAGAAAGTCTATTCTTTTTATTAAATATAATTGCCATTAGTTTGAAACAATTTAAGTTTAAATTTATTTTTCAGTGAAAAAATACTTACTGAGTAAGAAATTGTCCTTCTTTTACTGACTAGTAATGGGCATGTAGGTATATCTACGGGTCGCGAAGAAGGAAGCGGAACGCGTGAGGGAAATGCAAACTTCGCGTCCTCACGCACCTAACCGCCGCAGGAGGAGACGCCTTGGGCGTCGAGAATCCAGAGCTGATTTCCAGCCACCGTAGGCGCGGGCTTGCGGATGGTGAGCAATGGGTAGCTCGCCGTCCGATAAGGACCAGTAGTGCTATTCTGTAAAAATCTCACCGTGATATCTTAGGTGAAGTGAGCTGCCAATAGTGTCAATCCTTAGCAACTGACAGCTCACTTCACCTAAGATAACACGGTGAGATGGTTACAGAATAGCACTACAGGCCCGGGTCTACGGCGCGTTGTGTTCCACGCGCGAGTTAATGGCGTTAGAGTCGGATTTAAAATAAAAATAATTTTATTTTAATATTTAATGTTACACAAGTGCTTAGTTCTATTACAAGTTTGGAAAGACATCTAATACAGTGAAGTCGTTGCTTATATAGTTTAAGATAACATGGAATCCTCGTGGGGGTGGTATCTGAGTGGCGATACCGGAGTACTTTCGGGATGACTCGTCGATGATAACAGATTGGCGCGTTTGCTTGATGACAGGATGTCATAATCTTCATTTAGTTGAGGTATGCCGATAGCTGAATAGTTATATGGTGACTCTGGCTTTACGATAGTAGTATGACGTGGTTGTTCGGTGACGGGGTGTCCTTATCTCCATCTTGTTGGGGTATGTCGTCATCTGGTGTTGTGTTGATAGGGTCGTGATATTTACAGCTCCCTCCCAATCTCGAGTATATTCGTCTGGCTTGACGGATTACGCAGGTGATGATGAAGACAGATATCACGCTAGAAAGTATATAGAGTCCTATTTTGACCTGGGACGCTTGAGTTGTAATAAGTTGGTGCTTTCGTAGAGCTTCTATTTGTTTGATTACGTCATCTTCGTTTGTGGTCATCGCAATAGGGTAGTCGTTCATTGTTTCTGTTTCAAGTCCTTGGTAGATTTTGATTGCAGTTTTTTCTTCCTTTGTGAAACATTCGGTGTTATCCTCAATGTAAGATCCTTTCAGGACCATTTTTCTTCTGTTGCACCTATCATTGATTGGGGTTTCTTCGAGATTCCATCTATAGTAGAGGTTGTCTTTGATCTTTCTGGAATAAACTATAGGACAGAATATTAATAATTCCTCACAGGCGCTTTGCTGACGCAGGATACTGTTGCGAACGCATTCCTTGGGTACTCGAGTGTTACAGATGCTCTGCTTGCAATCAGTCGCTTCGTACACCTGATCATCTCTTACAAGATATTGGCCAGACATAAGGTTAGGGATAGTGCAATGAGTTTTATTCATATTTATTATAGGAAGGATTTGTTCTAGATTATAGGTATTTTGGGATATGATTGGTATGGGTAATTGGAAGAACATTATGTTTGATTGTAGTGTTACATGTGGTTTGATTTGAGCTTCTAACTTGAGTACATTTCTTAATATGTTTATTTCTTTAGGTATTCTGTCTATACTCTCTGTAAGATGTACTTGATCTATAATTGAAGGGTGAAGTATATCGTGTTGGGCGAATACATAAGCTTCATTGAGACTGTTACATATGTCGGTTAAGCTTTGATAACTAAACAGTAGTTCAGATATTACGTTATGTTCCATATTATTTTTCAAATATTCATCTGTCAAATCATTTATTTGAGCTGAGAGATTACTAATCTTTTTATTTAATCCTTCTAGCACATCGGTGGTTAGACTAAATTTGTTTTCTATATTTATTAAGTCGTTATTATCAAGATTACCTGAGATGGCTTTTATTATAGAACCTAGTCCGTCGATCAATCCTCTTTTGTTCCTAACGGGTGTTTGAATATGGGAAATACAATTATAAAGATTATTTTCTAAAAATTCTAACCTATGTTTTTCTATCTTACTTCCTATAGCTAGGGAATATAGTGTTCTTATCTTATAATATTCGTTATATAAAGGTTGGAGATTTATTGGATGGATCAGGGACCATTCGTCTTCTTGGATCCATGCCTTTCCTTTTGATATCGTTATAATTCTTCCGCTGAGTTGAGTGATCTCGCACCAGCATCTGGAAGGCGTATTTGGCTTATATGAACTTGGCGATCTTTATGCGCATGAAAATATATGATTTTATTCCTAGGTTGTATTTGTTTTATAAGGTAAGGTCCTAGGAAGGCGTTTTTATTCTTACTCCTATCGTGTCGTTTCTTATAGAACCGTGTACCTATTTGTAGTTCGGGTAAGGTAGGTGTTCTCATTTTATTTGCTTGTAGTAAGGATTTATCTTTAGATTTTTGGATTTTATTTTTTATTTGGTTAAGGTAATCGCATGTTACTACATTTTCTAGGGGTAAGTTTATTTCTCGCAAGAAGTGCAGTTCGTTCGGAGTTTTGTTAGTAGTGCTATGTATTGTAGAGTTATAGGCGAGCATTACTAGTGGTATATCTAACTGTTGGTTAACTTCTTTTTGCGTGCGTAATTTTTCAATTAATGTGGAATGTAATCGCTCTATATCACCGTGTGAAGTATGGTGTTGAGGTGTAGGAGTGTATTGTTCGATTCTTAATGTTTTTAGGTATTGTTTAATAGCTTCACTAATAAATACTGGGTCGTTGTCTAAAGATATTGTTTTAGGTGTACCTATTAGACTGAATATTTTGGTTAGTTCATCAATGATTTTAAGGGACGTATACTCGGTTAGGGGTACCATAAAAGCCCACTTAGAGAAGAGGTCTATACCAGTTAGGTATTTTTCCTTCTCATAGCTTAATGTGTCGAGTTGCCATTTTTCCATAGGTTTGCTTAGTGTAGGTGTTTGTTCCATTAAAGGTTTAATTGGTTTTCGGTCATATTTTACTCGGTTACATATAGTGCAGTTTTTTAGGTATTTTGCAGTTTCCTGCTTAATGTTTTCGATATAGTATTCTTTTGAGATTTCTTTTATTAGCGCGGGGTTCGCTACATGTCGTTGAAGAAATTCGTGCGTTTGTCGAATGACTTTAGTGATTTCTTCGGGATCTGTTATTTCTTTTCGTAATCCCGTAAACCATATTATTTCGATGTTTTTGTTAAAGTTTTTTCTATATATTTCGGATAGTTGGTTACAAAAAGGTTTGTCGTTTTGTATTTCTATGACTATATCTTCTATTTTTATATCCCATCTCCCGAAACGTTGCAACAAAAGAGTTTTGATACTGGACCAAGTGAAGTCATGAGTGCCTCGATAGACCGCGTTTGCTGTGTCTCCGGCTAATCTTGACAATACTAAATTGATTTTAGTGGTCTCATCACATGTTGTTGACGTTATAAATCTCTCACAAGCCCTAATAAAACCGTTTAGATCTCGTTCACTACTGTCACCTTTAAATATTGGGATTGGAATGTGTCGGGTTTCTATGGTGTTAGAGCTAGGTTGATTTGGGATACTCATCGTGGGTGATTTAATGAGGGGCTTTCCTGATGGGGTAAGGGCCAGTTTGTATCTTGTAATAAATAGCAAGTGTACTCACGTGCTGATGCAAGTTAACATCAGTATCTTCGTCCAATTCATCGAATATCTTTGGAGTCGAGTGTAGTCGTACGTCCGCTTGATCTCGATGAGCTTCGTGCTGCTACGTATAGTGCAGTGTCTTCGTTTGGCTGAAGTACTCTGCGTTTATCGTTGTGCAGGCGAAGTCTTGTCATCAACGCATTTGTAGGTTCTGAAGGCACGTTTGATACTGTAAATACAGGAGTTTATAGTTCAAAATTGCCCACCACAATGGGCGCCAGTTAATGGCGTTAGAGTCGGATTTAAAATAAAAATAATTTTATTTTAATATTTAATGTTACACAAGTGCTTAGTTCTATTACAAGTTTGGAAAGACATCTAATACAGTGAAGTCGTTGCTTATATAGTTTAAGATAACATGGAATCCTCGTGGGGGTGGTATCTGAGTGGCGATACCGGAGTACTTTCGGGATGACTCGTCGATGATAACAGATTGGCGCGTTTGCTTGATGACAGGATGTCATAATCTTCATTTAGTTGAGGTATGCCGATAGCTGAATAGTTATATGGTGACTCTGGCTTTACGATAGTAGTATGACGTGGTTGTTCGGTGACGGGGTGTCCTTATCTCCATCTTGTTGGGGTATGTCGTCATCTGGTGTTGTGTTGATAGGGTCGTGATATTTACACGCGCCTTAAAGAGATGTCAGCAGAATTGACGGGGTCCGCTAGGGCCAATGCCTGCCGGGGGTTCGAAGAAAACTGATAAGGATTTTAAGTTACAACCGGCCAATCTACCTTAAGTCATCTTTTACCATATTCTGAACAACCACTTTTAGTTTAAACAATACGAGTATGGCAAGATTTTCAAACAATTTTATCTCTCATCTCAATGTTCTTTACATAAAACATCCCTGCACATAGGAGGTCTAGGATTCACCTTGATTACGTCATTTTTCACAGCTCCTACCTAGGTTCTCGTAAAATGCTCGCAGGCTACAAATGGCTATAAGCTAGAAATATGTTAGCCTCTTGTGAGGCTATTATGCTCGTAAGCTTTTGTTATTAAAAGGCTAAAGTGGGGGTCTACCTGTGTAAATTATTTTAATTATTATATAAGAGCTAGTCTGCTAGTTGTTTGCGAAACTGTTTGTGTAATAATTTTATCGTCGTTTATTTGGCTATTAAATGTTAGTGAATGTTGATCATTACTGCATAACTGGATAAGAGTTAGTAATAAGGAATCCCTTATTATTTAGAAAGGTGAACAGAACTCAAAGGGATTCAGCATTCCAATACATTTATAGGTAGACTAGCTCCTGTCTGTGACTTCATCTGCGTCTGTGTCTGCTTGATTTTTTTGTTTTAACAATGGAAAAATATTCTTTTCGGAATGGGATCAGCAGTTCCTAAGATTACCCATACAAACTCACAAATTTTACCTCTAAATATAGGTAGCTAATTCTCATATCAAATACTTAAAGCAAGTTTTTAATCTTCGGAATCCATACATGAAACACAATTTATAATATTTATTTGCTCAAGTTTATTTTGGTTTCTTATTAATAATTAAAACATGTAAATAATCCGTTTATTACATTGAATAATATTTGTAAATTAAGTAATAAACCCTTTCATAATGTGTTCGAATTATTACGCCTGTAAAAATGCCTTTATTATTACGTCTCTAAATGTACGCCCGAATTATTACGCTTATAATAACTGTAATACTTATTATTATTATTCTGTTGCAGGTAAGGCATTCGCTGAATAAATCTCGCCGTGTTTGTGAGTACAATGTGCATAAATTGAGCCCTACGTGAAGCCCCATCGTTTACATCTACATGTTTATTAAAAAGTAAACGCTTTGCATAAAACTGTTTAAAAATGTACATTGAAATGATTGCGTTTTATTTGTCAACTTTGTATGAATTATATTTCTATTATTTTAGAAATTCGGCGCACCAAGTGCCGATGTTTACTTGATTTTTTAGGGTTTCGTACCCAAAGGGTAAAACGGGACCCTATTACTAAGACTCCGCTGTCCGTCCGTCTGTCATCAGGCTGTATCTCATGAACCGTGGTAGTTCGACAGTTGAAATTTTCACAGATGATATATTTCTAACAAATGCTAAAAAACAGAATAAAATAAATATTTAAGGGGACTCCCATACAAAAAACGTGATTTTTTTGCTGTTTTTATAGATAATGGTACGGAACCCTGTGCGAGAGTCCGACTCGCATTTGGCCGGTTTTTTATAAATGCATCTTACTTATCCTTCACTAACTAAGTGGTCCTTGGGTTTGTTCCCACACTTATAATACCTATTATTAACTTAGGTAGGTACCCGTGGTATAAAAAATAGGCAGTCATGAGGACTGCTGCTCATTCGACATTGCTCCCTAGATGCGACTCTGTAGGCGGAGGCCTATACAGCATGACACGACGGCGCGAGCATGTCGGCGATGCGAATCCATAAGTTAATCCCCTACAAAAAATCGCTCAACGCGCCTAAAGCCTCGTGTAGCCGTTTCTACCGTGAAGTTTGCTTAGAAATTGTTTTGTTAGAGTCGAGTTCCGCCAGTCTGCACGAAGCTTAAAGAAGTTTTCACTTTAAAAAATGACATCGTTTTTGTCGCAAAATCTCGTTTTGGTACAACACGAAAATTTCGTTATTGGTCGATTAATACAACGCAATAATATCAACTCTTTTACCAGTAGTCTTATTTTATAATATTTTTTATCAGTTCCAATCGATTCGATTGCTGCACTTATCGCAAACTGATCGAAAGTCTGAATTAACTGCTCAACGCCGATTACTTTGTCAACATATTATTGGCCTCACAACTCTTGTAATTAGCCCCCGATCAATTAAGAAGGCTTACTTGAGCAACGTGAAGATATCATCTGATAATAGGGCTGACAAGACACGGTATAGTCGAATTCATACTCTGCTCAGGATTTGGGATCATTTGGCGCTTGAATGACGTTAACATGGTGTCGCTGTTGGTAAAAATTTGTGTAATTGTTTTGTAAAATGTATTGAAAAAACAAGATGGCTGCGTTAGTTCCGATTTTGGCCACGAGCCAAAAGATCCTTGTACATTGCAACTTCACTAAGGTTTGAAACTATCTAACATTGGTCTTAAAGAAAATCTACTTAGACCTTGACGTTTTATGACGTGCCATCGTCATCATCCACAGCCCGACTTCACCCACTGCTGGGTATAGACCTCTCTTTCCTTGTTCCAAACACCACGCTCCTGTATCAGCCTCATCCAGGTTTTGCCCGAGATGGCAACAACGTCGTCAGCCCATCTAATTACGAGGACGACTACACAATCAGTAAAATGTAAAGCATAACAAATTGACTATTAACTTAAATGTATTGCATAACAAAATGGCTATCAACTTAAATGTATTGCATAATACATTGACTAACAACTTAAATGTATTGCATAATACATTGACTAACAACTTAAATGTATTGCATAATACATTGACTAACAACTTAAATGTATTGCATAATACATTGACTAACAACTTAAATGTATTGCATAATACATTGACTAACAACTTAAATGTATTGCATAATACATTGACTAACAACTTAAATGTATTGCATAACAAATTGACTAACAACTTAAATGTATTGCATAACAAATTGACTAACAACTTAAATGTATAGCATAAAAAATTAACTATTAACTTAACGAGTCCATTATTTAAATCATGTCAGTCTGGAAAATAGTACATTTCTCTGAATAAACAACAATTAATAAAAACAAAGTTGGAAACTTTGGCTGATCCCTACGAATATTTTCAATGGAGAAATAAGTCTGTCTGTATATTTGTAAGGTAGGTATGTTTTCATGGCTTTAAATGTATATAGGTATACAACATAACATCAGTTTTCAATTAACATTATTTTAAGGGAAAAGTGTTCAATTATTTTACAACTGGGATGTTAACTAGTCTTGATTAGTTATGCAGTAAAATAGTAAAACCCAAGTTTGTCTAATTTACAGGCAGTGGTTTATGTTGACACTGGCGATTAAATGAGAAATATTGCAGACATTTTAATGTTTTTGTGCTATTTCTGAACTTTATGCCCAGATTAAGAAGAAAAATAACGGGCTACAGGTATTGTAAAGGGAGACTTAATAATTTATGGAAATAATAGTGCTAAAATATCACTGCTCCATCTTCCTAAGATGGTATGGGTTTCCTTTTAGGGACGCAGGAAAACCAGTAGACTATCCGGGGATAGTTTCTCACTCATCTAAAATAAATGTCACCAGACAATATAATCTTGATATCCAAAAACAAAACATAACTGTGCAAATACCACTTTGAACCTAGACAGCCCTAGATGGTCAACAATTGAAGGGAAACGAGCATATGGCAGCCCTGTGCCGCGCCAATATATTGCGAAATAAAACCCGCCACGACCATATTCGCTAGCGAAAGTTGACTCTCTCGCGATGCAAAATTTCGCTATATTTGTATTAAGAGTTGCCTTGTCATAAACTTTATATCGACACAAAGTGTTCATAAAACATGCACCAAGATAAAATTCTTGATGCGGTTCTCAAATGTTACTACTCCGTTTTGGTTGCAACTGGACTGAAGTGACGAAAAATGACGACTCCATCTTATCGTAAACTATAAAGATGGCTTTGAAACTCGCAAATTGTAAGCATTTTGTTCTCGAGCACACTGTTTGTTCGTCTTTGACTATTAATAAACATGAGGTCAATCATAATCGTGTTGACCTTTGTATCATTCATGATAGATAAACTTTCGTGATCTTGCTACCATAACCGACGAGCTGAGCGGGTTAGGCGTCGACTGGCGATCGAGATCCTGCTCCATTAAACTATTATGGCGATCCTACAAGCATATTCATCTTAGTTGGAGAGGTTGATAGGAATATTAATAATGTGCACCACATCTGAACTGCGCCCAATAACTTCGGGCGTATGTCATGTCCATCAACAAATTACGGGCGCATGAAAGTGCAGCTTTGACCCCACATTTGGCAATTATAGGCCAGAAGGTTTATTATCTTTAATAATAATTATCCAATAAGTTTTCCCGAACGCTAATAAAACTTTTATTACACTTGTAGCTATTGTCGGATTGCAATTTATATTATGATTATGGTAATAAAGTAACCTTAATTAATCGAAGTTTAGTCTATGGCAAAGGGAAAATTCGTGCCACCTTCGATGAACTTTCCCGCCATTTTCACCTGAGTGAGGTCTATGCTTACTTTCCTTTGCCGCGTATTTTTCAATTGACGCAGATTTGTTTATGCGGATTTCGTTCGGATACAAGTTTTTGAATGGTTTTTGTGCGGCCCAAGTTGGCGCGGGGATGAATAATGATTTTGTCGCTGCCATATTGGTCCCAGGTGTGGGCTGCATGTGTGCGGCGAGTAGGACTGCCAACTTTAGTTAATATGAATGCGGGACGTGGACCTTTTGAAATATTAACAGCGAAAGCTCCGCAACAATTACATACGGCTTACTGAATTGGCATTAAAATGGGGATTTGTGGAAATGAAATGGCTTCAGATTATTTTTTTTTTTACAAATAGAAAGAACGTCAACACTCAACACCAATAAGATTCCACATGCAGTCACAGTTGTATCACTTTCGTTTATAAAGTCAGCAAAAAGTTTCAATAACTCTATCCGACTTTATGATCAATGGTAGGATTGTCCTGTCCATCTCTTGTCGCGTGGCGTCCCCACTGAGTATATTCGTGGACATGGACGTAAACTTTAGGTTTTTTATCGAGTCTAAATAAATAAGGCACGGAGCAGCCGCGCCGATGAGAGCCCTTTTTGATTTATTTATACTTTTGCTTGGAGGGGAACAATTTCCTGATTCAATTATTGTAATTGTGCCAGGTCGAGCGGTGGCTCGACTCAGTCTTAATGTCGATGACTGCCACTGCTTTACGATTATTATCGATTATCGGCGTTTTCTTCCGCTTGTTCGCACGGTGAGAGCTGACTGAGCCACTCAACCCCACAAACACTCTTACGTCACGAGATCGGGATTATTTATTATCAACATAACCTTGTTTCTTAACGTTGCGAATTTATTATGTTTGAGGATCAATGTACTCTTCTTATTTCGAGTTATATTCCGAGTTCATTTATTTAAAATTACGTCTGGGATCTATTCATACATAAGGTGCATCAGCGCAGCAGTAGTGGAAATATGGATTTAATATATTAAGTACTCAAAGTAGAGGTGGATATTTTCTGTATTACACTGATCAAAAATTAATGCGCCACTTAGGTACGAATATTAGTCTATTCAAATTAATTTGATTTATCAAGGATCACTTAAGGTTTCACTAGTCGACGGCTCGAACTCGATGGTTGCGTGGCTAATATGCATGCTTTTTAGTAACGTTATTTATTTATTTAGTTTTAATTATTTATCTAGTTTTAATATATTTATTTAGTGAAATAGACGATGATTTATAAAGAAAACGAGCGCGTTAAATTTCATGAACAGACCTTTGGGTGTTATAGGTATTATGGAAAAACTACTAAATGTATTTACTAAAAATAAAATTATTTTAAGTTTTCAATGAATTATCTATCTTTGTACGGTTTCTATTTTGCCATTTTCATATACATAAGTTATTTATTAACGCCCAAAGATGAGTTAAAATTAGTGTTGAAATATGGAAGTTTCGACGCTTATAACATCCTAACAATACTTCTTTCCCAATTCTTAATCCATACAGGGCTAGATAATGACAAGGCAAATTGATATAATTTTTAGTTCTGAACGTACACCGTCAAACAGACGAGTATCACGATACTACGTTTGTATGAAGAATGATCGACTAGCGTATCCTTAAGAAGTAATAAGCCAAGAAACAAATGAATGATTTTTCTTTAGAACGCTCACCCATTATTCAAAAGAAGCATTAATACAAACTACGAGTCCACGAGAAAAGAAACAAAAGACGAATTAACCGTTGATTACCAAAAAGCATTCAATCAAAAAAATACAACTAACAGCACAATTCCGTCCCCAAAGAATGATGCACCCGTTTTAACAAAAACACATCTGGGACCCAACAACAACATCGGAATAGCTCTGAACACGGTCCATTGGCAATTTGTTAGCACAATGAACGTCTAATTCAAGTATTTTGTGTGTAGACTGAGTCCGCTGACAGCTGAATGGTCTCAAATGAAAATAGCCAACAGTTTATGCTCGTTCGACACTGAAAACGGGAAATGAGAATTGCAATGAAGTTCTGGGACTGTACTAAATTACTCACCTATAGACTGAATAATGATGTTGGAATGTTGAGATTTAAATTGGCTAGATTTGTTTCACATGTTCCAGTTCTTTTAATTTGTGGCAACTTTTGTTGTATAGTTGTTTTTAGGGTTCCGTTGCCAAATGGCAAAAAACGGAACCCTTATAGATTCGTCATGTCTGTCTGTCTGTCTGTCCGTCCGTATATCACAGCCACTTTTTTCCGAAACTATAAGAGCTATGCTGTTGAAACTTGGTAAGTAGATGTATTCTGTAAACCGCATTAAAATTTTCAAACAAAAATAGAAAAAAAAACAAATAATTTTGGAGTCCCCCATACTTAGAACTGAAACTCAAAAAAAATTTTTTCATCAGTCCCATTCGTGTGGGGTATCTATGGATAGGTCTTCAAAAATGATATTGAGGTTTCTAATATAATTTTTTTCTAAACTGAATAGTTTGCGCGAGAGACACTTCCAAAGTGGTAAAATGTGTGTCCCCCCCCCTGTAACTTCTAAAATAAGAGAATGATAAAACTAAAAAAAATATATGATTACCATGTAAACTTCCACCGAAAATTGGTTTGAACGAGATCTAGCAAGTAGTTTTTTTTTAATACGTCATAAATCGTAAACTGCAATTTACCTTTCATTCAATGTTACTTGCTGCTGCGGAACCCTTCATGGGCGAGTACGACTCGCACTTGGCCTCTTTTTTTTTGTGAAAACTTCTATAGGCGCGTTGGACATTTTTTAGATGGGACTAAACCATTGATTTCGCGATACTGTAACGGAATTTACCGACACTGTGGAGTACAAGACATCAACGCGTTGATTACTGCGGTGTCGATTTTTTTCAAGTTTTCACTTCTGTCAGCACTCCCAGAGTGCCAATGTTATTTTTTTTTCTGGAAAATCCTTCTTCTAAATAATTGACCAATGTATGTAATTTGTAATAATTTAGTCAAAGAGCATGGCAGTTGAGAGTATGTTATGCTTACTTAAATGTGTCGATGATGGTGGCGCGTGTGTTGGATCATTCGGTTCCATACAAAATGGTTGAGCTGGATGGGGCTGATCCACGTCATGTTCGTGAACGGGGTCGTCAGTTGAGATTAGTCATCTCTCTCGTTTGAGTAACTTTGTAGAGCAGAATTGCGAAATTATCATCCTGTTTTCTGATGCTGACTACTACGCAACTGGCTTCTGCCTATAAACAGTGGTCTGTTAATAGACTCAATTGGGTATTTCTTGAAGGTATTTCCCATTGGATTATGAATTGCAATATTTTGGCAATGCAATGATTGGGGCCAGCACGTAGGGAATTCTTCAAAGAGTTTTTTTAAAATAGGAAATGATAGAATATACACTGGTAATTCTGTGTTTATTTATTTATAAGGGACAAAAAACAGTTACATGCTACAAATTACAGAGAAATAAACTAAGATTTAACCCACACCATTGTCCACGTTTTAACAACAGGTTAAAAGAAGTGCTGAAGACAAGTGATAAAAAATAAAAATAAAACAAAAGTCGCTGCCACAATATTGCTGTGTTAGCTTAGCTCACTTTAACTTAAATAACTCGCTTGATAAAATATCCAGAGCCATTTTCTTCAATAATTGCTTAGATAAACAAAATATATCCAGTTCCATAAAATGCGTGTTGTAAGAATCAACAAGGCGACGAAGAGGTGCACGTTCCCCAGCGTTAGTCCTGCATATCGCACCTTCGGTGCAACAAAGTCACAACAGCTCATATTTTAATTTTACAGGAGAGGACTTTTATTTATTTTTTCACATTTATTTCCTCATTTCTGGATTACTATTTATAGTAGGTTTGAAATCTTTATAAAATTAATTGTTTATTTTGTTTTACGTT
The DNA here is from genome assembly GCA_963680765.1 of Agrochola lychnidis. Classification (NCBI taxonomy): domain Eukaryota; kingdom Metazoa; phylum Arthropoda; class Insecta; order Lepidoptera; family Noctuidae; genus Agrochola; species Agrochola lychnidis. Next base: position 20,628,326 of record OY796853.1, read on the forward strand.
AAAAAAATATTTTATTGAATTATCAAAAAAATCCAAATAAAAGACATAACGAAAAAAAGTGTCCTGAATTGTGACTTTGTTGCACCGAAGGTGCGATATGTCTGTATGGAACAGTTGAGGCACGCGCACCCCCCTTCGAATAACACTTCTGGGTACCTTGTAACACAATTTGTTTGTAAGGTCAATACAGTTAAATTTATTATTGCATATCGGTGCAGTGTCATAGCATCAAGTAACAGCCGCCTAGATCTCAATTCCAGAAGCAGTTCAATTCCTGTAGCCTTGTTTAGCTGACATTAGAATGTTCTTTTCTAATCTGTGGTCACTGTCATATAGCCAACTCTTTCTTTTAACATGCTATCTCACTCTTCCCTTTTGCACGTCCGCCATTGCAAAGTTCGCGTGTGTCGCTCTTGTAGTACTGTTATTCAATATACAATTGTTATTTTACCAAAAACCTCGTTTAATTCAACAAGAAAGATGTTTATTTTACTGCACAATTACAGAGAACGTTACGATCCCTGAATTTTTTTTAACTATGACAACTTACGAAGTCGTTGAGAAAACTATATTTCTTTTTTAATCCCAGAGACGTATTTGACAGGTGCAAATGTCAAACTCAAAACTGAAAAAATCATACATCAATCACTTGAAATGTCAAATTAGTCTCTGGAATTAAAAAACGAACGTTTTTCACTCTTGGATTCCTCAGCTCCTTCCGCATCATTCCACTATTATTTTACCTTAAGAGTACTTTATGTTTATTATAATAACTACTGTATAGGTACCTACTGGCCTGTTATTGTTCCACTGCACACTGCATGGTCAAAGCCTCTTCTCGTATAGAGAAGACTTAAATGGAAATCACAATGATAGATTAATTGAGCAGTAGTGGCCCAGTGGTACCAGCTGCGACTTATGACGAGCTGACCTTGTTTATTTTACCACTTACTCTTACCCTTTGTTAGTAACAGCTATATTATTTTACTGACGAGGAACTCAATGCATATTATAAATTAATGTCGTCTACAAAGTTTACTACCTCGTCTAGACTTAGGTCCTTCAGCCTTTGTGTTGCTGACTATGGCTTACGGCAAACTCTGCTATGAATCTTAGATATTGCCGTTCGGTTCTACGATAATGTTTGCGTGAATTGGTAAAACATTAACTGGTAGGCTCCGACCACATAAAAAAACAAGACAAAGCGCTGCCAACAGTGACGTGAAGCGGTTTCGTAAACATGTGTGCATTTAGTGAGGTGTAGTTTGATTGTAGTGTCATTGTAAGGCTCCTCACCCACGGCGACTTTTTGTAGCGATGCAGTAGCGAGTCGCGCGCTCGCATCGATGCAGTCACGAAGCGATCGCTAGCTGTGTGCCCTCGCCCACGGGCCCAGATTCAGTCGCGTTAAAAAGTTAAAACGGATCGTAGGACCAAAGATAGTCTTTCCATGTTACGTCACTAAAGTTCGTTTTTTAATCCCAGAGACTAATTTGACATTTCAAGTGATTGTCGTTTGTTTTTTCATTATGGAGTTTGACATTTGCACCTGTCAAATTAGTCTCTGGGTTTAAAAAACGAACTGTAGATTTAATGTATCTGCAGTCATCATCTCTACTACGTCACTTTAGACTCAAATTTACCAAGTCACAAACTGAACAATATCGCAACGCATTTAATATTTAATTTCCACTTCCACACAACCGTTTCTACATATAATTTCCTCTGTTACAAACTGGGTTTTCTATTTCATATCCAGCTTACCACTATTTTCAATGGGAGAGGACGTTACAAATTGCATCTGGCGCGAATTCCGGAAGCGGACGGAGGCGGGCGGACGCAGTGGCGCCGGTTCGTTCTGACCGCGCCGTGTGTGTGCGCCCTAATGTTCTAAACCATTGTATGAACCCGTCATTACGCGTGAACTAAAATAGTAAATTAATTTGTTAAATTTTAATGTGGTTTTAGAAAATAACATAACGTAACATCACGACTGTTTCTGGTCGAAGGTTTAGGCAGAGGTGTACCTGCATAAAGACATGGTACACTCACATTTCGCTAGTAATGTTTTAGTCAATTAAATCCCATCTAACAGCGGACGAGTCTATTGCCATCAATCGGGCACAAATCCAGCCTCCAATTCGCCTGACCTGGGAATCGAACCCGCGACATCATGCTCAGCAGTAGCGTTTGCGACCACTAGACCAACGAGGTAATTACGAAAATAATTAAATGTATTTTGCTTTTTTGTTGCAGCACAGTTAATTTCAGCGTACAATATTTAATTACTTATCTCAATAGAATTAAGTAAGTTCGACATTAGTTCAAATAATGTTTCTGTACAAAAAAAAACATGGACTTTCTCCTATTTCTTGCCTTTCTTTTGTATAACATTGTCTAGCTGGCGTCTGGCGTAAGATTGATTGCTTGTCTGACAATGACTCGACGTATTCTCGCTTCCTCTGGGGCGAAGGAACTGTGCCAAGTGTGCCAGCTGAATAATCTTCCTTATTTTCAGGTTATTAAAATTTATTGAAAAAAAAAAAAAACACTACAAAGCGAAAAATAACTTAAATTTCGGTTTTCGCTTTGTAGTGTTTTTTTTTTTGGAAGTCGGTTGTTTTTTTTTTTTGTAATTTTTTTTTATTTTTCAGTTTTTAGTTATGGTACCTACCCCACACTAATTCGAATATCACTACCTGCTATGTAAGTAACAATGACAGGAACTTAAGATATCATCTATATAGGTACCTACTAAGTGGGAAAAAAATACGTATTATTGGACCCAACTCAAAAACCATCCAAGCAAAGTTAAGTAATAAAATTTAATGGACCACACGGGAAGCACCAGCTTTCAAATAAAAAAAGAATCATCGAAATCGGTTCACCTAGTCCAAAGTTCTGAGGTAACAAACATAAAAAAAATACAGTCAAGTTGAGAACCTCTTCCTTTTTTGAAGTCGGTTAAAAAGAAGCTTTGGATATAATTGGATAACAAAAAGAAAACGAGATATGTCCGCTCTGAAATGACGCGCCCCACTATCGCATTTATCTACTATGGGTAATGCGCTATCGTCAATCCAATACACTGTAACTCGAGTTACAGTGTTTTGTCTTAATAGCGCTCATTCGATTATTTCGAGGCAGTTACATATCCCTATACAGTGTGAGTCTTCATAATGTGCACATATCGAAATGAGGGAATCTATGCTTAATTTTATCGACGGAAAAAATGGTCAATTTTTTTTTTTGTTTTATTTTTTTTTTTTTGTAGGTATCAATTTTTTTTTTAATTCTCTTGGGTATCTTATTTATAAATTTTACAATTATTGTAAAAATTGATGAAAAAAATACAGATTTTTACTAAAGAAACATGTTTATTTTCAATTGAGGGTAGTTTATTTTCTCAATTTTAATTTTATGTGGACGCGCCTACTTACTTTCAATTATTATGGAGTGTGTATCATCGCGATAGCTGATTCAGTTTAAAAGTTACAGTTTTGTTAAAAAAAAAATTAATTCCACAAAAAGTATTAAAAAAATATTTAGATTTTTTTAAATATTTTTTCCGTCGTTAAAATTAAGCATAAATTCCCTCATTTCGATATGTGCACATTATGAAGACTCCACTGTATTAATATTTTTTTATTTTATAGTATGTAGAAGGAGATATGAGCACATACGAAACACTGTATTTTAATTATAATGTATGGTTTAAAAAAGTTTTAAAAACCCTTTTCACGAAAAAGGTATTTCTGAGATACAGTGTTTTGGATTGACACGGCAGTGCGGTAGCGGTGGACAAGCTATACCAATAAATGTGGAAATAAGAACTTTCAGTTTAAATTTCTTATTTTCATGTGTAGGTCATAATAAATACTAGGTATGCCTTGTTCCATTTCCATTGTTTGTAACAATTTTTGAAGTGAAAACTTCTTTAGGCGCGTTGGGCATTTTTGAGATGGGAAAAAACAATTGAACTCGCGACACCGTTACCGACACTTAATTTTTGTAAACGCGACTGTGCTCTTTATTTATATTTCATTACGGATCAATGTTCTATGCAAGTATTTTTACTTCAAAGGTTTTGGAAGTTTTTGTTTTGGCAATAGGCTCGCCCCCTATTACATGGGACTTAAACATAACTGGCGAAATGTGGGTGTACCTGCTACAGGGACACCTCTGCCCAACCCTTCAGGGAAACAAGGCGTGATGTTATGTGTATGTGTGTGTTTTTGTAAACGCGATTGTGCTTTTATTTAGATACGGTTATGGACCAATGTTTTATACAAGTATTTTTCTTCCACCAAGGCGATCTTGTTCAAGTTTTCACTTTCATCGCCACTGTTTTTTTTATATCCGACAAGTTGGCTTTTATGAATGCGAATAAGTACCTAAACCAGTTACTTATTTCAATCTTGTATTGATGTATCTAATACTTATTATCATCTAAATAATGTAATTAACTCATCATTATTGTCATCTTCAAGCCCACATTTTCTTCTATGACTTACCACAGCGTTTAAAGCTTACCTACAACGTAAACAATGGCAGTCAATTTGATATTCTTTTAGAGAATATTTCAAAGCCTCTAAACAACGTAACAACATCATTATAATCTACTATTACTGTCACTTCTTGCGCCATGGATTCTGAATACAACCAATTTTCCCTTACACCAGTAATCACGGTAAAAAGTTGAGTTATGTTAAATTAGCTAATAAAACCTTTGTGGAGTTTCGTGACAAACGCTAATATACCCTCGTCCTCTAAAGGCTGTATGCTTTATCCTTAATTGGACGGCGATGTCCACTTTAAAAAGAAAAAAATACGTTTTGAAAAAATAACTTTTGATTAAATTAAAATCCTCACTCAATGTTTGATCGTCTGCGGTATAGGACGTGCAAAAAGTCGCAATTCTTTTAGCATAAAATGTTTATCATTACAATACTGGTTCATTAAGGCAGTACAGGAATAAACTGCAATTAAAAACTGTGTAAGTATGCGTGTAAATTCCCAGTAGTTCGGTATCGAGTGGTTTTATACTACAAATAGTATAACTATCGGGTTATTTCTGCCACACCGTAACGGTGCAATTAAAATCGACTCTCATATAAACTCATTTCCGTTCGTAATACATTCCATACAATAAAACACTGTAGAGTGTAGATATTTTTAATATTTAAACAAGTGTAAAGCTGCACCGAGACACCTGTCTGAAACGTCATTAATCACTGTCATATAAAATGAACTGACCCTGTATACTGCTACGTGATCAGCCTTTGGTCTGACGATGATGGGTGAATTCGTTACTGATGTGTATTTCAGGTAGGTACTTACAGTGGCGAGAGGGCATGGGAAGCCGTCACCTCCTTCTACGAAGCAGAAATGCTCGCGAAGGAGTAGCCTAAGTTTGCGCCCTCACGCCCCTAGCCACCGCAGGAGACGCCCTGGGCATCGTGAATCCCAGGCCGATTCCCGGCCACCATAGGCGCGGGCTTGCGGACGGTGAGCAATGGGCTGCTCGCCGTCCGATAAGGACCAGGCCCGGGTCGACGGCGAGTTGTGTTCCACGCGCGCCTCAAAGAGATGTCAGCAGAACTGACGGGGTCCGTTAACACCGATGCCTGCCGGGGTCGCGGGAAAGTCCGAATAGGATACCGTGGCCCCTGGCAACATACAGGCAACTGAAGGAACACGGGTGGGTTTTAATCAGTAAGAGTCTGACACGCCCTCCCGCTCCACCCAGAGCGGGAGAAGTTAAGTATTTGATAATTTCACACCCAAAACCAAAACCAAAAAAAAGGTAGGTACAGTGAGAACTTATAATCTTTTACCATAATTTATTAACGTCTTCAAAACTGAGATAATGATTGCTAACGATGCAACTAAACGATTAAAAAAAAAAACTGGACTGTTAAATTGCTAAGGTAACCTACCTTAAACAGGCTTAATGTTTGGTCCTCTTCAAAATAAAACCACACAAGGACCGAAACCATAAGAGGACCAGACTATTTCAATGTGAACCTTATCTATACTCCATTTGAAATACGATTATACATTTAAACAAACCTTTTTTTACAGTCAATTCAATCGATTTTGACTTCTATACCGTAGGCATACGGATGGCATTGATAGCGAAAAAGTGGTTACAATACCATCTGTTAACTGCAGCTGCCATTTGTCATGCCACCAACGCAATAGAAGTCAAAATCGGTTGAACGGACTGTAAAAAAGGTTTGTTTAAATGTCTAATCTTATTTCAAATGGAGTATACATGTCGTGGCCAGATCTTAGAATTGATCATTTCATGAAATGAACATCGACCGCTGGTCACATCATGGTGTGGTTTGACCAGATCATTGAATACTCAACGTTTGACGATATGACCAGCCAAACATCGACTGACATATAATTACTATGACCAGCCAAACGTCGACTGACATTACGTTGACGTTTAAACGATATGGCCAATTTTAGCTGGCCATTTCATGAAATGGTCAATTCTAAGATCTGGCCACGACATACATACAGTGAGTTGAACCTAATCGTTTCATCTCCTCTCCTACTAAGCGTAATTAATCCTAAACCTCGTGTTCTGCACCTCTGCTTCACCACTCACTCTCATGTTTTTGTTTTAATAGAGCTGCTTCTAATTTGTCTCGTGTCAAGACTCCAATATGCACGCGTTTGTCTGTCACGAAGGTGCACATTAGCATCACAAAGTCGCGAGACGAAATTAACTAGGTACACGCATCGAGCCTTTGGCGTACCTTTGCGAATAAAAGTGTTGGAGCCGTATGGTGTGCAAATGAATAATTTAATTAGAAATGGGTAATCTTGCCTTGTTTATCCATTTAATAAGCTGAGCTGAGGGCTGAGTGGTAAGCGACTATTGTGCTGTAATCTGTGTAACAATCGGAACAAATAGCGTGGAAATTGTACCGAAATTATTGTAACAATTTCGAGCGTTTAAGCCGATTAGTAGCGAGACCGATCGCATTAGCCAAATTAATATCTGACACCAAGCACAATTAATATAAACTCGTCAAAAGGAGATTGTCATTTTATCCAAATATGATAATTCCACAGTTTACGCTGCCTAAAACCAATTTTCTCGACATGAAAATCCAATTAAAGCGTTTTTAACCACATTTACAAAATGCGCGATAGACGTTGTGACATAACGAAGTCATCTTTACTCTGTTTAGAAGTCAATTTATTATTTAAAAGCCTACGAAGGGTACCTATGTACTTAGAAGGGTGTCACTTAGTTATCTCAGACGGATTACATTAAAGAGATGAAAGCTGTTTTTACAGGCGTGAATTTTAAATTGCGTTTACGTAATGCGGTGTACCTTGACAACGCCGCCATTTTGGTTTTGTAAACAATGTTGTTTGGAAAATTTGAACAAGGCGCTGCGGTGAAATTAATTAAAGAAAATAATTTATTGTTACTTGATGGCTTAAATTAAACTACTCCTGCACAGTTTTTCATGAAGAATTATTTCGACTGGGGCGTACTTGTTAAGTATATGAATATTGCTGTTAATTAAAGCGTTTTGCACTTGTCATTACTTTAACAAAGGGTAACCAAGCCAAGGAGCTTATAGGAATTTTATTTTTACTTTTTTACATGTTAAAAATACATTCATTTTTAATTGCTCAGTAAAGAAGTTTAGTATTCAATGTAGTATGTGACTGACTACATACATACTACGTTAAATACTGAATATTTATTGAAGTATGTATGTAGTCAGTTAAGAGATTTATTTGACTGTTAAATGACAATGTTTTAATACAGTGAGAACTTAGATCGCAAGGTTATATGGTAAACAAAGCAGTTGTGTAGTAAAAGTTAACATTATTATGCTAATTTTATAGTCTTCAAATTCCCAGGAATAAGAACAAGGCTTTTGTACTATTATGTTAGTTAATTGTTTAGTACCTGGGCGACCGAGCTCTGCTCTGGTGAAAATAGAGAATGCTTATTTAATAGTATAGGATAGTACATACTAATTCCATGCTGCCATGATAGTAGGTACTTACTAATTCCTCGCTGCCATGTCATTATTCTAAGGTAGCCATCTTGTTCTAAACTTTGGGATGGGAAATCTGCTCGGGTGAAATTACGGAGAAAACGAATTTTCCCAGATATAAGACCTAGCTGGATCGATTTTTCGCCCCCGAAAACCCCTAATATTGCAACTTTCATCGAAATCGTTAAAGCAATTTTCTAGAACGTGATTACAAATACATATATATTTATATAAATATTGCTCATTTAATAGTATAGGCAAGGCAATGGTACATACTGGCAAATAATAATAGGTGAACGTTACGCCCATACCGATTTTTCCGGAAACTTGAAGCTGAAATTTGTTAACTAAAAAGAATATTTAGTTTCTTTATCACTTTATAGACGCAATCTATAATACATTTTACTCAATATACATACAAACAAATATTTAAAATTGATGTTTCTGTTTATAATGTCTAAAGAACAGCTGTTTACTAAATGCATACGAAAGTTGAGGTACTTATAACAAAAAAAAAGGAAAGTTTTTGTCTGTCTTTCTGTTTGTTTCGGCTAATCTCCGAAAAAGCTAGACCGATTTTGACGGCACTTTCACTGACATATTTCTGATGTTATAGGGAGTAACTGAGGCTGCTTTTATTTTAGTGAAAGAATTAGGGCGAAGCCGCGGGTAGCAGCTAGTTTATTATAAGTTAAGACGAAAACAAGCTAACAATTTATTCTTTTTATGTATTGGCTTGTAAATTTTATTTTTCATAGGTTGACGATCTTTGGCTCTTTCTAAGAGCTTCGTTTATACTCATCCCTAGTTCGAACTCGCCCGCTTTTTTATATGCCTATCATCAGCTACAAGGGTACAGTTTGTTGGAAAAGTGCTACGATGTAGAAAATATAAGTAGTAATATTTTTAAATAAGTAGTTATTATTAATTAAATATTGCATTCCTAGAAATTGTACAATAATTTAATTGAGTAATTATAAATACAGACTGTGATTTTTTTGCAGAGAGCTTTAATTATTGCACAAACTGTGTTTTTTAGAGAAAAGTATTAATCTTAATAATGTTATTAAAGTTTTAATTATTTATTGTACTTGTAGATAAATGAATGGTTCTTTTAAACGAGCGTTTAATACCTTTCTTCCTCACTTTAGACAGGATTATTAATCATGACCCGCTCAACCACTGTTAATCTAGTAACACAATACTATCAGGTAGACTGTTAAGCAACTAAACTTAACTGGGATTATCCCGATGCTTCTAATTCGCCTGTTCCAAATCTGGCCGAAAGCCAAGGTCAATAAACCCTTTTGTTTATCCGTGCATACCTTAAACTTACACAGCCTCTGCCGCACCATATGAGAACAGCTTCCAACCGATTTTGAAACGTACCCTCCAACAATTAAAGGACATTTTGCGGTGTTTGAATGGATATGTAAATAAAGAGGGATGTATCCTAAACAAATATACAGGGTGTCACGCGGTAGCTATCTGCGACTGCGATTGTGAGCTAACCAATTTGAATTGATCCCTGTAACCCCTTCGTTCCTTTACATAAAACCCTGCATTTCGTGTTCTCCTAGTCCTAATTAAACTGGTTACAAACAAAGGTTAGGATTTTTTAAACAGAACGTTTGGATTAAATGACGGTGTACCTGAATATCTATGTTTGTTATTAATCTGTGTGTGAGCAGCCTGATAGCTGAAATTAGCTGTTGCTTTTCATTCTCATCGAGCTTCGAATTATTTTTAATCTGTGCACCCCCTTTTTCAAACGAGGAATATTCAAAGCGATATTTGTGGTATCAAGCAAATATCGCTTTACATTACATGGAAACTTGAGGGTTTTCTAAAATTACGTTCACCAGGTGGCAGCACTGATACAAGTCTGGGCACCTGTCAAATGTGTCAAAACGCATATATTTTCTTTAGTCGTGACTGAGGCCGCATTCCGAGTTACGCCAAAAGTGATTATATCGCGAATCCGACCAAAGTCCAAAGTCACAATTATTACTCAATAACCCTTAAATTTTGTGACTATTAAATTTGGTTGGATTCGCGATATTATCACTTTTAACGTAAGTTTGAATGCGGCTGAATGATGCATGTCATCATATATTTTATAATCATTGTCGAAATGGAAGACCTCTTGTCGAAGTGGCGCCCTACTGGTGGCGTGAATTTTCGTGACAACCCTCCTAATGCTTGCAAACGGAGCAATACCCAACGGGCTATGTACAGAAGGCTATTAGATACGATCTTCAGATAATTGCGTAGTAACATAGCTTCTTGCAATTTAGGTTCCACAGAGTAGACTGCTCTTGGGAGTCAGTTTGTGTAAAGTCCTGTATGTAGTTTCCAATATTCGCCCCAGTTAAGCATCCATTTGAGTATAACTAAGTTTGGAATATTCGATTACGTAAACTAAAGGAGATTGGTGTAAAATAGGAATGTAACATTAAATTGAATTAAATTCCAATTAGTGGAAGTATGTCAAAACGCACTGCGTAAACAATTATCTAAGACTAATGCTTGGTTCCTATAAACAAAAACAAATCGTTTATCTTACCAATAATGGTAGCTTTTTGAAGTGAAAACTTCTTTAGGCGCGTTGGACATTTTTGAGATGGGACTAAACCATTGATTTCGCGACACTGTAACGCAATTTACCGACACCGTGAAGTAAAAGACATCAACGCGTTGATTACCGCAGTGCCGAATTTTTTTCAAGTTTTCACTTCTGTCGGCACTCCCGAAGTGCCACTGTTTTTTTATTGCCAAATTGAGCATATAAATTGATTCGTAATCTAATTTTACCTGCGATAGGGAGGACCATATGGGAGGGTCTACTATGCAAACGCTACGAGGTCTTAGCTTCATTATTGGTAAAGATACAAGAGTCTTAATTTCAACCGATAACGGTCCGTAAATTATAGGAATCGGCCTGTAATCAATAAGTCACACCATACATACAAACATGAATTCAATATTTATAGACCTGTATAGGAATTTTAGGGTGAACAATATTTAACATAACACACAATAAAACTCACGGGAAAAACACCCTTATCTTTAAGATATAGGAGCCAATATAGCCTCCAATTTATCGGTGTAGTTGCAACTGAAGCATAAAGAGGACTATTCACGGGCCGTGAAAGCCTGTCGCATAGACAAGGGAGGCATAGACGCCGTAAAAATGATTTATGCTCGTCTACAGGGCCTATCTAGTGATGTCGAACTTTTAAAAACGGGTTGTTCGGTCCTAAAGATAATAGTGGTGTTAGATTTTAGATGCCTTTGTAAAATTTTATGCTTATATCTGGGGAATGAAAAGAGATTTCAAGTTTACGAAATTTTTATGATCTTCTTTTCATATAAAAAAGTTTTATGACTATCGCAGTCTTGAGTCGAAACTAGTCATCTGCATGGTGAATAAGAAAATGGCAACCTTTCAAAGAATTTTCACATTGTTCAGTCAAGGAACTAAATCGTTAAGTAAGTGGACACATTATGTAAATTTGCCGTGTTATAGGCAATTGACATGAGTTGCCTTGAGTAACCTAGAAGTTTTTTAATAGACTCAGGTTGGCCGAAGCCTTGCGGATGGTGAGCAATGGGTAGCTCGCCGTCCGATAAGAACTAGGGCCCGGGTCGACGTGACGGCGCGTTGTGTTCCACGCTCGCTTCAAAGAGATGTCAGCACAACTGAAGGAGTCAGATAGGGCCGATGCCTGCCGGGGTTGGCGAGTTTATTCGAAAGGGTTAACGTGGCTCCTGGCAACATATAGGCAACTGAAGGAACACGGGCGGGTTTTAGTCAGTAAGAGTCTGACACGCCAAGAAGAGAAACGGAGAAGTTATTTGATAATTTGCCACCAAAAAAAAAGGTTAGCCGAAGCAAGGAAAATCTGTTCAGGTGGAGATTCATAGACGACTCCGCCTTGGAGTGTGAATGGTGCTGTTCCACAAACGATGGGACATTTAATGTCGTGTCCTGCGTGACCTGTCAGCTGCACGTTACAGGAACTGATGGACGCTAGTGATGGCGCCAAACACGTGGCCGAATTCTGGGCCGAGTCGATTTAGATTGCAATCGACACTCTAAGAAGAAAATATCAAATTTATACACTAATCATAGAATAAAAATGGTGAGTTGAATATACGTACAATTTTAATTGGTACCTAGTCAATCAGCTTAAGGCGAAAGCGTCACGGTAGCCCGCGAAATTCAAATTTTCTTACGTTTTTTGCCATTTGCAGATCAGTATCAGGTTGTATGTTGATCTAAATATGATTCGCGGCCGTATCAAATGGATATAAGTTCATGTCTATTTAATGATTATTTCATGAAATCATGACATTTGAGGATTATGCTAACTTAAGGAGTTGTATTGAAAGAAAGAAAGAGGTTTATTTGTCACAGAAACACGTGCATACATAAAAGACAAGAGTAAACAACTAAAAGTACATAATAAATCACGAGCATAAACAGAAATTAATCGGCAGTTGCACTGTCGATTGCACAATCTACTGTGACAAGAAGGCTTCCACTCAGCATGATGCAGTGCTATGGGGGACCCACAGCACAGCGCTGATTTTCAGTGGTCATCCGAAAAAAAGATATACGGAAATCAAGTCAGGTTCAGTGATTTGACTTTTAAATAGGTAGGTAACAAAATAAAATAAATGAAATGATAATACTTCTGTAAAGCCATATTTGTTACGGTTGCGAATCATATTTTAATCAACATACAACGTGACACTGACCTGCAAATTGCAAAAAACTAAAGAAAATTTGGATTTCGCGGGCTACCTTATCGCATCCCCCTTAACAATTAATTTCCCTGACTTTACCAAGTTATATTTAAATAGCAAATACATTCAGTGCAACCATACTGACTGATGCTTGCAAGATAACATTGCTAGAAATGGATTACTTTCAAACAAGAACAAAGTGTCGTCTCCCCTTCCTCATAGTATCAAATTGGTGTGAATTGACCTTAATAACCCTACAAACGAAAGAATGTACTCATTTTTAGAGTTCCGTACACGAAGGGCGCCAAACGGAACCCTGTTACTAAGCCTCCGCTGTCCGTCAGTCCGTCCGTCTGTCTGTCAGCGGGCTGTATCTCATGAACCGTAATACAGTTTAAATTTTCACAGATTGTGTATTTCTATTGCCGCTAAAAAACAAATAATAAAAAATTAAATTAAAGCGTTAAAGGGAGACTCCCATACGAGAAACGTGATTTTTCGGCATTTTTTGGGTCGATCTTAATACGGTACGGAACTCTTCGTGGCCGGTTTTTGTGTCGATTGTCAATACAGTTGTTTACAGCCTCCATTCTTATTTTATCATAAGAATGTGGGATAAAATGTAAATCTTATCTCAATAATAAGAAGAAATAACTTTTTATTAATCTTATATCTTATCTATGTAATTTATAAAGTGTGTAAAGAGTGTAAGAATTTCAGAAGTTTCTATAAATTATATGAACATTACAAATGATCATGTATTAAATTAACAACGAAGAGTAATGCCATATACATAAATATAATTTTAATCTTACCGTCTATCATAAATATTTGTTTGTTACACGTGTGACAACGAGTGAAAATTATTATTAAGTAAAAAAAAAATATTAGTACGCACTGTATAAATTATTTTATGAATTTTTTTGAACATGATTGTAGAAATTCCTAAAATTATAACAACGAGCTTGTCTAGAATTGACTAACAATAAAATATAACCACTTATTAGTATCACATAGGTGTAAATGTTTTCTTTTTCCTTAGAAAAAGCCTGTTCGCTATGCTATGCTTTTTGGAAACGACTAGAAAAAAGTTACCTTTGTATGATTATAATTTCCCTGAAATTCCACTTTCTTTGATACCATATTTGAGTAATTTTGAGTGTACCAATATTAGTTCACTCAAAACACAAGGTACCAAATAATAATAAAAACAGAGGCACTCCAGGAGTGCCGACAGAAGTGAAAACTTGAAAAAAAATCGGAATCAACGTGTTGATGTCTTTTACTCCACGGTCAACCCGTTGATGTCTCTTACTCCACGGTGTCGGTAAATTGCATTACGTTACAGCGTCACGAAATCAATGGTTTAGTCCCATCTCAAAAATGCCCAACGCGCCTGAAGAAGTTTTCACTTCAAAAAAATTGATATATTGTAATAATTTTTTAATTACTCCTAGAGGTATTTTTTGTTGGTTACATTGAATGGCCCTTTGTAAATCGACTAAAATGTCACGGTGTATATATTTTTTTTTTAAATGAATGTTTGGTAGTCATTAGACATGAAGTGGGCTGCTTTTGTAAGACGACAAAAATGTCACGGTGTATTAATAACAGTAAGTTGTTATAATTAAAACAATGTTCAAAAATTCTAAAATCATTTATACAGTGCGTACTTACATATTTTTCGCTTTTGCTATTGGGAAAAAGCTGGAAAAAAGCTACCCATACCCATTTTAATTTCCCGGAAATTCCACTCACTTTAATGCCATATTTGGCCATTCGAGCCATTTTGAGTCACCCAGTACTGGTACAAGCCTGAAGAGATAACAGGAACAACTAATAGGTCCCTAAACTACTCGATATACGTATATCTACCGACAGATTTGTTAAAGTAATCACAAGGGAATGTCGATCACAGATACGCGTGCCCGACTGCGGACACACGAACAAGAGGTTTAGCCAATAAGTGGGCTGGCTTAGAGCAAATAAAACAGTAGTAACTATAGACTGCACCCTAAGTTAAGTTACAAGCAAAAACAATTTACAATTTTCCCTTCTTTCTTTTTTCTAATTGTGTAACACACTTTCAATCAAAATCCGCCAGCATTGAAGGATATTACTAACCCATTGCGTTACCGATTTCAACATGCGTGCTAATATAATATAACGACACGGAATCAATAATAGCTATTGGTCGGACATCCGCGTCATATCGGACCTCATTTAAATCACGTAAACCGATGGGCCTAAGCCTAATTCCATTCAACCACTCAATATTATTTTTTTAACCAACCTGGCGGCTAGTTTTTTATATTAACGTGTTCCTTTTTTGTTTTTTTTTTTTCATTTTCATATACAGTGTTGTTTTACTGCAATTTCACCTTTCATTCCTTATCCTTACAACGCCCCGGGTTCAATTCCCGGGTGACGTTCGACATGTGGCAAAATCAATGATTTTTGCTACAGTTTCTGCGTTATAGGTTTGGAAAATTCGTCTGCTCAACAACGTAAATAACGCGATGAACGTGTGTGAACTGGCACAATGAAACCCAATGCGATCTATTGTCATTTTATGTGTGTTACGCAATTATCCCGCTGTTCCAAAAGTATCTGATAAAAGTGTAAACAAACCCTGTTCAGATTAAATTTTTAAGCATTCTAATGGTTTGTATAACAGTAGTATATAGTATAGTATAACATTAATTAATCTGTATTTAAAGAAAAAGAAAGAAAGAAAGAAAATACATTTATTTAGCACAGACAAAAAGGCACACAACACAACATAATTATAACACAAGTAAAAGATAGAAATAAAAAAGGAAACAAAAAACAGTGAAAAAAAAAAACAAAAAAAAATGAAAAAAAAATGAAAATGTGTGAACTTTATATCAAACCACTCCTCCAAAAATTTTTTTTTTTAATAACGTGATTAAATTGTAGTTGAAAAATCATCTTTTCAGATCCAGTAGTCAAGTTTTAATATCTCCTCTCTAAACAATGTTTGCCTCCCTTTGTCTTAATTACTGAGATTATCTCTTTGAGTAAATAGCCATTTCTATCTTCTGTCAGGTTCCATTCTGCACTTAACCTGAAAAGTGCAACCCAACGTATAGTTATAACCAACTGGCTTGCTAACTTATCAGGTCGTATGTCCTCAGTAGGCGGTCGAACAGTACCGATGTGATTAATGACTGTGACCCCACGGCATCGCCAGATATCGGTATCTACGTGAGCCTCGATCACTCTTGATTGCCCCGTATTGTTTGAGCTTATACTTACTAACCTAGCTACTGTATCTATGAGTATGTTGGGTGAAATGTATGATTAGGTCGGACAATGTGTGTGAAAGGATGTCTCTTTGTCATAGGTCATAGCGGAAACAAGCAAGACAATGGATTTAAAAGTAAGGCTATGATAACATAGTGAAGAGGTAGATATTGACAAAATAAAATACCTGCCTTCACAAAACAGCACTTTTGTAGGGAAAGCAAAGCGATAAAAACCGCCCAAGTGCGTGTCGGATCACGCACAAGGAAAGATTCCGTATTTGACATTAATTTCACTTGATACGGTCCACGTGTTCTTGAGGAAAAAGGGTTTTAACAGACAGACAGACGGATGGATAATGACGTGATTCTATTAGGATGAACGTGAACCTTAAAAAAGGTAAAATGTGTAATGATAACTCGCTTTTTTGGTGGAAGTTAAAAGTTCTTCGTCATATCGATAATTCCATTTATATATAAGCTTCGACCGCAGGAGAACCAAGGTAACCGACATAGCCCGAAGAATTGCCAAACTTAAGTGGCAATGGGCAGGGCACATTGCTCGCAGAACGAATGGCCGATGGGGTCGAAAGGTTCTGGAGTGGCGACCACGTACCGGAAGACGTAGCGTTGGAAGGCCTCCCACAAGATGGACCGATGACCTTGTGAAGGCCGCAGGAATCCGCTGGATGCGGAAAGCACAGAATCGGTCGAAATGGCGGTGCTTGGGGGAGGCCTATGTCCAGCAGTGGACGTCTTTCGGCTGAAATGATGATGATGATGATAAGCTTCGACCAGAATTCAGTGACTTTAACAGCGTTAGGTCTTCCATAGTGCAGGGGGCCTACCACCAGCTCAAAAGCAGTATTATTTTAATATAACTTCAGTGGGAGAAAGAGATGGAGCTATATGTCCTGTAAAACTAAAACTGCTTTTGAGCTGGTGGTGGGCCCCCTGGTCTTATTGCACAGAGAACACGACAAGAGGTGAAGCATCATTTGTGACGTACTCCAGTCGCACTGTGGCTTATCGGAATACCCCACGTGACTAAATTGTACTTATTTAAATGTTAAGGGTAGGTAAATTTGTTTACTCTAGAGTTTACAACAAAAAACAAAAAGCAAAAATTACCGACCTGAGCAAAACAATTTGGGAGACTACAAAAGATTTAAATACAAAGGACGAGGTGTCTCGTACATATAAATTAAATGAGCCAGATACAAACACACTATAAGCTCCAACCACGGGTATAATTACCCGAAAGCAGGTAACGTAGTCAAATGCAAAGCCAATTAGGTACGAATTAGATGTAGCAACATTACCACAAGTTCTTTGTGAACTCTTCTTTGTGTCGTAACAGTGGCAACACTGGTATAAGGTAATGTGATAACGTATTCCCGTATGAAATTGCACTAAGATGAGATTTTATACCGAAATTGTGTTGCATGTTAGATGTGATTTGTTTTGGAATGTTGTTTGATATAAAATGGCGAAATAAACAAGGTACTTACTTAATTTACATGAAAGAATATTAGAAAGATAGTTTAAAGGCTACCTACTAATTTAGAAATGATTACTATAGTTTAACAATAAGAATGAGTCCTCCTTTTTACCCGACTACGGCAAAGCAAAAAGGAGGGTTATGATTTTGACCGGTATGTATGTATGTAATGTATGTTTGTATGTATGTATGTTCATCTGTTACCTCATAACTTCTAATATGCCGATCATAATTTGACAAATGAGGTATCATTGGAAGCGTTTTGATTGTCCGCTGGTTATAGGCTATGTGACGTCACATTAAATGCAATATGGCGCCCTCTAGAGGACATAAAGTAACGAAATAAAAAATAAAAATAATTGAATTGTGCCATGTTGGGTATCAAATGAAAGACCTTGACGAGCACATTACAAATATGTATTTATATCATATTTTACAAGTAAATTAATATGTTTATATTGTTAAAAACAAGCAAAAGTGAGACTGTGCTACGTACGGCGCAGCTGTAAAATTAATATCTATTTTACCATAAATGCCGTGATGGTCCAGTCCTCGACTCTCATGCACGAGGTTGTGGATTCAAATCCGGACAGGTACCAATGTGACTTTATCAATTCAAATGTACTTTCTGAGTTTATCTTGGACATTACTAACATCGGTGAAGGAAAAACATCGTGACGAAACCTGTGGACTTAGTTAATATATATAATAAGTCTGAAATCGCCAACACGTCTTGAGCGCGCGTGGTGATCAATGCTCGTGCCTTCTCAGTATGAGAAGAGGCCTTTTCCCAGCAGAGGGACAATAATAGGCTGGTATTATTATACCATATAACCCAAAAAAAAAAATACGCTGCTCTGCAAATACTTTATCACGAAACTATAACCCCAAAATAATTTAAATAAAAAGTAAGTTCAAAAACTAAAATGATCAAGGTAAAGCCGTGGTCGCATGCTTGTACACCTACAAAATTATAATGGCATGCGACACGGCTTTACCTTGATCATTTTAGTACATATGTCTTGACTTCTGTCTGAAATATTTTCTTGTTTGATACCTTTTAGTCGGGTTTTAGTTTTTGAACTTACTTTTTTCATATTTATTTTATTAAAAATAAACTAACCATTTTTAATATATTTTTTTCCTAAGTAATCAAACTTTTCAAATAAGTGTCAATAACTCTATTTGACCTTTAAACCTAACAATAAATAAATATTCCCCATTTTAAAATAAATGTTTAAAGATGAAAAAGATGAAAATTAAAAATGCCAACAAAACGCTTTCACTAAATCACACTCAAAATATTTTTTTTTTCTATTTTTGCAACACTCGAGTTGGCATGTCAACGTTGGCAGAATAGGATTTTCCGTTGCGTTGGGGCGTGCTAATGATTTTTTAACGTCATAAAAATGGCGTCGCTTTTGTTAGCATTGTTGAATGAAGATGAGCACGACGAAAAGTAATGTGGAAAAAACGTAGTGTGAAAAATGTTTTAAGGCTTTTCGTAGCCGTGACGTATTGTTTGGCGTCCAAGTTAGACGTAGAATTGTGTAGTAATTTCATTAAATGGTTTGTTTTTTTTTTGCGAGCAGAATATGTTCTGAAGTGAAATACGTATTCTCGTTAGGAGCCTTTAGAGTTTACCTGCCTTTGAGCCAGTTACAGAAACGAATTTAACTTTTAAAGCTGTCATTAAATACTAATATGCCATTAACTTGTTGCAGAAAGCAACATTAGACTCGATTTTAATGGTTCTTTGATAAAATTAATGAAATCAGTAGTGCTAGTGATCCATTACGTAATAGCGCATTAATGTTTGTCTTTGTGCAATTGAGTAAAAATCTTTTAAAAACTGTCAAAAAAAGGTTAACTTTAAAACAAATGACTGCCTGAAAACCGTGAATGACATAACAAATTGTGTCTAAATTACGTCGTCATGTTGTTATCGCTTTCTCTTTCACTCTGCTCAATGCTCGAGGGATAGAAGTACCTAAAAGCGATACTTCCACTAATGTAGTTACCACAAAACATTGAAGCGAAGTTCGTCAGGTCAGAATAGGGCGTGGTGCCCCCTATTAGGGCAGCCGCACCTAAATCCGTACTTATTTTAATCACTTGTACCCCGCTGGCTTTTATCATGCGTGTTGTTGATGGTCTATTCTAACCACAACCAATAAACAACCCTAATCTTACAACACAAGGTTGATATTACACTGGGAGAACTACCCTAGCTACAGTTGGAGGAGGAAAATAAGGATATAATGTGGATAGCAAGTAAAGCTGCATCATAAGGTGAATTGTTCTTGTACATTTTCGCAAAGAAATTGGCCAACCGCTGTTTTCCGCTTTGCTTTTTATTTTTATTACGAAAATATTTAACGCTGTTGTGGAAAACTTATTAAACTTTTGATTATAATGTACCTAAACAGAAAGCTATGTGTTTGAAGAACAGAGTCAAAAGTTTAAGTAAACCTTTTGTAGCGACATTTACATCGCCACATACGAACTACGCATCAAACACCTGACGTCACACAAATCCTGCATCGCGCAATTATAGTTTACCGCGCGAACGACATATATATTTAAGAATATCCGACATCAATCGTTGGGCAGCTGCCTGCCAGATACGACACCCGTCTGGTCGGAGGATCCTCTCTTTTCTAAAGAGGATGAGTGAACTTTACACTCAGTTCCGCATATCTAAAATTTCGTTTACCTAACTTCATCACCTAGGTTTATTTTATTTACCTTTCTTTAGCAGCTCCTGGGCAGACAGCCTACTACTAACCTTGTTGACCAACTAATCTTTTTTACCGTAGTTCGAACTATATCATAGCACACTTAGTTCCTACTGACTGCCTCGTTGGTCTAGTGATCGCAAGTGTCATTGCTGAACATGAGGACCTAGATTCATTACATGCGACAAAATGTGGGTGCGTACTAAAGGATTACTTTACCGCGCCCCCCGCTGTCTTTCTGCCGCCCCGATGACGCCCCGGTGCAAACCTCATACCGCTAAAAAAACCTATAAATCGTATACTGCGCAAGTCAAACACGTGATTTATCAAGTCTCATCGATCTTTAGTGAGATCTAAATCTCAATCATCTAATACTTCAGGGATAACAGGCTTGATGTTATGTTACCTAGTTCCTAAATGAGACAAACATAATGGCCAATTATATTTGCCAGTCTTCATCTTCAATTTCAAGGGCACCCAATTTTGATCCCACAAATCTCATCACAAACTTTGTCAAACCCAAGTTAACCCAACGGAAATATTCGTCATACTGACACCCTTACAAGGAGAAAATAGACAAACGGGAAGTGAATATTATAGGGGGCAATATATTGCAAGGGGTCCCTTTACTGTTCAACTAAATGACTTATTGCAAAAGTTAGGAGCCGATATGACTCAGGCAGCATCAACATCATTGTAGAACAGAGAAGATGGAGAAGTTCCATTGAAATGAATTGAAATTGTTTATTCTGTTATTAGATATCGGAATCAATTAAACCATTTTTTTTTAAATGCTAGATAGAGTCGACATTTCCTGTTTAATTGTACTGATGCTCATTAAAATTGAACTGTCGTATTTGTGGTGCAAACCTCAAGTGACCCAATAATGAGTAATGGAGTTTCTGGTCTATTTTTCTTCACATATTCACCATTTTGCCTGTAATTTTCTTGTGGTAAAATTTTTGGTGTTCAATCAAAAATTTTGCATTTTTGTTTGGCTCGTCATCATTATCATTCTCTTGCTTTTATTCCAATACTTACATCGCTGCAAAGTAATTTCGTGGTTACAGCATTTCGTTATTTTAGTTCTCAAGAAGATAGTCTTGCTGTATCTTCCTAATTGCCTAGAAGTATGTATAAGTCTACAATCACACACACTTCTTCGGCTTCCCGCTGCAGTTTTAGAAAAATATTGGTCTTTGGTCTTTGTTTTCGTACGTTATGTGAAGTGGTCTTTCTGTTCCACTGTACTGTGACATGATCATCTGGTTAATGCAGTGATTTGCGTAATACATGGTGTGTGTTTAGGCGTTAATATCATTTCAGATAATTGGGTGTCATTATCCACGTTATCCGCCCAGTTTTTGCTAAATCAATCATGATATCTTGTGCTTAACATGTGTTGCTTAAGGGCTTTACTTACGACATGATTAACTATGTCTGAAGTAGATTGAATGGCTGGCTTGAAAAGGTAGCACTGAGACCTTTCAAGTCTAATTTCGTACTTAAAACATGTCGAACATCAATCTATCTGCCCAGCTTTTTCCCAACTATGTTAGGGTCGTATTCCAGTCTAACCGAATGTAGCTGAATATCAGTATTTTACATAGAGCGACTGCCTGACCTCTACAACCCAGTAACTGGGTAACACGACACCCCTTAGTAAGACTGGTTGTAGGCTTTCGGGCTTCTGACTTCCCGTAACGACTGTCAAAGATCTACGAATGACAGCCGAGACCAAAAGTGCTTAAAAACATGTCGAACATAACAGGTTCAATTAAAACCATTTCACCCATCACACAAACTAATTCACCGAATCATCAGACAGATCACAAAACAATC
This sequence comes from Agrochola lychnidis, assembly GCA_963680765.1. Taxonomy (NCBI): domain Eukaryota; kingdom Metazoa; phylum Arthropoda; class Insecta; order Lepidoptera; family Noctuidae; genus Agrochola; species Agrochola lychnidis. The sequence continues at coordinate 20,650,464 of OY796853.1, forward strand.
GCTGATCAAATCCTTCTCCCGGCTAGTTTATAAGCCGGTGGTTAGCGCGGATTATCGCGCGTTCCAAAACGCACCCTTTCGGGCGTCGACCCTCGTTACTACCTACGAGCCGTTAGACATGTGATGAATCTTTCCTCCGAAAGATATCGTCGGCATTCGTCGGTACTGGCGGAATGACGAGAGGTTTTCCTTTGTAATTGTGTGTAGGTTTTCTTCGTACGACGTAATTTGGGATTACAATAAGAATAATGGAATAGGTTTGTGTTGTTTGTCTGATGAAATGCTTTTGTTTGGGCATCGAGTTCCTGGACAATTTGGGAATATCGGAAAAGTTACACATTTCCAAGAAACTATACTTTGTGCCAGAAGGCTTGTGAATCTGAGATAGTTTAGCGCGTCCACGTGTTTATAAAATAATCTTACATTAGCGAAAGAATAGCCAAATCCCTAGTGTAATCCAAATTTTCGTCACCAAAGCAAATCAGACAGAAGACTGTCTTTTTACAAGCCTCTAAAAACTCACGATGTTCATAGCTCGTAGAAACTGCATTAACTAAACAAATGGGCACCACGGGAGGCAAGAATTTTTTACGAGCAACTCTGAGCTGTCACAAAAATTCGCCCCCGCTGTTCCTCACTAATTCGCGTATCTCGGTCAAGTCCACACGGAGGAATTCACCATATTTAAATATCTAACACACCGATATATTATCGATTTTATAGCCATTTTCCGTTACTTGATGTTCGATAATGCATTTAATAGGCATGAAATAGACGACCAAAAACATAAATTCGATCAGAATGCTATCAGAACTGCATTTTCGAGTCAAAATAAACATTGTGACAATATTTTATTTACCACATATCAAATATTTGATTGCCTAAATTAAAACATAAATAAAAAACGCCTAAACATTTGTGGCGTTAAGTATAATAACGGAACATAAAACTAAACACTTTAACATTTTAATATCAACATTATGAACACGATGTTAACTTCTCCAATATTAAAAATAATAAATTCTTCGGATTGAACATTTCAAGATGGCGGATTGTAACAAAGTTATAGTGTTATAAACTTCTATGATCAACAAAATGAATAATAAAATCTCAGTATTTTGGCGCGAATGAATACTTTGGCTTCTTTATACATTTCTTGGATTTGGCATTTAATATCTTTCGACAAGACGAATTTAGTGTAATAAATTTTTCTGAGTTCATTCAACTGTCTGCGATTTTCCAATTATCTTAACGTTTTCCCATATTGGGTACTACTTCATTTTTTGCGTGCATTTCGTTACTCACAACACATTCAACACTTATTTACCTTTAATTTAATACCTTCCCTTTCCTTTCGTTTTATTTCCGAATTAATCAAGGTACACTATAAATCACACCGTTTATTATTTTATACATCCATATTTTATTAATTGAAACCAATCGAAAACAATTCACGAAACATGATTTAAGTCAGGACGTCGTTAAATATGTTCAAAATGGTATCCCTTATACGCACTTAAATAAGTTTGATGATATTGCATGTTTACAGTGTCGTAAATCTGCTGACATTCGAGATTTATTGTTATAGGATGCTGGGGCCACAAATTATGTTCGACACAATTCGGCCTTTGTCTGAACGGAACGATTTTTGTGATTGCTTTCCGAGGCTCGCGTTATAAGTAAATCTAAGTGTATTGTTCGTAGAAATTCTCCTTGTAGATGTTTCACTCTCATAGATTGTACCGACGTCTTACAATAATCTCGAGATGATTTGGAGTGTTTTCGTAATATTCAATCTGAGTAGCTGCTTGAGATCGAATGTTTAATACAAACTTCTTCAGTTAGATAATTATTCGATAACGTTGTCGATACGTCTCAATGATCAATTGAAATGAAGGTTGTTTTTATTTCAATCGAAGACTTAATTCAAAGACAATGGCAATATATCAAGCGACCTACAAAAGGAGTTGAATATTAATAGAGTAATTAATATCATGTTACTCGCAGTCGAAAACCTCAAGAATAATTAATAACGATTCACCTGATTCCAAGATAACATGTTTGCTTGATCTGTCATCGCTAAACAACGCAAGTGTATGCTTAAATACTTAATCACTATCATAAATAACAAACGATCTATACTTCAGATCCTGATGGGCGTACGTAGGAAGAAGAATCTAGGAGCTTAAAAGCATTACTAAATAACACTGACTCATCATACATTTAAGATTAAGGATTATTCCCGTATTCCCCAGACAAAGATGAAAATATCCTTATAATATTATAAATGCGAAAGTAAGTTTGTTTGTTACGCCTTCACGCTAAAACGGCTGAACGGATTTGGATGAACACATATATAGATGATGCCCTGGAAAAGAACATAGGGTATTTTTGTTTCCCGCTGGATTTAGACTTATGCGGGTGAAATCGCGGGGCGCAGCTAGTTATAAATAATAATGTCCGATAAAAGAACTAGTGAAACAGTCATTTAGAGGAAAATAAACTAGAAATGGGTTGTAACAGGTTAAACACGATGTCTGTTATCACTGTTACTGTTACACAAAAATAACAGATCCAAATATCTGTTATTAAATAACAGGCTGTTATTTTTGTACGGACGATAAATACGTATTTAAGGGCCTATATTGAAAATAAATAGTAGTTTGGTGGGCGTGGCTTATTGCCCCCGCACGCGGAGAGTGGCGGTTCTATATTCGATGGTTGGCCGCCACATCGTCGCGCTGCCACAAACTCTATATCTGAACCAGTAGCAAAAAGTGGAACTAACGAAATAACTGACCGGAATTTGAAAACGATAGTTACTTAGCATGGGCTTTGGCTAAGCATTATTCTTGTCACTGTCGCACAACTGTCATACTAAAAGTGCATGATAAAGACAGAAACATATCTAAGAAAAAAGCGCGTGCTAAGTAACAATAATTTATCTCGGTCTATGAAATTTTGCGAACTATGGAGTAGACAAATAATACAAAATATTTAATTATCAGCAAAAATATTTATTGTTTACAGAGTGACATTCCCACACACAAAACGTATGGGAAAAGTTTTTTGCGATTTCTGACTTGGTTCTGAGTTGGCCACTTAAGTTTTTTGTTCCATAAAAGAAACAGGTTCGATTGGTATCAAAAAAAGTTTTTGTGAAAACTGCCCATTTTCTTGCTGACTAATATTTTTTTCGAAATCTGTGAATGCAGATCAAAATGTCTTAAAAAGTTAAGGACAGTCTTTTAAGACCGTTTTCCTGTAGCAACAACGGTTATGGTAGTTGCCCTTATTGCCCCATCTCAAAAATCCAACCTGTATACAGGTTGTCTCAAACGTAATGATCCAAAGGCAAATGTGGTAAAGTGGAGGTGGCCACCTATTGTTTAAAAATTTAAAAGTTAGGATATTCTCAACAGTTTAGAAAATTAACCATTTTCAAGAAACTTTTTACTTTCATTTGGATTTTTCGACCTTGTGAACAAAATTTTTGACGTAGCGAGTTCAATGGCTGGAAGATGTCTTGATAGTGTAGATACAAGCCCATGCCCAATGCCTATAGGCAGATTATAGGCTATGATGGCTTTTGATAATGACAACACAAGTTGTGAAGGCTTACGAAGGTCAACAGCGAAAGTACAAAAAAAAGAATTAAAAATTAAACACATGTACCGAAGGAACACGAACACGTTTAAATATGTAAAATTTTAATACTAAACGCTTTTCTGAGAGGTTTTGGTAAAATTAGAGCATAAAGTTTTGCGGGTAGTTCGACCATGTTATGAAACCCATTTTTTTTAAAGGTTTAAGCTATCTTTGTAAAATTTTCCCAGTCTAACTATTAATAATTAAGGTACTTTTAAAGCTATGTGCTATGTGCACTTTTTTAAACCTGGGCTTAGAAAGTTTCGATAAAGTTTAATGAAAAATTAGAAAAGATAAGTAAAAATAAAATCTGAAGCGCTGCAGAGCCACACTAAACGTAAATAGGAACGTAATCTTCCAGCCTACACTATCAAGGCATCTTTAAGCCAGATTTATTTATTTATTTAAGGAAAAACAAACAGTAGCACAATAAAAAATAGTCACAATATCTTAAATATAACATTTTAAACAATTTTCCTATTATGTTTTCGTACTTACGATTTAAACTCGCTACGTCGAAAATGTTGTCCACAGGGCCGAAAAATCCAAATGAAAATGTAAAGTTTCTTGAAAATGGTTAAATTAGTGAAATCTTCTGAACTATTGAGAATATCGAAACTTAAATTTTTTTAAATGATGGGTGGCCACCTCTACTTTACCCCATTTGCCTTTGGACCACTACGTTTGAGACATCCTGTATAATACTTGCTGTATGCCGCGATTTCACCCGCGTAAGTCTCGATCCATTGGGAATATCGGGATAAAAAGTACCTATCTTATGTAGGACATACCCAGGTCATGGTCTACTCATGTGCGAAATTTTATCCAAATCCGCTCAGCCGTTTTTGCATGAAAGCGTAACAAACAAACATGCAAAAAAACTGGCCACGTGCGTGTCAGACCACGCACAATGAAGGGTTCCGTAGTTGGGATGAATTTATCCCAAAAAAAACTTAACTTAGTAGTTGAGAAATATGTTCTCCCATACATTGATAGGTACGTCACGGTCAATTCTCCAATTTCAAATGCAAGTATGTAATCGCAAAAAAAAAATTGTATGTGATAAATCTACAAATTATTATCAATGTTCGGACTTTTTCCTTTCCCATAAGTAATTTATTTCATAACAAAATACATTGTGTTGAAAATATTACAGTGATGATAAATTGGTTTAGACTTTAGGACATAAGATACTTTTTATCCCGATATTCCACGGGATTGGGACTTATGCGGGTGAAATCGTGGAGTGCAGCTAGTCCTAATAATAAAGCTGAAGAGTTTGTTTTCTTGTTTGTTTGAACGCGTTAATCTCTGGAACTACTAGTCTGACTTGAATTTTATTTTGCATTTGATAGCCTGTTACATACATACATACATACATGTTAAAATCATAACCCTCCTTTGATTTTGCTGTAGTCGGGTAAAAACTCTCCTTTTTTACAATTCAAATGCGACTCCATTTCTTTTTTGTGATCTATGATTCGTAGTGACAGTACTTGACATATTGATGTACTGTTGACATATTTCAAAACCTAAAAACGAATTTTATTTAGCCTATTTCTTTAGATAAAAGATTATTAAAAGTTGTAGGTATAAAAATAGATGTTCTTAGAAAATAAAATGCTTACACAATAATACATTAAAAAGCGGGAATAGATTATGTTGGTTGTGCTTTAGTGAAGGTGGAGAATTCGACTCACTATTATCATCATCTTATTGCTATTGAATTCCTGTAAAATGAGTTCATTGATAGCCCTGTGCACTCCAAACGTTGCAGGTACTGTTCAGTTTTGATTTTATATTTCTTTCTATATTTATAAATAATTTAAATGTCACCACGAAATCATAATAGAAAAATAATGTTATATTGTTCGCAGGACTCACAATAATACACACACACAGTCTGAATACCTATTCAACACTAATTGCATTCAATAATTACTTTAACTTGCTGAAATACTAACTTTTTCTGTAAACAAAATTCTTTAAATCACGTATATTTGATCGCACCGATTTGCAAAAAAGTGACATAGATTCTTCGTCGATGAGCCCCATCGGGCGACTGATCTATGAATGAACGAGAGTGATGACAATACTTTTGATAGGCGAAAGAAGAGATGACGATAATGTGTGTCCGCTCGGAATAAAACAACGTATGTGCCAAAACGAAATGCCGTCTTTTGTAAATGAAAAGTATTATTTAAAAAAAAACTGCTTTTCTTAAAACTCGAAAAGCTTACTCTCTATGTTTTAAAGTAAATTCCATTGAATAACTCATAAGCGTTGCGCCATGATACTCAAAAAAAGATAAAAATAGATAGACCTTTGCAAATTTTTTGTATCGAGAAAATTTCATTGTATCGTGTATTCCTTTTTCCGGATACTAGATCATATAGTCAAAAATCATAAACCAAAATTTGAAATCCCTATTCCAAATACTTTGAAAGTTACACGATAAAGAAAAAGCCCATTTTTTTCAATATATCACCTTAAATATCAATTGAATATCTTCTTTATTTTTTATTCGTTTTAAGTTTTTTCATAATGGCAACTGGTCAGTAACAGATAACAGGTAACACGACTTAATTTAGAAGTCACTTTTTCGTAAGTGTTTGTTTTTGTAAGACCACTAACTGTATTTTTAGGAATAATAAATACTAAGTGCTTCTCTTTTTAACTTAGTTTAACCGCTATAGTAAGAGTGAGAAGTAAACATGTTTCGAAATAAATAATAGGTGTTTCTCTTTTCAGTAAGGATACAAAAAAATACAAAAAAAAATACAAAATGGTTTATTGCTTCATAAGTTTACATCTAGAATATTTGTGTTTGGAGCTCCCCTGTAAGCAAGTGATGCCTGTGTTGGGGAGCCCCCTGGAGGATCATTCCTTAATGAGGAAGAGAGAGAAATTGATAACCTTGCAATATTTCTTCTTATGTGTGAGTGTGTATGTAAGTAAAAGCCGTAGTAACAATCTGGGAGTGTGGGGATTGTTATAATGAATAACAGTAACAGTCGCGGTAACAGTTCTTGAGGGTCTGTTATGTTAAGTAACAGATAAGTTATATTGTTAGGAACAATTGTTATTTGTTATTTTTAAATATCTGTTATTTCTACCTGTTACGATAAATACGCCTCACTCCTAAAAGAAACTAATAAAATCGAGCAGGATGTCGACTCTATACTCAATAAAAATTAAGAATAGTAAATCTATAATAACAGACATAAAAAATACACAACTCATGAATATCCCGGGTGTACCAAGCACATAAGTTCGTAGGCGTACCCTGACTAGGGCCAAGTTATTATCGCGCATAAATCCATAATGATTGGCCGTCTTGCGAGCAGATAAGTGCCTATTACAAGTGATCGGTGTAAATGAGGTGCGTCACTCGGAATAAGACCTTGTTCTGGGTCTAATGCGTTGGCAATAATGAGAGTGCTGAACTTGCAAGCAAATTAAAGTTTTAAAATCTCTTAGGAGCTATAATTGTTTCCGTAGTACCTCTTGAAATGGATGGAAAATATAGTGTGTGAAGGGATAGTGGAGTCAATTGATAGTATTTGTGGGTTGATTGCTAGTGGTTGTTTATTATTGTGGTTGTCAGCGATGGGAAATGGGCTAGTGGTCTTGCTAACTGATCTTTATTGCACTAGTACAATCTGCTCGAAAGCGACGTGCATCGTTTGAAGCGGTACCAACACTTAGAGCAACTGCATTATCTATTACCAAATACATACGATACGAGATATCGTGTCTTCATTATTTTCTAAATTAGTATCCTGAAGATTTTCTGATTTTGAATGATCGTGAATGCTGTCTTGAGTTATGGCTTTTACTGAAAGCAGTAGGTGGAACTCTTCTAAAATTTTATTCGGTTAATTATTTTCGATGACTAAACACCGAATATTGTTATCTTTATGCATTCATTTAAAAAAATGAACTTTTTCAAGTGAAAACTTCTTTAGGCACTTTTGAGATGGGAAAAACAATTGAACTCGCAACACCATTACCGACACCTCATTTTTGCTAACGCGATTGTGCTCTTTATTTATATTACATTACGGATCAATGTTCTATGCAAGTATTTTTCTTCCACCAAGACGATTTTGTTCAAGTTTTCACTTCTGTCGGCACTCCCGGAGTGCCACTGTTTTTTTTATCATATGCAAGCTGAAAATGTGATGTGTCCTGTATTTGCAACTACATTCTTGTTTCTTATTTAGGTACGAATCGCGCACTTGATCGCAACGGCCTTCTAGCCGACCAAGTGTGCGATTCGTATCGGTTTCAATAGGTTGTCAGTGCGACCACTGGCCGTGGTCGTGGCCGTCTAACTGCCCTATCCCCTAATCCCTAATTGGAAAAGACCCGCTAATTTCAAGACTGCTCAATGTAGGCAGCGTGGCCGAGTGGTCTAAGGCGCTGGTTTTAGGCACCAGTCCGAAAGGGCGTGGGTTCGAATCCCACCGCTGTCAAAAACTTTTTATTGATTTTTTTTTCAATTTATGTTGTGGATGTGGTGGATATTATTATTTGTCTAATAATTTTTTTTTTTTTATGACGTAATTTAAAACTAATGTAATGTAATATCGAAATATTTTTCTTTAAAAAAAAAATTTTTCTTTTTGTTACAGGTATGGTGTGATTTATAAATCAAACCGACTAAGGATTAATGATAAGTGGTATAGTAAAATAATATTTAATTCTCCGGCAGCCCTAACCAAAGGACAATAAAAAAGAAGAAAAAAAAGTGTGGTCACTGAAGCGAATTTCCCAAATACCATAGATAAGTCCTGCCATTTTGCGACTACATTTCAGGCGAGGGAAAATGTGTTTTAAAGCGTAAGTTTTAAGGTGTGTATTGATAGTATAATTAAGTTTGCAAGGACGGCAAAAACGGGGCCAGAAATCTGTCATTGCATTTGTCAGTGGCATGCCACGGACAGGGTGAATCGATGGGGTTTCGCCCGTTCGTAATGGTTTATTTTTTGCGTTGTTTCAATATTTATCTTGTTTTCGGTAGCCCTCATTATTAGCTCCTTTTATTGTTATGTTACGATCGGCCTATTTCTTCAATGTTTACTATTTTATTGTGATATTCTTTTGTTTAACTACAGTTATACTTGCTACCAGGGACTTAATATATTTTTATGTTCGTCACCTCTGTGACATTGAGGTTATCAGCTTTTTGCTTAAAGACGATAACAAAACCCGTGACTTCGTTAATTAACATTATTTTTCTTCATTACCTAATTTAAATTCTTCAAATTGAACACTGTACTTACTTAGATATTTTCCATCAGGTTTTATGGCGAGAAATCGCATGCGACCTGATGAATATCAATTTTATATTTATCACGTCATCCTACTGATTGCTGGTTTCATGATGAGTCCAGCTATAACTGGACGCGATAATTCTAGCTCTCTGAACCATCATATTGAGAATTTCTAACTTTTAGTACTACATATTTCGATCAGCATTACAGCTGGGCTTCCAGAGTATCGTCATCATGTAGGTGAGCTAAGTACCAGAATTAAAACAACGGTAACGGCTTTCTATGTATAGGAAACAATATTTACTTGGTTTTTACTGTCTTTATTATTACTTTTTTCACTGTCCTGTCGATGCTGTTGATCATTCTTTCGACTTACCCGGTCTACCATTTACTACACCTCAAGCAAAAATTCCTAACCAATTCTCCCCAACTCCTCGTCTAAACACATAATTAATAACAGCACTCAAGTGCCTTACGTCATTAATTCCCACTACATCTTCAAGAGGGTCTATCGTTCAGCAGTGGTCGCGATTTTCAAGGGCCTGAATCATAAGAGCCGTTGTTTCATGCCTGTTGGCCACACAAGTGTTGACTTTGACGGTCTTGTTCATATGAAATTCAAATTACTTGAATATTCGGAGGGTTAGGTTCATACGTCGTCGTATGTGGCTTGGGTCGTAGGTATGTTAATTTTCACACACTTAATAAAATTGGTTAGGTTGCTTATTGAGTGTAGATTGGTAATGAATTGAATATTATAAATATAATTAATTACGTCATGCTCCCCAGCAACCCCGTACCAGGTTTTCCGTTTATAAGTTTATAAAATGGCAGAGATGCTCTACAGCATAATAAAATTGAGGTGTCTGTACTCTTAACCTTCCAAACTACTTTATTTTTGAAGTATGTAGGTACAAATTGCATACATATTGGTTCGACCGTATTATAAACTTATAAATGGAAAAACTGGTGATAGGGTTGTTGGGAAGCATGACTTATATAATTGGGAGTATTTGGCGTTCTTTCAGAACGTTAGTATTTATGCACCGCAATGTATGATTACATTGATTACATAAGAACCAGCTTATAATACAAACGAAGGCTCTGAGTCCAAAGAACTGAAAACAGCAGCAAGGGCTTATATCAAATACACACATCATAGCAAAGCGCTGCACTGCGCTGTATGTGCTGCATAGCTACACTAAACAGCAAAGAATGTCCCTGATAGTGATGATACTTTAGAAGTCAGAAATCAAATCAACAAATAATTCAACAGTTGGATAAATTTGTAGGCAATACAGCATGTGACAAAACGAAAGAATCCAAGACCATAAATTGGAAAGCCGCAGCATGAGAAAAAATACAAACTTAAAAATACAATTCCTACGTCAATCCACGGATTAACGACAGCAGAAATCCATCTGTCTGTCACGCCGACGCGGATCGCTCTCACGGCGAGAATGTCACCCATTGATTTGCGCCGATAATTTGTATGCGAACAGCACCGTGGCGCTTCATCAGTCAGATGCAGCCGAATACCAGGGATTCATAGTGCGTACTGTGCTAAGCTGAGGAAATACAACTCATTATGCGCGGACATACGGACGGGACTGGAGACGAACTGAGAAAAGATAGGTACGGTTTTTGAATGACTCCCAGATTATCCCAAGGGATTATCTATTCGATGATCAAGGTGCGTCTACTACTTCTTTTTAAAGACGATCTTTGTTTATAGTATTAGGATTGTAATGGTGTACGTAGTAGACACCCGATAGAAGAAAGATCTGGATAAAAAAATACTGGTTCAAAAGAGAGGAGGGATACAGTCGATACGGAGTAATAAGAAGCCATGAATTGGAAGTCAGAATTAGAGAAATCCACAACATTTTAGACAAAGGAATATCCCGAAAAGAAAGCAGTTATGTTGTGCTTTTATCGCTGTTTATTTATTTATTTAACAGTTTATGTACACACATATAAACAGACAAGAAGAAAGGAACAGAAAAATACGTTCAAAGGTGATGCTTATTTCTATAGAAATCTCTTCCAGCATACCTGCGATAGGAAAGTAATTAAAGAGATGTACACAACGTGTGTAAGAGTAAAAGAGAAAACAGAATACATAAAATAAAACTTAACTATTACTAAAACTCAACTATACACTAATTTAAATATAAACATACAACATAAGAATATACTTAAATACATACTTCTAAAATACATATCACTAAAATACTTAGATAAAATTACTCACACACACTTACACTTTCTCAGACCAGCTGAGATAAAACATAAGAACCCCAATATTTGCAGTTGTTGCCACAATATCAATTCACTCGTAGATCTTTGTTCAAATCCATTAGACATTCCACTTGCAAACAACATGCTTGTTGATACCCAAAACAGTGTGCAGCCCGCTAAGCCAAGGAAATACAAGCCATTACGAGGCCTCTATATATAGAGACGACGTTCGTCCGTCGGTCACGTTCATACCCCATTAATACTTGTAACTAAGAACGGGCAAACACTGAACTTGCGTCTTGTTCAACATTGTGAAACGTTAAAATTTATATATGTGTGCTTGCGAACAAATTACGTTGAAATTTGCAAACAGTTTGTAGTTTCGATTTCAATATTGCATTAGGTTTTGAATACATGGTCGATTCAACCACTATCGTAGTGTGTATTAGTGCTTCACATGTATGTATGTCTACATGTGTGAAAGTTCCAAGATCATGTCATTTCGTTTGTATTTCATTACCGTTATGGTTTTCTATGATAGAAATGACAACTTTTCTAGCATGATGCACATGTGCAGCAAGCGTCTGCTACACCCAACTTACGAAGGACTCCCTTATCTGATATAAATTATTACTCACTCCAATTTCATGTAAGTGATTTATTTAACCCTAGAAATAAGTAAGCGTTAAAACCATATCATCGCTTATTAACCCCAAACTAACCATAAGGATCACCATTAAACGCTTCAAATAACTTAACTATACCTTATTAGGGTTCGTTATCTCGTCACTCAAAGGACTGTCGTCATTTATAATAATAAAACGAAGCTGTCGACTGTAAAACAGAATCGTGTGAACAGCAATCAGTGCTTCATATAAACATGGGATCCTTGCCACATGTGTTGATAAACTGTCAGTTATACGCTGTCGATGACTTAAAAATAGATGGCTTATGCTCCGAATTCGCGGGCTCTGGTTGTACTAAAATTTTGACATGATTGGTAAATGGCTAATGACTTATCTAAGTCTGTCGCCATAACAACAATTTTAACAGCATTGTAGTGTCTCGGGAGTTAGAAGTAAGATAACCAGTTCCTCTGTGGTTGAGGTTTCCGGGTGAAGCTCGCTTGCATCTTCGGCCTGATCATCAGGTGAGATACATGCCAAGAGTTTTCCAGTACATAGAGGTTTTAAAAAAAGGCTTTCAGATATTGGCCGAAGAGAGATTGAAAGATTTTGACACAGTTTTAGCCTGAAATTTGGCAGGGCCAAATAATTATAAAGTATTGATGGAAAAAAAATTGATCCAAGACATTTATTTTGATCAAATCTTGGATTGGTATTTATAAATACAGGTTATTAAAATTCTCACCTAACTACTAAACGTAAACACTAGTTTAGCGATGAAATGTGATGTACTTCTTTAATTTCCTCAACTGAAGCTTCTTGTCAAAAGTGCCTTTTTGTGCCTCTAATAACAGCTAACAGTTAAAAGGCCTGTTAACGGTTAAAGGTTTAATTTCCTGAAGTCCAAGTGAACAAGGAAAATTCTCCAACAAATCTTAAGGTTTATTACTTGTATGTTCTCTATTTGTAGCTATGTCGTGTAGAGGCTCAGTTAATATTAACACGTAACCAGAGACAATTCAAGGGGAGGACATGCTGTCACACTATTGGCACTGTGTGATGGATTGACACGACACTATGCCAAGAATTTGAATTGTTGAACTTGAGTTTGTTTGTCAATAACAACTGTAGAGCCCTTTTTGTTTTACATATTTGTAATAGTTTACATATTTGAACTGGCAATGAGGATAGCCTAAATAGTAAATTAAAAGAAATAGTATGAACAAAACATGTTTACTTATAGTCATTTAGTTTTGAACAGCTGGGTTCGTATATATTTGCTTGGTCTACTCTTAAATATACTTGAAATACTTCGTATTTATTCAATTCAGCCCATAGATACAAAAAAATTGAGATAAGTAGTTCGCCAAACCAAATCAACCAAAAATTGTGAGTTCAAATTGAGCAACGCGCACAAAACCATCCATCTTTCTCAAATCCTCAATTAAACTGCGCATTCTTGAGTGAATAAACAACGGTTTTTCGAAGTCCTTAATTTTGCAAACGAGTTCCCACTGAATTAATGTTTCGGGCAATTAAAATTTTAGCTCCGTCGACCTTCAGGTGAGTGTATAAAAAAGCAACAATTATAGAAGGCCGTACGTTCGCGGCCCACAGCCTGTATCTCGACGATGCATACCGTTTTAACAACGAATTTTGTGTTTTTAGCGTTGATCACTTTGTAATTACTCTTTTTGTCCGTCCGTGTCGTCTTTGTGTGGTTAGATACGGCTTTTGTAATTGCTGTTTTATAAATGCTGATGATATTTTTGCCGTGTCGGCCATGACAGATTGAATTTTAACAGGCATTCACTTACGTAAGATGTTTGTTTCTTATTTGTTTATTTCTTGTGTGTTACACGTATGAAATTCAATATAGTTTTTGAGAAAGGAAAAGAAAAAAATGCATTAGCTTGACGTCAAGTCAAATTAAGGGAAAGGTGTAATTTAATGAGTTTACTCGATGACGCACGTAGCACCTGCTTCTACATAATGCATTGTTACCTTAAAATTCAATGGGACGTTGTCAGTTAGGAAGTTAGGACTTTAACCACAAAACATATGCTATGTATAAAAAGGGTGATGTGTCCAGGATCCCAATTGCGTAAAACTCTTTCGATTACAATAAATTTTGAAGCAAATTACTAATCCATTGGTGCATATGTTTGAAAAATTTATCTGCTCGACGACGTAAATGCCGCAATGAATGTTGTAAAATTTTCAAAATGATAGCAATTGCCATTGTATGTCTGTTACTCAATTACTCCGCTGTTCCTAATTCTGCTATTAGTCTTAATTCCAGCCTAAACTGCAACAAATGCAGCTGTAGCTTCCTATTTTTCTGTACGTTTGTATATCCAATTTAATTTAGACCGCGGTTGTAATAAATAAAACAATACACGGACTAAGCTTTTATTCCCGTTTCATTCAGCACGTAACATTTATTTTGTCTTTCGTTTACCGGTGTTTTATTTCTATTTCCTTCGTAGGAAACGGGAATGTTCGTTTGTGTCGTAAAAATAATATCCATTATTATAATTGGGCCGGCAGCGGTCGTCCACGTGCCGTCTTTGCTTCTATAGTTTTTATGTTTTCTGCCGGATTCCTTCATGTAATGGTTTTCTTCTGTAAGGGCTTAATTAAGAGCATTTTTGGGATTTTATTAGTTCCTTCTTTGATTATTTTTACTTTCTTCATTTTGTTGGTTTTCTTTTGTTGCTTTGTTTTAGTGTCTTGTCGAAGGGTCTTGCTATTGTTCTAAATATACACATGTATGTAAGGACCATTTTAACGTCCTTTTCCTCATATACGATAATCCGAACTGTTTAGTCTTAAGGCGAAAGCGAACCGGTAGCCCGCGAAATTCAAATTTTCTTACGTTTTTTTGCAATTTGCAGGTCAGTATTAGGTTGTATATTGATCTAAATATGATTGGCGGTCGTATCAAATATTCATTTATAGAATTATAATCATAAAAATCATCAGTACAACTCTAAGTTCATATAACCCTATTGAATGACTATTTCACGAAATCATGACATTTGAGGCCAATTCTTTAATAAGGAGTTGTATTACTAGTTCTAATGATTATAATTCTTTAAAACCATATTCGTTATGGTCGCGAATCATATAACCTGACACTGAACTGCAAATTGCAAAAAAACGTAAGAAAATTTAATTTCGCGGGTAAGGTAGACTCCTAGCGCATCCTTAACTACTTGAGCTACTTTCTCGATTTTCTAACAAGGCAATGTTTAAATATTTTATGTTGTTTATAGCCTCTTCCTATATATTGTTTATTCCTTTCTCACAGTTTATTAGTTAAGCGGGCAATGTATCTTATTTCTTGACAGAAATGCAATTTTCTTTCCTCTCAAATCAATTAAATAAGTTGCAACAATGTATTAGAAAATTAAGAACCCACGTTAATAATGGTTATAATAAGTTCTTTGTAAAAACTTTCAAGCTATTTGAAGTCTCTTGTGTTGCCGACCCATTTGCTCAAATCATTTAACTTTTTAGTTTTTACTTTAGCATTCGTGCAATAATTAAATCACTTATAAGGCAGGTTATTAGCAATAAAGACGTATTTGCTTTAAAGCTTTTATTTTTGCACGTCTTTTGTTAAAAATCACTTGGTCTAAAGAAAATTTTCAAACAATTAAGAGAAATACCTACTTTTGGAGAAACCACAAACAATAAGTGCCTATTACACTGACAATTGTTTCATAAACAGGATGAAGTTACTTATTCTGATATGAACTTAAGATTGATATCCGCATAATGCATTACAAACTGCAAAGAATACTTAGGCCATTTTCACATGAGGTGACCAAAATAAAAGCAGTATTCATCGCCGACGCAACCAGTCACGCGCGACTGTCAGTGCAGGTCGTTCGGTCGTTGCCAACGCAATTTTTCATATAATTGGTATTGTTAGGTTTCAATTTATTAATACGTAATTGTTGGATATTGTACTGGCAACACCCAAAGATTTGATATGTAAAAATGGGGGTAACAACGACCCTCTGGGTCTGGCGCTCGTGACGGTAAAACGTGCTTAGTGGCTGTGTCAGTAAAAAGATAGATTGGCATAGTATTGGTTGGATGGAGATCTACTGTAAATTAAGGTAACCTATTAGTTTTATGGTAAATATTAGAATACTGATTGAATTGTGATATTAATGTGGGGAATAGGAGATGTGATGGTATGGTGTAGAATATTGAATTTGATGTTGGCAAAGAAATATAAATTACTGACAAAATATCTTGGTGTTTCATATTATTTTCCTTATCCCTGAAATATTGTAAATATGTAGTTGTATTAAACAGTTTTAGATTATGATATTGGGGTAACGACTTTAAGATTCATTTGGAGATTAGTATCATCTATTTTGAGGTTAAATAATTATATTCGGAATTAAATTTGTTATTTTAGAGTAAGGATGGTTTTTATTTCAGTATGAATGAATTAATGATGAAATGTCTGAAATTAATACATCTTGAATTGCGCTACGTGAGAGTACCATTTGCATCACACTTGGCAACGCCCGTTGCCAACCAGTTTAGGTTGAGTTGCCGTCACCCCATGTGTGGGAATGGCTTTAGGTCTATGACACAAAGAAATTATTTCATGGCTATGACAGCTGTCAGTCCCAAGTGCAATAGTAATCAGTAAACAATTCTATGGAAATAATAACTATCTCATGTAATAAACGATTTTCCAGGAAAGTCTAAAGTATGGAACAGTGGAAAATGCGTAGTTGTTGGAGTGCTTAGTAGAAGAGCTTTATCACTAGTGCACTCAAATGGGTACACTCAGATAAAATAACTATTTACCAAAATGACTACCAATTTAAATTATCCGTATATTCAAATCACAATTTTGACAGTTGTATGAAAAAGCTTTAAATGGCAAATTAGACATAGTGTGTCAATTTGTTAAGTAATAAATTTGCCGGACTGTAGGGTATGTACATACTGCGCGTTATCGCATCATGGACTCGATAGATATCAATTATTTTACGGGACTTTACACTTTATGAGAAAGAAGACACTGAAACGATGTTGTAGATCTTTAGGTAGGTCATTGATAGACGGACAGGCTTTTGCCGTTTATGGTATTGTTGATAACCTACTCCAAACTGATCCTATGCTCACCACGGTTTCTAAACCACCCGATAAAGCTGGACCTGAACCAACCCGGCGGAAACGTCGTAAAAAGCATATTTTTACCATCCGTAGATAAATATCACCCGTCTCTCCACTATTCCATTGCCTACTCTAGGATGCATATCCGGTACGGCTCGCAAATCCTTCCATATCCTAAGGACACGTCTTCCCTACCATTACCGCGCCTCCCGGTCTACTCCTTGATATGCAATGGCTTCTGTAGCCCCGTGAAGCATGAAGCTCCACGAGCTAGTGCCAATCTTAGGGTTCATTCCATTCATCGAGTCAGGTTAAACCACGCTGGGATCGGTGCATTTCATTCATTCATTTAGCTTTCACATCCTCACAGCATAGCTGCGTAGCACATCAATGGTGGAGAAGTAGCTTTAGTCTGTTACTCTTGAACCAGAGGCAATAGCACGAACGCAAGACGTAAACGTAAAGTAATTCGAACGATTTTTTAATCGGAAATGCTATCTTATAGCATATTGGTTTATATTTTTGCGACAAGCACAATTAATATCACTAAAGTCTTAGGTAAAACTAAGTAAATAATATTATGTGTGAAACGAGCAATTTCAATTTTATAATTGAGCAAATATATTCCTCGCGTTCGAGCTGGGCCCCACTGAGTGAGATAATATGGTTACCATCTTCTATCAATCTATTGCTTTAAAAACTCAAAAGCATAAATTACACACTTGAACTTCCTTTCCGTTACGCCTACCCAAAACCCGAATAATTGCTGTTATTTTTATCATAAAACAGTCATAAATAATTCATTCAACACATGCCATATGCCACGAACACATTAATTATAAATTTAGATTCGGCATTACTCGGTTTGGATGCATACGGACCAGCCAAACGTGAAATTATTATGTTGTCGGGGCAATTGTCACTTTTATCTCTATCATTTGATATAGTTTTAGAAACGACAAATGTTATGTTGTTTCGTGTAATGTTGTTGCAGCCCGTTATACAATGTTGTTACATCACCACCTTTTTTTTTTAGTTTGCTTTGCCACTTTTCCATTTCATGAAATGGTTGTACGTTCATGAAATAGAACATCGACCGTTCGCCACATCATGATGTGGTCTGACTAGATCATTGAATACACAACGTTTGACGATATGAACAGTTAAACGCACGACTACTTCATGATGTCGCCAAAAATTAGTGATTATATCGTAAAATAGTTAGATTATCCACCGGTAGAGGCGTTGATGTCGCTTTGTTTTTGTTGTGCATCATGGCGGCGGCATACAACAAATCTAATTATTAAACAAAGTAGAGTGACCACGCAAAAAGTCAATGGACTTTTATTGGATATCCAAATATGACATTATGGAAAGCGACCAACTTGGCGTGTTTTTTTTTTTCTTATTTCACCTCTAGAAGGAATAAAATTAGTTTTTTCCTTATGGTAATAACATTTCCGTGATTCAATCACGGAAATCACGGAAATGTTGAATAGGGTATTTCCGATATGCATAAAAGAAAGATAGATCCTTACTCAATCAAATGATACTAAATCTATTTATTAGATTTACATTATGATTTTACGAAAGTAGCAAAGTATCGATTTATCGTTTGATGGCAACTGTCGATAGCTACTAGATAAATGATTAACATAATTAGAATAATTAAATAAAACTATCAATAATCGGAATCAATCTTGATATCTGAACATATAAATTAAAATAATTCTAGAAAAGTTATCTTCGAGTCCATTAACTTAACAAGTTAAGATTTAATTAGATAAATAGCAATAATGTTTTCACATACAAATACCACCCCTATCTACATACTTATTAAAATTAATATATTATTAATATTATAAATGCGAAAGTGAGTTTGTTAGTATGTTTGTTACGCTTTTGCGCTAAAACGGCTGAACGGATTTGGATAAAATTTGGCACATGGGTAGACCATGACCTGGATTAAGACATTGGATACTTTTATCTCGGTAGTACATTCCCGTGGGATAATTTCCGTTCATATTATAAATGCGAAAGTAATCTGTTTGTCTGTCTGTTACCGTTTCATGGATAAACCACTGAACCGATATTTATGAAATTTGATAGATAGGTAGCCTGAGACCTAGAGCAGGACATAGGCTACTTTTCATTCTGAATATTTATGTAGAAAATTAATAAATCAATCCTTTACGATGCACCTGCCATGTTTTATCACCCTAAGGCTGACTGGTAGAAAATGCCTCAGGCATTAAGTCCGCCTTTGTACGGTATTGTCTTTACTTGTGCGTAGAGTTTTAATAAATAAAATAAATACAAAATACTCACACACAGACGATGTCGAGGGCAAAAGCTTCAATAAAATTTCTATAAGTTTATCAATTTATCGGAGGTATCACTGGGCTATCGTAATGTCCCTTCGTAGAACATAAATATATTACGGTAGATTTGACCCTACCCAACCCTAAATTAATAGGCCCCTATCAATTGAGCGTTAAAATATGCAAATAAAATTGTCGAAAATAGCCCCACGCTGACGGTATGACACGCTGTAGGGACACCACGATTTATGGCGATTTTATTATTTTTTATGTGACAGTCAAATTATTTGGGAAGTTTTTAAATAGAAGATACCTAACCAAGGATACATTTTTAAAGATAGACCTACGCTAAACATGGGCAATGAGGTGATTAGATACCTATTTAAGGGATCCATCGCCGGTTCAGTCAGTATTGAATCCGACAAAGTTACTTCATCATCATTTCAGCCAAACGACGTTCACTGCTTGACTCAGGCCTCCCCTTAGCGTCGTCACATCGACTGGTTCTGTGCTTCTCGCATCCGGCAAAAGTCCATCCATCCATCCATCCAGTGTCATATTTATTTTAAACTAGCTGCGCCCTATGGTTTCACTAGAATAAGTCTGGATCCCGTGAGAATATCGGTATAAAAAGTATCCTATGTCCCAATCCAGGTCACGGTCCACCCATTTGGCAAATTTTATTGAAATCCGTTCAGCCGTTTTAGCGTGAAAGCGTAACAAACAAATAAACAAACAAACTCACTTTCGCATTTATAATATTAGTTTATTTTAAAAGAATAACCCCCTTATGTTTTTATTCCCATCAATTTTCAAATCACACCATCTTAAAAAGCCATAAGCAATTTACATAAACACAAACAGCGATCATTACACCGTTTACTCTCACATAACGGCCCTCAAGTTTCACAGTAGTTAATCTTAACACAATTCGTCGCAAAATTGTCGAAAACTCATTGTCTTCCTACTTCGTAATCCTATACTGAAGCGCTCGGCCAATTAGCGCGCGGGAAACTTGCTATCCAGTTACTGAGTTTTTGTGTCAAATGAGATGGAACGCTACCGTAGAATAATACTTTACAGAAACGCGAAATTTCAATTTGAACGCATTCTAAGGCCCGTATTACACAGAACTTCGCTCAAAACTCGAGCATTACTTACAACTCGTTTAAAGCCTTGAAACTAGTTTTACAGACTCCGGACCCAGGTCGGTCGAAGTAAAGAAAATCTATCTGTTCAGGTGGAGATTAATAGACGACTCCGCCTTGGAGTGTGAATGTGGTGCTGTTCCACAAATAATGGGACACTTAATGACGTGTCCTGCGTGACCTGTCAGTTGGACGCTAGTGATGGCCCCAAACACGTGGCCGAATTTTGGGCCGAGACTATTTAGATTGCCATCGACACGCTAAGAAAAAGTATTTGTTGAATCTTGAGTGAAGTTCTGTAATACGGGCCTAAATGTTTAAGGGTGTAAAAAAACGTGTGCGGGTTGGTGGACCCCCGTCAGGAATGAATTTCCTTCTCATGTATGATTTAAAACAAAAACAAAATTTTCTTAGTTGCCATCTTGGATTTACATTTTGACCAAATTCGCATCGCATCTTAACGCAAACCGCGTTAAAAAACTTCGTTCCAATAATCTATCTACCGAGCCTTTTCCTAACTATGTTGGGATCAGCTTCCAGTCTAACAGGATGCAGCTGAATACCAGTATTTTATGTGAAGCGACTGCCTTTCTAACCTCCGCAACCCAGTTTCCGGATAACACGATACCCCTTGGTGTAAGACTGGGTGTCATACTTTCGGGCTTCTGACACCCGTAAGGACTGTTAAAGATCTATGAATGATAGCCAAGACCAGGACCAGGATTAACGTGCTTTTCCGAGGCACGCAGGGCAGGGGTAAGGAACGTTTAATACAAGTCAGGGTGTCAGGATTTGGAGGTCGCGGGAAAGTCCGAAAGGGATACCGTGGCCCCTGGCAATACAGGCAACTGAAGGAACACGGGTGGGTTTTAATCAGTAAGACTCTGACACGCCCTCCCGCTCCGCCCTGAGCGAGAGAAGTTATTTGATAATTTTCCACCCAAAAAAAAAAGGATTGTGTTGATGCTTGCAGCGAAGGTTAGCGCTAGATGCTAGATTATCGCCAAAATTAACAACCCTATTTTTGTTTGGGCAAACGGCGATCCTAAGGCGGTGCTTATTTCGGCAGCTTTAGGTGTACAAAGGAAAGTGCATGAGTGTTTCCCTTCTGTAAGATTTTTTTATTCTATGACGCTATAAACCTATAACTTTATACCACAACAGTATTGGGTGTCGTTGAGGAAATTTAATTTAAAATACATTGTTATTTGTTAGCGGACGTTTAGGATACTTTCCTGTATCTCTTTGACTATTGTGGTATAATTTAGGAGTCTTTGATCTGAATGGCTGGAGGTGGAAGTTGGATGGTGCAACTTCCGAAAGCCTCACCGTGAATGTAATGTTTGAATTTTACGATAAAATGAACCATCCATGCCCAATGTAAGTAGGTACCTATCTAAAATTGGTTTATTAAGTAGTTGGTACCTCAAATTGCTATTCAATCTACCTAGCCTTTACCGAACTATGTTGGGGTCGCCTTCCAGTCTAACCAGATGCAGCTGAATACCAGTATTTTCGCGGAGCGACTGCCTATCTGACCTCCACAACCCAGTTACTGTAACACGATACCCTTTGGTAAGACTGGTTGTCAGACTTTTGGGCTTCTGACTGCCCGTAACAACTGTCCGAGTCCTTTCCGAGGCAACTCAAATTACTATTAGCTCTAAGAGTATTTACAAACTGTTTATATCGCATCGTCTTTGACCCTTTGGACCACGTAGACATCACGTTAAACATAATTGGGTTACTAACCGCAATAATTATAGTATCAGTGATAAGCAAATGTAAACACATAATTATGTTGTAAACTGGACACATATTCTCGTAATGAAGTCACCTTTAACTCCATACACGACCACAAAGAAGTATTTAAAGTACTTATCATCGATTGCAGTAAAAGTGTAAATAACATTGCCGGTGAGGTAGAAGGAATTCCAATAAATTATCAATAGTATTATCAGAACAATGATAAGGATGTACTTGCTTAGGTATCGATCAATCATGGAGTATCGATTGTTGCTCAACGCAAACAATCGATTGTTTGCAGACGGGACGGCACCAGCTTATCGCTGTCCTACTGTAATGAAATGTTTTGTTTTTATTAAGTGTGCTATGTCTGGAGCTTCGATCAACAATTGGTATTGTTGGTCGAAGGTCTGGAGTGAGAAAGTTCATGGAACTGGAATAACATGTCTGTTGTGACTTGTGACTAGACTAAGATAAATATGAGACTGATTGTTACGAGTTTTACTACAGACAATTTACAAGGTTACACCCTAATACGATTGATTTCCTTGATCAAGCATTTTTGTAACGGTTTTAACATAACATCACGCCTTGTTTCCCCGAAGGGTTGGGCAGAGGTATCCCTGTAGTAGGTACACCCACATTTCGCCAGTTATGTTGTAAGTCCCATGTAATAGGGGGCGAGCCTATTGACATCAACCGGGCACAAATCCAAACTCCAAGCTGCTACTGAAAAATTTCTGATAGAAAAACCCAATAACACTTTGCCCGACCCGGGAATCGAACCTAGGACCTCATGCTCAGCAGTAGCGCTTGCTACCACTGAACCAACGAGGCAGTCGAGGCTTATGTCCAGCAGTGGACGTCTTTCGGCTGAAATTATGACTATTTTTTTTTTCCTTTTATAAATTTTCACAATTGATGATACTTTATTCACATTACAATCTAGCCTATTAGCTAATAAGTAATTTAAATATAACTTAAACTGCTAAGTAACTATATAATTAAGAAGTCGTCTAATAACGTCTTTCTTATTCACTATAAGTTAAGGGGAAGACACTTGATTCACGTATTCTTTGTAAAAGTTAGCACTTGCAGTACAGTTTAAGTTCACTGACTCTGCACTAAACTAACTCAAAAAGTTTAACCCTTTTTAGTCTTCGCACTAATTCAGTGTTGTCAAGGAGGTGGATCGCCTCAACATTCACGTGATGATGAAGTCTGTGTTCACGAGCTTCTGCATATTTTTGTATAACTATGTTTACGACATCCATCTTGAGGTCCCGGTGGAGGTCACTATTTCTAATGTACCAGGGCAATGATGATGATTTATCTACTTACATCTACTATTACAGGATTTTTTAAACCCAATGCGATAAATGCGCCTGTCCTAACTTCACCGATACTAACATCTATAACTAAATATAAACAGTGCATTCCAACAACAAGAAAGACGTTATTGGACGATTTCTTAATTTTATAATAACTTAGCAATTTAAGTTATATTTCAATTACTTATCAGCTAATAGGCTGCTTATACTCTAGTTTAGATTGTCATGTAAATAATCAACAACTGTGATACTTTAGTCTTCATCTGAGATGCACACCTGTCTCACCATATCATATTTTTTCACGACGAAACGTGGTCCTCAAAAATCTGAAATTAAAATAACTTAAGAAAATAACTTTAAAAAAAAACAAGTGCCTGTCGGACTACTAAGTTGCGTTCCGAAGTTGGGATGAATGAAAAAAACTTAACATTGTAGTTGAAATACATTTTCTCCCATACATTCCAACTGCAAATGTAAGTTTGTACGCACAATATTGAGAGATTTACCATGTTATTTTAAGACCATAACCTTTTTATAGGTTTTCCTGTAATCTATGGGTAAAGAACCATACTATGTATTTTTTTCAAAACTTTAGATCCAGTAGTTTCGGAGCAAATTGGCTGTGACAGACGGACAGACAGACAGACACACGAGTGATCCTATAAGGGTTCCGTTTTTTCCTTTTGAAGTACGGAACCCTAAAAACAGTAAAACTGTGCTACTTATTACTCGCACTTATCTCCGTTTTCCGCGGACCGAAGCACAAATAATTGAATGTTGGCAGGAAGAACGCATTTTGCATATGAAATACCTCCCGGTAGGTAGATAAGTAGGTATATACCTACTGTAGGTATGTTTCATGAATTAGCATCACGGGCCAACGACACGTAATTACTTGCACAGGCGTTTCATATAACTTAATGAATAGACAAGTTTGTATTATTTTCGAAGCAGGTAGACTTTTTTGGTTGCCGATAAAAACTAATATTAGTTGACGCCTAAATGTAGATAGTGCCTAAATATTTTTGCACTGTTGGATTTCTAAGGTCGGTTCAGCACTGAGAGTTGAAAATCCAATAGTGTAAACATTTTAGGCACTATATTAATTAAACGTGGCCTAGTTTGTGAAATCGGGCATTAGGGTCCCTGTGTAAGTTATGAAAGTAGAGAACATAATAATAGAAACCGCCTACCTAAAAAGAGATGGGCAACGAAATCTAAAATAGAGCCTCGTAGAACCCGTCGTCCTGGATTTCGACGTTTATTTCCACCACTCAATTTTATTTTAAGTTGCTCCCTCACCGCGAGCATTCGCCTGTAATGTGACAGTTCAAATTCGAGCGTTACATCAGTGAGGGAGGCGGACCGAGCATTACAGTCGAAATCGAATCTGAAATGTTACATTACAAGCGAATGCTCGGCTGTCAGGGAGGCAGTATTGTTACGTAATGCTCAAAATCGAATCTGAAATGTTACATTACAAATAAATGCTCCCGATGAGGAAGCACCTTTACACAATAGTTTTTCCAACTCTGTAGAAGCATATAACTGTTTCAATTTCTCCTACAGTTCTTATTTCTGGGTAAAAACAAAAAAATTCGTTACAAATGTTGATTGGCTGACACAAGTAGGATATATTAACGATTATGGATTTCTTCTTATATGGTCCTTTTTTCCTCATAAGGAGTTTTAAAATGAGCATCCAATCGCGCGATGTTAAGTCATTTTCGCTCAAAAACATGACAGTTGCCACGTTGAGGTTTCTGCAAAAAAGAAGAAACTGGGACTATAAGGAATAAGATCGTGTAATGGCTTATTTTAGACTAAAATGGACATAGCTGGGTTCAGATTCAGCTAGACTTAGGTAGGACATTCACGAGCGTCGTAAAACTGTTAGTCATTGCAATTTAACTCTTGTCTCGGTAAAGTAAGGTATAAATTAGAATTATTGCCGTGAGTTTGATTAAACTTTCGGCAATCATCATAATTTATACTTTATCACAATGGTGTAAAAGTTACATTGCACGACTTACCTACTAATGGTTTAACGTAATTAAAATTTGATCGTGAATCTGCCTCTTTAGGACCAGTGTCCCCACTGCACTCTAATTGCATAGGTAGCACACGATCGATCACAATCTGTTTCATTTTGACAGTTCAACAACATTCATTAAGTACCTACGTTGTTGAGCAGGCAAATTTTTCGAACTTAAGAAGCAATCGATTAGAAATATCCTTCAAAATAATTCTGATTGTGATTGATCGTGTGTTATGCAATTAGTGTGCTGGTCCTAAAGAAGCACATTCATAATCTTAATCATCTACAATCACCTAAAGCATAGTCTCAAAGGCAAAACTGAAAGGCATTTTAACTGTGAAACACTAAAAAAATATCCAAAAGACATATTCGCGAAAGGAAAAAGTTTCGTAAACTCGCATCACAAGCAAATATCGCCTCTATTTCGTGACATATAAGGATTTATTTAAATAAGATGCATATGCAGCACGAGTTCGGTTTCCGAGTCATTATTGCTTTGAAGTTGTTAACTGTTTTCTTACCGTTTTGCGAGACAGTAAAGAAATAATTAAAGACTAGAAACGAATGAAAAACATATAAAAAACTGGCTGCAAGTTAATGGTAGCAGAGTCCATTATAATTATTATTATTTAAACTAACTGAAACTATAAACTGCTAACTGCAGATTATTTATTATTACGCTCTTAACTACACATTGACGGTATAATAAATATGTATATTATATTGTTTTTAGAAGAAAAGTGTCTTACCAATGATCCCGTGGCGATAAAGAATATTTTTCATCCTTTTATTAGAGATTTTCGTATAAAAGAGGAGCCTCAAAGATCCTTTCCGAAGAATAACAACTTTGTGAACGCATATGGAAGCAATAAGTAATAATAATTATTCACCAATTTGCGAAATCATCCATCAAGTTTAGTGATTTTAAATCTCATGGATAACACTACTACGCGACAGTCTATGCAAAGAAATAAAGGGACATATTCAACAATATAATATATTTTGATTAATTAGAAAGTTTTATAATGTTTATTCTGTCTTCGAAACAGTAGTAGCTTTCAAGATAAAATACTACAGACACAAAAAAATAATCTTAAATTATAAAATAAAATAAATTTATTAATATAATAAATTTTATATTTCTAATTAAATATCCTATAAATCCTCCAATTATAAAATTTGATATAATGATAAAATTAGTATATAAAATTATCTAATTAAAAATTTCTAGTAAAATTAATTAAAAGAAATTCGGCAAAAATTTATATTCACTTGTTTATCAAATAATCATCTCTCACGAAGACACCGCTAAACAAAACAGAAATGACTTTCAAGTAGGCAGGACCTCACGAGCCTCCTTAGAATAATTTTCTCGTCTTTCCACAAACCTCGTCTTCGCTTACCTATTATTACCTAATTAAATGCAAACAGAATGCCAATCACCGCACGACCCCGTCAGATATAAAAATAAACACGGTTTGATATTCTGACAGTGCATCCGACCAACAAAGTGGTACGTGATTAGTTACATGGGTAACACACAGATTACAAACATATCAGTAGATAAAATAACGCTTATGATATAAAACATGATTGCGTTGTATGAAATCATGTTTAATAATAAACACGGTTAAAGCTTTTTCTAACTATTCTTCTGGCAAATCACTATATTATGACGAAGCCCTCTATGACAACCGATTAGCATGCTGCATCAATACCATTTTTCACATCTTGTTCATACCTACTTGTACAAGACCTCTATCTGTTGACATCACCAAAGCTTGCCATGCTCCTAAATAATTTCACCAAACCGTAGAAAGAATTGCATAACAAATATGCAGCTCCTGGAATTGAGAAACCAACGTCTTATTCATTCATAAGGACCAGAAAACTTGGTCCTTCCATCCTCGTCAACAAAAATCTTAGCGATGATGTCACATCTTAAATCACAGCAACATCCTTGACGCTTCTAGAACGCACCTATTTACCAATTTAAATGCACCCATAATTAATTAAATGAGATTGTAAGTAAATCCATTACAGACAATCAGTTGAATGAAAGATCAATAAAAAGAGACCGAATAAAAAACATGTGGAAAAAGTTTTGTTAATGAACATGCCGCGTCGTACATTATGGACGAACGGCTTGACGGTTTAATTATTATTTAATTTATATCTGTACTCGGCTGCACATAGTGATGCTGAAAGAGACATTTTATCGCCAGATTGCGACTTTCGTTTATTTGTTTCACTCGTGCCCTTTTAATAGTCGTTCATTGGTTTAATTTGCAGTTACTAACTTTACTAACCTATTTTTTTTTTTGGTTGTTTAAACACGTTGATAACTGTCTACAAGAATATTAAATTCATGCAGCAATTTTTATAAATCATCAACATTAATCAATGTTGTTGAAGAATCCGAGCATTAAAATATTAATTTCATGGAAACTAATTGCAGATTATATCTGATTCATTCGTAAAAAATATTGATTTTGCATTTTAAGTGGTCGATTACAATTCAAATGTTTAAATAACGAACCCAGAAGAAATATGTCCGTTGCACCGGCGCCATTTGTTGTTCTTTTATTTTCACCATAACAAGACCAAAAATGTTAACGTTAAAGAACTTTTCGATAGGGACAAATGACGTCGATTATTCGCGATAACTTTTTAATGCACTGATGCTGATCTGATTCTTTGTTACCTGTTTAAAGATCTAAAAAGCTGCACAACAAAATCAAGTAGATACTGATGGTTGGTTTAGTAAGTTTTAGGTCTCTTGAAACGATGAAAAGATAAATGTTTTAAAACATTAATGAGTAAATCACTCAATTTCCCGTTCTGCAGGTAAATATTATAAATACGCAAGAATGGATTGTAAAAAAAAAAAGAATGTGGCTTTAGGTCATCGTAATTTTTTATACAATAAGAGTGTATGAATTTTACATAAACTATTAATTATGAGATTATCGATAAGCCACAGGCAGAAGATACGGTACCTGTTTTGGAAGATGTTACCTCATATTGCCATAATAATTAAATTAATAAACCATAACCGATCGCTGCCAGAAAAAATAAAAATGATTGATGATGAATCTCCAATTTTAATAATATGGGTATTACAAATAATTATTTCTATTTTGGTCCTAATAGTTTATTTAAAGAATATATTAGCTGTGGCCGGTAAAAAATGTGGTATCTGAATGATTGTTTGTAAATAAAGACCACAAACCAGTTTAAAGTGGGACAGAAATAAAAATTGTATATGATACGATATGTCAACAAAGGGAAGCGGTGAAGACAGAATGCGTGGCCACATGACAAGTAGGGCTCCCAAGAGCGTAGGTAGACGCGATTATGAACTCAACCGATGAAATATTGTGGCGGGAGAATGAATATTACAAAAGGGAAAAGTCAGAAGAGAAAATAGGAAGCCTTTTTCAATTTGTATTTTATTTTGAACAAATAAAAGACTCTAAGGACCAAAGCGACGGAAAGAAGAAAAAAATTGAATGGTTATTTGAATACTCAGATTTTTCAACAATGCTATGATTGCTGAATTCTCAATGGACACTAATGTAATGCAAACACGAAAGCTATTGAAGAAGTATTTACTCTCGAAATAAGATATGAACTGTAAACATGAGAAAACATACTATTTGACTGTAACATGCTATGATATACGAGTCTCATTAATTCATTAATATGTTTTGCAAGTTTACGAAGCAAAATTAGATTGGTATCTGAAAGGAGCGGAAATTAAATGTCACACGTGTATTTGTATATACATCAATATGTTTTAAGATAATATTTTACAATGCTCTATTTAATAAAGTTTAATTAAATGTTTTACTGGGCGAAAAACAAACTTGGTTTGAAAGTACAGATTGCAATATAGCATATAATTTTCAACACACGAACGCAATTATGGTACTCATTAAATCATTCCTCCAAGTGTTTAACTGGGGAAATTACGAAAATTATACAATTTTTTCCAAGTTTTTACCATTCACCACTGCAATATGTAGTTTGAAAGTAGCCTCAAGTTGCAAAAATTTTCGATCCAATCCTTTCTCGAAACGCGTATCTTGGTGCCTTTCGACTGCTCGAGTGCAATGACCAACAACACCGGTTTTATTAGCTAATTATCAGTTATCATAAAGATCCTAATTATGAGACTCGACCCTTACATCTGCGGCTTCACTGTCATTCAATTTGATTTCCAACCAGAGAAAATACCCTTAATTCATTATTGACACGGACATCAAGTTTAATAAGATAAATTACAAAAGTTGAATTTCAGCACAAGTTGCTGAACTAATTAGAACTCGTTTGTGTTAATCCCACAGAAAACGCGAAGTTTTAATATCAACGTCTAGCTCCCATCAAATAATGTTAATAATAACGGGCGAAGTGGAATCGTGACCCGTCAGACGTCCTTGAGGTCCGACCTTCCCAGAACTTATTCAGAAAATAAAACTAAAAGTAGAGAGCCTCAAGCTGATAGACGGGCTCTGTTGCCTCTGATCCCAAACTAGTTTAACAATTTATCGCTTCTGTACGATCTGTGTGCCGGGATGGAATTATGTATCTAATTACTTGAGTGAAAGATTCCATTTTAGCGTGAAAGGGAAAATTTTGGATCAGGCAGGAGGATCCATTCCAAAAGTTAAATTTGAAATCTGAAACACAGGTTTATATGGTTCGAAAAGAAAGCCTCATGAATTCATGATGGATGAACGAGTTAGGATATTATAATAACTGTCTGTGCGAAAGCTGACGGCTCGTGTAGTAAAATAATGGATGAAATTGAAATATTGGCCGCAGGGCTTCGCGAAATAACTCTTCATCATATAAAATTAGCTTAGTAATCTTAGTTTCCAAAATTCAAAGCAAATATAACAAAATAGAGAACTGTACTTACGATTATTTTTTTGGAAGTCGTCATCAGTCGTCTTTCTTTTTAAATTGATTAATCGATTGTACCTTTCAACTTTTAAATGTAATCGAGTTTCATCCATCTTTATGTAGCAGTCAATTTTACGAGTTCACGTCTTCTTGTATAGTTACTGACATGTTGTTTGATATTCACATCTGGAAAAATATTATTATCATTCGTATGAGTACGAGTGATCGACATTGTATCTATGAGATCATCTTTCACGGTGTTATGGTGGAGTGTGTTTGTGTCGCATCGTTATCGATGCGTTCGACACTGCCGCTGCACCACCGAGTGCCACACGCCAGATAACGGTCTCGTATCGTAGCGTAAATAAATTGTACAATCTCGGTTTATTATATTACCGAATAGGCTTCGCAAGGGCCATGCGCCCACACGAGCGTATCGCGCGTCAGTCAAATCACGACCTCAAACGAAATCCCGCGTAAAAACGAGAAGAAATTTCATACAAAGGTGGGTTTCGAGTCACGATAGTCCCATCGAGCTATCGTCGAATTTGTAAAAAGGTGCAGTGCTCGGGACTGTCGCGCGGGAAGGGAGGGGGGAGAGCTACCGCGCGGCAACACCGGGTCGCGCCGCGCCGGCCGCACCGCGAGCGTCGCCCGGCCAGCGCCAGTCTACCAATCGCTAAGCGCAAGGACGGACGCGCATTTCGGTTGTGCTACTCTCAGACGAGTGTCTAATAACTTGTGACAAAACTTAGTGCACTCCGATTACGAGTGGATCGGATTATCTGCAGTGTTTGTGACGTTCGACTACGATGAATGTGTGTTTCTAGTGCTGGGACTTTTTAGTAAAAAAGTTGTGTAAACCGAGCCGATGGTCCTCTTGAATAGTAATATGAAAATTAATGGTAAATAAAGTCTTCCAATAAGTTTTTGCATGTGTTCTTATGGATATGTTCACTGTTACTGTTGGTATGCTGTTATTCACCTGGATGATCTGATGATCTTGGCTTGCACGACGCACGACCCATTCGTACACATCACGTGGTGGCAGCACACGAGAGATCTGGCACGGGATAAAGGATTCGGAGAGGAGCAAGGGTTTATTTATTAAAATATTCAAATGAGCGCGGCGATATTCCACCCGGACCACCAAAACGGCCAAAACAATGGCGGACCTTGTGTCTGTCAGGCGACATTGACTCTCCGAATGTAAATTTGAGTTAGCGCGAACAATCGAACCTAGTGAGTTGAGTTTAGAAGTCGATATATGAATAATAGCTAGTGTGTGTGACCGTGGTGCGCCTACGGGACCAGCCGCTGTGGGTGGACGGCATAGTTCGGAACCGCCTAGAACGACAGTGGGTGTTTGAATGGAGCCAGTTAATAATAATGGTGAGATTTAATCACCGCCATAGAGGTTACACAACAAAGCTATAAGCATGCCCATGGCTCGATTTGTAGATGAAAAGCCCTTTATAACATGTTCTGAATAGTCACTAACAAAGCTTTCGACAGAGTAGCAAATTTTGGCTTGTAGTTTACATAGGTACTAATCATTAATCCGATTATTATGTTTACTTGATAATAATGTACATTGGTCAACATCAGTATACGTCTGTAATAGTCTGTCTGTGAGACGTGAACAATAAATTAATTCATCCTTGTGACACGTAGCATTAATAAAGCTATAAACGTCAGACGTTGAATAGATCAAGAATCCTTACAATCTCCAACATCCTGTTGCTGATGGCGAGGGACATAAATTTTGCACATGTTACGGAATAGACCTCAGATGTCGACTGACAAAAAACAGACTCCGTTCCACACATGTGTGCGCCCAAATTCAGGCCAAATAGACTCACACGACAACCAAAAGTAGTACCTACCTTAATGGAATGGAAGCTTCAAAAATAAAAACAACTCTAATGGTAAACAAACCGAATGACGCCTACGCAGCGGAATCAAAACAAAGGGGAGAAAGAAATTTAATTAAAGAATGAATTACCCAAGGTAACATATTATTACCGTATGCATCTGTCCGTAAATGATGAATGCGTTCGTTGAGAAAATAACAAAAAAGCTAAAGAGAAACCTGCGCGGACGAGGGTGGCACGTGGGCAGGCAGATGTGCAAGCGCATCCCAAAGCCGTTCTGCGATACATACGACTCTTTATCTTACAATCTCGCCGAGTTCGCTTACAGCTGCTGAGATTTAAAATCCATTATTCTGCAGTTAATACTTTTAAGGGCCTCGATATAATCTGACAAAAGAAACTGTCATGGGTCACGTTTCTCCAGCTAAAAGAACTTGACACTAACCAAAAAATACGATAAGTATCTTCATAAAGAATATTGTTGGTACAGAAGCTTTACGTGAAGTAATGGGTGTCTAAGTTCCAAAGAGGTCAAGTCCGGCTCGTAGGACCGAGTTTTTCCATCGATTATGATCGCCTGTATCTCGTAGACGGTCCTTGCCTTTTACGGCAACCTGCGCTCGCGCCGACTTAGTACTGACAACTGTGGGATAGTCGACATCAGTATCTGAGATAACTATCGACTCTCTAGGTGTTTTCATAATTTCTCTATCCTTACTCGAGGTGCGGCTATTGAGAATATCGACTATGACCGCTTGACGAAGATAGCCTTTAATATTATAGTCCAAGATTGGAAAGCTCATAATTCACGGTGTCACGTAGTGCATACTGGTGACTTGAAATTGCTTGGTCATTAAAGTTTTTCTGTTAGAACTCTTTCTAAAGAAGTGTCAGTAAGTCGTTATGGTAGTGTTAAGCAAAAAAGTGAGAACAAAAGTCTGTAGACGAAAGCAATATTACTGTTGCTCATAATAACACGTTTCTTGAAAAGAAAACAAGCAAAGCAATAAAGTATAACAATTTTACGCATCAGGGAACATAGCAACGAGCTTAAACATAGTTTGTAAGTGGTAAAATGTAATACAATACTTCCATTTGTTACTGTATTGACTGTAACTTGGTACGGCAAACACATTGTTTGTTAACTTAAACAGTTCTTAGGTAAAACGTATCGAGTAAACTCAGAATAATGGCTGAGTACGTTTTAGGAATATTAATGTGACGCAAAATGTGTAAGTAGAAAATTATAACAGATGCCATCTGTCTCAGAACATGTTTTGGTTTGAAGAAATAATATGTTACTCTTAAAACAAGCTTCGTAAGTAATTATTTTTGGCATGTTACTGAAGAAAGAATCTGCTTTGAATAAATTAACTACGCGAAAATATAAACATATATTTTTCGGCACATCATGTTTCTACCAAGATAATATAATGTAGATGCGAATTTACTATACCCCATGAATGAAGAATTCAATCAAGTTAAACGCGATCCATCCTACGACATTTAGAGAACTAATTAAAGTACCAGATATTGACAAATTAAAAGTAGCCGGAGCTAACAACCTACATGATGATGAATCTGTTGCTTATGAAACAGAACTTAAAACACAGCTAAATCAACAACTGAAACAAATGCGTTCGTTAATCAAAACAACACAATAAAGATGTACTCCTTCAATAGCAGGCACGTTCCCGCCACCTGCCCCGACAGCTGTACGAATTTACATCTGACGGTGAAAAATTACTCCCCCGACTACCACCCCGCCATTGAACAGATGTTTTAAAATCATGATGTGCAAACCACACAGACAATTTTATTTGGGAATTTCACTAGAATTAAACACTCGTTAATATAGACTGAAGCGAGAAACTCGTTTTAATAATTGCAATAATTGAAGGTAGTTTCAGAATTGATCGCAGTATCGGTATTAGAGATGATTTAGAAAGTGCAGAAAGTTGATATGAATAAATGGTATCAAATTGTTACGATGAAATTATAATAACAGTTCTGCTGAAAGCAGGTGGGAGGATAAAAATAACAAAAAAAAAACTTCGTAAAAAATACTTGGGATATTGTATTAAAGTTTCATCTTTTATCAAAAAAAGAACATTAAAAACATCACAAAGGTAAAATTCGCAATAAGCTTTCAAGAGTTGCGAACAAAAAAAGTATCGTAAAAACTTGATAAGAAAATAAAAATTAATAAATTCCGACCTCAGAAAGGCCTCTGACAACGTTAAGCTTCTTCATTACAGTATCTAACAGAGTTTTCATTCCAACTTAATTTACTTCAAGAATTTTGACGGATTCATTTATAAAATTAATTCCTTGAAACGCACCCAAAGAAGGGACCTCTTAACTGAAAGTGCCTAAGACGAGCCGAGTCTAATATAATTAATCTCATCCCACCTTTAATCCTCTATTGCGTACTTGATGTTATTGAGACAAGGTTGCTTTCATGTTCCTCAAAAACCGTTTGTATCGTAACCTTACGTACCCAAATTAAGCTCGTCCATTTGGCTGCCACTTTTGTTTTCATTTGCATGTGTGTTACTCAATTCAATGAACATGTTTTTGCCTATGATATAGAATCCAAGCATACTATATTCGGCCTACGTAAAACACCCACATTATCGCAACTAAACGACGTATCTATTCAGTAGAAGTGGTATCACATCTCCGCCGGTGAGTCTGGAAAGGAAATTGAGCTGAAAATAAATCGCCCTTACAACGAACTTATACTAAAATAGTCGAACATTCGACGGCTTCCATTTCTCCGCTACCATTACCATATCCTGTGCAGCGATGTGTTGGGCTGAGTGCGCGTGCCCATAACACTAAGTTTTGAATATTTTTATATCTTAGAAAACTAAAAACATACAAACTGAATCCCAGAACATTTTTGCCTTTGCCATCATGTTTTGAGTTAAACTTAACCTGAAATTAGACCATATTGACTTTGACATATGCTGCACGCTGGAACTTACGACTCTTTATTATGTAATAACGGTTAATTACGGCACGGACGGCACGGTTGGCGCAGTGGTTAAGCGGCTGACTGCTGCGCTGCGTGTCGCGGGTTCGATTCCCGAACGGAACAAATATTTGTATGACCTACCAGTAGTTGTTCCGGGTCTGGCTGTTTGTGTATGTGAGTTTATATGTTTGTAATCGCACCCACGATACAGGAGAAATTCCTAGTGTGGGGCAACGTTTTTTAAAAAAAAAAAAAAAAAAAAAAAAAAAAAAATTATGGTGCGGAAGGTAATTTACTTCACGCCAAAGCATTACAATATTGCTATTATATAGCATGACTCGAACATTGTGGCTTGACGAGGGGCGGTCTCGGTGACATTACATCGTTAATCACTCTCATTATTCATAAAGAAAATTTTGATTTTCAATTTGAATGGCCCACAGTGATTACCAAATCCAATACTTGTTGATAAATGACATTGGTTAATTAAAATTTCCGATACCTTTGACGTAACGGGCTTTCTTTTACTGAAACAAGTTTGTTAATAGATGGATTTAATGTGAAGAGAGAAATTGATTAGCAAAGCTCCACTTAAGAATCTTTTTTCATATCTTTAAAAAATATGACATCTGCAAGTTCATCGATAACGATGTATATGTCTTGTTTATTCAATAAACCGTCTATTTGTGGAAACATATTAACATTTGCATCCTTAGAAATCCCAAACATCTGAGATAACTCATTATTTCATATTTTATTCTCGTCTACTTACACTACCATCTCCTTTGCCCTTTAAATTGAAATATGGTTAAAGGTCCGGATGTGAGCTTTTTTTATTTGTAACTTTCCCATAGGGTTGTGCTTTTTATCATCCTGTGTGAATAGAATTAGGTTGGATTTGGTATTAGCTACAGATGTTCGTTTTTTAATTTCCTCTGTTTTTGTTTTGACTCTTTGGGGTGGCTTTTTGTTTGCTTGTCATTTGTATGTTTTTGTACGCTTAGTTTAGTATTAACATGTTAACTTTTTACTCTAAACAAATATTGATTTACTACGATGTTTAGTTTGATGTGCCTTTGTTTTGCATTGTTTTCACCAATAATGCTTAAATATGAATATGATCATCTAGTTGTTACCTTTACTGGAAAGAAATTAGATCACCTTTTCAATTAGTCCATTAAACCTTATTCCGTAATACATTATGTGTTTTCTTTTTCATCTTTCTTTACAAGCTCATCTGAATGAGTAACATAAAAATATTTTTCGTGAAACAGTACACCGTTACATCTGCGTACATTTTGTTTTACATTACGACAACTTCTTTCATCTTTTGGCTTCAGAATGACTTCATTTTACAATTCCTCGTACTATTGTATCATCATGATTCAATTGTTTTATTTGAGCTAGATTGAAATGAGGACAATTAATGTATTGTTTATTGTAGTATTATTGGCAGTTGGCATTAACTCTAGAAACAATTCTTAATAAATTAAAACAGATTGTTAAACCAAACTTGCTGCAAAAGTCACGACTAAAAAGGTAATTATTGAGAAAAACGGATGTGTTAAGTAAAACGACCTTGAAGTTACATAAAGTTAGTGCTCTATACGCTACAGTTACGTCATCATCTGACATTTACTTTAAACAAATAAATAAAATACTTTACACGTGCGAGTTTGAAATGTTTTACATGGTGGAACAGATTATATTAAAAAGCAATTTTATGAAGCTAAAAGCTCTTCGTTTTGCTGACATTTAAAAAAGCTAAGAGGTGATCAAATTAGTGGTAGTTTCAAGCCCATAAGATAAGATCAAATAAAATACTTTCGAGCCCTAAACTATAAACATACGTTGATCCCAGTGAATGCAAAATTTGCGTTCACTGGTTGATCCCTTGAGATGAATTTGAACCAGCATCTTATGAGTAGGATGCTGGTCATCCCGTAACCAAAAAATGATTAGAGTAATCTGTAAAATTTAAAAATAAACAGTGTTCGACATAAATCCCTAAAAGTAAGACTAAAAAATACAGTAATATATTATTTTCGTTTCCAATGCAAAAAAAAGCACTTTTCCTTACTTACAAGCTCTAGTCTACACAAATCTCGTATAATACTCCTCTCAGTGTCATCTCGCACAGTGCTCGTTGAGTATCTCGTACCTGACGGGATGAGTGTGAATTGCAGGTGCCTCACGCTGATTAATGTCCTCTGGCACTCTGCCAGCCGAGCTTGCAACAAGTCTGCCTCAGTCTGCGCCGTCTCCAATGGATTTTTACTCGGAAACGATCATGTATTGTAAACAATCTTTAGTGGTATTGAAAAAGGAATACGGACTTTGGACTTGGACTTATAAATTGAGATCAAGAAAGCGATTTGAATAAATAAGCTTGTCTTATAAGACAAACTACAATACTATAGTGTTGACGCTTTGAATGACTTCGTTGCTTGTTTGGCTTTGGATATCGAAATTATTTTCACCACAAAGGTGTCATGAATCATTTGTAAAATGATTTCAGGTGCAGACCTGTTATCAGTTCCTTCTTGCAAGTCGTTATCGTCATTGTTCATAACAGAAACACTTGAATCATCACTACAATTTTTGCTATCTACTGTAAACTTACTGCCTTCGCTAAGTAGAGCTACATTCTAACCATTGTTATACCGAAAATAAATATCATCACAAAAGCTTTCTAATGTCTAAACACACAGACACTAATAGTATACTTGTACCATCACTCAGACATTTTATCTCCCCGCCAAATCCGAAGACGTTTCTTTAAGATCTCTCTGATAAAAACCTTGTCCATTTGCATAGCACCTAAATTAAAAAAGAAAAATGAGGTGTTTGATGGCTGATTATTATCTGTGCCACGAATTTTATTGCATTAAAACAAAATGTTCTGTTTATTTTTATCGTGTTTGTCGTTAAAATGCGGTAATTTTGTTAAATCATCATTTGCCGCTGTTTCCCTTTGTTCTTCTCTATACTTTATCACGGTTTATTTCCTTGGACCTGGCAGCTTGCCGAAAGACATTGAAAATGATGCGATGTTTGTGGTTGCCATAAAAAATATTAAACCAAAATTATTATGCAACTGCTGGCAATTTCGGTAAAATATTTTACAGTAATTTTATTGAAGTGGCAGAAGTGTCATATAAAATAAGTGGATGTCATCACTCGATAAACGTTACACGAATTCACGTCCATGTCACAGGTGGCATGTAAAACGTATTCGACGATATTTAAAAAATGTTTTTTACTTTTTTTATGCTCTTGTAAAGGCAGAGTTAACGCATGTTAAGTTCCCTCGCTGTCTCACGTACTCTTTTTAACAAAAGTGCATCTGTCTCGAGAACTTCGACCCATTTTCTTCGGTCGTATCGCGATTAGTCAAGGTGTCCATTCCGGGCGGTGTCGTATCAAGCAAAGACTCTTGGTGTAATCTGTGTACCATATTTGGCACTACAATTAGCTGTCATTTTGTTTTCCTTTGTGCATGTTTTGTCTGTGTTATTGTATGACTGATGCTAGGGATTTCTTTTATGTATGAAATTGTTGCTGTGTGATTGTATGTTTCATTTATGGGTAGTTTCGTGTTTATTTTGTTTAGTTGTTAGTGTACGATCGTAAATTCATCAACGTGAGATATACCTTGATCAAAGTATTTCTTCTCAATTAAGATTATCAAATTCTCACTATCTTAAATACTTACTTGATATATTGTACCAGTTGCCTTATCTTCCCCATGGGAATCGACGGCATCATAAATTCTATTATTACCTTACTCCTTTGAAGCGAAAAGAAAAAAAAGTAATCGATTAATTCAACACACGATAATTTATTCGAACCTTTCGAAATATAAGACAAGATCTCCAACCGATTTGTCAATAGTAAAATAATAAATCAAGTGCATTCGTCGAATTTAAATGAGCGTCGATTAAACAGCTTCACCTGTACGATATTTATCTTTAAATATGTAAATACGTTGTTTGGTCTGTGTATGATAACTTCGTAAATTAGATATTATATTACCGTTCGCTATGATGCAAATAAGCCGGCCAATGTTGTTAATAAATCGTCAAAAACATTAATTCAGCATTCATTAAATGATTGATCAAACAAGAAATAATTTTCTGTGATAATTTTCTGTCTGTGTTATTCATATTATAATCTCTTCTATATCTTTGGAGATATTGACATTCCTCAAAAAATACATGTATGCGAATCGAAATGATCAAAACCCCAAAAATAAAAGAGGCACGAGATGACACCTCACCGATCCTTGTCCCCCCAGTTACTGGCAAGTCAAGACCGTCATAAAAACTAATTAAAGTATTTGGAACAAAGGATACGGTACCAAAACATATTATTATAGACTTATCAGCCGAACAAAGGGCCGATGTGTCTAAGAAAACTGTTTTAATGACTCCATAAGCTCTACGAAGCGTAAACAATGACAACGGGAAGGAGGAAACATACTTAGATGATGTTACTCCTTTTAAGGTGTATAGCCATTAGATCTAAATGGAGAAAGGTAAAGTGGAGCTTATAGATGCTTCAACCAGAACTTTGCTCATAAGCTTAGTTTTGAATTCCCATGCAGTAAATGATTCAATAATATCCTCAATCAATTGAATAGTCTTTCTTTAATGGATTTTGAAAGGGGTCAGATCTTGTTTCCTTAAAGTTTATTTCTAGGGAAAATTAAACGGAGAAATCATTCTCTTTGTTAAACATAATGAAATAGAGACTGATTCCGCACAATCAAATTACTTCATTTTTGCTGAATTCACTTTCGGTTACTCCCATTGTACTAGCTTGGGTAACTGTCAACATAAAAAGTGGCAATTTTCGATGTTGCAACCTGTAATATGTCAGCGTAGGTTAAGTATATCGTAGCTATCACCATCTATGTTGTCAACGATTTATATTCACCGGGTGACTGCATGAATACTCAATTTATTTCCTACGATAATGTCAACCGCTAACTAGTGATTATCATCAGTCCTATCAGTAACCTCATGGTAACGCGATACAACTATATGTCATCGACAATACAATTGATTTTTGTTTGTTCAACTTTGGGCACCAGTGTATTTGTCATTTAGTAGAATTCCTTACGCATTTCCATGTTCTCACGGAGCTGTAGACGCATTTGTCAAGTTTTCTTGCCTTGTTAAGATGGAATTTGTATTAGAATTTAGTGTATTTATTTGTTTATTGATTTATAACATACATACATACATCACGCCTTATTTCCCCGAAGGGTTGGGCAGAGGTGTCCCTGTAGTAGGTACACCCACATTTCGCCAGTTATGTTTAAGTCCCATGTAATAGGGGGCGAGCCTATTGCCATCAACCGGGCACAAATCCGAAAAAACTAAAAAATGATTTATAACTTTAGCAATAATATCTAGTTTAGTTAAGTGCTTATTATTATCGTAATCAGCATTTGCTGTTTCTATATTTTACTAAAGCTATTACGTTTCATTTATCTCATTATTTAAATAAGTACTCTAACATTTTGTTACGTCATGTTATGACTTCTACCAATTTCCAGTAATGAATTTCCGATCGTACGCATACGCAAACATATGATTATTAATTGAAACCCATAATAAATATTAACTTTTAGAAATTGGATGACTGTACAATAGAAACGGAGGTTACTACGCTTGACAGGCCAATCCATCATACGATGCTTGTACTATGGGTACAGTTAAACCACCTCCGGTCCAATCAGGGTTTTTATTTGATGTCAACGGCCGCTCAATAACGAGAACAGAATCACGCCGTAGACACACACAATCAAAGCAAATAAAGATGATATTAATCACTATCATGTACAATGGAGGTTGTGAAGCGAAAACGGCCTTTTTTTCGCGACTAGAACTCGTTCGTTTTTGCATGATACGCAATTACGACTAACGACTCTAATATGAGTTCAATACGTTTTCGCCGTGTCTATTGAACGCATTTTAACGGTGTTAAGAATTCAGCTTTCTAATGCGAGCTTTGTCGTGAGGCTTTGCATTCGGCTTAACAGTCGATGTGTTTATCTGATTTATCGCTACAATAATTATGAGCATGTCATGACGCTTCAGAATTTTTTAAACTGCATAATCATCTCTGACCTAAAGTGTGTTCGTGGAAATACATATCGATAATGTCTCGACCGCTTATGGCCAGTGTTCCGTTATGTATTGATGATCGTGTAGCATCACCGCGTTAACAACTGCTAACAAGCCTCACATCGCACATATCGCGGAAATTTGCACCGCCATGTTATTATAACGTCTCCGTGAAATTCAACGTAACACGCTAAAAATACAACTGACAACTCGAATAAATCTTCAGGTTTTTGAGAGGTCCTGCCGCGACCTCACGTATGTCCCCCTCGTCCAAAAAAACTGAGTACATTCACAAAGAACAAGAGAATGCTTAAATAACTGTCAGAGGTATCGTGTTTTTGTCAGTTAAATCTCGTTAAAAATTGAGAGGACTGTACAAAAACTGGCTTTCATTTAAACAGCTGCTCGGTAAAAAGATAAAATAAAGACCCTCACAACGTCCGTGCACTCGAAATGCAAACGAGACGATAGAGATTGGCAAAATTCTGCCACAACGTGAGGTGCGCCTGACATTCCCAATTTACGTCCTCCTCCACTTTGTATTCCAAAAGTGAACTTAAACACTTTTGACATCAATATCCTTTTCTATTTAGTTCTTTGGCATTATATCATCGTGTAATAAATTGGATGCAGACGGCCGCCCATCAATCTCGTTAGCTTCAGTAACCTGTATCTACGTCAATGTCAATGGCTCGACAAGGTGAGGTCGTTTACTATCCATTGACGAATGATTTGCAATTTCGTCGGCGGTTCCTACATTTTGTCGGGTCTTTATAGCAGGCCGGGTAACGATGGCCTTACTCGTTGCCCGGGGTAATTTAGGACTATCAGTTGGCCCCGCTTTCACTACTGATGAATGACCCGGGCCTCGCGTCCCTTCACACTTCATGACGTGCTATTGAGCGGCACAAATCGCTTCCCTTTCATCGCTCGCGTGGTCTTGTTTACAAGAAATTTCATTTTAAAGGCTCTCGTTAAGGTGTCAACAGTGGTGGCGTCTGCTAGGAGGTTCCAATATGAATTTTCGCTCGGCTGTATCAATTTTGCAACCGGCAATTGCTCTGTCAGTTGCGAATTATCAATGCAACAATTACGGCTTTCGATGTTGATCTGTTATTACCATACGTCTGGTATCCGATGCCCGGGGGACTCAACAGATTAATCGATTGGATAGTCACTTTCTCTCGTGAGGTCAGGTATTGTTGGCGCTAATGTGACTGGCGATCGTCGATGGTCGCCATGCGAAAGTGCTTTGTATAGTGTTATCAGCTGTGGGTTTCTCTGTAGCATAATAGATGATCGGGAAACGTGATCGTTATTTCCCTTTCGCACTAGCCAATTAAATTTTACAATAGAACTAATAAAATATGTTTAGTGTACGAATTTGACGCTTACATAATCGTATGCTGAGAAGTTATTTAGAGTACCCATATCCGCAACTCACGCGATATTTTAGCGAACAAACTATAACTGTTTAGTCCAACATGGCTGTTTATTTAATCAATTATTATGAAGCTTATTTTATCGCTCGCCCGCCGTCGACGTTTAGCTTACTCCGTTGATGTAATGCAAATTCGATTTGTAAGCATTGAAACAAGTGTTGATACTTTAGTAATTAGAATTATTAAAGGACCGAGTGCAACAAATAAAACATCATTTAAAACAATTTTAAATGTGATTAGTTTCCTTAAGGATTTTCCAGAAAAACAGGAAAAAAGCAACGTATAGAATATCTCGATAATTATCTGAGGAATCTGTATGGAAACCATAGTTATTTAGTTTCTAATTCGTTATAGGAAATAAGACTAGTTACGAAACTAGGTAATCTCTAAAAGGTAGTGAATAAAAAGCAACATCCTACTTAGTTGTTGAATGCCTTAGTGTTAGTAATTGCTTCTATTTTCATCTAATCAGAGTTGGTAATTAGGCGGCAATTGTAGGGTAAGCTTTCCAAGTGCTTTCTCTAGTTTAATTAGCGCTATCAATTGTAAGCAGATTGGTTCTTCTTGTCAATTTAAGGTACAATATACACTAAACAGTCTATAGAATCTTGTGGAAAGGACTCGTTGTTTGGTTTATTTGGTTTAGGTACTTGGTTAACAGCCTGTGGGCCT
The DNA here is from genome assembly GCA_963680765.1 of Agrochola lychnidis. Lineage (NCBI taxonomy): Eukaryota > Metazoa > Arthropoda > Insecta > Lepidoptera > Noctuidae > Agrochola > Agrochola lychnidis. The sequence goes on from OY796853.1 coordinate 20,694,003, forward strand.
ATGGGCTTTGAGTGAATACCTATGTAATAGTCATTATCAGTCTACTGCAGTCTGCTGGACATAGGTCTCTCCAATTGCACGCCATTCAGCTCGATTCTCGGCAACTGTCCAGCTGCTACCAGCCGCCCTGCGAAGATCGTGGCTCCACCTAGCCTGAGGGCGTCCTACCTTACGTTTGCAGATTCGCGGTCTCCACTCAAGAACATGTCTATATAATAGTATCCATCTTATTTTGTCGTTTCTACGTTTTCTTCTGTGTCCATAATGTTTTCTCAGGCTTCGATTAAAAGCTTTAAAACCTTATTACCAAAGCGTGTCACCGAAATATACCTCGTGGTAAATGACGTATTACGTAAACTGATGGCAACCGCTACCTCTCGCTTACCATCACGCAAATTAATTCACAGTTACAAACAGACTTTATTGAAACAAGCCTTGGTATTTACATTTTGTACCAATCTTAATGGATATCAAGTAGGTTAAAAGCTGCAATAAGGTACGAAGATATTACAGTAAGAAGGATCAAGAAAGCTGCGATACTCGCTCGATATACTGTCCTTGAAGGCTTGAGGCTTGCTCGATCGAATATGGAACTGTCAGATATTTTAACTATTATTATGGGCAAAGTTATTTAGAGGCAAAACCTTAGATTCAAATCTTATATTTATGACAAAAATATTCCATTTCATTAGCAAAAAGTGGCCATTTCTATTTTAGGATACTTACTTCAAAGTGGGTTACCGAAAGAAATTCTATTTGCAATTCAAATACGTAGTGACGGCTTTCCTTGTGAGTTTCCTTTGTACATACCGACTGATAGATAACTCAGTTTACGAACAATAATTACAATATTAATTATTTATAATAAAGTTTAACGATAAATACTTGTCAACATTGTTCTTTGTACTTGATATAATTTACGTTTGAGTGTGCTAATTATATTATCAGTTTCGTACACCTACAAACACACTGTCGCCTCTCAGTAGTTTACTGAAGGTCATTGACCAATGATAATTGAATTCTACGGCTGTTTGATGTCAAATAGTGGGAAGTTCAACCTTTTCCTCCTTTTTATTTTCTTCCGGCTTAATGGTGTTTTCATAGCTGGAAGCGGTTATTAAAAAAATAGAAGGAAGAAAAGTAACGTTTCATTTTATATTAGGAACCGGAAAAGTGTTTGTTAAATAAAAAGAAACTAAATTAATTTGGAGGCATCTGTTTTACAACGGTTTCGATAAATAGTTTACAACATAAGCTGACCATTACGATAACCCACATCGGCTCATTTGCCAAAAAAGAAAAAAACATTACATTAGTCGATAACTCGGTCGATATAAAGCATGCGGGGACTCCCCGCAGACAGGGTAATGACTAATGAAAGTCATAAGTCGATAACGCAGTCGGTACACCATCTGCGGGGAATCCCCGTAGTGGGCGTAGCGACCAATGACATTCATCCGTCGATAAAAAGCGCGCGGAGACTCACAAACAACACCCAATGAAAACGAGCCTTCAAAGCAACTGGCAAACGTGCGGTGTAGGTTCTCCGTATACCGCAATCGTTCGCTATCGACTAATGAAAACGCGTTCCCTGAATGCTTTACAGAAATCTCCGAAACCCTATAGGCGGACCCTATCGACTAATGCAAATGGTTCTTTGCATGCGGGCTCTATGGCATGCGTTACAGAAATCCGCCGCACCCCGCATACGAGTCCTATCGACCAATTTGAATGAGCCTTAAACCTAGTACAATAAACAGTGTTCAAGTAACGCTCAGCTTGAGATATTATACAGGAGGCACACTATGTTATATACAGGGTGAAGCTATAAGCCGCAGATGCCAATTAGCAATTCTAATAGACGCAAAGTCGAGCTATCGCGAGCAGTCGCTGCTGAGCTGCAATGGCGATCGATCTTTCCTAGTGTTCAGCTAGCAAATAGTAATATGAAAATCTGTAAATTGTACTTTAGAGGCGACAAAACTTATTTTTGACTGATAGACAACACCCAACCTAAAAAACTGAAGATATATAGGTACAAGATATTACCGAAAGGCCGGGCGGGGACGCCCTAGGAGGACATATACTGACCTTATTGGTGATGTTCTTCAGAAAGGCCAGGTGCGTAGTACTCGCAACCGGCGTGCGTGTATGACCAGATGTATGAACGTAAACGAGGCAAAAGGAGTATTGTGAGGATCGTAGCAGGTGGCGTTCTGTAGTTTCTGCCTACCCCCATAGGAAGAAGGCGTGAGTTTATGTATGTATGTATGTAAGATATTACCGAAACCAATCAAATCTCTGAAGTTTCGCTAATTAATTTAAAAAGGCCCTGTGTAGCACAGACAGTACCCTAATTGCGTAACTTATTTTCGTAAACAATTTTGCCTAATTTGTTTCATTTTGACAGTTCAACAACATTCATTGCGTTATTTACGTTGTTGGCCAGATTTTTCCAACTTATGAAGCAATGGATTAGCAATCTGTTTCAAATCGAAACAAATTGTGATTGTGTTGTATTACACAATTAGGGTACAGGTCAGTACAGATGGTACACTTCGAAAAATCATTTAAATAAAAAGCGACTCTTGCCGTCGACACAATGCAGTGCAATTCAGGTAGCACAGCGCTATTTACCGGCAGCTACGAGTATATTCACCTAGAAGTTGCTTCTCTTTCTATCGCGTAACTCTTATATCTTCTGACTACGTTACGCCCACTGAATTCGACAAGTCGAGCCCGCCGCGTACTTACTAATAGCTTCATAATATCTAAAATGTGGAGTGTCCTATCTCTTTATTCTTCTGTGTATGTACCTACATACACAGATGAATAAAGAGATGAGATAGGACACAGGGTGGATTTTTGAGACTGGGTAGCCGTTGTAGCTACAGGAAAACGTTCTTAGAAGACTCTCCTTAACTTTTTAAGTAGGGATGTATTCATAGATTTTTGTAAAATGGTAAAGTCAGCTAGAATAAAATGTTGTGGTAGTGGGCAAGTACCTAAAAGATTGGGCAATCATTGTGCCAAAAATAACGTAGATAGGTACCATCGAAGAAAAGCATAACTATACACCATAAGGACTATTTCTGCTTGCAGCGCTCGGCCGATATAGTAACGCTTACCTACGAAAAAAAAAGGATCGTGTGCACGGGATTTTGTTTTCAAACTGCTTAGGTAGGTATGCGTTTCTTCGATGGTACCTATAATATTGTGTTATTTCTTTGTTTGTTGACAATGACAATGTAATAATCTGATATGTCGTGAAAAATAAACGCGCTATCTATTCTCAGACAGGGTGTGGCTGCTTAGGTGTAGATATTGCATGATGCATAAATATTATCATACAAATTGATCAAAGATTTGATTTGCCATTTTTGTAAATCATCTAGAGCCAGCAGAAACTACAAAAGAAACAGACAAAATTGTAACTATACAAGTACAGTTGACGTCACGTCGGTGCGTAGTAACACTTGAACTTTGAACTGACCTAGCGTATTACGGAGTTCCAATGGTATAAAGACTCCCGCAGACAAGCACGACGCGACGGCGCGACGCGACTGTAGTAGAAAAATTTCTATGAAAACTTCATGGAAATTGACTATACAAGAATCGCATCGCTCCGTCGTTGTGTCACGCCTTTCAACTTTAAGTGCCTGCTACACGGTCGCCAACCGCGTCCCGACAGCGGTGACCTTGGTGATTTACCATCGTGTAGATGGTGTTTCAAACAGCTCTGTCGGTGGACAACCAGGGTCACCTCTGTCGGCGACGTAGTTGGCAACCGTGTAGCAGGCACTTTAAGAGGCCAGCTTATACCGTATTAGTTACCACTGGCGTGCGGCCTACTGTACATTACCGATTTAATTTTCTACAAAGCATAAAAAAAAACCGAGTTTCGTAATAAATCAGATCTGTCCATAAAAGGAACATTACTTAACCTTTACACAAAGTGCACATAATCTCTTCATGCTATCAGTCATACATATTTATAAACGATTTATAAACAAGTACATTATGTGCATGTAAACACGCTTATTCCACACATCATGGAACTGCTTGGTAAATAGAAATAGGCAAGAACACATATTGAATCATTTTGTTGGCAGAATGTTGCAAACTCCTTTGCGTTGGGTATCAGATGTCATTTCATTTAAAGTTTAATTTGAATCTTGTCTGTTAATGTGTCTATTCTAGGAAGCCTAGGACGTTAGCATCTATTATAATGGCGACACGTGTCGGATTTCATTGACAAAATCTCAAAATTGGAACGAAGTTCTTTAACGCGGCTTGCCTGAGTAAACTGGTAGAAATCGTCAAGTAACGAAAAAGGCTCGCGAAAATTTATGGAACTACATTTTTTTTAATGCAATGACAACGACTCTAGCACCGTGTCAAATGGACTTCAGTGGTGGCGCAGACTTTACATAAGTCCGAAAAAGTCATTCTTAACTGTCAAACGTTTTTGTTTTTAATACAGAGCCAACTCCCGACTTTTTTGAAGCGAAAACTTCTTTAGGCCCGTTGGGTATTTTTGAGATGGGTAAAAACAATTGAACTCGCGACACCGTTACCGACACCTCATTTTTGTAAACGCGATTGTGCTCTTTTAAGTAGATAAGGTTACGGACCAATGTTCTATACAAGTATTTTTCTTCCACCAAGGCAATCTTGTTCAAGTTTTCACTTCTGTCGGCACTCCCAGAGTGCCACCGTTATTTTTTAATGCAATGACATAGACTCTATAGCCGTGTTAAGTGGACTTCAGTGGTGGCGCGGACTTTACCTAAGCCCGAAAAAATCAGTTTCAAGTGTCAAACGTTTTTGTTTTTAATACAGAGGCAACTCCCGACTTTTTTTAATCACGATTGAGCGAAGATCAAGTTGGGTGCATCTACCATTAAGAGCGAAAAAATTTTTCCATACGAAAGTTGATCTAAATAGGTACAATACGTATTTCTTATTCTATGTTGTAAGAAATAGGTAAAAGGCCTTTCAGGAAAACTTTCACAACAAAACGTCCTACTTCTTACTAAACTAAAACGCAGTAACAACCAAAATTCAAATAAAAATCAGAGATGTGCCGTTTTTCTCTTGTTTACGTACGAGTGCCATATTTGGACCACATTACCCAACCTGAATGCATGCATCATAATAGGTAGGTTACATTAAGCGGGGTTTACATTATGAAACTAGTCGTGCGTGAAACAGTAGCTTGACTGTTCTGTTTCGGGCTATAGCTAACTAACACCCAGTTTTTAAAAACCTGATAAACTCAACTAATATATGCTATCTTGTAGAAAAATAATAACAATTATTTCAGCCAACTTATCTGAGCAGTTAACATGATATATGACAGCGTGTTAATTGAATTTATCAGTTTTTTAAAAACCGGCTGTTAGTTAGCTAAAGCCCGAAACTGATCGGTCAAACTACTGTTTCGACACTAGTTTCATAATGTGAACCCCGCTTTACATTACAGTGTGTTGTTGTATGTCGTAATCGCATGGCGTGTCTCCCCCCATTAACCCAGTGTCCACCATTTACGTACAGGTCATTAAGAGTGCTTAAATTATTTTCATCGCATATTTATTAGTTTTTATTCGGTTATTGAAAAGGCAATTGTTTTGATGTTTACTCTCTTATATGGGTATTGATGGTTAATTGACACTTAAGATATATTTATACATGCTGAAGAGTAGACGGGTATCGTAACTTCAGGTAAAGTGTTTATTTGCGAAGAGTTTTAATAAAGGAGAAAAACTGGAGTCAAAAATGTTACTCTTCATAATAATACAATTAAAATATAGCGTGGTTAATAAATTATGAAAATACCTCAGTTTACTCTCCAGAGATATTCCAAAATCTGATATTCAAGACAACAAAGACCCTTATCATGTACTCGTAAGCAAGCATAATATTCTCCATAAAACAGCTATTCCGAACTTCTTGTACTCAATTACAAAATAAAACGAAAACATCAACATCCGTGTAAACTGAACAATACAGTATTAGCAGCAAAAACATGGATCCCATTACACTTCACACTGTTGTAAACACAATTAAAATTACAAAAGAGCATTATAGTACTTAGTATATAATCAATGGGTTTCGTAACTGACGCGACGGTTTCCGGCGCCCAAATCTTTGTTTAAAACTGTTTAATACCTCCTTCATTTAAAACAGTCGGGTAAGTGCCACTCGCACTTAAAAAACTATTTTTAACGCCGCGATTTCGAGTGGTACTCTAAAATGTTGGTAGCTACCAAGTTTTTTAGTTCAAGAACTGATTAAATTTCGCGATAACGAAACTTTTAAAACAACGCGATTACTTGACTTAAAAAGTTTGGATGCTTATTAATATAGCAGTAATAATATTCATAATACTTACGAAAAGTAGATGTTTGCAAAAAGTGGGTTAAACAGTTTTTGTATATACTTCAAGAATCGTATATTTTTTTAGCACAATTCTACATCCGCTGAGAGTTGACTGAACTAGATTCAATGTAAAGTCAACGACTCTTTAACAAGATAAACAAAAATGGATTGAAACAAGTTTTTTATCAACATTCAACAATATTTTGAAGCGTAAACTTCTAAAATGTTCTTCGAAAAATCTAAATTTTTACTCATTCGTCAACGGCACCTAACATGGTTGCTTCGAATGTTCTCACAGTTGACAGAGGCGTAAAGGTTACTGGGCTGTAGACTACAAACGTCACAACAATTAGTTCTCTTGATGAACTTCACTAGACATTCTGGTGCCGTACAAAAAAATTCACACTACGGTCATCGGCACAATAAGCCCGAGTTTGATTAGAATCTGTCTGGTCCCTTGCTTGTCTGACTATATGAGTCTGGCTTTAAATCTTCTTCTACCGTCAACGGTGATGTGGTGTTGCTTCTGTACCTATATAAATCACCCTTTTACATATTTTCCTCAATCACTTATATAATTTTACCAACAGGAGGTTCCTCAATTTCCATACCATCAACCGTATATAAGTAGATTTTCAATTCATTTTTTCATTGATACTATTAAAGTGTCTTGGACAACTACGTTGTTGTTTTCATTACAAGTACCCGCGGTTCATTTCACGCACGAGCGGCTTCTGTAGTTCGTTATAAAATATCTCTGGGCGATGATAGTGGAAGCTGTAACAAGGCGTGATAGGTGAAAGATGTTGCTTTCATAAATGGTGAGATTATTTTATTAAATTCTGTCGTTACTGGGCCTGAAGACTTTCTGAATTACTTGGCTTTACGCAAGGATATGTGGTATTGATCACAGAATAACTTCACTTGAAAAGGTACTGACAGAAGATGAGTCACAGACGGACAGGACAATATGATTTTCACTAAAACGGATATTATGGTCGCATTAAACAAATAAGTTAAAACACATAAAAGAGCAAGACAGCAATTTCTGCAACTTGTATTTATTTATGAATCTTATCATTATTTCTGCGCTATGAAGCGAATAAAGATTCAAGCGATAGAAACAACGGGTGACCGCCCCAAGGCGCACGAGTATTTAGCATTGACTTATTGAAATATCGAACATTAATATTCAAAATGTTGTTCCAAAGGCAATTTCTAATTGCTTTGAATATTAGCAAAAGTGGATTAAATTAATAGCTTTGCCTGCAGCGATACATACGTGATTTTCGCCATTGAACAATCTTTTAATTGCTTCTTTATCGTTCAACGATATAATGTCCCTATACAATTATCTAGTAGCAATTTCAAAAGTGAAAGTCCCATTTTCTAATTCTGCGATAAAGGTTCTGATACTTTCCAAATAATTCGAATTTAAAATTAAGTTTTCCACATCCAATTTCGATTCAAAATAGATAGTCATTTCATGCTATCGATTCACTTTTCAACGAAGACACATTGAATGTAGAAGCATCCAATTGTCTTGTTTACGTAACAGAACCATTGTATTATTCGACCAATCATAAAGTAAACAAGACGAATGAAAAATGAATGTTCATAAAACTGGTATTATTCAGTTAAAGTAAGATAAATTGTAGGTGGAAGAGAACGTGGGCGAATGATGCAATCTTTTAATTTTTATCTATTCCAAGCCTTAATAATGATAAATGCATTCAAGTTCATGGATATGTGTTACTAATGATTTTGATGTATCTGGTTTTAAATTGTCCGAAACTAAAGCTGTAGAAGAGGGTGCTACGTACTATTTGATAATACGAAAATGCATCTGCTTTAAACAAATTCCATAGTTAGTTTTCTGCATAGCATAGGATACATAAAAAATAATCACATTACGAAATGATGCTTGACCGAGTCTGTTTATAAAAAAACGTCAGAATATGTCAACAGAAATATTCTGACGTTTTTTTATAAACAGACTCGGTCAAGCATCATTTGGTAATGTCAATCAGCTTCTTCATCAACCCTTATTCAATTCGCAACGCAATCATCATCATTATTTATCTCGCCTCCTCTTTCTCTTCAATTACGAAGTCCTTTTCCAATTGAAAAGAGACGGCAATATCGTTAAGAATTCATTAATGAGTCTAATTGACATCACTTCATTCAGTAGCTTGATTGCCTCGTTGAGTCTGTTAATTAGTATCAAGGCTACAATTTATCTATCATTTACTTACATAATCATCAGGCACACTTGAATGAAGATATCAATTCTTTTAGAAGATGCAAATATTGCGATTATTAGGAAAATATTCTGCGTATTTTCGTCGTTTGGTGTTCATGTTCATTGACTTGTTTTTGAGGTTCTTAAGCATTTACTGTTTTATGTAAATATTGATAAACATCTTCATCACCTCAATTATTGTATACGAGATTTTCAAATCTTAAAACCGCAAACCTTCCTTTATACCTATTTAGTCCTGTGGTAACTTTTAAACTCACAAATATTCGGGACACGCTTCTTCAATAAGGATCTCATTGACGTCGAGAGTCCTAACAAGCAGGAAACGGTACCTAATTCGATAATTGTTCAAATTCCGTCTCACTAATCGGATAGTTTCCGAGGACAGTAGTGGACGCCAGTAGGCAGGCTAGTGCAATTTTTGGTAATTACGTGTCGGTCATTAGCCACTTGAATTGGCGGTCGAGTTCCACTGGCTCCCAGTATGTTTATCACTTGAGACACTCGACGTATGTTTACGTTACTAGGCGAGACTAAACAAGTATTTAAATGTTTGGATTAAGAGCGTTTACGTCTAGCGCGAGAAGTCAAGTTTAGGTAAATTCTTCGCAAAATTCACTCACACAGAAGCGCGCGTACATGTGTGCGTAGAGTTGGCGCGTTCGCTATCTTTATAGTCAGACTAACACACGTTGATCCGTTCGATTTAGAGCAATAATTCTTTTAGTAAATATTTAATTGGAATTTAAATCCAACTTCAATTTATTGTTACACCTATGATTAATATTATTAAAAAAACGAATTAAATAAATAATTTTACAATATTTTATTGGAACAGTTTACATATTTATACGCTTCTTTTCGTGTTTATTTTATATTAGGCATAACAATTTGATGAATCATATTTATTTCTTTTAAACATCTTATCTTATTATCACTCCGAGTAACAACAAGCGCAACATGTCATAATCATAGTTACATTATGGGTACTGTTAATATTAGCATGTCGGTGTCGCAAACCCATAAGATTTTCCTATACCAATAATCGCTCATCGCGCCTAAAGGAGCTTTCACCTGAAAAAAAAAACGTGTGCGTTTGTGAGAACCCACTCAGGAATAAAGTTCCTTCTCACGTATCATTTAAAACAAAAACAAAATTTTCGCAGCCGCCATCTTGGATTTACATTTTGACCTCACTATCGACTTTAGTACCCTCAAAAACTAATGCCTCATTTACATTCTGCCCCTGCCGCTACTGTTCGCGCTGCCAGCCATAATTTTCTAAATACTGCCGTAGTAGGATCGAAAGAACTGCCCTACCACTCATATCGCTTTCGACTTTCAACAATGGTAGACGTCGAAATAATTACAGCGTCGCTGTGTAGAAAACACAATACATAATTATGTTCTTTATTTAAAAAAAAAAAACAAATTTAAAAAAACAAAAATTATCTTCGTAGAAGATGGTGGATCCTCTCCATAACATCGAATACAAACCATATCGGATGAAATATATCGTCTGCATCTGCTCCAGTAGGTACCCTAATTGCGTAACTTATTTTCATAAACGATTATAACAAATTTATTTCATTTTGACAGTTCAACAACATTCATTGCATTATTTACGTTATTGAGCAGATTTTTACTCCAACTTATGAAGCAATGGATTAGCAATCTGTTTCAAATCGAAACAATTGTGATTGATCGTGCATTACGCTATTTTTTTTTCTTAGCCTTTATTGTCCCACTGCTGGGCAAAGGCCTCCCTACCCTCTTTCCACCTCTCTCTGTCTAGAGCTTCCAAGAACCAATCTTTCTTAAAGGAGTCCAGCTCATCCCGCCATCTCCGTCTGGGCCTGCCGCGATATCGTTTGCCATTAAGCGGGACCCACTGGGTCGTAAGTTTGGCCCATTGATCGTTTGACATGCGGCAGATGTGTCCAGCCCAATTCCATTTAAGCGTGGCAGCTTTCCGAGTGACATCAGATATTTTAGTGATGGAACGGATTGTTGTATTCTTAACCCGGTCCACAAGTTTAATACCAAGAATACTCCGTTCCATAGCTCTCTGGCAAACCTCGAGCGTGGTCCTCTTTTCTATTACGCAATTATTGGGGTACAGATCGGCTAGATGAATTTTTATTTTCAAAAGAGGCCTAAACGTGACCATCAGTGACTTCTTTGATTTCAATTCGTCAATAGGAAGGAGTATCTTCTAAAGCTTCACTAATTCTCTTCCAGCACGCGTAGCATGACCACCATAGATAATAGAACAATAGCCAAAATGACAGATAAACAATCACAATCTGTCATTTTGTCTATTCTTCCGTCGACAAAACCCGTTTCAATTGTGGTCATGCTACGTGTCCAGACGTCGTGAACTTAGTTTTAATTTGTGGTTTTTGTCATTTAAATCCTACATACTTTTTTTGGATTCCAATAGTTCCAAAAATGTTATAGTGTTTTTATTATTCCACTCGAAGGGCATTTTCATAGATCGTATAAATAGGTGGCACGCACGTCCGATTCGTCCAGGCGCTCGGTAAGAAGTGAGCTGCGGAGCTGAACGTAAACACGCCCTGCCACTCGTGCTGCTCGTTCTTTGACTTCCGCATAAAAAAACCACTCATTTGGGGAGCGTAGGGCAACGCGAGTAGCAGTGGCAGCAGTATGAGAAGTATCGTGTTTACATACTCATCCTGCCCACTTTCCTGCTCATTGCTGTGGAAGTGAGCTGAATGTAAACGGGGTATATGAAAACGACACCCATGATAAATTCTCCCGCTCTGGGCGGAGCGGGAGGGCGTGTCAGACTCTTACTGAGTAAAACCCACCCGTGTTCTTTCGGTTGCCCTGTTGCCGGGGGCCACGATTTCCCTATCGGTTTTCTTCGAACCCCCGGCAGGCATTGGCCCAAGCGGACCCCGTCAATTCTGCTGACATCTCGTTGAGGCGCGCGTGGAACACAACGCGCCGCCGACCCGGGCTTGGTCCTTATCGGACGGCGAGCTACCCATTGCTGGAATTGGCTCGCGATTCCCGCCCCGGGTGTCTCCTCCTGCGGTGGTTAGGGGCGTGAAGGCGCGAAATTTGCCTCTCCCTCACGCGTTCCGCCTCCTCCTTCGCGAGCATTACCGCTTCGCAGAAGGAGGTGACGGCCTGCCATTTCTTCTCGCTCCGTACCATGGCCTGAACCAGGGCCGGACGCGAGAGATCACCGCCGCCAAACACCTCAACGAAGACACGGTGTTGCTCCGCCCAAGCCGGGCAGACCTCCACCGTATGCTCTGCCATGTCCTCAGGCCGATCCACACAATGGTGACACTCGGATGTTTCCTCCCGCCTTATCCTGAACAGGAACCTCACGAAGCAGCCGTGTTTTATATAGAATTTTTCACTTTTTGTATGGAGACCAAGAAAAATTATTACCTATTATGTTGAGTTTTATAGGTTTATGGGCATTATAAAGGGGGTCGAAATTTTCATTACTTTTGCGATAGATCACACCATTTTCGAAATATAAGCAAAAGAAAAGAAAAAAAGATACAGTACTATTTTTGCAGCTGAAGTCAAGCTGTGGGTATGAATTTTAGTTCATGACAACTAATTTAATTCCACACTTTTTTAATGGCGATTAAAAGTAGTCAGATTTAGTTAGGCAAACAAAATTTTTCATGAAAAACGTCAAATTCAGAATAGCAAAATTGCCATTTTCACTAAAATATTAACTCAGTGTCATCTTGCACTAAGGCCCGTATTACAGAACGTCACTCAATACCCAAGCATTACTTAAAACTAGATTCAAGCCATTTGATTGGTTGAAACTAGTTTTAAGTAATGCTCGAGTATTGAGTGTCGTTCTGTAATACGGGCCTAAGATGGCACTGAGTTAATACTTTGGTGTATGCTTGTTTGTTTGTTTGAAAATTATTACGTCAGCAAATGCTGTATTGATTTTTCGGAATTTTCAGTATTTTATTCGGTCCTTTCTTTATTTGCATATAAGCTGTCGGAAAATTAGCATTTATAGCAGTAAATTTCAAATTTTAAGTATGCTCATATTTTAACTTTTTTCGGAACTTTTATTACTACCCAAACTAAATGGTGATTTTTTGTCTAGTCATTTGTGACAACAGAAGGCATTTGTGACAAGAGAATCGGCACCGATATCGACTTTAGCACCCTAAATTAGTTTTCACTTCAATAAAATATTTTACTTACTAAAGTATTAAGATGTGGCGATCATGCTATATTCGTGCATTATCGTTGTACGCACGACAAAGGTCAACAGCGGTCAGGCAGAGCGCCGAGCGACACGTCCACTCTCTGAAAGGCCTCACGGCGGACTAATTTGAAACGGTTTGCGCGTGGAGTTTTATAGTAATTTTAGAGTAGTTTTAAAAAAATTCTAGAAAAATAACCAAACTCATATAGTTAAAAATTTTGATTGCAAATTTTTAAGAAGATGTTTTTCTATTACAGTAACCTTTTATTATATTAAATTAAGGAAGATATATTGGTAAAAAAAAACATTTTATTTACCAAAATTTCATTATAATTTCGCATTGTTTGGATTTTTATTTCTCATGTAGGGAACCTAAACTGAAAATTTCTTTTAACTAACTTTTTTCCTAAGAATCTTTGCAGTTAGATAAAAAATATTGTTTGTTAGGGTGATCAGTGATTTAAGATATTTTAAGCGTCAAAGTTGACGCTCGAAGTAAAATTAACAAAACCTCTGTTCAGTAATCTTGATATAATTCACAAATACTCTAATAATCTAAAATTTTTCCTAACTAAGTGTTTAGACAACAATATTTCCTAAAATGATTAGTAATTAATATGTTTTTAAAATAATGTTTGATGGATATTAACTGGATCGAAAAGTACTGTTTTTGAGCTAAACAGCGCGCGGATGGCGTAAACGCTCTTAATGTAGAACGAATGTGATTTTATTGACAATCTCTTGTGTCGCGTATTTGCTCAGAGAAGTGCTGTTTGGAGGTCAAAGCCAATGCTTTTTGTACGAAAATTTATTTAACAGAGCTACTATTTATACAGGCAGAAGTTTTTACAGTAATACCAAGTTAAAGCGAAAAAATAAAAGAAGCACAAAGAAATTTTGGTAGTTAATACGACAACCACAAAAATAAAATCTACAAATTATTACTCGTTAGAAATGTAATAAGTTAGTAAAAAAGTTTTTTCCATGGAAATGAGGTCTGTTAAAGCTGCCAGCGTATAAACGTTCCGTGATGGTATCAATAGGTTTGAGTTCACCGCGGCGTCGGGGATGGTAAACAAATTTTATGGGCATGTAACCCACAAGGTGCACTAGTCACGGCATTGTTGTTCTACTGCTGCCATACACGCACTTAACACTATGTGCCCGATATAAATTCACCCACGGAACATGAAAACATTTAAAACATAACTCGAAGAAAAACAAAACAAAAGATACAAAGAAAAGCTCATGAATATACGGGTTTGATCAAAGATAGGTCATTTGCATTGATTTGGTTAACTTCAGGTTATAAAAGTAGTCTTCCAAAATTGGGTTTCCAAGACTACAAGAAAAGTTCTTTAACCTATACCGAACTATATTTACACCAAAAACCTCTTAATACTACTCGTGTTAATTTTATTACCACAATATAAATAAACTATTAAACAGACTCATATAATGAGGTTCCGAATTAATTTACAGCCTGCGTAACTTCTGACACTATATGTAAATCATTAACATAGTCGTGATTAGTTGCTTACACGTTGTCTGTCTGTGAGACTGTCACCTCACTGTTGTCGCTTGTCTAAATGTGTGCTGCACCAGTGTTCACAACACCGAAATCATCATCACCTGTGTCAAAAGCTTCGTCGTGCAAACCAGGATCAGTCTCTCTAAAATTTTTCAATCTGACCGTTTCTTCGTCAGGTCACTGACTGGATCATCAGCTAAAAATGACGATTGACAGAGCCGGCCGGCCACCAGCCCCAAGGCGTGCCTCCTCCACTTACAGAAGCTACGATGAGCTCGGGGTCATCGACCGCGCGAAACCCTTGAAGTACAGACATGGAGGCATTGAAGACCTCACTGGCATAGAACAGAACAGAACTTACAGGACATACGAACCACAAGATATGGATGATATAACTGTTATTAGTTCTGAAGAAGTTCCAAAGCCGAAAAAGAAAATAGCTGAGGGTCTTGCTAATGGTTTTAGAAGAACATTTTCTGTGAGAAGCAGGAGAAACACAGAACCAGAAGGAATACCTTTAGATACTTTCAATGTGACTTGTGAGGAGAATTTCGCTACTGTGAGAGGAGCGCCTTTCGGGAGGCGTCGGTCTTTGTCGAGGGATAGAGGGTCTTCGCTGCTAGGCAGAAGTTCTTCAGAGGGTGATGTGAGGATGGTTCCCCCCCGCGCACCACCTGCCGCGCCCGCGCCGCGCCTCCACCGCTGTCTGCGAGCACTTGGCGGCAGCTGGAAGAATCTTTTACTATGTGAGTCCTCGCGAAATGTGGTGTAACTGCTTTCTTGATTAATTCTGTATCTATATTACTGGCGAGGGACTTGCCCAGGATTAACCGCTAAGCAGCCACAGACCACTGTAATTAACATCATATATTAACCGTGTCTAAAAACGTAACCAATACGTAAACATAACTCTTAACCTTTACAAATCCGGTTCCTTCTCTCATTATTCTGTTATTTAAATGGTAGTTAACCGTTTACTGCTCTCGGCTTGTCCGGGTTAATTATTGGTGTGACGGATACAAATGACCACTAGGAGCTTAGTTAGTTTGAACCTGTGATTAACCGCGTAGCTTAACCGAATTAAAAGCTTTCTTTTATGTAAATTAACTGATTGTTTATACAGCCAAGTAGGGTGGTAATTAATCTCGGATTAGACAGTGTGGCTGTATTTTATTGGGAAATGATACCGCTTAATTAAGTTTGACATAATAGCTGGATGATATCGATGGTTCATTAAAGTTTATTGTGATTTATCGCCCCCATGGCGCCTGCCTTGCCTAATTGACCATAAAGTTTACTACTCAAAAGAACAAATCAAGTGATTAATCTTACTTTTGGTAAACAAACCATTATTTATGTCAGCTATTTCGTGCCTTATCTTTCTAGGTACAAATTTAGGCGCAAAACGCCGAACATCTTGCATATTCGGTCACATAATCGTTATCGCGACTCCATGATGTTCTAGGACGTAACTTCCTCTAGCCTTGACACTTTGCATGCTCTCGACAATGTTTACTTAACTTTATCGCGAACATTTTACTAACAGAGTATTCGTTATATTCCATGTAGGTGGCACCCGTCTTTTTAACATAATTAAAAATGACTTAACCTTGACTTTAAGTTCACACAAACTTTTATAGTGTTATTATCACATAAATGTACAAATATCCTGACCATATTTTGTATTAAGATTGAGGTTTACGCCTCCAACATCGCCTACATAAAGTGTAGGATGCGTAAATCACATACGAAATTGTATATTAATGCTATTATATGGTAAATTATTGTTTTTAAGCCCATATGGATGTGTAAAATGGTCATTTTATTTCTGTTGTGACATTCTGTGGCTACCCATTGACTGTTTTACACAAATTTCTGCTTATACTGAATTCCGGCTATTTAAGAACAGTATGACTTAATATATGTGAGACAAAACAGTATGCAAATCAGGTCTAAAATAAAGATACAAGGCGGATTTAGCCCTACCTGAAAAAATACTGTCCATCACTGATTGCCTCCCGAACAAAAATATAATAGAAAATAGAGCCTACAAAAAAAGCCTCTGAAAAATCCATAACCACTATAAGTTCCCTATGAATTAATGAATTCATACCCTAAGTATGTATGTAAGCTGTTATCTTGTGTAGTGTCGCGTAAGCCGTGCTAACCCTCCCGCTGCGAGTAGGCTCATTAAGAAAATTGCCTTTTTAATTTTCCGTTACACTGGCTTTACAGGTCCTTGTCGAACAATGCACAGTTAAGTGGAACTGAACGCTCTAGTTTTGTCGAGAAAACATACCGGAACATGTGTTTAACACGAATATATAGAACCTACCTATGTTCAGTCTACTTACTAAGTGAAATGAAAAAATATAAATTGTTTCAGCTATCCTCGTTAAAGTTTATCGAATACTAAAGTTTCTCGCAGACAGATTAACTCCAATAGCAATAATCAATGCAATTATACCATAACTGCAATATCAATAGTTTTATTGCGGCTTTAAAAGTGACTTGCTATCTCAAGTTTCATTTGAATTTATGTGATCAACAGAAATATTAGATGTCGTTATTAATTCAGTGTTTTGGTCTTAAAATATCAGCTCATAGATATATCATCAAATAATAAATATGTAATAATGTGCTATGCCTACATAATGCCTTATGTCAGGGACATTTGGCAACAGCAAACACTATCAGTTTGTCAACCCATACGAATAAAAAATATAAATGTCGTCTACATAACCTGGCAGAGTTACAAATGTACGCTACATGTTTACTTCAATATTTCTCACAATATCTTACGTAACATTTGTTTTTCTCTATCTTGTTTGACGTTAAATATAAATGACATTTGGGGGTCGCTTTGATAAAAACAATTGTATTCAACAATATCTACCAAAGTAATTAATCTTCCCGTCCACATTTGGCAACAATACGATTAGCGGACGGAATATCCCCTAATATCACGGATTCTAAATATCCCATCCCTTTCCGTAATATCACGGGCAGCGTTTGAGGGTTGTCACTCCTGCCGACGACTATCCCCGGATGGACACCGACAGACGGTAGCTTGTGGGCATTTTACCGAAATTACTTTTGTTTGTACATCTGTCGTCGTTGCTAACCTTGTTAATGAATTATTTAATACGTATTAGAAATGGGGATTCGTATGATGAAAGAAGGAGAGAGAGTAAGAGGAAAAAGTTTACAGAAATCTGGGATTCCTGTAAACATTTTCATTTCAAGAATTCTCTTTACAATTGTATGTTTTCTGCACACGTTTAGCCTATCTTTTATTTAAGATTGTATTTATACCTTCAACAACCGAAGAGCTATTCATTAAATAGTCTTCGGAACAATAACGCTGATTCATTTGTAAACAATCTTAGTATTGGTTTACACACACGACATAACTGCATGAGAATGAACCCATTCTGATTTTTCTGTTTACATACTCTTCACATTTTAAAAGATAAAATTAACACATAACATAACATCACGCCTTGTTTCCCCGAAGAGTTGGGCAGAGGTGTCCCTGTAGCAGGTACACCCACATTTCGCCAGTTATGTTTAAGTCCCATGTAATAGGGGGCGAGCCTATTGTCATCAACCGGGCACAAATCCAGACTCCGAGCTGCTACTGAGAAATTTCAGATAGAAAAACCCAATAACACTTTGCCCGACCCGGGAATCGAACCCAGGACCTCATGCTCAGCAGTAGCGCTTGCGACCACTAGACCAAGATAAAATTAATCTCAAGAAAAAAGGGTGCTAAATGAAAATTAATAACGCTAAAGAGTACATTCGCGGTACATAACTGTGGTAATCTATTTTTATCTTACAATGGGCCTTTCTAGCCACCTCACGTAGTGGCAGGGTCATCGCCGTCACGTCGATATTGTGTGGTTGAGCATGATATCTGCACATTCCGTACACACGGACCAAGTTTCCAGCCTTTCCGCGCCATTTTAGAATTCACTTTAAAAATTCAATTTTAGAATTCTAGAATGTTTTTTTTTAAACGTTCGAAATTGTAAACGATAGGTCGTTGATCGAATTAGTTTTCTTTTTTTAGAAAGTCTGTTTTAGTTTGATTTTTTTCTTGTATCTTTTCTAACACGTTTTTTTCTTGTTGTTGTTTCTTTTGTATGTCGTTTGTCCATTTTTGCTATTGAGAAGTATTCTAACTAACATAAAATTACCTGACCAGCTGACCCAACACGCTAACACGTAATACCTTGTACCACAACATAACTGGAGTATAAAGATTACCCTCAGATTATTAGGTCAGAGCAAACGACACTGAGATTGCACCACGGCGCGTATGGCCGGTAATAAGGCCATAAGCGGTGCCAATAACCGTCCATGGCCGCCAAGGGTACGTGTTTCAATGATCGCGGACGACATGTTATGATGGATTTTATTAAGTTGGTCATTGGGTATACCGTACGTCTAATCAGCCTATAATGTTCCCACAGCTAGATACAGGATGCTATAGAGGACATAAATAAGGTGCAATTTTTAGCTGAACTCTAATTGACTTTAGATTGAATAAGAATCCAATAGAACTAGAAAATCATACATGAACACGCTCAAATTGTCTTCTTGTTTCATTTCTACAAATTAAATAATTCCAAATATTGCCTTTGATTTTGGTCACTGGAGACGTCACTTTAGGGATCCAAAGGAAGGCTCCTTTTACTGTTTATAAAGTTCTAAAGTATTTTACGTCATATGAAACCATCAAGCCAACAAACAATACATATTTTGTCAATCAAAAGTCACAAAAAACTAAAGCCTCGTGACGCGACGCGACGATGGCGTGATGCGAATCTAAGAAAACTTCACGGTAGAACAATTACCGGTGTTACGTCGCGTCAGTTTGCACGAGGCTTAATTCCAAGAACAGGCAAGCAGCAAAATATTTATCAAAATTAATCAACGAAACCAACTGCTCATAAACCCAACCATTTCTCGTATCAACTTCCCAACTGCGGTTACAGAGGTCTAAATTCATTACGATACCAATATAGTTTGACTCCCAACCCCAGCAATTAATAATAATAACGAAGGCAGGCCTGTTCCTAATTTCCGTCTTATGAATAATATGAATTTCATCCTTCTCGCTTACAATTCATCAATTTGTGGAAAGCTGTGGTTGTAGACAAGCCTGAAATTCATTAAGGTTGGTAGATATTCGTTGACAGATGGTGTTGAATAGCAGTCCCTTCCCTTCGTATCAAAGAGATTTTGACATTCGAACGCACCTGAAACAAATGACAAACGAAATTGACAGTTCTACAACGTTCATTGCTCCTAATGTTTCAAAAATCGAACTTCTTTGTTTAACAGTAAACAGTGCATGGGCGACCGAGCTCTGCTCTGGTGAAAATAGAGAATGCTCATTTAATAGTATAGGATAGTACCTACTAATTCCATACTGCCATGATAGTAGGTACTTACTAATTCCATGTCATGTCATTATTTATTATCTTGTTCTAAACTTTGGGTGATCGAGCTCTGCTCGGGTGAAAATACGGAGAAAACTAATTTTCCCAGATATGAGACTTAGCTAGATCGATTTTTCGCCCCCGTAATATTGCAACTTTCATGGCAACCGTTAGAGCCGATTTCGAAAACGTGAGTAGAAATCTATATACAAACAAAAAAATATATACAAATATTGCTCGTTTAATAGTATATGATCACGCCTGTGTTCCGCGAAGGGTTAGGCAGAGGTGTACACATTTCGCCAGTTATATTTAAGTCCCATGTAATAGGGGGCGAGCCAATTGCCATCAACCGGGCACAAATACAGACTCCGAGCTTGCTACTGAGAAATCCCTGACAAAAAACCCAATGACACTTTGCTTGCGACCACTAGACCAATGAGGCATTTTTTTTATCAGACGCTGGTTAAATTTAAAACTGGACATAATATTTCAAAAGCACAAAATAGATCGGCAGATGAATTTTTTGAAGTGAAAACTTCTTTAGGTGCGTTAGGCATTTTTGAAATGGGATTAAATAAAATTGAACTCGCGACACCGTTACCGACACCTCAATTTTGTAAACGCGATTGTTCTCTTTATTTATATTACGTTACGGATCAATGATCTATGCAAGTATTTTTCTTCCACCAAGGCGATCTTGTTCAAGTTTTCACTTCTGTTGGCACTCCCGGAGTGCCACCACTTTTTTTTATCAAGCGTTGGTTAAATTTAAAACTGGCCACAACGTACTGGACATTATATCATAAAAGCACAAAATAGATCGGCAGATGTTTTTTTTTAAATAAAGAACACTTTTAGGTTATACAGAAGGAGAATGTGATATGATGCAACAAACAAGCAAGCTTTCAAATAAGTGCTTAGGATAAGAAGCATTTACATTATTCTAAAGTTATATACACTAATACTAATTAGCTCCTGGTCTGAGGTATTTAGTTAGAGGTTTCACAGCTTAATTATTAGCTTTCATGTGGATTCCCTTTACTTCCACTCTAACCTTTTGTGAATAGTCTGATCATTAACCTTGCTTTAATAATGTGTTATTTGAAGTTTCCCATACAATTAAACAGTTAATTGTGTTTAGACTAGACAATACATGAAGAATTCGTTGTTGATGTTTATCAATGATTGATTGTCTTTGTTTTAAGGCTTGCATGGAAATCAAACGGCAAAATTATTCTACATCTTAAAAGCATCATTGAATTGCCAGATGAAATGTAACGAGAATTGTGAACAATTTCTAACATCTTTTACAAAAAGCTTGGGACCTATTTGATAAAACCAACGGGCGACAAGGGACAGGTGGCTCTGACAATTTTACAAGTATCTTTCATACATTTTCTGCGTCGTAAAAATATGGCAATTTTGTAATTTAATTTGTTGTCATCGTCACGGGTCATCGCTCACTAATACATCCCACAACTAGTGACCAAAAACATTTTTATTTTTCATCTTTATATTCGGGCGCATTTACAGGAGCTCGTGGCTAAGTATTAACAGCCGCACGGGTCGATCCATCAGGTTAAGCTACGCTTGCCGGGGTTGGTCCGTGGATGGGTGACCATTTCTACATACCGAGACTCCTCCGTGCCTCGGAAAGCACGTTAAGCCGTTGATCCCGTTTTCATTCGTGGATCTTTGACAGTCGTTACGGGTCGTCAGAAGCCCGAAAGTCTGACAACCAGTCTTACCAAGGGGTATCGTATTACCTAGTTACTGGGTTGTGGAGGTCAGATAGGCAGTCGCTCCATGTAAAATACTGGTATTCAGCTGCATCCGGTTATCCCAACATAGTTGGGAAAAGGCTAGGCGATATTCGGGCGCATTTGCATGACCCACCACAGCGAAGGCCATTTAAGGTCAATCATATTCTTCTAACGCAAATCAATAACAGCTAATAATTGCAGCAACTACATAATAAACAAACTGTATGCACTGCGCATACGCCGTGTAATAAGAAACAACACAATCAATTGCTCGCTGGTCGGCAAATGTCAATTACAAAGCAATCAGATATAAATAGCGTGTAATAACAGTAAATCACTGCCTTGTTACTTTAACATACAAGGATTTATTTATATTTATAGAGGTTGTTTCATAATTCGTGCTATACCTTCTAACGTCGTGATCTGCTACTGAAATAGCCGCATCATGGGAAATCAATAAAAACATCTCACCTTGAGGAACATTGAAGGGTCAGAGCCTCGTCAAGGTCGTTTCTGACGGCCAACTCTAGTACCGCGCGCGCTTCCTCGGGTTCCTATTAAGACTAGGCACTCTAAACGCAATTTCCACGCAAACTCCGCCCCATGCACCCCGCCACTCCACTATGTGCTAAACGCTAACACCACAGTAATAAAGTTGAATATCGCGTGCGCTCTTTGATCGTGTTCGAGCACGGAACTAAATGGCGTAAGTCTCAATTCTTATTTCGTTTATAACTAAAGTAATAATTGATATAGAGAAAAAATATATCATTTTATAATAGTAATCTTCATTTTATTTAAATGGAGGGGCTTGTGGCTAAGTAATAACAGCTGCACGGGTCGATCGATCAGGTTAAGCTACGCTTGCCGCGGTTGGTCCGTGGATGGGTGACAACGATTTACAATCGATATAATATTTCGATAACTTTCAGTGTGCTATCGAATGTCGAAAGATAAAGGTTTCTCATTTTTGTCGATTTTTTTCTTAATTTACTTCTTAATCGCAGAAGAGGAACTCGTGGCTAAGTAATAATAGCCGCACGGGTCGATCCAACAGATTAAGCTACGCTTGCTGGTGTTGGTCCGTGAATGGGTGACCATCTTTACATACCGAGACTCCTCCGTGCCTCGGAAAGCACGTTAAGCCGTTGGTCCCAGCTGTCATTTGTAGATCTTTGACAGTCGTTACGGGTAGTTAGAAGCCCAAAAAGTCTGACAACCAGTCTTACCAAGGGGTATCGTGTTACCTAGTCACTAGGTTGTGGAGGTCAGATAGGCAGTCGCTCCATGTAAAATACTGGTATTCAGCTGCATCCGGTTAGACTGGAAGCCGACCCCAACATAGTTGGGAAAAGGCTAGGCAGATGATGATCTTTAAAAAAAGACATGGTTTTCGAATAAAAAAACAATCGAGTAAAAATGTTACAATTACGTAGTTGTCTTATACATGAAAAAAAAAACCATTAAATCATATACTAAACTTCCATTTTGATTGCATGCGTGACTGTTTCAAAATATTAATGCAAATTAACATACTAGAGAGCCTCCTCTTAAACACTTCCGTCGCTTTTCGCGAAATCACTCCCACAGATTGCAGGAAAGTGAGAGGAAATATGTTACACATCAAAAACATGGCTATAAAACAATGCCTATTATTATCCCACGACCGGGCAAAAGCCTCTTCTCATACAGAGAAGGCACGAGCATGGATCACTACGCTTGCTCAAGACGTGTTGGCAATTTCAGACTTATATTAACTACAGGTCCAGGTTTCCTCGGTGTTTTTCCTTCACAGATATCAGTAATGGCCAAGATTAAATAGGAAAGTACATATGAATTGAAAAACTCACATTGGTACTTGCCCAAATTTAAACCCATAACCTCGTGCATGAGACCTTAACCACTGGGCCAACAAAAATATTTAAGAACATGGCTGCCAAGCGTGCCCGTGCTACGGATACTGTTAAAGACCGTCAGCTGTTGCCCTTGCCAGTCTTTCATTGGTACACGTCCCGCCCCTGTTTGAATGTATCTGGCGATAGTTTCAACGAAAATTATGTCTCAGTTACAGACCTGATAAACTTTTAATAACAAAAAAAAAAAATATTTAGCTCTAAGTACTTACCTTACAATTAATTTTTTAAGTAAACCTTATTGCATTTATATCAAGTTAAAGCATTTGTAAACACCATATAAATAAAGACTTAGGTATATAATAATATGACGTAACGCACCGCCATGTTGTTTTGGATATTTCGACTAAGGGCCGGTGTTGAATGGGTGGAGTGTAGTGTTTAGGCCACACAGTGTGAATGAAGCCGTAAATTCTCTGCGGTGGAAGTATTATCAGGCTTTGCCGTTTAAGGGCAAAAAGAGACCGTTAATCTAGTTATGGCGAGTTAGGGCTACATATTGTGACCGTGTAGGTATTATTTATAGGCACTGTTGGCCCTTAGAGTTGAATTGACATATGACTTACAGGAACACAAATATTTTCTTTAATAATTCCTTCAATCACTAGAATGAAACAGCTCACTGAACACTTAAAGTCACAACTCTATGAGTTCGAAACGTTTTCTCGAATTTTCCGTCCAGTTTACAAATGTTAATAAAAATTTCGACAAACGAAAATTTTATGTAATTTTGACACAAACTCATTCATTGAATGAAATTTACTTCCATATGTTCACTTCACCATAAGTGTTCACCGTTACATTGTCCCCAGATGTTTATCAGAGTGTCCCACTTTTAATTTCACGTGATTTCACACTGATCACATGTTTCCGAGTACTATTGTTCTCACACTCATATAAACTTGCCTTTAATTGACACTTTGTATGAAAGTAACGGTTGGTTGTACAACGATTTACAATCGATATAATATTTCGATAACTTTCAGTGTGCTATCGAATGTCGAAAGATAAAGGTTTCTCATTTTTGTCGATTTTTTTCTTAATTTACTTCTTAATCGCAGAAGAGGAACTCGTGGCTAAGTAATAATAGCCGCACGGGTCGATCCAACAGATTAAGCTACGCTTGCTGGTGTTGGTCCGTGAATGGGTGACCATCTTTATATACCGAGACTCCTCCGTGCCTCGGAAAGCACGTTAAGCCGTTGGTCCCGGCTGTCATTTCTAGATCTTTGACAGTTGTTATGGGTCGTCAGAAGCCCGAAAGTCTGACAACCAGTCTTACCAAGGGGTATCGTATTACCCAGTAACCGGGTTGTGGAGGTCCGATAGGCAATCGCTCCATGTAAAATACTGGTATTCAGCTGCATCCGGTTAGACTGGAAGCCGACCCCAACATAGTTGGGAAAAGGCTGGGCAGATGATGACTTCTTAATCGCAGAACTCACGAATGAAAACTTCAGTTTTATTCTTTTGAGCTTATGTAGTCTAAAAGATCTTATGAAACACAATCAAAAAGTTGTAACTGAAATCGAATTGTTCATGCAGTAGAAAGACTATTTCAAATAGGTACCTTTAATATAAATTCTTCGTCCATTCTTCATAATATATAATTAAACCGAGACAAAGTCTTCGCCTATTGGCCTGTAACTTCTAAACAATAGTCTGGAACTCTGAATACATCTATCAACACTAATAATTTCATCATACCGCGCGTCTATCACAATGGGACATCACAAGCAAAAAAAGTTGACAATATTTTAATAAATACCCTCTTTTGTCCTAAAAAAAATCCCCTCTCGCTCCAGACACTGGACAAAGCATTCGTGCAAACATTTATAAAAAGTTAAGCATTTCGTTTGTCTCGGCACGATTGTCCCTCCCTTTTAGGGAGTAACAAGAGGACATTTGCATTTAATGGATAGCCTAGCAGGGATATCATTTCTGCACTGTTATAGGTTTAATAAGGGAATACTTATTTTGTGACGTCTTTATAATAATGATTGTATCACTGCACTGGCTCATCACCACACAAAGACTCTTTTGCAGGCACTGCTCCACTTCTTCACTATTTCCCGCCATTCGTGGTGAACTGACAGTTTACATTAGTGACAGCTACCTCATTACTGATGTGCATGAGATAGTGTTTACATATCTTTAGAATAGATAGGTACACTACACAATCATGTTATTCGGGAACAGGGGGCCTACCACAAGCTCATAAAGCAGTATTATTTTAATATTACTTTAGTGTGGGAAAGAGATGAAGCTCTACAGGACGTATAGCTCCATCTCTTTCTCTCACTGTAATAATATTAAAATAATACTGCTTTTGAGCTGGTGGTAGGCCCCCAGAACGCAAGTACAAACGGCTAATGCAAAAGAAGACAATTATGTGGAAATCTGTAGCATGTATGGTGCCATTAATTCTTCCATATTTGTATATAAAATAATTAGCATATTCTCTCTTTCCAATCAATGTAAAACAGTAAAAGCTGCGCGTGACCTTTTCTGAACAATAAGAAGAATAAATTAGAGACTAAACAGTTTAAATGGTTCTTGCTATATGACCTTATACGATAGTAATAATAATGCTTAAGAATATAATATAAATAATAATAGAGTCGAGTCTATAAATTGCTCGAATCGAAAAAGCTCACTTTCAATATCGTCTATTCAAAACGTCCACTTTACTTTTTTTGTCAAAAAATCAAACGGTTTGTTTCGCGAGACGACAAGTCGCATAAAACTCGGACCTCGGACCTCGTATAAATTCTTAGGGTACGTCGACTTGGATTCTCTGAGCTATTATTTGAAAGCATGTGCCCTTTGCAGACTGCCTTCAATACCTTTATTGTTCGTCCCTATACGCTCCGGTCCTTTGTGTCTACCCTCCAAGAGAGGGCAAACGGCGAAAGTGCTTAACTCCGTTTTTATTTTTTTGCGATAAATCGTTAATCGACAATAGGACAAATTGTAGCTTTGATAGAGTCGATTCTTTCGAGCTATAAAAGCTCAGTAAATCTAGCATTAGAAATCAATTTCAAATAACAACATAATGAAACGAATGGCTGTGTCAAACGCCTTACCCGCTATTGCCATTTCTCTGATGAAATAACAATATTTTTCCAGTTAAAGACTCGCTAGCAACTAGAGTACAAAAATAGCAAAAAAAAAAAAATTGTACATAATATTTTTCCTTTAAGAAAAACACTTAAGAAATAAGTAGATCCTTCTATGACTAATACTCCTAGAAACTCTCTAAAAGGCAAATAACGATTTCACGTCAAACTAAGAAAATATAACAAAAAATTCTAAGAAAAATATAATTGAAATATCTACCAAAGTTGACAAAATGAAGATATTTGATTTACCTCCTTTTGAATCTGAAACGTGGCCTTGTGTATGGGAGAAAAACTTGTTTTTAACTTTAGACGAGTAAGAATAGAGTTGATTTTCCATTGTGTTATTGTGAATACGGTTATTAGGTGGAATTAGCCGAAGTTTCGCGACACACGTGCGAGCGATTACAATGGATTAAGAATCTCTCCCTTTCTATACAAAATTTGATCTATTGAAGTGTGGAGTTGGGAACTTTG
The DNA here is from genome assembly GCA_963680765.1 of Agrochola lychnidis. Taxonomy (NCBI): domain Eukaryota; kingdom Metazoa; phylum Arthropoda; class Insecta; order Lepidoptera; family Noctuidae; genus Agrochola; species Agrochola lychnidis. The sequence goes on from OY796853.1 coordinate 20,721,125, forward strand.
ATAAATTACTCTATTAGAAGTTAATAATATAAAGTTTGGATAGTCGTTTATTTATTGTTGTTGTTTTTGTTTCAGGTAAGTACTTCGAGCAGTTAACCCCTTTCTATTGGAGCACGTAAGTGGAGTTAGAGTGTTTGAGAATCATTTGTTTGCGACTTTTCAAGGAGTTCAAAATCTGATTTGCTCCTCGCGAAATTATGTGAAAGTTATTCACTTGAAACTGGAAATACAATAGGTACGAGAGGATTGCCCGGCATTGTGATGATTCAATTACAAACAAACAGCTATAGTCTACACGGAAGACTCACTAATCCAACTCTCGTCACACTACTCTTACAAATTGTTGATAAGGTAACAAGTAACCTTGAGGTAATTATCATTAAACTCTTTGCCAAGCGTGATGATTTTTCAATGCGATGTACCAACAAGCAGTTCGTAGAATGTGTAGAAGATGATTCTTCCCTAATCCGCATGACAAAATGAAATAGTTAAGGTCTTCAGACTCCCATTGGAAAAAGTGAGCTATTCCTACCTTAGATTACTCTCTAGGCAAAATATATGCAACATCCGGCAACCGGATGAATTATCTAGATAACGCTAACAAAACGAAAGTGATGTAGAAAACAATTACGTTAGATATCGGTTGCGATATCGCCTTGGTATCGGTCGTCAATCGCTGCCACCTGACCCACGATGCGATCGGCATAATTATAGTAAATATACATTGTACATAGTTGGATTATCGACACATCTTGAGTTGAAGTAGGCACTGGATATAATTGTGTAGGCTGGTGTAAGACATAACCTTTTATATCATCAATGTATGTCTAGTGACGAACAACGGTGAGCATACTGTTCATGGAGCTATTGTCAATTTACATTGCAGAGCAAAGAAACAAACGAACCAACAGATTTTATGAGAATTTGCGAAATTAACTTTACTTATAAAGGAATACGTCTATTTAAGAAGAGGCTCCCTAAATTGAGTGTTAATTTGCATTAATATTCTGAAACAGTCACGCATATAATCAAAATGGAACTTTAGTATATGATTTATTGGATCTTTTTCTTTCCATGTATGTATAAGACATTTTTATTCGAAAATACTGTCTTTTTTAAAGATTATTTAAATAAAATGAAGATTTCTCGGGTTTTATGTTTATTATCCAGTCTCGTCTTGTCTTATCTAGAAAAAAACTATCTCTAAATAATAATTATTACTTTAGTTATAAACGAAATAAGAATTGAGACTTACGCCATTTAGTTCCGTGCTCGAACACGATCAAAGAGCACACGCGATATTCAACTTTATTACTAATGTGTTAGCGTTTAGCACACAGTGAAGTGGCGGGGTGCATGGGGTCGGAGCTTTCGTGGAAATTGTCTTTAGAGTGCCTGGTCTTAACAATTACTAAAATAACTTACTCTGTAGCAATACTGCTTTATGATAATAAGCTCCACTTGAAAAAATGCTCCGAAATGTTTAAAATGTTACGATTGTATTTCTGAAGTACAATAGTCGCTTGCAGCTTAAATCTTGATCCATACCCAAAATGCTTGCAGCAAGTGTTACCCGCCCCTGACGAGCACCGAAGATACAGCCAGCCAGATAAACAGGTCCACTCTACAAAAACTGTTTACTTTGACGCTATTGTGACGCTTTCGGCACCCATCGGCTATAATTCGTAGGTTCGGAACCGAATCGATCATCTAACGCACTTGGGTGTAATTTGGGACCTATTTTGGACGTGTGGGATGCTATTGATTTGGTAATGGGACGTTATCACGGAGAAGTGGACGTTTTAAGAGTAGTGTTTGAGATTGTGATGGATAATACATAAACAGTCAACTACTATGTCTATTGCTCCATTCGTAAGCAAGAGGTCAATCGAAGTAAAGCGTTGCTGATGGGCAAACGTGTAGAGGCAGATTGAAATTTAGTATCTACTTACTGCAAAATTTAATTATAGAAACCATTAAATGTTAGTTCTAATGCTAAAAGGCACAGAAACATCGAACATAAACTACTGATAACTATTTCTATCTGCATAAGACATAGCTTAATGTCATCATACAAAACGACCTGGAACTTTGAAAAACGCCGAAAGACAAAAAGATATAATCTAGCCATTAGGAATGTATGTCAGAACAATACAGAATAAGCACAAGTAACTTTCCTTTGTTTGCTGCACCCTAATGATGGGTAATCCTGCCAATCTCTTATAAAAAGAAACGTACCCTTAATTCCCTGCAACACAAGTAAGCCAACAGGACTTGTTAGTAATGAATGGAGAAGCAGGAAAAATATACGTACAGCCTTTCTTAACATACGTGGAAGGGAGGAAAATGGCAGTAAAAATGTTTATGAGGATATAATGGGGTTAGAAGAAATGAAGTATTCATAATATCTTGTTGGTAATAATGTTTCGGCCTAATGAAATAATTAAGCTGTCGATAAGAAACTCGTAATCTGCCATTTTGATGAAAAGTTTTATGGTTGAGGTAAAATGATTAGACTCAATGAAGATCTTCCAGATTTTCTGGAACGCTTATGTCTCGATCTTAACTTAGCGTATCTACAAATAACTGTAGAACTTGCTTATTTAAATACGTCTTTGATTTAGACGAATTCTCCAGATGGAATATGAACAGAAAAACTTGTCAATAAAAGTAAAATCTCGACCAAATAGAAACGTTCGAAGCAAGTGCAAGAAATAATTAAGAGAAATCGCAACTGGAATCGAGATTCACATACAAATTTGCAGTAATCGACTGATAGATAGGAGCTGAATGAGTTTATGACCAATTAGCGCATTGGAAACCGCCGTAGGAGATTATGTTTGAAATTCAAAGTGGTAAAGTGGACTAGTTTTTAATCTTAGACTCCCAGTGGGACTTTATCTGCGCGTAATTCTATATCTCCTGCTTTGTAAATGTCAACGGTACGGTGTAAGCGTTTAGTTGAACCTGTTATGGTTATTGAGTCAGCTGTCTTTGGTGTTTCTTCATCAGTTTCTTTATTTTTTATCTGCTTCCATATTTTAAGGTTATAAATGACAGACAAAATGGTTAACGTCTTACACGATTGTAAGTTTTTTGTTGCCTTCTCTTCGACAGCATTAAAAATCTCACGATCTATGTCAATATTTACTTATACAAAAATAAAATTAAATACATATTTGCTTTGAACACCTTTTACCATAAAACATCTTATCTTCCATCGGTACATGTTTGTCAACCCTAGAGAAGATACCAGTACATCGTGTGAACGTTAATTTTATGATCGAAAATTACTAACAAAAGTGCGCAAAATTACATTTTTACATTTCCGTTTATAATCGTAAAGTGATGTCTTACTCGATTTTATGGCTTTTTGCCTGCAAATATGGAAGTGTCGACAGAATCTTTTTGGTGAAGAATTAAAAATCCACCGTTATGGCTTGTAGTTAGTTTAACACGTAGTCCACTTAAGATCAGGCGTAAAATTTTATTGAAATTTTTGACAAGGATCTGGTAAACTTTCATAATTTATTGGAATACAAAGTTAAAACAAAAATATTAAACTTTCCCACTTTTAATTTCTAAGTACCTATTCAGCTATGATTTTGCCTTTGAACGTTAATGTATCTAATTTGTAACCACTTGAGTAACACAAAACCTAATATAACAAACAGAGGATGTAACAGTCTTAACAATGCATTTAACAAGAAAATTAACTTTTAAGTTACACCTTCGTTTTCGCTTTTACTTAGATACAAAAGCTCTTTCCATAATAATACTATGTTAATTTTATATTTTTCCGATTACGCAACACCCAAACGCAGGAGTCCTTTCGATTTCCACATTTTATTAAAAATACGCATTACTTACAGTATTACCGTTACCTTAATTACGAGAAACGAAAAGATCGCCTTTTTAAGAAAATCAGCCTCTATATGCAACAGTATATTGCGACACTTGAATTACAGGCTGACGAATGTCCATCACGAGTTTGGCAGTTTTATCTCTTAATTTAAAGTTTACTTTTATTCTGATTTCCGATATTTTGGGTGTAGTGTAAAAGTATCGCTTAGCAGGATTTATATAACGGGCTTTCTTTCTTTGCTACTTCAAAATTCGTAGTGCTTTGTGTGATAAAGTTAGCTCCTAGTTTTTCATTTTTAAACTCTTCGTCGATTTCTTCCCCTATATCTGTAATAAATTTGTCAACTCTCAGTATTTTAAATACTTTATCAGTCAAAAGAAATTAAAAACAAGTTCACAATTATTGGAACTCGTAAATAAGTAGGTATTAACTTAAATTGGCGATTTATTTATTACTTCTTGCACGTCAAAGTAATAAACTGAAAGCGAGAATCCAACCTGAAACAGACCAAATCAGTAAAGATAGAAGAACTCAAAACTCAGTCAAAGTAAAAAAATATATTACGAGAAGACACATCAAAGGCACTTTTGAACCTCAAAATTTACAAAAAAATACATTTACAAACACATTTACTAATTTAGAGTGGTACTCGTAGGTACAATAAACGTTCTTCGGTCACTAGACAAAGTCAAATTATCTACGAAAGTAACCTCGATAGACACACACGATGTAGATGAAGCACAAGTAGGAAAGCAAGGATTAGACAGACAGTGGTAGTCAAAAGGGCAAAGAGTAAAGAATGAAATAAAACTAACATCAGAAAATGCTGTATGAGTATTCGTTTAGCATTTTGTAAAGGTTAGTTTCGTCAGCTTTGTTGGGACAGTAGTATCTCAACTAAACAAAGCTTATCCACAAAAAATAAAAAAGACGGAATATAAAATTAAAATGATTGGTAACTGTGATGATACTGATCTCGGGCAATCACGGCTACTTTTACTTGCTATATTTTGCTACACGCTTCCATAACTAGTATATCGTCATTCAGTGTCAGCCATTCTTATAGTCTAACTGATTCAGACCAAAGTCGTGTCTGGTACCGCTATCATCTCTGTCTTACGCCTATATACAATCACGACGACAGCCACCGAGATTTCTCATCAAGTAATTACATAACGCGATTCAGTATTGAGTTATGACTCTGTAATTTCAATTTTATCGATATACTACCGAATCCATCAGGTTTTGACCCCACCGATAATTATAGCCCAAGTCAGAAATTATGTTTTCTTTGTTTATTTTAAAGGTCTTAATTAAATTTTATTTATGTCTCATAAAGTTGAATCATAATGGATAGTATCGTCCGTATACAGTTACAGATGAAGAAACAGGTGTTTAATGGGTTGTTATTATTTGGCTAATGACAGGGATTAAGATAGAGGTCATATAAATTACGAATTCCAGCCATATAGTATATATTGATGTTAGCAAGCGCCTACGTGTTGGCATTAAGTAGCGCCTACATATTTAATTGAACTACCGGACAAATTCTACTGAAAGCTCTTACGTTATCTTTAGGATTTACTTTAAAAACTGGTCAGGATTTCTAATTGATTAAAAAAAAGTAAAAAAGCTTTATTCAGTTCACAAAAACACGGTACAATAAAAATAAAAACGAGTAACAAATTACATAGGAGCCTTAGGTGCTAGTTTTTTACAAATTCCCTGGACCCCACACTAGGATTCCCTGTGTCGTGGGGTCCAGTCTCTTCCCAAGTAAAGCAAACAATTATTTATTAGTTTGAACTAGTGAATTAATTTGGAAAAAAAATATTTAAATTAAATTAAAAAATAAAAGAAACAATAGCTAAAAGAAAAAAAAAAAAAGAAATGAATTACAAAAACGTTCAGGTGCTTTCGGGTGTTAGTGTGTGTGAAGTGTGGGATGTGTGTGGGGTGTGTGGGGGTGTAAGTGGTGAAAGTGGATTGCGTGACATATCAGATGTTACGACTGTATGTGCAAAAGATCTTCTGTTTGGTCATAATTTTTGGGATGCAACCAGTTAAATATAGTATTTTTACAGCTGGTGTACGTTAAGTTGAGTATAGTTCTATTGTGGGAGTAGAATTTTGAGTAGAGATATGACCCAAGAAATGCAAAAGATCTGCGCGCAAAAGAAGAGTATACTCTTGGCCGATCCCACTTTAACGTTCTGGATGATTCTAGATGAGACGTTCCTTCGTCATCTCTTTCTTTTATTATTTTACAGACGTTTTCCACTTTATCTCTTTCAGCAGTATTTAATTTTGTCATGTCCAAGACAATTTCTTCATTCCCAATAAGCATCTGCTGTCCTATTTTTTGTCTTCTATGTGTAATCTTATGTAAAAATATTCCACCATGTGTACATAAAACCATCTACATACATACCAACAAATAATGACTGTCTAATCTCACGTCCAAATCTAAAAACAGTTCACACCCAAAATGATTGCCGGTTCAATCACAGTTTGACAGTTTAATATAGCTCTGTTTAATATCATCTGCCAATATGACTGTCGTGTATGGCAACGTAGTATTAAAACCGTCGATAGATACAGTAACAACCTTGTTGATATGATTAATATGATTGATAAGGATGATACTAAATGACCAATTTGCGTATCTGAAGACATAGTAAAGATTGGTGTAAATACTTTGGATGTTTTAAAAACTGTTTATTTACCCGGGTCAGAATAGATTATTTATCTCTCAGTGTACGATTTCAGTCAAACCTAGTTTTTAGATTTACTTTTTTTTTGTCGAAAAACTGTTTTTCTGATATAACATGAAGACACATAAACAAGCCAATATTTTCCAAGTCCCTCCCAACCCTTTATCAAACATCAGTACTAGGCCAACTGATTTGTTTATCGTTCGTAAACCAATAAGGAACGTCGGTAGCTCCCTTATTGGCACAAATTGTGCTCCTACTAAACGACAAACACAATATTGTGCCCCTCGCGTTACCAGCACACTTGTATCTACTTGTTTATATCAGACAGCCTTGCACACGTGCTTTATCTATATCTTGGAACGAAATGTGTACAAACAAGAGTTGTTTTTAATAATTCATGGGAAGTAGGCTGATCTAGAATCGAAGGTTAATGTCTGAGATTGAGAACAGAACCGAATTATATGGCAAGATCTAACAATAGGCATATGTAGAAAAGAAGATTCAAGGATGCCGAACATTTTAAGAATATTGTTGAAGTTATGAATTGAACGATCCTCATAAACATTTTGATTTTTATATATTTAGTAACATGTTTATGCCCTGCGTAACAAGTAGCTTTATCTAAAGGGCACATGAACCGGACAACCATGGAAACCTGTGATGTGACACACACATGAAAGGCAACGTTCTTTTAGATCAAAGATCTTCACAGGCTCGCACCCACTCTAAAATCAAATAGGCAAATATTGATAAAATGCAAAGCCGATAAACTTGGCAGATGTCTCAGTGTTCAGGAGGCACCCTCCCATATAATTTAATGTCGTAGGGGGAATCACAATAGCTATCGATTCCTTTGTGCCCGAGGGAAATCGCTTCTTCATCCGCGTTTTTACAATGTCACCGCAAAACAAGCGAGCATCGTACACAGTCGCCGGCTGGAGGTAAACTGTATATTATTATGCATTAAGAAGCTAGGGAGATAAATAACTGGAATATTTACTTACGCACATACATATTTATAGCGTTTGGTTTTACGATTTTCTGTTTTTGCTGTGGTTTGCTCAGTTTCTGTTCGCACTTTGTGAATAATTGCTTGTTTTGTTCTTTTTTCTGTCGCGACAGCTAGAAAAACACAACACATTTTTGAATCTCCTAAAGGATTTATGGCATGTCTTTGAATAGCAATAAATCATCAATATAAATAAAAAACCCGTAATCAAAATCGTGCCTCTTCCAAAAGTACGATCCACGTAATTAACATGCATTTCAGAATCCAATTCCCTAATTCAAGCATTAATCTTTCAGGTAAAGAGCTGTTAGACCAAACCAATAAATTAAAGTTGGTAACATCGAATCATCACGTTTCCAAACCACATTGTTTCCACCTTCATAATTCTAATTTAGGAAAGGAAACACTTGGCGTTGATTCACAGGGAATCGGTACTGAATAATTAATAGGGCTCTGGGGAACAGCGTCGACTGAATGATCACTGTTGGCAGATCTATTGACGGTACCACAGAAGGCAAACTCGATCGTCACTCGAAATAAGTAAAAGATTAATGATTATGATAGTAATTATGACATTTGAATTTAGAATCTGGTTTTCCTTCGTCCTGAAACCCATAAACAATTATAATTAAAGAGTTCGGAAATTAACTTTTAGATTTTGAAGTCATATCAAGTGACGAAGATAAACATATCGGAGAAACTGTGGGTGTGAGTATTATATACCTTGAAAACGAAATAAAGGTCACAGTGATATTTGAAGTAATTGGCGATGAAATTATAGATTTTAAAACGTTATTATAGGCAATTTTGTAGAAAATAAAGTTGTTAAACAAAATTATGTGTTGGGTCATTGGTTTTGGGCTGGATTTGTTGCCTATGGCGGTATTGTTAATACAGTTGGCTGAAGCATCAATATTAATGTTAGAACATAAAATAAATAACTTTGTATTCTATGAAATTCTCATAGTAGGTACTTTCCAACAATCTTGAAAACAATGATGTAGTTTGAAACTAATTTCAATTCAGAACAATATTACTGAAATATTCTTGGAAAGTACAAAAAAATATACGCTATACTCACAAACGAAACGAAAGTAACAAAAAGAAAAAGATGTTATCGTACTGCTCAAAAGTCAGGTAAATATCAGACCAATTTCGTTCATAGTAGAGAATAAACGGTTTCATCGCAAAGGCGGCTACGAAGGGGTTAAATTAGTATTTCCGCCAACCTTTGTCGTACTCTACGCATGCGGATGGAATACTTAAGTTTTTCCACGTTTTATAGAGCCGATTGTGAAGCAAGATTTGGGTGAATTTCTTCTATACCTACAGTATATTTTCTCAGTCTGTCGGGTTCCTTACCGGGTTATTTGTCGACCGTCTCGCAAATCTCTGCATAATATAAAATGCAAAATCTTTAGAACTCTCATTTTGAACGTGAGAACTGGCGCGATCTGTTTTTTGTGTTTTCGTTGTTTCGCTGGGTTTTTGCTTTTGTTTGGCTTTAAATTAGAGGCGCTGTATATCTTAACTTCGGTAATAAAAACATAGCGCTACATTTTCAACTAACAAACTTTATCTAGACCACTATTTCGACAAAAAATAAGTCAATGTTCATATGAACCCCAATCCAATAGACACTGTGACACATAGTAGGGGTCGATAGTAGAATGGACACGTTGTTACCCACTAATTTAATCGGCACCCGTCTACAAAATCTCTTACTATGATTGATCTACCTTCAATATGATTGCACCCAGGCCACTGTTTCGTTTAAATGTCCATCTTCTTTATCTTTGACATCCTATATGGGTTATATATGTATGTCTTTAGAATGGAAGATCATCTATAGAGAAAGGAATGATGGAGAAATTTTATCGCATAAATACAGACCAAAACATTGGAATTCGCAAAAGAATCTAACAAAGTAATTTAAAACGCTTCATTTGAAATTACGAACAAATTTTTCCGAGGTGTCCCCACATATTTCGAATTTCCAACGAAGAATAATCGGAATATTTTTCCTTAATTTTTCATTCAGCTCAGTGGGGCACTGAATCCCTCGGGTTTGCTTTTACTTAACGGAAACCTTATTTAAAATAAACAGGCTGGTGTAAACGGCCTACGTGCCTAAAATACTGAACGCGTCGATACCGGTGTATTATTTTCACTGGCAATAAAATGAACGCGACCTAAAATGTGTTTTTTTATTTGTTTTAACTTCTCTTTATTTATTTTGCGGTGGTGATATAGAGGCGTGTCGATTGTATCTATTGTGTGCTGACTGCTGAGGTACGAGTGTTGACTTATCTTTTTGCTTTGGCATGATATCGAGATACTCACACTTGTTGATACAACTCATGTCACTTTCATTTTTCGTCAGCCAAATGTGTACTGAATTTAACGTTGAATATTTAATTTCTCTTTTTGCCCCAAATATCAATATTGATTTCAGATTCAAACTTACAATTTAGTTAATACAGGCGCTGTTACGCAATATCTTGAAGTAACACCAGGTGCCAGTCACTTATAATTCTACGACCAAGCTTAAGCAAATTGCTCTAATTCAATAATTCCTTTACGAGGTTTCAGACGTAATAAACCCGATCGATCTGTCGCTAACAACGCAACGTAAACGTTTGCAGTAAACGACGCCTACTGGCGACTCAACCGAACAAATCCAGGTTTACGACTTGTTACAAACGAATTCTTTAATTTTAGTACACAGTTTATGATAATATAGACGTTACGAAACTAATTCATTGGTAACATGTCGATATTATTGGGAATAAATCCAATTTATAGAATTTAGTATTGCTTCCTTTTGTTTTTTTTAACTTACCGTAAGTTCACTTTTCAGTCAGTATTTCGACCACTAGTAGTGCCACAGAAGTCATTCAGCTGAGTTCTGAATTTTTAAGAAACGCAAGCTTATAGCTGGTTCTTGGGAGGTCCGTTAAAAAATAGGTGTTTTAAGATCCAATTAAGATCAATATTCAAATTCGTTCAACAATTATACTGACAGCTGCTAACAATTTTTTAATTAAACTATAGTTTCAAGAACAAATATTTTTATCAATCTCGACCATCAAGAACTTGGCATTTGCATTGGCACTTACTACAACAAGATTATTTAGATTGTATATCTAACAGTACCTAAAGGTGAGGTGTTTGTTAATAATAACTGAGGTCAGCAAGTATTTAAGGATTAGTTTCAAGTGGCCACTTATGTTCACCGAGAGTCTCATTTGTTCTATGCAGACTCTCTGTATTTCTGACGTCTGTCTCTGCATCTCAATACGATCTTGATCTTGGTCCAATCTCTGATGCAAAATTATTAATAACCTAGTCCCACAAACTGCAGGTTGTTCGAGACAAATGATACTGTAACAAAGCATATACATACAATCGATCAGTCTTACGAGGTCATATTCGAATGAACCTCTCAGAACCCATTAATCTCTATGTGTCTACCTCTTAACTAAGTAGCTTATAGTAACTACAACTCGAGTGGGTAAACAAAACTAAGCCAGGAATGACTTAGCTGCCCCACTTAATAGTTCTAAAGTAGCAACTCTTAGAGCGAGCGAACAAATAGAGCTAAGCGAGGAATGACACAGCTGACCATTCGCATTATATGTAAAGTTATTCGTCGCAGCGCAGGTAGTTCATCCCACACGGCGTCTTAGCGGCGCCAGCGCATAGAACAAACCTATACATTTGATCTAAAACCAATCTAAACGCTCATTAAAATTGATGAATTCTCTAAACTGTTGTTTTGAGGTTACCATATTTATGTTTAAACATAAATTTCTGGTTTATTTGTTGATAGAAGTTCTTCTTGGCGATTTTAATTCAATGTTTACAGCTTGTTCCTCGTTAAAGCTTTTGTTTATGTCTAGATCATGTAAAATTATGATGTTAACGTTTATAGAACTTGCATAAATTAGTATTCTATCGCTGCCATTGTCCTATACTTTGTTATCTCTACTACCATCTACTTCGTCTGTTGTACTTGTATCTTCAATAAAAAAAGCATCATTGTCAAGTTTATCATTCCGAACGCATTCAAGTCTTTTAAATTCCCAGACATCACATAAGATTCCATTCTTTATTTCCGCACTAAATTGAAAAAAATCTAGTACAAATTTAGAATTCTTCAGTCGACTGGCGTATGTCGCTTTGTGTTGTTCCAAGTTCCAATATATTAGTGGCGCCTGCTGGCCTTTACACAAGTGATTAAGTGGACAAGCAGTGTACCTCAGACTTCACTTTTACCTAGTTAGCAATCGACGTTGGCCGACAGACGCCATGCTCTGACACGTCTCGCCGTATCAATCATATTACGTCGGTGTTGCCATCATTCTAACATTTTTTATAGCGGTCTCTAAGCAGATTATCTTTAGAGATATTTTTTCTTGTACGTTCTTAGGAAAGTTATTAAGGTAATGGAGATTCTTCATGTTACATTAGCAGGGAAAAGCCTACTACGTGACGTCTGTCTGCTAAGCTTGGCGATATCTCCACATTTATCAGACAAATTATAGGTAGTAGATAACCAGTGGGTATAGCTGCGGGCACTCGTTTATTTTTACTCTGGTTACTTTATCCTTCACTCGTCTTTCAAATCACAACTAGCAATTTCTTTAGGTTCCTAAAACACTCACAAAAAGTTCAGGGCGGTTCTGTCTTCACTAAGTTCATACGAGCATACGTTAATCACATAATATTTTAATTATTTTCCTGGCAACCCAGTACGCGTGCGCGGCCTCCATAGCGAGCCAATAGCCGACGATAATTGAGTCGCCGGAGCCTTATAATTGGCGCCTTTTTATTTAATAACACACTGTGTAATTGTTGTGACCAGACTATGACGGTGACTGACTACTAATGAAAAATGGGGAAATAATTGTACTGCCAACAGTTTCATTGACATTCTATATCTAGGTACAATTTACAGTAGCCTGACAAGCCATTGAACTATTAAAATGGCTAACATAGTTGTTAAATTGGATTAGAAATCAGTTGCAACTGCAATGAGCAATAACAGGTTGAATTGAGATCGCCTAATGTAAGTTGTTTACCTTAGTTGACGGTAATGATTTGCAGAACGTAACGGTATGAGATCATTAATGAACTTAAAATGTGGTAGCATTTCATTGTGATGACAACGTGCACATTGAAGATTCTATTAAGAATCTTTGTGAAGTTGGCTTTCGCAATTTGAATTACCAACTAACTTAGCAATCTCTTTAACCATTTCGCTGCAAGGAACGTTGGACAAATAAATTACTGAAAAGAATCCAAAGCGCTGACATTTATCCCTCAAGGCTCAAGGCCCGGCCGCTTTCGAAGCTTGTGTCTTATAAAAATCGACTTTTATAGTTCTTTATTCTCCTCGAGACTAATCGTAGTCATTTCCAAGCAATAAATTCCTATTTATAGACATTTCGTCCATTTTCTTGTCGACTCGCGTATTATTCTCAAATGCATTGATCGTAAATTGTGACAAATTATTATCTACATATTTGTGTAAAATGTTTTGGACACTCGGAATTGTAATGTTTTGCTTTTGAAATGTTTTCTATGTTAGCTTTCCATTGCCGCATAAGTTCAAACAATTCGACAGCCACAAATATTCTACAAACGTTGGATTATGAAACATAAGCAAATGTCATTGTTTTCGTAACAGATAATTTCAGGGATGGTATGTTCGGCAGTCATAAATATAACATGGACGTCGAGTACAATGCGTGAATTTTACAGCGTTTTTATTTTACGAGGTTCACTAAAACATTTCGGTCCCTACAATAAAATAGTCCGTGTTTTTTACGACACCTGAACGTGAATGCGCGTTTCAAAGTGATTTTGGACCAATAACGTGTAGTGTGGGACGATAGTTGGTGCTTGGTGTATTACTTACGAATCACCACACGTAAACTAGCCGCTGCAGTGTTAAAGGTTGCGGCAAGCGAAAACTGTTCTGTTCACAGCCATTAAAATTGGACTGACTTCTCTAAACGGGGCCATGATGTTAAAGATCGGTGTTTCGTCATATTGGACACTGTTTAGTTCAGTTGGCCATTCGCTTTCTGGGTTTTGGTGCTTGTGGGTTTGCTATAGCCTGAATCATGGACAAATGTTCTTTCGACCATTTATTTTACTAACATTACAATTACAAATATCGTATGCATAACCCAGCTCATACAACCATAACGTTTAGTCCATGTTCCTACTACACGTCAATAAATAAGCCCCACAGTGTAATGTTATCATTATTTCATATAAACCTCATATTCATATCCTGTGGATCATTATTGCTACGTCCAATAAGTAAGCCTTCCTGTTTAGAAACAATTGACTATGCGTTATGTTCTGTTTAAAACTATCGTAACTAAACCAATCCAGGATACTGGATACTGGAGCTACAGTTAACCTTATTTCTGATAGGATTTGAAGATCAAGTGCCTTGTACAGCAATAATTTGATGCCAATTCTAGAAGAGCTCAAAGAAAATATGTTATCCTATATAAAACAGTAGCATTGGATCAAGAACCTATAAATTCACAATAGGTACTAGTTTTTCGAACATTCAGCTGCACTTCGCCACTACATTCAATAACTTTAAGAGCCCGCATCATGTACTCTAGGATATCACCCAAACGGAACGTTATAAACTAGTTCAACTACTGGGCTGTTGTCAATATATTTGTCAACGGTATCACAGAAATAGCACAGAGGATTATGAAACTTGATGTTTTGTGTTCAAGTATTAGATCAGAAGTCGGCGTAGGTAGCGCATTCCTAGCGGTGTGGGCCCAAATGGCATCTATTATATTGTCTCCACATTCCGAACTGAGGTTAGGCATGAGATATTTACTACCTCATGTGTGTCCTTCGATATATGTCGATGGCTATGAGAAAAGAAGCAGTTAAAAGATAAGGTGGATTTGGTGGAAAATAATATGAAGTAGTCCAATTAGAGCACCCGTCTGAATAGCACCTGCGCGAATAGCACCTAGCCTAGTCCACGAAGAGCACCCAGGTGCTCTTCGTGGACTAGGCTAGGTGCTATAATAATATGGCTTGGAAGGAAGTGAACTACAGATCGTCGAATGCATATTTCGACTGTGGCAATTAACATTGTCGGATCTACATTTTTGCGATTTTTAAATTTATTGCATTAAAGGTCTCAGAATAAATTATAAAAATGTTCCCGCAATGATTTGAAGCAATAAAAAAAATCGCAAATATGTAGATCCGACAATGTTAATTGCTACGGTCGATTTACCTAAAGCTGTGTTGGCTATCATGGAATACACATTTGTATTGATCGTAAAAGTCCCTCGATTCCGGGATTGCTGAACTTAGTGTTTTTTTTTCTGACTATAGAATCGGATGCAAAACATAATGTTGAAAATTTTTATGTAATGCATTCGAATAGTTATATAACCTCGGAATGGGAGGATTTTTATTAAATTAAATAATTTTAGTTCCATACCATACGATTAGTTATGCATTCCCGGATTTTCTGGCATACCGGGATTTATTTTTCAGAAATAATATTTTAGGAATTCGATCCGTTTCGTTCATAGCAAAAAATTTACACGCATCCGAATATCCGATCTCTAGATGAGACACATACACTATACCTATGGAAGAAAAATAACATACTACGCCCGATATAACAAATAAATTTGAAGGAGGATGATGATGACCATGATGATGTGTGTGTGTTCTTTATCGGTTTAAACGTTGCTTTTCCTGCTTCCTGCGGCATCTTTGCCTGCAATTATTTACTGGTTCAGCCTTTCTCTGTTATTGAAACTGTCTGTAATCTGCATGATAATGTGTTTGGAGTATAGGTTGGCTTGCATATTTGTTGCATATATCAATTTTAATGTATGGATGAACTTTCCCTTCTATTAGAAGTATTGTATGTGGAAAGGTATTGGCACTTTTTAGATCTACATTATTCTGATTGTAAGTCATTTTGTTAAATTCCTATATCGATGGCTCATGCAAGAAGAAATGAAGATCTTACTAGTTTGCTTTTTTTTAAATGAAACTTCTTTAGGCGCGTTGGGCATTTTTGAGATGAGACTGTTAAAATTAAACCATTGATTTCGCGACACTGTAACGCAATTTATCGACACCGTGGAGTAAAAGACATCAACGCGTTGATTACCGCGGTGCCGATTTTTTTTCAAGTTTTCATTTCTTTCGGCACTCCTGGAGTGCCATTGTTTTTTTTATTGAGGTTCTAAAGAGGTTGATTAAAACTGCTTTGTAAACATTAATTTAATTTGTGGTTTCGATATTATCTAGCTTTTATATCATCGATAAGCTATTCATGAAACAGGAAAACGCTTACAAATCACGGAACTTGTACTTATTTGCAAGACGTACAGTAAGTTAAAGTATGTATAACTACTTTCTAATAGGTACCGTTGATACATTTACAAATGACATCAGTATCAAAACAACAAAGATCAAAATAGTATCAAATAATGGCAATAGCGGTTTCTTCTGTGCAAAACTTTCTCTTACAAAAAAAATGTTTTCAAATAAGTGCGTTCTTGTGACACAATGGTCTCTTTTGTAGTTTATAGATACGTCTCTATGACGTAGGTTTTAATAGGATTTAGTAAAGCGGATTATTGTAGACTTCAACTACTTAGGTGTTAAAGCTTCTGTAAGGGGTTTAGTTTTCCATTGTCACGCGTCAGTCTTTGCCATTCTAAATATCTCTGACAATAATATAAATTTTTGGAATTAAATATTTTATATAAATATATTATAAACTAAAATAATATAAAGAGAAAAGGTTTTATTTTTGGTATTATAAGTTTGTTTGTTTGTTACGCTTTCACACTAAAACGTCTGAACAGATTTGGATGAAATTTGGCATATGGATACACCATGACCTGGGTTAGGACATAGAATACTTTTAATCCCGATATTCCTACGGGATCGAGACTTATACGGATGAAACCGCAGGGCGCAGCTAGTCTGTTATGTTTTCTTTCAATGCAAATATAGTGTACAAGGATCTTTTAGCGCGACTCCAAAATTGGAACTAACGCCGCCATTTTGGTTGTTCAATACAATAATTATGTAACAATTTCACAAATGTTTACCAACAACGCCCCCCTGTGTCAATTCCATTCAGACGTCAAAAGACCCGTTTAGTAGAGTGCTCGCAAGATAAGTCTGCGTGCGGCTCAAATCGGAACTAATAAGTATGCCGCCATCTTGTCGTTTATGTAAGGTCAAATTAAGTATTTAATTAATTTTAAATATTACAGTGTAGAATTAAGCACGCCAGCGCCACCATTCGCGCGCAGACTACTTCTAGCACTCTACCTACAATATTATCGACAAAAAAAAAACAAAAAAAATCGAATCGATTCTTTCAAATATCGAAAACAAAACAAAAGCCACTCGATAATTTTACGATACCAAACTTTTTTTAAATCTGCTTTTGAGTTGAGCATTCTGGGCTTTTGAGTTTAAAAAAAGAACCTGCAAACCTTTTGTTGAGCGCATTGTCGGGTAGTGCCGTCGCCGCGATGTCGGCAGATAGTGGGTTCGAGTCCCGGCTGCAAATATTTCCGTCTAATTACCTACGCTTTGGTCTACCAAGGGATTTAAGCTTAGTATGGGATTGAGATAAGAGCCAGTGATTTTAATTCCACTATTTTATTTGCGTATTTGGAATTAACTGCTAATTTTCTGTTGGAAAGCGGCGAGAAGACTTTGTAGGAATGGAATGGATCAAAGATTTATTTAATTGAGTCTAAATAAAAGACAAATCTTTTGGTTACAGTTTTTTTTCTGAGGAATGAAATGACTGTGCCTAACGCTAAACATTGTGACACCGAACGTTACCATTTTCATCTAACCTGTATTAACTGTTCTATTGTATGATAGGTACTATCGAGGAAATGCATATCTGAACACTGTAAGGACTATTTTTGCTTGCAGCGCTCAGCCGCTATAATAACGCTTACCCACGAAAAAAAAGGGTCGTGTGCACAGTATTTTGCATTCAAATTGGTTAGAAATGCGTTACCACGATGGTAAACACGGCTACACATCAAGTATACATACAATTCTAGTTTATACTGATCTCGCATCGTATAGGATTTCCGTACAATGCAAGGTCAGCTTATACTGGAAATATATAGCTTGATGTGTAGCCGTGTGTACTATATTACCTATTACTAAACTGTCTTATCCAATCAACATCATATTCCTTCTAATCACAACGATTAAGTTCCATTTACATTAAAATTTGTATTCAATTATTATATTCAAAATAGGTAAGTAAACCTTGATAATTTTATGAGTTTAGTTTATTATTATAATAAATTATTAATGTTCTAACTTTCCGCCATTACGAATTAGTAATAACGATATAAACTAGTGCACGCTCATTATTCGCGCATGAATATATAATATAAATATTACGACAGATAGATATTTGATATAAAATGTTATCTTTTTTAAATGCTTACGTTCCTAGAAATTATAAAACGGGTAATTGAAATTACGATTAGAATTAGTTATGGTAGGCATTAGTTTAGTAAGTACCTACTTATTCTATATTCTAAATTATTCTAATTTCTATACCCGTTTTTTTATTTTTCCTTATTTAAATTAGGCACGAAACATTTAAATGATCATCAAACTAGAAATTTTGGCGAGTAAAACTGTTTTTTTTATATTGGGAATAATAATTTTAAAAAATACATAAAAAGCTGCCATAACTAGAGTGTAACAGTACAGGCGTTACAGTAAAAATCCAACAATATTACAACTTCCGACAAAAGAGCATAAAAATTGAGCATTAACTAAACTAAAGTAAAACATAACCAAAGTTTATTTTAATTGTGGTTACTTAAACCAGAAGCAAAAACGTCGTAAGTCGTAAATATAAAGCAATTGAATAATAAATAATAATAAAACGAGCTAACGCGAAGTCGGCACGACATTCTCGACAAATCGTCGCGAATCTCATTCGTCATAGTTATAACATTACTGCTGTTTGGCGACCTTGGTGGTTAACTATAGTTTGCCAGAAAATTATACCTATGTAAAAATCCTGGAGGAAATTGTAACACCCATTGAAGATTTTGAATTCTTCCAAAAATTATTTCCGTTTTTTTATATTATTTATTTACATATATTTAAATACAATATACAATCGTAACACTAAAATATTTATATTATGTACAAGTAAGTAATTAATGTAATTATACGAAAGAAAAAAAAAGAAAAAGTAAAAAAAAGGTAAGATTATTATTAGGTAAGTATTTGAATTTCACGGGCTACATTAGCGCATCGACCTTAACAAGACATCCTACTTGTCTTGTAAGGACTGACATAGTCGTGGACAACATATTTTCTTTATTTCTTTTTGGTCCTCTGATGGAGCATGATTCTTGTCTCCGCGATAGTATTTGTTACCCGCAGTGGCTTCTGTTCTGAATGTATTGTAATATCAAATAACAATAAACTTGCTTTTAATTTTTATTTTATTTTTTTTGTTTCTTTTATAAATTAAAAAATCCAGATATGAGTTCCAGGAAAAAACCGTTTGTATAGATTTTGTATCTGTGTTACTAGCTAGTCTTTAAATACTTCCTATTGTAATCTGTGGAAAACGTAGTGGGTAGCATAATTGTTCAAAATGTTATATTTAAGATATTGTGACTGTTTTTTTATTGTGCTACTGTTTGTTTTTCCTTAAATAAATAAATAAATAAACAACGATTTGGACGAAGTATCACGTGCCACTTCAGTTTATCAGCGACCTTTTTTGGCAACTTCTTCCCAAAACTTTTTGATATGGCTGTATAGAGGTATGAGGAATAGGGTGTAAAGTTTACTCATCCTTCATAGAAAAGGGAGGATCCTCTGACCAGACGGGTGTTGAGTCTGGTGGGCTCCTGCCCGACGATTGTTGTCGGGACGTCGTATATATGCTAGTCGCGCGGTAAACTTTGCTTGCGCGATGCAGGATTTTGCGTGACGTCAGTGTTATGCCTAGTTCGCATGTAGCGATGTAGATGCCGCTACAGCTGTAGGTACGCGAGGATGTTAACGAATCAGCTCGTAAAGTCTACCTACATGATCAGGGGTCTCATTTACAGTCTAAACATTATATGTTATAATAACTGATAAAACTTATAAGCTTTATAATCTTAAAATTATAATTGACAAGTCCATCAACCGATCAATAAAAGATACCCTAAGGCTTCTAAGTAGTCCTTCCACCTGCTTTGGATGATAAGCAGCCCATTCATTTAAAGTAGTCTTGACTCCAATAACTATAGTGAAGCTAATGACTGTCATTCAATAAATGTACTTAATTTGTTCTTTTTCTTTTCTTTCAGGTAAGTTTCAAGTTCCTGTAATACCTATTTCTAAATAGACGCAGCTGTCATCTCCTATTGGTAAGACAATTCATGTATGTTCTCGCAGGATTTAATGATAACACAAAAGTTAAACAAGTAAAATCAGTTTCTAGCACACAGTAGCCATAAAAACATCATCACTATTTATTTATAACCTTCCATTTACCAGGAACAGTGATCACGTCATCTTTAATTACGGCAGATGGTCTACCACATTACGTTCTGACCAGACTGACCTGTGACGTCACCAACCGTGATATCTTGACCTTCCCCACTTCCTTTCGATCACTTTAATGTGGAACACGATCAGGTGTTTCAACTGGGGATCAGAGGTCTTGTGTAAACGGTGGTTCAAGAGTGCAAGAACTCAAGGTTTTTAGGAGATTTCGATAATGTTTAAACGTCACGGTCAAGTGTATGAGTGAATGATAGCGTGACCGTTTACATAGAAGAATAGAAGAAAAAAAGGGTGCGCCAACCCCACGTAACATGGGACAAGGGCAGGAAGATGGTGAAAGTGGTCCAGTTGATTTATAAATTCGCTGTAGGATTGTATTGTTTTGTCAAGTTTGAACTGTTGGATCAGATCATCAGACTCTAATCAACTCTAATTATCAAGTGCTTCAAAAACGGTAAAGAAAAACATCGTGGGGACACCCATGCATGTGAAGCCAAATCAGAGGCTTATGGGCGGCTTTAAAACTCTGACACTAGGTTAGTCACTACACGAAAAGAAGAAAATTAGACTAATGACAAAAACAAAACACATCATTCAGAATGACATAGGTCAAATAAGTTTTGATTGTGACGAGTTAATGAGAGAACATGAGAAAAGTATTGTATAAATAAATAATTGATGTAAATATACCTCTGACATCACATAATATTGCAGTGATCTCACGATACGTAACTTTTTACTTTTGGAGTGTATATTACCTTTTTAATGTACCTTTTAATGGCAATACTCATTATAAAAGTGGGATAATGCAGTGCAAAAAACACAAGACTTATTTGTTTTTATTATTAAAAGAGAACTTGCTGCGGCGCAAGCGCAACTTTCTGTCTTGCGACAAATTGATCACATATTTCTTTAAGCTTCCTGATTTAAATGAAACATCCAAATAAACCGATATATTTGCGAAATATTGACAACAATTAATATGTAAAAATACTTTACTTGAGTCAAATCGCTGCCATTATCCGGTTCCTTAGCCGTCACACCGACATTCCCAATTTGTCGCCTTTCGCGTTTCATCTCGAGACATGTATTTTATTTTAATTCTTATCACTTAGTGCTAAAGCTTCAATTCGCGTGCAGGATGTTTCATAATATTGTAGTTAAGTCTGCGAGTGTATAACGGTGCCGCGCCATGGCGGGAAACGCCAAATATGGCGTGTTCCTGACATTCGATTTGTTGCAGTTTTATCTCGCCGTCGCCCCTTCCTCGTCTTAATGTTCGTATGTTGCTCGGATCCTCATTTTGATAAAATCTAATTCTTTTAAAGATTCTCTCTTTAGTAAGTAAATTCTTTTTTGTGGCCAAAATTCATAGTTCATTTACCCAACACTACAGTTCGATAAATACATTGAAATGTGCATTAATTCCATGAACTCATCGAAATGTTAATAATTCAGCCTTTGCACCGAAAACAATCAACTTAAATGAGGTTCATTATATTCAATAGCATTTAATAATCTCATTGTCCAAACTAAATTAAAATGGTGTTGATCAGTGAGCACTCGGCTCGAATCCGTTTAATATCGAATTATCGATTTAATCCAAGCACCGATATCGAATAGTACGAGTATTCGATTTTATGGTCCCGTACAATAAAGCAGAGCAGGTTTTATGACAGGCTGTAGGCAACTCTATCACGTAATTGGCTTTGAAAAAGTAATTCATGTTAGCGGTATTTGATTATCTCTTAGTTTAGCTTATCTTGGATCATCTCATTATATGATTAGATTTAATTCGGTATTTGATTTTTTCCCATCGAAAACTAGTTCCTGTGGTTAGAATGTGCAGCCAGACGAATAAATCTTGGCGCTGATGAGATACCTACCTATTTAAAATACTTCGTCGAAAACAATAATTGGTCAATAGTGGATAAAGAACATAATGAAATTCAGAATCTTTCGACATGTTATGACAACCACAGATAATATTGCGTAATTACCTGTCAGTCATTCGAATACACACAATTCTTTTGCAATACCAATTGTTCTGTCTCAAGGCTGTACACGCCGGGATCTTTGCCAATTTAGATAAAAACTAGAATGGTTATTTATGAATGAACACAAACTGGTTTGAAGCGAGACGTGGAACATCCTGATGTAACTTGTTCACTGCTATTATTCTTATAAGATTTAGAATTTGCTTAACGTTGCTATAAAAAGTTAAAGAAGATGTATATGATTAATGATGTTGGTAGCTAGTATTTATTCAATATTTGAAAAAATAAGGTCTGTGATGTAATCTGTGGACTAACTTCAGTTAGTTGCCGAATCTAATTTAGCTGAAGTCAAGTAATGATGAGACTATTCGGTCTAAATTAAGACACTCTCACGTCCGTCCTTAAAAGTGGTGCTACTCTAATTTGCGTATTCCAAGCAAACGAAGTGGTTTGCTGTAATATGATACCACTAACTTAGAAAGTCTCTGCTGATTAAATCAAATTGCTTCATCAAGTTCTGAGATTACAACAATCATCAACGTTATTAACTTGCATGTCTGTCTACGGCGCATTTAAAATTAAGCTCTCAAGCCTTTAGCATTCCTGATTTATCTACAAGCACTTCTTTATTAATTTCTTTTAGAACTCAGTCGAACGTTTAATCTAATTATATCTTGTCACTGAAAAACGAGGTTTTCTTGCATATCAATTAAGTTTTACAACTGTGTTTCAAATACCGTTGCTGCGTACAGATACTTTCATATCTGACATTCCAACTCATTCCGAAACTACATGAGAATTTACTTCAATTTTACTGGAAACGAATACTTGTTCCTTACGATCTATTGTAGGTACCAATGGAAACAAAATTCTAAGCAGAATTGCTGAGCACGTCTCAGTTTTCTTACTGCCGCTGAACCCGATCTGTTCGGTTCTTGGAACTACTCTTATGTCTGCCGACCGTTTTTGCACTATTATGGAGGGCTATGACTGCAGTGTATGATTGTGTTTGCATCTCACGTCATGTGCATGGAAATATAAAACGCAGACGCTCATATGTTTTTTCTTTAAGTGAGTTAAACAGGGAAGTTAAACATAGGCTATGGGCATAGCTAGAGCTAGAGTCTCTAGACTGTCTTAAGAAAGACAAACGCGCTATGAACATAATCATATAATAGGGCGCACACTTGCAATAAAACAGTCTCATTGAACTGTCTCAGAGATACTGAAAAAACTGTTTTGACTCAAGATGAAACTGATCTATCTACGAATGACAAAACTGTTATGACTCTAGTGTGTCCAGTCTCTAAAACTTAATCAGGTTTAAGTACTTCGAACCACACAAAGCCAGCAGTGTCGGTCGACTCGTAAAATTAAATATTGAAATATGCACTCGGTAATTTTAGTACAAGCTAAGTCATAGGCAACAAAAGATAATATTTACCTCCATTTCTCCACGTAGTGACCTAGGCCATAGACCAGAGAGGACGGAACGAATTAAGCAAACAAAGCATAACCATAAATGAATATTCATAGTTTCCTGAACAAATAAATATGGTTGTAGTTAAATATACAGTTATTTAAGATGCTAAAGGATTTGTAGCGCAGCGCGTAGATATACAGATAAATTTAACTGTCACAGGAAAATAAGACTCACCGAAATTATAATGAAATAATCATCCCTGTAGTAGACACCTTTACGCACTATAAAAAATTAAAAACAATGATGACGGGTACACTGACAACAAAACAAACAGTATCATGGACAAATTTGATAGAAAATACTTGAAAAACTGCTTCGACACCAGATGAAACTGTTATATCTTCGGCTGACCAAACTGTTATGTCTGCGACAGACACAACTGTTTTGTTTGTGGCGTGCGCATTGTCTTAATGAACACTAAGTTGAAACAATCCAAATCTTCGTACAAACTTCACAAACATCAAACTTTGAGTAGTAACAACTCGATCATAACACTGTCTATTCAATTTGCAGTTTATCGTTCCCTTGCGCGTTTACATTGTCAGTCGCTTTCAAATGATCGCTGCCGACTGTCAATGTAACTAACACAATGCGTTATTGTCGCTTCCGTGTGTTGATCGTAAACTGTGAATGTGGTTTATACATTTATTCGAAGAAGGAATTGCTGCATGTTGTTAGATATGAAACTTGGCTAGGTAGGTATCAATTTAATAGCTCTATGTAGGTCTTTATTTTCACCTTTCTTGCTTTTGTGTCCAAAACATATTACTTATGATCTACACATATGTTATCAATATCTTTTTTCTCTCTTCCTGTTTATTAAGATATATTTGTGTAACTGTTTGTTTTTTCCGAATAAAAATAATAAAAAAAACAAATGCTTTATGGTGCAAGAAGCTTGATTCTGCCCTTTGGTGTGCCTAGGTGCCTACATCTCCGTCAAGCCAATTCAATTTCAATATTATCCTCTACATTCTATAGAACTTTCCACGCTTGTATCAAAAACAATCACTCACAATCACAATCAAACCTTCACTCGAATCAATCAGCCCTCACTTCCTCGTCCTGACCCACATCGGCCACATCACCACAATGGCAGCTAACCAACCATCCTTAAAAGATGAACACGTTAATTTCCGAAGACATGGCCGCAACGCAATTACTCAAACATCAATATACGAATAAATCTTCGTCCGGTATCGAGACACCTTTGCATTCAAGCATTGACATTGCAATTCTACGTGGCTTGTCTTTCAGCAAGAGTTATGGTTCGTTTCTGCTATTGAAATCGAACACTTTATGTGTAGTGTTTTATGTATAAGCCAATGAATAAGTTGTTAGAAAGTTTGTCAAATTAAATTGTAGGGTTTTATTTTTAGTAGCTGCGTAGTCAAGTCATAAATAATAAGACATTACTTCAACCTTATAATTACGACAATTAACGAATTAAAAAACGGAAGTAATCAACATTTAAAACTAAACAATTTATAGGTAGACATGACCATAGATAGATATAAAATGAGCGGACACTTTGATCTAGCTAATGATATCCAAAAACAATTCCAATAACTCTGTAGTAACAAATGGTATAAAAAATTGATCGGAAATAAAAATAAATTGATATTGATGTTATTACAGACACAAAATGTCTGGTTTATACTAAAATCATCGAAAATCGATGACGCAAATAAAAATAACAGCCATCAATCTATTTTGGCTATATTCCCAACGTAAGAGATAATTTCCAATCTCACTTCGTTTTACATCTCCGTTACCATTGAACCGCCATCTTTATGCTCCTCACCATAATCTCAATTGCTTCACAAGTTCACAATGATAATCTCCACAACACGGCACTCAAGGCACCTGTCACCTCTCCCACGATATCTTACACCACGAAACTATGTAATGACAATAATTTGACAGCTAACAACAATATCACTAGATTGTTGAAGTGGTCTCCTGTGGTCAGTACCGGTCACCGCCCGTGGTTTACCATAATGTCCTCACTCTAAATTGAGTAGTACCTGTTTATGTACATTTTGACACTCTCCATAATTATGCTGAGGCTTCGAAATGAGCGGGATAGACGAGCTACAGACCCTAATAGACATTGGGCGAACTGTAGTCCTAATTGATTATTTCTAAGTAGTGCAACCCTCTCTCTGATGATGGTCTACTATTATCAAAGAAAAACAACGTCAGTGACATAGGTACTAAAGTTCGTGTTTTAATCCCGTAGACTAATATAACAGATGCAAATATCAAAATCCAAATTGAAAAATCAAACAACAATCATTTGAAATGTCAAATTAGTCTTCGGGGTTAAAAAACGAACTTCAGAGTTTAACATACATTGTAACATTATACGTGACATTTTGTTGTTTTTTGTATATCTCATAACCTGTTCCTAGAATTCTAAAAAGTTGAATTACAAAACTACTATGAAGCTATGTTTCTTTAATCTGGGTACTGTATTGTCAAGAATTTACACACTATTGTGGTTTTAAATGTACAACTGTGATTCAGAAATTGTGTCATAACAGCCATTTGTTGACACAGAAAAATATTCTCAAGATTTTTGTGCCATCTACACCGCTATTTGGCTATCGCTCAGCGATCACCGCCGCTTTCTTCGCGGCCCACAACGTATTTGGAGCGCTATGTAATTCTACTTTTCCTTAATGTCTCAATATGGACACCAAATTCAAGATTATAAAGATTAAATTAAACTGGTACCGTTACACGTAAGATTCTCGGATTTCGTCAATTCAAAATGTGAGAAAGAGAAAATAAAACGTACTAAAGTAGCAATATTACCGGTTTGTTGTGTAAAATATTATGTTAAATATTCATAATGTTGTATTAAGGAAAATATGCTTTATTTAATTATATTTTGTAAAAAAATGCGACTTAAAGTTTGACAATTCAGAAGTTCAAACATGAAAGTTTATAATAAAAACAATTTAACCGGACAATTTAAAAGACCAAACAATTTGTTCTGAAAACGAGTCTGAAACTCTGAATGTGCTATGTAACGCTTGGTATGAAATTCCGTTGCGTGTATCAGCAACATAAATGCAGCTGTTATCAGTACCAAGTGGGTCACCGTTCTCATTTTCCGCTTATCATTACGATTGAGATCTACTCGGTCAGTTATCGGCTCTCTCTTAATCTTATCAGTCAATGCTCTCATAATAAATTGAGTTTTCGTCTTGCTTTACTTTGTTCCATTTTACTGGAGCGTGAATGTAGGTACTTACTCCTATGTAAATGTCAACCATTTTCGAGTAATATGACATTTTATATTTTTATTACATTCATTTTAAAACATAAATTGTCAAATTATTTGAAAATGGTTGACATTACAGGGGTCATAAGGGTCATTTGGTTGCAAATGACCTCTACTACATCCCCTTAATGGATTGCCGACATATTACCAATAACCCTGTATAACTAGGTACCTACTCTTCAAAAGACCACAGGTTTTTATTGCTTCACTGTTTGGTTTCCTTTTAATTTCCCCCTAATGAACTCATAACAAAGTTCCCAGCATCTTATATAACAATCAGCCAGTTCCTCTCGCGGCTTGTCTAAAGGAACAAGAGCAAACATGCAGGCATTTCCTCGAAGATAAACCACTCATAAACGGTATCATTAAGATAAGCTTTGTTAATTTCTTAAGAAACTATTAAGCGGTGTCTCTGATATTAAAACCTGACCTTTGTAGACTTTATGGTTTGGTTAAGTTTTTTTTTTAATGTTCAGAGCCGTCAACTGTTTTGAAGTGTCATGTGTCAAAGTAACCGTAGCAGTGTTCTATAAGAAAAGTCGTAAAAGTAGTAATATTTATAGACCTATTTTTGGTGTGATTCAAGTTAGAGTCCCAATTTGATTTTGTTAAGATTGTAAGCAAAATATAAATGATTCATTTCACAGATAACACAAAAAAAAGAAGGAGCGACATTCTCGTTATGCAACTGATCACTATCCTGTCATGTTACATCACAACGAACATGTTTGTATGGAAAATGTAAATTTAACAGATCTAACTGCCCTAATATGGCATTGGTAGGTTGACATGACCGCTAGTGGTAGCAGGGTTGAGTCTTGATAGAAAAATCATACGTTACCTACCAAAGTTTCCAAGAATAACCGACTTTTGATTCTAATTTCGAAAGCAGAATTGCTTGAAAATCGCCATAAAATCAAGAACTTCTGACAGTAGGTATATTGCGAATTGACAACCCTGCTTTACTTTATGGTTGCACATTGCACACGTTATTGACACAAAATGTATTTGGAATATAAATATTAAATCACCAGCTTAATGCAATTTGTTACACGTCCAAAAGTAAACCACAAGTTGAGTATTATGTAAAACATTTAATGGGAATTAATCTTTACTCGAATAAAGCTCGTGTCGTTATAGTAATGATCACAGAAAGTTTTATGACCGACTAATGAATATTCCCAATTCAATTAACACCTACATAAAATAATAACGTTAACAAACTGTTGAATAACAAATCTTAATATAATAAACTATGTTGGCGCCATTAGTTGTGGCATTCACCAGCCCCCGCTGCGAACAACCGACCGAAACCACTATCACATAAATTTTGTATAAATTAATTGACATTTATGATATTTTATATTTATCGTATCGAAAAAATATTCGGGTGAATCTGATTATGGCCATTGTCACGGAATTCAATTTCAATTTTATTCAAAATCATCGCAGTTGGCCGTGGAAGCGCATGTTAAATGTCAGATTTTGGCGCCATTTTTATGTCACGGTCACAGATATAAGAAAATCTATGGTTTCGACTTTTTATGCTGGCAATATTTAACTCTGAATATTTTAATACCTTTCCATTCCATACCGCGAGTTTTCTTAAGAAATACGAATAATACAATTAATTTCGGGTTAAACATTGTAAAACAAATACCTAAATGAAGTGTCCATGCCTTCAATTACTTAATGGAGTATGCATGTTAAAGTTGAGTTTACTGCATTTACTTTGTATCAAGATCCCAAAACAGAACATTTATTGCACAACATGAAGCCAGGTGTCCACTTTTAATGATCATATTCATTTTATGAAAATTTCTTTTAAGTATTTACTTAGTAAAGTAGTCGCAACATGTCTAAGTTTTATAGGGAATTTAAATATCGCATTAAAGTAGGTAAGTACATTATTATGGAATGTTGGTTTACAAAATAAACACAAAATACAACAATTTAAATAATTGCGCCGTCTGTCAGTTCATTGTAGCGTGAAATATGATAATAAACATTGTTTTAACCTTCGCACATAAAGGCTTAACACCTGAGAATTGAGTCTAAGCCTGGGGCAATTCAATTGTCACCAGCTCCTTATACAGTGGACTAGGTGATATTAATTTTCCTGTTACAAGAATCTTAACACTGATTTTCTATTAAACTGCGTAATTATTTACATTAATAAGTTCATACAATAATATGCCATTGTATAAAATTTAATTTATTTATATTGTCTGTTGTACAAGCTGGCATGTAACAAAAAATACCACGCAGTTTTTAATAAAAATATCTTTGGAATAATAAAAACAATGATGAAATGCAACAGGCACAAAAAAAATCCAGAAAAAAAAGAAACAATCCTCATTTTGTTTTAGGAACACAACAAATCCTGTACTCACAATAAAGCCAGTTCTACACTAAACGTATACCACAATCAGTGTATTGAACTCGAGATGCTCTCACACCGCGTTATTAGCGAAACGAGAATTAAAAATAAAAGAAGTGTAAAACCAGTCCACACGCCCACGCCAGCAGGTCGAACCAGACCTTTATATCTAGAATTGCTTATTTATTACCTGCTTTATACTTAGCTGCATCGGAATCGTTTTGAATCATTCTGCTTTTCAAGGTTCTATCGGTCACACCGTTATTTTTAAGTTATGTTATAAGATGCAATGGTTGTAACCGTTGTAACGTAGTTAACGTGCGCTTGTGTCACTTTTGAATAAAGAATTTCTTCTTTTCTTTGTTTCTGGCACTTCTTTAAGTAGTAAAGCACCGTTCTCGACAATTCTCATCGATTTGGACGTAAATTCGATTCGACGCAGTCATTTCAACGTCGAGCATAAATAAAATTGAATTGTTTCGTTCCATTTACCAAAGAAATTCACGTTTGATACGATTATTTAAATTTTATGTGTTTTAGATTTCTACAATAAAACACTTTTTTGACATTTAACCCCAACATACATAAAATCAAGCGATCTTTATTCAAATTATCAGTGCCCAACGCCCATAAAAATTCATGAGATCTTTCTCAGCGTCATATTTTTGCTTAATAATATCCTCAGTTTCACATCCTACTATTAAATAATTATCATTAACGTGTACTTCATTTATCTTATGATACTTATTAAATGAAACTCGATTTGAAAGCAAATCATTTAATTCGCCCACTTCAACCGTAGGCGCGAGTTTTCCATGGTTCGTAAGATTATCGAATATCCGGCCATTAAAATTTGAATAAAACCTTGAACTTCGAACATACGAATTCTGAACGAAATAGTGTTAGGAAATTTCAAAATGTCTATGACATCAGAGTTAGATAAAATCTAAAACACAAACTTGTGCATTAACAATGATAACGCAAAAAATTGGGTTAGAGTTAGAATTTAAAATTATAATTCAAGCTTCATAATCCAAACAAAATGCAGGATTTCAGGTAATTCACAATTTACCATTGCAAAGGTTATATGAAAACAAAAGATCGCTAAATTCTTAATAGGTTAGTAACAAGCTTTGGCAAAAGCTTCAAACTAATTGCTTATTCATTGTGTTTGGAAAGTTGGCAATAAACTTTCTAGTTTTAAATAGAGAAACCCCCGTTTTGTTGGTACTAAACAGTGTCTAATTTACCAGGTGTTATTGTCTAGAACCACGAAAAGCGGAAGGTATTGTGACTCTTAAAGCTTTGTGCAGACTTGAGTCAAGACCATGGTTATTCTATTTTACACCAACAAGATCACATCTTAAAGAATTGCCCACACATTCAAATCTTTGCATCTCTACAGGAATTTATTACAATCGCATAGAATATTTACCTACATAAAACCCCGTTTACACAAACCGTCTTTGAGAGTTTACAGGATGATCTACTCGCAGTCCAGGGGGCCTACCACAAGCTCATAGAGCAGTATTATTTTAATATTACTTCAGTGTGGGAAAGAGACGAAGCTCTACAGGACGTATAGCTCCATCTCTTCCTCCCACTAAAGTAATATTAAAATAATACTGCTTTTGAGCTGGTAGTAGGCCCCCTGAACGATGTAGAGTACTGTAATTATTAAAAAAAAGAAAATGTGAATCAGTGAACGATTTCTGCAACCTGCATAGATTTATATCTTTGCTTGCTTGCAAAAAACCTAATTCCCTCGCACCCTTTATTATATACGTGACGTGTAAACGTAGCTTTACATAAAGGTATAATTCATATTGTGTATTGTGGCGATAATGATCCCCTGCTGAGCGTCGCGGGGCCCCAAGTTATGGGCCCCAACCTGCTGGGAGCAAGCAATCTTACTATTAAGACAGGGGCTAAGAACAGGTGAATAAGAGTAAGCTACTGAATATTTTGGGAGCCATAAAATATAATGATTATGTGTTAATAAGCTTTGTAATTAAATAACTGGTTAATTTTGTGGATAAAATCTGTGTTATTATGTTTAAAAATGGCTGTCGAAAACGCATCCTTGGTGAAGGTGACTTTTCCGTCGATTCTGATAATGGCCATGAAGTTCTTAAAAAGGGGAGAGCTACCATCAACTTTTGAAGAATAACGGTTCTCAATGATGATGATGCTGAATCGTTTTTAGAAACTCTATTCAATCACAATGATAGAAATACACAAATAGATGAACAAAAATAAACTAAGTGAGCTCGAAGATGACAAAACGACAACAGAAAGCAATAACATCCAAATGCAGCGGTTTGATTACAAGTCCAAAATAGTTGTTTAAACAAATATGATTGCAGGAATTGAATATTACACAAGTTTATAAGAAAATAACAAGATTTGTCTGGGACAGGACTTCACAATTTCTATTAACAATAATTTGCATGCGTGTCTATCAGGTGTAATCGAATGACTTGAGGTTTTCGTAACATGGGATTAGCATTCCGGAATGTTTAGTCCTTGAAGTATTGGTAAGCTGTAGAGCGTGTCCTGAAGATTGATGGTCGGCTCTGACTATATATACTGCCCCCAGCATAAAAGTGTAAGTTATTATGGAGTTTGGAATGAATTACAGCAATTCTACAGCCCGCTCTACATTCTCTGCAAAACTATACGAGACTTGCCGAAATACGAGAGTGTAGAGAGAATATTCGTCTATGTTCTTATTGTTCTCTCTTCTTATTCTTCTCGGTAAATGTTCTCGTCGAGATGTCCCGCCGAGAATGTGGAGCAGGCTTACTACATTGCTACAACTTCGGACTAGCCTTGCAACTAAATTTTGTACTGTATTCGTTTCGTTCTCTCCAAATTGTAGGAATTTGGGATGCCAAGAGATTTTTAAATTAAATCATGAGATACATATAAAGTGATTTTAACAGTAGGTAATTTGAAAATGCGGTTAAAAAACTTATAGACTCACACCAATAAACCCACAACTTATTCCCAGATGCCATGCCACAAAATATTTTGCATCAGTAAGCTGTTATTGCTGTTAAGGATAAATCTAGCAATCCGAAACTTGCATTATTCATTCAAAGTTCACCAATTTATTAATAGGCTCTTTAGTATCCTAAAGCCATGTCAAATTGTGCCCAGATGGTGGTCGAGTGACAGACTGGTTGTAACCCGATAGGAACCCATTTCAAGGAGCAGGACTCAATACAATTGTGAGTTACGTGTGACCTTTGCAGAACTATTGTTGTTTGCTTAGAACTTGATTTGTAACAATGGGAGACTGTCAGAAATTAATGATGGTGAATAATGCTGTCCCAATTAAGGTATCTCGGCATTAAATTGGTCACCTACGCTTATTATGGTAACTTGATGTTGGTAAGTGATTAAAATGCAGCTGAGATTCAACATAATTATTATAAAGTCACTGTCAATGATGGCCTCTTAATCAAGACTAACAAAGAAACGCCAAGACTATTGCCATTACTAATGTTGAATTTATTTATCATCCAGCTGCTACCCGCGGCTTCACCCGCGTGGACACCAATTCTTTTTCTAAAATATAAAGTCCTGTCAAAATCGGTCTAGCTATTTCGGAGATCAGCCGGAATAAACAGACAGATGGACAATTTTTTTTTGTTTTATGTACCAACACTTCAATTTTATTTATTTGTCAATCTCAATGACAGACATGAAATTATTTCATAGAGACTTCCTTCCTTTTCAAAGGCAACATCAGGTTATAACTTTCCTGACATAATAACCATGTCGAAAATTATCCACCTAAAGCCAGATACTCCAACGAACTACCTCATTCAC
This sequence comes from Agrochola lychnidis, assembly GCA_963680765.1. NCBI lineage: Eukaryota > Metazoa > Arthropoda > Insecta > Lepidoptera > Noctuidae > Agrochola > Agrochola lychnidis. The sequence goes on from OY796853.1 coordinate 20,754,305, forward strand.
CCTGACTAAACACCGATAATGTAACTCCGGAGCAAGCTCTAAAAACTAAAACTATCGACGGAAGCGTCCAAACTGTGACACGAGATAATTCCCGTGCCCGACCCGTGCCTGTCCCGTATACGGCCCGATTATGCAAATGACACGATATCAGTGAGCTAACTGGATGTGACGACATAAGTATAAGTCCATAGGTACTATCGCATGTTAGGATGTGTCGTATTAGGCACGGGAAATATATTACGAGGATTTGATGAAGAATACAGATAAGGGCATAAAATTAATTGGCTAATAGTTACCAGGGAACAATGATATAGTTAAGCATTAACTTGCAAAAAAGAAGCAAGCCAATGAAATGCCAAATAAAATGAAATTGTTTATTCTGTAAATAGGATATCGGAATCACTTTTACAAGTCATATAAAAAAGAAACTGGATGAGTTCGGCGTTTCCTATCTGACTACTCTGAGAAGAAAAGCCGAAACAAACTCAGAGGTCGCGGTCTCTTTTAAAGTCTTGGTCAGGCCATATGAGGACCATGTAGATTAGTGTCTGAAATGGTCTTTTGAGGAAAGGACCACACAGATTTGAGTGGACCTGTCCAGTCAGTGCAAGCATTTGTCAATAATCGTGGAGCTCAACTTAACAAACTTTTCGTCATTCAGCTTTGCTAAAGTCAGCCCGAAAATTAAAATACGACGTCAAATCTAAAATCACTGTATACTAGCCTTTTGTCACTATTCCATACGCTTTGTGCTAGAAATTGAACTTTCTGTGCTCAACCCGGGCAACAAAATGGAACTGGATATTGTTGGCAACTTGAGAGGCCTCGATAGGCTGATAAATTGAATGTACAGGCCTACCTTACTCAATCAATGTAAACGCGCCCTATGCTAATGTGATATGGTACATACCACGGGCTTAATCGGGAAATTATATATGAAATAGCCTGGTTCGTGGCTAGGAAGGTAATTGGTGCAGAAATGGACAAGTGATAGCCAAGTTATGTGCGAACAAGCTTGCTGCTACTTGAATTTTTAATAAGCATCATAACTTCAAAGGGTTTAGGTCCTGGGAACATTATTTTGCAATGTAGAAATACTAAAACTTGAACAGAATTAATAAACAAACTCGTATCTTTGTTAATTCAGTAAAAGCTTCTGTATCTAAACATCATAGATGATGTGCAACATAGTACGAAACGGTTCGTAGAATTCACATAACATAATAATTTTATGTTGGTACTTTATGAATGCATAGTCAGTGGGTAATTGCAATGTTTACGGTTGATGATAATATCTTCACATGAATTGTATACATAATATAGGAAGTTCTTATTAAATAACGATATCTAATCCATCTCCTTCCATTTACTATCCATTTGTTTCAAGTGTCTGTAAAGTACTTTTTGTCAATTCCATCTACAGTTGCAATGCTTTTAGTTTTTTTTTTAACAAGTCCAACTCAATAAAGGTATGGATTCCGAACAACGCTGCACGTGGCAGTGCGGCCGCGGTATCGGCAGTGTTTTTTCTTCTCAATAGTTGTCAATATTCTCGCGTTATCGCTGTCTGCCGCGGCGGCAGGGCGACACTGCCGCGCAGCAGTGGCGTCGCAGCAATGTCACGCAGCATTGCTGCCATGCTCAGAATGTAATGTATGGGGACCAGTATTGACGCGGCCGCATTGCCGCGTGCAGCGTTGTTCGGAATCATACCTTAACTAGACAGGAATCAAACGTACCCAAAAATATCACTCTGATTTCTCTTTATTCTCAAAGGTAATCATAAAATACAATAGACGTCGATATATTTAGTAACCTGTTCCGCTTAGCTATTTCTAAAGAGCCAAAAAAAAAAACTCCTGAAAGAAATCGACACGTGTTTCACCTCTCAACGAAGCATCCTCAGGATGACGATTGACTTGTCCCGAACCCGAACACGGCGTTTTGGCTCTTTAGAAATAGCTAAGCAGAACACGTTACTAAATATGTCCACGTTTATTGTATTTTATAATGGATTTCCACAAGGTCACGCCTGAATCAATTAAAATAAAATAATCATGTTATACAAGCTAATCAGCTCAAGTTTTAGACAAAATTGTATCTCATACCGAGCATACGTAGATATACAACTATACGTGTGATGTTACTAAGGCTTGTAACAGCTGCCGGTAATTTGCGGCGACCACGGCTGTACGCTACGACCTACCAAGAACTACACGTAGGCTTAACGTGACGATATTCATTATTACCACTAATAAAGAAGTAACTGTGCGTTGTTTAGACGAGGCGTTGAGAGTAACGGTGGCTGTAGTTGAACGACTTTAGTATCCGGAGTAATGGGTAGTAGGTAAGTCATAGGTCACTGTTCTTGTAAACAAATAAAGACTTGTCGTTTACGAGAACTACTAAATGTTGAAACATACGAAGCGATAATTTTCAATTGGATTACAGGATTCAGTAGCTATATCTACTCAAATTATTGTCACATATATTTATTTACAAAATTGCCATTCTACTGCTTTCCATCGTCATCATTATTCTTCATCCCGTATTTCGCCATTAATATTGAAAACATTTATTTCAATAACTCCCAATTAAAATCCTGCATCCCATAAGTGCTCATTTTAATATAGTTTTCTCGTTCCACATAACCACTATGGTATTAAAATGGCTGCTCGCGTCGAGTGATTCGATAATACTAGTGTTACATGCAATAATGTTCTATTAAAAGGTAGTAATAATATAATGTAGCTGGCAACATCGACATGAGTGTTGCCACTTCTGATAATGATTCTGGTTTTATAAGCGTCCTGTTTGTGTTGGTGGGTGAAATTATATATTAATAGAATCTACTGCATTTGTTCTCTTGAGAAATCATGCTAGTAGAGTGAGTTAAATCAAAGAGGGTGAAGCACTCAAGGTCTCGAATCCAAGAAACATCATATTCAATTTTAAACAAAAGGATTCCAAATGCCTCTAATAACTTTAGAAGCATGAGGAACAGGGTGTAAAGTTCACTCATCCTCTATAGAAAAGGGAAGATCCTCCGACTAGACGGGTGCCGTGTCTGACGGGCAACTGCCCAACGATTGACGTCGGGGAAGTTATATAGGTATATGTTGTTCGCGCGGTAAACTCTAATTTCGGGATGCAGGATTTGTGTGACGTCAGGTCTTTGATGCGTAGTTCGCATGTGGCGATGTAGATGCCGCCACTTAACTATTCATATTATAAGTGTGACATCTCACAGAATCCTTTCACATAACCCTTTCGGCATCAGTCTGGCGGCTGTCGCCTGTGATTGGTTAATTCGATCGTTACGACGTAACGCGGGCCCGGCCGGCATACACACCGCCCGATTATGCAAATTATGCGATAACCGGAGCTCCAGTCTTGACTAGAGCCTCCATGGCGGTTGAGACAGGTGCAGAAAAATTAGCTAGACTATTAATTGGACTGGTAATTTTTAATTGGTCGTTCAAATCCTGTTACTCATTAGAGCAGAGTTTAATTTGCATGAACTTATAAAGTGGAATGTCTTCTGTCTTGAACTTATTTTTAGGACAATTCTGCTCCTCCAACGTGTTTCTATTTAAATTCCAAAGTTTATGATCTTGACGAGGAATCATCCGCGTATTAGACATCTATAAAGATAACCAGTATCCTACCAATGTCGTCTAAAACTTGCTTACAACTCAACGCATCCGAGCAGCCATCAAAAGAATCACTTTGCACATCTAAAAATAACTGTCAAAGATTTGCATCTCTCAGATTATGCTCAGTCTTCAGGATCATATCTACAGTATCGCTAAGCACCTCGAAGACTCAGAACAGCGCTGTCTCATCTTATCGAGGACTTTACAATTCGCACTTTGCATTGAAAGCCCCTTGCTTGTAGTCGCAGCCTATAGCGGGATTAGGGCGTTATAAATAGCAGTAACAATAGCATTAACTTCGCCAACCTCCGTGTTACGCCTAACCCTATTGTATTTTAAAGAGATAAAAGACTTGGATTGCAGTCATCGATTGGTTGGAGTGGATTGTCTTATGGAGAATTTGTCAGTGGAATGCTTGTTTATGACTGGATGGATGAAGATGGAATGGAATTATTATAGAGGGACAAACTAAATAATGGAAGATTTTTATCAATCCATCCCCGAGAATTGGAAAGCGTAGCGTGTGTCGCCCACTCGACCCGCGGCAAGTTAGTCCGACAGTCGGCAGAGACCTGGACATACTAGATGGGGAAGATGGTATAGCAGGCAACAGAAAACTAAATAAGCACCATAGAGAAACATCTCGAAATGTCCATTTGTCACACTTTTGAGTGAAGTAACGGATTGCACAGTATAATCCGTAGGCTAATTCCTTAGCAGTCTGCAATTTCCAGTTAAAATCAGGTCCACCATAAATTCTTCCCACCAATAAAGTCAAACAAAAACATTCCTCGTTTAGTCAGTAAAACAACATCGATGACCGTATGCTAATGAGGTTCTATTGAGCTCCAAATGGTAACATAATTATGCGGCACGTCTGCTTGAATGCGACGCATCCACCTGACTGCCGGCTATTCAAGTGACTGGACGTCGAAAGGAGACGGTACAAGGAAGAGGTGGTAGCGGGAATAGGAGCACTGTCTATGGATTTTAAATATGGAATACTGCTTTTGGGATACGGCTTTTGGGTTTTTATATAAGGAACACTACTCGGATATGTAGGAAGGTCTATTCAGGGCATGATTGCATTTTGATATGCAGTTTGTAAGTTTCGGTTAAACTTTGATGAAAAGACTCCTGGAACTAACACTACCTTCTGGACCAAAATTGAGGAATATCCAGTATTTCGGAGGTACATACTTTTCAGGGAATCTTCTTCTTTGTACTAATTATGTTCTTGCATGTTCATTTAGCGTCAGGAGCTGTTAAACCTGAAAAAGAAAACTTGTAAAAAGGACTTTGACCCCTTTCTTTGCCACTCGCTCCCAACTTGGACCATCCGGGAAGATTTCAACGATTCCACGTGGACAATGGAGGACAAACATTGAGCAATGTGTCACTTGTCAGTTTGTCACTCAAACTGGGAACTGACCGCTAAATTGTAATTCTAAACATACTCGCTTGATCTCACAAAGTGGAATATTTTGGAATGTTACGATCAATAAGAATAACTGTAGTTTTACTTATACGATGAGGTGTAGTTTGGGTGTTTGACAAACAAGGTACCTACTTTATTTAAATTGACGAGATAAAATAATAATATTTGAGTTTTGAGGTCTTGGGTTCAATCGATTCCCGGGTCGGGCCAAGTGATATTATTATTGAGTTTTTCTATCTGGAATTTCTCAGTAGCAGCCCGGAGCCTGGATTTGTGCCCGGTTGATGGCAATAGGCTCGCCCCCTATTACATGGGACTTAAACATAACTGGCGAAATGTGGGTGTACATACGGCTACACATCAAGCTATACATTTCCAGTTTATACTGATCTCAGATTGTATAGGGTTTCCGTACAATGCGAGGTCAGCTTATACTGGTATTGTATAGCTTGATGTGTAGTGTAGCCGTGTGTACTATAGGTACACCTCTGCCCAATCCTTCGGGGAAATAAGGCGTGATGTTATGTTATGTTATATTAGTGGATTTTGTCATAGAAAAGCTTGCTAATTGTAATTATCTTTTCGGGAAAATTAAGGAATTAATTGATTAAAACTTTATTTACATACAAAATCTAGTACACTTCTTATGTACATCTACCTTTTTTAGTATCTTTTTCGTGCTCTATTCGATTAAAGTTGAACTCACACTAAACCTGAAAATATGCTTCTGGATAGATTTGCGGTCTATTCCAATTTCCTAGGAAATTAAGTCAGCAAACTCAGTGACAATACTTTGTCCCAAACTTTCTTCCCACACACTAGCACGCCTTACGAATGTAAATCTAAGCTGCAAAGCTTTCACAGAGCATTACTCTTAAAAACTCTTGAGTGTTATAACAAAAGCGATACAGTTCCACGTGACGTTCTCACAATGTTATGACGAGGCTATGAAGTAAGCGGTGAAGAAAAAAATTAAATTAGTTATGATTTTATTGTGAAAGTAACAAGTTTCCTTATAGTAAACATAAAAACAATTGTACATCGATATACGAAATGTGGGTGTACTACTAACCCCTTTCTAACCTTTTGCGGATTACAGGCGTGATGTTATGTTATGTCACCGTGAGACATTTATACTTAATAAAACATAAAATTTTAAAAAATGTGCTCTTTCGCTGGGAACCTGGGCTGGCGATCCTTAATACAGGTTACCATGCCATGTAACCTACCTAGGACGCCAAATTCAATTCTGTCAATTGTTACTCTTTTTCTGATTAATGTCCGTAAATTGTAAAATTATGTTCATTGTAACAGACTGTACTACACTTTTTTTGAATAAATTAATTAAAATTATTGTTGTGGTTAGCTCACAAATAGGGTCTACTATTAAGGCGCCGTAGATAGGCGTGACGCGAGCTGTGGCGCAATTCTGTTAGAACAATTGCCATGAAGTTTTCATAGAAACTGTTCTACTAGCGTCGCATCGCGTCCATCTACGGGGCGCCTTTATTCGATCCGAAGCGGACAATCCTGAAACAAAAACTATAGTTAAACTGAAAACAATAATAAATATTTGTGATTAAAAAATATCTTAATTCCATAAAGACCAAAAATCGACACTGAAATATTAATAATGGCGGCGCCTCTTCGCCACGGCGGCGGCGGCGCCACGGTCCAATCAATAATATGCACTCTCATTTTATCAATGTTCGAAGGATAACCGCCTATCATAACAATCCGATTACAACGCTATTTTTCACACAATTTTTACAGCCGCATTCCGTAATTAAAACCTACAAATAAACAACAAAATCGCTTCAAAGTAATCCTCAGACCATAAATTTTATTATTTTGGCACATTTTGAAACTGAGATCACGTTCTGCTAAGCCACTAAACTCGGCTTCAAAGCGTCCGCCTAAGATTCCCCGCTGACTTCGGGCCTCATCCTCATTCTGATGTAATCCACGGTGCTATTTGAAACCACACTAATCTGTTGAACAGATTATTCATTTACACCATAGATTAATTATGTCAAATGTTTAACTTGTAATAGGGTTCTGTTCTGCGGTTTTTGGGATCTTTTGAAGCTTCGCAACCCACTAAACCTGAGGTTAATTATGACTTAAGCGTAAACCCAGTAAAATCTTTTAACGAATGTAGGTGGAATCGAATTTGCATTTGCAAAATTCGTAATTAATCGATTTGATTTCTTGGGCAAAAATTTATGAAATAATCCCGAATGATATACAACGAAGTTTCGTTTACCTTTTATTAATTTTCTGACACTCATTTTGCCCACAGTTGGCAAATTGCAGTCGAAATAAGGGCAAGTTATCGCCGTCAAAACATCTGTTACAGCCGATCGATTTGCAAAAATCTCACCGTGGAAACGAAGATGAAGTGAGCTAGAAGTGAACTGTCAATCCTCAGCATCAGGTGAAATGACAGCTCACTAAACCTACGTTTTCATGAGATTTTTACAGAATACATCTGCAGGTGTATATTTAGACTGAATAAATTAATTCAAACAAAACAATGTCCCCGTCATACCATACCAGGCATTACATGCAACCATTTACAGAAAATCAAATCAAACCGTACCGTCAAACGCTGCGCGCACGCATACATAATTCAAAGGACGTCGCAACTAGTCCCGTATAATTACGACGTCGAATATATTACGGAGAGCACTTTAAGAGCATCTCGTTAAATATATTATGTGCTATAAATAAGTACCAGCCATTCGACAAATTGTACAAGAAAGTTAGGAGGCGGCATTTGTTATGTCAAAGAATATGACAGGAACTTAAATTGTGGATGGAATGCATTTAAAGATTGGGTATTCTTCTCATTCAAGAAATGAACTAAAATACTTGATGGCGCAGCAAGTGGCGCCAATCGATGTCTGCGTGGCAGCTATCTACTCATGACACAGAAGATGATGTCAGGGGAGCCGCTGTCCTACTACGTCCGCGACGAACTGCTATATTCCGACACTATCCAGTAGTGCTATTCTGTAACCATCTCACCGTGTTATCTTAGGTGAAGTGAGCGTGGAGTGAGCTGTCAGTTGCTAAGGATTGACACTATTGGCAGCTCACTTCACCTAAGATATCACGGTGAGATTTTTACAGAATAGCACTACTGGTGACATTCAAGCTGCCGAACCACTAACACGAAGACCACTTCTAGTAAAGGCTATCCGTGACTGCGCCGTTGCATTCTGAAAGTGGGCAATATCGCAAATAGCTGTCAAATATTTCGGTGTTTTGATTAATTTGGCAATATTGTATTTTTCGTATTTCATAATCAATATTTCAGTTCACTAGTTAGCTATATTTCCATACAGTAATTTTGCCAAATTAATCAAAACAGGTAAATATTTGCGACGTTGCCAATTTTGAATGAACGCTCTTAAGAGTAGGTAATAACTACCAATTAAGTACCTACTAAAGAAAATAAAGCCACCATGGTTGTCAATTAATATAAAATATGAATAAACAAAAAACTTTATAAGTACAGCTTGTTGCAACCTCCAACAAATTAATCTCCATACAACGTTTATCAATTTCCGATGGCAAATGATCCGGCTAATAAAATTAATCACACTTGATCGTAAAACCGATTAATTCCCATTTGCTGCAAATGCTTTCTAAAATCAGATCGACGTCAAACTTATCATTGAAGTATTAATAACACGTCTTATTAATCCAATTACCGTTAATTATTATAATTAGTTAACGGCGGGTCAAAATAAATATTCATAAAATGTAAATTATTGCTGAACCGACCGATATTGCGAATTGATATTACGAAATTATTAATTAACGTTTAATCAAGGGAATAAAAGTGTCCGTTGATGGGGGAGTTAGAAAAGAAAAAAAGCGAACCCGAAGGGTTCCGTACCATCTTACAATATTTACCACTATATTACATAATGTTATACAGGGTGGCAAGGACATCGACGCGAAAACTGTTACCATGTCCCTGCCACCCTGTATAGTATTACACAAGGAGGGGCTTGTGGCTAAGTAATAACAGCCGCACGGGTCTATCAATAAGGTTAAGCTACGCCTGCTGCGGTTGGTCCGTGGATGGGTGACCATCATTACATACCAAGACCATACCTTCCGACTGTCATTTGTATGTAGATCTTTGACAGTCGTTACGGGTAGTTAGACGCCCAAAAGTCTGACAACTAGTCTTACCAAGGGGTATCGTGTTACCTAGGAGCTAGGTTGTGGAGGTCAGATAGGCAGTCGCTCCATGTAAAATACTGGTATTCAGCTGCATGTTAAACTAGAAGCCGACCCAAACATAGATGTTATATAGGTACATATTTTTGAAACACGTGTCTAGTACTTATGGGGAATAATTATTTACCCCTTCATTTATTTTTTATTTTTTTATTATTTGTTGTTACAGCGGCCTTAGTAGTACATACTCTGTAAAAAATTCAAGTGTCTACCTATTAGGGTTCAAAAGATACAGCCCTGTGACAAATGGACGGACAGCGGAGCCTTAGTGATAGGGTCCCGTTGCCACCCTTTGCATACGGAACCCTACAAAATGTCCGTTGATAGTAATAGTGAGTAAGGAAAAATTTGTCGTATACTCATCGTGTTTGAGTTGTAAAAGTTTATTGACTAAAAGGCTTATTAAAAGGAAAGGTGATTTAGAAGGCCAGAAATGTTGACCAACTCGTGCTTATGTGCTAAAACCTTCGTCGTGGGAAAAAATATCTCTTAGCGCTGTTTTATGGACGAGCACGTTTGGAAAAGACGATAAAGGCTCCGCACAGACAGACGCGACGCGACTCTAGTTGAACCATTTCTATGAATACTTTATGGAAATTGTTCTACCAGAATCGCGTCCCACCGTCGCGTCGCGCCTGTCCGCGGAAACCTTTATTCGAAACTTATTAACTTTTCGTATTTCTGACCAAAGCGTTTCGTTTTAATTGGACAAAAGTATTGCCAAATATTTGGCCTATTCCAACCATTTTAGTCTACGTGCAAATGAGTTCGATTACTTTAAATTCTAGTCTGGGCTAGTCCCCAAAACGAGTGGGCGAAATAGTCGTGAGAGCGATCCTTAGGCGCCCAACGGTTATCACTAGCATTCGCACCTCATTACACACCTAAACGCCTACGCAGTAAGGTCTATATTCGCTTATCATGACTACAGAAATAAAATTGTAATAGATTAGGTAAATAACCTCACTCGTTTATCCGCTCCATATCTGTATGTTTATCTAACTGATGTTTATTAGATGTAACATCCTTACATAGATTAACCAGCGTATCTTGATACGGCTAACGACCCCTTCGCTTCGTAAAACTTGTAAAAGGCAGTGAAAATTATGAGGTTATTAGGGGTCTCAGTGAAATTGCTGAGATTTACGTGTGGTCGTAATCTTTCATAAACATTATGAGATTTTATTGGTTTCTGCGGTTTTTGTTTACTTTTATGTAGTAAAGCTGTAGGTGTCGTTTTTAATTTATGAGAGGATCAAATTACTTGAATGTAACAATGTATTCAAGGCTAGTTATGACTAATGGCTATCAAGAACGTTGAGCTGCTGTATTTTGAAAACAAAATTCTTAAAAAAGTTTGGGAAATTCGAAAGTGCACGCCTCGTTGACGATAACTTTTACGGAAAATAAATCTAAGATTCGATTTTTGAATCTTACATATCTTTCGAACGGTTATGAGTTTTTTATAAATAATCAATAGGGCTCAGGAAATAAAACTTTTAGAACATTTAGATTAATCCATTGTTTGTGACGACGTGAATCGTGACGACAAACAGACACACATCACGTAATTTTTTTATTATTACATGAAGATATATCTATCTAAAAATATATTAATCTTATAATGTCAAGTCTCTAATTTTTAAAACTTCCCTGTTAATATGAATTACATGTATAATTTAATTATTGAGGGTAAAGAAGAAGTATATGGAAAATTTTGACAGTTCGACATATCGAGAGTAAAGCACTCTCACACGGTGTCGAATAGAAAGTATCGATACTTCAAGATATCGAGTACTTTTCTTAGGGCCTATTGCGCATAGAGCATAGGTCATTAAATAACATCAGTTCAACTTCAGTAGGGCAGGACATGAAAAAAAAAAATGTCAACGGTGAACGAGTGAGTGAATGAGTGATTGATTAGTTTAGTAAATGAATGAAGGAAAGGTTAGGAATTTAACTGTGAACGGAAGAAACGATTTCGAGTAAAGATCGATGTAATGTTTTAGAAGGTTCAGAACGAGTGAACTAGATGGCGTTGCCATAACCATAAACATAAGCCGTAAGGTCGCAAATTTTAAATGGGTAATTTCTAAGATTACCCATTTAAAACTTAATTGCTTATTCGATACGATACCTGCCAAAAGAACTCATTGAGTAAAAGTATCGAATGCAAAGTATCGAGTACAAAAGTATCGGTATCGTATAGAAATGTACTCGATACCACAAAGTATCGATACTTATTTCGTGTCCCTACTCACACGCTGAACCGTTGTGAGACCAGCAACAACATTCATAATGAAATTATAAGACGAAAAGCAATATTGTAAGGTATTAGCGAAAGTATTTACCAGCTTTTGGAATTAAAATGGCCCTTCATAACAACAAAAATATGTACATATTTCTGAGCATTTAAACTTTAAGTTATTTTAAACCGATCATAAAACCTTTACATAACGACACTCTTCCAAATGACAATGTCTTAGGGCCAATTTTACCAATAAAACTGAACGCGTTCATCATCACATCAAAACCGCGTTCAAGAGCTGTCAAAATTGTTGTGGAATGTTGACACTGACAGCTCTTAAACCCGGTTTAGAAGTGCTGACCGCGTTCAGTTTCAATGGTGAAATCCGTAACTAAAAGCTATCCTCTTTTAGTATTTTCCGTAACCACAGAGTACACAAATCAACAGGTGAATTAATCACAGGTTTTTCTATAAATACCACTGATTCCTTTCACTCTGTGTCGCCCACGTGTCCAGCCGGCGCCTAGGTCCGTGGGTGCGACAATCCCTACGATATGCTATGAATGTCGAATCCTAGATAAAGCTCGACTTGGTAATTAAAGTGGACAACGATTGTGATTTATAGTGTTAAGGTGCGCTCGTGATTTCGTGATGCGAACTTTGGAATATAGACGAGTTTAACACTATGTGTGTCGTCGGCTTTATTTATTACTGATTTATCGGCGCTGTTTTACTGTGCGTACAATATTATTACACTGTGTTGAATGACGGGGGAACCATATTTTTCATGGCTCTTCTTATCGCACTGAAAAGCAAAGGTTTTTAATCAAAACGCCTTCGCGATTTCCTGAAACCAGAATACTTAGGTACTTATTCTTTATTTATCGACAATTCAACCTCATTCACGAGACAAAACACATCAATTTATCTAAAGTATTCACTCACAAACGTATCATCATAGATTTACTTTTGTTGTACCCTCTAGTCCATAAAGATTATTTTCTCTTTGACTCTGCCCCAGTTTTTCCGAAACACATTGTAATAATTTATTAAAAAAAGAATTGAGACCACCACGTCAAAACATATATTTGACGTACCTACATAAAACATTTTACTGTGTTTATATGTTGTGTCATAATTTATATAAAAAGGAACTTTGAACAAACTGAAAGAAGATTTATAAGTTTCGCAAATTATGTTTGATAAATATTTTTGAATTATATTTGCAGTCGGTTATCTTTATTTTGGAAATAGGTTTTATAGCGTGTCTACAGTAGGTCAGGGCTTCGCCCACATTACCACCGGCGCCCCGCCTAAGTCAAATATTCCTCCGATTTACACAAATCAACATAAACGCATAAACCGGGCAATAAAACAACTGAACCTCAGTTTTGTGGGGCCACTTGCCCATTCTTGGTGTTAAGAAAAAGTACTGTAGCGTTGGACATTGAACCAAGATTAAGATCAAAATTAAATTAATCATGAGTGCGTAAAATTTGGTTTTGTAAATTGGTATTTATGACGCCTTTCATATAAACTTAATTTCTCGTGTGGTATATAGAAGTCTACGCTAACGTTCCAAACTATGTTTTGCTTAGTCCACATTCATAGACAAATTAGCACCCTAATTGCAATCTCAATCTAAATGATTTTGAAAGATATTGCTAATGCATTGCTTCATATGTTCGAAAAATTTGTCTGCTCAACAACGTAAATAACGCAATGAATGTTGTTGAACTGTCAAAATGAAAGCCATTGCTACTGTAATTGTGTTACGCAAAAACCCCGCTACCGGTCATAGGTAAAACTGCAAATTCACGCGAGCGAACTTAAATTATTTCTATTTTCAAACCAAAATCACTTAACAGCAAGTACTTACACAACAGATATCACTTTCTTCCACTAACATTTTCCTAACCAGCCAGTACAGTTGTCTACAAAAATTCAAAAATGGCCGTCCCAGTCAGCTTTTTACGAGCAATCAAATTTATTTTAGTGCATCGAAGCGCCTGCCTTTATAGACCTTATTAGCTTCCAACCTCCTTGCTCTCTGCCGGTTTTATTTCCAACTGCTTCCCTTTATATGGGCACTGGTAATATGAGCCATTGTAAAATGAAATCGTGAGTTACCGAACGCATATATGGCAAACCTCTTAAGTATGGGAAAACTGGAAAGCCATGATTTTATGTCTCAACTAGCTGCGTCCCGCGATTTCACCCGCATTAGCCTCGATCCCGTGGTAATTATCGGGATAACAATTATCCTATGTCATTACTTTTTTTATTTTTTTGGGTGGGAAATTGTCAAATAACCTCTCCCGCTCTGGGCGGAGCGGGAGGGCCTTTCAGACTCTTACTGATTAAAACCCACCCGTGTTCCTTCAGTTGCCATGTTGCCGGGGGCCACGATTTCCCTTTCGGTAAACTTCGCAACCCCGGCAGGCATCGGCCCTAGCGGACCCCGTCAATTCTGCTGACATCTCTTTGAAGCGCGCGTGGAATACAACGCGCCGTCGACCCGGGCTTGGTCCTTATCGGACGGCGAGCTACCCATTGTTCATCGACCGCAAGCCCGCGCCTACGGTGGCCGGAAATCGGCCTGCGATACCTGACGCTATGTTAGGACATAGCGTCGGGAATCGCAGGCCGATTTCCGGTCACAATCAATTTTACACATGGGTAGACCAGGACCTAGGTTAGGACCCAGGTCCTGGTCTACCCATGTGTAAAATTTCATCCAAATCCGTTCAGCCGTTTTAGCGTGAAAGCGTAACAAATAAACTCATTGTCGCATTAATAAATTTTATAATTAAGATTTTGGCGCTTGTCGGGAGATGCTGGCTGAACCGGCTGTTAAATTTGGTAGAAACCATTTAGATATTTTAGCTGCCAGTAATTGCTTCAATCAGTATTTTTGCTGAATTTAAATATAGAATCAAATCGAAGTTGCACGATTTTTGACATACAGAGAAAATTCGTACCCCGTCTGCAAGTATCGAAGGAGATCGATCATCCAAAACCATGTTTAGCTTCTTAGCCAATAGCTGCAACCTAATATTAGACAGCCATAACAATATTTTAATTGACAATTATATTACCTAAGTACTTGTTAGCTAATCGTCTACAATTACCGAGCGGCCATTTTCTCCTGGTGTCCAGGGGAAATAGAAGCAATATAATACGCTGGTTATTGAGCGTTCGTCGGCTAAACCAAACCATTTCACTCAGTGTACATGAACGAAGACAAGTAAAACTAATCGGTACTTAGCAATAAATCTAATAGTTTCTAGCACTTACTAGAGATATATTGTGGGAAGGAATAAAGGAACCCGTTCAATGTTTACAGGATTGTAGGCGGGTGACCTGTAGGGTTGCCAATATTTTTTAATATCAAATACAGTATTATCGAAGCCGTTGTCAGTAAAAATATAGTAAGTAAGATGATGATAAAATCAAAAAAATATAGTAGGTATGTCAAAACAATTGTTATTCTTATGTATATTTTTTGCTACTATGAATCTTTAATAACAGGTTTCTTTAAAAAAAAATCTCATGTATTTTTACATTCTATGTTAAGGTTACAAAATACCATTCATTCAGCTTTTATGAGACTAATACTGACCATTATCATCTCGCCATTTTGTATTGAAATAAAAATATTGTAGTTTCGCCTATTATGATTTTTTATTTAAAAGAGTGTCTGTGGAGTTTCTTGCCCGTACTTCTCCATAGGTACCTACTACGCTTTGGAATGGGCAACTAGCTTCATAATTCTGACTGACCGATTCCTTGACAATTCAAAAGTGCCTGTAAATGGTTTAGTTGAAAGAAATGCTTTGAGTTTGAGTTTTGAGTTTGAGTTTATGTTTTTTTATTTAGAAATATAAGTTTTACGCCTCTAATATAGTAGGATACTATATTATATCTAAGTAGAGTTGGCAACCCTAGTAACCTGTCACACCTTCTACATTTCACATAGGTACTAAATGTTTGGATACAACAAAGTTAGCACTCAGACATGTACAGACGCCAGCACATCAAGCTACCCGAAACTGTCAAATTTTCCCAATCAACTTTGTACCTTATACTTCAGCGATAAAGTTGAAAATCTATTATATAAATTTGACAGATTGTAGTAGCTTGAAGTGCTGGCGTCTGTACCTACATTGCACGTGTACACACGGCTACACATCTAGCTATACATTTCCAGTATAAGCTGACCTCGCATTGTACGGATATCCTATACAATGGGAGATCAGCATAAACTGGTAATGTATTGCTTGAAATGTATCCGTGTGTACCTATACAATGCTGCCCATGGGCAAGTGACCGCCCGTGTTTTTCTGAATATTCATAAAAAAATTATCGAAAATTAACTTTAGGGGCCCCCCCCTAAAGTTAATTTTAAGTTAATACTTTTTATGGAATAAAAAAAAATTGTAACAAAACTGTGTAACTTTAAAACTGAATCATCTATTGCGATGAAACATACTCCATAATGATTGGAAGTAATTAGGAGTCCACATAAAATGAAAATTGAGAAATAAAACTACCCTCAATTGAAAATAAACATGTTTTTTTAGCAAAAATCTGTAATTTTTTCATCAATTTTTAAAATAATTGTAAAATTTATAAAAAAGACGCCAAAAAAAAAAAAAAATTTCCGTCGACAAAACGAAGCATAGATTCCCTCATTTCGATATATGCACATTATGAAGAATTACACTATAGCAAACGCTACTCCAAAAATAAAAAATTTAATTACATGAAAAATAGTAAAGATAGTCCTTATAAAGTTAATTTTCGATAATTGTTCATGAATATTCAGAAAAATGCGGGGCGGGTACATGCCGATGGGCGACATTGTGAACTTGAGCTTGGATAAAAGTTTTGTGAGTACCTATCCATCGCTCTTTAGATACATTATTTTAAGTTTGCAGTAAATCTATTCAACTACCTATAGAATACTCACATACGCAGGAGCAGCGTTCATAGCATACCAAAACTGACACTAGTCCTCAGACCAGTCAGGAGTAGTAGGAGATATAGCTGATACTTTACGAATACATTTCGCAGACGATTTCTGCAGTGTTCACCTTTAAACATCTGACACAATACCTTAAACAAGTTATGCCCATCTTTTCATTTCGATCTTGAATCCAAAATTCGTCGCCCTCCCCGCTAACTGTCATAACTAGCAATTGATATTTTTCCAGGGCAACAGTTTTTCGGTCGGGCGCTACAATCATGTTAATACAGTTGCGTTAGCTGTGGCTTTATTAATGAATTAATAACTTTTTATAAATAGCTCTTGACTTAATCTTTAACTCACTAACTGTAGATGTGTGCATATTATGACAGGTGGTGAGAATATTTTTTCCCTCAAACAAAATACGTGATTATCTTCTAAACGGTAAACGACACAGACACGACGATTAGAGAGAACTTTTTCGAAACAAAGTTCTGAACACGTAGGTAATGTCAGTGCAGATACGTCAATTTGTGAGATACAACAGTTAGCGGGGAGTGCGACGAATTAACCGCATATATTTTCTTAATTGAAATTCCGTCAACCCCCTTTAGGTAAAGAACGCGCAACTACAAAATTAACGCTTAATATTTGAGTCGTGTATGTAATTACCTAATTCTACAGTGCACGTGTGAGTATGATGTAAAGTTGGTAGTCAGTCAAGTAATCAGCGGGTTACTATCGACTATTAGAGGCCTATTTATAGGCATGTCTCGCGAGGCAATGAAGACAGCCTGTCTTTCTACGCTAAATAGGCATAGATTAGGAAATTGGTAGATGGGCACATAATAGAAGAAAAAGAATCCTTAATATTATAAATGCGAAAGTAAGTTTGTTTGTTACGCCTTCACGCTAAAACGGCTGAACGGATTTGGATGAAATTTGGCACATATATAGATGATGCCCTGGAAAATAACATAGGATACTTTTTTTTTCCCACGGGATCGAGACTTATGCGGGTGAAACCGCGGGGCGCAGCTAGTAATTATATAAAAGGAAGATTATAATCATTAAGAGTATTTAAAAGTCTTTACAATCAATCTGCCTCAATCTGCCTAGCCTTTTCCTAACTATGCTAGGGTCGGCTTCCAGTCTAACCGGATGCAGCTGGATACCAGTATATTATATGGAGCGACTGCCTATCTGCACTCAACAACCCAGTTACTGGGTAATACGATATCCAAAGTCAAAGAATTTATTTCAATTAGGCACAAAAAGGCACTTTTGAACTTTTGAACCCCTTGGTAAACTTAACTACTTTTCAAAGAAAAAAAAAATTGAACGAAACGAAAATGATGTAATTGCCATCTATATACAATAGTTTAATGTGATCAGAAATGCAAAATGTTAGGAGGCTTTTAATGGACCTTGAAATAAGTAATGGTAGAAAGCTTGGAAAAGGTTGAAATGTTAAACTAAAGCCTTGAAATAATTACTTCAGTTTCAGAATCGGCTTAAGGAGAAGTCGATTGCCATACCGTGTCATGTAAATTGTTCTTTAAATCTTCTTTTATTATAAAAATACCGCTAACAGCTGATTATATCGTCCTTTTAAAATGCAAATACATAATTAATTCGTGTTTAATCCGGTGAACATAACAAGTGAGATTACGCGTATAAGATTAATAGTGTGTCATCAAAACGTGCCTTAATACATATTAATGTCCGATATAATTAGCATACGATCGTTATTTGCAAAGTTATTACGATTCGCATATCAAAAAATAAATATTATAATTTATTCAATAATTTGGTATTTTTGCAAATTCCTCTCGTATCTTAGAGATCTAATCTATGATCGAGTGCGAAGTCTGCGTGCGGCGCTTGCGCAAGCGCGTCTCAGTGGCGCCGTCTACCGTGATCTATTGGCGCCGGCAACCGCCCGGCTCATTATACTCTTATCGCCTCAATGCAAATCCGACAACATTTTAATCTTAGAAAAGTCCGTTTTCGTGTAAATACTCCGCGTATTTTAAAGGCCCGGGCAGAGTGTGGGCGGCCAGGATTGTGAAATTCTGTACGCTTTTTCCTTTGCGCGTGGGCAGCTAATTATATACGTCTGGATATAAATTTATGTTGGATAATATCGTCGAAATTAATGGTGTACTGTTTGTGTACTCTAGTTGATAAGAGGACGAAGTTCGTAGCGTGGCCGTAGATACGGTTACTCTAGTTCACTTTATTGTGTACGTTTACCACGTTTTGAGAACATTTAGATTTTTATCGTGCTCTTTATTAAATCTGTATTTCTTTTTGTTTTCAGGTAAGTACGAGAGTTTTCTACCCAGCTCGCAGGTAACAGACAGTCATATTTGATGTGAACACTACGAAATACTGTGTTAATATTCAGCTTGTCGCTACCACCCGCAGTTTCAAAATGCTCTACGTTATCTACAGGGTGTCAGATCTCGCGAACACGAAATCTCTTAACAAACTCCAATCTAATTCCCCTGCCTAAAATCGTATTAATAAATAAATAACAACACAGTAAAACTATATCTTCACGACGCAATACGAGCGTATACAGGATTCAATTTAATAATTCAGACATAGGCAGGGGTACATCGAAACCATAAAAGCAATTCTAAAACTCGTACTTGACTCGTAAAATCGGAATGGAACGAGGAAAAACGTTTACATGCCGTTCTGGGAACCGTACATGCGATCCAAAAGGTTAAATTAAGGAGAACTCGCATT
Source organism: Agrochola lychnidis (assembly GCA_963680765.1). Lineage (NCBI taxonomy): Eukaryota > Metazoa > Arthropoda > Insecta > Lepidoptera > Noctuidae > Agrochola > Agrochola lychnidis. The sequence goes on from OY796853.1 coordinate 20,773,630, forward strand.
GTACGAGTGTAAAATCGGAAAAATGAGACGCTTGTAAAGTTACAGGGGAATGATGAGACGACAGGGAAATGAGACAAGTGGTAGGGGGTTAAAGATATTTATTTTTCTGGTTTCAAAGGTTTTAATATAAGAAGTAATACAAATGTCAGAGGACACTTGAGTTTACTGGTACAGTTTTCATAGTCTATGATTGTAAAGTGATTTTACTATAAACCTCTTTTTGCCTATTGGTAGAGTTTGGAACTCGTTCAGAACTTTGGACCGAGGTCTTAAATGAACCATAAAATTTCAATTTATTTTTATTTTTGTTCAATTTTTATTATAGTTCCTGTCTTACCTACACTAAAATATGTTTTATTCTTTTCTTTTTCATAGTACAAGCCATACAGGTTCACCTTTAAAAAATATGATAATCCCCGCAACGAGTGTGTAGGTGTTCTCTAATAAGGGCCGACCCGCCCGCCTGATTGCCAACCTCGTCGTATTTTATTTTCTCTTTTAGTATTTCATGCTGTATTTCATTTTGCTGCTTTGCCCTTTAAACTTCACTTTTACGTTTACCTGGAAAAGGGAATCTGAATTTGGAATCTGAACAAATTTATTACTTAGTTCATTCTATTCTTTCGTTCTCTCATTTTGCTGCATTGTTACAAGAAATCTCTAGTCTCTGATACAATATATACACCGTGACATTTTGGTCGTTATACAAAAGCAACCCACTTCATGTATCTGTAGCGGTTACACCGCTACATACAAACTACGCATCATAGACATGACGTCACACAAATTCTGCATTGCGCAATTAGAGTTTACCGAGCGATCGACATAGATCTAAGATTTCAATTTCAAACTAATGGGCAGTTGCCCGCCAGACACAACACCCGTCCGGTCGGAGAATCCTCCCTTTTATATGGTGGATGAGTGAACTTTACACCCTGTTCCTCATACCACTAAATATCCAATGACTACTAAACTTTCATAAACTGTTTTTGATAATATTGTAACAATTTTTTAATTGGTCCAAATTTTTTTATGTCGGGTTCATTGAGTGGCCCTTTGTGAGACAAAATGTCACGGCGTATATATATTTTTTTTTAATTAATGTTTAGTAGTCATTGAATACATAAAGTGGGCTGCTTTTGTAAGACGACTAAAATGTCACGGTGTATATACATTTTACGTCGGTTTCGTATTCCATAATTAATATCATACACAGCCGATATAATCCCGAAATCAAAAACCAAATCATGGTCTGCCTACATTTATAAACCAGACGATCCTATCTGACCGACTGTTTAGCATTATAATAGTATACTATTAGACAATGGGCTACTTCCTATGATCAATAACGATGTATGTGACGTCAGCCATGCATTCAGGCTGTTCGTTCCTAAAGAGAATTTTACCATAGGGAATATTATGCGTACACGCAAATATAGTTAAATTCGCCATTTCTGAGAACCATAGCGCACTGCGTAGGAGGCGTGGCGTGGGGTACCTACATAGGTTTTGTATTTTCAATATTTACGACGTTTTTACGCCTGTCAGATTAAGTTCTTGGAACATTTCCCGTGACTAATATAAAATGTTCGTATATCATGATTTTATGTCCAACTTGTGTAATTTGAACGGAACTAGGTGCTCATAGTTCGCACTTTACTGAAACTGATAGCGATCTATCCCTAAGGCTTTGTACATTAGTTAGATGAAGCCCGAATAGGTCACCGGTATTATAAATATTAACTTGAAACTTTTGTGCGAAATATAATGTGAATTTTGCTAAACCCCTCAGGTAGCTTCGGTTTCAAAACTGTATTTAACGTAAACTAAAGGAGTACGCGTGTTGTTATCTCCCGATCGCAGCGTATCGTTCAATTGATTTTTGAAGTGAAAACTTCTATAGGCGCGTTGGGCATTTTTGAGATGGGAAAAAACAATTGAACTCGCGATACCGACACCTCATTTTTGTAAACGCGATTGTGCTCTTTATTTATATTACGTTACGGTTCAATGTTCAATGCACGTATTTTCTTCCACCAAGGCGATCTTCTTCAAGTTTTCACTTCTGTCTGTTTCCACTGTTTTTTTTTTTTCTTTGCCTTTAAGAACCGGCAGTGCCTTCTTCTGCCGTCATCCCAATTTTTTTGTGGTCATCACAACATGTCCCTTTCTTCCATACATCACTATTAGTCATCATCTCAGTAATGACCCCCTTTCCAGCCATATCATCTTCCACATAGTCCATCCATTGTTTCTTTGGTCTTCCCCTACTCTTATAGCCATCTATTCATTCTCATAACTTTCCTCATGAAATTTTCCTCGTTCCTCCGCATCACATGCCCATACCATGACAACCGATTTCCGCACAACTTTTCGGTCACCGGTGCCACTTTCAGACCTCCTCTTATATACTCATTTCTTATTCTATCCATTCGTGTAACTCCACACATATCTCTTAGCATACTCATGTCAGTTGTATGCATACAATTGCCATTCATTAATATCTTTTGTGGCCCAACATTCTGATTATGTGGCAGCGTTATGTATTTAAAATATATATTATATTCTAAAATTCCATATTTAAATTATTCACCAGGAAATATCGTCAGATACATAAACCTTCATTTAAATCTACATTCATTTCATTCCCCCGCGTCCATCTAAATGTTACTTCATCCCGCCGAAATTTCAAATCCTTTTCAATCCAGCCTCGATACACAACAAATATTTCCTGTCCTGCTTATAATACGTATGTTAGAGGGAGAGGTGTGTATTTCAGAGGCCTGTAGAAGCAATCCCCATGGAAAATCAACAAGAGAACGTAAACAGGGGTCCTACCATTCTTTTTCTCTGTATAAATTATTCAGGATCCCCGACCGCTTGTTTGGACGACGATTTCATCAGCTGACTTACCCGCTTTGTATTCACGCTGTACATATAAAAACGCTTTTTTTGTATATCACGCGAAAGCGAGCAGAATGGTTCTCGTTTTCAAATGGAAAATTAAGGGTTAACTTTCACGTCACTTTATTTTCTGCTCAAGTGCTTCAGTTAAGGGCTTGGGGTGTTGATTGCGAGCTTGATTTAAGAGACTACTGAACCATAATTATCATTCATATCGCCGTTCCGGGGTAAAAAAATCTTAGGTAGTTGTAATCTTCTTCAATCAGACCATCAAAGGGTAGAGTTGGTAATCAGTTAAACCTGAACGTGCTCTTGTGTTTGCAAAAAACCTTTACCTTAGCCAACTTTCCCGCCAAATGAGAAATGTGTTCAGTGGTTCAAATAAATGTATGTCTCTTATCAACATTCACACGGAAAGTAAAGCTGAATCAACTTGGCAACGGGTTTTTATCCAAGAATGGTGATCGATGTTTAATACTATCGTGGTATTTGCAAAAAATGCTGTTTTCCCTCTCGATAGAGTGCTGTTATTTGTTTTACTCTTTGACGGAATTCGTGTCGCTGTGTTCTTAAGGTCAACTTTCTGGTGTGTTTTTAAGTTATATTTGGAACATTCGAAATCAATGTTTGGAAAAAACAATTTGTATGTTTGTACTATCGCACTTTCGCACTCTTTTTTGCGCTGAAAATCCCCAATGATTGGTACGAATTTTGTGGAGTAATATTATTCTGTTTATTAGACCATAATAATCATCGTCAGTATTAATAGTAAATAGCAATGCAGATAAAGTCAAATGACATACTTTTGTAATAATATAAGCAAAACACAGTTACACTTTAATTTGTGTAATGTTTTGCTACATATTGCGCAGTCAGCACAATAATTAACAAACAAACGTTGTTTATCACAATTTAATTAAAATGAACGAGTTGACAAACATAAATATCCGCGATGTCAATGTGACCGAGTTCATTTAGACAGAAATTCACATTTAAAATCTTATTACTACGTTTGCGACCGAGAGAGATCTATTCACAATCTCATTCCCCTGCTGTGTCTCTCAAATTACAGGGGAATGGCGCCATCGCTTTGTGAATTATCCTTTCAGCAAATGAATTATTTAGTCAAATAAATTGGTGTTTCTGTAATGCTGAAGCATCTATTCTGCTTTATGAAGTGAAAATCTGAGAGATTGGAAAATTTTGTAGGAGTGTCATTTCCCCTGGCCCGCCTTTTTCCAATTTAATTTTATTTGCTATGAGAACATTCGGACAACGCTTCAAGAGAATCTCTTGAATCTGCTTCTAATACAAGAACTCACAAACTTATCGCCGTAGAAAACGATGTCAAAGCAGTCCTTCCTCTTATAACCCGACTGCAGGGAAGGGTTATGCTTTAAAGAAATATTTTCGTTTCAAAGCAGAATTTATACCACTGAAACAGTCAAACAGAGAATCTAAAACCAAAAAACACTCACTTCCCGCTTTAAAACCCAGACATCGAGTTTCCACAGTACCTTTATACAAGTGCAGAGCATCCAAAAGTTAATTTCGTCGAAATGAAAATGGCGACTGTACAAAGGCTGGCTCGTGTAATTTTTCTTTCATTACATATCAAAACGGGACTCCCTCTGTCTCTCAGTCCTCTGACGAAGTAATATTTCACGAAGCACTCTTCCTTTTCAACGCTTTTGTGCTCAGTGACAGTTACTATAAATAAGGTTTAATTTAAAAAAAAAACATTTTTTTAACTTATCATAACATAACATAACATCACGCCTGTAATTCCCGAAGGGTTAGGCAGAGGTCTACCTAATACAGTACACCCATATTTCGCCAGTTATGTTGAAGTCCCATGTAATAGGAGTGAACCTATTGCCATCAACCGGGCACAAATCCAGGCTCCGGGCTGCTACTGAGAAATTCCTAATAGATTCATGTGTTTTAATTTAGAACAATACCTCGCGTGATGATGCTTTTTTAATTCTAAACAACCAGTATTCATTCTCTCTCAGTATTTTAGTGTCACACGCTTATTTTCGCTTCGTGTGAATACTAAACCTCTTTAACCGACTTCTTCGAATCTAGGAATAGAACAATGCAGGTCTAAGCATTAATAATTTATATTGTAGCTCTAATTTATTAGCAATGCACGCGTTGAATTAATGATCGCTTAAGCACTTCATAACTTAAGGTATTGCTAGGGGGGACGGCATTGAGTGATGTTATTACAATTCGAATGAGTATGAAATGAAGTTCAGACCGAAGAATGAATGAAAGTGAACTGCAGTTTACCGAAGCTGTTCTGTTTTTAAAACGGTCGAGAGTACGCTTCAATTTAGCGCCGTCCACGCTTCGCTCACCGTATTGTTTCTCAAAAATTTAATTTCCGAACACAGCTCAGATTAGGTTGGCGTCGTGTTTCATACATGTTACTTCGATTGGCTGGCAGCCAAGCGATCTATCACGTTGAACGTAACGTCGCCATACGTTTTGCTAAATGATATGTTACGATTAGGATCTCATCTTGGCGTTTAATTAATTCATTATTATTTAATCATTGACGATTGGTAGCGTCTTGTGTGGGCAGGGTACTGAGACAGAGTTATTAATATTGCGTTATCAACAAGTTTAAATTGCATACGTATGTGAATTCAGATGTGGATCATCCTTTACATTACCCAATGTTTGGTCATTTCAAGTGAATTTTACTTTGTGTTCAAGCTTTATCTCCTAAACGTTGATTTTTATTACAACCGTCGCGTCAATGTAATTTTTAAATCCAATCACGCTGTATATTTATTGTGACCAGCTACAAATATAAACGCAATTTTATGAACTAAGTCAGCCATTTAAATTGCAGGATGTGGAATCGATTTCCACGTCAGTAGATATTTATCTTTTTATTTATGCAGTATGGAGAATTATTGTCAAAGCACACTATAATTATTTCCATAGGTATACATATCTGATTGCCAATAAAGCATGTGGTACTAAAGGTCAGTTGCTGTTAGATGTTGATACAGACAACGATACTGTTTGATGTGTGAACGATGGACGATCGCGATATTTGAATGAAAATTCCCGAAAGGCTCTTGTGATGTTAGTATCAAGATGAACTTACCTAAGATTAGGATCTTATTCTCAATTTAGTGTTGATAATAATGCCTCAGACGGTAGTAGAGGGGTAAGTGGCACGAGGGATGGGAGACCTTTGCCTTGAGTGGGACACTCGGGCCAATAAATCATTCCCTTAAATGAAACAAATGAGGTATACATAGACAGTAGTTCAGGTGTATCCAAGAAACACGGAAAAAGGAGTTCTCAATGTACTCGCCGTAAAGTGATTTTAATCGGTAGGGGTTCAGAATGTCCCAGATAGAATGTAAACATGACAAATTCTACAAGAATCGACCAATAAATTCAGTTAGTTTCTGATTATAGCAAGTATTTACCTGTGTCAACATCTTATCATCCTGCGACTTGTAAAGCTAAGGGAAACTAGTTATTGTTGAACGTAGGCGATGGCAGCCAGCTTTCTCCAGTTATGCGCTGTTGCTCAACGTAACCTGATGTATTGTATAAAATTGTTCACTTTTCTCGACTCAAACGGTAATGGAACATCACTATTGTGAAATGTATTGTTTCGAAATTCGAATCAACAACAAGATATTTATGTACACAGACTTTTTAAGGTTCCTTTTTTTTATTCAAAGGAGACTGGCTGAACATCAATTCTTTTTTTAACTGGGTTAGATACATAATAAAAAAAGTTTAATTTAAACAAAAGAAGCTCAGGCCACGCTAGTCTATGATAGCTATGATCTAATTCTGACATCATTGAACCTAGTTTTTTCATAAAACTAATAAAATTCCTCATTGATCCACTTTTCAAAGCCACAAGGACACGCGAACCCGATTATTTTATGCCATCGTCCTACATAATGATCTATATTCTGTTCTAGTTTTGAAATAAATCGGTCGTTACGGCAATTAATTAAACCACGATACGTTAGCGGTGGGCCGAGCCGCAAAATGTTGCCATGAGCAAATAAGTTTCGTATATAATGTTACAGTTAAACGGTTTTACTGCTTCCTGATTACGATAGGTTATGTTTTAAATAGATTGAACACATTTGCTTAATCGGTATTCATTAGTTGACATAAGTATTTAACAGAAGAGGTTAGATACGGGCAAGCAGGTTGTTAATTTGTCATGCAGTCTTCTCAAGATCGCTTTTTTAACCGACTTCCAAAAAGGAGGAGGTTATATGTTCGTAGCGTATGTTTTTTTATTTTTTTATTTATGTATGTCCATCGATTTCTCCGTCAATTGTGGACCGATTTTGAAATTTCTTTTTTTGTTTGAAAGGGTGTGCTCTCGAATTGGTCCCATATAAATTTTATTAACTTTGCTTGGATAGTTTTTGAGTTAGCTACAAAATACGTATTTTTTTCCCACTTAGTAAGTAGATGATATGATAAGTTTCTGTCACTGGTAGCAGGTAGTGATATTCGAATGTGTGTGGGGTAGGTACCACAACTAAAAAGTGAAAAATAAAAACTTTTTACAAAAACTTTTTTCGGTTGTTTTTTTTTGTAAAAAGTTTTGATAGTTCATGCATAGAGTTATCTCAGGCTACGTTATCAAAAAGCGATCCTCGGCTATCAAATTAATTGGCAATGACCAAAAACTATGTGTCTTTAACCAGCACACCAATTACGTAACACTTTCAAAAACATCGACATGTGACATCTATCAACCCGCACTGGGCCCGCGTGGTGGATTACGGCCCACTCCCTCTCACAGAGAGGAGACCTGTGTCCCAGCAGTGGGAACATTATAGGCTGATTATGCATAATACGGTTGAAAGGCTAATTGATCTAAGCGACATTTTGTAAAACTTGCTCCTGCATATTTATGATCCGTCCTCCTGGACGGATTATAGTTATTTTTTTTGAAAAAAAATCATAAAAAAACAACTATTTAATAGAATTTTATTTACTTAAATCAATCAATAAGATCTTATTATGATTTTAAAAAAACAACCAATCCATCCTCCTGCAAGTTTTACAAAATGTCGCTTAGATCAATTAGCCTTTCAACCGTCGATATGCTAAGATCACAAAAGCATCGATTGCACATAGGACTTACTAATTATAATTACAAATTCCTATCAGTAACCTTATTACGAAACTATTACCAGCTATCAGTAGGTACTGTCTCTGGTCTAATTAGAACTTATAAATCATATCGCGTATCTGACCTCGGCTGACCCCTGACGCCTCCGCGGTTTGGAACTGGCTTTATAAACGGTTCCGTCTTTCTACTTCTGTTAATGTCATTTTGTAACAATTGGTCTTTTGAAATTGGAAAGGTTTGAAAAAGGAATTTGGTTTGAAATTGAGAAGATGTTAAAATTAAAACAAAAAAAAAAAAGTGTCAAATCTAATATTACAAAAGCGAAAGTGAGTTTGTTTGTTCGCTAAAACGGCTGAACGGATTTTGATGAATTTTGGCACATAGGTACACCATGATGACCTGCATTAGAACATAGGATACTTTTTATCCAGATATTCCCACGAGATCGAAACTTATGCGGGTGAAAACGCGGGGTGCAGCTAGTAAGATCATATTTATATCCGTTAAAAAAATATTTAAAAAGCGGCAATTAATTAAAATAGGTGAGTAATATAATTATGAAACGCCAAAATCGATCTGTTCGATTTTATGTTCCTATACCGTTGCTATTTATTAATTACTAATGTGCGAACTACGTGGGTGTCTTAGAAACTTTAATAATTAATTATTATTATATTGTTATCAGCTGTTGTAAGCAATACGGTACCTAACACATAACTATCAGACATTTCTACGCCCATAGCCGTTACAAATGTGCCGACGTCAAGCATTTATATTACAAATTGGTGTCGTGAACCGCAATTAAATAACACTATTTATTATTAAATTATTAATATTGCCTACGCACGGTAGTCACTTCCATATTTATTACTCGTTAATATATAAAATTAATAATAAGGACTAATAAAATGTCGGATTATTTCAAAATAGTGATGCTCTTCTGTCACTTTTACGATCGAATGTGACATTTAATATAATTTATAAAAAATTTAACGGTTTTTTTTAAAATCAAATTTGATTTAACCTCTTTACTTATTATGTTAGTAAGTGAAGAAAGTAATGTCTGTAACACACGCACGTTGTACCTATAGCAATACTTTTTAATTAATTATAATAATTATATATTCAATGTCGTGAACTCGTGACTGATTTATTGAAATAAGACATTCGATGCAATGGACGAGCACGTAGCATCAATAAGTTTAAACGCACCAAAAGAAACAATTAGGGCCGTCCTTTTGATCTGATTTCCTCTTTACCGTGACTAAAAAACATGTCACCTGGCGTCTATGAATCACCTCTAACAGTTGGAGAAAGTAGGGTGACTTTAAATGTCAGTAACTCTAAAATTGGAATAATAAAAACAAACTACTGTATGGTTACAATATATCTTTTCAGCCATAAAAATCATAAAAGGAAGCGCGAATAAATCAAACGGCCAACGAATTCATAAATTTTTATGTCTCTATCAGCCCATGTGGGGAAAGTAGCCATTTTTAAATTTTTATTTTTTCGTCGCTACGATTAACGATATCTGTCGCCAATTAGAGCAGAATCAATTTAATAGTTCCATATTTAATTTATGATGTCGTTAATTTTAAAGTAGGCATACCTATACAAGACATAAAAATTAAATATTAAATTAAGAAATATTGCCTAAATTAACATGAAAAGACAATTCTATGACAATATAATCTAAGAATAATTGAATTGAAATATATAAAAATATGTATTGAAAATACGTTGCTGCTTTTTAAAAACGTTAAAAACACTGAAAGGTTTTTTTATTTAACGTAACGTGATAAATTACGTTACAACCGTTATTGCTATATAAAAACAGCTCAAAATTAATCAAAGTAAGAATAATGAATATTATTTCACTCCTAAACGTTGTAACAATTATTTATACTGAATTTGGAGCTCTAGATTCGGCCATAAATTATTCTGTTTTCAATAAAGATGCTCTCGTTTCTAAAATAACCGTTATTTCGGTAATTAGCACTCTGCCAAATGAGTGCTAAGATAAAATAATAATACGTTGGAAATTAAGAAACTTAAACCGTCTTATTACAAAAAACTAAATAAACCTTGCTTTAAACCTGTCCTATCAAGTCCAGGCTTATCTGCAGAACCATGGTCTAAATTTGTCCGTATTACAAAACTTATAAAAACCGTGGTCTTCTTAGTACCGTCATTTGAACCGTTGTTTTTATATCAACCATAGATTAACGCAAATATTATTCGTTCACCATGATATCATTCAATTGCAACGTTCCGTATGCTCAGAAAAGAAAACTTTTTGTTAATATGCTAATGATTTTTATGATGTTTAGGAGTGTTAAAAATATTGAGACTGTTATTTTGCATGGAACATTAGTTATTTCGTCGATTTCAGTTTTGTTTAAGTTTAAGCACATTACTTTTAATGTCGTATTAATTACTACCATACATCTTAGTACGTGTAACGAAACGTAACATTCTCGCGCGATATATGAAACCATAACATTAAACAAAACCATCGCAAGTTGAACAAAGTTCATTTAGCCTTGGAATTTTTAAGTTATTGAAATCTCTAATAGAACAATTGCCTCTTTGTTAATAGTATTACCTTCTTTAGTCATTTTAATATTATATTGTGCTAAGGGATTGATGTGAACACGATTTATGTTGTGTCGGCGTGGTGTTCCCAACAACTCAGCGGCTTCAATATCCTCAATATCAATTAAATCGACCATGTTAATATCTATTTTCAGGTAAAAACAACACAACACAGTGAAAAAGATGCTTTAACCTAAAAGAGAAACTTTGACAGATACGACTTAGACCACGGTTTGATCGTTTAAACTAGGGGCCGCCGAGGTTTAGGGTTAGACCATGATATGGTCTATGGTTTTTCGAAAAACCACGATTTGTAATATCATTTTTGTTTAAACCGTAGTTTATAGAGTTTTAAACCTGGGTTTTTAGTTAAACCGCTTTTTGTAATAAGACCGAAAGACTTTAAGACCTTGCAAATCTTCTTACTTACATTTCCACAATCTCAGACAGTCTTTTTATTCCATTTTCTGTGAAAAGCGTCTGAAAAGAAATTGAAATGAAGCTCATAATTACTATCTGTATTTAAAACTGCTGTTACATTTTAATTAATTAAATGAACATTAGTTATTAAAATAATTAGTTTGTGTAGACTTCATTATAAACTTCTTGTTCTGAGTTTATAAGCTCCCATTCTCGTTGGATTAACGGCAGAATCATAAAAGATAATTAGCGTTATACTTCTTAATTAGTTTTATAAAGCAAACAAATTCATTTTAATAACTTGAACAATCGAGGTTACCATGTCAACTTGTTTACAGTTTTTATTGTTATTCGCGTCACTATGAAGTGTACCTACTGCTGTCAAAGTTAGTACCTATAGGCACATAAGAGGTAATACTCAAATTGCAAGCTCGTATATCCGGTAAAACTAATCCTTAATATTATAAATGCGAAAGTAAGTTTGTTTGTTACGCCTTCACGCTAAAACGGCTGAACGGATTTGGATGAAATTTGGCACATATATAGATGATGCCCTGGAAAAGAACATAGTATACTTTTTTTTTCCACGGGATCGAGGCTTATGCGGGTTAACTAATCAGACTAAACCTGAAGTTAATAGATAGATACACCCACCTAGGGACTGAAAAGCTGTGACATACAGACACCGAAATGTCACCATAAGGCTTTTTGTACACGGCACGGTTTCTTTACGGAATAGCGTGTCAAACGATCCGTAGAAAAATCGTGTGAACTTGTATATGTCACGGTTCTATGATATACGGTGACCGCGCCGTGTCGTCATCAAACTTCTATACAAAACTGGCGACCGTGCCTACACACGGCGTATAAACCTTAGTTTTTCACGGTAAGAAAAACGTGTGTGTACACACGGCTACACATCAAGCTATAATTTCCAGTATAAGCTGACCTCGCATTGTACAAAAATCCTGTACAAAGCGAGATCAGCATAAACTGGAATAGTATAGCTTGATGTGAAGCCGTGTGTACAAAGGGCTTAAAAGGTTCCATTTTCACCTTTCAGGTGTTCGGAATGTATGATTAGTTAAACGGTGATAAATTCCAACATAGATATTTAAAACTGTCATCAGCAAGCACTAAACAGTGATTCCATGAAATCACAATCGTGACCGAATACTAAAATTTAATAAATCATGCCTACAGAACACGCTTTCCTATTCCATAGTTTTAATAATCCAAGGTACAAGTTTCCTCACATAAAATCGTATGATGTCGGAGGCACGGCGCGACCTCTGCTATGGTGAATTACCATGGGGTCCCATACTGGCGTGCTAATGCCGTAATTTATACCCCATTGTCTACCACCATGTGACAGGGGACGTGACGAGAACACCTAAACCCTGCACGGTTTTAAACATTTAGTATGGGGAGTTTTAAAAGTTTTTAGATATGTTAAATGTATTGGCTTGGCTTAGTCGTGGTCGTTTGTGGATGCAGTTGTGTTTTTAATTTGCAGGGGGACGCATTTTTTAAAATTGTTTTTGAACAAGTAAGACGAATTCAAATAAATGCTTTGCTTAATTAAATACTCTGCTATTTTACGTACCTAACTACTAAAAACTCTTTACTGTGTAGGTAGCCAAATTCATATTGAAATTCTACTTTATTGTTCACTGCGCTATAATCCATAAATTTTATTTTGATTGTTATTTAATAGCATAAATCATTATTTTAGATAGGTCTAATTTCTTTGTTAATGTTTAATTTCAATAACAAGACTTTAATAACACAGCTGGTACAATAAATTAAATCCGGTTTAATAAAGCAAAGGAAATCATAAAATTAATAACGCCGATATCACAATTTCATAATTCTTTAATTCATTAGTTGTCCATAAATATCGATACAGAAACTTAACTGTTCTTTTTTTCAAATAAACCATAGAGTAAAGACTAGAGCAAAGACAACGCTGAAAGCGCGATCAAGATGTCAACAGTTATTTTAAAATTTAGTGTTGTAATAATTAGCCGCTATAGCGTTAACGAGTGTTGCGCTATTAACTATATTAACGTAGTCACAACAGTTTTAACGATTAAGGGAAGTCGTTTTAACAGGCGCAACAAGAAAGTTTTTATGACAACACTATTTATTTGACAAGTTTTTCCGCTTCTTCTAGCTTTTTGTTTTTCGGTATTACGATGACATTTTAAGTGTAAGTTTACAAGCTGACGTGATTATGAATCATTCGGAGAACTACCTAAAAGGTGCTTTGATGTTTAGATAGTAAAAATTCCAAGAATTATAGCCGACGACTTCAAAAGTTCTGTGCTACCGATTTGTTCATAGAGGAATGAAGGAGCAACTAAATTGAATAACCTCTACAAAATGCTTGATGAACAAATAACACGTGTAACTCCTAAATTAACCCTCAAGGGATCAGGTAGTTGCTAAGGACACAAAACACGTCCTACCCTTTTCCCCTACGCGGCTACATCAAAACAGCTAATTTTCAGTTTTCATTTCCGGCTGCTAAAGACACCGTCGTTGTATGTATATGTAGTTTTAATTTTGAACATGTTCGATGCCGAAAGCCGAGGCCGAAAACCGAAAAGGAAACGCTACTCACGATGTCATTACGTCACGGTTCCTGTTTATACATATGTATATTCCACGGAGTATAGAAAGAAGCGGAGATGCCGCAAGGCAAGTAGGCCTTGCGCCTTCAATTAGGTCCTGACGTCATAGTGGGCGGGGCCGCAAACCTTAGTTGCGAGTGAATCTTCATCGCATTCGGGTGCGTTGTATTGTAATCGTTTTTTAATAGTTAAATTGTTTTAATAATGAAGTGCGCTGTTGTTGGATGCAAAAATTATTCAGGATCAAAATTGAAACATGTTGATGGCATAACATTTCATGTGTAAGTCCCTAAAATTTATATTTTCATTTTAAAACACATTTTCTCGTTTGATCGTCAGATTGTAGCTAGAGACATCTGTTGTTGAGGAGGTGCATTCTAACCAATTCTCACCGATTTCGTATTTTATCATTATCAGTGCATATTATTGTGACCAATTTGCGACTCAAATTACTTGCTCAAGTTTTATTTTGCTCGCTATAAGTTAATTCATAGATAAATACGTTCCTACATGAAATAAGAAGAATTTAAAATAAGAAAAATGCGCCATCTGTCGGTAAGTTGCCGGTCCTAACTGTTAAATAAAAATGTGTGCATCATGCTATCAATACCCTATTTTATCGAATTTGTTATCTTCATTTATTTGTTTTTTAATCCTATTTTGTTATCATTTTAGATTCCCTGTTAATACAGATATTAGAAATGCATGGATACGTATTACAAATAAACCGAACAACTGGACAACAACAAAGTATTTATCAAATCTGCTGTTTCATAGAAAAGTGCAATACCTACGCGGTCAAAATGTATGGCACAGCAGATATTTAAAAAAAAACCGACGAGAAAATTCTACGCAGGGGAGTTCAGAATCATGTACTGAATCCATGATAACAATTTTCGCGTCGATGTCCCTGCCACCCTGTATACTAAATTACTATAAAAATGTTAACCCATGTTACTCATCTTTTGGGCTTCGAACACAGTTGGGTAAAAATAATGTGTTCCCACCATATTAACGCACATAGAACGTTCTGGAACAGAGCGTCATGCTTTGTTACGCCATAGTGGCCAGTAGACGAACTAAAATGAAAAATTGTTAGTTCAGTTTCACTGTAATAATTCCTTTCATCGCTAGATGGATTTACAAAAAATGGGTGGGGTTTCCATCGTGGGGTGTGGCCATCGCCTTACCTCGTCCCCCGAACACCCGCATTCCGGCGACGCTCCATTCTTAGGAGATTTTGGTTTGCGGCGTCTCCGCTTCTTTCTATACTCCGTGGTATATTCATAAGTTGACACTTTGTCTGCGGTAGGTAGGTTCCTATGAGTTGGAATAAAAGGAATTTCCTTTACCTCACCACTTAAGTGATGAAATCAAAGAGTAATGTATTTGTATTGCACTATTCAGCATTGTTCTGAACAATGCTGTCGTTTTTATTTGATGTTTCCTACACTCTACAAGTGTACAATGTCATTCAGGATGTTATGGAGGTAAATGAGTATTCATTACTAACAAACAATCTATGGATTCTTTGTTCCGAAATAAAAATGATTATTTATTTATTACGACGAAAATTGCTAATATTTTTTGTACAAATTGGTTTCTTAGAAGGAAATAAAGTCTGAATGATCATAAAAATATATTTTATAGGGCACAATGTATTTACCTAAGTAATGAAAGAATTTTATAACACCAAAACATAAACAGACCTTAGTAATTTGAACGAAGCGATTGCATTTCGAAACAAAAATGGAATCCAAACAAAATATTATTAGACACAATAATATCACTAATGCTTCCTTATTTTCATAGCCTCTCTTCAAATATTATCGCTTGAATAATCAAACTGTCACAATAAAGTCTATTTATAAAAGTTTAAAGTCATATAAAGTCTCGGCACATCACCGATGGAGGCGCTCCGTCATAAAATTCATTGTTAGCATTATTCATAAATAAATATGACGTTATTTTCATATAAATTAGGTTTTATTTTTGCTCGTTTTTCTTAGAATTTTAAACCTAATTCATTTACTGGAAATTATTCAGCCTTTTTTGCACATTACCACATGCCAGTCATATTTACCTACGTAATTAATTTAATTAAATCGATCAATTCTCTTTATGACGTGTAATTTAGCTACCGTAAAACTTAATGATGACCATAAAACTACATTTATATTATTAGGAATACTGCAATAAGTTTTCTTAACTATGAACATCCTTAATTAATTTAGAATTCCATTAAAAGTTGTCAAATATCCATTTACCTAATCATTGCGCAATTTCAAAATGTAATTTTCAAAATCTGAAATATTCTAATCTTGAATTTAGTAAAAAATGGCGTCTTTGACAATATGGTTACATAATGGTTATTAATATTCGTCGAATGATCGCATTCGGGGATCGTGCCGTACGTTGGCATAAAGCTCACGACCAAATAAACACGATGACTTGTACGCCTTTTGTATGATAATGCAAAAGACTTTTTGATATTTTAAAATACTTATTTCGGATTTTATTATTATTGAAGTTCATTTTCAAGGAGCGGAAAAGCAATTTATTTTAATAAAGGCACCTAAGCAAATATTTTATTTATAAGGTTTGATTACAGGTTTTGAACATTTCGATAACAGGTTACACTTTTTGAATTCAGTATAATGCTATTAAAATTCTACAGCAATAAGCTGTTAAGTTTTCCCGCGTCACTGGAACATGCAAGCAACTTTTAGTTTGAGCAACAACTTAACTAACTTCCTTAAGTCTTTCACTTGAGCGTGAGGTCAAACGCCTGGATGTTCTGAATTCAAATAAAGCTGCAGTACACGCGTTGTAAATGACACACGTACAATATTCGAACAGTGTACTTAATTTTAAATAAAGAACACGTGAGTTGCCAATAATAAAGTGAATTTATGCCAGTGCCAGCATTGCTACATGCAAAATATTGAATTACCTCAAAGGTAACATACCTGCGACTCTGTTCCACGACATAAAAGTCTAATCGATGCATTATTAAGACCTCGGGTAAACACTGGTCGTTTGCGGCCACTTGTGCGGTCGAAATTTGGCCTAACGACGCATAAATATCGAATTTGCAAGCAGGCGAAGTAAAATATGCTGCAGACGTTTACTGCAGCCTAAATTTTGCACTTTGTACGGCCGTACGCGGTACGATGCAAATTGCTACTTTTGCAAACATAAACTTAATTTTTACTCAAATACCTACCTACGTTAATAGCTACCCTGCTACCAACTTTTGATTTATTCATAAATCTCATCGTAAATGATTGTGCAAATCTTAAAAACGGGCCGGGATCTTCCTAAATCACAGTTTGTTGCTCCTAATTTTTTCATTGTCACCGAGCCACTCCTCAAAACTGTATTTTTGCAACACGTTTGCATTTTAAGGAAAAAACATAAGTAACGCATTATGCGCGATGAATATTATCGTGCATATTGTGCACGCCGAGTGAGCACGTCTAAATTTCGGCGCGGCGCATAAATCCGAGACGCCCACCACACTACGGGTTGATAGGGCTGCCGACAGATTCAATCATAACGCAAAAATATGGAAGAAAAATATCAAAATAACCACAGAAAGGCAATGGAATGAGAAGCTGAAAATTATGGGACAATCAGAGACAAATCCAACTGCGACAAGGCAATGGCGGAACGGAAGCAAAAGCAGAAGAAACTATGTTGGCAATAGTTTCATTTCTATTTTTATGCTTCGTAAACGTTATTACTTAAATATTACTTTTCTCCTGCTTTTGCTTTTAAAATTCCTCGATCTCAATCGACTATCAATGGCAAACACATCCGCTGACAATCAACAAAAACCGACATGAAATTCATTTAACTTAGAGACCATAACAATTACATTGCAAAAATACAAGAAGAACCACGATATAATACAGAACCTGACTGGAAGTTCCAAGAAAACTTATAAAAAGTATAAAAACCAACTGAATAAAACACGCAGGCATCCTTGCAGCATCTCGCCGAATAGGGCTGTACAAACTCGTTTATTTACGACGAGCAGATTACAAATTCTGCGTGTGGGTCGACGCGTGTGCTGCATCCCTGTTGCACAATGATGCATAAAAGTATACGTGTTGCTTTTGAGATGAGCCGATTTGTCGTCGTTTGCAGACGGTGTTGACGACACTGTTAGTTGTCAGGCTGTGTGTATAATGGACAATTCTGCGAAATTGTTTTTGTTTAAACTGTGTTGGAGTTTTTGATTAGCCAGCTCAATTATGTTGATGGCTAATTGTTGCATAGTTAGACAACTACATACGAAAATGATTTGATTTAAAGGTATTTCTATGTTTTACGATTAAATTGTTAAGTACTGAACAATTTAAGTTAACAGCCGAGTGAACACGCATCGTAAATTTGTGAATTAGGCATAAATATTAAAGAACTGGCTTAACATGTATATAGCCACATTTTTGCACATAGGTAACCTACAATTCATCCCAGAAGCTCAGACGTATTCCATGTTCTATTCCATCCCTATCATTTGCTGCCTCTGACTTTTCCTCATACGATCTCGCAAACAGTCGAAACTCGCCAAAATTACATACAATCAGCATTCCCTTGAAATAACCCTTTCAATATTGAAAAAATAATACGAAAAGTTACAAGAAGTTCGGAGCCCCGGGGCCTCAGATGACAGCATGATATATTCCACGATATGATTTGTTACACATTGTAACATGTTACGTTTTGATTTGTTACACCTGTAACAAGCTGAATATGTTTAACGAGGACGCGAAAAGAGATGTATGTTGCGTAATATAAGGGTTTAAAAGATCCCCTTGATGTGTTAAAGATATATTGCGTGGTGCGTAACTGTCATTAATTGATGAGTTTCCGTAATAAATGGATATAAAACGACTTAAATATGCAATGAAGACTGCAGTGTAATTTAGTTAAATGGGCACGTAAAAAGTTGTCCTCCGTAATTTTGAGGATTGTGGGAATTGAACTAACTGTACTTTTAACACGTGTAATCAAGAGTTTTAAGTGGTAAGATGTCACGAACTGGCACTGCATAAGTCGAAATCATTTCACCATAAATGTAAAAAAATCACAAAATATTTTTTTTAAAGAAAGTGATGATATCTCGCTCAAATCAATTAGGCACAACCTCAATTACGATTTCTGCCAAGATTATTTAAAAAAAAGGAAAATTACCAGCAGTCCACCTAATAATTTACTTGATTTCGTCTCACAAATCGATTTTTACTTCAGCGAAAGTGTCCTATTGACATTTTGGGAGAGTAATGAGCCCCACACTAACAAGCAAGCTTAGCCTACGCCTACATGCGCACGGGCGCTCTTTTTAACGCGAAGTTTCTTGCTTGGATTTTCAACGCTCGGCTTATCGTCGTGAGTTGAAAATTCAACTGTTCACTTTTTCAACGCGCTAGGGATGCACTTTGTTGAATTCTCAACGCTCGGTCCGACGCCGAGAGTTACAAATCCAGAGTAAGGTCATAAACTTCGCGTTAAAAAATCACCCGTACGTATGTGGGCTTACTTTGACGAAATATCGACATCTTAATCAAATTATGCACGAATTATCACAAGGTTAGATACGGACGCACGACACACACAAGATTAATGCATGACAGCCCTAACTTAGGGTTGCCGCACTTCTAAGTTAGAAGGCGTACTTTCAGAAGTTATTTTGAATTTGGAGAAGTAGTTTATTTTTAATCTGTATCCAATACGCTTCAGAGAAAACTCTTATCATTGGCACCTGGCACCATTATTTTAAATTAGGTCTTCTGAAATGGTTTTAATTGCCACTTAGATCAAAAACAAATAAGATGTCACAAAAGGTGTATTTTAGGTCCCAAATGGGGCCAAAAAACCCTAAAACAATCAAGGACACTTTGGTCCTTAAATATCCCAATCGGACAATATTAATAGCAGCCCTAAAGTATCCAAAAGTCAATGGTGTGTAATGGGCACGGTCCAATCAATTAAGATACGGCCCCGTGTCGAGACAACGCCACCCGCGCCGATGTAATCGCGGCTTTACGCCTCAATTACTTGCTGCAAGTGTGTGCCCGCCTTTATACGTTATGAATTTTGCTCGACAAGTTTGCACGCGATGTCTGATTATGTTTTACTGTGTAAATCTAACCACTGGTTTAAAACCTGCTCAAGTTCTTGATCAGTAAATCTGGTGCGTCAAATATCCAACAACTATTCATGTATTTAGTATGTTATATGCCTTTTGACGCGTGGCCAAAATCGGAACTAACGCCGCCATCTTGTTTTTTCAATACAATTTCACAAAACATTATCACAAATGTTTACCAACAACACCCTTCTGTCAATGTCAGTCGAGTGCGAAAAGATCTTTGAACCCACTGTACCTAAGTTGACATGAGTTTTGACTGCAGGCTTTTTTGAAGGTTTTGAAGGAAATTTCTCATCCATTGATTCATAAGTTTGAAAAATCCGTCTGCTCAACAACGTAATCATCGCAATGACCGTGGATGAACTGTCAAAATGCGATCAATTGTAATTTTTTTTATGTTTGTTGTGCAATTACCCCACTGGATTGTATTTTAACTTGGCAACAACATAGTCTTACAAAATGAATATCTACATAAATAGATACTTGACGAAGGCTATACAAATGAAGTCATAATCATAATAATAACTCAACCGTAATTGTTGATAACGTTATTGAAACCATTTCAACTAAATACGATTCAATACATAAGATGAATATACAAAACAATATCTTCAAAATTGCGTCAAAATATCCCACCACACAGCTTAAAGCGATAAAAGTTACTCATTTTGAACGAAAATGACTTTGAACCTACATAAACTGAACGCAATTACGTACAAAAACGTGGAAATTCTAAATAAAGTGGATCGAAAAACCCTTCAACGTGACTGTAACAATTATTTTTTATGATCCATTACTTGTTTGCCGACGTATTGGGTATGCGGCTATAACATGCGACCGCTGTCAATGGAAGAAACAGACAACACATAATAAAATAATACGTTTAGTAATTATTAGCAACAAGCAGTCAAGGCAAATCGAACAACAATCAATTTAAAAAAAAATTGTCCTAAGGAATGACAGTACAATTCTGTGTAAACTCATTTTAAAGTCAACTCACTTTTGTATTCGCATTTTCATCGGAGTTGTGACACTGAACAACAGATAGGGTGAATACAGAAGTGAGTTTGATAATGAGTTTTCCAGAATAGTCTGGCTAGTCAAAATTCTTTTTTTTTTTTCATATTTGGTGACCATAGACAACAAGAAAAGATGAATGTAAACTAATTTGTAGTTATTTAGATTTATTATTGAACAGGACCGTATTTTCAAATGTCGTGTACTTAAATCACTCCTACTCTAAATAAACGATTAAATGCTGCATAATGCTATCATTGCATTGTCATTCATAAATTATCTTTTTGATATTAATAAGGTAAATAAACCTTAAACGATAAGCTTACCAGCCAGATTAATTTCATCTTTGGAAATATTGAGCTTGAAGACACCCAATCGATTTGAAATATTTTTTAGAACTAGCAGCATAGTAGGTTCGCTAATGGCGGCGCTGGCGCCATTTGTTTCTTTTTAAATAAAGAACGCACACCTAACATCACGCCTGTAATCCCAGAAGGGTTAGGCAGAGGTGTACCTATAATATTATACCCACATTAAAAAAAGTAATAGTAGTAATAATGTTTTTTAAATAAAGAATTAAGTAACATACTGCTCAAATCGCTACAGTACAGGGAACCATGCGCATGGAATCTATGTCTATGGTTCAGGTGCAGCATTAATTAACGGTTTAAATCGTTATCCTCCTAACCGTAAATTAATGGCGCACCGGAGCAAATTACTCGCACTACACCTTTTCTAATTTAACAGTTTTTCGGAAAACTTCATGGACATTTTTCTTCTAACAACGTTCTATGAAGAAAATCTTGCAACTGTCATATTTTACAATGAAATATTACGCACCAACTCAAACTACGACTTATAAGGGTAGTAACAGATGGACGAACATAACGAAATTGTAAGAATTTCCACTCGCTAGATTTATATTAACTCCTTTGAACTCTAGATATGAGACTAGGTTTTATTACATTTATTTTTGCTTCCCTTCGTTGTCGGCAAACCTTATAAGTCTGCTTCTTTGTGAATGGGAAGTAAGAACTTCTTTGAGGTTTTCGCGTTTTCAGATGCAGTCTGTTTTCTTCTCAAAACTAGTTGAGTTAGTGATATATACTTTTATACTAGCTGCTGCCTACGGCGCGAAGTCTTTTTCAAAAATAAATGTATCCTAAGTTACTCCGTCAAGATCGGTACAGCCGTTTCGGAGATCAATAGACAGACAGAAAAAAAAAGGATTTTATTATTATTGTATTTTATTTAGAACGGCCATAATGGTGCCGATTCCCTTGTTCACAAACTAAACTAAATTTAAGTTCAGTGCATCTTTTTCTTTCTATTTCATTAAGAAAAGGACAGAAGATAAATTTTAGTTTAGACCTGTCAAATTAATCAGCGCCTGTCACTCTCCATACAAGTTTAGACGTGATTAAAAACTTGCCGACTAAAATTACGTCAATTTGCGTCAAGCGCTGATTAATTGGACAGGACTAATCTAAAATTTATCTTCTGTCCTTTTCTTAATGAAATAGAAATAAAAAGATGCACTGAACTTAAATTTAGTTTAGTTTGTGAACAAGGGAATCGGCACCAATGCCAGTCTTATTGGTATACAGACTACATAAAATATCCTAATTAAGTGTAGGTATTTTAATTAAAAGAGCCCTACCTATTTCATTTACCTAGATACCAACACTAATGAAAGAATACATTTACCTACTTAATACTGTAATAAAACAAAACCAAAACAGAATTTACGCGAATCTCAATCGATATTTACATGTAAATCTGTATCAACACCACACTAGGTGTCATTAATTAATTCATTTACATACTGAGCAGAAAGACGTTTTTCTACATACCCATACAAACTTGTAGAATCGCTTTCCAGTCTCACCTCTAGCTGTTTTGCGTAAACCAATATGGTATAATTGACTGATTCCAGTCAGTTCTTGAGTAACATGTATCTCCCGAGTACGGATATAACATAATCAAGACAAGCTAATAGTTAGTGAAGAAAATGTCGATTACACTCAAACAAGTGTACCTACAAGTCTTTTGGTTAGACAACTTGAACTTCCAAATGTGTAGGAGTCTGTGGAATGAACTATGCGATGTAGGTTAACATTGACTAATAAAGGCCGAACCCAATAACCTATTTTTAGTAAAAGACAGATCGCTATTGATGGTGGACAGTATAATTCTATCTATAGAAATAGTTTATTGTCCAGGTAATACAGTAAGCAGGTTTACAGGTTAACACCAAGTTGAGACGACATGAGTAGCTTAAAATATTACCTATAGTTAAGTTACAAAATATTATTTACCAGTGAGCCCCAAACTAGACAGTTAGTCTGTATCTTGAAGCTCGGGGTACGAATTCCATGGTGGAGACTAGAGAGGTGATTCCAGGTATTTTATGATATATCTGGCGTGTTTGTGTACGTGTGATGTGAGTGTGGTGTGTGTGCGTGTGGTGTGTGATGTGTGTGAATGTGGTGTGTGTGATTGTGGTGTTTGGTGTGTGTAAGTGTATGTATGTGTGCGTATTTGTTCCCATTGTGTAACGTTTGATTCAGTGTCAGGTCAGGGTATCTAGATTAATTGTTCCGAGTCATCATAACCAGAGTTTTGCAACATTTCCTTTATATATTTTTTTAAACTGAATGTGGTAGTATTTTTGATATCACAGAGTTTGCAGAGTTTATTTTACGTATTAATAAGAGAGTAAGCTGGAAAGCGTCTAGCTAGCAATGAGGTGTTGTCAGGTGTAGGGATTCGATAGTTTATTTTGCTTATGATTGATGTGTAATCTGTCATTGAATGTCGTCCCACAATCATCAATAAATAGCTGTCAAAACAAACAGCTGTCAAAACAAACAGCTGTCAAAACAAACAGCTGTCAAAACGTTATTGAGACGCATACTTTGGCTTTTTCATTTTAGCAATCCGTAGTAAGCAACAGACCCTCCCATCGATAGATATTGTGGACTGGTAAGATTCCTTATTCTCTGATATTGGGACATTAATACTATAGATAGATAAGTTTTGTTATCTCCAGTATGCCAAAACTGGTGATAGATTACTGAGTTCGGCAGTAAGCCATGGAAACTGAAAACAGTGTCAGGTAAGTAGCTAGACAAGAAGAAAAAAATACTATATTATATGACTGAAAAAGAACAGCCAATAAAATAATATCGACAAACACCATAATAAGTACTACAACTTGTAATTAATTTTACCGTATGCTCACTGCAAACAGAGGCAAAAGCAATAAATAAAGATTTATTTGAGAATCGTGTCCAACCGTCAAGGCCTAATATTATAGCATAGTAAAACCATCACAATAAATCATAAGATCTAAACAAAAATATTAATTTACTGAACAAATACTAAAATAGAATTGTCATTTGAATCTCTCTCTTCGTATAAACAAACCATGAATCACTGTAACGAAAAGCCATTAGATTGAAAGATGCCAACTCGAGATTGAACTGCAAGTCGGAACTTAGATCAATAGAACTACTTTATCAGAGAGATATGACGCCCACGAACGACGCGACGATACTGACGATAAATCACTTATGCACTCGCGTTTTATTTACCCCCACCACTCGCAGCAGCCAATACACTTTTTTGCATAGTTCAAACAGTACCCTAATTGCGTAACTTATTTTCGTAAACGATTATGACAAATTTGTTTAATTTTGACAGTTAAACAACATTCATTGCGTTATTTACGTTGTTGAATAGATTTTTTTTCCAACTTATGAAGCAATGGATTAGCAATCTGTTTCAAATCGTAAGAAATTGTGATTGATCGTGTATTACGCAATTAGGGTACTGATTACAAAGATGGCTACTTACGTTTCATAAAACATGATCTAAGCTATATAAATAGCTTTATCCTGAATTGCGGCAGTATAATAGATTTAGTGAATGTCTTATGTCTTCATACCGTAAAAGCTAGCCGCTCACCTAATATCGTTATCCAGTGTGGACACATTTACGACTTCTCCTAGGTAATACAGTTGGTAACGAGTTATTAACACTGTTCTCTAACTCTATAAATGTACTCCAAGTCTTCTATTGAATTACAGCCGTCTAACTACCAATAGTTCGTTTTATTACCAGCAATTTAGAATAGGAAAAGCTCTATTCAAGACTCCAGGTGTTTGCCAATGTAAACCGTTATAAATGACAATAAACCGTTGATCTATCGTATGATCGCTTTTGTTTTCTAATAAAGGCTATTTGATATACGGCACCGACAAACACCCGACAGATCATAACATAATTCAAACCGTTTAATGGCACGGCGATGTAGACATAACTTATTTTTAATAAAGCATTCGATTAAATTCGTACGACTGTCGATTGAGTGCAAAACTAATAAAATGGAGGCAGGCATCATAAATCGTTCGTATATCGGTTATCGAGTGGGTTGGCGCCAAGAGGTAACATGCACCCGCCATCTTTGTGAAAAATGCCGAGCTGCCTGAACGCGCTAACAAGCTGCGTGCGCGGTGCGCCTGCGCATAACTCCGTGCAATGCACTCCGCCATATTGAAATACGGCGCCTATACGACAATTTATCAAAATTAATACGGTTCCCGTCGTATGTTTACTTTGGTGACATAGTTATTTCCTCAACACATTACAAACCTGTTGTGTCGGTAAGACTCGTTCTATAAATAAATCTCCAATAACTAAATTAACATCTTAAGGTGCGAATAAATGGTAATTTTGTAACACCATTGACAGTAATTGCGTATAAGACATTTAGAGGCAGGACATTATTGAAGGCATTATAATGAAACTTAGCCAGCTGACGACAACTTAATCAGATTTCACATGTATAAACATTAAGACGATTTAATAGACAGACATCGGCAGCTCAGGAAGGAGTTAATTTTAAACTTTAATTTACTCTGACATACTATAAACAGACACATAAAAAAGCACCCTCTGCTGCACTGCTGACTGGCGCCACTGGCGCGAGTGTAACAAAACAATTTCTAAGAAAATATCACGGTAGAACAATTGCCGGTGTCGCGTCGCGTCAGTCTGCACGACGTTTTATGAGAAATCAAAAAACCACAGAGTAAAAAATGATTGGAAACCATCACCCACGCTCCAGATACACAAATGCCCTTGAGACGGCGATACCAATTTAAATGTACACATTCAACACTTAATACCGAAGCTTATATAAGCGGGCCCAGTCGGCCAGTTCGTCCCACGTCGATTGAAACCTGTCTCTCTTTCATACCGGCTTGTGATAAAATTTCGCCGTAAATACCCCCAGATAGGGAGAGGAATGCTGATAGCAATCACGTGACACGTTTTATGATCGCACCCACATAAACGGACGATGGCATTCAATCTACGCTGGAAGAAGGAAGAATTCATCTTTTTGCACACGATTTCTTGTTCAAGGGCATTGAAAAACTTTAATCTTTAATTGAATCATGGATAAGGAAGTCGTGGGCGCATCTTTTTGGACCGTTACTGTATTTTCTTGGAATGAAGAAGTTGGAGCTTTTTAAGTGGTAAATTGCCAATTGTCTTAAACCTTAGTTGGTTGACAGCAGGGACTGAAAGCGGCTACGGTTAAAGGTTAAGATACCTCAAAAAATATACCGGTACCGGTTTAAAATAAAGGTTGAGTTATACCGATACCTTTATAAATAAAGGTTGGGCTAAACCGTTATTTAACCTTTACATGATTTCGGTACCGAAAAACATGCGAGACATGCGGCGCGAATGCTTACACAGTCGTGTCCTTCCGATCGAAAATAAAAACCAATACTGAGTTACAATCAGCAAGTGAACGACAAACAGTGTGGCGGCGGTACGTCAAAGAAAACCCCTATTTATTAAGGTTTAGGTACTGCTACCGAAATATACCGGTATGCATTACTAACCTCAAAATTCCGCTACTGAAAAAAAGAACGGTATCCTAATATTTCGGTAACCGTTATTTAACGGTATGACGTCATATTGAAATTTAAAGGTACCTTAATTTTTGAGTAATTCAGTCCCTGGTTTACAGTTAAATGTTCCTCATCTTAAACTTTCTCTTCAGTCAGTAAAACAGTCTCACATTGCTATCATGTAATCAAATCCCCCGGACCACCCAACCTCCTAAAACTGACGACAAAAACAATAATATCGCATGTACCGAATATTGTTAGATATCACCGGTGTAGATAGTGGTATCATTAATAATGGCTATGTCAACGGCACGGCCAGTCGATAACATTTGTTAACATCGCCCAATACCGCGCCACAATGCGGCTAACATCGCCCGCTGGACGTTAAAATGTGCTCATGCCACTTCAATTGACAAAAATCCGGTTGGCTTAATACGGGAGCATGATTTCAATTTAATTTAATAAACTCGTGTTTACCATTAATAATTTTTTAGGAGAGGTTGCAGTGTTTTTAAGTAAACCAAGTGGAAAGCTATACCTAAATATATTGACACAATCAATCTGCCTAGCCTTTTCCCAATTATATTGGGGTCGGCTCCCAGTCTAACCGGATGCAGCTGGAGCACATGGAGCGACTGCCTATCTGACCTCCACAACTAATACGATACCCCTTGGTAAGACTGGTTGTCAGACTATAGGGCTTCTGACGACCCGTAACGAACGACTGTCAAAGATGCACGAATGACAGCCGGGACCAACGGGTTAACGTGCTTTCCGAATCACGGAGGAGTCTCGGTATGTAAAGGTGGTCACTCATCCACAGACCAACCCGGGCAAGCGCGACCCGTGCGGCTGTTATTACTTAGCCACGAGCTCCTCGAAACCTAAATATATTGACAATGACGATTTATGTAAAAACATTTCAAATTCAAACATCAATGTAACCTCTTTTATGGATAACAACAAGGTTGATCTGGATAGCCACCTATAAAACGTTGAAAAAAATGTAGGCGTGATCTACCAACATATTTCCCCTCGAGAGTCGTAAACGTCGTATAAAGAAAAAATATGGTTAGACACTGAACTAGCAACCTTACATAAAAGTTAGAAACCCACTGAAACCCTTATGTTGTTGTCACTTCTGAAGTACCTAACACAACACCTCTATTTATTTCGTTATGCAGTAAGGTCGGTCGCAAACTTAACAAGTACCTAAGAATTCTGCCTACGTAACTTACGCACTTAATATAGTGCGGGTACCTGAGAACATCCACTTAAGACTATCACAATTTAAATCGTACCACGCCGCCGGGAATAAAGTTTAAATGGAACAATCTTGTTCATGCTACATTTTAGGGCCTCGAAGACTGAGACAGGATGCATAGTGCATACTGTTTTCGTAATGCAAAACAGCATCGCCGGCTATGCTTTGTTGGGATACAAGCGACGATCCGGTTTTACGATTGTCAGATAGCTTTTTGACCCCTGCTGTGTGCCATCTAGCGAACAAAACACTAATCCCTATACTTATGTAGTAACAACGATACTTTTGCTGTTCGCACGCAGAATATCTCTTTCACATAAATCTGATGACCCAATTCGCAGTGGTGGTGCACCTTTTGTGTTTAGAGCCACAGACTCGCGGGCCCAATGAGTTTTCATGAAAATTCTCGCTACCAGTTGGCGCCACTTTGAAAAGAGCTCTACCAATTCAACAATGAATGTAGAATATATGATGAAGTTCATCATTCAGTCACGACAAAAAAAAAAATAGGCTCTTTGACACTTTTGACAGGTGTGTCAGATGTGACAGACGTCAGGTCCGAGCCGGACCTGACGTCTCAGTGCTGCCATCTAGTTAACGTCATTTTAGAAAACCCTCATTCCTTGTTTGTAGGAAGCTGAGCCTTTCAGATGTTTGTTTAAAGTCTGACATAGAACTGTAATTATGTATAATACTTGTTTTTCTATTAACAGCACTTCTAAATGCCACTTTCATTGCAATAGAAATCAATAATCCAGTCATACCCTTAACGAGCATAAACACACAGAATCCATAAAACAAGATATTTAATTAAATTTCATTTACTAAGGAAATTATATCAATTTCCTGAACCAATCATAAACCATTCATTAACAATTATATATTTTTCTCCATGAAAGTATTTTCAACCCGTTTGATGATAGATGCTTTCATTGAAACGTTAAAGATAGAGATTTCTCTGTATGCACTAATAGATAACGAGAAACATGTATCATTGGATATGATAAATAAATAATATGGGTAATAAACGTAGTAAATCAGTGGGCAGTAGTTGCTAACTGATTGATTAAGGAACACATCGAGATCTGTGTTTCAATATCTATCAACGGAGGGGCTATTTATTTTATTTATATTAGCCATCTCGCATTTGATTTAATGCGTTTCCCTTAAGACTGGGTTTGATTGATGCTAATCAGTAGGTACCCTAATTACGTAACTTATTTTCGTAACACGAAACGATTATGACTAATTTGTTTCATTTTGACAGTTCAACAACATTCATTGCGTTATTAACGTTGTTGAGCAGATGTTTTTTTCCAACTTATGAATTAGCAATCTTTTCAAATCAAAACAGATCGTGACTGATCGTGTATGACGTAATTAGGGTACTGGTTTGTGTATAATTCGTGTTATTACTGTTATTTTAGTCGTTTTATGTAGGTATTTACTTTTCTATTGCTATTGTCAAGTCCTCTACTCTTTTTATGTCTTACTAGCTTCTGCCCACGAATTCGTCCACTTGAAGTTCATTGACTATGCCTATAAACTGCGCGGAAGCAATGCAAAAAAAAAACGCTGAAACGCTGACGCTGCTTTAATGCTGAATTGAACCTTTTTGGCGCAGCCGTGAGGCACACACTATTGTTGTTAAAACATTATTTTCATGTTTTCATTTTGTTATTTGTATTCTGTGTTTCACGAACTGTATCCAAATGAATGTTTTTCTTTCTTTCTTTCTTTTAATAAGTTGACAAAGTTTTATCGCAGTCAAATTAACGGTATGACAGCGCATAAAATACGAACAAACAAACATTATTTTTTGTGGTTCCGTATTTGTATATACGTTTTGTAAGTAATCTCTCTGATAGATCTGTTTAATAATGTTTTAAATACAAAAGAATGTAATGAGAACGATCAAGTACCCAAGCTATAAAAAGTTGGTAAATGAGAATAACATACAAAACAAATAAAAGGAAAAGAGCTATCAACAAATGCAAATGAACCACAGTACACAGAATTTACAATACTTGGAATTAACTCAACCTTGGAAAGATAGGCAGCCTAGTTCACTATCGCGGTCTTGCTTACGTGACTTCTACAGCCACAGTGAGAGAACAAGATGATGTCAGAATAAAACCTGTTAGTGTTGCCAGCAATGACTCAGAAGGTTGCAATTTTAAAAAAAAAACACGAAACGGAAATTGGCATCGCGCGATGCAAGGATCGCGTCATTCTACCGCGAAATCGATTTTAGGCTATATTTTATGTTTCCTATAAGGATATGGAATATATTTATGTTGTTCAAATCGCGGATCCTAAATTCATAGGTATATATTTCATAGTAAACTCTGAATGGATTGGGGTTCAAGTTTAAGAAAAAGGTATTTTGGGTTTACCCGTAGCTCAAGATGTCCGTTTCAAATTGATTTCCTCTGGACAACAGCTTCATTTAAGATTGAACAAACGTCACTTCCACCTTTCAACGCAATAGAAATGTGAGAAACAGCACTATAATAATTTCACAGCGAGAAATTTATAATAAGTGGATAATCTGAAAATTTACTGGCAGTAAACATGTTATGTACTCAAGTAATCCCATGTCATAGGCTATCAGTAGCCGTGTACCGGTAGCTTAACCTGCCACTACCTGTTATAGACATAACTTCTGCAGATATAACGTGGTGAAACCACTCGTACGCATTTCCCGAAAGTAATCAAATAGAATATTTTGAAATGATAAGTAATTTTAATGACTGTTGTATATTGGAAAATGAAATTGATATAAATGTTACTGACCAAAGGTTTGAAGCAGATCTAGATGAAGATGGTGATGAAGAGGAATGGACAGGGATGCTTATACTTGGCATTGGGACAATACAAAACACTAATGAAGCTATATTTCAAAGAGTGATACTACTGTATTCTCATAGAAGCTACCGTAAAGGTTCATCAGGTTAATCCCACTGAGTAAATATGACGACGTTTATGCCATTTATCACGATAAGCATTAAAAGTATTAAAATATAGTATATAATTATACAACTGACACGTGCATTGTGAATATTAATCAGTGAATTCTTAAGTAGGTTACGTAAATATGGAACCTGTTTCATTGGCGCCACCATACCAGTTGTCTTAAGACGAGACAAGTATGTCATCACGGGAGTAAAAAACAGCATATTGGCTTTGGTATCTTAATGTCGTCTTTTGTTTCACATGTTTCTGTGCCAAATGCTTTTGTTGCAGAGTCATGATTCTCAGTATATGAAGACACGAAAATAAATGAAGTCATGTATTTCGCAATGATTTTTCCTTAGCAAGCTCATTGATTGTACCTAATAATTGTCTTATGAATTTCGTAATAGAAAATATAAAAAGATATAAATGCAATACAAGAGGATATCACCAATCAGACAGGAAACAAACAATATGGAGTAACCCAAATGAAAATGGAAATAATCCTAATTTCAGCATTACAAACATAGATCCTTCTACAGGCTACACGAATCAAATCTCAGAAAGGTAATTCGGAACACAGAATGTGTCTCGAAACTGTCACAAAACTCAGTTTCACAAACAAATAGCACCAATTTGCTCCAGCAATTGGCACTATTTATCCAGCCGGCCGAACGCACAATGATACATTCATCTCAGATTATAATCTGCCACGGACAAATCGCTATGTTACTCGTATTTGCATTTTGATACAACTTCAATTTATTTAGGGTGGAACGACCTGCTAATGTCTGTAGCTACGTTAGTTGGTGCTTCAACATAATCGTCTTCGCTGTTAATTCCTTATGTTTGTTGAAGTTAGTTATATACTTAATTAACTCACTGGACCGTTTCAGCCAATGACTTAGGTCTTTGATTACATTTCATCTTTTCTGCCAAAAATATCCTCAATAATCTCTTCTAATAGACATGTTTGCCTTTCACAAGCAATTACTTTAGTAAAAGAAAAAAAAGTATACATAACTGACAGCCAATAATCGGGCGTTTTACCATGCTAGCATTTTAATACAGCATAACTTAAGTTTAAATTATTGTTAAACGACAAACCGTGCAATCCATCATCTTGTATCTAGGCAAATGAACTTTAAGACGCAAATAGAACTTCAAAGCACAAACCTGAATGGGTATCAAAAATACAACGCCGCTAATGATGTTTTAATTAGGATTTATTAACGTTAGAAGTTAAGAGTGGAACACTATACCAAATCGGGTTTTACCAACTTCCGTAGTAACGGTACCTTGGCGATCAATTTCGGGATAAGCTTGTGAAGGACTGGGAAACAAATTTCAAAATAATATATACCTAGTTCATATTTTTTTATTAAGTAATCTGAAATCGCATTTTTTTAAGAATTAGTCCGTTTGACGGTAGTGGACTTGACACGTCACATTGATATTATAGATGTGGAAAGAGCAAAGTCCCTTTCATCCGGAAATGTTAATGATGCGGAACCAGGAGCAATAATTTCCAGATGGACTGAAGACAAAGATAGCTATTTTCACTAAAGCGGAATAGATTCTATCAAAGCAGTTCTCAATGGGCAAAATAATTCATTTGACAGTAATGTTTCACACAAACATGACAATGACATTGAAAGCGTATTCACAAATCAAAACATTTTTTATACCACTTCTCGAGCACTGACACCAATCTATTCTGCCTCAGGGTCGAGACGGCACGCTTTCTCCATACATCGTTTGGCGCCAAAATTCCTAACCTAACATTTGACAACCACCTTCAAATTTGACGTTTACTCAGTTTTATTACTTTTATTGTTTCGGCGTCTTTGAAATAAGAGAAACTGCAATAAAATAATATATTTTATGTATCATAAACAGGTTATTGAAACTGTCATTTAAACACGATACGGTTAAAAACATGTTCAGACAACCGTAGAATTAGCAGCTAACTGAGAGACAAAATATCTGTTTATGTATGGATAGCAATGGAGCGGGTTATTGCGTACGACATGTTGACGTATTGCACGGCATAGAGATAAAATGTAAACGTAATGAAAACTTATTCGAATTTAACATAGCGTTCGTAAGTGAGGAAGGGTGAAATGTCACTCCTTATTACATTAACACTGAATGAGGAACAAGTTTTTATCCGCTACCACGATATAACCTTTGATTACTTATGTTTAGATAGAATATCGCGCTGCAAAAGAACTAAAACAAACAAGCCAATTTT
Organism: Agrochola lychnidis; assembly: GCA_963680765.1. Taxonomy (NCBI): domain Eukaryota; kingdom Metazoa; phylum Arthropoda; class Insecta; order Lepidoptera; family Noctuidae; genus Agrochola; species Agrochola lychnidis. Next base: position 20,806,908 of record OY796853.1, read on the forward strand.
TTTATGCTGGTCTGTGTGACAGCTACGTCTTACACTCGCGCCACGTCATTGTGCTGTCATTGTACTTTTCTGGTGAGCTTACATTTAGCGGCTAACAGTTGGACGCAATTTTTTTCGACGAGTTCACAGCTTTGACTGTCTATCAAGACATACTCTATTTATATCTTTGGATATAACATTTTAGAACAGATGATAGACTTGGCTGATAGCAAGCTTGAACTGTGTCTTTAAATGAAAGTCCTCAGTGTCATTATTTAAGATGTGACGTCAGATTTTCTTAATTTTTTACTGAAAAACTGAGAAAATGTTCAGAAATTTTTCTCTTCTGACACCTAGTCAGAAGATAAAAATTTATGAACATTTTCTTAAAGATACTGAAGAACTGAGAATATTTGCCAACCAAACTGCGATCTACTACCAACATAAAGCCCATCTCTCAGTCGCATAGTGGACATCCCATTAAAGGCGACAGTCGTCTTCACTGGGCCCTCGACATATTTGATCTGTTGTTCCCCGAACGTTCGCAAGTACGTGCTTGTCGAACAGTAAACCATTACCATTTAATAGATCGACTTGACCCACTGGCTAGTCACGATCGTCTGACTCTAACCCGCCGAAGCCGGCTCACGTATGCAGATGCACGAGTCATTGTAATTCTTTTTTTAATTGCGTTTTGTTGTTACATGAACTTATGAAGTGTATGTGTGCCGTGTGTGGGATGATTTATAGAGTTGCAATAGTTATGGTTTTGATTGTTTAAAATTAAAGTCAAAGAGCTAGCAGGTGCTATAGTGCAACATACTACAGTTTATCTACATGGTGATGTAGAATTAATAAAATCATAATTTAATTTAAGATTTTGCCCGGCAACTGTTTTGTGTTTTAAAATTATGGTTGTTTTGTTTATTGCTTTATTAACGATACCGTCTGTGTTTCACTAATTAATTAGAAAAAACCCTGTATAATAGGTACTCTAGTCTATTTTGATTTGCTGGATATTTTTCTTATGGCAATTTTCTCTTGTTCACAGGTAAGACCGCATTAAGGTGCACACACCTAAGTCCTGACACACCTAAGCAACATGGCTAAGTTTAGGACCAAATGAAAATTTACCGTAAAGTTTACCTAGAATTAATTATACTCAACGCTTAATAAAAATAAATAGTTAAATTAAAATACATTATGTATTTAGATCACATCGGACAGCTACATAAATTTACCAATCACCGTAACGCTTTAGTCTAATTAATACATAAGTAAATGAACTAGCCAAAATCATTTCAATCTATTAGTTTGCACTAAAATGATTTCATTGAATTCAATAGGCAAGAATTGTTTAATCATTGTTTATTGTCGACTATAATTCATGCGATTGCCGCAAACGTAGGCAATAAAATAATAATTTACTGTTTCGTGTTAATTAGCTACAATAGATATGTTTCAGTATCGGGAATTATCTGTTGTGATACCTAATGACGTCAGCGACCACAGATAATAAAATAATCTGGGCATAATTAAATATTACTGATGCATTCCGTATTATTGGTACCTACCCTACCTACATACCGATATCTATGTATCTTATGTTAAAATCGATGTATTTGTCAAAACTTACATTCTTAATTATATAAAAAAGCCCTTTTAAAGACCGAAAGTATACCAACTAAAATCCAAAATAAAAACTCAAGGAAAACTTTTTTACAGTAGCAACATTCTTCCGTCCTATTGTGCGACTAATAAAAAAAAAATAAGACAAGGCATACAAATTATACACAACAAGGTACGTTCTGAAGAGGCGACTTTTTTACAGCCTCATTTAATTTACCCTCAGCAAAATAATGAATAAGACCATTTACAAAATTGCTAATTACCTGACCGTTTAATGATGTCGGCCCGCCCCACGGCAAGTCGGCCATTTTAATTACATTTTAAATTTTGTCGTATATTGTTACATGAATTTATTATACAGTAGTTATGCGATGCGTAATTTGGGTAGGGACTTCATAAAAATTATTGAAATTAAGTAATGGAAATTGTTACCATTATGGGATTTTAATTGGAAAGGAATTTTGCATCGCAAGTATGAGGAGTCAAGGCTGCTTATTAAGGAGAAGAGGGCCAGAGGAACACTCTTTTGTGGTTATTAAACCACTGATAAATTCTCGAACTTAATTCTTATACACATACATAAACTCATACTTTTTTCCCATGGGGGTAGAAAGAAGCTACAGAACGCCACCTGCTACGATCCTTACATACTCCTTTTGCTTCGTACTTCTGGCCAAACACGCAAGCCGCCCGCCGGTTGCGGTACCACGCACCTGAATTTTTATATCAGCTTTTTAATTTGGTACGATATTGCGAAAACTTGCTAATGAAACCAATTGAAACAAAAGGTATTGCATACTGAACAGTGAATAACATGTCACTCTATTTTATTTATAGATCCTATTTTCATTAAGTTGCCAGCTGTTGTAGTCACGGTTTAACAATAAACGAGATAATGTCACTTTATTACGTTTTTATTATTAGCTGTAGAATATAAATTTAATTTTACTTCTAGGCTAAACTGTAATTGAAATTTAATACTAAGCTACAAGTAAATAAAAGCTATTGCCAAAACATACCTACATAAACTCACGCCTTCTACCCATGGGGCAGAAAGTACAGAACGCCACCTGATACAATTCTTACATACTTCGTTTGCTTCGATTACGTGCATACATCTGCACTCTAATTGCGTAACACACGATCAATCAAAATCTGTTTCATTTTGACAGTGCAACAACATTCATAGCGTTATTTACGTTGTTGAGCAGATTTTTTTTTTCGTTTTATGAAGCAATGGATTAGCAATATCTTCAGATTATATGATTGATCGTGTGTTATAGGGTGCTGGTCATATAACTAACGCACGCCGGTTGCGATTACTACGCACCTAACCTTTCTGAAGAACATCACCAATAAGGTCACTATAATAGTATATTTATGTCCTAAATAAAAAAAGTCATACTGTTAGTTATGATACCTACCTAACTCAAATGTAAGCATGGTATTAATTTAATTTCACGCAAAATTAATTTTCCAAATGTGCCAGTATTACATTAAAATAATAGGGGTAGGTAAAACCTTCGTGTACCCATAAAATTTTCACGAGTAGATAGTTGGTAGCCCAAATTCGTGTTACACAAGCCACAAACTAAATTTTAACATGGAAACTCCCTTTCCATCGGTGTATTGTAAAATGATACGAATAGATGCAGGTATGTCGGTTTGTTTGAAACTCTGTAACAAGTCTGTATATAACTTTAAATTTAGAAACATGGAAGTGGGTAGGTAGAGTTGGTGTTGGAAAGTTAAGAGCGTTTATACAGAAACTGAGCAACGTCGCAAATAGCTGTCAAATATTTCGCTGTTTTAATTAATTTGGCAATATTACTGTATGGAAATAAGAAATATGACTAACTAGTGAACTAAAATATTGATTATGAAATGCAATAATTAATATCGTAACACCAAATATTTCGTTTTAGATGTAAAAAAAAGTATTTGTAAACTTTCCAAATACTTTTTTACACCTAAAACGGTTACAACATCAAATTCAGTGTTATAATTGCAATTCATAGTTCACTAGTTAGCCATATTTCTTATTTCCATACAGTAATATTGCCAAATTAATCAAAACAGGTAAATATTTGACAGATGTTTGCGATGTTGCCAACTTTTTGGATGAACTTAATGGATTCATTTAATGGCAAATAAATATTATGTACCAAGTATGTCATTCAGTAGTCATAAGCCCAAAAGTTTGACAACGAGTCTTACCAACGGGTATCGTGTTACCCAGGTTGGGGAGGTCAGATAGGCAGCCGCTCCATGTAAAATACTGGTATTCAGTTGCATCCGGTTAGACTGGAAGCTGACCCCAACATAGTTGGAAAAAGGCAGGCAGATTGATTTATATCATTTAATGGAAAAACTTAAAATACTTTTCCCAGTCCAGGGATCGATTCTAGGACCCCACGACCACCGAGGCAGTCTGATAATTATTTTAATCAAAATTCAAAAGTATGAAAATTAAGGTGTTATTCTTTTTATTGGATTTGTTTGTTAAAGTTATAAAAGCGAGCAGCACCGGAGTTTTTAACTAGTTGGAACATGAAACTCGCTGTTTTTCGGTTAGCCATCTTCCCTAGGGGTGAACAGGGAGCGGTTACGGTAAACAAAACCGTAACTTTTACCGATCATTTCACGTTTGTTGCTTCGTGCACGATTCCGAAATTGTTAAAAGGTAATTTTGGGTGGAATTGTGCGTAGTAATATTTTAGTACAGGTTTTCTAGGTCTGCTGTTTATAATGATTTACCTACTCATAGCATGAAATTATCAATTACTTGCACATTTATTTCCGTAGGCAATAAAATAACTGTTCCCTGTATTAAAGAGCAATACATACCTCCCCCTAATTAAGCTCCCGTAAAACTAAAAGGTAATTAAATTATAAAACAATCCCCTCTTACAGTTCCTTTACAAAGCGCACAATGGCCATCAGGTAGCTTAAGCCCTAAAGCAGCCGCGCCTCAGTGTTACCCCAGCAATAAATAAAATAAAGCAATATTTCAGTATTACATGGCAACATAAAAACGCCGCGGATCGATACGAGGATCCACAAATTTAATAACATCAGTTCCCCAGAAGCAATTAGAGATGAAACGAAGGGCTTCAATGCCGTTTCTTCGAAATAATCCCGTTACTGAAGGCGACGTTACCTACTCATTTTTGAGACTATCTTCCCCTCAATTTTGCACCTTACTCCCCCGCAATAAAGGACTGTCATAAATTTACCTATGTTCTCGACACTTGTGATACTTCAGTGATATTTATTTGATACAAAGAAAGTGGTGAAATCGTATGTAATGTCAGGACACCCAATTATTATGAGCTGTCGTCCACAATCTCTTAACAACGGGCCTTGTTACTGAATAACACATGGACCGAACATATCTCAGAGAGAAGTGTCCATTGGACTGTGACAGTTCAGATAAAAAAAACATTACGAAATATGTACCAAGTAAATAATATACGAAAGGTCTCCGGAATTAATGTATGGGATTAAAGTTGCACTACCGTCGTAGAGAAAGTGGAAGTAAGACGGTCGGAAGCACTAGATTTTTTTTACAGAAAAATAGAAAACGCTGTAAAGACAAGTGAACTAGATTAGATAGAAACCAAACTCTGTCTTCAGTAGATAATTTTGTTCTGAACATGTAACAGAAACTTTTAGGATCGAATTCTAGAAGACCCTGTGCTCCTTTGTGAAACTCAATCTAAACATACATAATTATTATGTATAAAATCAAAATACAGGCTTTTGACACAAGATTAACTACCACAGTTATGTACCTCGATCCAAAATAATATTTGAGTAGCAAAAACATGGCGATCACACGTGTCACGCACGTCTTCTGACAGCCATTTCCCAGGGCACCGGCAAGATGATAGATAATGTCGAGCAGATCTAATAACGCTTCGGTGCCGTTCGGCATCGTTCGGCTGTCTTGTCGTGTGATTGGCGGAACTTTGACTGCTTGTGTTACGTGGGAAATATGTTATACCAATACGAGACACTTGTTTTTTTTTTTGTTATTCGATATTTGGTTATGGAAATAATATTGGGTTTCCTGTATCTATAGATATAGAGTTTAATTGACACTTCTCCATAGGAAGCAAATGAATGGAGCACCTAAATCCTAATATTTCAGTGTTTTTAATTTCAGTTAATTAAAAACACGATAAATAAGTACATAAATGACAAGTCCGCGTTTACAGTCTCAAACTACAACATCTTTTATGGATAAAATTGCTAAAGGAAATTGCTATTTACCGTCTAAAAACGTGGACATAATGGCATAAACTCGGCACAACACAACAAGGATATCGAATATCTAACGCACAGCTAGCTGTCGATCGATGGTTGCAGCTTTCATTATATTTAAGCTAAATGGCAGTTATTCCAGTCAACTGCTTGTGCTAAAGCTTGTAATTAGAGTCCAATAAAAATTGGTTAAACTCTTTTCTCAGAACATAATATACCTATCATTGAATGCTAACTAATGCTCAAGCTTGAACATCTACAATCTCCTCCGTAAAACATATATCCTCATCTTAACAGCCCATCGTTCATGCTAACAGCATGAAAATATAGATATTAGCAGTGTCTGGGCACCACCTGGCGCGTTAGTTACTAGTTATTACTAATCATAATTCTCTGTTAGAGAGGGAAAGTGGATGCCATGGCTCATGCACGGCGGACGCAGCGTCCGGTCCTCGATTGGATTCTGTTTCACTTCCTCCTCGGACCTCGAGTCTACCTACGATATCCCACGGTTATCAATAGATTGCGAAATGGCGACATTGTGTGACAGTGTCCAATACAACTTTCTGAGGAGTTATGGTCACGGAATTCATTTATATGTGTGGAGAAACTTAGCTGCTTGTAGTGCTTGACACCGAACAGAATTGTAGTGGTTTTGTAAAAAAACTGATCATTCAGATTTTTTCATTAATTTGGTACCTCTACGCATACAAAGTCTTCAGAAAAGTGTTAGCAACCAATGAATGCAGTCGTCAATATTCTACGGACATGGCAGAAAAAAAAAATGCTGTCACTTGATACTGACAAACATTCACGTAACACCAATAGATGGCGTTGTTTTCAGCTTGATAGAAGGGGAACTTATTTTTGCGTCACTACACGATACGCCGTTTAGCGTCGCGGATAAGAAGGCCGACTGCTACGCTTGTATACGCGAGTTCGGAACTGACAAAATACAAATTCTTTTTCACATTATTCCCACTGCTATTGTGGCGTCGTTACCCATGTAGCGATGCCTAGAAGTGGTGGGATAGAAAAATGGGTGAAGAGCAACAAGCAGGTATTGTCCAATGAGGCACCAGCTTCTGTAGCAGCCCGAACATTTTTAGTTTATGCCAATATTGCAAGTAAAATCAAGATAATAAACATTTAATTAAAAATAAATAACCTTCCACGTTTGTAAATTAAGCTGCATAACTTCATCTGTGAGATAAAGTGTGTATAAAAAAAAGGTCTAAAATATCGTCTAAAAATATATAAAACAATAAAATTCGGTTGGTAAAGTGTTTTCTCATCACGAAATATTTATTATTGATTCCCATACATTAAAATAATTAATAACGGTTTAATTATCAATAAACAAACCCACATTTGAATTTTGTAGTTAAAACTATAATTTCAACCGTAAAATACTGACAAATTATGGCTGAATGTTTAAAAATTCAAATTATGACAAATTGAACGCGAATAATTTTGTAAATGGAACTCTAATGGAGCATGACCTAATCGTCCATTAAAACTCATTTGCATGATAGATTAACATCGTAAGTTCGTAACAACATATAAAATATCCACATTTTTATAAAATATCTATTCTAGAACTTAATGATCTTTCCACGTACTTAAATCATATTTTTTATTACGTTTAAATTGAATTGAACATCTTGCACAAAAAGGTTGATAAATAGCACAGGCACGCCATCTATCAGGTTGTTGTGTAAACTAACAATTAGGGCGTCTATTCTCAGAGCGTTTTTGTTCAGTGTTTTAATTAATCGTCTAGACCTGTAATCTGCGTAACTAGCTTAATTAATTTGACAAACAATTAGATTTTGTGCTTATTAATTAATTATATTATTAATTTATTATCATTTCTCTGTTCTAACACATATTGTAGCTGTTTATTGTCCCTAAATAAATAAAATAAAATAAAAATATTAAAGACTATCTATCATAAAGTGTTATTTTTATTATTTGTGAAAACAAAAAGCCCAATCGTTCAATGTGACCTTGAATCCGTTCAACAACACTAACAAAAACGATTTACCAATTTTCGAGGCGAAACTAAATTGCTCTACCTATAAAAAAATTGTACAGCACTGATTTAATTTACAGCAACGTTGCATAGAACAGAGAATTTAGCGTGAAATGTGAATTAGCGCGTTCATACTGTACAGTCAGCCGGTCTCGTAAATACGTTATCACTTTTGACAAACAATTCCCAGTAAATTGAAACTTTTCTAAGATTGAAATTATCTGTCGTATAGCCAAAAATACCTGCGGGGTAGTTGCGTAACACACATAATATGTTTGTAAAAGGCATTTTGACAGTTCAGCCACGTTCACTGCATTATTTACCTTGTTTAGCAAACGAATTTCTCAAACCTATGAAGCAATGGATTTCCTTCAAAACCATCGGATTATGATTGAAAATGTGTTACGCATTTAGGGTGCTGGTCGTTTTATGACGAGCTAGTGACATTAAACCTTATTATGTGGAGGTGGTAAAACAATTACGAGGTTGACCATACATTAAGTTCGGCGAATGTTGAGCAAGTGGAGCTAATTGGTGTCGGTTAAGTCATTACCGTACAATGCCCCCGCGGCCCTCATTGTAGTCCTAATGAGTGATAATAGTGCCCTTTGTTTTCACTTAGCGGACGGTACCTACGCAAGTTTATTTGGTCATTTAGGAACTATTTTCGACAACCTTTTTTCGGATTCAATTATTTTTGTTTTGGAAGGCTTGTCTTTTGATAACGCCAGTTCAGTCTTAATACATACTTATACATACGACTTCTTCCCGTGAGGTAGCAGAAACTACAGAACGCCACTTGATACAAAAAAAAAATGAAACACTAAATAGTTTTTCTTTCTTCCTTTTGCTTCGTTTAAGTTCATACTATCTGGTCATACACGCACGCCATCTAGTCTAAATATTTTGTAATACCTAATTATAGAGAGTAGACATTCTAAATTAAGTTTACAGATAAAATATTAGATAAAGCATCATAAATTGAATAAGAAATTACGATACTTTGATTAATGGATGCGCGAACAAACTTTATTATCGCGTCCTGTCATTATTTTACTAATATCAATATAATACTACCAAACATTAATTCATGCAAAGATCTAGATAGCGTCACTTAGCTAAAAATACATCAATCAATCGGATGCCGTGATTGATTGTCTAACGAAACAATTCTGATAGTAAAACACTTTCATAATTCCTTATGACGAGATAATAGCAATCACGAGTCCAACACACAATTATAAACGATTACTTTCGTTGATTGATCACAATAAAATTCGAATCGAGATAGTGTACGAAAATTATTTACTTACGTAATAGGACCCTAAAGTGAAAGCGGCCAAAAGATTACGACTAAAGAGTTTCCATTATGCCCTAGGGGTATTATGTCAGTGTATTACATCCTAGTAAGTTAAGTACTTGCTAAGTATTAAATATGGCACATTGATTTATTAATTATTGTGATGATAAACACGGATGGAGAGCGACAGGTATTTAAAAAATATTTAATAAGAGATATTTTTTTCATAGTATTTCAAAACAGACAATGAAAATTAAAAATCGAATGGTACCTCCTTATAATTACGATTCCTGAAATTCGCAATGGCGTTCGCGTTTTCAGTTTTTTTCCCAAACTAGAGTATTTTTCAGGTAAACGACAGGCAACCTGAAAAATTCTCCACCGTTTTGAAAACTGTATTACAATTCCTGGATCAAAAAGAGAGCCTTTACTCATTGCCTGAATATTTTAAACACAAACATAAACTCACATTTTCTTCCCATGGGTTAGGCAGAAACTACAGAACGCCTGCTACGATCCTTACATACTCCTTTTGCGTCGTTTATGTTCATACATCTGGTCATACACGCACGCCGGTTGCGAGTACTACGCACCTGACCTTTCTGAATAACATCACCAATAAGGTTACTTTATTATGTCCTCCTAGGGCAGTGGTCGGCAAACCGCGACTCGCGAGCCGTATGCGGCTCTTTGGCATATAAAATGCGGCTCTGTACAAATTTCGATGAGTGCGAGCCGACCGTAGAGACGCGCGGGGGTCGGGGTTTCGATCATTATTAAGCAAGATATCAAATTTTATTTTCAAAAATTAACAGCACATCGAAAATTAATCATTTACTTTACCGAAAAGGTTAACTTGTAAATAGTAAGCTGCCTTCTTCATATTATTATCAGCCGATATGATGATGATGAAGGCATTCTTAGCAAGTTAATTTTAGGAAGCGTTGTGTAGTGAAAGAGGATTGGAGTTTTAAGGATTAGGAAAAGTGTATTGATACAGTTTGAACACACACAAAGAATTGGCTCTTCTATATTTGGCTTTATTGACTAATAATGAGTTTGCCGACCACTGTCCTTGGGCGTCCCTCGGCTACATCTGTCATGTAAATACATTTTATTAGTCGCCTTTCATTCATCCTCTCAACATGAACAAACCATATTAGTCTTTTCAATTTTTATCACTACATCTTTTAAACTGCACTGCCGTGGCGTTACGTTGCGTTGCGTTTAAAACACTTATTGCCAGTTAAATACCTAAACACACAACGTATTCGATACAACACAAATTCCTCGAGCGATTACCATTAGTATTCGCAGGCCGCAAGCTTTGTAACTCGATCCTGCGAACAATAGTTGTAAGTTAAATCAATAGTAGCTGTGTCTGCGCCTAAAGCTTTATTGTTACGCAAATAGTGACATTAAGATAACTTTAGAGTTATTGGAGTGGTCTAATTTTGTGAAGCAAGCGATAAACAAGTTGCAATTGCTATTGGAAATAACTTAAATATCTAATTTGGAACGGAATTGTTTTAGTCTGAGCCTATTTTGGGAACTAACTTATCATCACGCGTGCAATCCCCAAAGGGTTAAGCAGAGGTTACGTACACCTCCCTCTCCACCCTTCTGTCCTATAGTATACCTACATTTCACCAATTAAGTCCCATGTAATAGGGGGCTACTGGCGAGCCTATTGCTATCAACCGGACTCAAAACTCCGGGTTGCTAGTGAGAAATTCCAGGAAGTAAAAACAGAATTTTGGGAACTGAAGACAAAATTTAAATAACCTACGCATTTCAATTGTAACAGAACTCTACGTTGGATTTTACAGATATAAATATCACACGTGCTGTCACCTACCACATATTTTAAAAGTTTCACTTGCTCGGAGAAATCTTGGATATACATACAAATTCAAAGTACCTAAACGAAAAATACAATACCTAAATCAGTACTTATCACTATCACACATTCCATTTGTAGAATATTTATAATAATAATTATTAAAACACACATAACATAACATCATGCCTTGTTTCCCCGAAGGGTTGGGCAGAGGTGTCCCTGTAGCAGGTACACCCACATTTCGCCAGTTATGTTTAAGTCCCATGTAATAGGGGGCGAGCCAATTGCGATCAACCGGGCACAAATCCAGACTCCGAGCTGCTATTGAGAAATTTCAGATAGAAAAACCCAATAACACTTTGCCCGACCCGGCAATAATAATAATTATTATAATATATAAGAATTATTCGACATAATTCCATAAATAAAAAGTATAAAAAGGGGGTGTGTGCTTATCACGATAGAAGTAAAAACTTACGACTGGAACCGTGTACGCGTTTCAGCAAAGTAGTCCACTTAGAGTACCCGTCCGAATAGCACCTGCGTGAATAGCACCTATAAACATACTAGTGATTTTTATCAATATCTTTCATTTAATAATGTTCTGTAAAACAAATACATCCCAGCACTAAGTTGCTGAGTCGTAGGTGCTCTTCGTGGACTAGGCTAGGTGCTATTCGCGCAGGTGCTATTCGGACGAGTGCTCTAAGTGGACTACTTCGTTTCAGCGTCACCGACCGACTCGAGCCAAGTATTTATACCTACCCGATTTAACGTCATCGACTCGAGCGTGACCGTTCAGTTTCGTTCACTGCTCAGAAAGAGCGCAAAGGCTCCCACAGACAGGCCCGACACGACTCTGGTGGAACAATTTCTATGAAAACTTCACGGAAATCGTTCTACCGCGGCATGTCGCGTCGCGTCTGTTTGTAAAACCTACTGCAATGGATCGGTTGATTGGAATAGGTATCTATCTACATTCGTAAATGGTCGCCAATTCGCTGCCAAAGCCACGCTCACAAGTCGCATTTGTGACAGAAGTTAAAATCAAACTTTATATCTTAGCATAGGATTACTATTTATTACGACTCCGTTCAAGTGGTTAATCTCGAGTCCTTTCTAATCGTGCATCGTAAATTCAACAACTGAATATCGGGAAATATAAGACATCTTGTCTCGACTCAAATATTTGATTATGCGGAGCTAGCCGCAGGACAAATATGAGAATGCAAGCTTAGATTTTGCTAAAGGATCCCTTGTATGAGTATTTATTATCTCTCTTATTATTTTTAGTACTCTACTCGATGAGTTCTAGACAATGACATCCCACATGCCAGGGTAAGATTTTTTTAAATGATAATTCATTATTAGTCCGCATCAGGTTCTTTCGGTAAGAAAAATTGGAAAATTTTCCCGGAAAATCTACAAATTCGGGAAATACCAAACGTCCTTTTTTGCATGAATTAATGAAATTTGGACAGGACAACGTCTGTCTGATCAGCTAGTATTTAATAGATATGTAAACACATCTCATTATTTTTTTTGTTATGGCAAGCAAGCCGATGTCGACCATTCTGCCAATGTGTAAGTGAATTATTATTGGAAAAGCAAATGCACATCAGTAGTGTGGTAGCTGTCACTAATGTCAACTGTCAGTCTCCACGAATGGCGGGAACCAGTTGAAAGTGAAGCTGTGCCTACACGGGGTTTTTGGTGTGATGATGAGCCAGTGTAAAAGTGTAGTAGATACAATCAGCTTAATTAAGGGATCAACAAGATTCTACACCTTGGATTGTAGAAATGATTTTAGAATGATGGCCAAATCTCTGATATTAAAAACTAAGTATGAAGATTTTAATAGAGAATTGTATGAAACTTTGTTTTCAACAAGTCATTTAAGTACTTACGTACAAGTTTTCTAACACAATGACAATTGATCACAATTAATTTTGACAGTTCAGCCATTTTCATTGCGTAATTTACGTTGTTGAGCACACGAATTTTTCAAACAAAAAAACAATGGATTAGCAATATCCTTCAAAGCTCTCGGATTGCGATTGAAAGTGCGTTACGCAATTAGGATGTTTACAGTCACGCACAAAAGTCGATGATGTCAACTTTGAATGTTGATGTTGGCGCGGATTTTGTTCGAAGTATCGTTCCATAGTTTCTAACCTCACAGCGGAAATAGCGTGAGTGTGAGGCATAATGAGTATCAGTCAACGAACGTTTAGTGCGATTGAGTAACTATCCTCGTTGCATCGGCAATATATACCCAGTTTGAAAGACGAAGTCATGTATGTGGCATGCCTAGAGGCATAAATACAGGAATTTGTGTTTAAAATCGTTTATTTCTTAGTTAAATCATTTTTGCATTATGCAAATGAACCTTACCTATGGAAGTTACTCTATAATAATACTTATCAATGCTATATTCACTACACTTATCTCAACTGCCTTTTCGATTTAGGGGAAGCAAGCGCTACTGCTGAGCATGAGGACCTGTTGCGATTCCCAGGTGTTATTGGGTTTTTCCATCAGGAATTTCTCAGTTGCTATGGGTACACCTAGCCCTTCGGGGAAACAACGCGGGATGTTATGTACCGTCTATTGTCGGACCTCTTTTTTTTGGGTGGGAAATTATCAAATAACTTCTCCCGCTCTGGGCGGAGCGGGAGGGCGTGTCAGAATCGTATTGACTAAAACCCACCCGTGTTCCTTCAGTTGCCCTGTTGTCGGGGGCCACGATCTCCCTTTCGGTTTTATTCGCAGCCCCGGCAGGCATCGACCCTAGATGACCCCGTCAATTCTGCTGACATCTCTTTGAGGCGCGTGTAAATATCACGACCCTATCAACACAACACCAGATGACGACATACCCCAACAAGATGGAGATAAGGACACCCCGTCACCGAACAACCACGTCATACTACTATCGTAAAGCCAGAGTCACCATATAACTATTCAGCTATCGGCATACCTCAACTGAATGAAGATTATGACATCCTGTCATCAAGCAAACGCGCCAATCTGTTATCATCGACGAGTCATCCCGAAAGTACTCCGGTATCGCCACTCAGATACCACCCCCACGAGGATTCCATGTTATCTTAAACTATATAAGCAACGACTTCACTGTATTAGATGTCTTTTCAAACTTGTAATAGAACTAAGCACTTGTGTAACATTAAATATTAAAATAAAATTATTTTTATTTTATATCCGACTCTAACGCCATTAACTGGCGCCCATTGTGGTGGGCAATTTTGAACTATAAACTCCTGTATTTACAGTATCAAACGTGCCTTCAGAACCTACAAATGCGTTGATGACAAGACTTCGCCTGCACAACGATAAACGCAGAGTACTTCAGCCAAACGAAGACACTGCACTATACGTAGCAGCACGAAGCTCATCGAGATCAAGCGGACGTACGACTACACTCGACTCCAAAGATATTCGATGAATTGGACGAAGATACTGATGTTAACTTGCATCAGCACGTGAGTACACTTGCTATTTATTACAAGATACAAACTGGCCCTTACCCCATCAGGAAAGCCCCTCATTAAATCACCCACGATGAGTATCCCAAATCAACCTAGCTCTAACACCATAGAAACCCGACACATTCCAATCCCAATATTTAAAGGTGACAGTAGTGAACGAGATCTAAACGGTTTTATTAGGGCTTGTGACAGATTTATAACGTCAACAACATGTGATGAGACCACTAAAATCAATTTAGTATTGTCAAGATTAGCCGGAGACGCAGCAAACGCGGTCTATCGAGGCACTCATGACTTCACTTGGTCCAGTATCAAAACTCTTTTGTTGCAACGTTTCGGGAGATGGGATATAAAAATAGAAGATATAGTCATAGAAATACAAAACGACAAACCTTTTTGTAACCAACTATCCGAAATATATAGAAAAAACTTTAACAAAAACATCGAAATAATATGGTTTACGGGATTACGAAAAGAAATAACAGATCCCGAAGAAATCACTAAAGTCATTCGACAAACGCACGAATTTCTTCAACGACATGTAGCGAACCCCGCGCTAATAAAAGAAATCTCAAAAGAATACTATATCGAAAACATTAAGCAGGAAACTGCAAAATACCTAAAAAACTGCACTATATGTAACCGAGTAAAATATGACCGAAAACCAATTAAACCTTTAATGGAACAAACACCTACACTTAGCAAACCTATGGAAAAATGGCAACTCGACACATTAAGCTATGAGAAGGAAAAATACCTAACTGGTATAGACCTCTTCTCTAAGTGGGCTTTTATGGTACCCCTAACCGAGTATACGTCCCTTAAAATCATTGATGAACTAACCAAAATATTCAGTCTAATAGGTACACCTAAAACAATATCTTTAGACAACGACCCAGTATTTATTAGTGAAGCTATTAAACAATACCTAAAAACATTAAGAATCGAACAATACACTCCTACACCTCAACACCATACTTCACACGATGATATAGAGCGATTACATTCCACATTAATTGAAAAATTACGCACGCAAAAAGAAGTTAACCAACAGTTAGATATACCACTAGTAATGCTCGCCTATAACTCTACAATACATAGCACTACTAACAAAACTCCGAACGAACTGCACTTCTTGCGAATAAACTTACCCCTAGAAAATGTAGTAACATGCGATTACCTTAACCAAATAAAAAATAAAATCCAAAAATCTAAAGATAAATCCTTACTACAAGCAAATAAAATGAGAACACCTACCTTACCCGAACTACAAATAGGTACACGGTTCTACAAGAAACGACACGATAGGAGTAAGAATAAAAACGCCTTCCTAGGACCTTACCTTATAAAACAAATACAACCTAGGAATAAAATAATATATTTTCATGCGCATAAAGATCGCCAAGTTCATATAAGCCAAATACGCCTTCCAGATGCTGGTGCGAGATCACTCAACTCAGCGGAAGAATTATAACGATATCAAAAGGAAAGGCATGGATCCAAGAAGACGAATGGACCCTGATCCATCCAATAAATCTCCAACCTTTATATAACGAATATTATAAGATAAGAACACTATATCCCCTAGCTATAGGAAGTAAGATAGAAAAACATAGGTTAGAATTTTTAGAAAATAATCTTTATAATTGTATTTCCCATATTCAAACACCCGTTAGGAACAAAAGAGGATTGATCGACGGACTAGGTTCTATAATAAAAGCCATCTCAGGTAATCTTGATAATAACGACTTAATAAATATAGAAAACAAATTTAGTCTAACCACCGATGTGCTAGAAGGATTAAATAAAAAGATTAGTAATCTCTCAGCTCAAATAAATGATTTGACAGATGAATATTTGAAAAAGCATATGGACATAACGTAATATCTGAACTACTGTTTAGTTATCAAAGCTTAACCGACATATGTAACAGTCTCAATGAAGCTTATGTATTCGCCCAACACGATATACTTCACCCTTCAATTATAGATCAAGTACATCTTACAGAGAGTATAGACAGAATACCTAAAGAAATAAACATATTAAGAAATGTACTCAAGTTAGAAGCTCAAATCAAACCACATGTAACACTACAATCAAACATAATGTTCTTCCAATTACCCATACCAATCATATCCCAAAATACCTATAATCTAGAACAAATCCTTCCTATAATAAATATGAATAAAACTCATTGCACTATCCCTAACCTTATGTCTGGCCAATATCTTGTAAGAGATGATCAGGTGTACGAAGCGACTGATTGCAAGCAGAGCATCTGTAACACTCGAGTACCCAAGGAATGCGTTCGCAACAGTATCCTGCGTCAGCAAAGCGCCTGTGAGGAATTATTAATATTCTGTCCTATAGTTTATTCCAGAAAGATCAAAGACAACCTCTACTATAGATGGAATCTCGAAGAAACCCCAATCAATGATAGGTGCAACAGAAGAAAAATGGTCCTGAAAGGATCTTACATTGAGGATAACACCGAATGTTTCACAAAGGAAGAAAAAACTGCAATCAAAATCTACCAAGGACTTGAAACAGAAACAATGAACGACTACCCTATTGCGATGACCACAAACGAAGATGACGTAATCAAACAAATAGAAGCTCTACGAAAGCACCAACTTATTACAACTCAAGCGTCCCAGGTCAAAATAGGACTCTATATACTTTCTAGCGTGATATCTGTCTTCATCATCACCTGCGTAATCCGTCAATCCAGACGAATATACTCGAGATTGGGAGGGAGCTGTAAATATCACGACCCTATCAACACAACACCAGATGACGACATACCCCAACAAGATGGAGATAAGGACACCCCGTCACCGAACAACCACGTCATACTACTATCGTAAAGCCAGAGTCACCATATAACTATTCAGCTATCGGCATACCTCAACTGAATGAAGATTATGACATCCTGTCATCAAGCAAACGCGCCAATCTGTTATCATCGACGAGTCATCCCGAAAGTACTCCGGTATCGCCACTCAGATACCACCCCCACGAGGATTCCATGTTATCTTAAACTATATAAGCAACGACTTCACTGTATTAGATGTCTTTCCAAACTTGTAATAGAACTAAGCACTTGTGTAACATTAAATATTAAAATAAAATTATTTTTATTTTAAATCCGACTCTAACGCCATTAACTCGCGCGTGGAACACAACGCGCCGTCGACGAGGGCCTGGTCCTTATCGGACGGCGAGCTACCCATTGCTCACCGTCCGCAAGCCCGCGCCTACGGTGGCCGGAAGTCGACCTGATTGTCTGATGCCTTCGATTCATTTCATAATGATATATATACTCTCTAAACACAGGACTTCATCAGAAACATGGCAGTTGATTGAAACCAATTGACAATCGCGTTCTTTTTTTTAAAATTATTTAGAGCCACAGCGATTTCCATTCCGATAGTCTTTTATTTCATTCTTTTGTTGTTTTAGACGACTAACAAAAGGTACAAGGCAGATGTGAGTGGAAAAGACGGGAAAGGATGCTGCCCAAGAAGGACATACAGTGACCTTATTAGTGATGTTCTTCAGAAAGGTCTGGTGCGTAGGTAGTACTAGCAACCGGCGTGCGTGTATGATGTATGAACGTAAACGAAGCAAAGGGATGTAAGGGTCGTAGCAGGTGGCGATCTGGGGGCCTACCACCAGCTCATAAAGCAGTATTATTTTAATTAGTGATGCAACGAATACTACTTTTACGAATACGAATACGAATACGAATATCAAACCTACTATTCGGCGAATACGAATACGAATACGAATATCTCACCATGGTAATAAAAGACTAATAGTTTAGTACTACATAGACGCAGCTATTACTAACGTTCGTCTAAGTTACTTAGGACTTACTATCCTACCTTTTGTTCATACAAAAGAAATACAGACCATATAACTACTTATTTGGTAATTTATCGAAGTGTTTCCATATGTCACTTTGATCTCGTTTACGAGAAGACATTTTCTATTCAACTTCAACTCCTTTCACTTCGCAGCAACCTCAGAAAATAAATAAAACAATACTCTCTTGCTTGACTTGTGCTTTCGACTGACAAATGAAATGAAAGGAATGAATGAATCAATCAGTCCATGGTTCGTAATGATAGGAAAACTCCCGGGCCGCGGCACTGTATAAACTATGGCCGGGGAGTCCCCCGCCGCGTCGTCGTTGCGGTTAAGGACCTTGCACACGTCGTATTTTTACGTGCCGACGACGCGCGTTTTCCAAGTCTGCCAGTAATTAGATTTGCGTACAAACATATTAATTTTTAAATATTCGTATTAGTATTCGTATTAGTATTCGCCGAATACGAATATTCGGTAAATGTCTACTATTCGGCGAATACGAATATTCGTATTCGTATTCGTTGCATCACTAATTTTAATATTACTTCAGTGTAAGAAAAGAAAGAGATGAAGCTCTACAGGACGTATAGCTCCATCTCTTTCTCCCACTGAAGTAATATTAAAATAATAGATACTGCTTTATGAGCTGGTGGTAGGCCCCCTATAGGTTCTGCCTACAGCCATGGGAAGAAAGGTAAATGTACCAAGTACATATATTTCAGATTTCAGAGGTATCGCAACTGTATCAACATGACTGTTTGTTACTTATGGTGTGTGTCATGGTTGCTTACTGAGAGCGTCTCTGGTCCATGCATCATTCGTGATAAAATAACAAACAATATCACAATTTATGTTGCCATGTGCATTTCCTCATGTATCTGTTTTACTTCATAATATTGTAATAAAGTTTTAATCTTATTTTGTAAATATTTGGAATTTGGACAGTTAATTAAAACAAATATAAGTAAATACTAAATAAATTCGAAAGTCTCTGGTGAATGTCCAATGAATCAGTATTTGATGAGTCCGCTCCGCGCCACCACTCGAGTCCGATGGATGCGGCGCTAGTGTCTATGTCATTGAAAGAAAAAAAAGAAAGAAAAAATGTTTATTCTGCACAAACGCACATTACAAAAAAAAAAACAAAAATACACATATTTACAAATTAGCCAAAAGCCTCGTATTCAAAACTACTACTAATAGTATTTAAAACTAATAAAAGTTTAATACATTTTGTCCATTGCATCAAATTGCATTTTTTTTTTAAATAGTTTCACAATTTTCCGCCGGATTTCAGTGGTGGCGCGGACTCTACGTATCCACAGAATAACGCCATAATTAACCATTGATTAAAAAAAATATTCTAAACCTTCACCAAACTACGATCAATCTGCCTAGCCTTTTCCCAATTATGTTCGACTCAGCTTCCAGTCTAACCGAATGTAGCCGAATACCAGTATTTTACATGGAACAGCTGCCTATCTGTCCTCCCTCCACATTCCAGTTACTATTTAGATAACACGATACCCCTTGGTAAGATTCATTTTTACGTCAATTAAATACACTTTGATATCGATACTCATTGTTACTCGGTCTAATTGATCCTTGATTGATAACAAACTGATCAAATTACGTAGAATAAACAAACAGAAATATAGAATAGCTTTGGAAATCAATCTTTGCAAATTGAAGAAAAAAAAAAACTCAGTAGCAGCCCGGAGTCTGGATTTGTGCCCGGTGGAAGGCTATGACATGGGACTTAAACATAACTGGCGAAATGTGCGTGTACATAGGTATACCTATGTCTAACCCTTCGGGGAAACAAGGCGTGATGTTATTTATATTCTGGAAATCACTGGCATGCAGAATTTTGAAGTGAAAACTTCTTTAGGCGCGTTGGGCATTTTTGAGATAGGACTAAACCATTAATTTCGCGACACTGTGACGGAATTGACCGACACTGTGGAGTAAAAGACATCAACGCGTTGATTACCGCCGTGCCGATTTTTTTCAAGTTTTCGCTTCTGTGGGCACTCCCGGAGTGCCAGTGTTTTTTATTTATAACTGACTTCAATGAGACGAAGAGGTTCTGAATTTGTCTTCTTATGTAAGTTCTTATGCAGAACTTAAATTTTTTATCTATTGAAATAAACTAAACTTCACCTATATTTTAAAGACCAGCAGCTTATCTATAAGTAGTTTTAAACGGTGGCCATCACTATCGATAAGTGAATTTAAAACGCGTTGGTCATTTTCTAAAACCATTTCGGAGCTGTTAGCATTTAAGGTAGAGAAAGTGTAAACAGATACCGATACCTTTACACACTGGGCCATTGTTCGCCAGTCAATTAATTAGTCAAACGGTTGATAACCAGCCGCATAAGGCTGTATGCGTAAATTCCTTTGACACGAACAAGGGCGGCTTACGACGGTTTTTGTTGGCGGGAATGTGAAAACGATTTTGGATTTCCTTTGAACTAGATTAGGTTTTTTAATGGTATACTCCGTTTGAAATAAGATTAGACATTTAAACAAACCTTTTTTACAGTCCGTTCAACCGATTTTGACTTCTATACCGTAGGCATAAGGATGGCATTAAAAGCAAAAAAAGTGGTTACAAACCAACTGTTTACTGCAGCTGCCATTTGTCATGCCACCAACGCAATAGAAGTCAAAATCAGTTGAACGGACTGTAAAAAAGGTTTAGTTTTAACTAAACCTTTAATAAGATTAGACATTTATGTCTAATCTTATTTCAAACGGAGTATAAGTACGAGCTAACAATTAATCCCTTTAACTACGCTTGACGACAGTAGTTATTATTTTACATGATTTAAGCCTTTTTGTATCCAATATGACCTGACGAATTATGTTAGGTTTGCTTGATATTTTGTGCCCTGCAAATATTTTCAAGAGATCATTGTTTTTAATTGTAGAGCAAAAGAGGAAACTGTATTTCACTTCATGAACGAAGTGTTCATTACAGAGTTTAAATACGATTTCAAAACTTAAATATAGCTCCTGAAAATTTATATACCTACCTACTTTTAATAAATACCTATTAATACGTCCCAATTGATCTTATCACGTCTTGCATTTTATTGCCATATTGAATATTTCCCGTGAGAAATAAGCTACCAATGGTAATTTTCTGTTTTATTCTGTTTATGGCATGCCTAACTTCGTGTTTACGACTAACCAGCTTATCAAATTCATCGGGTCTTTAAAACTATTCTTCATTGGTAAGCATGCAGCCATTTAACTAATATGGGCTTCTAAAAATAAACAACCCATTGATGTCGGCGCCGCATAATTGTTAATAACGTCGGGTTGCTTGCGTATGTCAATAGATACCAACATTAGAAACTTGCTTGATTCTGCAGATACGTCTAATTAATTCTATGCGACGTTACTAGATGGCGTCAGTAGGGTACCTAATACAGTAGTTTTTCACCATCTCCTCGTTACTCTAACACTTAAGGTAAGCACATAAGGTGTACATCGAACTGCAGTTCTATAAACCGACGGCAAAAATAAATTTGTGTCGCTTGGTAATAGTGGCTTAATCACAGGCTTAATCGTCGGGAATTAGCAGATACGCACTTATTTATTACGCGCCAGAAGTGCTACCGTTTTGCTTATTGGCAATTATTCTAACTCCCAAACCTGAGGAACTATTGGCTAGATACTTCGATAATCATAATTTACTGCCGCGCTTATTAAAGCTATCTGTTTGTATGTCAATTATAAAACTAATAATCTTGCAGAAATAATAATCTTTTATGGACTCGTACTTTATTAACTTGTACTATAATAAGTAACGATAAGAAAGCTTGCTGTCCATTTAATTTAACTTAATGAAAGGTTTAATTTAATGAATACCTTGATATCTTACTTTTACTTTATAATTGACACATTTTAATATTCTATATGACGGCGTTTGAAAGTTTATTTTACGTCCATAAATTAATAATAAGTCCATATAAGACTCAAGCCTTTTTTTTTTTTTTTTTTGGGTGGGAAATCATCAAATGACTTCTCCCGCTCTGGGCGGAGCGGGAGGGCGTGTCAGACTCTTACTGACTAAAACCCACCCGTGTTCCTTCAGTTGCCGTGTTGCCAGGGGGCCACGATTTCCCTATCGGTTTTCTTCGAACCCCCGGCAGGCATTGGCCCTAGCGGACCCCGTCAATTCTGCTGACATCTCTTTGAGGCGCGCGTGGAACACAACGCGCCGTCGACCCGGGCTTGGTCCTTATCGGACGGCGAGCTACCCATTGCTCACCGTCCGCAAGCCCGCGCCTACGGTGGCCGGAAATCCTCTCGTGACTCCCGACGCCCAGGGCGTCTCCTGCATAAGACTCAAGCCTGCGGACGTTATTTCAATAAGCGTGTTTGTAATTTATAAAGCATTGAGTTTGAGTTAATAGGATAAACTATTAAACCTGCTAGACTTTCGTCTATGCTTATATTTCAATTATTATTTTAATACCGTAGTAACCGTGGAGTTTCTTGCCGGCTCTTCTACGTAGGAAACGAACAATTAGCACCGTGCACCTAGCTTCTGACGACTCGTAAGTGTCCATGTTGGTTTATGTGAAATAAAATAATTTGAAAACTTTTGGAAGCTAAAGGACTAATACTTCGAAATGAATATCATATAAATATTGGTTTTGGGGGTTGGCAACACGGGGGAATGCCGCCATCACCATGTTTAGACATTTCGGAGCGAGGCTGTCAAAAAAACACGGTACAAAATTAATGCCATTTTATGTGATTATTATTTGGAAACAATAGAAGGACCTATCTATCCCAATCACAAGTTGTTTTACTTATACCTAGATAATCCAACTCTCACAATAGGTACCAAAGTCAGACATAAATTCAGCCTTTGGGCGAACAACTATTAAAAAGCATTCGTTTTACGTCGCGCCGTTTTTAATGGCAGGGGATAAAAAACGCGAACTTTTTCGTGATTTGAGACAGTACCACGTCTAAATGATCCATCAAAACGTAAGCTGGCCAGGTGGGTAATCCGCCACGATAATGGTAGGGTAATAAACGTAAAGTGGGTGGCAATGCTTACAGGATTACCAGTCAGTCGCTCGGATCATTATCTGACATTCTTTACTTACGTTTTGAGTAGTTAAGCTCTGTGATTATACTTTTTTTTACCTAGCAACATAATAGGGACATGGAATTAAATAAAATCACTAAAAGTGTCACCCCCGCGCCGTTCATACTTTAGTTTGACCGCTGTTTTTTTTTGCGAACTTTTTGATATGCACTACCATGCATCCGATTTTTTTATTTGAACGTGTAAAATTGGTAGTTTTACTAACTAATTAGCTACATAATTATCTACCTATTCGAAGAAACCTAAAAATCAAAAAGTTGATCGGTTGAATATTTCTTTAAGAAATTATTAAAGGCAGTAGTAAGTCTTCGAGTACTATTTCATCGTTATCCACACATTTCAATTTTCTACAATTTCGCACACTGTTCAATTCACATGTTCGCCGATATTTATTTCTTGATTGAACCTTTATATCCCAATATTGCGTGCGTGTAATTGAAGCCATAACTTTTAGTACCAAAGAATGCCGAGGGATATAAAATAATATTTACGCTATTAAAAACTGTACATGTTCTGTTCTGAGAACCTTCCCTGTATCACACTCGTCTTCGTTTTAATTTTATTCAAAAAACAATATCGTTGAAATAATCTAATGAAAAATTTCTCTGCCAATTAACAACACTGGCTGTTTACAAAATAAAAAGCCTTTTTCAACAACACTAACCTTATTATTCAAGCGAGAAATTGTTTTTAAAAACTCCATTCTCGCATAAATTCGCCAAGGTTTCCTATCAGGGGTTTGCATCGCAATTAATTTCGATGTCGATTTTTCTCGCCCATTAGTTAACGTTATCGATTCGACACAAGCAATTAGGTGGTCGATCCGATTCGGGCCGTCCGACGTCCGATCTCCGCGATGGCCCAAACATGATTGATGACGTTTTTACCTTATTACCGAAGTTATCCCCTCCACGGCTTATCAGCTTACAGCGGGGGTAGCGGGGAGGGGAGCTTCTCATTACGAGATTGCGGTTACGTCGTGTTCAAGCCTGATAACAGTGTTTGAACTCTTTGAAGGGTTTCATTTATTTCATTTACATCCCTTTGGGTTCCTTTGCGTATTCATTATATTGGGTTTTAAGGGTCTAAAGGCGAACCCTTTATTTGAGTGATGAGATTTCGGTCTGTGCAAATATTGTACGGAGTTTAGAGAACACGATGAGATGAGGTAGACGTCAAAGGATGTAGGTTGATCGCAAATAAATAAGTAATGTTGATAACCTCAAATTTCAGGAAAAACTGATCGCTTGACTAGCATTCCTTACCATTTGCTTGAATAATCACCGGTTACTGAACAAAATCGCAAATTCTTGTTACTTTTAACTAGCAAGTGCAAAATAATCTATTCAATGCCATTAAAGGTCTTTCACCTTAGACGGCATGACGCTACAATTAGCATGAACTTTTGAAAATTACAATAATTTTTTAAGTACTTAAGTACTAGGATTTTATATCCTTATTATGTTACTAAACTATATAGAAGTAGCCACGTCATACAGTAGCGGATCCAGGTGGGCTAAGGGCCTCAAGCCCCCTCCAAAAGCATCCGAGTTCTTCTGTGACAAATCTTAAAGTGTCAAAGTCAAAGTCAAATCATTTATTTCAAATAGGCTTTTGAACGTCAAATTTTACAAAATAATAAAATTGATTCTAGTCGCCCCTTCCAAAAGGTAGTTTTCGTATGGAGAAGAATGGGCAAGAAACTCCACCGTTACTCTTTTAAAATGTTTTACAATTGTTTGTATAGGTACGTACATTAGTTAAATAATTATATGTGAAGACGATGCACCTAGAATAAAAATACTATACCACAATAGGTAAAAAGAATAAAAAATGAAGCAACGACAGATAATTTAATATGTGATAGATACATGGTGCTCAATATTTACAAACATTGTAAAAGTAGACGATTTTCCTAAAATTTTGCAATTAAAAAGTTAGTGCGTGAGGAAGTAATCACAGAATGTAAAATCAATGTCATAAAACACAAAATAATAAATTTTACAATGAAATTAGCAACCAGTTTGATTTTGTCTTGAGTGAACCTGATATTATCATAATTAAACTTTTTAGCAAGCATACTTAAGGGACAATATTGTCATCAATTAATATCCTTAACTTAATAAGTATGATTCAAGTTTTTTTTTTAAGTTGTTTTGTTTACGTGATGAATTTTGAATCCACGCGCCCCTCTTTCTGCCACCCACGCTGCCCGGTTTGCCCGCCATGTACTTATATTCACCGAGATATCTCTGGTAGTCTACAACCTAACGAAGTCATTGAGGAATTTGCGTAAAGTAATCCAAGGAGGCTTGCTGTGAGTTAAGCAAAAAAAAAATGTTGTGTGCTTTTTTAGTGTTTACTTTGCTAAAACCTACCATCAGCGGGGTCAAGCCCCAAACGACTATCCTGGATCCGCCATTAACGTCATATATAAGGATATACCTTCTTTAACAACACCTTGGATATTCAGCCTGCAACCAATATATAATACTCCATTTAATATAGCGTTAGAGAAATAACGATCAAATAACGGCAGTTATTGTGTTGTATTGTTGAAATGACTGCATTTTAGTGTTCAAATTTATATGTAAATGGTAAATACAATACATTGTTTTGTATTTATCGTGAAATAACGCAGCTTATTACACGCGTAAATGGAAATAACGATGGCGTTATAACGTTATTTGTCTTATGTTATAAAGAATGGAGTATGGCTGATTAGCCAATCTTTAGGTATAATTTTTTTTTATTAGTCCTTACTAATAGGTACCTAAAGGGTTGACACTTATTGTATTTAATCGTCAATTTAATAAAAGTTCAAATGAAAAGTTACCTTTATAATTTGTTAGTGTTGTGATCAGCATTGCTTACGTTTTCAATGTAAGAACTAAGGAGAGCCTAAGGTGGTCCAAGGCTCTTTTAATTACTTCGTTGCGATGTCTGGCTGTTCTGGCCTAAAGGTTACCAGTTATTTTGTCGATGTCGTCTGTACATCTTTCAAAAGTTCTGCCTCTTTTTCTTTTGCCAGCTCTGGATCCAGTTCGATCGTTGTAATTCTAACCTATGAATATGGCCTGTCCATCCCCATTTAAATTTGAGTGTCTGCTCAATCACTCTTTAGGTATACCACTCCATAACATCTCTCGTACCAATACCTTGTGCCGACACGGTACAAGAAAAACATAGTAGCAACTCTTCGACTAAACCTGGTGCTTTTTTGCAGTGGGCGGGATGTCTCGCGGCGGGAGCGGCGCCGGCAAGACGGCGACCGCCAAGCGCGTGCCCCCGCCAGCCGTCCCCGGAGACGCCTTCGGGACGCCGCAGCACCGCCACTCGGGCTCCAGCTTCGGGTCACAAGGGTACGCCTCGTGCGAGGAACAGCCGTACCCACAGCCGCCGGATACGCCTTCACATACCAGAGGTAAGCATATAAAAATAAACTATTGGTCATTCTTAGGGATCATTAAAATCATTATCGCACTAGACCACGACCACGACCGTGACCAGCACGCTTAGCATGACCACTATAGAAACGGGTTTAGTCGACGGAACAATAGACAAAATGACAGATAAATAATCACAATCTGTCATTTTGTCTATTCTTCCGTCGACAATTCGTAGAAAATCCGTTTTTATGGTTGTCATGCTACGCGTGTTGGTAAAATATAGAAACTGATACGAATCGCTCACTAGGTCGCAACGGCCAACTAGCCGCATACCATACAATACTGACGGCCACGACTGGCCGGAGTCGTGGCCGGCTAGTGCGCGACATCCCTTAGTTTAGTCAC
This sequence comes from Agrochola lychnidis, assembly GCA_963680765.1. Lineage (NCBI taxonomy): Eukaryota > Metazoa > Arthropoda > Insecta > Lepidoptera > Noctuidae > Agrochola > Agrochola lychnidis. The sequence goes on from OY796853.1 coordinate 20,834,273, forward strand.
ATCATCCCGTAGGTATGTCTCTCTTTCATAGCCAAAAAGTTGATTTATAACTTCTTGCGACTTTTGGAATCATTAAAGTTTTATCAACAAAGGGTCAGGGTCAACTAGGCCAATTTCTGACATTGAATAATCTTCTTTGAATTGTTCATTTTCTGACTCAACCGTAGCGTTCGTAGCCCATAATCCTAAATTGATCTCGGATCAGACTACAGAAGACCACACACCTCGTGATCATGAATTTACCTATTACCAATTTCTGCCGTTAACTAAACGGAATTTAAACCGTTCATTCCAGATGACCACTCAGACTACGGCAGCACAGTTTCGGGCGTCTCCGGCGTATCGGGCGCGAGTGGCAGCCTCGGCAAGAGTCCGGCAGGGGGCGGCACGTTCACGTTCCCGCCGCCCGCGCAGCCGCTCACACACAAGGCGGCCGTGTACTACCATCACCAGCTAGCACTCAGCGATGATCAGGGGATCGATATGACACAGGTGAGATAATAAACCTCTTATCGTTTGACCCTGTCTTTTACGTAGACTTGTAAGAGTTGCTAAGCTTCTAATTTGAAAGGATCGACGTCAATGCTCCGAAAGCATTTCATTTGTTTCTGAAAGTCTCATGAAATTCAATAGAATTAATTTGTCTGCTACAAAATATATAACCTTCACTACTTTCGTCACCTATTTCAACCCACCCATTCCGCAATATCTAGCACATACTGCCCAAAAACCTCTGTTCACCTCTTTTGTGCTCATTTCCAGAGTCCTGGCCGCGACAGCCCCGGTTCCTCGTCAGGGTCTGCAGGGTCAGGGTCGCGTCACTCCTCGGCATCGCTAGACAGTGGGCGCGCGTCAGGTCGCATGCCTCACCACCACCACGCCGCGTGTCACTGTGGGGACCTGGCTGATAGGGTGCGGGCGATGATCGCGCAGGGTCTGCCGGTGAGTATAGGAAGAAGTTCCGCGAACCGCTCGGTGTGGCAACACGCCGTGTTCGAATTCGTGCCAAGTCAATCGTCATCCTGAGGATGCCTCATTGAGAGGTGAAACGCGTGTCGATTTCTTATAAGGTTTTTTACGGCTCTTTAGGAATAGTTAAGCGGAACAGGTTATTAAATACATCAACGTCTATTGTATTTTAGGAAGAAGTTGGTAGGTAATTAAAAGAGAAAGATGATTTGGCTGTAGCCCAACACACAAAGACCGGGAATTAAATGATTCTATCTATTTATTCTGGCCTGTTGTCGCCTGTCTCCTTCAGCATTTTCGAATAGTAGAATTAAAAAATTTACATAAAAATACTAGTCGTAGAAATAAACAAGATCATGGCCGCGGCAAAAAGAACCAGTGAAATCTATTCAAAAAATGAAAAAAATATTGATATGTAAAAAACTGTTTAATAGAAATTATTTCTTCCTGCAATAATAATGGAAAAACATTCGATACTAATTCCCCCTGTTCATAAGTTTCATCTTTTTTCAATTTCTTAAGAGACCTATCCCAACCAACCAGCTTAATTTTCCCCTTTAACATTTCAGGACACTGACATCATCCACGCCTGCCTAGCAGATATTCAAATGGAGGAGTATGCCCGACTCTTCATAGACGCCGGCTACGACCTGCCGACCGTCACACGAATGACGCCCGAAGACCTCACGGCCGTGGGCATCAAGAAACCCAACCATCGCAAGAGGTTAAAGGCTGAACTGGCCAATTTAAATGTGCCGGATAACCTGCCTGATTATATACCGGTATGCATTTTTAACCAACTTCAAAAAAGGGAGGAGGTTCTCAGTTCGTCGGATTTTTTTTTAATGTATGTTCCCCGATTACTTGAAGACGGCTGGACCGATTTGAAAAATTCTTTAATTTCGGAAGTCGGTGTCAAAAAACTAAAACACTGATCCAAAGACACTTCCGAAATTAAAGTTATTTTTTACTTTGTAGTTTGGAAGTCGGTTGTATTTTTTGTAAAAAAGTTTTTATGTCAAATTAGATGAAATGAATGATGAATGATTTGAATGTGAAATTATTTAAGTCCATTCCATCATTACTTAAGTAACCATTTTGGAATTTGATAAAAAAATTGGACATTAACTAAATATGCCTGTATAATTAAAGTATCTTACCTCAGTGCTGGAATGGAGAAAAGTTTCGATTTAAATGTCTTCTAATTTTGAACAACCAAATCTTTCAAAACTGACAACGACATCACCGCATAAATGGTACTTATTATTATGTCTCTTTGCCATTCCATATTGTGGGAACTCATTCAAGACACTCTACATACAGCCTCTTCCATTTTTACTTCGTCTCCTAAACAGTTGGACCTATTAAAACGTTCCTCCTCTCATTCCAGGGTTCCCTAGAAGAATGGCTGCGACTACTTCGACTAGAGGAATACGGGCCCGCATTAGTGGCGCAGGGTTACCGCACTGTTCATGACGTCACGCAACTCGCTTGGGAGGTAATGGATACCAAAATATTGCATAATAATTTAAAGCACATAATTGATTAATAGTACATTTACCTAAATGAATCATAAGCGTTGAGTATAATTTACATGAAGGTACCAAATTAAAATAAAAACATACATTCTGTGCGCAAGATATTCCTACCGCATCCCTAAGCAATATATTTTAACTGTATCAGAAAAAATGGTTGATTTAGTTCAGCCCTTTATTCGTCAGCCAGCACGCGTTGCATATTAACTATAGAAACGGGTTTTATCGACGGAAGAATAGAAAAATGACAGATTGTCATTGTTTATCTGTCATTTTGTCTATTCTTCCGTCGACAAACCCTGTTTCTATTCTGGTCATGCTGAGCGTGATGGTCGATAGTCTATCTACCTGTAATACTTACCTGCAGTCAAAAATTATTCTAAACAAAAACTTAAATAAAAGAAATAATAATCTATCTCCATTAACTTTCAGGATCTAGAAGACATGGGAATAGTCCGTTTGGGCCACCAAAAGAAAATACTTCTTGCTATCAAAAGAGTGAAAGACATTAGAGCAGGCAAGAGAAGCATTAGCAACCAAGGGTCGTTGGACTTTACAAGAATACAGCCGGGCCAGGTCAGTACTATGCACTAATACTTAGTCCCAGTGTCATTGTGTTTGTAGTGATGTTTTAGAATTTAGACTCTTGATAGATTAGGGCTCATTTCGTAGCAGACTATGGAAGCCTATAAAGTCGGTCATACCAAAAATTAAAACATAATATTATGGTCGTTATTAATTTCTTCCTTTATTGCAATTACGTAGAAAATTATAAAATATGATCTCATGGCACCCCATAGTCTGCTATATGAACAGCCCTATTTATGACAGCGGATAAAAAAAACCCTTTAAATTGTCTATGAAAATCCGCTTTCATAATAAAATTCTAATAAATAGACCGTGCAATACCTAGAGAACAAATTAGATTTCTATTCTGTCAATCAAAAGATTATTTTCGAAGCATCACTCCAAATCAATAATTTTTCATTTAATTTGTCATAATTTTATGATTTGTTTATTTTCACATTACATCTCATTTCATTCATCGGCCATCTTGATTTTTACCGCCAAAACTTCTAACAGAAACGAAGCTATTTTAATAAAAAGTCTAATACCTACATAATTATTTTTCTTTTTATATACTAACAGCGTTATTTTAACAATTTAAAGCGTTTTAATAGCTTCATTATTTTGACCTTTATTTTACTAATTAAAGATTTCCGTTGAGTCAGTCGAGGCTTTTGTTGTTAGTTCCATAAATGTGACCCTATAGCACAAAAATGGCTGGAAAGCTTTATTTGGCGAGCCGAAAGCTGACACATTATGGGAAAACTGATGTAATTAACCGATTGGCGTAAACTTCATAACTAAATTCAGTAATTTACGAGTGTGATTTTAAAATTTTGCGAACTTTCCCCGATGCGTTCAGAAACGTCGTTATAATTTCGCTTAGACTTTAGGTGTCGTCCATCGCCATCGCCTTCGCTGGTCGGATATCCAACAGTTCTGCGATATTATTTCCTCCACAGTCATATTTGTATCACTTTTATTTCCACATTTAACAAACGAAATCAATTAACCGTTACTGATGTAACCGTGAATTAATTTTGATATAAACTCATAAATAAAGTGAGCATTTTCGGAAGAAAATGTTTTCCTTATAAATTGTCTTCTAGCCGGACGGCATTTCTTCTTACAATAAAACTTAAAAAAAGATGTCTGAACTGGTCAGTCAGTCAGACAGAGTCGCAGGGTTGTGATCCGCCAGCACACACGTCCATCCGCTGCATCCACCTCATACCACTAGCCCGAAGCAGCATGTGAATGTTTTGTTTTCTTTTCTTTTTCCAAACACAAACCGCACCTTGGACATAATCGGCTAAAGGATTTATATCCGAGGGAGCTACATTACCAGCCTTGGGAGAGACAACGGAGTTACCATAAACCCCCCGACCTAAACTTTGATGCCATACCGACGCCCCTTTGTGGCACAGATTTGGTCCCTATCCAGGTATGAGACAACCTCCTTTGGCACAGGTCTTGTCAGTTTGTTCTCGATGCACCCGAGCACCCGGCTTTTATGAGCACACGATTTTATCGTTATAGTGAACGCAGTGTTTTCCATGTGTGTTTAATTTTTACGATTTAAGCCTTTTCTCCCCACTACCGTAGAAACCGCTGTGATTGATATTTCCTGCACGGTAGTTAGATATTTCACTTTAATTTTAATTATTTTATGAATTAATACAATATTTTACTAATTGCGCATGGTTTTAATAACGCTAACATTATAAATATTTGGATTAATGATTGACAAAACAAAATCTTAAACAGACAGCATGGTAAGAGGAGCGACATTAACATGAATTGTAAAATAAGTCGATGCCGTTGTTTGTAAATGTTTTTAATCAAACTTTCTCTGTAATATAACTTTCAAAATTTAATTCGATAACTTAAGAATTCGGAATGGATCTAAAATGTGTTATAAATGCCAACAGATACGTCACCCGCGCGGGAAATCACTAGAAAGTCTAGAGGATCCTTCGGAAAGAGCGTCGCATACCACGTTTTCGCCCGAAGCTGGGTTTTATTACGGCGGAGGTCAGTGGCGACGCTCGTACGACGACGGCGACATCACTCCCACGAACGATAATTCGTACGAGGGAGGCGGCACGCTGCCGCGACCGCGAGGCCTCGTGCGGCCACGGCCTGTGGCCAAGATCACGGCCACGCCGGCCTACCGGGACAAGTCTCCGGACTACACGTACGACGAGATCGCATACTCGGCGCGTCTGCAGCGCGTGGCGTATGGAGCGAGTCCTCACGTGGCGCGAAAGCCGCCACCGGATCCTCCAAAGCGTCAGAGCTCTCAATACGCGCCGTTCTCTCGCTTCGGGCAGACGACGGTGGAGATCCATCCTGAGAAGAGCCTCCCGTTGTCTCTACCCGCGTACCCGAGCTCGGACTCGCTGTCCGTGTCGCTGGACAGCACGGGCCTGCTGCCGCCACCGCCCGCGCCCTCCAGTCCTCCCAGGAGGTACGACGATGACAAGCTGCGCACGGGGTCCGATGCTAGTTTTAAGGTGAGTTTACTTGTATTCACTTCAAAAGCAGTCATGTTTCTTTTCCACCTGACGTGATCCAATCTAGATTCGTCAGTCAAAAAAGTTTGTAAATTTTGGTTAATTCAGCAACATAAAACCGAAGTACAAAATCTAAGCTTACGTTCTCCTATTTTCTTTCTTACAGTCAAGCTCCAGCACAGAATCGGACAGTATTCCGTTCGCGAACGAAAACGCCGGGACCATAAAGCAGAACCGGGGCCAGATCGGAGGCCGGCCGCACACGGTAGACTACGGCCGCGCCGGCATGGGGCTCGCCGGCCTGCCGCCGCGCGCCGCCGACGGCAAGGCCGGCACGCCGCACGCGCCGCACGCGCTCTCCGAACACAAGGACGAGAAGAGCACAGAACCAGTCGACGTACTCAACGACATCGGCAACATGCTTGCCAACCTAACGGACGAACTCGACGCTATGCTAGAAGAAGAAAAGCGCCAAGGACTCACAGATTCCTAAAACCCACAGACAATCTAGAATACATATTTGTACTCGAATACATTAGAACTTGTCAAAAATTCCAAAGAATTGGACATCGGCAAAGACTTCCACTAATTTAATGAAATGCTGACATTTTGATAACGCAACCAGCTATTTGATAAGCATCTACATTATTTTAAGAGTGCAGCAATATGAAAGCAATCTTTTTGTGTATTGCAACGTTATGAAGATTTTGAATTCCGAATAACGCGATTACACTTTATTGGATTTAGTGTTTTATTGAGAAGCTATTCGACTCTGAAAATTAAGTTTTTATAAAATATACAATCAAAACCGAGCTGTGTAAGCATTTCTTCCATTGCATAATTATATTTACCTCTATGTCAAAGGACTGAGTAAAATAGAATGTGATGTTACTTCGACTTTCGAAGTCTAGAGGGGGATTTAGTACCCAAAACTGTAACGTGACTAAAATCTGAATTTTTACCAATGTTGCTTCAATAATGTGTGACCATTCCATTACCGCGCTGAGCTCGCTACACATGAAGCCACTACTAGATGATAGTTGTCACTTGCCATCAAACTATTCCTACACGACAAAACGGATATACATACGTACTATATAATAGTTTTGTAGCATTTTGTACCGACGTAGTACATTTTATACATACTTGTAATTTAAACATATATAGTTTGCTAAATATCCTCTGTTATTTAAATTAAGTGAGCTGTGTATTTTTGTTATTACAAATAATTAGTTCCTTGTAATATTATAAAATTGAGTGTTTTTATTGGGATAGTAAAGAAATTAGATGTTAGACGGATCCAAAAACCAGACAAAAATGGCTATTTTTGTAAATATTGTTTTACTTAAATTATGTCATAGATAAAATATATCCCAGTAGTTAGTTTTTCATGTACAATAATTGTAGAGTATTTGATTATGATGTAGAGATTAATGTAGCTAGAATTTATACAAAACATTAGTCTAGTGATAGTGTGAAAAACTAGGGTTTACATATTAATGTATTATAGACAATTATAAAGTTAGCTATAGACCTCATAGACCATGTATGTTAACATTCTTGTAACGCATTATGGACATGCCGTTCGCCCCATCATTGAACACGACTACAAAGTTATGCTTCCACTTATAAATAGTCATATTCCTCCATCTAAAGCTTGGCAACACCCTGCTTGCAACGGAATGCAGAATCGCCCTCGCTAAAAATGTTTATGGTGTTCCCGAATTACATTAAAAACACTTTTGATACTGTTTACATCTGAATAAAACTAAAAAGTGATCTCTTATTTATTTTCCACTTTACAACACATGTCCACTTACAACGTGATATCAAGCGGCCATAAAAGTAAACTGCAAATATTTTGTGATGGCAATGTTATGTAAAATGAATATTCCCATAGACAATGCGACGAAAACCGCCGTTCCTTATTTAAAAATATTTATGTGGAATGACTAATGTTATTTTTTCAATCCGTAACAAGTTAGCTAGGATAACCATGATTGTTTTATTCTAATTATTTTAACAATGTCATCATTTTATATTTTACCTAACATTGAATACAAAATAACGCCCACAATAATGAAACAATAATTACTAATACAAACCGTAACTAACACCGTGAATGTAATTAAAAATAACATCTTAATAAACGTAGAACAGTATATTTAAGCTTAACTTTGTAAATATCTTGATAGAAATCAGTGTTTCTATACAGTCTTCTTTGATATTCACTCTCAAATGTAAACATTTTGTATACCTACATGTTAATGTTATAAATCCAATATGGCCGTCACTCATATTTTGTAAGGTGCTAGAAAAATAAAGCAAAATGATTTACGCAACATACTTTTGTTGTAACGTTCTTTGAACTAGTCAAAATTTTATTTCTTTCGAGTGATGGCCAAAGAAAGCAATTTATAATGATTAATCAGAATTGTTTAAAATGTAATTTAATATTATTGAGCAGCTTATGATCCTCATTTAGTTCGTTTCTTATTTCAATAAATATATTTGTAATATCTAATCGGAGTCTTATTTCCCTGTGTGTTGAAATGTCGAACTCTTAGGTGTAAAGATGGCAATGAATTGTGGGGCTTATCTACTGAACACAAGCATTTATGAAGACAAGAATAAATGATTAGTACTACAAAAGTCAAAAGACTGCATTGTCCCATAAAAACGCAAATAAACGTTTTTCTTTCTTTCTATCATCAGTCTACAGCAATCCACGGCTGGACATAGGCTTCTCAAATTATACGCCATTCAATACGATTTTCAGCAACTCTCATCCAGCTGCTACCACGCTACAAGCCACCCTCGGGAAGATCCACCTAACCTGAGGGCGCAGTATTCCAATCTCATTCCAGTCTCAGATTAGATTCGAATTCTCTTGTGCCTTTGTAAAGTTTATGGGTAAATTCACTGAATATTACAAATTCTAAGTATCTACTATACATTGTAACAGCAAATCAATTTTCACGCCTCCCTCTTAAGGCCTAGGTCAAATATATTTTTTTTAATATTCGGATACCTCATGAGTCATGCTCATGACCTAAAGAAGTGCGATTATGAATATAAATTAAAAATATAAAAAGAAAAAATATATAAATCCACGAAATTTCGCGGGTTGAAGCTAGTTCAATACATTACAGTAAGATATTGTTCTGTTATTTCAACAAGCGTTTCCTTAAATATTGTCGCTACCCTGGGAAAATTACATTCTACAGAAAAAAAAAACATCCGTATCCTAGATATTATTTATGGTGAACAAAATTGTGTGAAGAAAGAGTTTTATTCTAACACTATCTTGAGTAGGTACATTAATCGTGACTAGCACGGGTTTTTTTCGGATAAAATGTACAATACTTACCAATACCTAATTCTAAAATAAACTTAATTAAACATGCGTATTTAATAACCACCAAAACTTTTTCAATAAATCTTTCTCTAATATCTGTACCTAATCTTATCAATGACCTACTTAGATACAAATGCCGCGCTATATTCACGAGATCATTTCCGCTATCCGGAAAAACCGGAAGTAAATATGTGCCGCCATACCGCAACATCTCTAACCTACTTTGTCAAAACAAAAGCATTTTCTTGTTGTTACCTCATTCTTTTGTTAAACGCAAACGGTGTAATAGTAAGACAACTGCAATATTTGCATTATAAATAAAACTATAAACAATATTGCAAGTACAGTTATAAATAAATACAACTCTATATTATAGCTATTTAGTCGACAGCCCGTTTTCATTTGTCTATGGCATATTTTCCTGAAAACCGAATTTTCCGAATGCTTATTGGCAACCCTACTCGAGTCGTTTTATTTCGACCAATCAGAGCGCGCTATAGCAGATCGATGCCGTAACGCGGGCGTAGAGAACGCAGTAATGTCAGATTTTCCTGTTGTCGTCTGTGAATTTTGTCTGCGCGATCGATAACACGAATTGGCTATTCGTAGTTACAGAGGTTGAATACTTATTGAGCCGTTTATGGACAGATAGTTAACGTTGGTGCTTGGAGTAGCAAAATTCTCATTCTATAGTGATAAAATGGATACGAGCGGGGCGTACGGTGGCGGCAAGGCCGGGGGCGCCTTCGATCCTCAGCAATTTATCCAGAGGCCTCCCGTGATCGTCAGGGCGGTCTGTTGGGTAAGATACTCTATATGCACTAAATGCGGACCTCATGTGAGGCGTAAAACTTGCTTTTATTCATTTTCCAGGTCAGAATGAACGAGTTACATCAGTTAGCGTTTTTATTTCGAAGAAAAACATACTTATATACTTAATATCATTACGATAGTGAAATGAAGGAGGTTCCTTAATTTGATAAATGATTTGCCTGTTTATAATGTATTATAAACGATCTACACATAAAATTTAAATAATATCTTGGTAATTTAATAGCAAAGTATGTCCTTACATCTTTCTCCAAATTGATTAATTTTTCAAATTAGGAACCCTAGTTAGCTAAAACCACAAAGGCCATTCAATAAGAATGTTTTTTAAACATAGCAAGTAGGTTTTCTATGGCATGTGACTGGCCTTGTGTAAGTGAAGAGCTATGTAACCAAGCATAGACAATTATTCCACTATCTCTATATATCTGTACATATTGATAGTCGTAATTGAATATAGTGTTACACCCACACTGCACTGTGCATTGATTACAGTATACCAATGGAGCTTGTTTTAAAATATTTATAGACTTTATAACTGGGTCACATTCGATCATTATTTATCCAGTGTAAAGATTTTCTATTTTGAAGATGATTGCTTTATTTTGAACTCTAAGTTTCATAGCCATTCGTAATTACGGCCATTTATGAATAGAAAATGCAATAATATTCGTTATGTACAAACATTACATGCATACAGTTCCAAGTACTTTTCATCAGTACCTATTCCTAGTTCATACAATCTTGACCTAATTAAAAATCAATGGAAATAACAGGACAATATTTCGCTACATTATAAAAGACAATTGGCTCACATAACACCTTAGCTTATTCATACATGCAGTTTTTTCCTCCTACTAATAAAATGTGAAAGCACGCCAAAACGACTGAACGGATTGGCACACTAGTTTATAACCTGAATTAACATATTGAATACTTTTTATCCCGATATTTCCACGGGATCGAGACTTATGCGTGTGAAATCGGCACTGCTAGTAGTCGATAAAATTGATATTTTAATCCAAATGGAAGTAGGTATGGCCTACATTATATACTGTACCTAAAACCCATTATTTTAATAGATAACTGAATGTTGATCGTTCTAGTAATAATAGAATAGTAGGTATGTAATTACGTAGGTAAAGGTTCATTTGAAATCAATAAAAAGTATCTAAAAATGGCACACATTTATCTGTCCACCTATCTACACCAGTGATACCCAAAGTGGTCTATATCGACCCCCAGGGGTCGACGACGACCTGCAAGGGGTCCATGTCAGCGGGAAAAAAAATGGAGGTCCATGAGATGAAGTATCTTATGAATTAGATTAGTAGATTATAAAGTTCGAAATTTTCTTGGCTCAATAAATTTTTTCACTATACCAGCTGTCAAAAACACATTTGGAATTGATGAATTTGCAAACATTCTATATTAGGTTAGCAGGGGGTCTACTCAAAACAAAAAACATGCCAAGTGGTCGAAAACATAAATAAGTTTGGGGACCTCTGATCTACATGATTACCACCTTTTTTGTTCTATTTTACGTCCACTTAACTCAGATTGACAGTACTAATAGTTATTGATTTCCTATGGTGTTAAAGTGGGTCAGTAAACTGGATCTTCAGCAGTTAAAAGAAGACGGAAGCCGGCCCTTAGAACCGACTTGATCACTTCCGCCCTATTTGGACGAGGCTTATTCTGGTATCTTCATGTTGAAAAGTTTAAAAAAAAAACAGATTAAACAGACCTATTTACTGGCATTAAAGAATAGCTATAGCAGTCAATAATGGTGCCAATTCCCTTGTTCACAAACTAAACTAAATTTAAGTTCAGTGCATCTTTTTCTTTCTATTTTATTCAGAAAAGGACAGAAGATAAATTTTAGTTTAGTCTTGTCAAATTAATCATCGCCTGTCACTCTCCATACAAGTTTAGACGTGATTAAAAACTTGCCGACTAAAATTACGTCAAGCGCTGATTTATTTGACAGGACTAAACTAAAATTTATATTCTGTCCTTTTCTTAATGAAATAGAAAGAAAAAGATGCACTGAACTTAAATTTAGTTTAGTTTGTGAACAAGGGAATCGGCACCAGTTTTACCAACATTACTCTAATAAGTATCTGCGTAATGTTGATTGCTTGTCGGTCTTCTACTGACTGTACTTCGGAGAGTGCGCAGGAGCTCCACGATCTGATCCTACTATCGCCCTTTTACTACCGAACTAGCAGACGTACTGCAGGGTACCATCCGCCCTTGGTTGATATCCCGTCCAGTCGTACTCAGCGCTTCTCCTTCACATTTATTATGCGCACAGCCAAAGTGTGGAACTCTCTGCCAGCGTCTGTGTTCCCTTCCACATATAACCCTGCTGCCTTCAAAGGAAGAGTGAACAGGCATCATCTGGACACGCTCGTTCCATCATAGACCGCCATCCATCGCTTTCTGTCAGGCGATATCGAGGTCAAAGGCAGGCACACATACTATATTCACAATGTTAACACTAGAAATAAGGACAAACTACGAGCTCCCTTTCACCGGCTTCATAAGGTTCATAACTCATTTGTTGGGCTTGGTATAACCTTTTATAACAAGCTACCCTCTTCTATGCTAGATTTGCCTTTTAATGCGTTTAAAAATAAAGTAAAATCCAACCTTTGTTCAAAGGCATACTATTGTATCAACGACTACTTAAATGATAAGAATAGTTGGTCGCTGTGATTAACTCAAGACAATGTTTATGTTCTTTCTCCAGATTTAACTTACCTACTGACAGTTTATATAATTTTTTTATTTTATTTGACTTTATGAGTCAATTTTTTAATTATTTTTTTACGAGTCTATTTATTTTTATTTTATTGATGACATAATCTACTCATTACAATGTGTTTGTTATGAGTTTGTATTGCAATTTGTGGTTGGCTAGTGACCTCGACAATTGATTATATTATTTTTTACCTGAGCAACCGGCAGCAAGTTCGTCATGCTCCCTTAGATGTCAATGCTTGCGGTAGCGTCGGGAGTCGGGTTGCCTCCTTCCCTCAAATATGGCGAGGGGGGTAATGGCTGATCTTTGCGTTATGCTCGTGAACGGGTGCTGCTTGTGGTTACTGGTCGTCTTGCTGATCATGGTTTTGTTATTGTTACTAGTAATTAACTGTACATTTATTTTACCTCGATGGTCCTAGTTTATCATTTATAACTTCCAATTTACAGCTTTATGTAAGCGGGCACGCCCTTTATGCCTGGAGGCTTTTATTTAGATATTTAGTTCTTTTTACGTTTAGTTTTTATTTTTTTTAATTCTGCTTGAGTATAGTTCTCGATGTTTTTTGGTTGGTATATCGGCGTGTGCTAGCTAACATATGGCCAATAATTTATACTTAATTAAAATAATGTTTTGTGTTGCATAATAATTTTGCATACTATTGTATAGAGTCATTTTTATTTTTTTCTAACTTGAACAGACAGCTGTGCTGCTGGGGAGTTTGTTGCGCCACTTCTTCTTCCCAGCTAAAGGCACTAGGAAGTGGTGAAGGGTGGGCGTTTTTGGGGGACTGTCTTATGTAATTTTGACGTTCGAAAAGTGCTGGTTCTCAGCCTAATTTGAATAAATGACTTTTGATTTTGATTTACTGAAATAAAAAAATAAAAAAATAGTATATATATAGATATTCATTATGTGCAACGGCAACGTACCTACGTCCTACATACGTATTTCTTCTAGTAGGCTAAAGATTTCTAATAGGTAAACAAATACTTCTGATCTGACACCAATTTTCATCGCATCATCCTTACGTAAAAGGTCCAGAGTGGTGAACTCATTCATATGAGACTTTACAAATTATATACCTATTAGGTCAACAGCAGAAACTGACCGGTACCCTAATTGCGTAATACAACACAATCTGTTTCGATTTGAAACAGATTGCTAATCCATTGTTTCATAAGTTTGAAAAAAAATATCCGTAAATAATGCAATGAACGAAAATAAGTTACGCAATTATGGTACAGAGATGCAATGGGTAAACAAAACCTTCAGGTGACCTTCAATGTGATATTCACAATACATTGCACGACAAAGTGTAGGTAGGTACTTAAAACTTAATTTCTTAACATAAGAGTAGTTACTTAAGTACGCTAAATGTATTGTCCATTAATACGAACAAATGAGTCGCGATGACGCCCTTAACCAAACACTGCTATGGAAATTCTTGTAGCTCATTAAAAGTCTGTAAGCAGGGACAATTAACGGTTTTCTATAAATCAAGCAGTTCCGCTAAATGATTGACACTACCAGCACGCGCAAAATGACAACCTTAGAAACGGGTTTTCTACGGGTTTTGTCGACGGAAGAATAGACAAAATGACAGATTGTGATTGTTTTCTGTCATTTTGTCTATTCTTCCGTCGACAAAACCCGTTTCTATTGTGGTCATGATAAGCGTGCAGGCAACGCGTGGCTAGGGTTACCATCCGTCCGGATTTGTCCGGACTTTGTCCGGCTCTTTAATTTCTCTGGATTTTTTGGCTTAGATGGAATACGAGTAATAAAACTTATTTAAGTAATACCGAAAAAGTATTTAATATTTACTAACTTCTCATTCATCTAAAAACAAAATATAAATCTTCTTTAACAACCAACTTGACGAGATCAAACAAAAAATTGAATTTTGTGACTAAAATGTCCGGACTTTTATTGAAATGTCAGGCTTTTTGTCAGGACTTTTAAAATTTCTAAATGGTAACCCTACGTGTGGCTGACTCTATCCGTTACAAATTATAATAGCAAGTCTTCTTGCCCTAACCATCGCTTTAGCTGACGGATTAGTGATCGCTGCTGTCTGCAGACAGGCGAATTAGTCATACAGAGATTAACTTGGCATGTTATTACGTCATTTAGTTGCACTGTCTCTCTTCTAAGATGTAACAATGACGAGCCAGCAGTCAGAATTTTCTTATCAACATTCTCCTTTAAGATGCACCCTACAATTGGCCTGCGTGGTGGTTTACTGCTCCCTCTCACAGAAATGAGGCCAGAGACCCAGCATGGGTACGTTCTAGGCTGATTATGTTATGCTTATGTTATACTCCTGTTCCTCAGTTGTTCAGCGTAATAGTGATGGGCTGCATATCAGCCAAGGGCTGGCGCACAGGAGAAGATGGCAAGGAGCGTTGCGTCTACAACGATGACACGAATGCCTGCAACTATGGCGTCGGCATCTCAGTCATCGCCTTTATAGCTGCCATCGGATTCATCGCTGGAGAGTACCTCTTTGAACAGATGTCCTCTGTGAAGACTAGGAAGCACTATGTACTGGCTGATATGGGATTCTCTGGTAAGTTGATTCTCTTTTTGTCTTTTTTATTGGAATATTCTATTTTTGAATTTGAAATTTATTACAATCCATGACCTTGTTTTCTCTTCATCACTGAGTTGACCAAGGCATTACCTAAGTCTGCCTTAATACTTTTTCGTTGTAAATAGTTTAGTAAATAACGTAAAAGATGGTGTTCCGTAATTAGCACATATATCATTTTATTTATTGCATTTGCACTAAGAACCTTCTAGGAAAACGTGACAAGTAATTAGGTATGTTAATGTTTACATTTACAGTCTATGAAGCTATGACACTTCAATATATTGTGGTAGGTAATACTTAATGACCATTATCTCTTTAGAACAATGAAAACAAACCAAAGGAACGCGCTTTGTGCATTATGTAAGTGTCAAAATGTAATCTAAACCTACCTCGACCTCTACAGGATGTAAAAAACCCGATCACAAAGCCGAAACTAACTGAGATTATACAAAAATGATTGCTGAGAAACGACGAGCAAGTAACGAACATAAAACTGTGCTTAAAACTAGTTATGGTAAAAAAACGTCAAAAACATGTTGGAACTTCGACCTTCAAATATCTTCGTAGGCGTAACTAGAAGGTTCCTAGGTATGGTCGGCTTCGTTAAATATCTTTTTACACCTGTTATAACAACTGCATAATGTAATGATAGATACTTAGATACTAATATCAAAGTAAAAAGTGTTGAATGCCACGAGAGAAATATTAGCCTCGTAAGATGTCTTGGGTTTAAATCTTGCAAATAATTGCACTGCTAAAAATGTTACACGTAGTATAAAAAGGTCGAGGCCACTTTTATAAGAAGTTAGTGTAAGTATTTAATCTTTTAAGTCACTGGTTTGTGAGATTTTTTTTGCCAAACACGGAACTATGATAAAACACTTTTTGACAAGAATATTAAAATCGAATCTTCCGTCAAAGTTCCTCTGCCTTTTAACAAGAAATGAAAGGAGAGAGATAATAAAAAAAGGATTGTGTGGTTTTATGAAACCACGGTAAAAGTGAAACTTCTATAGGCGCCGCCATATTGGCCTTGGCTGCTCTGACGAGCGCCTTTCACTTTATCCCTACTCCGCGGCCGACCGTCACGCGACATGCAACACACAGACGAAAAAGTTTGAGACGATGTAATAAAAGTATCACTTTAAAATCTATGGGATCCATCGATAGACACTATGTATGAATATATCATACATAGTGTCTATCGATAGATCCCATAGATTTTTTTAACTCTGAAATAGCCATCAAAATAGCCCGGTTGATGGCAGTAGGCTCACCCCTATTACATGGGACTTAAACATAACTGGGGAAATGTGGGTGTACTATAGGTGCACCTCTGCCTAACCCTTCGGGGATTACAGGCGTGATGTTATAGCCATCAAAGTTAACCAAAACCACTAAAATAGGTATTATGTAGGTACCATTACTACCTACTTATCAGATGCTTACTGGTGTGACCGTCCGACTGCTAAGTCATAGGTCTCGAGATCCAACCCAAGGCATGCACCTCTGACTTTTTGGGATTCATATGCGTATTGTATAATTATCACTTGCTTCAAAAACGGTGAAGGAAAACATCGTGAGGAAACTGACATGCCTGAGAGATATTTCTCGACAGCATGTGAAGCCTAGTCAGAGACCCATGGCCGGCATAAAATCACTAACCACACGAAAAAGGAGAAAGATGATATCGCAAAATCTTGAAAAGAGTACTTACTTAGGTAATAAGATCCATTCCAAGCTAAAGTATGTCAATAAACTCGAAGAAAATATAAATTGAATTTGAGGTCAAATTAATTGCCCTCATCAATGGCCAACAGATTTATATATCTGTATAGTGCATTCCGTGTCACGGAGGTTAAGGAGACTGTCATATGATCTAGAGGTACCTACTTAGGTACTAAATGCAGTCGAGGTTTATGCCGCAAATTGTTTTTATGAAGACGTGTTAAGCGGTCCCTAGACGATCATGCGGCATGACATGCAATTCTTTGCATTAGACTACGTGAATTATCATGCTACATGAAGTAATTGCATGTCATGCATTTTTGGTTAATGCGGTCCCTAGACGATCATGCGGCATGACATGTGTTACGTTCTGTCATGCATGCATGACACTTTAGCTGTATTACATGATGATAATGACATGCAAACTACGTGCTGGCAGTTGATTGACAATTTTTCATCGTGCAATGAAAAATGCATGACGCATGATCAGATCGGGCATGTCATGCAAAAGGTACAGATTCTGTGTTATGGGGTCCCTAGACGATCATGCAGCATGACATGCGTTACGTGCTGTCATGCATGCATGACCGTTTAGCTCTATTGCCTGATGTGAATGACATGCAAACTACGTGCGGGCAGTAGATTGACAACTATTCATCATGCAATGAAAAATGCATAATATCGTGGCGAATATCGTCGCATCGCATAAATAATATTGTCCCATTTATGGTTGTGAACTACTACGAAACTGTCGTTTGCTTCTCAACATTTCCAAGACGTAGAAAGTATTTTCGGTTCGAGTTCTTTTGCTCTGATTTTGATCAATGTACCTATCAAATTATAGCATAGGCTGTAATCGGTCATCTGCGTGGTAAGCTAAGTAAAGGTACAAGTTCGTAGCTGACTGTAGACAGCAGCAGCAGGCGACGTGTCGTCGCGACACTACTGGTTTCTATGTATTTCTATGAAATACCTTCCGTAGCTAAAGACACGTCGATTTCATAGAGAAACCAGTAGTGTCGCGACGACACGTCACCTGCAGCTGCTGTCTGCAGTCGGCTACGGACTTGTACCTTTATAATTTGCCTTTGCTCATGACTAGTCATGACAATAGAGATGCAGGATGCATAGCAATTTATAAAAGAGAAACCCTGGATGCACACATTAACTGAAGCAAGCAGTGTCCGAAAACATAAATTACTAAATAACATACATACTCCTTTGAAAGAAGTAGGCTTATCTATGGATTCAAAGTATTTTTTTCCATTTGAATAATCTGCAAATCCGCCAGTGTGAGCCTAAGATGCCATAATGCCTGCATTAAAAAGATATTCTACAAATGGAATCACAATAATTCAAATTGTGGAGAAGTTAATTTTTTTTATATTTTTTTTATTAATTCGTGAGTTTGTTTCCCCAGTTCCCAAGATAGATACTTCTTGTTTAATCTCCCATAATAGCCATAATACTTACAATATTAATTACCACCTATAAAATAAAACTAAGCTGCGTCCGTATTTTTTACAACTCCCATTAATGTCAAGTCATTCGATCTTTTATGACTCCACAACAACGCGATTCTAACGCGGTTCGATCGGCTCAACAATGGGTACCTACCTCTCTCTTTGGGTGTAAAATTTTATAGATCGTAAAATCTACCCTAATTTGTTACTTATCGTGTGAAAACGGATTCACGTTTATGAGGTCGAATGTGCCGACCTAACAAGGAAAGCCACTTTTCTTACGCAAAATGAATATTTTCGTGTTCCGTAGTGACTAGCGAGGAAATGCTGGACCGCGAGGAAGTATAGCGCACATAGGTAAGTAGACAGTTAGGTATAGAGATACCTACCTGCCTATTTACAAACTAACATGTAAGTAGGTAGGTACCTCCATTTCCATTGTCACGAATATCATTGTATGTTCGTTAATTACTTGTTTTGTTACAACATCTAATAAATAAAAAATAACACGTCACGTTTTCCTAAGGTAATTTCCCTGAAAACCATGCAAATTTTTCTAAGGCGATCCAAATAGGTATGATATGTTGATTTTGTATCTCGGCACCTATTTTATAGGTGACAGATTTTTGCGAAGACGTATTAGAATTTAGACGTACTGTAGGTAGTATAGTCCGCGCGGAACGGAGGGGCTGTGTCATTGTTCAGTACGGCGCCGTACAATGACACCGCCCCTCCGCCCCACCGCTCACATACCTAAGGCGCGGCCAACTAGTTCCGCGCGGACTATAGTACTTAAATCTAACCTCTTGTACCATTGTCTTCAGCATTCTGGGCGTTCCTGTACTTCGTCGGTTTCTGCTACTTATGCAACGCGTGGGGCAAGACCGAGAACCCGCCCGTGGGCACCGCCAACAACATGCAGGGAGCCATCGCCTTCTGCTTCTTCTCTATCTTCGCCTGGGTAAGTGCACTAAAGTTTGGAACAGCAACCAACAAAAATTTTGAAGGAAATCCCGCCCTGAGAGGATCATTTAACAAAAGTTGTTGTGTTGCGGGCAGCACATATTTGGTAGTTGATATTAAAGAGGAGCAGAGTTGTCTTCTCTCGTAGACTTCTCGGCATCCGGGAGACTCTAATTATGAGAATAGGTTATGCTGTGGTAAAAATACAAGGGGAAACCGACCTAAACACTAATATAACCAAATTAAGAAAAACCATTTTTTTTTTTCAGTCTGTGTAATTTAGCAACAGTCACATGTTATACCTATAAGCCAGATAGCAAGGTGTTTGTGGGACAGGACAGGATTATTCCCACTTCATCTTGTGTGTGAAAAACATTGTGAGGAAACCGGTATGTCCTAGAACTAAACATTCGAAGACATGTGATATCTACCAACCCGCACTGGGCCCGCGTGGTGGATTACGGCCCACTCCCTCTCGCCGAGAGGAGATCTGTGTCCCAATAGTGGGAACATTATAGGCTGATTATGCATCTTGTATAAATATACACAATAATAAAGCACACTATCTATTAACTATTTATTAACTAATGCGTAGGCATAAGGATAGCATTAAAAGCAAAAGAAGTGGTTACAAACCAACTGTTTACTGCAGCTGCCATTTGTCATGCTACCAACGCAATAAAAGTCAAAATCGGTTGAACGGACTGTAAAAAAGGTTTAGTTAAATGTCTAATCTTATTTCAAATGGAGTTAGTTTCTTATTTGCACATTATCTATGATAATAACGGATGTAGAAGAGAATTTAAGCAAGTTTATCATCGTTAGGAGAACTTGCGTATGCTTTGTACCGAAACTGGTTAGTGCCACATCTCCTGTCTATTCTTTGGAATAGGGACAGCATAATATTTGCTGTAAAATACATGACAATTTCTGTCTAGTAAATGTAATGTGCAACAAAATAATTGCTGCAGCAGGACAACTGTTGAATTTGTAATTTCAGCATATGGAATGATTATTTATATTAAACGTAGGTACTATCGAAGAAACGCATAACTGTACACTGTAAGGACTATTCTTGTTTGAAGCGCTTGGCCGCTATATTATAACGCTTACCTACGAAAATAAAGGGTCGTGTACACGGGATTTTGTTTTCAAAACGCTTAGATGTAGATGATAAAATAGCTCACCAAAAATTATGATTAGTACTTGTTCAGTAATAGTCAGTAGCACATTGTTGACTAATCGTCAGGCACGATTATCCAATAAGATACAGCAGAACTTATCATAAATGTAGTCGGAACCTTGGGGAACAGGGGTGAGGGAAAAATCATTTATAAAAACTTTATTTGGGTATATCACTATTATTTGTTGCTACGTTGGCGCTAAATACAATATTTAAGGAGTCAGTATACCATTGTCCTTCAGGTGGCCCCTTTCTCAATCTTGGCCACGCCACAAACGAACTGCGCATTACACTGATGTCACACAAAATCCTGCATCGCGCAAGCGGAGTTTACCGCGCGACGAGTATATAGGGTGGCAGGGACATCGACGCGAAAACTGTTACCATGGATTCAGTACATGATTCTGAACCCTGCGTTGAAATTTTCGTCCGTTATTTTTTTATATCTGCCATTTCATAGAAAAGTGCAATACCTACGCGGTCAAAATGTATGGAACAGCTGTTGTTCAGAATCATGTACTGAATCCATGGTAATAGTTTTCGCGTCGATGTCCCTGCCACCCTGTATATACAACGTCCGACATCAATCGTCGGAGGATCCTCCCTTTCCTATAGCCTAACTTTACACTCTGTTCCTCATACCTCTATAGAAGCAAGATGGACTTCAAATCAAATCATTTATTACTTTGCAAACAATGGTGGTACACAATAAGGATGTTTTCTTTTTTATAATTAAGTCCTCCATGTTTCATCGTCACATGGGCATGCAAATCATATTAAATCACAAAGATATTATTATAATTTTTTAATAACAATAAGTTCTCACTACTCTTCTCTCTTCTCCTCAGGTGGCTTGCGCCTTCTTCGCCTTCCAGCGGTTCCGCGTGGGCGCAGACGCAGCGTTCGCGCCTGCGTACGAAGTGGAAGGTGCAGTGGGCAGCCCGGGAGCCTTCCCTGCCTACCCCGCCGCCCCCGACCCACAGCCTGCCTACAGCGACCCGCCCTTCTCGCAGACACATGGCTCTGGTGGGTATTTAACAGCCTATTCAAGTCCAGCGTCCCAGCGATGAACAAAGACCTCAAAATGTCTCTCTCATTCAAAAAAATTGATAAGTGAATAGTTTGAAGTAATTTAATTCACGGAATACTTAAAAATCAATTTGCAATACTCAAAGACCTAACAATAAGTTTTTCGCCAGTTTGATCAAAATATAGAGCTTGCTTTGTTTTACAAAAAAATCTGGGAGTCTAATGTGTCATCTGCAGTTAAGTATTAAAATGTTGGCTAGTAATATAACGTTCTGGGAAATCTTTTCGTAAAAAGATCAAAATATACAGGTTGTCCAATAAATAGTTACTATTAGGTTGTGATTTTAAGAGCGTTTATTTATTCTGAAAGTTGGACTTCGCAAATAGATGTCAAATATTTCACTGTTTTGATTAATTTGGCAATATTACTGTATGGAAATAAGAAATGTGGCTAACTAGCGAACTAGAATATTAAAAGGTAATGAATTGCAATATTATAACACTGAATTTGATGTTGTAACCGTTTTAGGTGTAAAAAAGGCATTTGGAAAGTATCCAAATACTTTTTTTACATCTAAAACTAAATATTCGGTGTTACGATATTAATTGCATTTCATAATCAATATTTTAGTTCCCTAGTTAGCCATATTTCTTAATTCCATACAGTAATATTGTCAAATTAATCAAAACAAATAAATATTTGACAACTATTTACGACGTTGCCAACTTTTAGGATAAACCCTCTCAATATGACCATAATTTATTCTGATTTCAGGAAACATCGACTACACGGCCCCAACTTACTAAGCTGGTTCACGGCATCAGGATTATCCAGGATTATTGATTCTCAAGTTTTATTTGCAATCTCACATCTAACTGTGTAAGTAATAACATTATTACAGAAGCAGTACCTAAACATCATAGTATTTAAATACCTACTACTGAAAATCGACTAATTCGTTTTAACTGATTTGAAACTCGATTATTGACAATCGATAGTCGATACCTACTTTAGTGTAACAACCAAAGATTTACCAAACCATTCTGTACATTCAAAAATGTATGTAATTATTGATTATTATTATTAAAAGATGTTCAGTGATAGCAATCATGTCCATTTATTTTAAATGAAGCTTATTTTTCTATTTATTTATTAAGTGTAGTCATAATCAGTCATTATTACATTAAATTTTACCAAAGTTCATGTACATTGTAATCAGATGATATATATTAAATATTCATGTATATGAAAACGTGTATCGCTTCACAGTACCTGCTTGTAGGTATATCTTGACAATATTCACGTATATAATGTAATATAACATCGTATATTATTATGTAAATAACAATATATTGTAACAGATATATACTTACTATAAAAAAAATCCGGGTCTCAAACGACGACTCAAAAACGGTTGAACAAATGAAAAAAAAAAAAAAACTTTCGAAAGATATTTGTTTTTAATAGTTCCTTATTCCTTAACATAGTAATTGCCACATTTCATAGTTCAAGTTCTAGTACATAATAAAAAAAAATATTTTATCTTAGCCATCTGATACTGCTGCCACCTGTCGTTTGAGACCGCAAACCCAGTTTAATGTGATATATTATTTTTAATTACTTCTTCACTATCATTGTGCCATGTCTTTAAACTTTATAGAGCGTTTATTTTTTTAATAAAAAAGTTATTTTGTCCTAATCAGCCAGTTTCAAGTCACCCATACCTCATCGTAGCTACGTCGTATAGGATAATAATACATATTAATTATATTTAAGAGCAATCCTTGAAGCAGAGTGGTTACTAAGAAAAAATATATAATATTCAAAAAAAAATAGTTATTAAAAATATTCTTCAAATTATCCTAGATTTCATCAAGTTGGCCTTGTAACTTTCTAAGTGAATTGATCAAATAAGTATTGCACTATTTTTAATATATTTTATTCAATTAATAAAACATCTGACTTAAAACTAATATCAATCAGTAGTTTCATACCTTATTGAGGTAGTGCAAAACTAGTTTTGATCAGTATACAAACCCTCAGTTAATAGACTAAAGTTATATTATTACAATATATCTATCATATATCAATATATATTTAAATAAAACAATATTATATAAGTATAACATAATTTTAGATAAGTATATATAATATATATATTTATAGGTACTTATCTAAAATTATATTTTAGTGACTACCCTGTACAATGTAACCACGCTTGAAAATCAGAAAAAATCTTATAACTAGGACGAAATATTAATTACATTAGTTAATATTTACTCGTAAACAGCATATCCTCATTATTTACTTGATTTTTGTGCAATATATTATGTATTGTTACCACATATAGATTTAAAACGCTTTTGAAGTGCGTAGTTTTCAGCCTACTTTGGGTACAATCACTGCAGATTTAAAAAAAATAATATACAGTATTTTTTTCCAGATGCAGATTTTTTTTGTTTTCTAAAATAAGAAAGTTAGTTATATGAATGAATGAATGAATGAATGAAATGCACCGATCCCAGCGTGGTTTAACCAGACTCGATAAATCGAATGAACCCCGAGATTTGCACTAGCCGCTGGAGCCTCATGCTTCATGGGATTACAGAGGCCATTGCATATCAAGGAGTAGACCGGGTGGCGCGGGTAATGGTAGGGAAAACGTGCCCTTAGGATAAGGAGGGAATTACGAGCCTACCGGATATGCATCCTTGAGTAAGCAATGGAATAGTGGAGAGACGGGTGATATTTATCTATGGATGGGCATCTTTTTACGACGGCGCCATTAGGCTGGTTCCGTTTCAGGTTTCTTGAAAATCTCGCTAGCAGTCTTCTAGATCTTATCTTGGTCTTCAGCCATGTCCATCCAAAAGTGATTTCCTTGTCGAAGTAAGTCATGTCCTGTTTTAGGATAGCATTTCATGTGTAAATAGGGCCGCCTTTCTTGGATTTGGTCTTGTATGTACGGGTGTGGATTGCGGCGACTGTGTACATGTGCGAGATAGCACATCCTGTGTTTCTTAATGATGGTTACGCTTTTTCCGTCTAGCATTTCATGAATTTTCTTTTGTCTTGGTTTATTCCTAGCATGATTAATCAAGTCTCTCATGATAATTCTCTCTACTAGGATGGTTCAAGTCCAGCTTCACTGGTGAATCTTTTGGCGGGGTCAAACTGCTATCTCGTTTTTTTTTTTTTTTTTCGTTCTGATAAGTTGTCAGCAGCAGTGTCCAGGGCGCGATCGGCCCGCTCCTCGTTGTTCATGTCCAGCTCCGATGCAGTACAATTTCGACTTGTAACTCGCAACTATTCACCTCAGGTTGATACGATATAGTTCTGAGTTATGCATACTATTCGGCACACGTAATTAATAAGAACTCGACAAAAATCCCGATCCGCGTCACCCGAATTATTGTTTTTCTGTTCGCAATATCGTGGGCGCACATATCTAATCACCGTAAGGACTATTTTACCATACTCTGTTATGGCATTCCATAACATATACAAATAGTGAGTAGGCATCATAAAAGTTAAAATACCAATTGCTATTATGCAGCTATGGGTGCACATCTGGCGATGCGCAAAAGGGGCTGAAACCAGATGTGGTCAGCGAGTGCACGGAATTCCGTTTTCAAAGTTGTTGGGTATTTTGTTCAGTGCGTGGTGTTTTAAAAAACACCACGCACTAAACAAATCTCCCTTGAACTTAGAAACGATTTTGGAACACAGCACATAATATTATTATACTTTATAATTGTCACACACGTATTATATCTTACATTATTTCGCCTATAGAACCAATTAAACCTGTAGGGACAAAATAAACTAGTGACTTAAATAAAGGCGGTCTTGCAGTAAGGAGCAAGTCACCGAAATTTGCATATGATTAGCCTGGCCAAGTCTTGTCCCACCGGAGCCCCTCTGCATGTACGTGTGCAATGTATTTCACTAACTCCCTTTCACTAAGTCAGTCACCACCACTAAAATAAAACAACAACCTCACTTTAAAAAACTCAGTATCATTAAAAATAATCCACGACCTTAGATGAATGATTGGTGACGAAACCCATCATTCATCTAAGTCCACGACATTGTTACATGGTTACCTCCCCTACACGCAAAGTGGCGATATTCTTCTCTCTATTCCATAGTATCATTAGAAAGGTAATCTGAGGTGAGGAGCTCGTGGCCAAGCAACAACAGCCGCACAGGTCGATCAATCAGGTCAAGCCACGCCAACTGGGGCCGGCCCGTGGATGGGTGAAGACTCTTCCGCGCCTCGGAAAGCACGCCCAGTCGCCGGTCCCGGCCGTCACTCGCGGAACCCCGACAGTCGCCACGGGCCGCCAGACGCCCGAAAGTCCGACATCCAGTCCCACCAAGGGGCATCACGCCACCCAGCCACCGGGCCGTGGAGGCCAGATAGGCAGTTAAGGTTGTCGTTAAATGCGTAAATAGGACGGCGTATTTTCTTGAATTTGACCTTATACTGCATTGCTGCGTGTAACTGGTGTGGTCGCCGCGTCTGTAAACGTGTGCGAGATAGCACATTCTGTGATTCTTGATGCGATATGTTACTGTTTTTCCGTCTAAGATTTCGCACAAAAGAAACCCCTGCATTTTTGTTTTCCTCTTGGTCTTTTGTTTTTCTTTTGAAGTATTGCCTAACATTATTTTACACGATTATATCTAGTTGTCTTATTTGTAAGAATTTTGTTGCATGGGTAGCGAGTTCTCGGCGGACAGACACGTGGTCAAAAGTTAAGCCCATTGTGTTATTTATTTGGTGGGCTTCTTTGTTCATGGACGCTATTTATTACCATTGTTAAACTATTGTTTGGTAGTCAGAATGCCGCATGTGCAGATTTCGTTTCGAGACAGAGATACACAATTTTGACAGGGTCGTGCGCTGGCTACAATTTATTAGTTACACTCTTTATTTTTCTACAGAATTGTACCTTTTTTTTTTTGTTGAATGGAGGCTTAACCACTCATGTGCCTTTCGTCACAAAAACTCGGGTAAATTATGCAACAAAAAAGGTGGACTTAGACGCGACTGTTTTGTTAGGGTAAATAGTTTAAGGTAGTTTCTAGGAGTTAAGATTGATGTAATAATTATCAGCAAGCAAGAGGTTATTGCTCAGGTCAAGCTAAGAAGTTTTATGGAAAATATTTTTGTGCGAAATCAATAGCGACCGACACTGTTAATTTGTTAGAATCATACGTATCGTAAGTCTTCGTATATTATTTTATCATGCCATACTATGTACTTTTACTATGCACATATACCCATAAACCTGAAACTTAAAAATAAAAGTTGATTCTGCGCGTAGCATCAAACCTCCCAGTTAAACACTTTGCCAGTCACTACGCAACTGCAGATTCGCGCCCACGATGTTGTACCTAATAGGTATACCGAATTTTGCCACTGAATTTTAGCCACGTAATCGAGATAGAGCTGAGAATTGAACTCAGTCCTCTTGGTTGCTACACTTACTAGAAACAATTCAAAATGCAAATCGTTTTGGTATCTGGATCTATCGTTGGAGTTAACCTTGAGTTTGAAATATAGGAATTTGATTTATTGACTGAGTGATTAGTAGGTAGGTAGTTTGTGAAATAGTGGGCTCTGTGCGTCTGTTGACGCAGGTCAGGTCGAGGTGTGTATTTTGCAGAGGTAAGCAACGCCCTGAAAGATAAATATATGGAATGATTTCACCGGATTATCCTGGCTGTCGTTCAGTGGCTCTGCCACCTTCGGCAGACGATTAGACTCTCGTATGCCCTGGAATGCTCGCCTGGGATCGGAAACGCTTTAGGCCTAGCACACCTCACTTTTGCACTATATGTATGTATTTATTTGTCGACACATAATGTCACAGCCACATAAAACAAAATAAACATTGTTCAATTTCGTTGACTGTTAATTGACGCGGCGCGGGCGCATGTTGCACCAAACGTAAAAAAACTAATGCTCGGACTCAAACCAAAAAAAAACGAAAGGGACGCGGAGCGCTCGGGACGTCCTTTCGCTACGACGTCCAGTCAAGCAATCCTAAAATAAGAAAGTTAGTTATAAAACAATAATTCTGTATATTGTACCTGCAAAGACAGTGCCCAAGGCTATGTGTATAATTTAATCTCAATATTTTATAAGAGGTGTTGCAGTGTTTAAAACATCTACTTAGGATAGTGTATTTGTCTCTCAATATCCACAAAATGTAACTTATCGATCCAATACATTCAGTATTAATAAATAGTTATATTATTATGTATGACGTAAGCGCTTTACTCAAGATCATAGTATTTTTTTAATAAAAAATATATTCTAGGAAATACTATCTTATTACTAGACTATATTTAGTTTCCGGGCACATTTTTATTATTACTCTTGCATACTTTTAATGGTCTTATTGTGCGGTATCGATGTAATTTGAAGTCTATTTAAGTACTGTTAAGGTCTAAAATTGAGTTCAAAACATTTGACCCCAGGGCGAATAGTTGAAATGTGTCCTAGTAGGACTTTGAGGAGTCGGCTTGCTGATAGATTGATGTTTAATAATGGAAAACTATTAAAATATAACTTTAAGTGTGATTGTTGTACTCACTATGTATAGAAAGGTACTTAAAGTGTGGAAATTGTGTCCTATACAGATTTAATGTTAATCGACAGATATTTGTGAAAATCTCCTTAATTTTCAACTCGAATATAATTTTACTATGCGTTAGAATCGTGCGAAAATATGAATTCGCATTCCTTAATTAATTCTAGGATATTAAATGTGTGCAATAATGGTTCTAAACTCTATTATTTCAAATATATTATAAATAAATATAATAGCGTGATATGTATCAATGTTGACTTCATATGTCAGCAAGCCTGTTATAGTTGTCTTTATCACTTCCATAGCTTGCACTATAATTTATAAAAAAATCTTAGCAATAATAACGGTATTCAGATGTATTCTTCACTCAAAAAAGTATTTATTCACCGTTAATGTTGGCAACACCTCGATTTTTTACGCTTGCAAGCTTCCTGAGTATTGAGTACATCTGAATTGTATAAAGTTCATATCAGTCTTATGTGTTAAGGGCATCGTCGTAATATATAAAATAGTACATTTCAATCAAGGTATATATTTAGGTAAATATATAAAATTATATTATCAAACTTACTACGTATATCATATCCACTTTGAATAAAACTATTTACACATTCCATTATAATTAATAAATTCATTTGCAAATGTATGTTAAATCTGAAATAGGAATCACACAACTGGGAGTAGGTATATTAGAAAGAGATAGAAGATGACTTGACCCTCTGTCAGCTGGGGAAAGAAAAGGAAAGCAAACGGGCCAATACATTTTCTGTCTCTTTCCATTGATGGATTGCTTTACTGTATTGAGTCCTGAAGTCTGTTTAATATCTTTATGATGACCAAAAACAAAATAAAAAGGTATAGGTTGGTACCCTAGTGAATGTAGTGGAAAGCGATTTTCTCATTATGAATGTATTCTATGTACAAAATACCACTGTTATCGCAAATATATTTTAGAGCCTTGGTGTTACTCAATTTATATTTGTACCTAAATCAATTTCATAAAATGCCCTTCAAGCACATGATTGATAGAAAATTATCTAATAAAAAAAGTTGTATTTGTTTACATTATCGCTAAAATGTAAACATTCATCTGTACACTATAACGTAGATAATATTAGCCGTAGATAATTGTACCTTGTATGTTGGTTAGTAGTTCTGAAGATAATATAAAAAATCTACTAAACAGTAAAAAAATATTGTAATAAGTGTTGAGTATTCTAATGCTAAAGTCGTTCAGTGTTCGGTAAATACTTAATATTAAGACGAGTGTATAAAAAGAGGTTTTAATTAATTCCTATTTTTTATTTTTTCTTATATGTTACTATAGCGGCCGAGCGCTGCAACCAGGAATATTCCTTACGGTGTTCAAATATGCGCGTCCGCGATAGTACTTATTTTAAGTTACCAAAGACATTTCCTGGGAGATGAGATGTGGTATAAAGAATCTCAAAGAAACTGAGCTCGATTGCTCCTAAATCGTAAGATATTTTTAACAAAGATCTGACATCCTATTTTCTGTATTTTGTGGGTATAAAATATAAAAAACTGATTTCTTGGTACAACTTTATTTTCTTTTTTGCGAAGTAATCATGTATCGTTTTGAGACAAACTATTGTGCGTTATTCTATCAAACAAAATTTACGGAAGGTTCTAAACGTATTATGAATTAAGTTGAGTGTAGTTCGCTATTACATAGGTAAAAGCGAACCAAGGGGCCTACCACCAGCTCATAAAGCAGTATTATTTTAATATTACTTCAGTGTGGGAAAGATAAAGATCATTTATTTGTCCAAAACATGAGTATACACACACATGGCATGCAAGATGTTACAATTAAATTATATCACAGTCATGTTTTGCCTTAACGGCGTACAAATATAAGTAGGTAGGTGAAGAAAAAAGAAAAAAAAGAGATGAAGCTCTACAGGTCATATAGCTCCATCTCTTTCTCCCACTGAAGTAATAAAATAATACTGTTTATGAGCTGGTGGTAGGCCCCCTGTACTGTAATACCTTCAATTTTATGTCATGTATTACCTAAGTAGGTACTTGATTATACCCACACGAGTCCACATCTCATCTCGGAATAAAGACATTACCTACTTTTAATGTGTATTTTTTTGATTGTTCATAATTTTTGCTCGAACTCCGATCGTTTGTTGTTTTGTACATTTTTAATATAACTATCGTTTTGGATATCAAAAGTAGCCTTCATTATTGCTTAAATTAAATTATATACTTATAAAAATACATATGTACTTAGTAAAGAAAATTATTGAATATGTGGTAAGTGTTTGAAAGTGACAAAAAATCGGTGAACCCCAAAAGCCATTCTTACTGGTGTTGCAAGTTTGCAAATAAACCGTTATCGAAGCTTGAAATATCAAATATCGGTTATAACTGTTATCAGTGACCTAATTTCTGTTGATAACAGTTTTTACAGACGATACACGGTTACGTGGCGCATCAGAATGATGTCGACCTTTTTAATTCTCCTTTCTGTTAAGTAGCCTCGCCAAAAGGAATCTCATAATGGCCCTCATGACTATACCTACCCAGGTTCGAATAACAGGCCAACCTATACCTGACCACTTTCCTGAAAAACACGCGTGATTTTCGTTCTCAGAAAATTATCAACTCCCAACGCACAAACCAAAATGAGTCCAATTCGGTAGTTATATTCATTATGTACGTACACCTTATGTACTATGTTTAGATGTTCGATAATAATGTGCAAATGAAATAATGGTAAATAAAAATTAATTGGAATAATAGATATTGTGGATGGAGTGTTTTATTTAATGCCTAGCCCTTTCATCATCCATTTGTCCAACGGTAGGACCCATTCAGTGGCGGACTGACGTCAGTATATTAGAATGTACTCCAGGGGCGTAGCTACCGCCGTATCAATTATACGGGGCCCCGGGGACCCCCGACGTGCGTAAGCAAAAATTACTTAATAAAAACTTCCCAAATTCATCATCAGCTATATAAATGATTTAATAAATCAGTTTGCCGAAAAAAGGCAAGGAGAATGTATATTTAATTTGAATTGTTTATAATTTTGGAAAAAGTGACAGATAGATAATGACGAATAAATATTTCTTTTAATTTTATGCTAACATTTTTTTTTCTTTTGTGAGAAATCTTTACCCTTCATAAGGGTCCCCAAATAATTTTTATACGGGGCTCCGCCAAGGCACGCTACGCCACTGATGTACTCTGTGGCCCGGTTTCTGGAACGAAAACTTCGACGTATCAAAATTAAACGCAAGTCAAGTAATGCGATTGGCTGTTGATAATATAATTTATGAACCAATCACAGCAGGTTACGCGCGCTTGACAATTTGTTTGATTTAAGCGAATTTGAGAGATTTTGAGCGAATTTTTGAATTGATTTTCATTCCAGAAACTGGGCGTAAGGGGCCGCGATCCGCTCCGAGACTCGGATCTTACCCCAGATCTGGGAGGGCAAGCCGGGGCCCGTGCCCCGGGCGCCAATTTCAGGGGCGGCAAATTCAAGCCTGTCGGGCAAGTGCACCACCCAGCGCACCGCAACTTTACAATAAATGAGACGCGCAGCCCTGGGGGCAGCCCTATGTGCGCAGCACCTTTCTTTGCGGGTGGTGTAATTGATTAGCGTAGGTATAGGTCGTCAAACGGTGTGAGCTGGTTGCGGGCGGGTGCAGTTGAATTCTGCCAGGAACTACGAGCGCCTCTGTGGTCAAATAAGTATTTACCTAGAGATTTTTTTTAAATTTATCTTGCAAAATTAAATGGCTTCACAAGCCTTTAGCAGATCTGCCGTCCTTATGAAAAGTGCAATAACTAGGTTAAACCTGATTTCGAGAAAAACGCGGGTAAAGATTTTATTTTTGCTTTGTTTGTAGGTATCTCCAACACTATATACATGGTACTTATACAAGACAAATTCGTCATAGATATACGTAAAAAGTGTCTAAGAAGAATATATAGATCTCGTTCTGCAAATTCCGAATATGTACTTATCTCAATTCGGCGCAAAACTCGAGTTATTGCACTTTTCGTAAGGACGGCAGAGATGCGTTCTGTGCTTGTTGGCGTTTCGAGTAGGTACTATCGAAGAAACGCATATCTGTACACTGTAAGGACTCTTCTTGCTTGCAGCGCTCGGCCGCTATAGTGTCGCTTACCTACGAAAAAAAAGGGTCGTGTGCACGGGATTTTGTTTTCAAAATGCTTAGATATGCGTTACCCCGATGGTACGCTCCTCCAGTGACGGCCGCGCCGTCCGTCTTTATCAAGCTACGTCCCATGTGTGCTTTCTTTTCAATAGACGGTGTTCCAGTGGTTTGGTCAGTACAGAAGCCAGGCTGTTGACTTGCATTTCAATGAGCACTTTGTAAAGTTTTGTTCCGTGCTCAATCATTTCCTTTACAATATTGTTTTTGAGGCATTCTTGTAACTCCAACATTTTGGTAGGTACATCACGGAACATTTCCCTCGATCCTTTATTTTCAAAATTTTACTTTTGCGACTAATTAGCGACTAAATTTGGAAGAAAACAGATCTTCGGTAGGTGCCCTAGCTTTTGAGATTCTCAATTGGGCCAAGCTGGGGTAGGCGCTCCCCAGATCGACCACCTTTATACCCCTATAACTTTTGAATCAGTGACCGGCAAATTCTGATATTTGGCGACAATTTTTTTTTATCAAAATAAAAATCCCTGATGGTGACCATGCCAGTGTCAGTCACACGTTTTTGCGCCCCTGTTGGATTGGTGCATTATCGATCGATTAAAATTTTATTATACTTAACGGCACATTGCCATTATCAGTAGATTCTGGATTCATTGTGGCTGCCGAGCTATCGTGGGTAGGCGGGCGAGGAGAACTAAAACACGTGTTGAAGATAATCAACGATGCACAATTATAATTTCTAGCAAACTATTAATAGAATCACAATCAGCGGTTTCCAATTAATCGAAATAGAATGACACTCCACCGAACACGTCTTGCTTGAGCGCGATGCAAGCGGATAATGATCCGTCTGACGGCTGCGTGCAAAAGAGCGCGGAGTTGTGTCAGAGTGAAGAAACGTCTATCCACGCTTGTCAAATGTCCGCTGTCATTTTTGACGTTTCTTGACACTCTCAAAACATTGAAGCGCCGTCACGGCCGGACTGACATTCGCACGTCCTCGTGCGACTGCTCACGCCTCGAGTTATCTGCAAAGACCAAATACAAATCTGTAATACACGTCTGGGCATGCTCGCCCATCCCTGACTAGCTACCCCTTTATGCTACCTGTTTAAAAAGGTCTCGATCTTCACCCCTCACATCTGAATTAAAAACACTGGGCGGACAACTGACTTCAGGCGCCCCTTCGACCACCCACCAACTCGCATGGTGCGGTGGACCGGACAACCCGTCAGCGCCCCTTCCACCAGTCGCGAAAACCACACACAGCTGCTACAATCAACTGGTCCGGAACGTCGACCCGCATAGGCCAGCCCCAGACCAATCTCCTGCCACCCAGCTCATACCAAAGAAGTTGTAGACTGATCGTGGGCGTCGACCCGGTTTAGGCCAGCCCAGTCGATCAACTACATTACATACCACGTAGGAAAACATAGTCTGATCAGGGGCATTGACCCGGTTTAGGCCAGCCCCATTGGTCAACCACACCGCTCCCAACTGGCTATCCAGTACCCAACGCTCTAGATCGATTCTCGATAAAAATACAGGATTTACACAATTGTTATAAACTCACCATTTACTACTCATCATGTTCGGAGGCGGAGAGGGTGCCAGAGCTTGCGGTCAAAGTGTGTGAGCTAGATACCGATACTGTGTCACTATCATCATCAGATGTTACCATTCCATTCTCATGACTATGAACTTCCGCCGTCTCGGCCTCCTTTGACTCATTGACTAAAGAAGTAGCTACTTCAATCAATCCACCGTAGCCCCTGGGTACTGCGCGTAAGTTTTCATGGGCGTACTTATAGGTTCGGTTAGACCCATCAATGTCTCTCAGCTCATATCTATCGTGATCTAGTACCTTGACAATCGTAAAAGGACCTTTGAACTTTCGCTGTAGTTTAGTTTGGTTACGTTCACTACCCTTGATAAAGACAAAGTCACCCACACTAAATGGTCTCACTGTTGCTCTACCCCGGTTAAAGCGTTCTACCTCTGATGAAGCAGCCTTTTTGATATTCTCAGAAGCATTATGCCTAATGGTGTTTAAATCTAAACGGGGCTCAGGCTCAGCATGTAAGGATAAGGTTGACATTCCTAATGATTTTGCTCGTATGCCGAACATCAATTCCGTAGGGGAGTAGCCTGTTACTCTAGATCTAGTGCTATTCAAGGCGAGCTGAACTTCAGGAAGTTCGTCGCGCCACGTTTTGTTTGGGTCGTTCTCTACTATTGTGAGCAGACATTTTAGAGTGCGCATTATACGCTCAACTTGACCGTTAGCTCTACTAGAGCCAGTAGCGATAAGGTGAAGCTCTATACTATGCTCACTACAAAACCGTTTGAAATCCGCACTAATATAACACCTACCTTGGTCTGATATTATACGCTTCGGTGCACCAAATAGGTAAACTGCTCTTTTAAGAGATTGAATTGCGCTAGCAGCATCGAGAGAAGGTGTGTAATCTAAGAGAACATATTTGGTGAACGAATCGATAATAACGGACGCATATTCTTTCCTATCACTTTTGCCACTTAGTTTGCCCGTGATGTCTATATGTATCGTGTGCCAAGGCGTAGACACCTTAGGTATTGGATGTAATCGCACCTGTTGCGCTCCCGAACATCCTTTTGAAGCTTTGCATACTATGCATGAATCTATAAATTTACGCACCTGCTTGCATATTTGTGGGAACCAATACTGTTCATATATTTTGTCAAGCGTCTTATCAACACCGAGATGCATAATTTCTGTATGAACATGATTAATAAGTGTCCATGTCAGGGATCTTGGTACAACTGGTAACCAAGAGCTGGTTCTATTGCGTTCAATTTTCCTATACAGTATGCCTTTCTGCACGTCATACGTGTGTGCAATCGATTCTGGTAACTCGTTGTTTTGATGTTTGCTGATAAGGTCACAAATTTCGCTATCGCGTTTTTGCTCTACAGCTAGCCAACCCTGATGTAACTCTATAAAGTGAACTTTCTTGTTCCTACTCGTAGCAACAGTTAAATCATTTAATCCCTGCAAACTATGTGTGGGCTCCGAAATGGGGTTTCTAGATAGATAGTCAGCGTGGCTCATGCTAATGCCCTGCTTGTGAACAATGTCAAAATCGTACGCTTGTAAGAAA
The DNA here is from genome assembly GCA_963680765.1 of Agrochola lychnidis. Taxonomy (NCBI): domain Eukaryota; kingdom Metazoa; phylum Arthropoda; class Insecta; order Lepidoptera; family Noctuidae; genus Agrochola; species Agrochola lychnidis. The sequence goes on from OY796853.1 coordinate 20,869,699, forward strand.
GCCCACCATCTGTGTACGCGTGGAGTTAGATCGGTTTTTGATTTGGATGCTTTCAAAGAATTACAGTCGGTGAAGACAGTGAAGTGCTGGCCGTATAAGTAATGCCGGAAGTTCTCGACCGCACGAACGACCGCCAGGGTTTCTAGTTCGTGTGAATGATATCGCGATTCCGCGTCGGACGTTCGACGGCTGAAGTAAGATACCACGTGAGGAACATTATCTTTCCTTTGGATCAATATAGCCCCGTAACCTTCTGAACTCGCGTCAGTGTGAAGTTCAATGGGCGAATCTTGATCGAATATTGTTAATACCGGTTCTGACGTAAGAATGTCAACAATTTTTTTTTTTATTTCATTGTGAGCATCTGTCCATTTGATGGGCCCTTTTAATTTTGTTAATGGGTAAAGAGGTCCTACTATACGGGTGAAATTTGGTATGAACCGTCTGAAATAAGAGGCTAGGCCTAAAAATTGCCTAACATGTGTAGCTGTTTTTGGAGTCGGAGCGTCAACTAAAGCCTGTATCTTTCTAGGGTTCGGTGTAACTACTCCTGCTTTTATGACGTAACCGAGGTAATCTATTTCCTTTTTCATGAATCTGCACTTTTTAAAGTTCAGCGAAAAACCCGCGTCAGTGAGAGCTTTCAAAGTTAGGTCTAGACGTTCTAGCCCTGCAGTGACTTCATTTGAATAGCACATGACATCATCCATGTAAGCCAGCGCTACCCTGTCTTTTAGAGGACCTAGAGCTGTGTTTATGCACCGCTGATATACGGAAGCGGCATTCCGTAAACCAAACGGCATCGTCAAGTATTCGAATTGGCCATCCGGCGTCACAAATGCCGTTTTTGCTATGCAATCGGGGTCAACGATTATCTGGTGATAACCAGATGTCATATCTAATGACGAGAAATAATGCGCGCCATGGAGACGGTCGATTTGTTCGTCAATGCGGGGCAACGGATAATGCTCGGGACGCGTGTTAGCATTGAGTTCCCTATAGTCTACACACATCCTATCGGTGTTGTCTTTCTTTTTGACCAATAAAATGGGGCTAGCAAAAGGAGAACTGCTTTCCCGAATAACACCCGCTTTTAATAGGGACTCTATTTTCTCGTTGACTATTTCTTTTTCCGCGGGTGCTAACCTATAGGGATGCCTTTGCACAGTCTTATTTGGATCAATAAGGTCTATACGGAGAACGCCTGTCGTAACCCGTCGCGTTGGTATACCGTCTGTGAAGAACTCACTGTATTTTTCTAAAATTCTAATCAATACTAATTTGTCATCGCCTCGTAAGTCTGTATCAATATTCATTAAATCAAAGTCACTAGATTTGTCAGAAAAATTAACTTCTTTACGCTGAGAAAAAGTTACTTGATCGTTATCCATATGCACGTGCACGTTATTCTCTAATATATCCCTACCTATTATAACTGGTTCAGCAATAGTGCCATCAGGTACTATGTGAAACAACACTGAGAGCGATAGGCCTTGAACATTGATGGGGCTAATAACCTGGGAAACGCATTCTACATCCCCTCTACCGATGCCCGTCAAATAAACTAAATCATTCTGCGCAGTACCAGGGAACTTCTCAGCGTAGCTATTAGTTACTAATGAACAAGCAGATCCGCTATCAAAAAGAAAGGAAACTGGCTCACCGGATGATGTAGTCAAGGTGCTCCTCGATGGCTTACGTTCACACACATGGACTTCTTTGACCGCCGCTGCTCCGCCACCCCCCGCTCGATCTGGACACGCCGACGCCAAGTGTCCTGGTCGTCTACACGCGAAGCAGGTGATTGGTCTTGGTTTATCAGCGGCTCTGGATGTTTGGTCGTGCGTCTTTTCTGAAGTAGCAGTCTCTTCTCTTCGCTTGCGGCAGTCTATCGCTTTGTGACCCGAAGTACCGCAGCGGTGACATGTTCCCATGAAGCGTGATTCGTTAAATCGGGTCCTTTTCACATCCGCAGTATGGTCATCACTACCCTCATGCCTTCGTTTCAGTGAAATTCCGTTAAGAACGCGCAGAAGTTGAGATCTAGTGGTCAGGTTATGAGAGTGGAGCTCACGGCGGATTACGGCTTCCTTTTGGCATAAAACTGAAGATACAAATCCCGTTGTAACATCTTCAGACATCTCCATCCGCGGAATGCGTTCGATGATGTTCCAAAGACGCATGGCCGCCTCACTCGCGGTTTCTTTAATACCAACTTGAAAACGTAGGATTTCATCGAAGTAATCTTGTGGCAGCATAGGTTCAGCAAACTTCGCAAGCAATACTTCTTTTATTTGAGGCCATGTCAGCTGCGATGCCTGCAGTCGTGTTAAACAGGTAGCAGCTCGGCCTTTGAGTGCGCGTGTAAGTAACAAAAGTAGTTCTGCGCCTTCTAACTTACGGTTGTTGACTATGATTTCTGTCACGTTGCACCAACCTTCGATGTCCGCTTCGTTGCCATCAGGATCAAACTCAATCAACTGAGTAGACGTGCTGCTCGAAGGTTGCGGCTGTGATATAGCCATCAATCGGGCTAAAAACAACTCCATCTGTTGTGACAGGCTTGGTTCTGATGCCGGCGCTGAAGGTCTCGTACGACTATTCTCCTCTGAAGAAAGCCCTTCACATCCCACTTCTGATAACGGCACATTGCCATTATCAGTAGATTCTGGATTCATTGTGGCTGCCGAGCTATCGTGGGTAGGCGGGCGAGGAGAACTAAAACACGTGTTGAAGATAATCAACGATGCACAATTATAATTTCTAGCAAACTATTAATAGAATCACAATCAGCGGTTTCCAATTAATCGAAATAGAATGACACTCCACCGAACACGTCTTGCTTGAGCGCGATGCAAGCGGATAATGATCTAGGCATGGGCGTTATTTAACGTCACTAGTTACAATAACTGGCTACGGGGCATGTAACCGAATAACTAGTTTCGAGTCACACATAAACACGTGATTTTTGTAACTAGTTACATCACAATGCAGTGATCGAATGAAAAGAGCGAAACGAAACAAAAGTACGTTGCGACGCATGTTGTTTCTTTCGCGCGTAATAACTTTAGTATTACGTTAATAAAGTAATTGCATATCGTCACTCGGCATCCAATACCGCGAATGTGTCATTTTTGACAAATATATTTTTAAATGCAGGATCACGTATTTGAACGTGTAGAATGAAATAAAACAAAAATCTGATTTTCGTCAAAAATGTCACAAACGCAGTATTGGATGCCGAGCGACGATATGTAACTACAAAACTTTTTCGGTCCAAAAACTTAAATATGTAACGTATTACGTAGGTAATCATTTATATTTTCGTTTCACAAATAACTTTAATACTCGAAGTATTACAGTTATTTGTGAACCGAATATAATTTGAAAAATAACTAGTTACTAAAATCACTAGTTTTCAAAACTGGTGACGTCCTCGAAGTCACTAGTTACGTTACGTTTCGCGAAAATCACGTAACGACCAACCCCTATAATGATCCGTCTGACGGCTGCGTGCAAAAGAGCCCGGAGTTGTGTCAGAGTGAAGAAACGTCTATCCACGCTTGTCAAATGTCCGCTGTCATTTTTGACGTTTCTTGACACTCTCAAAACATTGAAGCGCCGTCATACTTAATGTTGCTGCCAAAATTTTCGAGCTCACTGCGCTCGCTCTTGCAGACTAGCAACTCCTATTTCTTAAAACTTTTTGAAGTGAAAACTTCTTTAGTATCGTTGTGATTTGAAAGTCGATGAAACGAAAAAGCGACAGTAAAAAGAGACGGACACAAATTCATAAGATTTAACGTGGGAGAAAATGAGATAGGAAGCATTATACAGTGTTTCTTATGTTCGTGGTTCTCTGAAGCTGAAGAGTTTGTTTGTTTGCTTGAACGCGCTAATCTCAGGAACTACAAGTCCGATTTGAAAAATTATTTCAGTGTTAGATAGCCCATTTATTGAGAAAGGCTATAGGTTATATATTATCACGCTAAGACTAATAGGAGCGGAGCACCAATGAAGAATGTTTCAAAATCGGAGGGTTTTATTTTTCCTTTTGAGAGCTTCCGCTACGTGCGCTGCGTAAACGGTTAAAGTTTCGCAAAAATTATGTATTACATAATTGTTCCCCTTTAAAAGTTCTAATCAAAAGTTTCAATAATAGTAGGATAAGCAAGGTTTCTTTTTTTACATCCAAAGGATCTTGTCAGGCTTGATCTATATCCACCCATACCTACTCATTTTTAATGCTTAATGCAGAATTATTTAGTTACGAGATAGGTAATTAAGATGGCGATAAGGTTTTCCCATAAGAATTATTATTTATTAAGTATTATGGTTTACCGCCTATATTGGCGAGTTATTGTTCATTTCCTATTTGTTTTGTTTTTTTTTTTTAGTATGTTTGTACTTTGTAGGTACCAAGTGTGTTTGTAAGCCGTCTTACTTAGCACATGAATGTATAACTCTGTCCTTTATTCATGTGGCCTGTAGCAAGATTCCGTTTAACCTTTTCTATTCGTGAAATAGTAAAACAAGGAGGGAAGCTTTATAGTTTCGCCATGTCTGTTTATCCATCCATACATAATGTCACAGTAATTTTAATAAGTAACCAACTTCAAAAAAAGCAAGCAACGTATGCATCTATGTACCTATGTATAACTACTTCACAGTATAAATAATTACATACATTTTATTATCGTGTTTTATTAGCATATAAGCTTAATCAGCCTAGGTATAATGTTCCCACTGCTGGGATATTTATAGGCCTCTTTCTGGAATAAGAAGTGGGCCATTTGTCATGCCACCAACGCAATAGAAGTCAAAATCGGTTGAACGGACTGTAAAAAAGGTTTGTTTAAATGTGTAATCTTATTTCAAACGGAGTATAGTTTTTCTTTTTATCCAAAGTTAGAATATCCTTCTTGCCCGTCCGTCCCCTACGTAAACATAGAACTTTAATATTTTCTTAAAAGCTTGAGGCTTATCTTAAAGTGTAAGAAGGACGTTCACGCCTCAAGCTTTTAAGAAAATATTAAAGTTCTATGTTTACATAAGTTTTATTTTGTACTTTTTAGTTAAAAGCTTATGAATGGATATCTAGTTATTTAAGAAACAGGCAGCAGTGTACCGAGATTTCCAGAGTTGTAAAGAAAAGTGACAGAATTTATTCCAAAGAGAAATTCAAATCAATAGCGGTAATAAATAAGTGTGGCGTACCTCAGGGAAGCATTCTCGGTCCTTTACTTTTCTTACTTTATATAAATGATCTTCCAGAGGCTACCTTGCAGAAATGTAGCTATACTTTTTGCAGATGATACTACAGTTGTCATAAAATGTCAGGATAAAAGCGACTACACATCAGCCACGGAAAAGACCCTAAAAGATATAATACGTTGGATGCAAAAAAATTACTTAAATATAAATGTTAGCAAGACAAAATTAATTGAATTTAACTCTTATAATAACAAACCTTTAGCTTTGGATATTCTGTATGATGGTGAAAAGGTAAAACAAGTGGATCAGTTAAAATTTTTAGGAATTCATGTTGACAAAAACCTGAATTGGAAAAGCCATGTGGAGCATATAGGTCAGAAATATAGGTATAGGTGTTTGCTTTAAAAAAGCTGAGACAAAATGTGTCTGTAGAAGCTGCTCTTGCGGCTTACCATGGATACGTGTCATCTGTTCTAAGCTATGGACTAATTACGTGGGGTAACTCGACCGATGCCGACAGAATTTTTGAGCTCCAAAAACGCTGCATCCGGGTCTTAAACAGGGCATGGTTCTTAGATAGCTGTAAACCCCTCTTTCGAAAATTGAAAATTCTTCCACTGCCCTGTATGTATATTAGAAATATCAGCATTTTTACAAAGACATACATGCATTATTTTAAGCAACATACCGAGGTTATACCAAGACAAAAAAGGGCTAGGTTTCGCAACCTCTTATATCATCCACCTAGTCATAAAGATATTTATAAGAAAAATGTGTTCAATATTTATAATACCCTACCAGACGAGTTTAAAGTGCTGCAGGGTAGTGTTTTTAAATCAAAATTGTCAGATTGGTTACACAAAAAGTGTTTCTACAGCATAAAAGAATTTTTAGAACATACAAATATTTGTTGAGTATTAGTTAGTGAATTTATTGTAGATTAAAGGACATTTGTATATAATAATAATGCGTGATAATAATGTAATGATAGTGTAATGTAATGACAATGAATGATAATGTATATGTACTAATAATAGAATCTGCACAATAATTGTGACATTTTAACATTCATAAATTGCACGCTTGCTCGCAGGCAGAATACAATGACTTTAAGGCTGTAAGATCTTCCCTTGTAAACCGTGTATTTTCTTGCAAATAAACAATTTGAACCGTCTGTGCTGTTAACCGTTTAGGAGTTCCCTCGTCTGAAGCCATCCCTGGGTGCAACACCAAGGTCATGATGTACTTTAGAACATTCAATCATAATTGAATACGTGTATAAAATGTCGTGTCTGTACTGTTGACCGTTGAGGAGTTTCCTAGTCTGAAGCCAATCCTGGCTGCAGCAGCCAGGTCATGGTAGACTGTAGAATTGACTGTATTAATTAAACGCGTATTTTAAATTTCTTGTCTGTACTGTTGAATGTTAAGGAGTTCCCTCTTCTGGAGCCATCCCTGGGTGCAGCAACCAGATCATGGTGAACTTATAACAGACTATCATCATTGAATGCGTACATAAAATTTCGTATCTATACTGTTGACCGTTGAGGAGTTCCCTCGTCTGAAGCCAACCCTGGGTGCAGCAACCAGATCATGGTGAACTTATAACGGACTATCATCATTGAATGCTTTTATAAAATTTCGTATCTGTACTGTTAACCATTGAGGAGTTCTCTCGTCTGAAGCTAATCCTGGCTGCAGCAGCCAGGTTATGCTACAATTAAAAACGGACTATTTTAATTAAATACGTATATAAAATTTCGTGTCTGTACTCTTAACCGCTAAGCAGTTTCCTCGTCTGGAGCCAAACTTGGGTACAGCAGCCAGGTCATGGTGGACCTTAGAATATACTATGACTAAAAATTATAAACCTATAAAAAAATTAAATTACTCAAACATGACTTTTAGTTACATTGATGCCCGTTAAAACAATTGCTCTTTTTGCTGTTACAGTTGGCCGCGATCTTTAACTAATGATTTGTGATTTATCAGCAGCAGGTTCAAATAAATGGTGTCCATTCAATCGGTTTAAAAGTAAAAATGGGCGTTCCACAAGGCTCGATATTGGGTCCTTTCCTCTTTTTAGTATATATTAATGATCTACCCCATTTATTAAAAAACCAACCACAAATGGTGTTATTTGCTGACGACACTTCCTTAATTTTTAAGATAAATAGACGTGCATCAAATCTTGGCGACGTAAATAACGCCCTACTGCAGGTCCAAAATTGGTTCACTGCTAATAATTTAGTATTAAATGGGAAAAAAACTAAATGCATAAGATTTGCTTTACCAAATGTTAAAAGTAGTGATTGTGACATAGTATTGAATAAGGAGAAACTAGAATTTGTCGATAAAACTGTTTTCTTGGGGATCACGCTCGATTCAAGGCTGCAATGGGGTCCTCATTTAACATCTCTAGCAGGACGGCTAAGTTCAGCAGCATATGCTGTGAGAAAAATCCGTCAATTTACTGATGTAGATACCGCGAGGCTAGTCTATTTCAGTTACTTTCATAGTATCATGTCTTACGGTATTTTACTATGGGGACGGGCTGCAGATATCGAGTCTATTTTTATTCTGCAGAAGAGAGCCATCAGAGCAATATATCGTCTCCGCAGACGCGATTCTCTAAGGGATCTGTTTAAAGATATTAACATCATGACGGTACCTTGTCAATATATCTATGAAAACATCATGTACGTAAGGAAAAATCTAAGTCTTTTCAGTAAAAGAGGTGATAGACACAATTATAGGACTAGAAATAGGGACCAATTAGTTCAACCGGGTTTCAGATTGGCTAAAGTAGACTCATCCTTCATGGGGTGCTGTTTAAAATGTTATAATAAAATACCTTCCCACATACTCCAACTGAACGAAACGAAATTTAAATCATGTATAAAACGCACACTATGCTGCCAAGCATATTATAAGTTGGGGGATTACATCGCTGATAAAAATGCTTGGCTCAGCGCTGGTCCAGCTCCACAAGGGCGCATAAACTAATTGATTAGCATTCGAAAATATTGTTGCAGCTGCTGAAGATTGTAAAACTATCTTTTCCTTGTATAAATTCAATCTCTTTGTATTGTATAATTGCATATCACATGTGTGAGCACTGTGACCATGTTGTACATTCCATAAAGCTACCATTTACTGGGTACGTCTTTCATTGACTTGAATGTGCTCTGGCAGCTGAGAGTATGTCATGCTCACTCAAATGTCTCGCTGATGGTGGCGTGTGTGTTGGATCATTAAGTTCCCTTCAAAATGGTTGAGCTAAATGGTGCTGATCCATGCGTCATGTTCGTGAACGGGCGCCGTCAGTAGGGACTGGTCATCTCTTAGCTGCCACGGTTTATTTTATTTTAATTTATTTAAATTTTTGAATTGTTATTATATTTTTATTACGGACGCTTTTAACGTGCACGTCTTTCTACATTGTTCTCACATGTATAAATTCAACACGAATGGTGTAACCAATATTTTGTAACAATATTTTGATTTAAAAGAGTGTCCGTGGAGTTTCTTGCCCGTTCTTCTCCATAGGTACCTACTACGCTTTGGAATGGGCAACTAGCTTCATTTTTCTGACTGACCGACCCCTTGACAATTCAAAAGTACCTGTAATTGGTTTATTTGAAATAAATGCTTTGAGTTTGAGTTTATTTCAGATTTTGTGAGATAGGGTGTAAAAAAATACAACTCTGTTATCATAACGTTTTAGTTTTTATTGTGAAATTAAACAAATCAGTCCCAAATATTTTGGCATTAATGTTAATCACAGTCTTTTATCTTTTAATCACAATTACAATCACAAGTTTTTTTTAAGATTAACGATTATTTATTAAATTCCAAACAACTCTGTTACTTCTTGAATTTTAATAATATTGAATTCTATGTAATCACTCTAAATATTTATATATTAACTGCTAACAATAACATATGAGTGTATAAATAGGTAACAAACTAACATTTTGTTGAATTATCATATTATATTATTAGCTTTTCATAAAAATCTGAAGAATGTCCTTTATATCCTTGGGACAGAAAAGTAACAGAGTTGTAACACAGTAACGTAGTTGTTCTTTTTTTGTATCTTACTTGCCTAAATTGCACTCAGTTGAGCTTGTGATCTTAATAACGTAAATGTAAGCTTCAATATTAATAACAATAAACTTTATGACTAGTATTTACCAATCTATAATTTAACTTTATAAAAAAAATATCAAATATTCTTGAAAGGGTAACTGGAAAATGTAAATTACTCATTTTTCAAATATGTCTAAAGCCTTATCAAAATGGTACAGGTAAAAGAATATACCACATATTCTTTTACCTGTACAGACTTTTTTAGGTTCTGGAACAATAGCAAGTAAATTATCAAAAGACAAGATGAATCAGACTCGACTAATTTGAATTTTGTTGCAGTATGATCGATTGACTTAAAAAACATAATTTTAACTTCACCATCTTCTTCTACTTCAGATAAAGCTTTACCCAGATATACATAATCCTGTTTTAAGGTGGAAATTTTAACCAAGACACAAACACCTAGTTTTATTTTATTGACATGAATTTTTTCCTTTAACTTTATATTATCTCTAAATAATTTCTATCTGTTTCTTTTTACTTGCTTTCTGCCGCGAGAAGCTGCTAATGTGATGAAGCTAGGAGTATTTTCACGGGAAGTAGACAACTGGGGTGTAAATAAACGACGATCAGCATTTGGAATAATTTGATCTTGACTTGGAGTGGTTGGACTATTTAAACGAGGAGGTGATGGCTCTGAGGTGTACGTAACAACACGGAGCGCTCATATCTTATCTTTCCGTCTAGCATTTGCAGATCGCCATTTCTTTTTTATTGCTCGATGTTCACGAGTTGTCAAATCTCGTACTAAGCGTTTGTTTGCATGGTATCTCTCTCGATCTTTTCTTTTAGATTCTGCGTCCTTCTCGGGATTATTTTTACGCCGTTTTCGGTATCGTCGCTGCTTTTTAGCAGGCGTGAGAGGCATCTCAAAATCACAAAGAGTTTCTTACAGTAAACAGTATCCTGTAACAAGGTTTTTAAGTTTATAAAAATATATCTACAGAATGTATTTATACTCACTATCCTTACAGAGCACTTAAGAAAAACAGATTATTAAAAAAATTACAAAGCTCAAAGTTAAAGAATATAGGCATATACGACTCTGTTACTTTCTTAACAACTCTGTTACGGCGTTGGTAACAAAATTGCACATTAACAGAGTAGTAAATTTAACATGCCATAACACATAAATGATAAAGTAAAGCGTAAATTACACTTTTTCTTTCATATTTAGATTATTAACCTCTTTGACAACATATTGACTCTAAAATAATGAATAATACGTTGTTTACTTACGTAAATAGGTAGGTAACAAAGTAGACGCACAATAAAAATACGCAGCAGGTTGAACGCCTCGCGGCCGACTGACACCTCCTATACCCTTCCCCCCGCTCTACCGGTCAACACGTAATAATACAGACATTCCACCCAAACTAGTACAAAGTCTAAACAAAGCCATCTCTATTTGAAGTTGCGATTTACTCAGTAACAGAGTATTCCTGACAGATTCACACAGTACGCGGGACAAAGTTTAAAAAAATTGTTATTAAATAAATTTCGATACCTACCGCTTTTACGACATATTTTATGAATATTACCAATACTCTTTTATGGTAATAATTTATTTAAGGTAGGTTGATATAGGAAATTATTTGATGTTTATTATAACGGAGTGGTACCAGGGACACATAGAGTTTGTAACTGTGCGTTCGCACTGGCGAAACATTTACAACGAAACATGTTGGAATCTCTATTTTCTGTCAATTTTCCATACAAAGTTTGACAGGCACTAGAGATTTCAACATGTTTTGTTGTGATGTTTCGCCAGTGCGAACGCATAGTAAGGAAAACCTTTCTGTTACCAAAAATTACCACAATGTTACTATGCAAAAAAACTAAAAAAGTCAAAAATATCTCTTTATTTTTGTTTTGAATGTTTATTAATGCGATGCATATGGTATTTAATATAAATTTTGAAAGAGGTTATATAATTATTACTAATAAATAAATAATCACAGTTGAGGGACAAGGCTACCTGCGCGAAATTTGACAATGACCCATTTAATAATTAAATGCGTATATTAAGTTTTGTCTCTATGCTCTTGACTATTCAGGAGTGCCCTCATCTGGACCCAATCTTGGGTGCAGCACCTAAATCATGGTGTACTTTAGCACGGGCTATCATAATTTAAAGCGTATATAAAATTTTGTGTCTGTGCTGTTGACCGCTGAAAACTTATTTCTTCTAGAACCAACCCTGGCTGCAGCAGCCAGGTCATGATGAACTTTAGAACGGGCTATCATAATTAAATGCGTGTCTAAAATTTCTTGTATGAACTGTTGACTATTGAGGAGTTCCCTCTTCTGGAGCCAACCCTGGTTGCAGCAGCCAGGTCATGATGAACTTTAGAACGGGATATCATCATTGAATGCGTATATAAAATTTTGTGTCTGTGCTGTATATCGCTGAGAAGTTTTCCCGTGTGGAGCCAATCCTGGATGCTGTAGCCAGGTGATGGTAGACTTTAGAACGAACTGTATTAATTAAATGCGTATATTCAATATTGTGTCTGGACTGTTGACCGCTGAGAAGTTCCCTCTTCTGGAACCAATCCTGGGTGCAGCAGCCAGGTCATGGTGTAGTTTAAAACGGACTATCATAATTGAATGCATATATAAAATTTTGTGTGTGCTGTTGACCGCTGAGAAGTTCCCTCTTCTGGAGCCAACCCTGGGTGCAGCAGCCAGATCATGGTGAACTTTAGAACGGGCTATCGTAATTGAATGCATATATAAAATTGAGCATCTCAGTTGTTGATCGCTGAGGAGTTTCCTCGTGTGGAGCCAATCCTGGATGCTGTAGCCAGGTCATGGTAGACTTTAGAACGGACTATCATAATTGAATGCGTATATTAAATTCCGTGTCTGTGCCGTTGACTGTTGTGGAGTTCCTTCGTCTGGAGCCAATCCTAGCTGCTGTAGCCAGGTCATGGTAGACTTTAGAACGGACTGTCATAATTAAATGCGTATATTAAATTTCGTATCTGTTCCGTAAAGTGTTGTGGAGTTCTTTCGTCTGGAGACAATCCCAGGATTGTCTCCATATCATCATAAAAAAATGCATTGTCTTGGAAACTGAACCAACATGTAAAATTTCAACTCCGTAGGATAAAAGGAAGTGGTTTTAATTCAGCTTGCAAGATTTGCTAACTAACACACTAACAAGGCAAGTTAATATAAAGCTTGTAAAAATATCAAGGTTTCGATTGGTACGGAAAATTAAACAACGAATTGCTTTCTGCATTCATTTTATTTGACACTTTTACTTACGATTAGAATTATCACAAATAAACTGTGAAAATTACTGATGATTCACAGAATCTAATAAAAAAACGGCAACGGGTAGACCTTTAAATTTCTAATGCAACTTGACACAACAGAAAGTGGCAAATTGTTATCAACTTAAGATGCTTACATTGCAAAATAACATTACAGAATTTAAAACAAACTTATCTTACTAAAAATATCGTAGACATTGTTCAGTGCTATTTCAAAAAGAAGTATTTCAGTGTGTTCACCTCACTGGGGTGATGTAATAATGGCTTTCAGAGCGACACTATTTTGAGGACACCCAGCTAGCAACAAAAGTCATTCAACTGTTCACAGCAGCTGTTAATGAGGGTAATTAGCATAGTTCACACGTTACACTCGAACATGTAGTATCTAAAACCGTTGTTGAATTACAAATTTTGAATGAACAATTGGGTTACGAATATTAATGCTTTTCACTGTTCTGTAGATACCGAATAACAACTAAAATAACTTATGATACCGAATGGAACCAGACATAGAAAAACCTAATTAAAAATACAAATGAAATAGATTCATTTAACTACTAATATTTAGTCGCCGATTCACATACAATTACGTTTGTACATTAGATGCTGAAGTACGAATTCACACAAACTGAACAAGTTTGTTCCAAACCAGTTTGCATATTTCCTTCTGAGATGACATAGCATAGTATGTAGAACAAGCTTGCTAAAAAGAATATTTTAACAGTAACGGGCTGCCTACGCGGACCTACTTACTACACGCACACCCGTTTTAGGGTATCCTCTAGCAAACACAATATTTTTTTTCCAAATCTATGTGGGCCGGGCGAGCGTCAAAGTAAAATAATTATGACGTAATTAATATTTATGTTTTCAATTAGCGCAAATATTGCTAATTCAAGAAGGTCATTTACATTTTTATTTTATAGATATTTTATACAACTTCTGTAAAATATATCGTTGATCAATACCGCCTTCTGATTGGACTTGGGGTATTGAATAATTTATTATTATAAGGTTTTAACAAACGTTCTAGTATGGAGATGTTCTGAGGCAATTTGAACTGGAAAAAGTGCGCAAAATTGCCAGTTGCGCCATCTTGTCACTACAACTAAAAGTCCTACTTATATTTCTATGTTTTTGTAACAGTGTTACAGAAAGTCGTAAACATATGAACGACGAAAATATACTTAAAGCTAAAATAAACATCGATACTGTCAGACAGTTTCATTCATCACTATAGAAACTTAATTAAACTTAATCATTAGTATCACTGTTACCAGTACAAAAAGGAACTGAATAAGTTGTAGAATACAGATCTAGTTTACAGTTAAAACTTTGGGATGAAAGTGGTAAGTAAAGAGTTTATTCCAATGAACATTCCTAACTAAAGCTAGCAATTTCAGGTCAACAACCTGTTATGACGTCATCAAACTCTCTTTTTCCCAATGAATTTTTATGATTGTGATGCTGGCAACCCTAATGAATCATGAATTTTGTACCATTTGTTATCATAATATATGTAAATAACCACATTAATAGTTAATAATTGTTTTAATATAGATAAAAATGACAATACTAATTTCTTCATAATTATAACGAAAGGCATTAGAGTTACCATACTACAATATTACAAAATTCACCATTGTTGAATAAAAAAATACAACTGGCAAAACGAACAGCCCTTCAATAGTTAAGTTAAAAAATCATTTAGAAACAGGCATTATGATTTTTTAAATCTATCACTTGTAATAAAAGTGTAATTAGGTACGAAGAATACATAATTAGTGACATAATGAGTGCTTTTGAGTCAGCTGCAGACATAATGCATGTAATTGGTCATGAACATGATATGATACATACATTATCCATTCTAGCCGTATTCAATAGTCCAATGATGATGTTATTTACAATTTAATTCATGAATTCAAATAAGACAAATTGCAAAAAAAAAACCAACTAATTGAAAGCTTTGTTACGCACTTATAACCTTGTGTAACTATGTTTTTTTTTTTTGTTGTTTACAAATATTATAATTTTTTTTTAACTTATTTTTCTATATTTTGCCTATTCTACTTTTACTTCAAAATGCTTTGTTAATCCTTCACTGGTACCTATATCTTTAGAGCAATTTTTTTTTTATATCGCTTCTTCAACAACAAATGCCACAGAACATTTGAATTTACCTATAGCAAAAATTATTCGTAACTTACCAATAATACTCTAGCAATGATCTATGCACTGCATAACACAAAGATGTACTTTTAACATCCCAATTGAGTCACTGTAAATTAAAAAAAACAACCTTATTCAAATTCCTCACTGTAAATCAAAAATCGAATGCGACATTTCTCCATTCAAAGTTTATCAGAGTACTGTACAGGTTGGGAACAGCCCCGGATCTAGTTTTTGTTAGGATGCGCAAAGTTAGCCACATTTTGGCAGCAACATTATTAATCAAATTGTATTGATCAATAATGCGCTAATTCAACAGGGACACCAAAACTGTTGATAAAAGAAAAAAAATATATTGCAAAGTTGCTGTGTGCTGGGTGGTGCACTTGTCTGCTACGCTTGAATTTGTTGCCCCCTGAAGTTGACGCCCGGAGAATGGGCCCCGGCTTGCCCCCCGTAGATCCAGGGTGATTGGGAATACATTGAATAACTTCTATAACAGTTTTGGACTGGATCTACATCCCATACATACTCTAAAGGCACTTTGAACCACACCAGACCAGAAAACTCATTTGAGATGATAAAGTTACATAAACATTAAATATCAGTAAACAATTTATTTGTATTTTTAGAACAGGCCAGCACTTAGAGAAAGTCCTTTGGTTGTGACTATTTACTTTATCTCTAAGCTGCGCCTGTTAGCCTGTACTACTTTTTAGCTTTCGCCGAGTTTCCCTGTTTGTGTGGAGGTGTCCATCTCAATGCAGACGGATCTACAGACAACCGAGGCTTCTTGAAATGAGAGCTTGCTAACTGCTCTGCAACTATCTTCGGTGTTACACATATAACATGCTGCCCCTTCCAATATTTCACCATATTCATGGACTGTAGGGTGGAAATGATGTCGGTTTGAGATATTCCTGTCATTGAACTCAGATCTTTGATACTCAGTGTACCTCGGCTCACACTTAATACTTCTAATAAGACAAAGGACCAGTAAGACCTGTAACTTAATTTCCCCAAATCTGATAATGGCTTCTCAGGACTACCCACTACATGCTCAAGCCTAGACAACTCGTAACTGAATGCTATAAGCAGCTTACCATAGCCTTGTCTCTGATATGGAGGTAGAGTCAGTATGCAGGCAACATTGTTTCCTTCTGGAGAATCCTTTTCTTTAGAAAAATAGCCAACAAGATGTGCTCCATGCTTATCAACTTCACACAATATATAAAATAAGAATTGCTCTATATCAAAATATAATGTTTTGTGATCTAAAAAAAGTTTTGCGATTAAACAAAGATTTTGACAGTAAATTTTGTGTTCCTTGCCATCTGCTTCAAATATAGCTATTGTTCCCTTCCTGTATATCTCACTACCTATTGGTTGTCGCGCTGTGCACTCGCTGAGATGGTACCTGTATGTTTTTTCCATTCTCATGTATTTCAGACAGTACTCGCAAATCCAAAGCTTCGACTGTTTGCCATATTCGTCAGGATAAGGACTGAAGTACCATGTATCTATCTCATATTTACCAAACTGGATCCTGTCGATGTATTTAACTTTAGTGATAGCTTCATGTTCCTTCTCGAGCGCCGCTGTCGTGGGGTCCATCTCCGCGTAAGACTTTTGAACATGATTAATTTCATCATGTTTACGTTTCTGGTTCCTTGTTATTTTCCGGCCGGACTTGTCGGTGAGCAGGTGATCACAATTTATGTTGTTGTTCGACTGTTCGCACATCTCGAATCTATCAGACATAACCTTAAGGCGGGATACCCATTCATCGAGCCTTCTATCGTAGCCGACATAGTGCACATAATACTCGTAGCCCTCCGTGGAATTGTATCGCGTCTGTATAATCTCAGCCGGGTGCCATGACTCATCCGAACGCCGCACTAAATAATGCTCTCCGATGTCGAGAGGCTGCTCCTGGGTCGATTCCGAGTCTTCATGATCAGTGCTCCGACAATCCGGATTAGGTAATTCGTTATTCACTATTGGTTTTTCTAACTCTTTATCACCTTTTGCCATATTATAACTGAAATCAACAATCGTATCACGCAATACCGCGCAACGCGATCTATCGAAGTCGCCATAATAGCATGCCATAGATTATAGAAAATCAAGCGCGCAAAAACGTGCTATGAAAGAGTGGTTACCAAAAACCGTAAAGTAGTGAACAAATGAAAATGTCTTGTTCTATCAATTGAAAAATCTTAGTTACTCGTTAAAATATATTTTTTGATAAAATAATTATTAAAAGTTATGTTAGTTCAACGAAAAATTACATTTTTCATTGAAATAAAACACAAGTTGATCTCTTTTCTTAGGCACAGTAAGTTTGTCATGTGTTTAAAAGAAAAAAAAAATTGTTGTTTATGGTACTACATTGTGACCAGTAATAAAAATACAAATTAAAATGGAAGTTTTTAGCGGGAACTGCTCTTTCTTTTCATCTGAAGAAATAATCTGAAGAAGAATTATTCACGTGAAGGGTGGGCGTTTTGGGAGACTGTTTTATGTAATTTTGACGTTCGAAAAATACTGATTCTCAGCCTAGTTTGAATAAATGAATTTCTTCTTCATCCTTCGACCACAACAACAACGAAAGCAGAATTTTTGACACCTTTAATATAGATGAAAAATTAATTAAATTATAATCAACGTCAGTTTAGCCATATTTTATTCGATATGTGCGTCTGACTTTTCTCTGGGTCTATGAGGGGGTGTGTTTTTAATTATTATCAAAATCAACGTTTTCAAGAAATTACAACGAATGATTATCTTTTCTAACAATAATTATGTTTGAACATTACTATGCGTTCGCACTGGCGAAACATCACAACAAAACATGTTGAAGTCTCTAGTACCTGTCAAACTTTGTATGGAAAATTGACAGAAAATAGAGATTTCAACATGTTTTGTTGTGATGTTTCGCCAGTGCGAACGCATAGTTACGTTGGCATTTTGTTGTGGTGTTGTGGAAAATGGGTGAAACTGAATTCAGTGTTGGCAACATTATTTTTTAATGCCGAACGTACGTAATCGGCGAGCGAAACGTCTCCAAAGTGAACGAAACGGAGGATTCGTGAACAAATTACTCTTATCGCCAGCAAAGAGATATGAAATTAATATTTTTATCTAAAAACTGTGCAGTTCACTCGTACAAGTGTTGATTGTGATGCGGATGTGTATTGATTGCAACTAGACGTGGTAACAGTGCAGTTTTCCCAAATCCAAGATATCCGAAGCCACCTTTGATAATTGTGCTTTATTAGTGACAACGGTCTAGTAGAACGCAGAAATGCAGGCGATTAAATGTGTAGTGGTCGGTGACGGGTAAGTTTTCTAAATTTACTGGAAATGCATGCTTTCATAACGTAACAATTTATTGGTAAACTGTCTGACTCTGACGTCATATTTTAAATTGAATCGACTTCATGCGAAGTTGGTTTGAGCCGTATCCAGCGCGTTCGATATTAGTGCTGGTTATACAACGATAATACACTTTTTACTATTACCATTGTCCCATTGTGTTCCCGGGCTACGCCGGACTGGAAAAGTATTGAATGAGGTGATAAAAAAATAACACGCCAAGTAACCTGTAGGTTATTGTTCTCGGCCTTAGCAACGTTTGGAACATATGCCGTCAGGGCTAGGGTCACGAATAAACAGCCAGATGGATGCTTGACTGAAGAAATACTTTAGTACATACATAACTAATTTCATGTATTTTGCTGTCTATGCATTGCTAATGAATGTAGCCTCTTGATTGAAGTTTATTGGATGTTAATAGTAGGTATTCATATTATAACTATTAGGGAAAAGGACTATCTACTCATAGTTATTGTTGTTTGGTCAATTTCCTCAAGGGTATCCTTTGGACACTCAAACATTACATCCAACATTCTATGTAGAAAATATTATGCAGTAAAAAAGTTTGCTACAAAAATAATATAAAAAACGACTGAAGTAATCTTTCATAACATAGTTTTTTTACTGACAACCAATGTGTGTGTAATTCCTTGAAAGGCATAATACCATCAACAGTAAAAGATAAAACAAACCCTTAATTTATAACTGTTTTTACATTAATTTACATAATTTTGTTCTACATTTAAAAAGTTGCCATAGCTAAGAGCTTCCCTTAGTTTAGGATAGCAATTCAACTGTTCTCAGGAAGTCACTGTATGAAAGTTCTATGTGCCAGGAATACAAAATTGAGGATAAAATGGTGTGTTTGATATTTTGACCTTTTATTGAACACAATAATTTATTAGGAGATTTGATATCTTATCATGAAACCTAATACTTACAGAGAATAGATAAAAACAATGATAAAAGTGATAAAATCAACTGAGGTAAACTTACTGCTTGTTTTTCTATAAATCATAAATTCAACCCGGTGGAAAAAATTTGCTGTAAAAATATTGGTAGTACAATTATTCTAGTTGTGTTTTCTGCAGAAATTGCATTGTTTAACATAATAATTATGATATTCAGTGATGAGTATGACTATGAAGTAAGAAGATAACGATAGTAAAACTTTGTCTTAACAATTATATTCTGCACTGCAACAATGATATTCTAAAACTAACTTCATATTAGTATTTATTTGCACATCCATTTAATCAAATGTACAGCCGATGCAAACTTTATGGTGGCTCGGAACATGGAGCTAGTCACTGCGAGTAACAAATTCACGTCAGCGGGGATGAGGGGAGAGGTAATGTACAGCCAATGTACTTCAGAGCCACCATAAAGTTATGACATGTCCTATACTAAGCATTCTAATTAAGCCTATGCTAGTATACACATCTTGAATGACCTAGGTTTAGATTCTCAGATTGCATCCTAACTCGCACAGATGCTGAGTAACACAATATTATGCAGTTAATTGATACTGTGATATATTGTTTTGCAATGTGAACCTGCCCTTACTAAGTCATAATACATAGGGCTTTATGAGATCATGCACCACAAAAGATGCTGTGAGCAAGGTTTGTTGCATATTGGAATTGAAAAAGGATTTCATGAAGGGTACTTCTTCTTCATTGTATTGATGATTCCATTTATCTGTTTTAAATAAGCTTCAACCAAAATTCGGCCACTTCTACAGTGTTATCTTAGGCATCGCAACAATCTTCCATAGTGCAGGTGTTATTGCACAGAGAGCAGAAGAGGTGCCAGAGGTGCTCCATAGTATCAGTGTGGCTCATCGAAATATCCTAACCATGCTAAGTACATGCAGCCAGGGTTGGAAAAAATATTTATTTTTTTCATTTTTATCATACATAGTTATATGTTTCTGCATAAAACGGAATGCGCCCTTGGGTGTTAAAGAAAAGGGGAATACCCACGCAGATAGTAAATTAAAAAACCGACTGGAAATTGAAAAGGCTGGAAAACATCGTTTATTTGTTCAAAATGTTAATGATATTGATTTTTCTGATGTAAAAGTTCTAGTCTTTAACAAATAATTCCTAAATCTGTTTTTATGTAAAAGAAAGTAAATAATCACATTTAATTAAATCATTGATTTTTATTGAAAAAATCAAAATGATTTAACCGTGCCAACCCTGCCTACAGCGGCCCACCTGGCTTAAAATGGTATAATGAAATGTTTCCTTAGGTAGACTCAGGCAAAAGACTATCTGCAGATTCTAAAATTAATAATAAAATTGAATAATAATTAAAATTTAAATAAAATAAGAGCTAATACAGGCAGGACAAGAAATTGTAGGTATCCGACCAAAATAGGTGTTTTATTAAAACTTGTTGTGAGATTTTATGCCATATACACTATCGTCCTACTGTTTGTCCAACCTTCCACTTGTAGAGAGATAGTTCGTGCATGTTTGACGATGTTGGACAGTCTGTTTTCATCGATCGTGAGTTGGGACAGACTGGAGGCATATTGGATTGTTAGATTGTTAGTGTGGAGCCGGCATAATAAATTAAATAGGTATAATAAATAATTCAGTTGAGTTACTTTATACTCCGTTTGAAATAATATTAGACATTTAAACAAACCTTTGTTACAGTCCGTTCAACCGATTCTGACTTCTATACCGTAAGTATAAGGATGGCATTAAAAGCAAAAAAGTGGTTACAATACCAACTGTTTACTGCAGCTGCCATTTGTCATGCTACCAATGCAATAAAAGTCAAAATCGGTTGAACAGACTGTAAAAAGGGTTTAGTTAAATGTCTAATCTTATTTCAAACAGAGTATAGGTGAGATTTAATAAGGTATGTGCATCACTCATCTATCAAGGTCATTTCTATTGTTAATTTGATATCATTATAGTACAATAGCATTGTTTCTAATAATAAATAAACAGTATCAAAGTCCCTAACATAAATGGTCTCTACAAAACCGTGCACAAAAATTTATTTAACCTATCACAAACAATTAAATATTAATTTATTTTCGAACTATCCAATTTTAGCCATCATTATCTCACACAAAGACTGTAAGTAGGACAGTCTCAATGGGCTAATATTTAACTCTTGCCTAGAAATGCATTCTGCATTGCTTATTCAGTTGAGCAGCTGTTTGCACTTCTATTTGAACATCCATTTCCAATTAAGAACGAGGTCTGATATTTTAAATACTAGAATAAGAGGAAGGAGAAAACTGACCTATGATTTCTACTTGACTAAAACCGGTAATTTTCGGAATAAGGTTTTTATGGCTTCCTTAGCTACAACCAACCATCAACATAGGTACTTCCTTCCCGTCGACAGTCTTCACAATTTTGCTAGCCAGATCCTCATGAGCCTAGAATTCATATTGTTCTTCTGCCATGCCCTGTTTAGCTGTTCCTGATGTGTTGGAAGAGCAAGAACGTAGGTATATCCATTATACCTATATCCTGGCGATGCAGTAATATACGCATAATAGACTTGCAGTTCTTCATGTAAATGTGTAAACACTAATTAGTATTTTGGTGTAGGTATGTATTTTGCTGGATTACTGCCTACACCCACCCCTGTCAGCAAAAAGTCATAACCCGATTTAAGGCTTCCGCAAACAGGCGCGACGCGACTTTAATAAAACAATTTCTAAGAAAACTTCACGGTAGAAAAATTACCGGTATCACGCCAGTCTGCACGAGTCTTCATACCTTTCTCAAGGTCTTCGATTTTTCCTCGGATCTCAGTAAAGCGTCACAGGTACTGTTTCAAATAAATACTTAAACTCGACTCGTTTAATGCCGCACGCCCGTGACCTTTGTTTCTTCCTCATTTTGTGCGCAGTCTTGAAATCGTAGACAGATTCGGATATCACGAGGGAAAAGCTACCGACCACGTCGATTAATAAAGTGCAGTTTCCAGGCAACACGGTGTTTATCTGCTGAAAATTAGGACCTAGGCCAATGTAGCCTACATAACGCACTAATAATAAAAATCTATTCCTGTTTGTCACACATTCTGTTTTTACAAAATTCGCACGAAGCTTGAAGGCCGTCTTCAACAGAATTGGACGCACCTATTACTTTTAATACTATTTTACGAGTTGATGTTCCTTCCTATTTCATTCAGAGTTAAGACTCCTTGGGTCTCGTGAGAGGATAACCTATTCCTTTGTTAAAAAGACCACAAGTTTTTACACAGGTCGTATAAGGTACTGAAACGACTTGTGGTCTAAATCGTAAAGAACTAAGGCTTCTAGTTTATATCAGGCATCCATTCAATTTCCAGGAATGCTTTATAGAGATTCACAATACCCAAACCGAGACCAAAGAAAAAATAAAGGAAGGATTTACAGAACTTACAAACCAGTTTTCGTGAGCCTCTCGAACATTTAGATTTATTTGCGGAGCTTCCCGCCATCCCGCCATCAAGTTTCTGAACGACTTTGAAAATGTATTACTCAGCTCTTAACAAGAAAGGGATTGTAGATTCCTTTCTAAAAAGTGCACGATCACAGAGTTCGTTAGGTTTACATAACGTTAACATCTAATCAATCACGTTAATCTTTGCTCATAGAAACTTAGAAAGTCTTTGACGTTCTTATAAAAGTCCTGCTAAAGTATGTATTTGACAGGAGGGGATTTAACGATGAGCGATCTCTTTCGATGGATATAGACGGACATACGAACTTAGCCTTGATCCTCAAAGGGCAGAAGTGTATTGTTATCCCATAGACGGAATGAACTATTCGATCAACCGATGACACAAAAAGGCGAGGCTAAATGTATGAAAAAGGTGTGTGTTTGCTGTTTATTTTCTGTGCAAATTGTTGAGTCAACTGAACGAAATCGGGTTACTTTATTAGCGAATTTATACTAATACCTTGTCCACATTGCGAACTTCTCAAGTAACAGATTACTATGTAACCTCAACGTATTTCTTATGTTAGTAGTTCACCAAGATTGGAAGTAGACTTTCTACCTTTTGGCAACTTTTCCTGTCATTGTGAATGGAAGTCGAAACAATGGGTTTTCATTTGTGTAGTGCAAATAGGGCACGGCCTTAAATTACAGGCCTTTCTAAATAACAACACTTTTACTGAAGGTATCTTTCAGATGCCTTAGTTTTAGTATTTCAAAAAGTAACCAACATGGAAGTTTAGATACTTCGATTACACGACTCTACAAAAAAATTTTCGTTCTTTGTCCTAAAGTTTATACTATTATTTTCCAGTTAGTTATGCACAAAAACGAAAAGAAAATACCTTTTTTCGGTATAAAGTTTGCTTTTGTGATAGTTATAATAATAATACTCATTTTTCAATTTTTTCATAAATTTTAATTGATTTTAATATTTTTAAAAAGACCGCGCAGTGAGAGTGGGGTATTAACGTTTACACTGTGCCGCTAGATAGCACCCGAGTGATAAACAACCATCAGGTGTTATTTACAAGCCCAGAATAACTTAAAATGTCGTCACGAAAGTGCAAATACGATGCTGATCACATTTTGTTTTATATGTGGTCAATTTATTAAAGTTCGAGACGTGAAATATGAACTAAAGACATCTCACGTTCTCTGCGAAGCCTATGAAGCATATTTTGACTGTCCTGTACGGAATCAAGATAAGCCATGGGCTCCACATGTTGCTTGTAGTTATTGTAAAAGGTGTTTGGAAGGTAAGCATATGCTGCATGCTCATTTGGATAAATTTAAAAACAATATGGGAGCCTATTCCGAAGAGCAAGGAGAACGTTTCCATCAAGGACATCATGAATTTTGAACAACGCTATCAAGGCCAATACAATGAAAACATGATGGGCGACTATATTTGGGGTTTATTGAGAGAAAGTACCTATGAACATAAAAGAAAAAGTAAAAGTGTGCACTTTTAAGTTATTTTCCACTTTTCTGTAAGCTAATTTGATAGTAAAACTTAATAAAAATAATAAACATTTTTATTTCAATAGTTTTATTTTCAATCAAAAATTAAAATCCGAGATTTTAAAAAATTTCGTTCAATCAGTCTTCTAAGCACAAAAGCAAAGTTTTTCATGCCATATATTTTTTTTCCGTCTTATTACGACCTAAACTACCGAAATTTAATGCTTTGCAATCAAAGTCAAATTTCATGTTGACCCGTGTTATTAATCCGATTGTCGAAATATTTGTGTGCACCTGTCTGCTACTCAGTACTTATTATAACAAATGAATAATTCCTCATTAGGAATAAGTGATTAATTACGAGACGCTGCTACATACATGAAAGGAAGTAAATATTGCAGCAAACATTTGTAAAACGAATTTTTTATGCGAAAAACAGAGATTGGAAACTGCGATCATTTTCTCCGTTCGTACTTGAACATTATTTGTCATCTAAATAAAATAGACCTTCCCACAGAACATTACGTCTTATAATCCACTTTATCGAATTTTCATGTTATCACTATGAACAATCGACTATTGATTGAGTATTTTATTATCAATAACGATAGCGTTTACTAGGCTTTTGCGTTCTTAGAAATGATCTACGTTTTTACTATCGTTTAATGCCTACCTCTTGATAACCTTAGGCGACATTAACTTGCAATTAAAACGTACTAATCGTTGTAATTAAGTGAAAACATAACAACACGGCTTATCTCCAGCAACGCAACATTTTTTCTAAATCCGTCCTGTATTATTAGAGATCACAACTTCTCGCATAGAAAGCAAATAATAACAGTTTTTAAATATTAATCTACAGTAATATTGCCAACAATGAGAGCCATTAGCCAGACAGTTGAAACTGACATGTAGCAGCAATCTACTTTCGTTTCTATTGTGCAATCAATCGAATTAGACATATACAGCCTCGGGCACTGTTGCAAACGGTAGACCGTATGTCCCCACGACTTCAGACAATGCTCACCCGCATACAAAACCCGCTTTATACGTAATCAAATTAGTGTACTAGCCGTACAAATCCCACTCTTGGTCACGGACGCAAGTTAACTATCTGATTGCTTTTATTAAGTGATGGATGCTGGGAGCTAAGTAGACAGATGTTTATTTGATAAACGATTGGACACACCGTAGACTTACATAATCCCATAACAGGGTTGTTATGGGATTATGTAAGTCTACGGTGTGTGGTTGTACTCTTTTATCTAACTAAGCATTAGTGTGTAGCAAGATTAAGCTGAGATCACAGCCCAGAGGTGTATCAGACGTTGACCTCGTGATCTAAAAATAGTCTAAGAAAAGATGATGTGTTATTTTACATTGGTTGGAAGAATAATAGCGTTTCTGCGTTCAATCGCAGTCTGTACGCGAGCTATTAATTAAGTCTGTCCTTGCTAAAACGTTCACAACCAGTTTCTAGTGAACCGAACCTTGGCCATAGACTGAAACGCTTGAATGAAGAAGAGGAACACGAGTATTGAGTTTGCTATGAAATTAGTTATGATTCAGCTTTCAAGTGGGCCCCAAAAATATAATTCATGAGTACCGTACGGATTGCTAAATCTTAAATCTAATTAAGGAGAAGCACTGGCGTCTGGTTGGAATTTTTTACCGCCAGCCTAATTGGGTTCGTGGTATTTTGTTTTTTTAAATTTTTGAAGAGCCACGTTTTATAAACTTGGCTCACAGGATCCTTTAAGTCTCCATAATTGCCTGCTAATGATTGCGTTTTTATTTAAGACTGTTATAAACTTATGAGTGTCCATAGACAAAACTTCTGGGATTGTGGTTAACAAACCTTGATGCATTTTGCCAGTACATGAAATATTATGTTCGATTCCCGGGTCGGGCAGTGTTATTGGGTTTTTCTATCTGAAATTTCTCAGTAGCAGCTCGGAGTCTGGATTTGTGCCCGGTTGATGGCAATAGGCTCGCGCCCTATTACATGGGACTTAAACATAACTGGCGAAATGTGGGTGTACCTGCTACAGGGACACCTCTGCCCAACCCTTCGGGGAAACAAGGCGTGATATTATGTTATGAAATGCAATAATATCTATCTACCTCGTTAGGTGTTGTGGTGTACAAAACGTAAATGTTAATTTGGGTAAAACATAATATATGTAACAAGTGTAGCAGCTTACTGAATTTGCAATAATACATATTATTATAAAATAATTATTATCAGATAAAAATAAACATGGGTGGTCTAGTTGTAAATTTAGATTTATTTTTAAATTAGGTATGTTACCATTTATCATGCATGATTGTTACGAAATTTTCCTTCCTTTTTGACTCTGATGACTATGGACCATAAAACCTATTATAATTATTGTATCGAACCCAGATAACAAAAGCCATATTTCAGAACAATATGTGCTCCAATATTACATGGAGGAAAATGATAAATAAATAAACTATGATAGAATTAGTTTTATTCCAGATAAGAGTTACAAGGGAAATTCGTCAAGGATAATTTTAAGTACCTAAATCCCCAAACGACGCCACAGTTATAAAAATGTAAATGAACCGTAATTAGGGGAATTCAAAGGAAATTGCTGCAAACGAAAAAATTTGTGTCAGTAGCCAAAAACTGTGACTCGAAAAGTGGGTATTGTCTACAAACAAATTTACGTAATCGACGACGTAGTAGCTCAGAATAAAACAATATTAGTAACTTTCTAATAGATTCTAAAAGCAAAATTCAATACTTGGTTGAGGCTACTTTAGTGATTCATTTCATATCTACTTGATTTCCGCGTTCATTCGAACTAAAATGCCTCTAAATCAACATCCATACTCTGGGAGGTCGAGGCCCTCAGAAGGCCACACTGAAAAATTAATGATCCCATTTTTTTTTGTTTTATCGCTGTCAGTCTGCCACTGTTAATCATAAAAAGTCGTAAATTTCGTTTGGAATTAAATTTTTCATTCCTCTGTTTTCTGTCCCGATTGGACATGGCAACGTTCTGTGTAGTGTAGGGCTTCGTTTTTCAGCCTGTTTTTATTCGAGCCACTTTAGCCTCGTAATTGAGTCTTCATATTGCGAAGTCTCGCACGCTTTTCTTATCAAATTTAAGAGAAGCGGAAATGTAATTTAAACCTCCTTCCACTTTGACCTGCATAATATATTCCAGAACTCCGTGTGTCAATAAGTACGCACCACCAAGTTCCATATCTGAAATGAGGGTAATTTTAAATTGTGTAAAACTTTACGATGCGTCAGACAATTCGAAATTGTGGGAACAGGCAGGCCCATTGTTATGTAATTCAATCTACAGTTATTGTATGGATTGTATTTCTTTACGGTTATTGAATTTTCGTTATGATAATGGTTACTTTAGGTACTGTCTGATACTGCAGTTCGATCAAGTCGATGTTTTATAATCATGACTTGGTGGAAGAAAGTTTTGTCATCAAAAAAACAGATGTCATTAATTGAAAAAAAATAATAACTGGAGCGGTTAGGATTGTGTCCAGTAATGCGCCTGGAGTTCAACATTAACCTTAGAGGCCATTACTGACAGTCAACACGACCGTGGGAACCTCGCGCCAACCATCCATAAATTATGTTTGAAGACACAAAGTCTCAGCGCTCGATTGACGTAAATGCTGTGAATAGAAGATATTTGTTTAAAAAAATATGAAATTGAAACACAGTTTTAATTCGATCACGACGTTAGTACTGCGTCGCACGTGCGTGCTAAATAACGCGTAACCTTGTGCTCCCCTCGTCCTGCAGGAACCGGTCGATCCGGCGTATACCGGAATTTCACTCGGAGACAATAGTGGATCCAGTCACCCGAGCTCTCCCGATCCCCCGAGATACATCTCGCGACTGCTCGCAGACGGGAAAGTAAATAATGGTCAGGGATCAAGAAACCTGGTTAGCTTTGCACAGCCAGTTTTCTTTACGAACTACTACATATATCGAATGAGCTAAAAGCACACGCTGCGCCGCAATATTTATGAAATTGTAACGTTGCAAAAGTGTATAGTAAGCTTGAGAAAATATGGTATTGATGCGTAATATTATGGACAATAGCAAATCGAAACTCGAACAATATGATAATCTGGAATTTCAAAACGTAGTTTCTTTTTTAGAAACCTGAAGCAATAAGATACGCGTGGGTTCCATCAAGGCTGGACTGACGAGTTGCAATCCGGCGAGGTACAATACGATGGATTTAAATATCCATGGGATATTTGAACACTCCTAATACAAACAAGCGTATCGCACGCGGTCGCGTTCAAATTGTAAATCAAATACAAGACAGCTGTTCAACAATAAGACTACTTAATTCTACTTTCTGTGAAAGTGATTGCAAAGCACTTGTTTTGATTGGTGATACTTAGCCACTCGGGCGATAATGGATGTTATTCACAAGCACTTGAATCCTGTAATAAATCACAAAGAAAAATAGAAGCAGACTTTCTAATTTCTACTGAATGCCTCAAAGCCAAGTATGATGCAAAGTAAAACGTTCAAAACAATGTTTATTACAGAGAAGCAAGCAATAAACAAACAAAGGATTTTCGAGTTAACCCACTTCCGTTTTCCCATGTAGTCGAGATGGTTCGAAATGCTCAACAAGCCGTAACAAGAGACGTATTTCCCGCACAAAGCCCTTTCAGCTCTGCCGGTTCGACCCTAGGCCGAGCGTGTAAGTAATTACTGCTCTGCCCTAATTCCTGGTGCCTCTGTGTTCCCGGCTAGTCAGTCGACTGACCTGTTTGCTTTCATTGCAAACTGCATCGGTTTGTTGAATCGATGAGTTTCAATCGAGAGCGTTTGATAGACGAATTTAGGTTACCATGGGCAACTGGGTTGTTATTATTAAAATGGAGGCCTACGGCAATTTGTGAATGAAAGATAAACTGCAATAAAAACACTCCATTTAGATAACTTCGGTAGTAGTACGTCGAATTACGTGACGGATGCGAGTAATACAATTATTGTACGTTTTGTGTCTGAACAATGGGGTCAAAATAATTACGCTATCAACGCCGGCAACTATTACGAATAAGAAATAGCATCGTAAGTCCAAACAATAAAGTTATTGTTGCCACGACCAGCATACGCATTTTAGTTGCGTCATCGAATGTGCCGGGTGTTGGGATCATAATCGTAACATTACCAGGGTTATTTATACATGGATGATCCCATGTTGGTAACATCAAAAGGATCCATCGGCCTCCGGTATTGGATAATTTTATTTGGAACTGAAACACGTCCCCGAAAATCTGGATCGAACTTGCAGAGAAAATTGAGTTAGCGGCAGACTCGCTAAATTAGCTTTCTTGAAATGTTCTTTAGTCTCATCAAAATTCGTTCCATCATGAAACATTTTGCTTATGAAAATTCATAACTTGAAACCCCAGCTTGGAACTAATACTTTGTTAAGACCGTCCTTAATGAGCAGTGGTTTTATAAATCAATACGCTTGCATTTTGGGACGTGCTCTGACTTATGAAAACAGGAATTCTTATGGAATTTTGACAACCTTTAATGTTAGATAGTTTATTGTGGATATAAGCGCGCTATTAATATTCACCAGTATTTTACGGTTTCACATAAACCCTGGCTACGTTTCTGCACCATATTAGCATCTCCTGGCACTAACTAGTAAATGCGTTCACTGTTCATCGCAGTCAGTTTGTTGATCAAACAGATACCCTTTGTTTGGTAACTACACTCAAAATAGATGAGCTTTTTGTGTAACCTGGCGTGAAGAACTAGTGTCGGTGCATTTTACTACCTATAATTTAAACGGGATTTCTACGAACTGAAAAACACCATGTTGAAACGAATTTTTCATATAACTCAAAGCTATATGTTGCATGTCTGTCACTAATATTCCTGCTATACGTTTATTGGAATGGACTGCATTGAACTGGTGACCTTTCGATTGGCAGTCAACAACATAGTCGTTACGCGATCATTATACTAGTTTTGTACCAAATGTGGTATTATTTTTGCTCATCATGTTAATGTCTATACGCAGATTTCTTTCATCGATGAAGATTCTGGTCTATGGTATTAAAACTGCTGTAAGTTGTAAACCAAATGACAATAAATTTAGCAGTTAGTAACTGCTGAATTTGCGTTACAGCATTACAGAATACTACCATAACTTCGCATAGCTTTTAAACGCATTACACAATAATTCATCTCTTAATCTGCCATAAGTTTCCACAGTGGAGGACCATGTAAATGGTGCTTTGAAAACTAACGCTGCAGGAGTAAAATGAATTGCTTTTAGTATAGGAGCATTAAATAGATGTAACTGCTTTTAGGCCCAGAGTGCTTCAGCAGAGTAATGGGTCTGCGATTTACCGAGTTTTCGTTGTTAGTACTTGTTAGTTCCGGGATTTAGGGGGTGTAACTCGAATGTGGCTTAACGTAGGAGTTTACTGACTTAGCGCAAATTTGGAGCAATTTAAACAGTTTCAACGGGAACAATTAAAGCATTTTCGCCCAAGATAAGCTTTGCAAAATTTTAAGTGTTTGCTCCCTCAGTATTTGTGTGGCTTTCTGAATCACTTGTCTTGCACAGTATTGAAGGCTTATAAGTAAGACAAAATACTGAATATTCTAGGTATAATGATAATTATGTTTTGGGTGGGTACATTTTTTAATGCACGCACGGTAATTCAAATCATTTATTTCTGACTTAGTCCATATACTGTTAGTAATACAAAAAAACCTTATAAAGCTATTGTTAGTAATGCCTGCGGATAATTTTCTATGTTATTTAATCATATTTATTCATAAATTGGTTTAAAGTAGCATTATATTCTGAGTACTATTTATTTTATTTTGTTATCTATTTATATTGAATTCATTAAACCTAACTTGGTTTCCGTACGTCTTTTTCGGATGACCATTGAAAATAAGCGCTGTGCTGTGGGTCTGCATAGCACAGATCATGTTGAGTGGAAGTCTTCTTATCACAGTCATGAGTCAGCAGCTGCCGCATATTTCTGTTTTGTGCTCGTGATTATATTTAAATCTATTATTTTATTTTATTGTTCTTTTATTTTATGCACGTGTTTCTGTGACAAATAAATTTATTTTTCTTTCTTTTCTAAATCAGTTTTAAATCTGTCAGCCATATTGATGATTTTCCCCTTTGCGTAGCGTTTTCTGCGCCTATGCTTACCGCTTTACTCGACCCCATATTTTATGACTTGAACTTCCTCATAAACTTACATGTGTTGTACTTACGTATGGGTTTGTGGAGTTCATTCCTGCTGCACATTAGCATATAATATTACAAACTTATGCCAGTTGTTTGCACTTTCTTGGTGGAAAAGGAAAACCGGAAAACGTCGTCTGACTTCGATAAGATTTCTTATTCATATTGCATTATGCTTATAGCACCTTGGTATATTCATACTTGACCTATTACGAACTTTTCAGCCATATTTCAGTGCAATTGTTTAGGAAGTGTTTGAAAACGAAATGTTTATTGTTATTGCAATAGAGCACGCGCTGGTTTCTGTTCTGTGTCACGATTTCACGAACGTGTGAAATAATATGCTTGTTATATTTTACTTTTTTAAGTTAGTATGTTCCTATTGTTTCCAAATAATTGCTGCCGCTTTTGTAGAATTGCTGTTTTGTTGGTTCCTCAATTAATTTATAACAAACTAGCTGCGCCCCGCGGTTTCACCCGCACAAGTCTCGATCCCGTGAGAATGTCGGGATAAAAAGTCTATGGATCATGGTCTATCCATGTGCCAAGTTTTATCCAAATCTGTTCAGCCGTTTTAGCGTGAAAGCGTAACAAACATACAAAAATATAAAAAACAAATCTTTTCTCTTTATAATATTACTTACTAGCTTTTGCCCGCGGCTTCGCCCGCGTGGATGTCGGAAAATATCCCACATTAACGTACTACCGGGATTTCATACCTAATTGCCGAGGAAAAGACAGCGGTGTGATTTAAAAGATGTAGTGACAAAAATTGAAAAGGGTATGCTGAGGTGGTTTGGGCATGTTGAGAGGATGAATGAAAGGCGACTAACAAAATGTATTTATTTACAAGGCAGATGTGAAGAGAAAGGCCGGGCGGGGACACCCTAGGAGGACATAATTAATAGTGACCTTATTGGTGATGTTCTTCAGAAAGGCCAGGTGCGTAGTACTCGCAACCGGCGTGTATACGAATTTTGCTTGTAATTACTTAATCACTTGTTTTCAGACTCATTAGAAGTGGTTTTGTTATTTGGAATTTTGGTTGTATGCACAGTTTTAAACACATTTTGTGTTGATAAATAACTAGTTCAAACATAGTTGTCTAAGTGTGAGTGTACTATAAACCTCTGCCTACTCCTTCGGGGATATAGGGGTGATGCTATTTTATGTTATGTGTTGTTAAAAGTCTGTGTTCCTCAACTCAAACACTTAAAAGGAACCGTTTCATATGTAAAAATAAATAAAAACAATTTGATGATTAAAAAAAATTGCAGCGATAGATAGCCGATAGTAAGTGGAGTATGACAAAAAATCTTAAATAATTAGTACTATAACCACCTGTAAGGATATTACGGTTTTCCTTGCCGTTCAAGAGATAATTAGATTTTTCACACTAGCTTCATACAAATTTTTCGCAAAAAAATGTAATTCCTTCGTTTTTGTACAGAATTAACTTGGGTGTCATTTTTGTAGGCAAAAAATCCGGCACTTGCAAATTGAAATCCCTAAGTCTATGAAAGCCGATTTTTAGCCCACCGTGCGGCAGGGGACTTTGTTTTATAATATGTAAGGAAGTTTAGATTCATGATTATATGCTGGTTTTGTGTCGTGTTATTTTACATGTCTCCCTACGTTTGTAATTTTGGTTAAACAAAATGCCTATATCTTAATAATTGATGTAAAATTTTGCCAAAAACCGCGATAATGACTGTTGTTGTGTCTTGGTACCTACCGTGAAAGTGGCTTAAGTAAATAAAATATTAAGTTGTTAAAAATTACGCTTTTTCAAGACATATTACAGATAGTTCTTCAAATATGTACAGCCATAACAAACAACAAAATTCCCTTGCAACTGAAACTATATTCCTTACGCAAAACGTTTACGTTTTCCTGGAGATTAATATGAGAAGATCACGCAACAGGAATAATTCAGAATAAGTCTGTTTTCCTACTCGTGTGATTTTTCACATTCAAAATAATCGTTTGCGGTAAAGCTTCGTCTACCCGCAACGACATGACGTCACTAAATCATAATTTCCTCATTTAGTACACCATTCGTAAAACAAATAGACCTATCTCTGCTATTGTTTTAGAGCTTATCACGTCCGCATAAAGCATAATTTACATTGTCATTTGATCTCTTCTATGCAAAGTAGGGTTTCGCCTTTACACAAAATTAGTGCTCCCTGGTGCATTTTGCTTTTGTTCCATTCACCCGAAAAAAGGTTTACGGTTTATGTGATGCCTAAAAAGGGGCTAAAATACGCCATCTTTTTTCTCGTTTTTACATAACCATCATACTAATTTTATTTATTGCCTGCCTGCAGCTGTTATCTCAATGAGTCAGAACAATAAAGTGTAATTAATTTACGTTATTTTCATTTTGATACTGTCTGGATTTAGCTCTTATGCCACTTATTTACCTACTGTTAAATGAGTATGACATACACGAACAATATTTTGACTATATTTTTCCCTAAATCGTACTCAAAATGTTCGTCGAAGAATATTCCGGGCGTATTCAAACGAGAAAAGTCTTTCTTATTGCAAACATAATCTGAAGATCACGGCTTGGGCATATTTACCTTTTGGGTACTCACAAAAATGTGGGTCAAATCCTTACATAATATATTATAAAACAAAGTCCCCCGTCGCGTCTGTCTGTCTGAACGCGATAAACTCAAAAACTACCGAACGGATTTTCAAACGGTTTGCAACAATGGACGGAGTGATTCATGCGGAAGGTTTTAGTGTATAATTCATTAAGGTTTTGTGTAAATTGGCTGAAATTTGACGATTATTGTTGAAGGTGTCGAAAAAAATCATGCCGACTGGGAGCTTTATTGGCGTGTGCCGCGGAAATCGTAAAAGTTACATAAAATTTATGTTCTACAGTATTGTTCGTCTTAAAAAGTTCAACAAAAAGGTCCGCGATGGCATATGTCTATCTTTTATGGACGACCCACAATAACCATTATTATCTTTCAGAATTTGATAAAAATTTCATTGTTATTTCCGAAGCTTTTTTGACCGGTATTATACTATTCTTTATCCAATAAAATATGTTATTTAAATTGAGCATTTAATTTAGATTAAAATATGCCTTGGCATTATATCATTTAAATGAATAGTTTAAAAGATATCACAGTTTCAAAATTACGCGTATTATGGTTGACGACAACGCGGGCGCAGCGGTATTAGTCAATGACATTTCCTCGGATATAGGTATGTAATCCCGGTAGTACGTTCAAGTGGGATATTTTTCGACATCCACGCGGGCGAAGCCGCGGACAAAAGCTAGTTGATCCTAAATCCAAAATCGTATAGGTACCACCTACGAACACAGACTTCGGATACGGGACAGCGGATAAATTCCTATGCGTCGCTTCCTGTGCGATACACCAAATACTGATATCGAAATACAAATGGAAAATGATAGAGTAATGTCATGGAGCTTTCCCGTATTTGCGTAAATATTTATTTTCGTATGCGCTTCTGCTTTTCGATTGGGAATCGAAAAGTTGGAAAACACATTTTCGTAATGCCCGCCATTTTGCAGTGAAAAGTTCCGGCTTAATGGCAAAACCATTCAGTGTGCGGTTGAATGTTTACGGTAAAATGGAAATTAAAGGTAGAATAATAACATATTTTCTACATTAGTAAGCGGCCTTTTAGGTGCATGGAATTTATTTATAAGTCCAGCATAGGACTGTTTGTTTGACTTTAAATAAATAATTGACACGTTAGAAATTTCCTCATTTAGTATATTCAGGGTAAAAACATTGTTTTACTGCTCGTTTTTTTTTATGTTATTCAATATTAGATTTTGCCAACGGTTTCGCCAGCATAGATGTCAGAAATTATACCATGGGATGTTACTACCGGAATATAAAGTATCCTATGTGGTAATCCAGGTTATAAACTATCTGTGTGCCAAATTTCATCCAAATCCGTTCGACCGTTTTTGCGTGATTGAATAACAAACATCCAAACATACAAATCAATTATATATATACTAGCTGTGCCCCGTAGTTTCACCCGCATAAGTCTTGATCCCGTGGGAATATTGGGATAAAAAGTTTTCTATGTCCCAACGCAGGGCATGGTCTACGGTCTACCTGTGCCAAAACCCGCTTAAGACGCAGGTATATGACAGTGACCTAGAGTGGTTAGCTTGCGTGTTCTGTACTGAGCTCACGCAACGCGTCGTACGTCCAGCCAGTAATAGTACTCGCCCATCAAGGAGCGCTATCACAAATTAGACGCATTATTAATTTATTACACGTAAAACAAAAGGTATATTAATAAAATACGTATACTAAAAGATTTATAATTTAATTATCTTTAAAATGTTGAAGTTTTCAGAAAAATAAGCTTGATGGATTTTGCGTCATTCTCAGTTTTTTATTCGCGTTAGACATAACTTTACAAATTAATTTCACTATGTAATATAAACATAATCAAAAATATGCCTATATCAAAATATTAAAAAAATGCTCTAATTTAACATATATTTTTTCCAAATCACTAACACTACTCGTTTAGACGTCATCTTCAGTATAAAATCATTAAAAGTCAGCTATCGTCCCCATAAGTCTCGATCCCGTGGGAATATCGGAATAAAAAATATCTTGTGATAATCTAGGTTATAAACTATCCTTGTGCCAAACATTCAAATCCGTTCAGTAGTTTTTGCTTGAAAGAGTAACAAACATCCATCCATCCTCACAAACTTTCGCGTTTATTAGAAAGTTAGGATAGTAGGGATATAGGATTATGACTGAAATAAATATTAGGTATACTTATGACGTTATAATCTGAATCAGTTTCCCTCACATCACACAATGAAAAGGTTTCGGAAACCGCTAACAATTCATCTTGATAAACCATAGACGCAAATGTCAAGGAATGACGTACTTGGTTCCGTTCCATTTATCTTGACGTTTCGCTTTGCCATAGAGGTTTTTATTAGTGATGCAACGAATACTACTTTTACGAATACGAATACGAATATCAAACCTACTATTCGGCGAATACGAATATCTCGCCATGGTAATAAAAGACTAATAGTCTAGTACTACATAGACGAAGCCATTACTAACGTTCGTCTAAGTTACTTAGGACTTACTATCCTACCTTTTGTTCATACAAAAGAAATACAGACCATATAACTACTTACTTGGTAATTTATCGAAGTGTTTCCATATGTCACTTTGATTTCGTTTACGAGAAGACATTTTCTATTCAACTTCACTTCACTTTCACTTCGCAGCAGCCTCAGAAAATAAAAATAAACATGTGTGCAATTCACACGTGGTAGAAGTGAAACCTTCAAAAATTTTGGCTTCAAGAAAACGAAAAAAAAAAACTTGTATGACAGAATTGTTTCTCTTTAAAAGTTCTAAAAAAAAGTCCGCAACAGCATACATCACACTTTTATCAGTAAAAGTGGAACTCTAAAACGTTAGGTTAAAGTACTGGGTCTTATAATCTTATTACCCCTCACAACTTGCCTAGCCTTGCACATCATAAATGCGCGCGCAGTACTTGATCATTATTTTGCTGCGATGTTATTTCAAAATTGCGATATCTCCTAAGATATTCATTGAAATCGAATGATGTAAAGGGAAATTTTGTTTTAAATTAAATACTTGTGATGAATAATGTATTTATTAGGATAAGGATTAATATCATGTTTATAAAAACACCTTCGCAAATAATGCATTATTTTAGAACAAATTTGGTTAGCATAAAAAAGGTTATAGTGAGCCAACCTTAAAAGATAGACATATGCTGTCGTGGACTTTTTTTTTTAGAACTTTTAAAGGGAAACAATTCTGTCATACATGATTTTTGCGAAACTTTAACCGTTTACGCAGCGCACGCAGCGGAAGCTCTCAAAAGGAAAAATAAAACCCCCCGATTTTGAAACATTCTTCATTGGTGCTCAGCTCCTATTAGTCTTAGCGTGATGATATATAGCCTATAGCCTTTCTCAATAAATGGGCTATCTAACACGAAAATATTTTTTTTAAATCGGACCATTAGTTCCTGAAATTAGCGCGTTCAAGCAAACAAACAAATTCTTCAGCTTCAGAGAACCAAAACATAAGAAACACTGTATAATGCTTCCTATCTCATTTTCTCCCACGTTAAATCTTATGAATTTATGTTTGTCTCTTTTTACTGTCGCTTTTTCGTTTCGTCGGCTTTCAAATCACAACGATACTAAAGAAGTTTTCACTTCAATAAAACAATACTCTCTTGCTTGACTTGTGCTTTCGACTGACAAATGAAATGAAAGGAATGAATGTATCAATCAATCCATGGTTCGTAATGATAGGAAAACTCCCGGGCCGCGGCACTGTATAAACTATGGCCGGTCCCCCGTCGCGTTGTCGTTGCGGTTAAGGCCTTGGCACACGTCGTATTTTTACGTGCCGACGACGCCCGTTTTCCAAGTCTGCCAGTAATTAGATTTGCGTACAAACATATTAATTTTTAAATATTCGTATTAGTATTCGCCGAATACGAATATTCGGTAAATGTCTACTATTCGGCGAATACGAATATTCGTATTCGTATTCGTTGCATCACTAGTACAAACATATTAATTTTTAAATATTCGTATTAGTATTCGTATTAGTATTCGCCGAATACGAATATTCGGTAAATGTCTACTATTCGGCGAATACGAATATTCGTATTCGTATTCGTTGCATCACTAGTTTTTATCAATGTTTTTTTATGTATTCAGGCTGGGCGACAGCTCCTAGAGCGTGGAAGGTACTGTCGCGTTTCACTGCTACACATTTACATCATGTCTGTGCACGACTTGAATCTACATATAATCTAGTTTTAATATAGTGCTCTGCCTTTTGTCAAAGGAACCTGTTGAAAACACTGCTTATAAAATCAATGAACATTGGTCAAAGTCAAATAATTTATTTCAAATAGGCACATAAAAGACACTTTTGAACGTCAAAATTGGTATATGGGTAATTGTTAATAATTTTGTATGAAAATCAGTCATGTTAATTTTTTTAAGTTAAATGAATTTGTATTTTGGCTTTCGATTAAAAAACATTAAACACATGTCTCAAGATTTTCGAAAATTGTTTAAAAAAGGATAAGAAAGTTTGTATGGAATATGTATGGCCGTAATTCGCTGGCAAAGGGAAAGTGTACATATTATTACATGTGCATAATTATGTTCCTTACCGTATCACATTGATCACAATATATTTTTAACATTAAAATCAACGTTTATTTTTCGCATAGCTACAGTCTATCGCCCATGCACTTAACGACTGCTGCAACAAACCTTTCTACCTTGCATTATTGTAAAGAAGTGTCTGAGTGAAAGCTTTTAGTGATTTAGTACGAGCTGCTGGTACATTTAACCGTTTTATTTTAGTCTTACTGAACTAAACAACTAACATAAAACATCATTCAACAGAAAGATTTATTATAAGTTTGATGTTGATGAAGGCAATAAAATTATTCCTGTTATAACTGAGTCGAGAACAGATTGCGTTATTAAAGGTGCTAAAAAAGCATTAAACACTGGTTGCCACAGAGTTTGTTGAGATATAACCCAATCGTTCCTTAAGCCGATTCAGGGCAGACTTCACCATTAAAACTATACGCGATCATAATATCTAAACTACGTTCAAGAAATGTCAGTGTCATTATTGTTGTGGGATATTGACATTGACAGCTCTTGAACGTAATTTAGATGTGCTGATCGCATTCAGTTTCATTGATGAAATTAGCACTCAGACGCTTCACACACTTCTTGTTCTCTTTTGCCTTTCATTCGACTTATTTCACTCGAAGTGAAACGTCTGAACACAAAATGAATAAGCGAAAAATGAATACATTCGTGAACCGATCCAACAATGCTGGGATTCGGCACTCGGCATCTTTCACTCGCCTATCGAAAGATCGAAAAGTGAAATAAAAGGAGCAGATGAACGTTCATCATCATCAGCCTATAATGTTCCCACTGCTGGGACACAGGCCTCCTCTCTGTGAGAGGGAGTGGGCCGTAATCCACCACGCGGGCCCAGTGCGGGTTGGTAGATGTCACATGCCTTCGAATTTTTGGTTCTAGGACATGCCGGTTTCCTCACGATGTTTTCCTTCACCGTTTTGAGAGCAGTGGTGATGAAATAATTTACACAAAGTGAAGCGCCTGCCTGATGAACGTTCATTCCTTTATAATTTAAGAAAAATGAGCCTTCACACTAGTGAATCCTCTGATATCGGCTTTAGCACTAAATGCCAATTTTGGTAAAGTTAAATCATTTTTGTCATTAAGGAATTTTCATTCAATTAAAGACAATTGTAGCTAAACAAAGTGTGCGAATTTAATCAACAATGTTTATACATACGTTGAAATAACATTTTACGTTATGACAAAACAAACAGGTAGAGATTAAATTGCTTCCACGAATGTAACAGCTTCCTCGTACAAGGGACACGGTAATAACATTAATGTTTGACGTTCATCTCGAGAATACCTGGGATTTCAGTGTGTCCAAACACATAGAGGAACGTCTGGAATACCGCAAATATTTGCTTGGACCAACCATGCCAACTTTTATATGTAGTAGTTATTTTTCTAGTTGGTGAAACTGGCCGGCTGGAAATATGGAGCGTAGTACTACAGGGCCTCAAGTCTGCTATTACAATAGTGTCAGAATGGTCTATCATTGATCTCATAATTGTTGATTTTAACAAGTTTGGAAATCTACTAATATAATGACGTCATTATGACTTTCCAATGGTCAGCCACTGACACTCCATTGAAAGAAATGGCACTTATTGGTAATCTCGTAGGTACATAATGACAAATGAATGACTGACTTAGGCGGTATCATTGGTCGTATTGTACGACAATGCCATTATAACACAATTCTATTACCGAGACCATTGATCGACCATTATGAATTTAGCAGATTACGAACTTTTAGCAAAATGACAATGGGATCGTGTCGGAATGACGAATTTATAAAAATAGCAGACTTGGGCCCCAGTACTAGTGACAGTGTGGTGGTTGTTATTATCAGTATTTTCTGTGTGATAGGTACTTGGTAGTTTACGTAATTATAATTTCCAGCTTTTGCATTTTCCCTTACCATCCATATTTGCACTGAAGAAATTATTTAATAACGTCACGGATTCCCTTTAAATGTGACTATCAGAATTTCACTGAATAATTTACCAACGTCATATCCAAATAGTTGATTCAGGCGTAACCTTGCGGAAATCCATTATAAAATACAATAGACGTTGATATATTTAGTAACCAGTTACGCTAACTATACCTAAAGAACCATAAAAAAACAAAAACCCTGTAATAAATCAATTCGTGTTTCCCCTCTCAACGAGGAATACTCAGGATGACGATTGTCTTGTCGCGAATCCGAACACAGCGTGTTGTCACACTGAGCGCTGGTCGCAGAGCAGGGTCATGCTCTGCAAGTCAATCGTCATCCTGAGGATGCCTTGTTGAGAGGTGAAACACGTGTCGATATCTTACAGGGTTTTTTACTCTTTAGGAATTGTTAAACGGAACTGGTTACTAAATATATCAACGTCCAATGAGATTATACAATACTAGAGGAGCAGTGTACGGCACCTACGCGTGACCACCTCGTATATGTCCGCAGGCATATCTGACTTCAGTTGTCAGCTTGACGTCAAGTGAGCGATTGCTTAGCGACAAAAAATTAAAAATGGTGAAATGTGCGGTGAAAATTTGTACGTCACGGTCTGAAAGGATAAATAAAGCAAGTGGTGTTACATTTCACAAGTAAGTATGCTAAATTTTCTTCACATTATCCATAAAAACATTACGAGATGAAATAAATTTATCAAACATTGTTTTTGCAATCAGTGTTACCAGTAAAAACGATGTTTATTTTGCCAGACTGTTGGGAGTTTAGTGAATGACGAATGTATGTTCCTGCAAGTCAAAATTATTATTATAGTCTGTTTGGTTTAAAGATACAGTACCCAAACACTCACTAAATAGAAAAGTAACACATTCACGTGTATGTCGAAAGTTTTTACTTAATATATCACCACTTCTTACAATAAAATTAATTTTATTAGCATAATCTTAGATCAGCGTGGTTATATTTTTAAATGAAAACTATAGATTGTTTATGATCACATTGTATTAAATAGTGTGGTAGTATATATAGGTTTCTTATTTGATTTCCAGGGTACCTAAAGATCAAAAGCGCATGTAGGAGTGGGTAAAAAATATACGACTTTTACGTAAAGAAACCGACTGGTTACCATCTACAGCAACCGTTATATGCTCGAAACACTTCACAGATCGAGATTAAATTCCACCTAAACATGACAAAGGTCGAATTCGATTGTCGGATAAAGCTGTTCCAATGGTCATTGAAAGTATCTATGTAATTATGTACTCAGTTCAGCATTTATTAAATATTTCTTCGTTTAATGGAATGGAAGTTGTTATCCGTCCGTCTGTGTTTAAAGAGGTTAATTGTTGTACTTTTTTTTAGGATGAAACCGAATACTTCACGGAAGTGGAAGGGGATATAAATGTAGAAACTGATGAAGAAATGCTTGACATATTAGATTCACCCCGAAAACATACAATGAGAAAAACTATTAAACGCTTGAAGTTTGTGTCATCGAAGAGATTAAAATGTATAAAAAAATTAACACAAAAAAATAAAAGACTTAAGATAAAGAACAAAAAGTTGTTAGACGTAATAAA
This sequence comes from Agrochola lychnidis, assembly GCA_963680765.1. NCBI lineage: Eukaryota > Metazoa > Arthropoda > Insecta > Lepidoptera > Noctuidae > Agrochola > Agrochola lychnidis. Next base: position 20,911,850 of record OY796853.1, read on the forward strand.
AGAAATGAAAAATAAACGCTACATAAGTGAAGAAGAAGAAATGCAGTTAAATATTAATGAAGAAATGTGTGTTTTAAAGAACGCTTTTCAAAATTCATTTAAAAAGAAAAGGTCTTTTAAACAATTTCCTGTTGCATTGAGAAAGTTTGCCTTATCACTTAATTTTTACTCACCTGCAGCATATAAATATGTTCGTAAATCGTTAAACAACTGTTTGCCTCACCCAAGAACGATGCTGAATTGGTATAATAAGATTAATGGGGAACCAGGTTTCACAGGAGAAGCATTCAATGTATTAAAAATAAAAAGCGATAGTTCCAATTCGAAAATTGTCTGTAATTTAGTGATGGACGAAATGGCAATTCGCCAACAAAAGCTTTTTGACGGCAAGAAACATCATGGATTTGTTGACTACGGATTAGACGACAAAAAATATTGTCAGAGTTTGGCTTCCTCAGCTTTAGTATTGCTACTGGTGTGCTTAAACCAGACGTGGAAGTTGCCAATAGGATATTTTTTTACTCATGGTCTCACTGGAGCAAAACTTGCAAACTTAATTAATATGGCATTGGAAAAATGCGCTAAAGCAAACATTGATATAGTCTCAGTCACATGTGATGGTAGCCAAACCAACATAGCTGCTATGAGAATTTTAGGCTGCAAACTTGACGATCCTAAATCATTAAAACCAACTTTTAAGCACCCTACTACTGAAAATGACGTAGTTTTGATGTTAGATGCATGTCACATGTTGAAGTTAGTCAGAAACTCTTTCGAATCAAGACAAATATTTATTGACAAAAATGGCAATGAAATAAACTGGAAGTACGTAAAACGCCTACAAGAGATGCAAGACGTCGAAGGATTGCGAACAGGCAACAAACTTACCATCCGCCATATTAATTTCCGCCAGCAGATAATGAAAGTTAAATTGGCCACCCAACTTTTAAGCAATAGTGTCGCACAATCCCTACAAGTTTGCAAAGATTTGTCACCAGAATTTGCCGAAAGTGAACCTACGTCAGATTTCATAAAGATGCATAATGATGTTTTTGACGTTTTGAATTCGAGAGGAAATCCTAAAGCATATGGATTCAATAGGGCTCTGAACTCTAAGAACAAAGAAGAAGTGTTTAAACTGCTTGAAGATTATAAAGACTATATCACTAATTTAAAAGTTAAAATCACAACAAAGAAAACGAAAAAAAGAAAAGGAGCCTTGCCTATAATTACAATCAAAACAGAGCTTAAACAAGTCCTGGAGTGTAAGTTTAAAATAGGATTTTTGGGATTATTGGTTTGCTTGGAAAGCACAAAAATTTTATTTATGCAATTAGTTCAAACAAACACTCTGAAATATATAGCGACATATAGACTTTCTCAGGACCACCTTGAAATTTTTTTTGGTTGTATCAGGCAAAAAGGGGGATATAACAACAATCCCAATGTCTTTCAATTTAAGTCAGCCTACAAAAAAATGTTGAACCACTTAGAACTAAAAACAGCATTTAGAGGTAACTGTGTACCACTTGAAAAAATCAATGTTTTAAATTGTGCATCAAAAAATTGTTTAGTAGAAATAAATATGTCAACTGCCGGGCACCGCGAAGATGAAGATAATAAAGGAGAAGAAACTCCAAGTAAAACAGATGTAGAGAGCGAATGGGTCGATCAACAAAATATCGATTTAAGTGACAGCCTCATAACTGGAATTACCAAACAGATTGTTGGGTATATAGCAGGTTACGTTGTATCAAGATTGGGGAATGAGCTCAAATGTGATTTATGCATCAAATCATTGTTAGCTACTGAGCTTTTATGGTTTCATAAATTAATAATTATTAAAGACAAAGGAGGCCTATGCTATCCAACGCAACAAGTTTTTGACATTTGCATGTCATGTGAAGCCGTGATTAAATTGGCTATTGCCCTATCCGGTGGCAAGTCTTTGCATCCAAAATATAGTCCTATGTACTTAACAACGAAAATACTTGAAAAAATTCAAGCCAATTTGTCGATGAGAGAATTTGCAATTCATTCAGTGGAACATGTGTCGTCATTACTGACAGATCATCCTCTTTTGTTGATCAATGCGATTATTCACAAATATATAAAAATAAGATTATACCACGAAAGTAAAATGTTCAGTTTAAATAACAAAGAGAGTAAAAGGCAACTATATAACAAACTCATGTTGCACAGTGGTGTTTAATATAAACAAAAGACGTCTGTCGGGTCAGCTAGGTAGGTGTAGGTAGGGTAGGTAAGCAAGGTGTTATTTTTATATCAATGTATTTGACCGCTAAATACGACATATATCAATTTTCATACAAACATCGCCGGCCATGCACAGGCATGTATTAGAATATTCTAGTGTACAGCATTTTCGATTTATCTCAAAGAAGGTTGTGAAAATTATGCTCGAATTTCCAAGCATATTTGAGAAAACACTTTTTCTGTAACAAAATAATGATAAAACAATTTTTTTACCAATACGATACAGTGCAAATCAGAAGTTATGTGATGTATAGGTGTATGTGTTAGGTTAGAAGAAGTTAATATCATCAAGAAGTTTTCCATCAATTATTTGTTTCTAATGGAACGCATATGCGGGGCGCGCCAATTGAATAATTATCACAAGCAATAAACTATTTCTTCCTCTTTTAACTTTGATCTTTTATTTAGTAGATTCAATCCCAATGTATGAGAGTAGATAAAGTACTGTATGAAACTGCACATAATAGGTTTGAAATTTTTCTTCCCCGTAAGTATAATCCTTGTCAACCTCTTTAAATCTTTATTGAAAGTTCCATAATACAACCTTTCATAGTACTTCATTCAATAAAACCTTCATTCATTCTGGGGAAATTATGTTGATAATTGGCAACTCTGGCCGTTTCACCGATAACAATGTCTTGTCTCATTCCAACGTCATAAGTTTGACGCTAGAAGAAATGAGACAAATATAGATTGTCATTTTTTTATTTTGACAGATTGACATTTTATGTATCCGTTTCAAAGCTACGTCTTTAAACTCGAAAGTAGTTACGTTTTTCTGACATTATTTGTAGGACGCTGCTCCTCTAGTATTGTATAACCTCATTGTCAACGTCTATTCCAAAGCTTGCACTCGAAATTCATTTCACACGAAATCAATTTGGATCAATCTATAGTCGCACTACTCGTGCTGTGAGTGCCAGGCAGTAATGAAATTTGCATAGCGCCCGTACATCATACGAGGGGAGAAAGGGCGCGGTATACTAGCCACTACTTGTACTACCTATAAGACCGGCTTGATTTTCAACATATTTTTGAGTTCTGTCGATAGAGTAGCTACGAAGGATCATGTTTAAAAGATGATGGAACTCCTCATTGTAATATCTAGAAAATGTAATTTGTTGCTTCAATAACGGAACAGCAATGTGTGCTCTGAATAATAAACAGTTTTCCATGAATAGACTTCGAATAGAGATGCTGCACAGAATTCAAAGCACACCCGTTAGCTATGACGTAAAAAGTGCATCAGAATTCATATTAGAAGCTTGCGCATGATTACGCACCAGCTCTTACGTTTCCGAGTAGCGGTGTAAAGTGCACATTATTGCACTTAATGATATTTTAACGTTTCTTGAGTCACACATAGGAGTCCCGTTTGTTCAATTTCGTTGCCCGGCGACGACCAAGGTAATGAGAATCTTGGGTGACTCATACATTCATTACTCACGCGAGTAGTACCGGCTGGTACTTGAGGTGCTAAATAGATTTAGTGGGTGCTACAGATTATATCGGTTACCTAACAATTATTTGTAGGTGCTCACTATACTAAGGTTTATAGCCGATTCTTGGATGCGAGCATGAGCTTTGCCAACTTTTCTCATATTCTGGGACTATCTCTAAGAATCGGGAGCATTTTCAGCTGCAACGTTTTCGTTTGTTACGCTCTTCGCTTTAGTAATTTATCTTTAACATAAGCATGCATCTATACATAATATAAAAACAAAGTCGCTTTTCGCGTATGTCTGTATATCCGCGTTATTCTTCTAAACCACGCAACAGATTTTGATGAGGTTTTCACCATCGTTTAGCAAATTTATTTCGGAAGGTTTATGTGTAAAATACGTTAGTATTAAAGTTACGTTTACCTAAGAAATCTCGATGTTTTGTAAAGACGTTAAAACCATGTGAAGCAAGAGCGGGTCGCTAGTCTTTAATAATTTAATGTGAAACTGATTGCTATTCGTACCTCTTATGGTACAAGGTATTGTATCAATCTTAAATAGGCTTCGCCCGTACGGACCAAATGCATGTGTTAATTATTTTAATGTTAATTGATGTGTTGCACGTGCAGTAAATAAACAAAGACAAAATCTACTATACATTTTACACGCATGAACTCTGTACCTTATATTATCAAGTCATGATAAAACTAATCGTTAATCATGCAATATTTTATCTTTAAAACCTATTTACACACATATTTCTAATTATGCAATAACTTGACGCTTATTGAATATGTTAAACCGTCAACTAAGATTTTGTAAAACAATAAACAATTTTATGTGCCGTGTCAAATTGTAGCCTATGTTTTATGCAACATCCTCTAACTCAAAATAAAATTTCTTGTATTTGAAATTTTGAATATGGAAATGTCCCATATACTACACATTGAAGGATGACGATTATGGCATCATCATAGGAAACTGAAACCAGAGTTAATAATAGCAATTACATATTTATTGGGAAGGCCCTATGGTCATTACATGTCACGTCAGCCTTAATGACGTCTTATAAATCAGTCTTCCTCAACTGTTATAACGTATTGTCTATATTTCTGTTATTTCTCCATAGGAATATTCTTTGGCTACTAGTATACAGAACCTTTCATCAATTTCCTCCAATCGGAATCGCGGTATCTAGCGGCTCTTATCACCAGACGGTGTAATCACTCGCTGCCAGCATTATCTCTGCTACAGTCAGTTTGTGCATCAAAGAACGATACCATGTAAGCTTAACCGACAACTTTTACGTTGATTTACTTTGTACTTGCTCTAGTTTCACCTCGTAAAGATAACGCTGGTTGTAGTAAAAAAGCAGTTAATTTTGTAGATACTCCGTAAAGTAGTAACATTAGTAACAACCTCTTTGTACGGAGGAAATTAAAAAAATACATTTTGAACATTGATAGCTTGATTGACGTCCACGCAATCTGAAAGGAATTAAATAAATCAACGTCAGGCTCTTCCGATATTTGTAATTTAAACATTGAAAAAACTAAACACAAATAGCCATATTTGAATGGTTTTTTAGCCAATTCTAAACATAAATATAAACAAAAAGTAGTTTGATAGTTTGTATCCGAATAAACAAAATTCCTTCTGCGAAGGGCGTTGACCTCCAGCATTGCATGGTGCATGTGCTCATACGAGTACAACTCACTTGTAAAAATATAATAATAAAATAGGAATGCCTGAATGCATGCAGCGTCAGTTCATTGACTTACAAAGAAATTGAATGGGGTCATACAAGGACTTATTGACTCTATTATATTCGATAAGTCTCGGTATTGTATGTGTCATCAAGTCAGAGGAAACTATAATTATGTAGGTATTTATAATATTGTATAATTTTGTGTACCGGGAGGTGAGGTAACCACGGATTCCCGGGAACAAAACGAACTCTTTTCCTGCTTTAAAATTGAGCGCGATTATTTTAACTAGCAGTTAAACACCGCTACCGAAACGGATTCACGGAAAACGGCAAACAGAAAGTTCTAGGATTCACGAAAAAGTAAACAAATTGACGTAAATAATCGTACATTAGTCGTCTTGGAAAAAATAAAGCAAAGATCGCTTGAGTCAGCTGTGCCTACAAAACATGCAATGGCAGCAATGCGTCATCCGGTCTGACTTACTTCATTTTATTTTATAAGGAAGTAATGTATCTGTTAATCGTACTGCGGTGTAGAAAATAAATGAGTTCAACCACTCGTAGTATTCTATCTGCGGTTTGTGATTACCCAAATAGGACAAGGATTATTACAATTTTTTCCCCAATACTGTGTTCCAATTCCCATTTGGTATAAATTAATCATCAGGGTCCCTGATTCAGGAAACCGTACAATATCTGTACTTACTTACAATTAAATTTGCAAATGTTTAGTGACGTCACTGAAGTTCTACAAAACAACTAAAGTAGCATTATCCGTGACTTAGCATTCGATTTCAACCTTGTTTTGGTCCGTCTTAAACACTTCCTCAAAATAACAATTCCGGTACTGCTAAATTAAATCCACGATGTTGTAAAACATTTCAGGCAGACAGTTCTAGGCGTAAAGTTCAAACCACAACAATAAAGATAGAAGCACAAAATTGTTAGAAACAAACATAAACTTTGAAGTTAACAAAAACTTGAGAATCTGAAACCGCAAGACGTGAGATTAGTCAAAACACGATGTTGATGCTATCACTACAATGCCTGGAAGCGATCAAACACTTGTCTCAACGAACAACCTTACTAGGAAAACATTGAGAAACAAAACTGAAGGCTATCTTAACGTCATCGTGGCCGAAAAACGTTTAAATTGTTTCATAAACTTCCGTTTGGGGATTCTTTGTCTCGTCATTAGTGTTAAATTAAGCTAAGATTGTTTTAAAAGTAGTGGTATGGTTTTGAGAGTTCTATTTCTCACAATTCAAGTGAATCTAGTCTATTTATACTTCATAGATAAACTATCAAGCATTACGCTTTGCCCGCGGGTTTGCCCGCGTGTTAAGCAGACTTTCTCATACAACATTTGAAAAAAAACAAGCCGCGTAGCTTGATAACCGTAGAAACGGGATTTGTGGACGAAATAATAGACAAAATGACAGATTGTGATTGTTTATCTGTTATTTTGTCTATTCTGCCGTCGAAAAAACCCGTTTCTATTGTGGTCATGCTAAGCGTGCTGTAGTTCCGAACATTATCCCCTACAAACTACAAAGTTTACCTCTTTATAACATTAGTATAGATAATAATATAAAAGGATCCATTTCTTCAAACTCATTAACAATTACGGTCACTTTGCCGTGAGTGAAAACATGGCGACTTGAAATGATTCCAGTCTAGACAGATAAAACTTATTTCTTCTCGGTCGGGTATTACGATGAATGACTTCATGTATTTATACAGCCATAAGTCGTCAGTTACTCCATCTATTTATAGAGTTCGAATAACTCTCCCGCGGTGTTTTGATTTCGCGACAGCCCTACGCTTCAACTTCAGTAACTCGTCCTCATTTCGTTGAAGAACTCATATTTTTTCATCTAGAAATAACAATATTCTGAAATTTTTTCTGTAATAAAGGAAATTGTGTCAAGTTTTGAAGGGTCTATTTTCCTTCCTTGCCTTTGAGCGCCGCTGCGTTATTTGTTAAAATTAACGACGTTCCTCGGTCTGCTGCACGTAATTACTTTCCATGAGGTTTTCAACAGGGTACTCGAAATGACCGACTAATTGAATATTAAGCAGTCGAAATTGCTGCTAGCTGTTATTTCACACGGAAACAGAATAACCCCTGGGTGAGTTAGCGCGATAATTAAGCGACCACACATGGTTAACGTGTCACCAGCTATAGTGGAACACGTGTTTATAACGATTCATGACGTTATCTGTGGACTAACAACTCCTTTGAGAAATAATAACAGAGCCAAGCTTAAAAGTGTGGGACAGACTCCTATGTACTCGGCCTCACTAACTGATTGAATTTATTAATTCAATCAAAGTTTTGGTGCTGAAATAATAATGGCTAGATGCGGAAATACTAAAGAGTGAAAGCTCAATGTAAAAGAACCATCTAAAGATAACGGAAAGTTTTTGTTCACAAATAAATCAACCCTGGAGAGGCTGGAGACCGGAAAGATTAATACGATTGTTATTTCGCCCCAATTTTGAGAAACACTCGAGGCGAGAATACAAACACCAATATTTGGACGGGCGACGACGTCTCACGGTCTTTATTGCGGGAAAATAATACGAAATAAATCTTGGTTGGCCAAATACTTCTATTTACCCAATATCGTAGCTAAGTAATAATAACTGCCACACGAGTCGATCGATCAGTTTAAGCTACACGCGAGCGGTTCGTGGATGGGACTATCTTTACATATAGAGACCACTCCGTGCCTCGCTAAGCCGTTGGTCGCGGGTGTAATTCTTGGATCTTTCACAGTCGTTACGGGTCGTCAGAAGGCCGAAAGTCTAACAACTAATAACTGTCAAATAGATAGGCAGTGGCAGCATGTAAAATACTGGGGTTCAGTGGCATCCGGTTAGACTGGAAGCCGACCCCAACATAGTTGGGAAAAGGCTAGCCAGATGATGAACGTTTGCTTTCTTGACCTTCGCTGACTCATGGATGATTAGTCAGTCACGAAGCGATATTATCGAATCGTTATGCGAGTATTGACGCATCGACTTCATTTGTTTGATATCGAAGTGGCATGTTCTTTGTAATGTTTTGGGGCTGTTCCATGTGTTTGCAGTTTTGTTGTTGAAATATTAAACCCTTGCAGAAAGTGTTGGCTTGTGTGTTACGGATATTATGATGTAATTGTAAACGTGTCATTTCGGTGATGATTTTGTCATAATATTACTCAAAACTGTGAACATAGCTTTGAATTGATAATTTGAAGACTGCTGATTGCAAGGTTATCTCTTAATTGATTCATCTTTTGATGCGTCTACAATTAAGTTATCGAGTATCTAACAAATCCAAATACACCAGTTGATCGGTAGCCTCGCCGTTAATTTGAGAGTGAAGACCAACTATGGTAACTATCTTATCGTTTTATTATCTCATTTTAGTTGAGTGTGGGCCGCAGTGCCCGCAGTGGCACAGAATAGATAGTGGATAGGACTTTGCCCAAGTTAAACCCTGACATTGTATAACTGTTTGCCATAAATCAACGGTGGGGCAAGTATACCCATTGATTCACGATAACGTCTATCAAACGCTGATAAAAGTCTTCTAGGAAAACATCAACATAATAAAATGTATCATTCTGATTGCTGTCATGATACTTAATGTAATGAGTCATACGGATTTGCTAGTAGGTATTTATTTTTGTTCCTTTTCGTCGGTGACTAACAATTTCAGCATGCGTAGCGTGACAACCATAGAAACGGGTTTTCTACGCGATCTGTCGACGGAAGAATAGACAAAATGACAGATTATGATTGTTTATCTGTTATTTTGTCTATTCTTCCGTCGACAAAATCCGTTTCTATTGTGGTCATGCTAAGCGGTCAGATGTTCCCATGTTCAATATTTCTTCGAGCACGCTGTTATGCAACGTCAATTACAATGAAGAGCGATCGTTGTAGAGATGCGTACGCGCCGGGTCGAGGGTTATGGGCGGTCAGTCGACGATCTTTCCTTCTTTATATTCGTTAGGGTTCGCACTGGTGTTACGGTACAGTGATTCATATTTTGTTGATTTAGTTTTGAAAATCAGTAAGTAGGACTTTCTACAAATCATTAGCGATAACACAACACAGAATCAATAACAAAATCATAATTGACATACTTTGTATTTGGAAATCATTAAAATTCTTGACGAGATTTGTAACTAATTAGTGTGATAGATAGTTTTCTATGTTGAAATACAAATCCATCTATTAAACAACATTCTGCATATTAAAACAAAAACGAGTTTATCGACATCGACATTCCCTTGCCAGGAATATCTGACAGGATGTCGTACTCGACACGATACGAGGGCAGAATATTAGCGATCGTTATAACACGACCAATTTATGTTGTGCACTTGTGACCTCTAGACGTGGCCGAGAATAGAGGACAGCGTTGTGTTGTTTTAAACACAGGATTTATATGCATTCTCGGAGGGTATACTCGTAGGTGGCGAAAATAGTGTTGGCTATTTATAACGGCATTACAGCACATACAATGTGCATGGTATTTTTAATCTGGATTCTGATAACGGGTAACATGATTTTGTAATGTTTTTCCTACATGCGAGCTAATGAATCTCTTGTTTGTTTTTGTTTACTTTTGTTAGCGTTAGTTTTTCTAAAAAATTCTTGCACAACACGCGTAAAATGTGGTAACGTGTATATTTTTCTAAAGCCGTAAGTAAATAGATACTGCAACTTCTGTTTTTAATAAATAAAGCTGCAAGTCTAGTAGGTACCTAAATGTGTCTGGGTCCATAAATTCTGCATTGAGGTTTAGATTTTTGCTTTTTTTGCCGGGGCAAGCATGTGCTGTCCACTTAAATTATCACATCCTTCATCCTTAGCACGCAAGAACGTGCTCAAGCGTTGTTTTTTCTTTGGGTCAGTGTAATGCTAAAATGCTATACTGCCTCATTATTTTTAAATTTCAAAAAAAAAAAAACACTGGCTGTTTACCAGACAGAATGCCTCATTTGAAATCGTAATGCGACGTTCCATAATTGAAAATAGTACCTACTGATTTGAAATGAGGTTGCAATTTCCGAGGAAAAACGTTTTGTTGGTTTTTGTTCCTCTTCATAATCTCACCCTATTTGCGAGATGGATGACGGTTTGAACATCTCACAACGAAATGGACCAAAGTCTACCTTAATACTTTTCTAGTGTCAACCTAAACAGGGTAATGTTTAATGTTTCTCCTTTGTCCACAGAGCCGTCGGTAAAACATGTCTGCTCATCAGTTACACCACAAATGCCTTCCCAGGAGAGTACATACCTACAGTGTAAGTATAAGAATACTAGCAAAGTTATGCGGAGCTCGTTAGTAAAGTTTACCTAAATCAAACAAAATGTAACAAGATGGTAGAGATACTTTGTAGTTGTTTGACCTATTTCATAGCAGAATCCAGAGAGAGCTTCATGTTTTAATTTGTTTGACAACGTCCAATCTATTTAGCGGTTGCGATTCTCAGAATACTTTAAGTTCCAATTAATTGATTGTATTGCTGCAATGACTGATAAGCATTTAATTTGTATTTGTTATTGAAACATTAAAAACATTCAGCTGCGAAACCAGCACTTCTTTTTTGTTGACAGATTTTTTTTGTAAGGTCGACTGACTACCCAAAACTAGAACATTATTCAAATCTCCGTCTATAACACGAACCTTCAAACATCCTCAGATTCGACAACTACTCAGCGAATGTGATGGTGGACGGCAAACCCATAAACCTGGGTCTATGGGATACGGCAGGTCAGGAAGACTACGACCGGCTGCGACCGCTCTCCTACCCACAGACCGATGTCTTCCTCATATGCTTCTCGCTCGTCAACCCAGCCTCGTTCGAAAACGTCCGGGCTAAGGTGGGTCCTTGAGTCTTTAGTTCTTCTTTCAATAGAATCAGCGCGGTAATTGCGTATCACACTTGCAGTTCCAATGCAATTTATTTGACAGTTCAACATCAACAATATTCATTGCGATAATTACATTGTAGAGCAGATGTTTTTTTTTATTACGTGATTTTTTACGTAGTGATTGCAAGTGAGTTCCGCAAATTATGTGATGATTTTTTGTGCACCTGGATCTTTGTGGTAGACCACGAGTGTCCAATTCTTTTCATAATATTTAGAATAGTTCGAGCTGGATGAGTCTCCTATATTCTTTCTTGGCAGCAACTAATGATAATCAAACCTCATTAAAAAATGAATTGGCTGTATCGTAGGTGTTGAACCTGACCACGACAAGGATGGAAAAAAAAATGTTGTAGCATTTAGTTAAGATCTTGTTCTACATAATGCTATAAACATACTGTAGTATCATTTCCCAGAAACAACTGGTGCTATAACAGTTTCTGTAGAAATAGTCTCGGATAAGGGAAACTTTATGACCATAGTAGCCTGCGCAGTGACACTTTATCACGTCAAAACGTGCTGTATTTCAGCACGTTTTGACGTCAAATCTTCGTTCCGACTGATAACAGAGCATCATATTGTAAAGCTGCACATGTGCCCTTGCTTACTGTTCTTTGTTCGCTCCTTTGTGCATGTCACCAATAAGTTATTTCTATGGAATTATATGACTAACGTAATCAGGAAGTTCAACTTAACGGAGAATGAAAACCTTGTTATATAATGTTGTGTTGTAAATGACTAGATTTAGGATTTATGTAGCACACACGGCTACACATCAAGCTATACATTTCCAGTTTATGTTAAACTCGCATTGCATAGGATTTCCTTACAATGCGAGGTTAGCTTATACTGGAAATGTATAGCCTGATGTGTAGCCGTGTGTACTTACCATTTTTTCATGAAGTAAGTACTTAGGTAAATTTTTTACCCCGCCCAAGTGCAGATAACGAAATGAATATACCTAATGGCTTCTTCATGAAAGATTAGGAACTACAACCACACCAAAACAGAAAAATAATAAATAAATTTTCAGGGGTCGGTTAGAATTATGCGAAATAGCAGAAATAACACAACTTATTGAAAACAATGTTTTTTTATTCCAACGTATTTGCGTTCTTACCAATTTAACAGCAACTATCACACGCAAAAAAAAAAGAATACTTACTATAAAGAAACGTCAATACATCAAAAAAGGTTCTCATAATGAAGTTTAAATCTTAAAAAATAACATCCGTGAAACGTGGAATTTCCTTTTTCCAGCAGAGGGACCGACAGTCAGGATTGATATTTTCATAAGAACTAACAACACGGGTAGCAGAGCATAATATTATATTATGCCTCTTAGCTTTTTTTCTGTCGCTGTGTCGAATCAGCCTGTTGCGTCAAGCATACATGTATGTGGGTTAGATTAAAATGTAACTGATGTTCATATTACTTGGAGTATTTTACATCGTTATATTTCAGCCATACACAAAACCTTAATAAATTATACACCTGAACCTTCCTCAGGAATCACTCCGTCCTTTGGTGAAAACCGTTTGAAAATCCGTTCGGTAGTTTTTGAGTTTATCGCGTTCAGACTGACAGACGCGGCGGAGACTATGTAAGGATAATGAAATATCGTAGTCCCCTACTTCTTAGTAGTCGTGGTGGTGCTGGTGACCTATGACTAGCTGTGGAGGCCTTGATATGATGATGATTTTTTCTATAATTAATCTTGTGTTCTGCATCTTCCAGTGGTTCCCCGAGGTGAGGCATCACTGCCCCTCGACGCCCATCATCCTGGTCGGCACCAAGCTCGACCTGCGCGAAGACAAGGACACCATTGAGAAGCTGAAGGACAAGAAACTCGCGCCCATCACTTACACACAGGTACACTATTACGGGAGCTATTATTAGCCGACGTTTGCACGGACATAATAAAATCGTGGCGATTTTTTTGTCGTGCACTTGATTTTCAACGCTCTGCTTAACGTCGAGAATTGAAAATCCAACACTGTGTTTTTCAACGCCCTGGGACGAGAGTGCGTCCCAGCCTGTTGGATTCTCAACGCTCGGCTTAACACCGAGAGTTGAAAATCCATTGCGCAATAAAATCCCGCCGCGATTTTATTACGTCCGTGCGTACGTCTGCTTAGGAGCAGTGGTGGCCCAGTGGTAACGGCCCCGACTTACAAGTTGGAGGTCCGAACCCCAACAGGCACTTTACTTTGTGTAAATTATTTCATCACTACTGCTCTCAAAACGGTGAAGGAAAACATTGTGAGGAAACCGGCATGTCCTAGAACCAAAAGTTCGAAGACATGTGACATCAACCAACCCGCACTGAGCCCACGTGGTGGATTACTACCCACTCCCTCTCACGTGGCCAGAGGAGGCCTATGTCCCAGCAGTGGGAACATGATAGGCTGATTATGCATACACTATTACATTTGATCTTAGCCTTCCCGTGTTCCTTGGTTGCGACACAATATTTTTTTTAAATGAAAACTACTTTAGGCGCGTTGGGCATTTTTGAGATGGTACTAAACCATTGATTTCGCGACACTGTGACGACACCAGCTTTTGACCATTAAAAAGACACCAACGCGTTGATTACCGTGGTGCCGATTTTTCACTTCTGTCGGCACTCCCGGAGTGCCACTGTTTTTTTTCTCTCCTTTATTCTTGTCAACCGTCACCTTATCATTCACTTAACATTTATATTAATCACTCTATTTTACACATATGTTCCATCGCACCTCTTCACGTGCAAATACGAAAGGTTCCTTTTGAACTTTTCTTCAAATGACTCCACTTTCAAAGTTCCTCTAACATATATAATTATACATTCTTTCATACTCCTTTTGCTTCGTTTATGTTTATAAATCACACACTCCTATTCATATCTTATTTAATAATGTATTCTTGTCACTCGACATCCATCTCAACATTCTCTTCTCCACATGCAATCTTCTTAGCTTAGCCCATTATGACATTCACAGCCTAGTAAACCGTTTCTTGACCAACATTGTATTTCGATCTTAAAAGTACTGTAATAAAATCAGCTCATATAGTTACTCGATACAACCCAATAAAATTTACTGTCAAATAAAATAAATGTTTAACACCACAGTATTGAAAACAATGTAAACAGAAACCTCAGTTCGTGCAATATGTGCTTGACATTTGATGTATTTTCGCGACGCCCTTAGTTATATCCTGGGTGGAGTGATGTCGTCGCCTGTCGCCCGCAGGATATTACAAATGTTCGCGTACATGGTGCGAAAATTATAGCGTTCCATCTTATGCAGGTGTCACCTATTTGTATTGGATTGTTGTTGAAATTATATCATTGGTCGTTATTTTAGTCCATGTAAGATTTTGTCTAAAACTAAAATCACAACTTATCTTGATTGTTACGATAACTTCAGAAATCAGTCAGTTTGCAAAGTATTTCGTTGTAAATAAATTTGGTTGATATTTTATTTTATTATTTAAATGTTAGTGCAACAAGTTACATCTCTAATAATAATAAAAAACCGAAGGACACCTTTACAATGTTAGTGATTATAATTTTGTGTTTTGACTAGACAAATACCACCAATTTAATATCGACACTTTAATGATAGATCGCCCGGAGTCCTACTAGCAGGACTGTATCTTCTTGCGGAAGGACGCATCTTTTTTCGATCACAGTACTGTAATCATATACAGTAGGTACAATTAGAGGTCCGCCGGTGTCGGGAGTAGGGTCCAAGCTACCGGTGGTTAGGGCTGCAGAGACAGGAACCTCCTCACAATGGGAGCCGTATCGAGGTGTACTGCCTTCTAAATCAGGCCCTTGATCCAACCGCCTAACGAGAGCCTCGAGAGATGTTAGTCGAGGCTTTCGGCCATCAGGCCATTGACCGTTAAGACAATCAGCTCATTGCTAGCCGAGCTCACCAATTTGCACGAAAATATCGAATACTAGCTTTTACCCGCGGCTTCACCCGCGTGGATGTCGGAAAATATCCCACGGGAACGTACTACCGGAATTTCATACGTAATAGCCGAAGAAAAGGTCATTGACTTCTACCGCTGCGCCCGCGTTGGCGTCAACCATAATTACTTTGTTACGCATAATTTTGAATCTGTGATATTATCTTTTAAACTATTAATTTAAATGATATGATGTCACGGCATATTTTAATATAAATTAAATGCCCAATTTAAATAACATTTTATTGGGATGGGATAAGGATTAATATAATACCGGTCAAAATAGCTTCGGCAATAACAATGAAATTTTTATCAAGCTCAACACCGTACTACTGGAAGGACCAAACAAATTTTCATACAAACTGCTTTCTGCTAGCAAGACTCACGGAAGTCTTCCAGCAGGACGCAAACCCGTCCTTCCGGATGAGCTTCCAACAGAATGAGTCTCGTTAAATTAATCGAGGATACTAATATGATAATCCACACCCATCGCATCTATGTGAAGTTTCGCCGCTTAATATAAAGTAATGTTGAATATCACCTATGAGTTTATCAATTCATGTATATCATGTTCCAGGGCCTCGGCATGTCTAAAGAGATCAGCGCAGTGAAGTACCTGGAATGTTCGGCGCTCACGCAGAAGGGTCTGAAGACGGTGTTCGACGAAGCCATCCGCGCCGTGCTGTGTCCCGTGCAGCCCATCAAAAAGAAGCGGCCGTGTAGACTGCTCTAAGGATTGTGTAGCACTGTCAGATAAGGTATGCACACTGTTAAGATTGTTGGAGCGTCGATTGCCACCTTGCCGCAATTAAAAACATATTAATTGGGCCTCATTAGTCCACGCTTGAAATTATAAAGTCAAAGTCAAATCATTTATTTCAAATAGGCCCATGTATGGCACTTTTGAACGTCAAAAATTACAAAATAATAAAATTGATTCTAGTCGCCCCTTCCAAAAGGTAGTTTTCGTATGGAGAAGAATGGGCAAGAAACTCCACCGTTACTCTTTTAAAATGTTTTACAATATTGTTTGTATATGTACGTACATTTGTTAAATAATTATTATATGTGAAGACGATGCACCTAGAATAAAATTACTATACCACAATAGGTAAAAAGAATTAAAAATGAAGCAACGATAGATAATTTAATTTGTGATAGATACATGGTTCTCACATATTTACAAACATTGTAAAAGTAGACGATTTTCCTAAAATTTTACAATTAATAAGTCAGTGTGTAAGGAAGTAATCACAGAATGTAAAATCAATGTCATAAAAACACAAAATAATAAATTTTACAATTAAATATATGCAATTAATATAAGCATAACATTACCCGAAGCGGTAAACAGAGATGTATAGAACACTCTTTTTGCCTTTTATAAGTCATATGTAAAGTACGAAATAAATAATTTTATTGGACGACATAGAACTAACATGAAATAAATGCTTAGAAATACTAAGCCCTGTTGAAAACAAAGAGGACAGCAATAAGTTCAACTAAGTAGTACTAAGAATGTCTCAATAATTCTCTGCCGGTCGCAAAAGATCCTTCTAAATATTTTAATTTTAAAGATAGATTATAGGATAATTTGATTTTATTTAAATAAAAATATTGATTTGCCTAATCTGCTCCAAAGTCTTGGCTTTATAACTTACTAAACTTTTAAATTGCATTGTAGAATTCGCCCCGCTTGATCCATTGATCGATTTCCTGGCATAGTTGTATTGTTTTTAAAAAAATTGGTTGCCTGTAAAGTCGGTATACGGGCGAAAGTTTTACGTGACAACGACTTTGAGTGGTAAAATAATTTTAATGTGAATATTCATTCGTATAGTAGGAAGAAGGATGAAATAATAGTAACAATTTAAAACATTTATTTATACAAAGAATTATATTTAAAACATTAATTTATACAAAGATATCCTATCTATCTAGCCTATCTCTCTCACTCTCTCTCTCTCGCTCTGTCTCTCTCGCTCTTAGGCGGGCTAACTGTGCTCGAGTGGAAGGGACGCGTGCCTTTCACTTTTTATGTCTGTCTCTCTCGCTCTTAGGCGGGCTAACCATGCCCGAGTGGAAGGGACGCGTGCCTCTCACTCGCTCTCATTGTGAGCGCATAACGTGAGCGGAGCGTAACGCAGTTTCTTGAAGTGTCACCCGGCAAACCAATTTATAAGACGTTGTCACGTCAATATTTTTTTAAATATTTTTTCCGTCGATAAAATTAAGCATAGATTCCCTCATTTTTATATGTGCACATTATAAAGACTCACACTGTATACATAAATAAGCGGAATTTTGCGGGTTAAAGCTAGTAGTACAAACAAACTAAAAATTTTTTTTTTTTAATATTTTTGTAGATGGTGATGATGTGCATTACATCTTCACCATCCTAATTAGCTCATACAGAACGATTGAGCCTTGAAAGATCTTCATTTTCTACAGTAAATGAATACTTCCTATTTTTGTTTACAGATAGCGTAGTACAGACGTCGATGCCAGTGTATACAGCATAGCTTGCAATAGCGCGCACCAACATCAGTATAAATGTGCATAAAACACGAGCGCTGTAACTGAATGGACTGCAATAAATGCATACATAGATGTTAATTTTTACTGTTAAAATACGCATTATTAATTAATATGTAACGTGGGTTGGTGTGAGTGAGGTCCGTATGTATAACGCTTTTTTATATCGACCGGATATTCTCGTCACTGGCAGTTTGTAGAGGCTGCACAAAGGATGACCTTTGCCAAATGCGTTGCAGAAGTTTGTCTATGGATGTCACTGAACTCTTTATTCAAATTGTGTCGTAGTTTCATTGTCTGTATGTCGTGAAACTGTCTTAATACTTGTGAAGTTCTACCTCTAGCCAATAATTCATAATATTTGTACATTATTTCACATTGTAGCCATACCCCCGCCTGTCAGTGACTGCTAGGTAACTATCCGAGTATAACTCATATTTGGGTGCTTTATCTAAACTTGACCGTCGCTATTACGAAAATGTAATTACATTCCTACATCTATGATAATTTCGGGTACAAATTGTTTAATCTTACTTCACCGTCACTTCTAAACGGTTGTTTAAAAAAATGGAATTGTTGAAATTTGTGTTTGCCAGAGATTATATTTTTCGATTTATTATTGCTTTTTATTTGTTTCCACATTGTTGTGTATATCAATGTTTACAGTCGACTCAAACTCGTATACATTTTCGTTCTTATTTCTAATGTGTTATGGTTCAAATTGTGTACGAGTTACAATGTCGACTAGTACTAGTGGCGTAATAAGTACAGCATTCGTTCTTAAGAAAATGGTTAATCATTAAAGTTTCGTATTCATTGTATATTTAATTAATTAAAAGGTTATAATATGTACCTATGTATGATGTAAACTGTATTTCATTTTAATATGCTACCACAAATGAATACAGATGGTTCAGTGAATGTAACGAAATCAGAAGATCTAAGAGTTACGCGATAGATAGAGAAGCAACTTCTAGGTGAATGTAACTGCAGGTAATTAGCGCTGTGCGACCTGAATTGCACTTTATTGTGTCGTAGTAAGAGTCGCTTTTTATTTAAATGATTTTTCGGAGTGAACCTTATTGTATTCATCTGTGACGCTACGCAGATTCCAGGATAAATTGACTTCGATGTGATTTGTAGATTAAAATATCTTAAATAAGACCCCACTGTACTGTACAAAACTTAAAACCCAAGCACATAAACCTGCATTTACTAATTCATTTGTAACATTAAATAATTTCAAGTAACTCATGCTGAAGTCGACTTTGATTGGAGTCGGAAACTAAATAAATAGTCATTTGGTCAATAATATGCCATCATTGCATAGGGAAATAGCCGTTGCATTTATCAAGCTGTGTGAACATTGTATTTTGAATCTTATGCCGCCGTCGCACGTAGCATAATGCAATGACTATATTTCATCACTGCGTATTATTTCTCAAAATCGGCTAAAAGCTTAAGAGTATAAGCGCCCGCGTGAATGGTCAATACTTAGATACATATCGTTGGTAAAGTGTAGCTATGCTATCGTGGCGTCTTTGTAATACTAGTAGCGATAGATTTGCGATTTTGAACATAATTTCTATAACGCTAAGGTCAATTTTACCGTATTGACATGTGAGCATTTTTTGTGGATCGTGCAAAACGTAAAGTATTTCTTCAAGTTTGGAATCGCAGAACTATGGCCGCTAGAGCAGTTTTCAATAAGCAACAAGATTGTATCGCAAACGTTTAGTCTACGGCTAATGTGAAATCCGCACAACTACTTTTAGCATTAACCGACCGAATCGCGATGAACAGCATTCTGTTCTACAACGTCTCGCTCGCCGACCATCTCGATTCGGTCGCATTACTGTCACGGGAGGCATTTTTCGCTAAAAATGTGATAGGGGTTTAGGCTCTAATTGACTGTCTAGACATTTTTACACGGCCTCTAGATAAGAGATGCTTTTTTTACCTTATACGCCTAACTTCACGATTGTCGTAAACTCTACAGATCGTTTCTTTAGTAAATAAAATGGCACTAAGTTAATTACTGTCTAAATCCACTCCTAAAATATAAATGTTATAATAAGAGAAACAGTACACGTAAGTTTGTGTTTAAGTGTGCAATTGTTGTTGCTTGTCACTGAACGCGGCACGCCGTTTATGACTAGATGCCATAGAGTTATTCGTTTAAAAAGGTTATTTTACTACTGAGTTTTTACTTTTCTGTTTCTAAATTTAAAAAGCTCGAACAATTGCACAGAACATCCCTAGCGGTAAGATTTTAATGTATGTATTGTTCAGATGCAAATATTTAGAAGAATCAGCATGTAAATACCGGTAATTTAGTATTAAATACAAAAATAAAAAACACGCCATTAATTTTGGTGTAACCTTTTTTATACTTGATCCAATTTTTTCACAATAAATGGACTTTCTAATGGTAATTCAAAATAAATAATTTCACTGTGTAATTTTATGTATTATCGTATGAGAATTCAACATACGTTTATGGTTGAATGGACTAACTATATTATGTCTAGTTATAAAATATATAATTTTAATAATAGGTCAACAATATTATAAACATGTTGAGGCAGCGAAGGGACGAGATATAAAACATAAATAATATTTTTTAAACTTGAAACATGCGATACTATTATTTTGTTGAGAAGAAAATTATAATGTCAATATTTTTTCAACGGGTGAAATGAGTGATGGCGTCATAATAATCAATGTATCGACAACAGCTTTTTCAAATGCATGTAATCTATAACTACTATACCACATAACGATTGTATAAAAAAGTATGTATGTTTATTAATTTAGTATGTCCGTTAGTCCAAATTTTCTTTAGTATATATTTTGTAGCGTATGATAGACACGTTTATTTGTATTGGTGTTATGTTGTCATCTTGTTGATTGTACTGTATTGTTGGATATGTAGTCACTTATGCCATGTATTGCATTTGCTTTCATTCAAAGTAACAGCTTGTATAATATTATTATTTTTATACAAAATTGTATATGTATAGATAAGCGCTGTGTCTATAATTCAATTGATAGTTAGATAACGCTGTCGAGTAATTCTTCCAAATATTGTAAAGCCTCTGAATAATTCAAAATATATTTATATTAACTGTTCAAACTATGTGTTTTATTTATGTATCCTATTTATATATCATTTACAAGCTGGGTGACAATATTTTTTAATAATAATATATCATGGAGATCTATGCTCTTATGACAAATATTTGTAAATACCATTGACGTTACATAAAAAATCGCAACTGTAAAGTGGGTAGATAACACTTATCGTCATTAAACTATAGCCACTATTACAAGTAGTACAAATATAAAAAAATTACGCAACCTTGGTAACAGATATCAAAACGTACTTTAGATAATGTAAGGAAAGAATACTGTAGCCATGTATAGCTTAGTTAAGAAAACATTCATGTTTATGATACCATTGCTCACGATTATGTACTTTATTTAACAAGCGAATGATAATAAAATCCTTACGGCCTGTTTCACCATATCCTTTTAGTTTTGTCGGTACATCTATGATATACTGCCGCAATAAACGTGGCTGCCTACACGCGTCAGAGACGTTGTTCAGGGGGCCTACCACCAGCTCATAAAGCAGTATTATTTTAATATTACTTCAGTGTGGTTGTCTTTCCCCCTCGTGGTAGGCCCCCTGATCGTCAGAGGTGCAGGTGAACGGACATTTCACCATATCCTAACTTCTGGTCTTTCTTTCCTTTTTCAAAGTTTGTCAGAGTTTTTATGCCACCCATTTTTATCCCACCCTCTGATTTGACTTCTTCTGGTTAATTTATTATCATCCTATAAATTCCATTTTATTTTCTAATTTATGTTGTGTAATGTCTATCCAGACATTGAAACAGACCCTAAAACTACTTTTGTGTAATTAGAATTGATTTCTGTTGTTGTATTGCATAGAAATTTGATGAATCCACAATACCATGGTACAAAGTTCGTTCGGAACCGCGTCATACAGCTAAATGCATGATTGCAGTCAACAGCTGTGTGTCAAGGTCTTCTGAACAACACTTCTAACACTCATTTAAGGGGCATGCGTACGTCATACAATTTAGCGATTTAAAACCACAGAAAAAGCTTGAAAATTTGTACAAAAGGGACCAATATGAACAGTACAGTGGGGACAATATTAACTGAATTATTAATTATCTATCAATGATCATTAAAATATCTATTGCGTATTGTTGTATTGTTAAGCCATTGTAAGTTGACCTGCCCCTCCTCTCGAAATAGAACTGCTAACTAAGTTAAAGGCGAAAAACAAAGTTCAATCTAAACTGGATGCGAGTAAAGATAGTATTCACGAGACGTTTTGTAATCAGTCGCTTGAGTGGCACTGCCAGTGAGCAGTCCCCTGCGCCTGACCCGCGAATTTAATTAAAAACAACAAATTAAAACAACGTGCCACCAAAAAAAAATTACTTTAAATCTGAAACTATAAAGTTCATTTTCAAAAATGTCGAAAGTGCTTCTGAGTAAGGAATTGCCTGATATCGAGGTTAGTGATTGCTATTTCTATTTACCTACTAATGTTTTGGTCTTAGATAATTTAAAACACGTTTTTAAGATACTAGTTGTATCGATACTATCGCATCGATAAGGTGTACCGGTTGGTAACAGATAATAAGTGCACAACTATAACAAAATAGGTAACGTCATAAAGGTCCCCGAATCGATCAATTGCAATTTTCAATTTTTACGTGATTGAGACACATTCATGTGCGAATTGATCGTCTACCGATTGACATTATTAAAACTATATACATTTTTGCCAATTCATCGTTTCGGGGACCCTTTGCAAATAAAAAGTGGTCAGGAAGCAATAATATGTTCCCGACAACATTTATTTATTTAAGTACCTTTTTTTATTCGTTTCATCATGTAAATAAATTACCATGTAACAATAGTAATAATAAACACAAAGAGAAGTAGGTGGTACCTCATAATTCCGAGTAAGTAATAATAATTGCGGACATAATAATTAACATGGACTTGTGTGTAGTAACTGGTTACAGTTTTCAACACAACACATTTTTGTTTCGGTCGAGGGCAGTACAGTAAATAAAACTATTTTGCTATATATTTACTTAAAAGTAAGAAAACCGGCCAAGTGCGTGTCGGACCACGCACAATGAAGGGTTCCGTAGTTGGGATGAATTTATCCCAAAAACAAACTTAACTTTGTAGTTGATAAACTTGTTCTCCCATACGGAATGTATGGGAAAAAATGTTGCAAAAACATTTTTTCTGCAAAGTTAAGTTGGTCGATTATTACTCGTTAACTTGTAAAGCCTACTTGGCTGTGATAGTTTTCCTTTTAATTTCGTTATATAAACTACTACTGTGATTTTTTTCACACATCCAAAACAGTTGGATTTAGCTGGCAGGGGGGGACACTTGACTCTAACAAAAATGAGCACTTTAAAGCTTAATATTTCGGAAACGGATCCCTGAATCCAAAAATGGTTCTAACAAACTCATAATGTTTTTGAAAGACCTTTCCAAACATACCCCACACCATGGGATAAAAAAAAATCATCACCACTTTACGTGTATGGGAGGTACCCTAAAAAAATGTTTTTCATAATTTTGTCTCCTCGGAGGTAGACCGCAGCAACCTCTGCTTCCGCTGTGGTCAGCCCGGTCACAAGGCCGGCTCGTGCAACGCCACGCCGCACTGTGTCGTATGTGCGGCGGCTGGCAAACCGGCCGATCACCGGGCTGGGAGCAGGGCCTGCGCTCCACCCGCCGAGGCCAGAGGCAGGGGCAAGCGCTCCGCCACCACCGCCGTCACCGCCGCAGCCGCTGCCACTTCCACCGTGGCCACCGCCGCGTCCACCGTCGCTGTCGCCGCTGCCGTTTCCGCCGCGGCAGGGCCCTCGCAGGGGGCTCGGGGGGAGGTAGAGATGGAATGCCAATAACGGCCCCATTTCGCCTCCTCCAGGCGAACATCAACCACTGCGCCGCCGCTCAGGATCTGTTGCTCCAGAGCATGGCGCAGTGGTCGATCAACATCGCCGTGGTCGCTGAGCCGTACTTTGTCCCGCCCAGGGATGACTGGGTGGAGGACCTGAGCGGCTCAGTGACCCTCATTTCATCGGCCGCCGCCGGTACTCCGTCCCTCGAGTCGGTCAAGAGAGGACGGGGTTGCGTTGCAGCACGGTTCGGGGAGACTGTCGTGGTGGGTGTTTACTTCTCCCCGAACCGAACTCTTGCCGAGTTCCACAACTCCCTTGCGGAGTTAAGAGTCGTCGTCGTCGGGTTTGGTTCCCTCCCCGTGCTCGTACTCGGGGACTTCAATGCCAAGAATCTGGCTTGGGGTTCCCGGTATACGGACACACGGGGCAGGATGGTGGAGGACTGGGCTCTGGAGACAGGCCTGGTCGTCCTAAACCGGGGTTCTGTCCCCACGTGTGTGCGGATGCGGGGCGAATCGGTGGTCGACATTTCGTTCGCCAGCCCCGCTCTGTCGCCGCGTGTCATTGACTGGCGCGTCATGGAGGGGGTGGAGACCTACTCCGATCACCGGTACATTCGGTTTGACGTCTCCACCCAGACCTCGAGTACGCCGGTCCGACAGGCCCCGAGTGGTCCGCGGTGGGCGCTGAAGCAGCTGGACCGGGAGCTTCTCCTGGAAGCCTCGATCGTGCAGGCCTGGGTGTCATCACCGGACAGGCCTGCCGACATCAACGACGAGGCGGAGTGGTTCCGGGAGGCCATGTCCAATGTGTGTGACATGGCAATGCCCCGGGTCCATCCTAGACATGCTTCGCGCCGGCTGTACTGGTGGTCGCAAGAGCTGGAGGCTCTGCGCAAGGCGTGTGTTGCTGCGCGACGCCGGTACGCCAGGCATCGCAGGCTCCGTATCCGCCCTCCGGATACGCAAGCCATTGAGGCGGAGCTGTACGAGGGGTACAGAGCGGCGAAGACCGCCCTCCAAGCGGAGATCCTGCGGGCCAGGGCGCTGGCCCGCGAGGAGATGCTGGAGACTCTCAACCGGGACCCGTGGGGGCGCCCATACAAGATGGTGCGGGAGAAACTCCGCCCATGGGCTCCCCCGCTGACGCAGAGTCTCCGGCCCCAGCTTGTGGGGGACGTGGTGAGCGCTCTGTTCCCCTCTAGAGGGGATCATACTGCTCCGCCCATGGCTCCGCCTACTGCGATGCCCGATGCGGACCACACCGACGACGACGATTCTCCTGAGGTGACTGAGGTAGAAATGAGAGTGGCGGTACGCAAGATGAGTGCGAAGAATACCGCCCCAGGACCCGACGGCATACCCGGAAAAGCCTGGGTCCTGGCCATGGGGGCTCTCGGGCCTCGACTGAGGGGGCTCCTAAGCGCATGCATGGAGAAGGGCCAGTTCCCACTTCGTTGGAAGACGGGGAAACTGGTCCTCATCAAGAAGCCGGGGCGCCCAGCGGACTCTCCGTCCGCTTATCGGCCCATTGTGCTGCTCGACGAGGTGGGCAAGCTCTTTGAAAGAGTCATTGCAGACCGCCTCGTCGGGCAGCTGGTGCGAGTGGGGCCGGATCTGGCGGAGAGCCAGTTCGGTTTCCGCAGGGGGCGCTCTACGGTGGACGCCATCATGCGCGTGCGGGCCCTCACGACGGGGGATGCTGTGGCCCGGGGTGGGGTCGTCTTGGCGGTATCTCTAGACATCGCCAATGCCTTCAACACCCTGCCCTGGAGTTGCATAAGGGAGGCACTCCGGTATCACCGGATGCCGACCTACCTCTGTCGTGTGGTCGAGGCCTATCTGACGGACAGGGCCGTCATCTACCCCGGTCACCAAGGAGAGTGGAACCGGCAAGAGATGTCGTGCGGTGTCCCACAGGGTTCGGTCCTGGGGCCGCATCTGTGGGACATCGGATACGACTGGGTGCTGCGCGCCGACCTCCCTAGCGGCGTCAGCGTCGTTTGTTACGCTGACGACACGCTTGTCCTGGCGCAGGGGGTTCGTACCAGGCGGCGGCCGATTTAGCGACACGCGGGGTTGCGACAATCGTCGATAGGATCCGGCAGCTGGGACTCGAGGTGGCCCTGCACAAGTCTGAGGCCATGGGTTTTCATGGTCCTCGGAATGCGCCACCGTCGGGTTCCCAGGTAATGGCGGGAGGGGTTCACATCGGTGTCGAGTCGACGATGAAGTATCTGGGACTCGTCCTCGACAGCCGGTGGAACTTCGTAGAACATTTCCGACGTTTGGCTCCCAGACTTGAGCGGGCCGGGGCTGCATTGAAGCGGCTCCTGCCCAATCTAGGGGATCCAAACGCCTCCTGCCGGAGGCTCTATGCGGGGATCGTGCGGTCCATGGCCCTTTACGGGGCTCCGGTGTGGGCGCGTTCATTGAGGCTGCGGCCAGCCCGCCGGTTGAACGCGTCCCAGAGGGTCATGGCCATCCGGCTGGCCCGAGGATACCGCACGATCTCCTGCGAGGCGGCGAGCCTCCTTGCCGGATTACCGCCATGGGATCTGGAGGCAAAGGTCCTCGCGCACGTCTGGGAGTGGCGCGAGGAGGCGAAACGCCGGGGCTTAACCCCGATGCCGCAAGAAATTGCGGCACAGCGGACAGAGCTCCGGCGGGATCTCATGGCGTCATGGAGGGTGCGATTGTCGCAACCCCGCGCTGGGCACGCCACAATCGCGGCGATAAGACCCGTCTTTGAGGAGTGGCTGGAGAGACGCCACGGCGTTCTCACCTTCCGCCTGACGCAGGTCCTCACCGGACACGGCTGCTTCGGGAGGTTCCTGTTCAGGATAAGGCGGGAGGAAACACCCGGGTGTCACCATTGTGTGGATCGGCCTGAGGACACGGTGGAGCATACGGTGGAGGTCTGCCCGGCTTGGGCGGAGCAACGCCGTGTTCTCGTAGAGGCGATCGGCGGCGGTGATCTCTCGCGTCCGGCCCTGGTTCAGGCCATGGTACGGAGCGAGAGGAAATGGCAGGCCGTCACCTCCTTCTGCGAAGCTGTAATGCTCGCGAAGGAGGAGGCGGAACGCGTGAGGGAGAGGCAAATTTCGCGCCCTCACGCCCCTAACCGCCGCAGGAGGAGACGCCCGGGGCGGGAATCGCGAGCCGATTTCCGGCCACCGTAGGCGCGGGCTTGTGGACGGTGAGCAATGGGTAGCTCGCTGTCCGATAAGGACCAAGCCCGGGTCGACGGCGCGTTGTGTTCCACGCGCGCCTCAAAGAGATGTCAGCAGAATTGAAGGGGTCCACTAGGGCCAATGCCTGCCAGGGGTTCGAAGAAAACCGATCGGGAAATCGTGGCCCCCGGCAACAGGGCAACCGAAGGAACACGGGTGGGTTTTAGTCAGTAAGAGTCTGACACGCCCTCCCGCTCCGCCCAGAGCGGGAGAAGTTATTTGATAATTTCCCACCCAAAAAAAAAAAAACAAAAAAAAAAAAAAAAAAAGGGGGGGACACTTGACTCTAACAAAAATGAGCACTTTAAAGCTTAATATTTCGGAAACGGATCCCTGAATCCAAAAATGGTTCTAACAAACTCATAATGTTTTTGAAAGGCCTTTCCAAACATACCCCACACCATGGGATAAAAAAAAATCATCACCACTTTACGTGTATGGGAGGGACCCTAAAAAAAATGTTTTTCATAATTTTGTCTTACCACTTTGTCGGCGTAATTAATATGTATATCTATGCCAAATTACAGCTTTCTAGTACTAAGGGTCTCGGAGCTAGACCGCGGACAGACAGACGGACATGACGAAACTATAAGGGTTCCTTGTTTACTACGGAACCCTAAAAACGTAGTTTTTTGGATGATTATAGGCTCAACGACATTAAATGGAGTGCAGTACCACTGTCTGCGTACCCCATAGGTGTCTTTAGTTGTTTCTCACGTTTAGTTTTAATTTTATTAGTAGCTGTTATCTAAAATACTGTTTATTGGAACTAAGGCAAACTTAGGGCAGCCAAAATTATACAACCATCATGCCTGACAATTGGTGCCGATTCTCTTGTACACCGAACTAAACTAACTAAACTATCACTAAAATTCCTGACTTTTGACTATGAGAATTTCAAAGCTATTCTGCAAAATAAATTCTCTAAATTTAAAAATAATTTTGACAATCTAAATCGAATTTGACAATCGCGACTCCACACGTGATACCTAACCACGTGAATCTTTTTAGAGCCGGAGGCGCGCATATGGATTTTTCACTTTTTGTATGGAAAATAGGAAAAAATATTACCTACATGTAGAGTGTTAGGGTTTTATAAAGGGTGTCAAAATTTTCATTATTTTTGCGATTGGACACACCGTTTTCGAGATATAAGCAAAAGAAAAAAAAATATTTAGTACTGTTTTTTCATCTGAAGTCGAGGTGTTGGTGTGAATTTTAGTTCATGACAACCAATTTTATTCCACATGTTTTTAGTCGCGATTAAAAATAGTCATATTTAGTTAGAAAATCTAAATTTTAGGTTAAAAACGTCAAATTCAGAATAGCAAAATTGCCATTTTCACTAAACTAATATCTCAGTGCCATCTTAGTGCTGTCAAACTAAAATATAGTTAATTTGTGTCACTTTAGTCTTTTTCAGAATAGGAACTCGTCGTTTGACAGGAATAAACTAAATTTTGGTGATTTTTAGTTTAGTTTAGAGGCATTTGTGACAAGAGAATCGGCACCAATTCTGAAGGATGGGAGACAGAAATTGAACTCCACCCGAATCTGCGCGATTCTCAGCGATTTTTTTTTTTTTTTCTGTTGGGCATCTCACAGCTGGTTCCGAAAACCGTAGCTGTTTAACCGGTCAATAACGCGACGACTATATTGTATCCCCTTCTTTTATAGGGGAGTGTTTCATAGATTGATTGTTGCTTTCGTCGCAAATTATGATACGATTACATAGTTACAGATGTCAAAGGCTATCTTTTGTTAAAGATAGATGTGTGAAATATTCTTTTATCTACGCATTCAAATCAAGGTTAATATCTACATCATTCATACTGTCTACGTAGTCAACACGGAAAGTAAATAACAGGTTCACAGTTGTTTTAATGAATCTCTGAAATTATTATTATTTTGGAAACAAAATCATGGAGTCAATAATGCACTTACGAGTTTTAATAAAATTATGACTAAGTCCTGTACTTAATCGTTACATATTTGATAAAATATTGATTGAATTTCGCTCTGGACTTTACCTATACATAAACATTTTTAGTGATAATTTCTTATTGATAATTTCAGAACTTATTAAGGCTCAATCCGACGGTAAAGCCATATACCAACTTGGTCCCTTCAGCCCAAACTAAGAGGAACAAGCAGCATTGGAAGAGAAACGAAGACAGAAAATGTACCGTGAGTATTACAAAGTTATTTTTAGCGATGCGTTTTTGTTTTGTATGGAATCTGAGTTCAGAAAACTTCTAACACCTTTTATTACCTGAGACCTGAGAAACAATTACATACCTACCTGCATACGTCGTAAACTCCTAACGCACTGAGTTAGTGACGTCACGTCTGTAAGTAAATATCGACAGTAGGACGTAGATCGACGTTATTTATCAATAGCAGTAAGTATTCTGATATTGATGCAAAACGTCGATCTAATATTCAACAAACTAATTCGCATCAACGCAACGGTATGTGTATAGCAGTGTTACCAGATGAAACAAATTAACTACCGTGTTAATGGATAAAAAATACCGTGTTTAAGGCTCAAAATACCGTAGACATATTTGAAAAATACCGTGTAAATTATAGTGTAAAAATACCATGAATATGCAATATTTGTATTCATAAATAATTAACCATTTCTTAATCATCTAAACCACCTCTTAACCACTTGTTTATCACCGACAGGTGCTGATTTTTTCAGCATTGATGTCTATGGGCTGAACATTTGAACGCAAGGTTTTTTGCTTATGCTATGCTTACGTTTTTGTCCAGTTCTCACAATCTTGGAAGATGACGATTTTTCATCAGTTTCGTAAATATCACTCGTAACTCAAATAACCAAACACTGTAACACAGATTGAATGAACTGTCTGAAATTCGCAGCGGTTCTGCGATAGAAGCATTCATTATTAAAAACGACCAATTTTGATTATGGTTAGACAAGCAGACAAAGTACTAACAGAAACACGTTTGCATTTAGTCCTATTATGATTACTTGATACGAACTAGGTATATTTTTTGGGAAATCTGCCGCGCGTCGTAGTATTGACAAGCGAGAAAAATTAAGAATGCGTTTACGTTTCACGTGTAATTTTCGTCCTAAATTTTTTATCGGCATTCATTAGTTTATTAAATAACACGGTAGTAATATTTAAAATTATCGTAGAAAATTACACGGTAGTGAATCACTACCGTAGACCGTGTATTGCTCAAAAATACCGTGCATCTACGATAATTACCGTGTACCTGGTAACACTGGTGTATAGTGAGGGCACTGACGCATCATAAGCGCGCGCTTATTAATCAGCATAACGTTTTTGGAGACAGTAGGTAGAGCGCCAAGACGACCTATGTGATGCCTGCGAGCGCCTGTATGCGAGCCTCTCCTAACTTATTGGAACAATAGCGCAAGCTCCTTGTATAGGTAGCCTTGAGCCACCACTGATATCGACTAGTATCACGAGAGGAAATCGTCGATATAAAATTGATAACTGGTGCAATATTACCTGCACAGTTTGACGCAGCGTTACAGGGGATTTACTTGAGCAAGGGTTCCCAACCTTTTAACATACGCGCCCCCCTAACTTTCTTTTAAATTTACTATGTCGTGAGTTACTTGTCGATAAACAGAAAAGCATAAGAATGTAAAGCTAGCGAAAGTGAGGTCGAAAATGTTTGCACTTTTGACCATTTATAAAAAAATTACTTTGTCGACTTAAGCAGAAAAGTTGAAAAATCAAGAGTATGTAGAATGGAAGAGCGAGCAAAGTGAGCTCGAAAATTGTAGCACGCCGCCTCGGATAGGTTCGGCTTTTTGTCCATTCATACAGAAGTAGGAAAACTTATTTTGTTGACTTATACAGAAAAGCTGTAGCTCATTTTACAGTAACTACCTATAATATTATGAAACGTTCGGGTTTTGGAAACTATAGTTTGACCAATACCGCTGTACCGCGCCTTAGGAATACGCGGCGAGGTGGGGGGCAGTGTTGACCAATGAGCGGTGGGCGGGACGCCGTGCGCCGAGAGCTTTGACGAATTAGCGGCCTACACTGCTCCCCCGTCTCGCTGCGCGCCTTCCTAAGGCGCGGTACAGCGGTATTGGTCAAATTATAGCCCTTACCTTTTCTAAATCAAGAATATAAAATGTAATAAATCTATATTTTATTATTAGAGTCGCTTCCCCCCATTGGTCACTCTACGCCCCCCTAGGGGGGCGCGCCCTACAATTGGGAATCCCTGTACTAGAGTCTAGACTAGAGGAGCACTTATATAATTTTTTACCTATATACACTCACAATCTTTTATCTTTATTTTTTGACAGTAACAGTGCATGCACGTAAAACTTGGTGATAAAATGTGATAGATTATTGTATTTTGTAAATTAATCGTAGGTTATCGAACAGTACCTACCTATACAACGTGTAACGGAAAGGGTATAAATATATGGAACTCTTTTGCAACATTTCAAACTTCTAGAACCAGTGGTTAGACAATCAAAGGCGATTTTCACACTGCCCCGCATCATGCTGCATATTGCGTGTCGACGCACCTACGCGCGTTCCTGCGGGAGTGCAGATCTGCACCATCGTGCGGGTTTTTTGCGCACTCACGCGCGTAGGTGCGTTTTGTAGATCACGCACGGCGGCTCTCATTTATTCGCCGTTCTCTGTGGTGGTCGTATCCATTTTCAAACACACACGTCACGCCCATTCAAAATCACGCGCGGCACTGCTGGATTCGGTGTGCCATACCTTGCGTCTCGCCCCGCACCTACGCGCGGGGGTGCAGGTTTCTCCGCGTGTATGCGCGTGATCCGCATGAACGCGCGTGGTTGCGTTTTCAGTGTGTTGGACTGTGCGTGTTTTCTATACAAACGGAGATACTTACAAGTAACGTTAAAACACGCAGTCACGCAACATGCAGCGTGGTGCGTGGCAGTGTGATAATCGCCAAAATCAGAATCTGATTCTGGTTTAGACTCGTACGTTGTCTGTTAGTGAATGAACTCAAGATTTTTTTAAAGTCGATTATGAATTGAAGTATTGTAATAATTCCTTCTAGGCCTGTCCAACTCTAACGAAGAACTTCGACGACATCAAACACACGACGTTATCCGAGCGAGGTGCTTTGAAGGAGGCCGCACGATGCCTCAAGTGCGCGGACGCGCCGTGCCAGAAATCCTGTCCCACGCAGATAGATGTCAAGAGTTTCATCAGCAGCATCGCTACTAAGGTGTGTAGAGAAAAATCTTCTGTCTATCTATCTGGAAAACAGTCTTGCAATGATTTGAGAAAGGCTCTTTTGAGAAGAGAGCTAAAAGATACCTGAATACAGTGTGTAAATGCAGAATGAGACGTCCCATACCTGGGGGCCTACCACCAGCTCATGGAGTAGTATGATTTTAATATTACTTCAGTGTGGGAAAGAGATAAAGCTCTACAGGACGTATAGCTCCATCTCTTTCTCCCACTGAAGTAATATTAAAATAATACTGCTTTATGAGCTGGTATAGGCCCCCTGGTTGTAACATCAGCATCCACTAACAATGAATAGATAAATTGAAATTGATTGATAATGTTATCGTGATGCTAACAGTGTTTTGAACAACACACACCGGAAATTATAAACAGTGCTAAAAGGATAGATAAAATGGCCACTTACCATTTTATCTAACGTTTAAGCGTACCTATAATATCTATCGGTTTTTGAATTTGTTGATAACTAAAACCACTTATGTTTTTGCGACAATATGGTAACGAACTTGAACTAGATTTATTTAATATTTTCGGGTACATGAGGACGCCGTATGCCATAACAACATCATCACACCTCAGTGCCCCGAAGGAAAAGACTTATGATAATACTCGCACATTTGCCCGGCTATGTTGTCGGTTCGATGTCTATTATTATTATTTATATAATAGGTTCCAATGTGTAGATGTTAATGGTGTGAAATCTTCCGAGCTACCAGTTCAGTTAGGTGTACCTCAAGGCTCAATACTGGGTCCATTCTTATTCTTAGTATATATTAATGACTTGCCTTTTTATTTAAAGGATATCTGTAACGTTGTACTGTTTGCAGATGATACCTCTCTTATTTTTAAAGTAGACAGGAATAGACAAGATTTTGACGACGTAAACAGTGCACTCTCAATGGTTACGGATTGGTTTACGACAAATAACCTAGTTCTCAATGCCAAGAAAACGAAATGTATAAAATTCGCTCTACCAAATGTTAGAAATCTAGGACCCAACATCGTCTTAGATAAAGAGGTGCTTCAAATTGTGAACTCGGCAGTTTTTCTGGGCATAACAGTAGACGCCAAACTTCAGTGGGGCCCACATATATCAAGCCTAGCGGGAAGGCTCAGTTCGGCCGCCTACGCTGTCAGAAAAGTAAGACAATACACTGACGTTGATACAGCTCGGTTAGTCTATTTTAGTTATTTTCATAGCGTTATGTCCTATGGTATTCTGCTGTGGGGCAAAGCCGCTGACATTCAAAATATATTTGTTCTTCAAAAACGAGCAGTTCGAGCAATTTACCAGCTAGGTGCCAGAGTTTCTCTAAGAGATTTGTTTAAAAATATTGGTATTCTCACGGTGGCATCACAATTTATTTTCGCCAACATCTTATATATTAGGCAAAATATACACTTATACACTAAAAACAGTGATATTCACAATGTTAACACTAGAAATAAGGACAAACTACGAGCTCCCTTTCACCGGCTTCATAAGGTTCATAACTCATTTGTTGGGCTTGGTATAACTTTTTATAACAAGCTACCCTCTTCTTTTCTAGATTTGCCTTTTAATGCATTTAAAACTAAAGTAAAATCCAACCTTTGTTCAAAGGCATACTATTGTATCAACGATTACTTAAATGATAAGAATAGTTGGTCGCTGTGATTAACTCAAGACAATGTTTATGTTCTTTCTCCAGAATTAGCTTACCCACTGTCATTTTATATGAGTTTTTATTTTTAATTTTATTTTATTGTTGACATAATCTACTCATTACAATGTTTTTGTTATGAGTTGTATTGCAATTTCTGGTTAGCTAGCGACCTCGACAATTGATCATATTATTTTTTTGCCTGAGCAACCAGCAAGTTCGTCATGCTCGGACGTGTGCTGCTTGGTCGTCTTGCTGATCATGGTTTTGTTATTGTTACTAGTAATTAACTGTTCATTTACCCCGATGGTCCTAGTTTATCATTTATAACTGCCAATTACGGCTTTATGTAAGCGGGCACGCCCTTTATGTCTGGAGGCTTTTATATAGATATTTAGTTCTTTTTACGTTTAGTTTTTATTTTTTTTAAATATTGCTTGAGTATAGTTCTCGATGTTTTTGGCTGGTATATTGGGGTGTGCTAGCTGGCATATGGCCTATAATTTATCATTTGAATTATGTTTTGTGTTGCATAATGTAAGTCATTTTGAATACTATTGTATAGAATCATTTTTTTCTAACTTGAACAGACAGCTGTGCTGCTGGGGAGTTTGTTGCGCCACTTCTTCTTCCCAGCTAAAGGCACTAGGAAGTGGTGAAGGGTGGGCGTTTTTGGGGGACTGTCTTATGTAATTTTGACGTTCGAAAAGTGCTGATTCTCAGCCTAGTTTGAATAAATGACTTTTGAATTTTGAATTTTTTGAATTTATACGTCTTAGACATTTCTCGGGACCCAGGGGTCCCGGACCTTTGGAAGGCGTACGAGGGGCCGAAGCCAACTCGTAGAGGCCCCTTAGACGTTTTTAATGAAATGTGGTACCAACCGACGATTATCCCTGTTCGCACTATGCAAGTGCAGCCAAGGACAACCCCTGGTTGGTGTAGGACTATTGTAATTAAGGAAACAAAGATATTGGACTATGGGTTTGGGTGGCTAAAGTGGACTGGTCACCTGAAATTATGGAAGGACTATGGCCCCTGCCTGATCAATGTTTTATATGCACACGGATAAAATGGCAGGGGGTGACTTGCACACTCATTAATGGGCCCCCGAAAATGGTCGCTAGCACAAAGTGTCGTAGCAACAAGGGGGCAACATGTCTTGAGGTGCTTGAGGAGTGGAGAGGTATTCCACGGCTTTCAGAACAATCCCAGAGCCCGGAAGATGGTCAAGATCCCTACGAGCACTTACTGGAATACTTCCTTCCTCCGAGCACGTTTGCTCTTGCGAATCTCCACTCAAGCCGGCCAATTAAGGCAAGAATGAAATGGGAACTCTGTTCCTCGTCAGTGTTCACTCCAGCCGGCCAATAAAGGCAAGCCAGAGGTGAGGAACAAGACTTCTCCCGGGAGATAGGGTCCGTGGGGTCGCTACTGCCCAACAGCTCGCCACATGCTGCCCTGCGGGTTTTTGTATCTCTCTTGGTCTGGCTCCTCATCCTAGATCCGTTCCGACAAAGTAAACTCTACCGGCACAGGCCCAGAGTTCGGAGCGCGCAAGCCCCACCACGACGTCAACGTAGAGATACAGCGGTGGGGCATAGAGATACAGCGGTGGGGCTATTATTATTATTATCTAACGTGACTAGGGATACCGTGGCCCCTGGCAACATACAGGCAACTGAAGGAACACGGGTGGGTTTTAGTCAGTAAGAGTCTGACGCCTTCCCGCTCCGCCCAGAGCGGGAGAAATTATTTGATAATTACCAATCAAAACAAAAAATAATGGGCCTGCCAGTGGCAATAAAAAAACCATCAGCACTACTATAACCGACCCGAGGATCGAAACCAGGACCGTCGTCACGCTCTAGCGAGCGCCACTAGACGAACGATTCATTCTGCGTGGTTACCATAATCGATTAGGCATCTTGCAAACAAACAATAAGGTGGTGTCATTAACACTTTCGACTCCACCCACTTTTCATAGAACTCATACGCCATGCCGCTATACATTTTGAAAGTGAACCCTCCGGGAGGGTTACCGTCATTACGTTTGCGCTAAAGTTTACCATCAGGATCGTCAACGGTATTAGGTTTAAAACCGTGTAATACACTGTAAAACGAATTAAAATTGTGTTTTCAGAAGGTTTTGCCGCTATACGTAGTTTCCAACCTTTAAAATTTTGAGTGACTATTTTTAAACGTGAACAAAAAAAAAATGCATTGATTTTCACGGTTTATAATGCTGAATTCGCAAAGAAAAACCTACATTTAAAATGAGCCCTCTGTAAGGGCTCCCGGCATCCCAGATGCGACTAGGTGAACCCTCCAGGAGAGGTCCCGGCACTGAATGTGTCAATGAATAATTTCTCATTTCTTTACAGAACTACTATGGAGCGGCCAAGGCTATTCTTTCAGACAATCCCCTGGGATTGACATGTGGTATGGTGTGCCCTACCAGCGACCTCTGTGTGGGAGGATGTAACCTGCACGCTAGTGAAGAGGGCGCCATCAATATTGGTGGACTGCAGCATTTTGCTGTTGATGTAAGTTTGTGTTTAGATAATTCGGTTACTGGTTATCATTGTCGTTATATCAGCTGGAAGACGCCTTTTGTTGGACAGTCTTCCTTTAATTTCTGGAAACAATTAGTTCTAGGCTGCTAGAATCCAATGGAAAACTTTACCAGATCATCTGCCAATAGCAACAAGCATATTACAGATAAGAATGCTTTTAAGCATGCTGGTCTAGCTCCTCCATGAACACCATGTATCCATTACATAATTTTTTTTTTTCTGTCGTTGCTTCATTTTTAATTATTTTTACCTATTGTGGTATAGTAATCTTATTCCAGGTGCATCGTCTTCACATATAAGTATATAATTAATTTACATTACTTAGCCGTTATTGTCCCACTGCTGGGCAAAGGCCTCCCTACTCTCTTTCCACCTCTCTCTGTCTAGAGCTTCCAAGGACCAATCTTTCTTAAAGGAGTCCAGCTCATCCCGCCATCTCCGTCTGGGCCTGCCGCGATGTCGTTTGCCATTAAGTGGGACCCACTGGGTCGTAAGTTTGGCCCATTGATCGTTTGACATGCGGCAGATGTGTCCAGCCCAATTCCATTTAAGCGTGGCAGCTTTCCGAGTGACATCAGTTATTTTAGTGATGGAACGGATTGTTGTATTCTTAACCCGGTCCACAAGTTTAATACCAAGAATACTCCGTTCCATAGCTCTCTGGCAAACCCCGAGCGTGGACCTCTGCTGAATTGTCAAAGACCATGTTTGAGAACCATACGTGAGGATGGGAAGAATACACACGTCGATGAGTCTTCTTTTGAGGGATAGAGGAAGATCGCCCTTCATTAGGTCTTTCATGGCCCAATAGCTCTTCCAGGCATTTTCGGTGCGTCTTGCAACTTCTTTGTTTTGTCTTGCCTGGAAAGAGACTATTTGACCGAGATAGAGATACTCATCGACATATTCAACCTCCCCACCCGCCACGGTGATCTTGCGATACGTGCTGTTCGTCATCAACTTGGTCTTTGACATATTCATTTGTAGCCCGACCTCTAGGCTTGCCGTGCTAAGATCTTCTAGCATCTGAGTCAGCTCGGAGGCTGAAGACGAAAAAAGGACAATATCGTCGGCAAAACGGAGATTGGACAATCTCTTATGTCCAACCATAATGCCCCTTTCTGCCCAGCCTGCTGCCAGCTTTCTAAAGACTTCTTCCAGTACAGCTGTGAATAATTTCGGAGACAGCGGGTCTCCTTGTTTGACTCCTTTATTGATTTACAAACTTTATTCCTTTTATATACAAAATATTGTAAAACATTTTAAAAGAGTAACGGTGGAGTTTCTTGCCCATTCTTCTCCATACGAAAACTAGATACCTTTTGGAAGGGGCGACTAGAATCAATTTTATTTTTTGTAAATTTTGACGTTCAAAAGTGCCTTTTGTGCCTAATTGAAATAAATAAATTAAAAAAATACGAAGGTCCAACCCTTCATTTCGTGATCACCATTCCAGGTCCTTTCTACTTTAACCGTTGCCATTTCAATATAATTGAAGTAATGTGAGTATGCTATAATCACCAAGTTTGGCAAACGCGTTGCTCAAAGCAACTGAATATGATTCTTATGTAGATTTTATCCTTAAAACCTCAAAATTAAGACTTTATTATCATTTATCATTCCTCAAGCATAAAAAATCAACTGCTTCTATACAGGCTGGCAGGTACATCGACGTGAATACTGTTACAATGGATTCAGTACATGATTATGAATCCCCTGCGTTGAAATTTATCGTCAGTATTTTTTTTTAAATCTGCTGTTTCATATAAAAGTGCAATACTTACTACGCGGTCGAAATGTAAGGAACAGTATTTTTTTTAAAAAAGAACTGGCGAAAAAAAAATTCGCGTCGATGTCCCTGCCACCCTGTATACTGCTTCTGTGGATATTGTCGATTTACTGAAACGTTTTAACTTGCTTGACACCAAAATAACCCAAATAAATTCCAGGTCTTCATGAAGATGGGCATTCCTCAAACCTTGGACCCTGCCACCAAGCCTCTTCCTAACGGCGGAGACCAGAAGATCGCGTTGGTCGGCGGTGGACCGGCCAGTATTAGTTGCGCCTGCTTCTTAGCTAGACTGGGTTACAAGAATATTACTGTTTATGAGAAGGAGAAGTACTTGGGTGGACTGAGGTATGTATTTATTTAGGGAAGGGTATCATATCATACGTGAAGGAGCGAAAATTTTAGCAGGTTTCAAACAAATTCCTTACCCCATATATCGGACGGATGTCACGTTTTAGAAATGTTTTATTCGTTTAAAATGTTGGCAATATGTAGTTAAGAAATAATAACATTATTATTCCTCGAATGTACATATCGAAACACGAAGCACACATGTCGTAAAATCTAACTGCATAAGAATCAAAGCCCTTATTTTAAGGTGCATTCCTAAAGATTTGACCAGCC
Source organism: Agrochola lychnidis (assembly GCA_963680765.1). NCBI lineage: Eukaryota > Metazoa > Arthropoda > Insecta > Lepidoptera > Noctuidae > Agrochola > Agrochola lychnidis. The sequence continues at coordinate 20,950,815 of OY796853.1, forward strand.
TTGACCACTTTTACTCTAAATCATCATCTGCCTAGCCTTTTCCCAGTTACTGGGTAACACGATACCCCTTAGTAGTACTGGTTATCAGACTTTCGGGCTTCTGACGATCCGTAACAACTGTCAAAGATCTTCAAATGGCAGCCGGAACCAACGGCTTAACATGCTTTCCGAGCCACGGAGGAGTCTTGGTACTTGCAGTTTTGTCCGAAAGGGTTACCGTGGCCCCTGGCAATACAGGCAACTGAAGGAACACGGGTGGGTTTTAGTCAGTAAGAGTCTGACGTCACACAGTCCCGCTTCACTCAGAGCGGGAGAACTTATTTGATAATTTCATAAAAAAAACAGTCTTGGTATGTTAAGATGGTAACCCATCCACGGACCATCCGCGGCAAGCATAGCTTAACCTGATCAATCAACCCGTGCAGTTGCCACAAGCTCAAGCACTTAGCCACACGTCCCAATTTTACTCTCAACAATACTAAAAACTAATGATTTATTTAAAATTTCAGTTCAGCAGAGATCCCTCAATATCGCCTTCCGTTCGATGTTGTTCAATTTGAGGTGGACCTCGTAAAGAACCTAGGAGTTAAATTCGTCACCGGCAGGAAATTGTCTACACAGGATATTACTGTCAATGTGAGTGCATAAACACAAGCATGAAAGAGGGGTAGAAATAAACTTATCGGACGAGAAATGCTGTCGAACACAGTTTCTGACGCGACTCGTTTAAACTGTATAAAGGTCACTGCATATTGAACGTGGTGTTATAAAAAAACCCGGATGAGTGTTTATAATGCATACGTACCGCGACAGTGACGTGAAACTAACGTGCTAGTCTGAAGAACTAGAAAATATGGACTGGACTGCGACCGGAGCGACTGTGTATACGCACCGGAACCACGGACGGGACTCGACGCGCGCGGGGTGGGATGTGACAAAACATCGTCGCCGACGATATGTTTCACGTTAATTGGGTGCTCCGTCTCTGTACAGTCCGTGCATCCGTGACGTATGCTCTTTCGTATACATTTACTATGAAACGTTGTTTCTAAAAAATTGTCCCGTTCCGTCCGGGTTATAACACGTTACGTATGCAATGACCTTAAGTCACGACTGGGAATCACGACTTAGGTTGTGTACAATAGTCGGATTCAATGATTACCACTGACATTTAATTTATAGGGTCTACTAGAAGATGGACATTCAGCTGTGTTCCTAGGAATTGGCCTCCCGGAACCAAAAAGCATTCCAATATTCAAAGGACTTGACCAAGAAATGGGCTTCTATACCAGCAAGGACTTCCTGCCTCTTGTTTCTAAGGGAAGCAAGAAAGGTACGTGAACATTAACTTTAATCTATTGTTGTGTAGATAACTTAGACCAAAATAGGGCTTATTTTCAATGAGAAGAAAGAAAGAAAGAAAAAATGATAAAGTCAAGCAATAAGCAGAAGCATAAAGCAGCTCCTCCTACATTTATTTGGAGTTAAAGAATATCATTCCAACAATTTGGTGGTTCAAATTTTTTTGAAGTGAAAACTTCTTTAGGCGCGTTGGGCATTTTTGAGATGAGATAAAATAATTTTGAACTCGCGACACCGTTACCGACATCTCATTTTTAGGGTTCCGTTGCCAAATGGCAAAAAACGGAACCCTTATAGATTCGTCATGTCTGTCTGTCTGTCTGTCTGTCTGTCCGTCCGTCCGTATGTCACAGCCACTTTTTTCCGAAACTATAAGAGCTACGCTGTTGAAACTTGGTAAGTAGATGTATTCTGTGAACCGCATTAAGATTTTCACATAAAAATAGAAAAAAAACAAATAATTTTGGAGTTCCCCATACTTAGAACTGAAACTCAAAAAAATTTTTTTCATCAATCCCATACGTGTGGGGTATCTATGGATAGGTCTTCAAAAGTGATATTGAGGTTTCTAATATCATTTTTTTCTAAACTGAATAGTTTGCGCGAGAGACACTTCCAAAGTGGTAAAATGTGTGTCCCCCCCCCCTGTAACTTCTAAAATAAGAGAATGATAAAACTAAAAAAAATATATGATGTACATTACCATGTAAACTTCCACCGAAAATTGGTTTGAACGAGATCTAACAACTAGTTTTTTTTTAATACGTCATAAATCGTAAACCGCAATTTACCTTTCATTCAATGTTACTTGCTGCTACGGAACCCTTTATGGGCGAGTATGACTCGCACTTGGCCGGTTTTTTGTAAACGCGATTGTGCTCTTTATTTATATTGCGTTACGGATCAATGTTCAATGCAAGTATTTTTAACCGACTTCAAAAAAAGGAGGAGGTTATCAATTCGTCGGATTTTTTTTTTATGTATGTTCCCTGATTACTCGAAGACGGCTGGACCGATTTGAAAAATTCTTTTTTTGTTTGAAAGGGTATACTTTCAAGTTGGTCCCATTGTCATTTGGTCACGATCTGATGATGGGATCTTGGAGAAATCGAGGGAACTCTTCAAAGATTAAAGGCACATCTATAGCGATTTGGGTATTTTTGATGAGCAGTTGACATAAGGCTATTGTAACTTAGATAAATTACAAACCAACCCACAAAAAAGTGAAAAAAAAAACTTTTTTACAAAAAACAACCGACTTCCAAACTACAAAGTGAAAAATAACTTTAATTTCGGAAGTCGGTGTCAAAAAACTATAATACTGATCTGATCCAAAGACACCGACTTCCGAAATTAAAGTTATTTTTCACTTTGTAGTTTGGAAGTCGGTTGTGTTTTTTGTAAAAAAGTTTTTTTTGTAAAAAGTTTTTACTTTAAAGGTTTTGGAAGTATTTTTTTTTTGTAAACACGATTGTGCTCTTTATTTAGATAAGGTTACGGGCCAATGTTCTAGGGGAAGGGGAAGCTCTTGGCTTGCATCTCACCTGATTGTAAATTATGATCAGGCCGAAGGTGTAAGTGAGCTTCGCCAGAAAACCTCAACTACACAGGAACTAGCTATCTTACCTCTCTAACTGCCGAAACACAATAATGCTGTTAACATTGTTGTTATGGCGACAGTCTTAGATGAGATAGCTATCCAGGTGGACTTGGAACAAGCTCTGTAGCAACCAAACAGAGCAGAAAATTTTGCCCCCACTGGAAATCGAACCCGGGACCTCTGGGTCTGAGACAGGTAATCTAACCACTAAGACCACAGAAGCGGTTAAAAATGCAGCGTTCATTGTCTCAGCTCACTTACTTTTTAAAGATGCAGCAAAGGATTGCCTTATGCTGTCTTTGTTACTTTATTAACAAGACCTTTTTAAAACGTTTAACGTTTTTAAAACATTTCTAACAGTTCTTTGTACAACATTTTGTTTGGAACTAAAACTAAATGAGAACGTTTATTCCGCAAAATGAAAAACGGTTAATTCCGCAGGACGTAGCCTTGCACGGGGCGACGCCGACAAGCATGAACTTGTTTAGTTAAATTGTACCTTATTTTCATTTCATTACATCATTGATTCCAATGCGTTTGCCGTAAGGCTTGTGTTGCAAGTTTCCTATCAATCAAACCAAAAATGGAAAAAAAAAACAGTTACAAAAAAATTATCCGAGCCCTGCTTTTAAGAACATCTTAAAGTTAAATGTAGTTTCAGGATTCGGGGGAAGATCCTCAAACAAAATCGTTAAGCTCTTGTGTACATTCAAGCCTCAAAACCTTCAAATAAGCTTTCCATTTCAGGTCTATGCGCTTGCAAATCTGCGCTACCATCCTTACACGGTAACGTGATAGTCCTAGGCGCAGGCGACACTGCGTTCGACTGCGCGACCTCTGCGCTACGATGTGGCGCGAGACGGGTGTATGTTGTGTTTAGGAAGGGAGTCACCAACATCAGGGCGGTGCCTGAAGAGGTGAGGAATTTGTTTTAATAACGACTGAAAATTGGTATTAAAGTCTAGATTACTTTATGTGAACTTTATTATGGCGTAGCCGCAGAGTAGAACGCATAATCGATCAGATGGATCTTGTATGGTTCGAAAAGGAGTTTCTACAGCTGCTAAGTTAATTTATCTTTATTTAATTATTTATTAATAACTTGTTATATTTACAGTTTGTAAGTTAGTGTGTGGCAGTGAAAAGTAATTGGATTTGCGATTACTTTATTATATTGTTATTCTCTTCAATCGTTTATAACTTTTAATTTGTTTCAGGTCGACTTAGCAAAAGAAGAAAAATGCGAGTTTGTGCCGTTCATGTCTCCAAGAGAAGTCATCGTCAAGAATGGAAAGGTACGTCCTGTCATTCATGTTTCGCCATAAGGAATTTCAACAGTCAATAAAAATAATAAGTTTTTTCAAACCCGCCTTTATTTATTTTGAAAGAACATTAAATAGGCTGCAATTTACCATTTATTATGATTCGGTACAGCAAAGTTTTACTAAGGGCATTTCTTCATACAAATCTCGTCAACATTCTGTATTTCTTGTATTACAGATTGCAGCGTTAAAGATGTGTCGCACCGAACAGTTGGATGACGGAGAATGGATCGAAGATGAAGATCAAGTGATGCAACTGAAAGCTAACTTTATTATCTCTGCCTTTGGCTCCGGACTTTATGAGGCTGATGGTAAGAAAGTTAAATATACCGGATGATTTTTTTTACCGTCTCGAAATTTTTACAGGCTGTTCTACCCATGAATATAAACAACTTTCACTATGGGAGCAACTCTGAAATCACGAAAAAATAATCAGCTGTTTCATACATTTTGTCAAGTAGGCATTGAACTTTTGTATAAACAGCTGATTTTTTTTTTCGTGATTTCAGAGTTGCTCCCATAGTGAAAGTTGTTTATATTCATGGGTAGAGCACCCTGTAAAAATTTCGAGACGGTAAAAAAAATCACCCGGTATTTTATATCGTTGTGATCTTTATCTTTCTGTTCAGCAGCAACAGAACGCAGAAAATATGGTTCAGACTCTTGAGATTATCTATTTAAGAAGATCACCTAAATAAATCTTGCTAAAATATCAAAACCCGTTTTTTAGCGTCGCTCAAATGAACACTCGATCAAATCCGCTATACATTGTATGTGAAAGTCTGTATGTTTCAATCACACAGGCGAGCCATGAATTCAAAGGAATTAGCTAATATATAGCTAAAATCCAATTGAGTTTTCACTGAAAATTTTAAGCAACATTGGGCAAGTCAGTGACACTCAACACAATATTATTCGTAGAAAAATCTAATCAATAGGTACTTACGAGATGATGGATTGTTCGTGGTATGCTGTCCGAATTATTGGACATGTACCCTAATTGCATAATACACGATCAGTCACAATTTGTTTCGATTTGAAACATATTGCTAATACATTGCTTCATAAGTTGGTAAAAAAATCTGCTCAACAACGTAAATAACGCAATGAATGTTGTTGAACTGTCAAAATAAAACAAATTAGTTGTAATCGTTTACGAAAATAAGTTACGCAATTAGGGTTAAGTCGTTATGAATCCAGAGGAAACTCAAAGCTGTAGGTAATCAAATACTTAATCAAAAAATTATAAAATAACCAAGTCTATGTCGAAATTTTTCAGTAAAAGACGCAATGTCCGGCGTAAAACTAAACCGCTGGGGGTTGCCGGAGGTTGACGAAGCAACCATGCAGAGTAGGAGCAACCCGAAGGTGTTCGTGGGAGGAGACCTCGCGGGCGTCGCCGAGACTACGGTGGAGTCCGTCAATGACGGCAAGACGGCTGCCTGGTACATGCATTGTTATTTACAGGTTAGTTGGTCATTTAGTTTAGATTCGGTTAGATGTTCATGCATCTGGTTATACACACCTAAATAATAGATTTTTATAATCGCTTTTTTATAAAGTAGTGTTTATTTTTGGATGCATGTATTTGTTCACGTATGTATCTCGGCTGTGAATTACTCGTAGCTCGCAGTGAAACTGCAGTATACGACTGAAAGATCTTAGGTCCTATGCACACGACGCACAGTGGGAAAAAAAAAAGACTTTTTTTGTTCAAAAATCTGTCTACACCACAATTTTTGACGTATCGCTGCGATTTTTTTATACACTCCTGAAATAACGTACTTTGGTGTGTCACTGCCACTTTTCCTTAAAAGTCAATACTATAACCTCAAAAAATCGGGAAATGAACCAAAAAACAATTTCTAAAAAAAATATTTTATCATAAATCAGTTTCCAGGGGTTTTTCAGGTCCCTGGTCATAAATTTATTGTCGGTTTATAAGATATTTAAAAAAAAGAAATTTCGATTTTGGAAAAGTGGCAGTGACACATCAAAGAGTGTTATCTCAGGAGTGTATAAACAAAAAAATGGCAGCGATACGTAAAAAATTGTGGCGTAGGCAGAGTTTTTTACAAAAAAAAAAAAAAAAAAGCCACTGTGCGGCGTCTTTATACGCGCGTTCTACTTCTACGTAACCCGTGTCGACGGCGCGTTTCTAGCCTTCAAATATCAGCACTATTTGCGTTGCAGCGTGTAGACGCACGTCGATGGCGCGTAAAATAAACGCTGTGTGCAAAGGCCCTTTTTGGCTCAACATTTTATCATAATTTTTTCAAACAAAAGCGTTTATTGTAAGTAAAACATTTTGCGGACAGTTAAGAACTTGCAAGGAATCGATCAGTTAGTCTGAAATTTAAAGCCCGTTCAAAAGAATAATTTCCTAAGAAAAGTACGGGCATCAAAATTGCATGGTTACTGGACTATCTAAAATCAAGACTAAAGTGACCTCTAAAGTCTAACATTAGAGATACCTACTTTATAATTTCTACTTATTTTTTACACTTTTCAGAACATACCTTTCTCAGCCCCAATAGAGCTGCCCAAGTTCCACACGCCTATCGATGACATAGACTTATCAGTAGAGGTGTGCGGCATCAAGTTCGAGAACCCGTTCGGTCTGGCGAGCGCTCCGCCCACCACCAGTACTGCTATGATACGGAGGGCCTTCCTACAGGGCTGGGGCTTCGCTGTTACTAAAACTTTTGGACTTGATAAGGTATGTGAATAAGGTTTCACTAATATTTTTTGTAATTAGTCCATTGTTATCCTTTTATACAAGCTTCATTATATTATTCTTTGTTTGAGGACTCTTTAATAGTTATTTATGCAACTGTTGTATAATAAGGGGTATTAAAACACGTCGCCTCGTGTGATAATAGTATCACATGAGTGTTTTAATACCTAATTATGTACAGTTGCATACAAGACTTTATTTACACCCATGCATATCATGGGTGTGGATAAAATATTAAATGACTGTTGAACAGAACCTTTGGCAGCGAAACTGCACGAGGTTTATAAAATGTAAAACAAACGACCAGTTATGAGGAGGAGAGGGATTTTCCTAGCTGTGGGATGATACAGTGACCAGTGTGCAGAATAGGGAGTTACTTCCTGATCGCTATGCACTGGTACACACGGCTACACATCAAGCTATACATTTCCAGTATAAGCTGAACTCGCATTTTACGGAAATCCTATACAATGCGAGATCAACATAAACTGGAAATGTATAACTTGATGTGTAGCCGTGTGTACTTTTGTCCGTATTGCAGTTCTCGAAGTTGGTAACTCGCTGGTTTCAAGACTATTAAAAATATTTGCCTGATAGTTGTAATAAGGACTAGGCTCACTCTTATGGGACTTAAATATAACTAGTGAAATGTGGGTGTAGTATAGGTACACCCCTGCTTTACCCTTCGGGGGTTACAGAGGTGATATTATGAATATTTTAAGTACCAAATTGAGTACCAAATACCATACAATGTAACTCCTTTCCACCAGGACTTAGTAACCAACGTGTCACCGCGCATAGTCCGCGGCGTGACGTCAGGCGAGAACTACGGGCCGGGCCAGGGCTGCTTCCTCAACATCGAACTTATATCTGAGAAGTGCGCCGCCTACTGGTGCCAGAGCATCACTGAGCTGAAGCAGGACTTCCCTAGTAAAGTAACTATGACAATCTCATATATATATATTTTATTTTTTCTGTAGGGCATCTCATAGCTGGTCTCTGAGACCATGACTATTTAACCGGTCAATCCTGTGGCTGCCTTAAGCTGTTACACTCAAAGCCTCCAGCCAGGGCACACATAAAACTAAGCTAAAAAGCTAGGGTAAACGCTCGCTAAGGGCACCCCCTGTGGGGTACGAGCCTCGGCTTAGGGCGTTAACCGGAGGGAGGACATCAAAAGATGAGATGGGTTAGAGCAATCTCATAAGTTTATCATCAGCCTATACAGATAGTGCAATCCACGACGACGCGCCCCACTCCGCGATTACTGTACTGTAAGCTGAACTCTAGTACGGCGCGGAGCGGAGTGGGGCGCGTCTTCGTGGATTGCACTATCTATACACGGTGAAATACATCGGCGCGCAAACTAAAACCATGAATTCAGTACGTGGTCACAGATAATACAGGGTGGCAGGGACATCGACGCGAAAACTGTCACAATGGATTCAGTACATGATTCGGAACACCCCAGCGTTGAAATTTTTCGTCGGATATTTTTTAATAACCGAAAGATTTCAACGTTGGGGCGTTTAGAATCATATACTGAATCCATGGTAACAGTTTTTGCGTCGATTTTCCTGCCATTCTGTATACGTGGTACTATAACCTCTAGCGTATAAATTGTTCGTCGTTAAAGAAATATACCTGTTTCATACAAAAGTGCAATACCCACACGGTTTAAATTTATGGAACAGAGATTTTTTCCCCTTCTCAAAGGGCTTTACTACTACTAAAATGTGCCCAGTCCAGTTCCACTTTTATCTAACAAAGGGGTAAAGCTCTTATTTTTAAGAACATTCGCATTCTTATCTCAATGTGTCAAAAAAAATTTCTAATTTACCTACATTTTTAACAAGGTTTTGACTACAGATTAGCTCTAAATCTGTGGTTTTGACGTTGATAATTGATTGTCGCTGAGATCAGATGTGAGCATTTCTAATTTCTACCATGAAGATATTATCATGGACGTCAATGTCCACGTCACGGCATCAGTACCCTTATTGCGTAAAACAACACAATCACAATATGTTTCGATTTGAAACAGATTGCTAATCCATTACTTCATAAGTTGGAAAAAAAATCAGCTCAGCAACGTAAATAACACAATGAATGTTGTTGAACTGTCAAAATGAAACAAATTAGACATAATTGTTTACGAAAATAAGTTACACAGGGAAGTAAAATGTACGGAAATACAGCATGTATTAGAAAGCTGTGGTCAAAAACATTTGGGTCGAGTAGGTATTGAAGTTTGTATGGGACAAGTGATAAGATTTTCTCGATTACGGTGTTGGCTCATGTTGGTTCCATGAAGAAAGTTGTTCAGTTTGATAGTCTGTAACACAGCTTTAAATTTTACCACACCTTTCTGATACTCGCTGTATGTGAAGACGCTTTTAAATTTCCTTCCACGATAACGTTATAACGTGCACGTATTTCCATATATTTTATGGACGTGGACGACCACGATAATATCGTCACGTAAAAGCGCTACTTGAATTTAAGTACGAAAATTGGCCTTCAGTTAGCCAGCAGTCGCTTTTTGTGTTTGGGAATCACACACTTGGTAACACCATTTTAATATTCATTTATTTCTGTTCCAGATTGTAATAGCATCAATAATGTGTTCGTTCAACGAGGCTGACTGGACGGAACTCGCGCAGAAGGCGGAGGCGTCGGGCGCCGACGCGTTAGAACTGAACCTGTCGTGTCCGCACGGCATGGGCGAGTCGGGGATGGGGCTCGCGTGTGGACAGGTGACTATATACACTGACTGACTATTCTGGCTCGATTTTTGAAGCGAAAACTTCTTCAGGCGAGTTGGGCATTTTTGAGATGGGAAAAAACAATTGAACTCGCAACACCGTTACCGACACCTCATTTTTGTAAACGCGATGGTGCTCTTTATTTATATAACGTTACGGATAAATTTTCTATGCAAGTATTTTTACTTTAAAGGTTTTGTAAAAGCGATTGTGCTCTTTATTTATGTTACGTTACGGATTAATGTTCTATGCAAGTATTTTTACTTTAAAGGTTTCGGAAGTTTTTTTTGGTGTGAAATTATCAAATAACTTCTCCCGCTCTGGGCGGAGCGGGAAGGCGTGTCAGACTCTTACTGACTAAAACTCACCCGTGTTCCTTCGGTTGCCCTGTTGCCGGGGGCCACGATGTCCCTATCGGTTTTCTTCGAACCCCCGGCAGGCATTGGCCCTAGCGGACCCCGTCAATTCTGCTGACATCTCTTTGAGGCGCGCGTGGAACACAACGCGCCGTCGACCCGGGCTTGGTCCTTATCGGACGGCGAGCTACCCATTGCTCACCGTCCGCAAGCCCGCGCCTACGGTGGCCGGAAATCGGCTCGCGATTCCCGCCCCGGGCGTCTCCTCCTGCGGTGGTTAGGGGCGTGAGGGCGCGAAATTTGCCTCTCCCGTCCTCCTCCACCTTCGTCCACGTTCATCCAAACGCGTCACACATCAAACATTATGATTAGATACTAATCGATATTGTTTTTTACTATCAGGATCCCGTGCTCGTGAAAGGCATATCAGAGTGGGTGAGGAAAGCCGTCAAGATCCCGTTCTTTGTGAAGCTGACTCCGAATATCACTGACATTGTCAGCATCGCTGTGGCTGCGCATGAAGGTATGAAACAAATGCTGGTACAGATCTATAATAAAGCAGTTATAATTTTCGAGCTTCTATATGTGTCGTGGCCAGATCTTAGAATTGACAACATTTCATATTTTTAACCTGCATGTATTATTACGTTATTTATAAGTAAATCCAAAACTAGGGCACCCGTATTTTTCCGTTTTTTGAAATTATGTACTTTTCATTCATAATTTCAACTTTGAATTTCGGTCTATTCTAAAAAGACGTAAGCGCCAAATGACGTCATGCATACGGTGGAATAGCGATAAAACCTTTGCATTACTATGTCCCGTCAAAAAAAAACTGTTAGATGTCAGTTAGATGTCACTGTCATCTAAACACTTGTCACTTTGTCAGCTTGTCAAACTCGTTAGCGCCTAAAGTGTTGCTTGTTTGTTTTCAATTAAATTCGTAAATTGTCTTATTTTCAAGTGCTCATTTTGTTTTTATTAAGTCACCATGAAGGTATCGGATGGATTTCTCGTTGCCGATAGTAGAAACTTGCCGAATGTAGACTATTTAATGCTATTGCAATATATGAACGAAAATGAATGCTACAATAGTGCGGAGACACGTAGTGCCAAGGCATTACTAGCTTCACGGGAAGCATATGTTGACACAGCTGTAGGATATGTAGAAGTCAAGCGAGAAGGAAACTCATGCACCGTTAAATGCAGAGTAACACCCGAACATAAAGTAAAATCTAAGTTGTATCAGGTTTCAGCTGTAATCGATGAATCTGTCGAGAAGATTATCACAGTAGAATGCAACGACTGTGCAGCTTCTGCAGGAGGATGCAAACACGCTATATGCTTTGCCATTTGGCTCATAAAACGGTCAGACGAACCTTCAACTACATCAACTAAGTGTTATTGGAGTAAACCAAAACTTGCTGGAGCTGTAGGTGACCAGAAGTTTATTTTGGCAAAAAACATTGGCAAAACGAAAAGAACCCCAGATAATGTGGACATGAGTGTCAATATTTCAATGTTTTCCGAAGAATGCAAGAGGCGTAAAGTTACAACAGGAATGATTTTAAATTACTGCGGGAATCACCAGCCCCGGATAAATGACTTTAGTGTGTTTAATTTAGTACTGCAATTTGTTCACCAACTAGATGATCACTGCTATGACAATTTTAAATCATTTTCTGCAACAACTATTACCATAGATGTAGTTGAAACTATTGCTGAAGCTACAAAAGCTCAAGCAGATTCAAGGCTGTGGCATTCTATGCGTCAAGGAAGAGTCACAGGGTCCAGGATCTATGAAGCTATTCACTGTAAAACAGAGAATGGTGCTTTAGTACAAAGTATTCTAGGAGGTTACAAGGTGCCAGAAACAAAAGCTATCAAAAGGGGCAAGGCATTAGAAAAAGAAGTACTTAAGGAGTTAGAAAAAGAATTTGGAGTAATTCAACACACAGGGTTGATTTTAATATCCCCTATCATTGGAGTTTCACCTGATGGGATTTGTATGGACTTTGTGATTGAAATAAAATGCCCTATAAGTGATAAAACAATGAAAAGTTATGTGAGGGACAGTGAACTGTATGAAAAATATAAAGCTCAGATAATGGTACAAATGCATGCTGCAAAAAAATTAAAAGGACTGTTTTGTATCGCTGATCCTAGTTTTGAACAGACAAAACGCCTACACAAGTACTGGGTGGAGTATGATGCAACATATGTGAAAGGTTTATTAGATGCCGCTGAAGAATTTTGGAAACAATTTATTTTTAAGATTGTATTGCAAAGTGCAAAATAAAAATCAATACAGTATTTGTCTTTTATTCAAAGTAAAAATCAAATAATTTATTTCAATTAGGCACATAAAAGGCACCTTTCAAAGTCAAAAACAAAGAAATAGAACTAATTCTAGTTGCCCCTTCCAAAAGGTAGTTTGGAGAAGAATGGGCAAGAAATGATGTCCGTGACCACCGAAGGACCACCAACGCCAATCGCTTCCATATTTAGTAAATAATTAGTACCCTGGTACCTTAGTAGTTTTCGAGAAACTCGACTTTGAAGGTGGTCCGGCGGTAGTCACGCTCCCTTCAGTAGGACCACCATGAGCGCCGAAAAAGGGGGCATGCTGCAGCTATTCTAAGTATACAAATAATTAGTACCCTTAAATGTGATTCATTGCGTAAAAAAAACAGAACTGAAACATTTGTATTTACCAAGAAATCAACGATGATAACTTTCGCGCGCTCGCTCAGCAGGACCACGACTTTGAATGTTGATTCCAAGTTTGACGAGCTTGTCGCTTTCCTCAAACCTATATAGAAAATTAGTACTCTGCAAGGTTCCCAAAATTCAAAATTGGTTCTTCAGTAGTTTACGAGATGTACCATGCCATTGGGTGGGGTGGCGGTTGTCACGGTGTAAAATTTTCATTTCAAGATTTCCCTATTAAAAACTCTGTGATTTCTTCCCAAATTTATACAAAAATTAGTGCTCCTAAAGAAGTTATAGCGACCGAAAATTCAGATTCCTAAGTGTTGTATTTTAATCTTATCTTGCAGGGTACTAATTTTCTATGTAGGTTTGAGGAAAGCGTTGACGCTTTCCTCAAACCTACATCAAACTCAAACTTGGAATCAACATTCAAAGTCGTGGTCCTGCTGAACGAGCGCGCGAAAGTTATCATCGTTGATTTCTCGGTAAATACAAATGTTTCAGTTCTGTTTTTTTTTACGCAATGAATCACATTGAAGGGTACTAATTATTTGTATACCTACTTAGAATAGCTGCAGCATGCCCCCTTTTTCGGCGCTCATGGTGGTCCTGCTGAAGGGAGCGTGACTACGGCCGGACCACCTTCAAAGTCGAGTTTCTCAAAAACTACTAAGGTACCAATTTTGTCGTTCGAGCACTAATTAGTACCAATTGGTTACTAATTATTTACTAAATATGGAAGCGATTGGCGTTGGTGGTCCTGCGGTAGTCACGGACATCAAGAAATCTGATAAATACACCATGTATCTAGCTCACATATTTACACACATTGTAAAACTACCTATACGATATCACAATATTTCTAACATTTTTACAAGTAATACTAATAAGTCATTCATTCTTAATAATAGCACTATGTAGATTTATCAACCCGCATGCCACTATAACTGCATCATCTGCATGTTGGATTAATTTATTATTTATTACCGAGTGTGGTTTCAAAAATTTAAATAGCCTTACTCTTCTTATTACCCTCTCAACATGGATACGCAGACTGGCAATGACCTTGCTTTTGATAGCATCCTGCTTTGTCAACTTTTGATCTTTTGAAACACTGGGTGGACGAAGTAGATTATTCTGATTTCTACTTAGTAAAACATCAACATGTTTAAATCCTCTGTCTGCCAATACAGTACACCTTGGTGGCAGCACATCCAGAAATCCACTGTTTTCTACTATATTGGCATCAGATATACGACCCCCAAAACCAACAGATACAAAGTTGACAAAACCATCAGGTGTTGTAGCTATTAAGTATTTTAAAGTATTAGCATTTTTATACTGTGACCATGTTAAAGACTGGATAATAGGATTTGACGGCTTTTCAATTTCTATCTCGAAACAGTCAATAATGCAAAATACATTTGAATATTCCTTATTGGTTTTGAAAGAGGCTGGCAAGTTTCTTTTGACATCATATACACGGGGAGAATATATTAATTGTTTGAAGAACTTGGATAGAATACACAAAGTCCTGAAAAATATTCTCCATAATGTGGTTAATGACACCTCAAACATATCTGAGATTTGGTAGAAGGGGCTATTATTTTTAATTTTATACAAAGTTACTATTATATTAAAGGATTTTACATTCAGATTAATTTCTAAATAGTTAATCAACCAATAATAATTTGTTGGCAAGCCTATGTAATTTTGTGGTTTTTTTTTTATAAGGTCAAGCATAAAGCTTCTTCCCTGTATTACAGTTTTAATCTGAATTTCTGATGAGACTTCTGACATTTCAGCAGAGGTAGAACTTCCTTGTGTTGAAGGTAACAACATTTCTTCCATCTCATCATCTTCTTCAAACAAAGGTTTCTTTGTCTCCTTATTGTAAATGGCACAATAAGTCGTTCGATCCGATGTTCTTGGCTTCACTTGTACTCCTTTGCTGACTTTTGTAGTGAATGATTTTTTACAAAGTGTGTCCATATCAATTTGCATAAACGATGAAGAAGTTGTTGAAGATGTGCTGGGTCTAGGTTCGATAATTTCTTGATGATCACTTGAAAGTGGCATCCTGACAAGAGAATGTGGTAGCCGAGACTTCAACTTTGGTCGCACTTTCATTGTTATCCAATACCGGTAGTTCTCCACATCTTCCTCCAACTAAAAGATAAATTTAATTATCAATTTATATTTTATGTGTGTCCCAAAAACAACCTACATGATAAAAAGTCAAATCAATTATATCAAATAGGCCCATGTATGGCACTTTTGAACGTGTATGTATAAGTTAAAATCATTATGTTATCAAATTATATAGGTATATGTTTACCTTATTTACAAAATAGTACCTAATATTACTGCAAAATGATAGCACTGGGGGGTTTATGAACTTATTTATTAGATTTGGTAACAGTTATTATAATATTGCTATACAAACAGGTAATGGAACAAGATAAATAACCACATGCATTGTGTTGTGGTATGTGGTTTATAAAAATCATTGTCATTTAGGTACTTACATTGAGATGATCTTCGCATATATATAAAACACGTTTAGGACATGATATACCCACAGCATTGCACCACTCTTGTTTTCCTGAGCTAGGCACCGTAAAAAATGTTTTTTGAGTATCTCTAGAATTGTTTTTGCAGGCTGGTACAAAACAATATTTCGGTTCCTTCATTGGCGTATAAGTTTCATTGGGATCCATTTTATTGGCGAAATATCAATTAAAAGTTGTCAATATTTACAGTAAGCAGCGTGTTTATTTATAGAATAAAATTAAATTTCTAAAAAAAATATTGTAAAACTTTTGACATTGACATGTCGATGTCTTGTTTGACGTAAATGTTTTCATCTAAAACATTGGAATACATAGGCAAAGGTAACTACCTCATTCCACCGTTTATGTGACGTCATTGCATGTTTTTTGATTTTTATTTTTTTTCTCAGAAACGAATGAATAAAAAAAAATTAAAAAAATATATTTGAACTCAGAATACGAAAATAAAGAAATGGTATTTTTGTTTTAAGGTCGTGTCAGTTTTGAAATGTTGTCAATTGATTATTTCATTAAATGAACATCGACCGCTGGTCACATCATGATGTAGTCTGGCCAGATCATTGAATACTCAACGTTTGACGATATGACCAGTTAAACGCACGACTACTTCATGATGTGGCCAAACATTAGTGATCAAATAGTTAGATTCTCCACCGGTAGAGGCGTTGATGTCGCTTTGCTTTTGTTGTGCATCATGGCGGCAGCATACAACAAAATAATCAAACCTAGTAGGGTGACCACGCAAAAAAATTGATGGACTGTTATTGGTTTTCCAAATATGATATTATGGAAAGCGATCAACATGGCACTTAAAATTAGTTTTTAAAATTTAATAAAATTATGCCGCTTATGCGGCACCCCGACAAAATGGGTTAGGTTAGGCTAGAACTGTGACCAACCGCGCGCGAGCCGAACGAGCGAAGTAAGTGGTGCCGCGGCAATGCCCGACGAGCGCTTTTTTGGATGGGAAATTATCAAATAACTTCTCCCCCTCTGGGTGGAGCGGGAGGGCGTGTCAGACTCTTACTGACTAAAACCCACCCGTATTCCTTCGGTTGCCATGTTGCCGGGGGGCCACGATTTCCCTATCGGCCCGTATTCGAACCCCCGGCAGGCATTGGCCCTAGCGGACCCCGTCAATTCTGCTGACATCTCTTAGAGGCGCGCGTGGAACACAACGCGCCGTCGACCCGGGCTTGGTCCTTATCGGACGGCGAGCTACCCATTGCTCACCGTTCGCAAGCCCGCGCCTACGGTGGCCGGAAATCTGCCTGTGATTCCCGACGCCCAGGGCGTCTCCTCCTGCGGCGGTAAGGGGCGCGAGGGCGCGAAATTTGCCTCTCCCTCACGCGCTCCGCCTCCTCCTTCGCGAGCATTACTGCTTCGCAGAAGGAGGTGACGGCCTCCCATTTCTTCTAATTCAAATTCAAAAGTCATTTATTCAAACTAGGCTGAGAATCAGCACTTTTCGAACGTCAAAATTACATAAGACAGTCCCCCAAAACGCCCACCCTTCACCTCTCGCTCCGTAGCATGGCCCGAATCAGGGCCGGACGCGAGAGATCACCGCCGCCGATCGCCTCCACGAGGACACGGCGATGCTCTGCCCAAGCCGGGCAGACATCCACCGTATGCTCCACCGTGTCCTCCGGGCGATCCACACAATGACGACACCCGGGCATTTCCTCCCGCTTTATTCTGAACAGGTACCTCCCGAAACAGCCGTGTCCGGTGAGGACCTGCGTCAGGCGGAAGGTGAAGACGCCGTGGCGCCTCTCTAGCCACTCCTCAAAGAGGGGTCTTATCGCCGGAATTGTGGCGTGCCCAAAACCACGGATACCCTACATTAATAATATGGCCAAAGTCAAGTCAAAGTCAAACGTCGACTGACATATCATTAAACGTTGACGTTTAAACGATATGGCCAATTGTAGCTGGCCATTTCATGAAATAGTCAATTCTAAGATCTGGCCACGACATATATAAATAGTATAAAACAAAGTCGCTGTTGGTGTCTGTCTGTATGTGCGCTAAATTCTTTTAAACTACATAACGAATTACGATCCAGTTTTCAGCAATAGAGAATTTATTCCGGAATACATTAATATTTAACTTAGATATTACAGCACAGAAATCTCGATATCTTGACATGTCCCCACACTTCCCACATCCGTAGATCGCACACGTACGAAGCATGGGCGGGTCGCTGGTGTTAAAGGCGAATTTCGTAATTAAATTACATTATGATTATGTTTTACAGGCGGTGCAAGCGGCGTATCTGCTATCAACACAGTATCTGGCTTGATGACAGTCAAAGCTGATGCCACACCTTGGCCGGCAGTCGGTAAGTTTTGAAGACTTCTGAAATTGCAACCCTCGTACCCACCATATTCTCTAAGTTTTAAAACTCAGCTTTCCCTTGCTTTCTTAAAGTTTACAGATCTGCTCGATTTTTGACGATTGGCATGTGTTTTCTATAGTAATTCTTCGCCATGAGGAGCAGGAGTTTAAAAAAAAATACATAGAAAATCTGTAGGCATCATCTTTAATGGCAAATTCTTTAAAATGGTAATTATTTACAAGAGCACCATATCGTTCAACAGGTGTAGAAAAACACACGACATATGGCGGTGTATCAGGGAACGCGACTCGTCCAATGGGTTTGAAGGCAGTGTCAGCTATCGGGAACAAGTTGCCGGGCTTCCCTATACTGGGCATCGGCGGCATCGACTCCGCTGAATCAGCGCTACAGTTCATTATGTGCGGGGCGCCGGTTGTTCAGGTAAATTATGTCTTTTTTCGAGTTAGGTCTCGAGTCCAAACCCAAGGCACGCACCTCTGACTTTTCGGATTCGTGTGCGTAATGTATAATTATCACATGCTTTAAAAACGGTGAAGGAAAACATCGTGAGGAAACCGGCATGCCTGAGAGATATTTCTCGACGGCATATGAAGCCAAGTCAGAGGCCCATGGGCGGCTTTAAAAACTTTGACACCAGGTTAGTATTTAGTCGATTTTTCGGGATAAAAGTGCCTATGTCACTTTCCGGAACATAAAATATCTCTATGCCAAAAATTGCATGGATTCGTGGCTTCGCTGCTGCGTGAAAGAAGGAACGTTGTTGTTAAATATTTGTGAGTCACTGAAATTGTATTGAAATACAAGATGGCGGTGTTAGTTCTGATTTTGGCCATGCGTCAAAATATCCTAGTACCGTTTTAGGGATGTAGAGTCTAGCCACACTGTCTGCAATGGAATAAATGGCAACCCCAAAAAGTTTTTACATCTACTTTTACATCAGTCAGTTATGGGGTTGTAAGTAAATCTAATGATTTTGATATTTTGTCTTTTGATTTTTGCATAATAGATTATGGTGTAATAGACTATGTCGTACCTATGCTCTACCTCCATACGATGACAAAACTGTATCAAATTCACACTGCAACGTGCAAAAGTGACCATTCTTTACCAGAAATAAATCAGAATATAAACAAAATAACCTATCAAAAACAAAAAGACAAAGTGTCAAATTATTTTTTCGTAGGACAGATGGTGTTGCCGTCTATAAACAGTGGCGTAGCTAGGCGTGGGCGAAGTGGGCCCCGCCCACGGCCTCGCACTTAAAGGGGCCTCACGAGGCCCCTTTAAGTGCAATGCCTCCAGACTTTACCACAGCACTTTTACGCTCGAAAAAGAACGTCACAAATTTAAAAGCGTGTTTGTTTGGGGTCTCACAAGAAGCCCCTTCTAAGCGCGACTGCGAGGCTGTTGTACCTTCACCTTCAAAGATCGCAACCGTTAGTTTGACGGAATATGCTTTTCAATATTCTGCCACCTGCACATTTATATTTTTTCACTATCACGAGTAGGTATGTCGTGTCAAAGAATTTTTGGTAGAATAGATCTATTGGGTAGATCTTCGGAACGAAAGAAAAGGGGCCTCGCTGATGCGACTTCGCCCACGTCTATATTAGTCCACGCCACGCCACCGTTTTTTTACTTATGCAGACTTAGTGTGGCCAGACTACCTATCAAATTCTTTTTTCATAGGACAGAATGGTGTTGCCGTCTATAGATTTTCAAATTCCACCGTTTTTTTACTTATGCAGAGTTAGGGTGGCCAGACTCTTTGACACGTTAGAGTATAAATGAGTAATTTTGCTTTGGACCTCGTTTCACGGCCCACCCCTGTATAATAACATAGCCGTCGATAATAGCCACACGGGTCGATTGAAGCTACGCTTACAGAGGTCGGTCCGTGAATGGGTGACCATTTATAACATCTCAAGCCCCCTCCGTGCCTCGGAAAGCACGTTAAGCCGTTGATCCCGGCTGTCATTTACAGATCTTTGACTATCGTTACGGTTAGTCAAAAAACAAAGTCTGACGACCAGTCTTACCAAGGGGTATCGTGTTATCCGGTAACTAGGTTGTAGAGGTCAGATAGGCAATCGCTCCATGTAAAATACTGGTATTCAGCAGCATCTGTTTAGAATGGAAGCTGACCCTAGCACAGGAAAAGGCTAGGCAGATTGATTGGAAATGTATGAAGATGCTTTTAAATTTCCATCCATGCGTATGTATTTCCATATATTTTATGGACGTGAACGTAGATTGGCTAATCTAAAACTCTTGTCATCTATAAATGTCTGTAGACAACTTTTTTCTTCTCCAGATTTGCAGCGCTGTCCAGAACCAAGACTTCACAGTAGTAGAGGACTACATAACTGGTCTGAAGGCTCTCCTATACTTACGGTCCAAAGGTCTCGAAGGCTGGATGGGACAGTCGCCGCCCACCTTCAAGCATCAGAAGGGCAAACCCGTTCAAACTCTATACGACGAAAATGGCAAGGTAAATTGAACCTTATGGTTTTTAAGTACCTACCTAAATATAACTTTATGGCTTTTGTAATAAAGTTCAATATTGACCTACTAGGTTTTATAAAAGTGTCTGCTTTTATCTATAAGTAGACAGGCATAGTTGTAGGGAAATTATTTGCGGACGGACCGATAACGCTATTAAATTCCACGAAATAATAGGCAGCAAACGGCAAACACATTGTAATCTATTTCCCAATGTAGATGTTATTAAAATAAAATCGTAAATAATTAAACGCAATCCTCTATAGTCCGCGCAATCCACGAAGACGCGCCCCACTCCGCTCCGCGCCGTACTAGAGTTCAGCTTACAGTACAGTAACCGCGGAGTGGGGCGCGTCTTCCTGGATTGCATGGACTATATCTGGTTTGATGATCAAACTCATAATAAATCCTATTTCAATTCTCTTTTCCAGGTTTTAGCCCACTTCGGACCATACAGCAGGAAGCGCGAAGAATTACTCCACGAAGCCAGACTAAAATCAGACTTATTGGCAGACAATAAGGTCCAAACTTACATGATAAATGGCTCTGTCAATGGTTACCGTGACGAAACTGCAGAGGTTCCTAAGATCAAAGATGTGGTCGGGGAAGCTTTGCCCAGAGTTGGGACTTACAAACATTTGGATAATACTAAGCAAGTCGTCGCACTTATTGATGATGTGAGTAGGAAAATCTGTGGAGCAATATTCTATGAAATGTTGCCTACTAGAGTCTGGCACACGAAAGTAGACACTCGAATTATTTGCAAAGTTTTTATATGGCACCTCAATTGGCCAAAATAAGATGCGAGTCTTGTTGTGATCTTGATAATCTTTTCACATGGAAGTTTTAGATTCAGATTTTGATTTTGGTAGTGAATATTAACCAAAATTATTATAGAATATTGTTGTTTTTTTTTATTCGAATTGCTGCTTAATACCTAAAGTCGTATTTTTATTCAGACGAAGTAAACTGATTTTTCTAAATATCAAGAAACGTCTCTTTGATTTGGAACGTAATAGGTAGCATAAATTTAAACAAATCCACCCAGTTCCGCATACCTCTAAATTCTAAAGTATCAGATTAGGTTATTCCAGATATGTCATGTTGGATGCTGATATTTTTTAAATTTGCCGCGCTTTTCACTTAGCCATCCCGCGCTCGTTCCATCGTAGACTTCATCTATTACTTAATATTAGACATGATCGAGGTCACGAAAAGACCTGTTAATCAAAAAAAACCCAGTCTATCTCAGTCAGGGTGCGATATAAATCATCAAATATCAGTGCTTTGTTGAATCTGATCGCTGAGCGAGTCTCAGCGCTCGGTGTGGCAACACGCCGTGTTCGAGTTCGCAACAAGTCCATCGTCATCCTGAGGATGCCTCGTTGAGAGGTGAAACACGTGTCGATTTATTTCAGGAGTTTTTTATGGCTCTTTAGAAATAACTAAGCGGAACAGGTTACTAAATATATCCACGTCTATTGTATTTTATAATGGATTTCCGCAAGGTCACGCCTGAATTAGTTAACTATCTAGCAACATATGAATTAAGTTTTATCGATCGATAATGCGTCAATCCAACAGAGGCGCCAAATAAGTTGTAAAAAGAAAAAAAATTAAAGATTATAATCATGTGCTGCGCGTCTCATTTATTGCAAAGTTGCTGTGTGCTGGGTGGTGTACTTGTCTGCTACGCTTGAATTTATCGGCCCGGGCACGTGCCCCGGTATGCCCCCCCCCCCCCCCCCAGATCCGGGTCTGTTACGTAAATCCGTGTGGTAGTGAAAGGTAAAACGCAAACTACGCCTTGCGTGTGTCGAAACAGGATTTTTTTTAAATGTTTTCTCTAAACACTTTATTTTTTCCAGGACATGTGTATAAACTGCGGTAAATGCTACATGGCTTGCGCAGATTCCGGATATCAGGCAATCGAGTAAGTGTCTTACCTTAAATATTACTTAACTTTTCATATTCGTCCAAATAATATTAATAGACGATTTCTCTTCTTCGTAAAAGATAACTAAAGGGAGTGAACATAAATTTCCCAAAAAATATGTAGTTGTGGGTGGCCAATAATGTTACTGTAACCTCTGGCCGTCTATTAGGTACCCATGTTTATTTGCATAGAATCTCAACTTCTACACAACCTTTATTATAGTGTATCCTATACTATTAAATGAGCAATATTTGTAAATATATATATACAGGGTGTTTGGCAGAACGTTGAACATACAAAAATGGTGGATAGGTGGAGTCATCTGCTACTTACTCAGCCCTAATTTATTTGGCCCTGGCCCCCTGGATATTTTTTTTTAATGCAGGTTGAAATTAGGATTTAAGTATTTTTTACATCTTTCTGTTATAAGAATCTGCCAATATTAAAGATTTAAAAAAAAATGCATGTTTTACCCATTTTTTTAATAAAAATTACACTTTAAAGTTAAGAAAGTTGTGAAACTAGAAGAAAGCAAAAAAATATTTTTTTAATATCCAGGGCGCCAGGGCATATATATATATATTTGTAATCACGTTCTCGAAAACGGCTCTATTTCGATGAAAGTTACTATAGGGGTTTACGGGGGCGAAAAACCGATCTAGCTAGGTCTCATATCTGGGAAAATTCGTTTTCTCCGTATTTCGGCCGCCCAAAGTTTAGAACAAGATGGCTACCTTAGAATAATGACATGGCAGCATGGAATTAGTAAGTACTATACATGGGATTATTATGACCTATACTATTTTCACCAGAGCAGAGCTCGGTCGTCCAGGTACTAATCGTTATACACTGACATCATAGACAAGAAAGTTTACATAAATACAGTCTTCTTTTTAGCGATGGCAATCTAAATGGACTCAGCCCAGGAACTCGGCTACGTGTTTGTTTATTTATAAAATACTTTTATAATACAATAGTTATTACTATACAATGCATACTGTAATGTATTGACATTAAGTCAAAGCATGCATATCTTATCAGTCTTATCACAGCTCTAAAATTGCCATGCCCTTAATTTCCGGGTTTTAGATAATCTTAAAATTAGAGAGTGTAATCTAGTTACTATTATTTACAGATTTGACCCCAAGACTCATATACCGCAAGTGACAGACGACTGCACTGGGTGCACGCTGTGTCTGTCTGTTTGTCCTATTATCGACTGCATATCGTGAGTATTAGCACATTTTCTTTGTTGTATAGTTAAATCGGACTTATTGCTATGACAACTAAGTCGATTTTTGTGTGAACGTTTGTAACAAAAAAGTCTGCAATACATTTTGGTTGCAATGGAATTTGAATGTTGTCTTGTATGACATTGAGTTTGTTATTCCGTAACTTGTTAACTGAGATTCTGAATTGAAGTTTGGTTTCTTATTGATTACCATGCTAGTGGTAGTGTTGCCAGAGCGACAGTTTAAAAAACAAGTAATTTTTTTGTCTTTAAAATACTCAAACATTTTTATTTTTAATATTTTGCAGGATGGTGCCTAAGACAATTCCTCACATTATCAAGAGGGGTTTGCGCTACGATATACTTCCAATTTCACCTCTAGACGCAGTCTGTCAATAAACATATAAATCATACAATTTGTATCAATAGTGTATATTAATGTAATAAAATAAAACAATAATACAAAAAATATTAATCTCCATTAATAACATTGTTGTAGATTTTTTTTGCTTTGTTTTGTGCTGTTTCCCAAGAATATACCCAACTATTTTCAGGGTTTACACCTAAAGTTAAAGCTGATAGTGGTTTAGGGCAATCATAGTGACTTTTATCTACAATATTCACTCCAATTTCACCCTTCATTTTATCATGTAACTTCTCACAAACAAAGCATTCAAATTCATCAACAATCTTCATACCATCTACCTGGTACGGCCTATCATTGTACTCGTTAAACAGTCTCTGGTTTGTTATTATTTTTTTTGTCTTATGTTCTAAATATTCTTCATATAAACTATTATTGTTCAAAAGTACCTTAATATGTTCATACAAGATCTTTGGTGTAGGGTAATCTTCCAGGAGTATTGCAGACTTTTTATTTGGTAACCAGTCTCTGATAGTAGGCGAACCAAAATAAATGGGGACGGTTCCCACCGTGATAGCGCGCCAAAACTTTTCGGTAACGTAATCATTGCATGCGCCATTCTCTATCGCTACTACGAATTTGTACCTTGCAATGAACTTTAAAAACTCATTTTCATTCAAATTATTTAAATAGTCTTTCTTGAATTTCGCCGGCATATCTTTATTCTTCAGGCATATGCCGTAAGAGTCAATTTGTATATATTTCATCAGTTCTTTGACATATGCATCCCTTTCTGTCGATGTTTCACAGTCGCTTTGTAAATACATAATTGGGGCAATATCTTTTAAGAATTCGTCTTTCTTCATTGTTTCAACAAAGTATTTCTGGCTTGTTATATCTGCATATGATTGTAAATGTTGCAATGGAAAGGGGACGTCGCTAAACCTGCTAAACGTTGAAGAAAAATTAAACAAGTTTAATACATTTTCGTGCAAAAGCTCTTCTACATTTCTTGGAGATTCTTCATGGAATAATCCCCAATATACATCCTTAGGCTGTCTTGGTAAAGGAAGTGTCTTAAAATCCATAGCACTTGCATAGAACAGGTAAGCTCCTATGTTATAATATTGGTCCTGGTTTCTATCACTATAAACATAACACTTTACATTATTGGAGCA
This sequence comes from Agrochola lychnidis, assembly GCA_963680765.1. Lineage (NCBI taxonomy): Eukaryota > Metazoa > Arthropoda > Insecta > Lepidoptera > Noctuidae > Agrochola > Agrochola lychnidis. The sequence continues at coordinate 20,975,815 of OY796853.1, forward strand.
ATCTTTAAAACTTGATATGCCAGGAAACTCCATAGTCCACCACAGTATCACTGGATATGGAGCAGGTACTTTGGTTACACATGTATTATTCACATCACTAAATTTCCACAGCATTATGAAAAAAATAAAAAAAACTAGTATAAACCACATCAACACACGCAACCGCACTTTCATGAGGCTTTTAAAAATATTATTTAACATTATTACAGTATAAAATACAACAGTCCATGTACAATGTTTTAATCTTTTACACATTATGATAATTATGGCATGTCAATTTCCTTTTTACAAGCTTTATTATTTATCTTCATTAGTCACACACCCACATAATTGTGAATTACACAGGATATTGCTGTGGTGACAGGAATTATCAGTTATCGTTATGATGAAACTTTGTAAAAAAAAATACAATAGTAAAGATAACAACAAATTTAATGAACAAATTAAAAGGCCCAGCCTCTCTCTTTTTGCTGGTAGAATAAATCCATAGAGAATGCTATTATTAAATCTGCATAAAATAATCCATATATGGCTCCTACCATTTTACCGATTACAAATAGATTTATTAATGCTAGTACAGTTATCACTAGCTCAATGGTGACGTAATATAACTCTGCCTCATATTGTACTTGGTCCACAACATATAGCACCATAATGAGCATGGAGCACATGATAGTGGGCCCGGCCACCAGGCATTGTAACACGTCCAGGGGTTCCACAACGTGAGGCAGTATATTGAGGAGCAGTGCCACTACCTAAAAGAGACGGACCCACTTGTAGACTTTTATTCATTTTACAGAACTACCTAATCTACTAATATGACAAACTGTTTTCATGCACTTATATGAAGTGCTCAAAATTGCAATTATTAAAAAATGCTTACAGATGAGGATTTCAAGTCACGACATTACAATGCTCAAAACTACTGAATAATACGAATTTTATTATGCTTTCCGTAGCATTTTATTTAATTTTTACATTTATACTGTTCTTGATATTGCAAATCCTCTCTCTCTGATGACATAGAACAAATCTATGCACAGTGCAACAAGCAGATGACAATAGAATAGTCCGTATAAAGCTCCGGAGGCGCTTACATTTAAGAGTACAAATAAAAATGTAGTGACATTGAAAAATATTTGTAGTACTAAGTATAGTTGTTCAGCTAGATCATGCACTTGGTCCACTAAGTAAAGCACGACGAACATAACAGACAGGACGAGGGTTGGAGCGACGGCCAGGCAGTGCATGATCTCGGGCTCCGTTATAACAAACGGGAGAATCATGAGGATCAATGACATAACCTAAAAGTAACAATTTTGATAACACTCATGTCTCGTATTGTTTTGGAACTTACCTATTTGAAACATATGATTTGGTTTAACAGGATAAAATAGAAGCCCTATGTTCGTGTCAATTAAGTACCTGTACTATCTGCTGATGTTAAAAATGTATGCATTACTTAATGCATTTTATACTTCACCCCTGACGCAAATATAAATTGCATGTATAATCTGACGAAACAAATGAAAATAATCTATCACTATTAATACTGTACGATGGACACCCAGTTCGATTCATTGTTCCACAACGTCCCCATCCCCATATTTCTGTCCTGTGAATGTTATTTTTTATTTACTGATTACTGTCATCACTCATCCATCAGTCATGTCATGTGATCATGACATTGCAAGGGTCATGGAGGGTCAAGGACGTTTTCTAGTGCTGTTCTTAAAATTTTCTACTAACAGGTAATAATAAATAATACAGTCACCTTACTTATTTTATTTTTTTAAATTAATAATTATAGATATTAAAATGTTTTCTGTTTATAGGTTGAATCAAAGACATTTATTCAATGGAAATTGTATTAAAATACTAATTATGCCTGGTACACGTAAAACTGATTAGATTATAAATTATTATTATGCACAACTAAAAGTACAGCCTCTTTCATTGGCGATCAGAAATAAATCAAGTGATAATGCTGTTAACAATCCAAAATAAAATACACCGTAAATAAACCATAGCCAAACTCTAACAAGATTCAATAGAAAACATTGAACAAAAGCTCCAAATGTAAACAAAATTTGGAAAAATAAGTACATTTTTTCCATAAATAACGGCACTTTTCTTCGTAAATACAAGAGTATGAATATGAAAGATATTATTAGAGTAGGACCAGTTGAAATGCAGTACATATGTCCCACTGGTTTTGCAATTATCCACGGTAGTAAGGTAATTATAAGTGAAATTGCCTACAAGAAATGAAATTGTAACTAATAACAAGAAAATAATAATAATATATTCAAGAATGCAGTACAAGAAAAAAAAGTTATGAAAAAAATACTCACAAACTCAACAAGTTTCATAATAAATATATTGTATCTGATTAATTCGTTCCATTTTTTATCAACTGGAACGGAGTCTGAAAAAGAAAATATGGGGTAGGTACATTGTGGAAACTCCAATGAAAATTATTATTAAAACGAAGGGCGCCTTCAAATTTGCAGCAATCAATCGCGCAATCATTTGCGGGCTTGCGGCATAGCCCGCTCTACACTCGCGGCGCGAACGCCCGCAAAGCCGTGAAACACGAGTGTAGATGGTTTCGCGCCTTCGCGTTCGCGCTTCGCGCCGTTCCCCGATCGGTATCGGTTTTTTGTCCCGCGACAAAGGGTTCGCGCTTGGTTCACAGCGTGCGAACGCAAACGCATCTACACCCGCAGCTTTAGCAGTAGCGCACAAGTCGCTGTCGGATTTGGATTTTTTTCATTCTCCATCTTCTCTTTCGCTCTCTTTTTTTTTTTTGTTACAAATATAATTGTAGTACGCTACAGCACATAGCGTTACAGCAGCAGCAACAACCACATCGTCGTCCATTTTCTTTGAGATCGCGAACGAAACTGCGAAACTTTGCGAGTTTGGAGGAACACGTTTTTACGCGAAGTTCACGGCGCGAATCGCGGCGTCAATTCACAGTAAGATTCGCGCGCGAGTGTAGAGCGGGCTTAATTTCAAGGCTCCCTAAAGGTCAGTTCACACCGATATTCAACGCTGCGCGGAGATACTAATTAGAGATATTGATTGAAGAAGCCGGCTGGCTGTTTTTCGAGGACCCGCGCAGCGTAAGGAGCTTCACACATAGGAGCGAGGCGTTGCATGGCGTGGTGTGATCAGTTTCTTTTCATTCAACATAATCAGAGGAATGGTCGTTAACGTGAACTGGCTCGAAGACGACAGCAAAATATATTGTGTTATTGTGCATAGGAAATTGATGTTTAAAAACGGAAACAGCTTGGAGTTCAGCTCATCCTGTATCCTATCCTAAAAGGAATGTAGTTCAGAAGTTGAGTACAAAACTATTATATTTACCATTTATTATCATATCCGACATTTTCGAGGTATTTTAATTATCCCTTTTTCTTATTGGAGATGGACCATTTATTACAAAACCTTAACGAGTTCGGAAATAAAACATATTCTCACAAAAATTAAATATAAATAAATTAACTTCAAAAACAATATTCTTGACAGTACGAAATATATCCGCAGACATCAGTAAGTCAGTTTTTTTTTAAATTGATGTCGGATGCCACTTGATTGCCAGAAATTCAATAAATAACTCTTTGTGTATGGTTGCATTCGAATAGAAAAATAGTTCCGCATACGATTTATGCATGGAAAGATTTGGGGGAGGCCTTTGCTCAGCAGTGGGACAGTGAAGGCTAATTAAAAAAAAAAAACGATTTATAGCTTATAGATACCTAAGCTTAATCAAATTCAAATAATTTATTTTCTCTTCACAAACAATGGGATCATATTTAAAAAGACAAGCTTAAAAACTATAATTTATTATGAAACTAGTTTGTGAGAGTCTGGTGTCTGCACTCAGGTCCCTAATTCACTATCTACAAAGCAGTTCACCAAATTTTTTATATTATAGTAGTACTTACTTACTTATTCCGACTTCCCAAAGCTAGGCGATGATGTCCGTGACTACCGCAGGATCACCAACGCCTTAATTTAGTGAAACTGGGAATTTTGCTATTCTGAATTTGACGTTTTTCACCTAAAAATTAGATTTTCTAACTAAATCTGACTATTTTTAATCGCGACTAAAAACGTATGGAATAAAATTGGTTGTCATGAATTTTAAATTCACACCAACACCTCGACGTCAGATGTAAAAACAGTACTGAATCTTTTTTTTTCTTTTGCTTATATCTCGAAAACAGTGTGTCCAATCGCAAAAATAATGAAAATTTCGACCCCTTTTATAGAACCCTTAAACCCCTAACTCTCTACATGTAGGTAATAATTTTTATTATTTTCCATATAAAAAGTGAAAAATTTCATATAAAACACGTCGAGGCTGCCCCCCTGCGCGCCTCCGACTCTAAAAAGATTCACGTGGTTAGGTATCACGTGTGGAGTCGCGATTTTCAAATTCGATTTAGATGTGTCAAAATTATTTTTACTTAAATTTAGAGATTTTATTTTGCAGAATAGCTTTGAGATTTTCATAGTCAAAAGTAAAGAATTTTAGTGATAGTTTAGTTCGGTGTACAAGAGAATCGGCACCACTGTGTATTTCTTTTCTACCTTGCGTTTTCTGTGCTAAGCTCACGCAACGCGTCGTACCTCCAGCCAGTAATAGGACTCGCCCACCAAGGAGCGCTGTCCCAAATTAGACGCATTATTAATTTATGATACACTATATTCTGCACGCGACTTCGTCCGCGTGAATTTTTTTGTTCCTTCTCATCGTCCGCCTGCGCTGTTACTCGTTTTCGATTAGCGTTCTTTCTTTTTTACTTTTGCTCGTCTCCTAAGGGCCATAGCGTGTTGATAATCAACCTTGATTATAAATCTATTAAGCTTTTTTTTTTAACCACAACGGTGAAGCTCTTGACCTGCATCTCACCTGATGGTAAGTGATGATCAGACCGAAGGTGGAAACGAACTTCACCCAACCACAGAGGAACTGGCTATCTTACGTCTAACTGCCGAAACACAACAATGCAGTTAACAATGTTGTTATGGCGACAGACTTAGATAAGACGATGGTAGCTAGCCAGGCGGACTTGGAACAAGCTCTACCACCAACCAAAGTAATAGTTGGATAAGGATCATGAGACGAATACCATCATCTTTCGATTCTACCCTTATTATTATGACTTAACTTTAATAGTTAGACACACAGGGTGGCAGGGACATCGACGCGAAAACTGTTACCATGGGTTCAGTACATGATTCTGAACTCCCCTGTGTTGAAGTTTTTTTTTAATAACCGACGAAAATTTCAACACAGGGAAGTTTAGAATTATGGACTGAATCTATGGTAACAGTTTTCGCGTCGATGTCCCTGTCACCCTGTATAGCCTCGCGGACTTTTTTGTAGATAATGATGAATACCTAGGGATGTAAAACATCGATGTAAAACGGTAAAATTACCCTGGTATAATATGGTAAAAAATGTTATTTTACGTAATTTACGGTATTTTACGGTAAAATATGGTTATTTTCGGTAAAAAACGACGTAGTCATACAGTCATACCCACTAAAACACTACAAATACGGAAGTGAGTATGTTTGTGTGTGTCATGTGTATGTCACTACTTCATTTTTAACGGATAAATGGATTCCAATGAAATTTGCCAGAGATAATAATATAAGCAGGATTAGAACTTATATTAAAAAAAACAGAAAACTGGGCTCGTGCGACTCATGCGTACCTACTAAAAATCCCTAAAACTTAATTCTCAAGTCAATATGAATCACACCATGTCATGAAATATAATAATATCATCTATGTGCAGAGGCAGAACAGAGGACAGCACAAATTAAAATTGAAAACTTCATAAGTCGCCGGTAATTTTACCGTAATTTATATAAATGACCGTAAAATAACCGTATTTTACCAGCGTTTTCCGTAAAATTGCGTAATTTTGCAACCATAAGTACCTACTATGTAGTACTAATATGTGTACATGTAGTACATTATTTTATGTATCATCAATCGTTTTTAATACCTTGGGTTACATTATTGCAATTTTAGCAGGGAACTCTAATTAAAAAAATAGTCCCGTGTTACTCGCTGTCGCTAATAATGTAGCTTTCTCGTGAAAGAATTTTTGAAAATCGGTTAAGTATTTTTTGAGTTTATCCATTACAAACAAACATACAAATACACAAAAAATCATTTGTTTTCTCTTTATAATATTAAAAGATAAAATAAAAGGTAGGTATTTAAAACACGTTTACTAAAAGATAAATAAGTAATTAAATTATCTTTAAAATGGTGAAGGTTTAACAAAATACGCTTGATAGTTTTTAATTGATTCTCAGTTTTTTATCCGCGTTAGACATAACTTTACTTTTTTCCTTAAAAATAAAGTTATGTCTAACGGAACGGTAAGGAACCCTAAAAATACGTTATTGGGTTCACCTGTTAATCAAGATGCCTTGAATAGGCATGTAGTGCGGTAAACGTCTAGCTACAAAGTAAGTAAGTGCCTCAGGGTGGCGTTCTCTCTCCTCATCTTTTTTTTATTTTCATTAACTTTGTCACCAGAGTCATTTCTTCCCACTTCCATCTCTATGCCGACGATCTGCAGCTTTACACGCACTTTTTAAGACAATATACGGAAGCAGCGGTGTCTGCCACAAACAGTGACCTGTACCCTAATTGCGTAATGCAACACAATAAGAATGTGTTTCGATTTGAAACAGATTGCTAATCCATTGCTTCAAAAGTTGGAAAAAAAATCCGCTCAACAACGTAAATAGCGCAATGAATGTTGTTGAACTGTCAAAATGAAACAAATTAGGCAAAATTGTTTACGAAAATAAGAAATCCCAGGCCATAATTATTGGCGGGAGGTATATGCGGAATAAGCTCGATGTTGCGTCGCTGTCTCCACTCTGTTTGAATGGAGTTCAGATTGAATACACAAATACTGTTATGGAATCCTACCTATCGTGGACTGCCCATGTTGGTCAAGTTAGCCCATCATAGACTACGCTGATGCCTGTTATTTGGATGCTACCGAGGAGCTTTTAAATAAACTTGAACGTTTGCAAAACATCTGTAGGTATTAAGCTGGCCATACACGCTACGGTCTATCGGACATCTACCGGAGAGGTTACCTGTGCAGGTTTGTCACCCGCGTGTATGGGGACGTTCCGGTCTACCTGAGCGGTCTTCAGTTCTTTTTGCGATGGCATCGATTGAGGACGATGACGCGTTGGCATTGTTAGGCCTTGCTTTAATTTTGAAGAAAAAAAGATACAAAAACAGTGAAAAGGAAGCGAAAAAGTGGTGTAAGCATTGGTTATTGGAAAGGAAAAGTTATAGTCATCATGCAAAATCTTCAAGTACTCTTTTAGTTGAGACTCGTGGCGTCATTTTCGCGTGTTGAATTACGTGGCATTCGTGGAAATACGATGCGAGCGACGCGACGACCGTCCAGACAGGACAGATACTAGAAAACAAATGACGCGACCTGCGCAGGCGACCGGAGTACACGCACACACAGACAGGTACACCGTACGGTGACATTAGAAATAATTGATTTTCGATTTTGCGCCGGTCGCCTGCGCAGGTTCAAAAAACTGTACAGGTCTACTCCCATACACGCTCCGGTCTACCTGTGCAGGTACGCCTGCACAGGTAGACCTCTCCGGCAGACCGTAGCGTGTATGGCTGGCATTAGTTTTGTTCTTAACCTTAAAAAGTATGATCACGTTTCTAACTTTCTCAAGATACTCAAGTGGCTCCCTATTCGTCTTCGCAGGAACTCTCGGATATTAACAGTGGTGCCGATTCTCTTGTACACCGAACTAAACTAACTAAACTATCACTAAAATTCCTTACTTTTGACTATGAAAATCTCAAAGCTATTCTGCAAAATAAATTCTCTAAATTTAAAATAATTTTGACACATCTAAATCGAATTTGACAATCGCGACTCCACACGTGATACCTAACCACGTGATCTTTTTAGAGCCGGAGGCGCGCAGGGGGGGGCAGCCTCGACGTGTTTTATATGGATTTTTCACTTTTTGTATGGAAAATAAAAAAAAATATTACCTACATGTAGAGTGTTAGGGGTTAAGGGTTTTATAAAGGGTGTCGAAATTTTCATTATTTTTGCGATTGGACACACCGTTTTCGAGATACAAGCAAAAGAAAAAAAATATTTAGTACCTACTGTTTTTTCATCTGAAGTCGAAGTGTTGGTGTGAATTTTAGTTCATGACAACCAATTTTATTCCACATGTTTTTAGTCGCGATTAAAAATAGTCATATTTAGTTAGAAAATCTAAATTTTAGGTTAAAATCGTAAAATTCAGAATAGCAAAATTGCCATTTTCACTAAACTAATATCTCAGTGCCATCTTAGTGCTGTCAAACTAAAATTTAGTTAAGTTGTGTCGCTTTAGTCTATTTCAGAATGGGAAATCGTCGTTTAACAGGAATAAACTAAATTTTAGTGATTTTTAGTTTAGTTTAGAGGCATTTGTGACAAGAGAATCGGCACCAATACCTCTCTATTATCTATACTAATATATAAAGCTGAAAAGTTTGTTTGTTTGCTTGAACGCGTTAATCTCAGGAACTACTGGTCCGGTCCGATTTGAAAAATTCTTTCAGTGTTAGATAGCCCATTAATCGAGGAAAGCTATCATTACGCTAAGACCAATAGGAGCGGAGCACCAAAGTAACTATTCCACGCGGACGAAGTCGCGGGCAGTAGCTATAATTTTATAATAGAATCAAAGGGGAAGTATATGCAAAGTTTCGCCAGTAATGGTGCTAGCAGCACAAACCGTAAACATGTTTATTCATAGTTTTTAGTTAAAATTTTTGTGTTTTCATTGTAAAATTAAATAAAAAACTAAAGAGGGAAAGAGAGAGATATAGGTACTTACTTGTTGATATGGAAATTTTTTGCGTGTTTGACAAATACGTTTTGATAATGGAACTTTGAATTTTTTTTCAGTTAATCACAAAATTATCGTACGATAGACATTCATTATCGTACGCCCCCATAATTATGGTACGGGTTGGCAACACTGCCTTGGTGTGCGTGCTTGCCCGCAGTTATACGGGGGCGTGTGTCTCCTTTCAAATCAATTCAAATGTGGTGCCACAATACAAGATAGTGTATGTCTGGTGTGCGGCGGAAGCCGACGTTCGTACGGACGTAATGATATCGCGGCGGGATTTTATCGCGCACTGGACTTTCAACTCTCGGTGTTAAGCCGAGCGTTGAGAATCTAACGCGCTGGGACGCACTCTTGTTCCAGCGCGTTGAAAAAACACACTGTTGAATTTTAAATTTTCAGCAGAGCGTTTAAAATAAGGTGCACGAAAAAAAAAACGCCTCGATTTTATTACGTCCGTGCGAACGTGGGTTTAGTCCATGGGCCTGTCTAATTCCAACAGAGGTGAACTTGGTGGTTTACAACCGTGTAGATGGTGGTTTACGACCAAATTTCAAACAGCTCTGCCTGTCGCCAACCAAGGTCACCTCTGTCGGGGACGCGGCAGCCGTGTAGCAGGCACTTTATTTTTAATCTTGCCACGGCACTATTTTTTTTTTAATATTTATTCATGACCATGGCCACGGCACTACTATGCCAAATGTTACCATCAGTTGAAATAAATTTTCCTCAATTTATTGAATTTATCTGCAGCGATTCAATACTGTTGAGATGTTCTAAGAAAATAGGTTCCATTACGTTTTATTTATTTATTACACGTTCGTTACTACTACAATCTATCTAATGATAACGCACAATAACAATTATATTTTTTTATTAAAAATAATACTGCAGCACACAAAACTGGAGTCTGTGTCTGAGCTAGTTCCGGCTAGTTCTGATATTAATTAACCACGATTATTTGATGCCTCGTTAGCAGTGTTTCCAACCCGTACGATAATTATGGGGGCGTACGATAATTTGGCCAATAGTACGGTGTACGATAATTTTGAGATTTGCTGAAAAAACATCACAAGTAAGTATTCTCTCTCCTTCTCTCTAGTTTTAATTTTAAAGTGAAATCACAAAAATATCAACTAAAAACTATGACAAAACATGCGCTATTAGTGGTGAAACTTGGCATTTACTTCCTCTTTGAGTCTAGTATAAAATTATTCATTGTCTTTTGATAGCAATTTGAATTAACGACTTACGTTTTAAGCTATTGCATAGGTTTTATCGCGGGCTTTGAGCGCAGCGACCGAATCAAGAAATTCCGTAACGAAAATAAAACCGTAACGAAAATAAAACCTAACACCCCCCACTCCGCCTACCTTGTAATGACGGTTACAACGTGATGTTGTCATGGGAACGTAATTTTTGTTTTATGTCGTCACGTCATCATCCCAAGTGTAGCGTTGACAAATAGGAAGTATGGAGGTTACAAATGCTATGCAATAGCTTTACCGCGGCAGTCCCCGAGTGCCACTCGTTTGTTTTTTTTTTTCGTACGATAATTTTGCCCAAAAAACAATAATTTCGACGTGGGATCTCGAATCTCGATAATTTGAACTTTTGGAGTTGGCAACACTGCTCGGTAGCGCTGTTTTGTACGCTGGTTTTAATCTGTCAAAAATGGTGGATTTCTGTCTGATTGGCGTTGCGGCGTGATTTTAATAGAAATTTCTTTTATTTATTCCGGTCATGTTGTAGCTTCGTTTGCAGAAATAAGTTACAGCAAAATGGAGGAAGAAGATCCAGTAGTGCAGGAGGTAAAATCGTAGTTATAATTCGTTTACAACGTGGTAGTTCATTAGGTTATGTTATTGTGAGAAAAAATTTAGGTTTTTGTTAAATTTTGCCGTTTATTCGTTGCAGATACCTGTGTTTCTGTCTCAGGCGTTAGCACAGAATCTGTACATATATCAGTATCCAGTGAGACCAGCCAATAGGGACTGGAAAGACGTGAAAGTTGTAAATGCATCCGTGAAGCCTCGGAACAAGATGGTGCGACTGGAAGTCGGCTTGGACACGTACAGTGACAAATACTGCTCGTCTAAGGGTGAGCAGATCGCGCTCAATACTGATGGCCAACAGGTATAAATCAGATCCTAATTAGTTACATTGTTCTTGTACCCAGTGTGACCTTTTTGATGGCTGTTTACCATATTGGTACAATAGGTTATCGATGTTCTGCTGTTATTTCTTATTGAATGTTATAATAATTTAGATTAATTTACTATCATCGCCTGCTTGTGAAATGAACTACCCCCTAAGATGGGTCATCTGATCAATTAAATGCTTTTCACACAGTTGCTGCTGTCTTTTCTCTTCAAACTCTTTCTCACCTTTCTTTACAACACTATCAAGTAACCTTCCTATAATAGTATTTTATAGTAATAGCTGTAGTAACATATGGTATTTGTGAACAGGAATCATCATGGCACATTAAAGAGAAGGACAAGTCTCAATACTTTAGGCATGGCATCATGGATAAGATTGTCTATGAAAGCAGTGCTCCTTGCATTGAGACACAGCACTACGCTGTTGCCATATTGCAGGATAAGGAGTTACATTGCACTCCTATACAAGGTATGGAATATGATAATAGTTATTCCTGTATATTAGATGATCCTCTTTCTCAAAAGATGAGGAGTGTGAGTGCTGACTTATGTCTGCAACATACATTTCCTAAGGTTATTAAACAAAACATAACACAGACACAGGCAACATAGTATTTATTCTATTATTTATGTACACACAATAAAATACATACAAAAATGACATAATTATAATTTTGAGTGCAAAAATATAAAATTAAAAAGTAAATATCATAACTCTAGTATCTTTAGTGTACTGCGTATTTCAAAGAAATTGTAAATAAAGATTACAACAGTATGACATCATAAATCGCTTATTGCAATTATCTCAAAAATATTGCAATAATTTTGATCATATAAAATCGTCAGGTGCTAGTAAACACGTACATAGTGCATAGGCTAAAGAGAACTAAATTATTTGAGTTTGTGAATGAATAATAGTAACAAATAAATGTTGTGCTATACATTTAACACATGAAAAAAGTGTTTTTGTCAATTATCAGACCCTAAGAAAGTGCTACAGAATTGTGCAAAAGTTCAAATTGACACTATTCTTAGTTACCACTAGTGATGTGCCAGATACCCGTATCTGCAGATATCAGAGGGAGAAAAAAGATCTGTATCCTGTATCTGTGTAAAGATCCGCCAAAAAGTAACGGATACAGATCTTTTTTCTCCCTGGGATATACGTGGATATGGATATCCGGCACATCACTAGTTACAACATATATAATCTATCATGTAAAATTATAAGTTAGAGTTAAATTGGTTATTAGTCTGTTAGGCTAGATTCTAATCAATTATTAAGAATGTTAGTTCTTCAATCAATCTGCCTAGCCTATTCCCAACTATGTTGGGGTCCGCTTCCAGTCTTACCGGATGCAGCTGAATAACAGTATTTTACATGGAGCCACTGCCTATCGGACCTCCACAACCCACTAACTGGGTAATACGATACTCCTTGGTAAGACTGGTTGTCAGACTTTCAGCCTTCCAACAACCCGTAATGACTGTCAAAGATCCACGAATGACAGCTGGGACTAACGGCTTAACGTGTTTTCTTCGGAAAGCACGGAGGAGTCTCGGTATGTAAAGATGGTCACCCATTCACGGACCAACCACAGCAAGCATAGCTTAACCTGATAGATTGACTTGTGCGGTTGTTATTACTTAGCCACAAGCTCGTCTTAAGAATGTTAGGTCAAATTAAATTGTTATCTTAAAAGGAGTCACTGATTAAGATTTTTTTATAGGTATTGTTCAAATGAGGCCTTCTTATTCCTACTATGATAAGCAAGACAAGCGCAAGAATGATAAGAGCAAAGCAGATTCAGATGATGAAGACAAAGAGCCAGAAGCACAACAGGTAATTTAGTTTAAGTAGTTAGTAAATATTACCATCGCAGGTAAAACCTGGATGAGGATGGCACAAGGATGTTGGGATTGGCTCAAGAAACGAGAAGTCTATGCTCAGCAGTGGGTGAAGACAGGCTGGGGATGATGAGTTAGTAAATCATTTAAACTGGAATATAAGTGATCATTAAAAAATCAACTGGGACCACGTATAGATAGTGCCATCCACGAAGACACGCCCCAGTCTTCTTTATCCGCTTACAGTACAATCACAAGCAATAATATGTGTAAACACTTAACATAACGTCTTGTTTCCCCGAAGGGTTGGGGAGAGGTGTCCCTGTAGCAGGTACACCCACATTTCGCCAGTTATGTCTAAGTCCCATGTAATAGGGCGCGGGCCTATTGCCATCAACCGGGCACAAATCCAGACTCAGGGCTGCTACTGAGAAATTTCAGATAGAAAAACCCAATAACACTTTGCCAGACCCGGGAATCGAACCCAGGACCTCATGCTCAGCAGTAGCACTTGCGACCACTAGACTAACGAGGCAGTCAACACTTAGCAACCTTAAAAAGTGATTTTCTCCTACTGTGTCCTTAAAAAGTGATTTTCTCCTACTGTGTTTATTCTTATTTTAAATTGTTATGAATATAGTATTTTGGAACCCATACTAATATGTCTTATCTCAAAGTTGTAGTCAATATTCCACAAGTAAATCGCTTTTGAATTTTGGTAAGTGGATACATATTGGTCCTCGTGACTGTACAGTAATCGCGTTTAGGAAGAAAAGTGAAGCGCGTCTTCGTGGATGGCACTATCTATACCCTGACTTGAGTGAGTGGGAATGGCATGTCAACAAATAGATTCTTAATTCAAGTAGCTATAATAAAACAACATACTATTTCTAGTCAGCTATTAAGTAATTCTTTCACAGACAATAATTTTATGTGAATTTATGACCTTAAACTAATCTTGGATATCGGTAAAATATTGTGAGAAATACTGGATCCTATTTGACTATCGAGATGATGATTAATAGAGAAGTATGGAAAAGTTAATATGTTGCGGCACAGAATAGTACGAAAGAAGCTACAAGTACGCGGCAGGCTCGACTTGTCGGGCCAATTTAGTGAGCGTAACGTAGTCAGAAGATATAAGAGTTACGCGATAGAAAGAGAGGCAACTTCTAGGTGAATATAACTGTAGGTAATTATAGTCCGTGAGCCAGCAACAGGTTTTTCGGACCAATTTCCTCTCAAGCGATAACTCGTGAAATGCTTCAGAGAGTTGTATTAAACAGCATGGTGAACGTCAGCTGCGGCTATCAGCATTTTCAAGTATTTAAATAAGCGATGGCTCCCATGCTCCACCTTTCACTGCATCAGCTGACGACCTTTCCACCAACATAGAGCCAGCTGACGTTTTTATTTATTCAAAATAGCATGTAAACTATCATCTGACACATTTTCAAGTGAGAGGAAATCACTGAACGAATATTTTTTTTTTGCATGTTCATGTGTTTTTCGGGTCGTCCGCTGATGCAGTGAAAGGTGGAGCATGGGAGCCATCGCTTATTTAAATACTTGAAAATGCTGATAGCGGCAGCTGACGTTCACCATGCTGTTTAATACAACTCTCTGAAGCATTTCACGAGTTATCGCTTGAGAGGAAATGACTGACAAGATATACTATCTGGCTCACGGACTATTAGCGCTGTGCGACTTGAATTGCACTTTATGGTGTCGTAGCAAGAGTCGTTTCTTATTTAAATAATTTTGCGGATTGAAACAATTGTATTCTGTGCTTTTGCCGACCCCACAAGCCCAAATAAAGGGCAAGAGAATTATGATGATGATCACTCGATTGAAATTGCCGACTTCACTGAACAAATATGACATGTCAATTTATGTTTGGAGTCTTCTCTTGTATGAGAAGATGCTTTTGCCCTTCAGTGTGACAATTTTAGGCTTATTATAAATTACTTAACAGTAGTAAAATCATATTTATCTTGCAGGTGACAGTAAAGTTCGCGCGTCAAGAGACAGAAGTATCAAAGAAAGCACGAGAGAAATCCTTTGAGACGATATCACAGAGAATTAACGAGGAGTCGTGGTACGATGCGCTATGGAAACCTTGCGATACGGATCATGCTGAGGTCAGTAAAGCAAAACTTAAACTAGTTTTTTTAAGTTTTAATTAGTAACATTAAGAAGTGTGGTTTAGCTGGGAAGAATACATTGGCAAGTAAAGTGTGTAAGAACACACAGTGCAGGTGAAGTAAGCTAAGCTTTGCTTATCGGCAGCGGCAGCGAGATGGGCCGAGATTGTTGTAATTGCAGTTCAAAGCTGGATGCTAGTGAGCCATTGCCTGGCCAGGCAAATTATGGTTTATGGGAGGCTTTAGTACCCATAATCACGATGATGATGATACCAGCATTGCACCTACATTTAATAAGTCAATAATGGCCAGTAGGCAGTGACAAAACATGCGTCACAAACGTAGTAGAGCATTGTTTATTTAAAAAAAATCTATTATTTCCCACAGCTGGAGCGTTTGAAATTGTTTAGCGCGACCTCATCGGACGGGTCGGCGTTGACGTTGCGTGCGCGAGAGTACGTACGAGCGCTGGTACCCGCGCCGCCTGAAGATGAGGCGGATATAGCGCCCACTAAGAGGCCATCCCCACAGGACCAACTGAAGGAAATACTTGTCAGAGGTATGTGATGTTTCTTATACACTATTTTGGAATAATTTCTCTGATTAAATATGTGTTGTAAAATATAATTATGGTAATTGAACCAAGATCCTACTGAGTAGGTTTCATTTCAGCTGTTCAAAATTTTTGCGATATACTGGCAAACTTGTAAAGCAACTTGGAACTCAATGAATGAATGAAATGCACCGACCCCAGCATGGTTCAGGTCAGATTCGATAAATCGAATGAACCCCAAGATTTACACTAGCCCTTGGAGCCTCATGCTTCACGGGGTACAGAGGCCATTGCATATCAAGGAGTAGACCGGGTGGCGCGATTATGGCAGGGAAGACGTGCCCTTAGGATATGGAAGGATTTGGAACTTAAAGCATTTATTTTAATTTTACAAAAGTGCCAGTCAGAGTGGCCTATTCCAAAGCGTAGTAGGTTCCTACAGAGAAGAACTTAGCAGCAACTGTCTTCTCGCATCACGAAGGGAAAATAAAACGATATTCATATAATATGGATATGTATTTATTTATTCCAGCAAAATTGATGACCTTCAACGACCTCCGCGCGCTCATCCGTACTGACGAGGGCCCCATAAGCGAGACTGCCTTGCTATCCATCCTGAGCGGTGCGGCGTGCTGCGTGCGCGGCCTGTGGACGCCGCGCTCTGCCGACTTGTACACGCGAGCGCTGCCCGTGCCCGCCAGGCTCATGTGTGCGGCTAGGGACCATGTCGTGAGTAACTTGCCTTTTATGTTGGAATTGTCTTAAGATCGCTTTAAGTGGTAAGTCCGCCCATTATGTCAACATATGTAAAATTTCTTAATTTAAATCTGTTATTTATATGTTGTGCACAATAAAGAGTGTTCTATTTTATTCTATTGCTTATAATAAAATAGACTGCTTTAACATAGTATAAAGAGAGGTAGTAAGCTATCTTCATACACTTAAACAAAATCTCGACCCGTTTCTCGTGAGAAACCGGTCGAGATTTTGTTAAGTGTGCGTGCGGCGACGCATTGATACCCAAACATACAAGCCGCGTGCGGTGCGTTTGTATGAAGATAGCTTACTACCTCTCCTTATACTATGGCTTTAACATCGGTCAAGGAAAACTTACTGAGGAATGTAAAGTACCTAATAAAAACACCAAACACCAAATATTTGGACCTATGTAAAAAAAGCGGCCAAGTGCGAGTCGTACTCGCCCATGAAGGGTTCCGTAGCAGTAAGTAACGATAAGTTTACGATTTATGACGTATTAAAAAAAAACTACTTGCTAGATCTCGTTCAAACCAATTTTCGGTGGAAGTTTACATAGTAATGTACATTATATATTTTTTTTAGTTTTATCATTCTCTTATTTTAGAAGTTACAGGGGGGGGGACACACATTTTACCACTTTGGAAGTGTCTCTCGCACAAACTATTCAGTTTAGAAAAAAATGATATTAGAAACCTCAATATCATTTTTGAAGACCTATCCATAGATACCCCACACGTATGGGATTGATGAAAAAAAAAATTTTGAGTTTCAGTTCTAAGTATGGGGAACTCCAAAATTATTTGTTTTTTTTCTATTTTTGTGTGAAAATCTTAATGCGGTTCACAGAATACATCTACTTACCAAATTTCAACAGCATAGCTCTTATAGTTTCGGAAAAAAGTGGCTGTGACATACGGACGGACAGACAGACAGACAGACAGACAGACAGACAGACAGACAGACAGACAGATAGACAGACAGACAGACAGACAGACAGACATGACGAATCTATAAGGGTTCCGTTTTTTAACGGAACCCTAAAAAGGGCAATTTCGTAGCAAACATTTGAGACACGAATGCTGACTCAGGGCTGCTACTGAGAAATTCAATATCGAAAAAGGGAAAAACTCAATATCACTGGCAGACACACATTCTTTTTCGTGTGGTTAGTGCCTAAATTGGTGTCAGAGTTTTTATGCCGCCCATAGGCTTCTGACTTGGCTTCACATGCCGTCGAGAAATATGCTGCGGCTACTACCAACGAGACAGTAACTTTCCTCTTTAGTATAATAGAAACAAGAGTAAGTAGTCTTTTTTTTGCAACTAAGCTAAATGGTTTTTTTTACAGTTGTATCTCTTCACACAACACGCATACGTTGATCGACGGAAGGTAGCAGCAGCTGTACGTCTCCCCGCCGTAGAAGTCTTAGAAATCATCCGCTCCGTCGCCAAGTTCAACGCTAAGACCGGATGGGAACTAGTCATACCACCCGACGTCGGCTTCGAAACGAAGTATCCCGAAGTAGTCCAGCGACAGAACTTATACTGGGAAGCTCGCCAGAGATTGTTCAACGAAATGTTGATTGGCGAAAACATGCCGAAGAGACAAAGGAAGAAATCTCAAAGAGACTCAGTATCATCTGACTCGATGATGAGTCCTAAACCGCGATGTAACAGTGTTACCGAAGATGACAGTGATAGGAAAAGACACAAAAATAAATCCGCCACCGGTAGTGGGAAAAGGACTAGGCATATAAGTTCAAGCAGTGCGCAGGATGCAACGTGACTCTCGTCATAGTTAGGTTATCAAATTGTAGCGTAGCATCACCCACCAGTGTTTAGTGATCATAAGTGAACTGTGAGCCTACACATTGTTAATCGACATTGACATACATTTGGTGCTGCTAATCAATGTACGAACGTGTATCAGACGCAGTTATTTTAAATGGATTTTTAAATAAAATCAATGGATTTTCGAAAAATAAAAAGTAGGTAAATGACTGTCTGTTATCCAGAACTGTTGTTTCGTACGTCTAATTAATTTAATGTTCATACATGTTCTTAGCTTATGCACTTGTTAAAATGTGTATTAGTTTATAATGGAATGATTGTTGACTCGTAAATCCGATGAAATATATATTTTTGTATTAGCATTATTAATCAAAGTATTCATTCATTCATTTGGAGTGTTTTGTGTTTTTCACTTTTGGTTCATGGTTCACTCGATATTTTACGATTATCATGAGTGATCATCATCATCATCAAGACTTTTTAAATTATTGTATTGGCATGACTAAAGGGCTTTTTAATCTAGTAACAAAGTTACATAATTTGATATGAAGACTGTAGATTGATCATTTTTCAACCTCAGCATCAACAAATTATTTAAATATTATGTTGAAATGCTAGTGGTCTGTATTTTATTAAATAATTATGTTATATGCATAAGCAGTGGCATATTATTATAGGTAAGTAAAACTGCATGGCAGTTAAAAAGTTTAATTTGTCAATAGAAGAAATGTGGCTCAGAGTTGTAGTAAATTATAAAAGTATTCATATTAGTGATTTAACATCATAGTTCCAATTGATATCAAATGTATGCAAAAATGTGCCTAAATGATGTTTTCGAATAGCTTTTATTGAAACTAAGATAATACCTATTTATAATGTTATTAGCAGAATTAAACTAACTGACGGATAGTAATTAATCATGACAATCATTGCCACACTATTTAAAATCAGAAGACAAACTATAAATAATGAGCAACAAAAAAAAAAAATTGTCTGTCAAGGTTGCCCAATCAAGCTTTCACGTGGAGTTTATTTTTACTTTAGGGCCCGAAAACACTCCACAACCACACCACAACGACAAAACGTGGTGAGCTGCTTATTCGTATGAAAATAATAGTTTATTCACACGGACCACTTGGGCGATACCGTCCACATCCGATACGATACGATACCGATTTGATTTTGTAGTTACCACAACGCAACTGCAAGAAGCTGCAGCGACACTATTCATATAACCACTGCTTGCCCATATTTTGTCGCTGTGATGTAGTGTGGTGTGGTTGTGGTACCCGTACGTGTGACCGGACCCTTAGTCAACGTCAATAGTATTCTCAAGTGTATTCATGAACTTAACGATGCTTAGGACGTTTTAGATGTATTTTTCTTGTTTAGTTTTTGATCATACAGAACTATGTAGTAAAATTATACGACCGACGCGTAAAAGCTTGTTTGAGCAAAATTATCATCGTATTAAGAAACTAGCTTCCACTTGTAATCCCGAATGAGTGCTTCTACTTACCTTTATAAGTAAAATATAAGCCACAAACAAGTCCACATTATATCAAACGTTAAGCCGCTACACTTACTAGGTGAAAAATTATAATATATCGCATTTGTATTTAAAAACAATTATTGTATGTATCATAATGAAAAATTGTGTATGAGCAATTTGTGATTTTATCGATAAGTTGTTAATTTTTATAAACGAAATAAAAACCGTTTATTATTTTATGTACTGGATCTTTTGATTTACTTATGTTAAACATACATCCTGCTTGCTTCCTGAAAACTACTACCATGTAGGTACCCATATAAAAAGTCGTAGGTACTCTGACTAGTTATGTGTAGTATGCTAGCATAGTCTCCGTAAAATAAATGACATGTACGCGTATTTCCCTTTCCGGGTTCAATTCAAGACACCGGTTGTGGGAAATCACCATGCTTTTGTAGCACGGTTATACAGTTCTTGCCCACCAAAACAGTGTTCAGTTTGCAGCAATTAAATTGTTTAGTAATCAAAATCGACTAACTTTCTCTTGTTTCGTTTTTACAAAACTGTTCAGTTAACGGTTTGTCTAAAGATTAATTGATGATCTCTAATTGACCTTGACCGTGACCTTTGTCAAAAAAATATGGTTTCACAAAGTCATCCGTCCGACAAATATCCCGGGTGGTGCAACTGAAAGTGGGATGACAATTTCATTATTTTTGACCTAGGAAGTCTAGTTTTTGAGATTTACGGAGTGTGACGTGAGTGTGATACACTGGCATGGCCACCATGAGGGATTTTAATTTTGACAACACAAAAACATTGTCTTTAGTCGAAGTAGTGAGACTAATTAGTGACAAAATTTGGGGGGGAAAACATTTTCGCTTAGGTGAAGGTGCTAGTTTTTGAGATTCAATTGGGCCAAGTTGGGGAGATGCTCTCCAGATCGGCCACTTAAAAACTCTTATAAGGATCCTATTCCTTCCTTCGAATTTGTCGGTCCAATTCTGATATTTGTCGACAAATTTCAACAGAATAGCGACAATTTTTTTGTGTTATCAAAATTAAAATCCCTGATGGTGGTCATGCCAGTGTCAGTCACACATTTGCGAAAAACCCGAAAAGGGGATTCCATGTTATATAATAAAGTTTAGGAATACGGCGCACCTTACGATTATGTAGGTACACTTGTGTGTATTCATATACGACAAAGTAAATAAAATGAAAACACAAAATCTACTTAAAACATTTTATTTCAACTATTACATAGTTCTATTTGGTGCGAGTTACAACAACAATATTATATTCTCAAACATCAACATTAAGCGTTTACTTAGTAACAACTTGTGTAAGAATATTGTGCTTATATAAGTTTTAGAGTTAGAAGGATAGGTAGAAGAAATAATAATTAAAATACGAAGTTATTATTTAGAAAAATAAATACACCTGTAGCCTATACCCTTACACATTGGCATGTGAAAATATACCTACATTTTTTGTTTCCTGCAATCTGTGAGAGTGATTTCGTGAAAAGGGACGGAAGTGTGTAACAGGAAGCCGGGGAAGCGCGCGCTATTTGATTTGACCAATGAGTGCGCGCGGTGCCAGAGTTGGCTGTCAGAAACGACCTTGACGAGGCCCCGCCCCTTTAATGTTGCTAATTACCAAGGTGAGATGTCAGATGTTACACATCATATGGGACTAAACTGTAAGGCTCGCTAGTTTTTTTATTCTTAGCGAATAAAACAATATTCTCTGAAGGATCCTATTATTCAAGATCCTTCAAAAAATATTTATGAAATAACGAAAAATAATACTGGCCTAAGAATGTTAACTTGATTAATAAACACGAGATTCATTTAAACTATGAAAAATAATCAAAAATTTAACAGTGCTATACATGCATATAATAAGATAGTTTTTTTTAATATTTTAACATTACAAAGATAGTAGTTAGTTACCTCCATATTTATAAATTTTACACCTTGTATTTTTATTTTAGGTCTATTTACAGAAAAAAAAGTGCAAACAAATTACGAAATGCAACTATAATTTTGTACGATTTAGGTGCGATACCAAAGTGGGTGAACTTTCCTTAATTTTATGTGATTGAATCTTTTCAATAAATAAATTGTATCCATGATTTTAACTACTTTGTAAAAATAATTATTAGGAAAGTATTAAGTAATTTGCTTATCTATGATTTCTATGACTGAAAACCTGAGTGTAATAATATGATTCAACGTTTATTTCGCTAAAACCTTAGGGGGATATTACACTATCATAGGTGTCTATGATCATAGATATAATTAAATTGTAAAATAGACATAATTTGTGAGCTTCGTAGATTGGTGTATGATCCTAGATACTCGTATATGAAAGTGTAAGGATATAGGTACCTATAATACGTCTTTTTTACAATTTTATCATATCTATGACTCATAGATCTTTGATCATAGATATGTTAGTGTAATATCACCCTAGGTTCTAATTGTAAGGTAGCCGACCTACACAACATAGCTAATAAAATGCGTCAATAACCTATTTATCACTGATTCTAATACCACAAGAAATATTAAGGAGATGGCTCGTTCAAGCACAGACAATGTTTTTTTGTCTCCTAAATGCAATCCACACTTCACCATAGGGCCAAAACACATACATACGACGTCGCATCATGGCACGTTGTGACGTCGTGTCACAATGCGATGTCGCGACACGACGTCGCATGACGCACGACATTGACGCCGATCAATTAATATCCGTAGTGGAAGAGCGTCCCGTGCGTCAGCTTTGACTATTGAACATCATAGCATCGGCGCAGGATTGCATCGTCACTTTTCACGACACGACAACGCCGTGCATCATACCACGATGCGACGTCGTGTCTACATCGCATCGTGACACGACGTCGCAACGTGCCACGATGCTACGTCATATGTGTTTTGGCCCTTACACTGATAGGCTGTTAAAAATGCCTATATCCTGATCACAGCATACCTCACTATAAAGGCGATGGCGGCAAAACTAATAGCCGTGAGACCTTTTAATTGATTAGCGTTATTACAAAAGTTCAGGTCGCATTTGTTCGCGAGCTCTCCGAAGCGGTTCTTGACTAGCGACCAGTCGCAGAGTCCTACCCTGCAACCCGGCAAGTTCATCGGATGTTCGTTCTCCAGGAAAAGGACTTGGTACTCTTCGTTTACTTGGAAGTTGCCGTTTTGGGTGCATCTGAAATAGGAAGGTTTAGAATGAGTAAGTAATTGTATTGGGATTACCCGAGTAGTTTTGGTCTCGAGTGCAGCTTTTAATAGGGCATGCCCAAATAGACTTTAAACTGAGTAAAGTCGAGATATTTTATTTGTTTCTCTTTCTCAGCTTTCATGAGGTTCCCGTCATGTGGAATGGTAACATCGCTAATCGGTCTACCACTATATCAGGCTAATAAGCCTGATATAGTGGTGATAGACTGATTAGCATTACCACTATATCAGGCTAATAAGCCTGATATAATGGTGATAGACCGATTAGCAATAGCCAACAATAGTCGATTCCAGTATAGCGAGACATGGTCATTTTCGAGTATTATATTTATTAAGTAAAATCATCAAAATATACCAGTTTTATATACATTGACATTGTTGAAAATTATATTCAAAATGACATGATTACTTTATAAAGTATTATTTATTATTTCAATTATTGTGAATTTGAGGACATGTGGATATTATTATTATTTTTATTTTTCAAAAGTTTTAATGACAGTCTGGCAGTTTGAGCAGTTTATGCGGGCTACCCAAATGTCCTTTCTTTGGTATTGTTCGTCGAGTTGAGCTCCACGATTACTGACAAACGCTTGCACTGACTGGACAGGTCAATTCAAATCTGTGTGGTTCTTTCCTCAAAAGACCATTTCAAACACTAATCTACATGGTCCTCATATATGACTTGACCAAGATTATGTCTGGACTTTAAAAGAGACTGAGTTTGTTTCGGCCTTTCTTCTCAGAGTACTCAGAAAGGAAACGCCGAACTCATCCAGCTCATTTTATTTTTATTTTTTAAATGACGTGTAAAAGTGATTTCGATATTCTATTTACAGAATAAACAATTTAATTTCATTTTAGGTATGTGTGACTACTTCTCACTGAGTTATTCCAAAGAATGACAGTGTTATCGGTATAATTATAATAATATTATTGTTTGCACGAGTACTCGGTACTTGGCACAGTTTAAGATCGTAAACTTCCCTGAACGTAGTTCTAGGTCCAAGGATGGCATTGGAAATATAAACTTAAGTAAATTTTTGTGGCGGAATACTTTGTTTCCTGCGATTTCAGTTCAAAATAGTGTTCAATGTTAAAATTATTATCTATTTAGAGCTTTTTCCTGTACTTAAGCAACTCAATCATACCTGTCATTCCTCCCAAATTACCATGTTTATTTTTATTTTATTTTTTTACTTTCGTCCTTGACATATAATCATCCTATTATTTTACATTATATAAACCTACAATTTAATTTCAACTGTTTATTAGTGGCTTTTGTGGACATGATAATTATTCAGATTTGTAAGATGTTTTGTCAAGTCGTAAAAACCATGCTGAGCAGGAGGGGTTACCATCCGTCCGGATTGATCCGGATATGTCCGGCTTTATGGCCCCCCATCCGGACTTTTCGATTTCAGGGGATTTTCTTTAAAAAAGATAAGTTATTACCAAGAAGAAGAAAAAATTAAATTAAATATCCGGACTTTTTTGCAAATGGTGCCGATTCCTTTGTTCACAAACTAAACTAAATTTAGGTTCAGTGCATCTTTTTCTTTCTATTTCATTAAGAAAAGGACAGAAGATAAATTTTAGTTTAGTCCTGTCAAATTAATCAGCGCTTGACGTAAATTGACGTAATTTTAGTCGGCAAGTTTTTAATCACGTCTAAACTTGTATGGAGAGTGACAGGCGCTGATTAATTTGACAGGACTAAACTAAAATTTATCCTCTGTTCTTTTCTTAATGAAATAGAAAGAAAAAGATGCACTGAACTTAAATTTAGTTTAGTTTGTGAACAAGGGAATCGGCACCATTGTCAGGCTTTTTGTCAGGACTTTTCAAATATCAAAATGGTTACCCTAGTCGCTAGTACAATAATAATACTTACTTGTACAATACAGCAGCGAGGTTAGCATTGAACGGCGTCATGGTAGAGCTGGTCCACCTGCGAGACTGCACTACAGCGGAGTGGTAGTTGTCTCCAGTGAGGGGGGCGGAGTCTTGGTGAGCTCCCATCGCGGTGAGGGTCATGAGGATCATGGCGGCTTCCGTGAAGTGGATCATGGCGCGAGGTTGTTGGGGCTGGTCATCTGGAAAAGATTTGGTAAAACAGGATATGACAAACCAGCACATGCGTAATACACTTTCACTAACAATCCGAAAGATTTTGAGGACAATTGCTTCTAAATTGGTTTTTAAGTTTAAAAAAATTGTCTGTTCAACAACGCAATGAATATTGTTGAAATGTCAAAATGAAAGGCCTTTCAACTGTCATTAACGAGACACAATAGAATTTTAATTGTTATCCACCTTAATAAGGCGTCGTAACAGATGATGGGTTATAAGTGTGTTTACCTATGCTATAATCCCAGATGTGCAGATATGCCAGATGTGCAGGATTACATTATAAGTACCTCTAAAATTATTCCGCAAAAAGGGAGTAAAAACACTTCAAAGTGAAAAATAATTTTAATTTCGGAAGTCGGTGTCTTTGGTATTGAATTTACTCCCTTTTTGCGGAATAATTTTAGAGGTACATTTAATGTAATCCTGCAGTTTCGAAAGTCTCGTTTTTCCCGGGAATTTCGAGACCACATCGAGTCTCGATATTTTTTTCCCGGGACTCAGAACTGCAGCGAGACTGAAAGCCCCTAACAGCTACTTATCAAGCTATATTCATAACTAGTATAAGCTGATCTCGTATTGTATAGGATTTCCGTACAATGAGAGATCAGCTTATACTGGAATGGTTTGATATGTAGCCGTGTGTACCTACGTCCTAGAACACAAACTTTGTTTTTGTCATGCCACATTACACCTTGTATAAAATGCAAGCATAACGAATGATCAACTTCAATAATATTACAATAACACTGACTCATGAGGTGATCAATATTACCTACTTATAATATATTGGCAAATAATAATGTATTAACGATATTACTCATATAACATAACGCTTGTAATCCTCGAAGGGTTAGGCAGAAGTGTACCTATTAGTACAGCCACATTTCGCCAGTTATGTTTAAGTCCCATGTAATAGGGGGCGAGCCTATTGCCATCAACCGGGCACAAATCTAGACTCCGGGCTGCTACTGAGAAATTCCAGATGGAAAAATCCAATACATCCAATAGTAACACACAACTCACATTCTTAACTAACAAAATAAATGCGAAAGTGAGTTTGTTACGCTTTCACTCTAAAACGGCTGAACTGATTTGGATGAAACTTGGCACATGGGTAGACCATGTACTGGGATAGGACATGGAATACTTTTTATTCCGATATTCTCACGGGATCGAGAATAATGCGGGTTAAACCAACCACATAAAACTCATAATAATATAAAATTTCATTAAACTATTTAAAAATATTTTAATTTTCTTATGTCAACAATTACTTTGTATGCGGTCATTTAGTTAAGGTTAATTAGGATGCAGGATGTTGTTCATGGTTAATCAATTTATTTCATAATTAATCGGATGGACCTCTGGGTTGCTTTGTGGATAATTGAAAGTTTAATTAGTGGGTCCACTGTGGCGCTAGGCGGGAGGCGGTATGGTCAGGGCCGGCTCGTTCATACAGGCGAACTAGGCGACGGCCTAGGGCGCTCGTATTAGGGGGGCGGCAATCGGCGGCATCCAAATTAAAAAATAAACTGAAAATCCTCCCAATCTTTTTACCAAAATGCGCTCATGGACATTTACGAAACCATCGGTAAGGAAATCAAAAGCGAGTTTAGTTGATAGCCTCAAATCGCTCCATTTCTAAAAAAAAAATCGCGTATTCAGATTTATTGCTTCTCTTGTTGTATGTTATACCTAATGTTTAGTTCGAAATTGATTTGACTATTATAGTTTGACCGCGATCGGTTGTGGTGCCAAGTCAGAGGCCCATGGGCGGCTTTAAAACTCTGACACCAGGTTAGTCACTAACCACACGAAAAAGAAAGGACATAGTTTTATTTTGTCACGAATTTTCTTAAAAGGGCGCCGTTCCAGCCTTTCGTCTAGGGCGCCAGGAATTCTCAGGCCGGCGCTGGGTATGGTCATAAATCCTAGACTTGTGGATATATTTAGTAACCTATTCCGCTTAGCTATTTCTAAAGAGCCATAAAAAGCTCCTGAAAGAAATCGACACGTGTTTCACCTCTCAACGAGGCATCCTCAGGATGACGATGGACTTGTTGCGAACCCGAACACGGCGTGTTGTCACACCGAGCGCTGAGCATAGACTGACAAAACAGCACTCGGTGTGGCAACACGTCGTGTTCGAGTTCGCAACAAGTCCATCGTCATCCTGAGGATGCCTCGTTGAGAGGTGAAGCACGGGTCGATTTCGCTCAATGTCGCTTTCAAGTACTTTAGAACGAAGCAAATTTTTCTTATAAAATACTGTTTAGTGTTAAGTACTTTATACAGCGTGGCGCTTTAATGGTGACATTAATTTAACACACGTATACGGATTAGCGTTTTTTTTTATGAAAATATTTTAATTTCATTAAACGTTATTATTTATTGATTTATTTTAAATTTTCTAAAATAGCATCTTGGTGCAACCTGTACTTAAAAACTGTAGCGCGGAGGTCATTTACCGGGATCACGGATCATAACATCGCATCAATGAAAATAAAACGAATAACGTGCATAGAGAAGGCAAATTGAAGGAAAAAGAGAGCCCTATGTCGGCGAGCGTTTGAAAATTTTAATTTTTCGATTAACGTATTATTTTTTCTTATTATATTTTTATGATCACTGGCCACTAGCCCTACCCGTGTGTTAAATTAATGTCGCCATTGTAGCGGCACGTTGTATACATAATTATTATACAACACAACAACTTACTTTTCCCAACATGTTTGTCGAAGAAGGTCATCACGTCCTTGACGAGGGTGCATCCGATGTCTTTGTTAAGTGCAGATCCGTAGCCGTATTTGTAGTAGGTGGACAAGTCTTCAGCGTACTCCAGGCGCTTCAGATCCTCGCGAGTGAAGGCCTGGGAAGAAAGTTTTTTTAGTACTGAGTTGCCTCTTTGATGTTCTGATTGGGGTTTAGAAAATGTGGATTCTTCTTTTCTATTCGTTTCCACGGTACATCTATGTTTCTTATATTTAGGGTTGCCACCTCTTGTTAGTCTAAATTCGGGAGAAAAAAAATACGGCAATTTTAATTTTATTTTGAACTTTTTTTTTCCATTTGACTTCAAAAGATCTAGTCTTGAACTAACAACTCGCTCTTTTAAAATTGAAAAACGTTTGGATTTCTGCTTTCACATGTTCTTCATTTAAGCGGTTTCTTCTTTTTGTCCATATATGGAATACTTTACTAAAAACACGCTCGCAGGCGGCGTTTGATACAGTTATGGACAAAACTCAGTTTCGAGGCTCGCGAGTTTGCGACTGCATTGGGCAGTAGAGCGCGTGAATTTAAATTCCGGGAGAATTTTGTTTATTTAAAATTCCTTCCGGGAGCTGGGATTAAAATTTTCATTGCTGAATTCCGGGAGAGGTGGTAACCCTTCTTATATTGTTTTGTCCTAGTACAGTGGTCGGCAAACCGCGGCTCGTGTGCCGCATGCGGCTCTTTGGCCGAGTTAGTGCGAGCGTAGATACGCGCGGGAGTCGGGGTTTCATTCATTTTAAACAATATATTATCAATCATTAGTTTTATTCAAAATTCAAACTATTTCAAAGATTTATTGCGAAGTATTTTCTCCAAAAATTAACAGGACTGTACTTTCAAAATTTTCCAAGGATTTTGCTTTAATAAGTAAGAAGCCTTCATCATATTATTATCAGCCGATATGATGATGATGATGATGAAGGCATCCTACTTCTTAGCAAGTTAATTTTAAGAAGTGTTGCGGAGTGAAAGAGGATGGGAGTTTTAAGGGTTAAGACAAGTATATTGAGACACAGAAAGGATTGGCTCTCATAAGAAATCTTAGTAGTTATAATATTGATATTTGGCTCTATTGACTAATTAGTTTGCCGACCACTGTCCTAGTAGATGGCCACATTTATAACTGTGTCAGAGGCGTTGTTCAGATCGTCAAGGATACAGGTGAACCGATATTTGGGACACTCTATAGCAGTTCCCCGATGGGCGGGGGACATAGTCTGTTCCGAACAGACGCGGCAGTCTGTTCAGGAGCACCACACTCGGATGTGGTAGATTCTAAGAAGAAAATAAGCATCACTACGTAAATTCTGCGGGTTGAAGTGGCCAAGACGTTTTTTGCGAAGTCTTAATGTGATCCATATCTTTTAGATGTGTCTCCGTCAAGCAAAGCTCAACGAAGGGTGGATTATGTCCACCCTGGAATTCGTCTGCCACTGTAAGTCACTGCTAGTCACAGGTACCACAACTACAACACATCACAGCGTCAAAATGTGGGTGAGCAGTGGTTACGTGTAAATAATGTCGCTGCAGCTTCTTGCAGGTGCGTTGTGGTAAACAAAATCAAATCAAATAGTCAATGCAATGTTACTGCGTTAACGTTGTCACTCGTAGTGGCTGCGTTCGTTTGAATAAACTATTAATTTTCATAATTTGTGCTCGACCACGTGTTGTCGTTGTGGTGTGGTTGTGTTTGTAGTACGTGTGTCCAGACCCTTAGCCTTTGAACATGATTGAACCAAAATAAACTTGACATGGGGAACTTGACAGGAATAGTTTCCGTATTTACATCGATGGCTATAGCTGTTGTGATAGAAACACTCTACAATTTCAGGCCAGTTTCTTGCTAGAAACACATCCTTTATCAGTAACTGTAATAAATGCGAACGTGAGTTTATTTGTTACGCTTTCACGCTAAAACGGCTGAACGGATTTAGATGAAATTTGGCACATTGGTAGAACATGACCTGGAAAAGGGCAGGATACCTTTTATCCCGATATTCCGACGGGATCGACACTTATGCGGGTGAAATCGCGGGGCACTGCTAGATATTTTATAAAATTTAATACACGTAAATACTCACCGCGCACCAAGGCGATATCTTCACGACGTCCCAAGCCTTGTTGTATCGGCAGATCTGATAGATGCGGAGAATAATCTCTTTCTGCATGTCATAGTTGAAGCCCAGCCGGAGGGATATGTTCGTCATCATCTGGTCAAGGAAGATTATTGCGTTGAAAATTAAAATATGAAATATATTACTGGGATTTGTGAATATGGTTTTCTATGAGCGTTAAAATTAGGTAAAAATCGTTGGAAGAGGATTAGTTTTGTAGATGAAGAATGTATTACTAATAAAATCAGTGATATTCAGTGATTCATTCATATATAAGATCACCTAAAGTAACCAGCAAAAATACTCATATGGTTAAAAAAAAAGACCGGACATGATTAGAGCAGGGGGCCTAAAACGGCCACATTAAGTAATAAATTTATTTTCTGAATTCTCAGCAATTCCTCTATGGTGACACATTTATTTTAGCTGAATCATATTCAATTTAATTCATATCAGAATCATATTTGGTGTAAATATTGCCGCATGAAAAAAATTAAGACCGTAATTTTACTGGATAATTTTTCTTTAGGTACAGTTTTTATTAACCAAATGAGTTTTCTATTTTTTATTTCCACAGTTTATGTGTTATTTCATTAAAATACAAAACTGTCAAACAGATGAATTGCATAATTTGAATTTAACGCAGATAATATTATGAATTGTACCTGGATTGTAATTGACAAAGGAGATTTTTTTTTAATAACCGACGAAAAATTTCAACGCGGATCATGTACTGAATCCATAGTAACAGTTTTCGCGTCGATGTCCCTGTGTACTTATAGGTATCTACAGCTCTATTGGTGATTCCATATTATTAGGTAGGTACCTATTTAAAATTTTACTCAGACCCAATTAGCGCATATCAAAAATTAACATAAAAAATATGTTTCCGCGAAATGTGAGTAGATACCTACCGACTTCATTAAAGTTAAAGCCAAGGTCATCACGGTCATGTTAAAATTTATGCTCTCATTTGTATTAATTAGTTCTGGACTAAGGTCTTTATAATTAGCAAAGAGGAGAGAAGGTAGCTATTGTAATATTGTTTACGTAAAATTTTGGGTTTAGAGCCACAGTTTAGGAACGAACCGTTTCCATTCAGTCGTAAGTAGGTACCAGCTACCTATTATATTTTTACCGTATAGGTACAGTGTGAGTCTTCATAATGTGCACATATCGAAATGAATCTATGCATAATTTTATCGACGGAAAAAATATTAAAAAAAGGATTGTGTGGTTTTATGAAACCACGGTAAAAGTGAAACTTTTAAGCGAACTATAGGCGCCGCCATATTGGCCTTGGCTGCTCTGACGAGTCACGAGCGCCTTTCACTTTATCCCTACTCCGCGGCCAACCGTCACGCGACATGCAACACGCAGACGAAAAAGTTTGAGACGATGTAATAAAAGAATCATCCGTTCGGGGACCATCGTATCCAATACGCTACAAAGTCACCACACGACTTACAACTCCATTTGTATTCGCTGTAATCAATATTTTTGTTTGAAATTTTTTGCAGTCTATGGTCAGATAGATATTCTTGTCAAATAAATCGACTAAAAGCAAAAATATAAATGGGCAACACTATAAAAAAATGTTGAAAATGACATTCCCGCGCGGTCAAAATGACAGTAAAAAGTCACTCCCGGGATGCGCGCGTTCGCAGTAATAATTCGTTTTTTAATGGTTTTAGTGT
Organism: Agrochola lychnidis; assembly: GCA_963680765.1. Taxonomy (NCBI): domain Eukaryota; kingdom Metazoa; phylum Arthropoda; class Insecta; order Lepidoptera; family Noctuidae; genus Agrochola; species Agrochola lychnidis. The sequence continues at coordinate 21,007,495 of OY796853.1, forward strand.
GTAAATCGTCGGAAAGTGGTGATATTTTCATTTTGAAGTAAATATTACATCGTTTTAGATAATATTCGCACTAAATAACATTAGATTATACCTATTTTGACCCAACCAAAAAAAGTGTAAACAAACGTGAAGGAGAAAGTTCTCGTGAAAGTGAAAGTAGTGATATTTTGTGAGTTTTCTGTATGGATCTGATCGGTAAGTGTTTTATTTCTTTTCTATATTTCATTTTCCAACGTTTTAGAAAAAAATTAGACCAAAATATAAATAAAAAATATTTTTTTGGTACGGAGAAAGTTATGAAAGCACTAGAAATTCTAGATCACCTAGAAACCTAGATTTTTTGAAATTTTTTGAAAAAAATTAGGTCTCTGAAAACGCTTTTATTAGATAACTTATCTATCCATAATGTACCCTGAAAAATTTCGTGTGAATTGGTACGGTAGTTTTATTAGAAATCGTAAAAACATTAGAACATGGAAAACAAAAAAAAAACGGGTAATAAAGATTAGTAAACGTTGATAACAAAGACTGTAACCATTTACAATGTATCTCTAATCTATTCGAGTAGCAAAAAACATAAACAAAACACTATAGACGTTATTATGAAACCCGATGCTTTTGTTTATTCAAGTGCGGTCGTAAATCTGTCACGGCGCAGACCACCCACCGCGCCTGAGCGATTAAAAAAAAAACTTTTTTTTATCTTTTTGGCGTCTTATTGTGAAATTTTACGATTATTGTAAAAATTTATTTAAAAAAACGATTTTTGCTAAAAAAAGCATGTTTATTTTCAATTGAGGGTAGTAGGTATTTTTATCCACAATTTTTTATTTTATGAGGAGGCCAATCCAATCATATAATAATAATGGAGTTTGTTTCATCGCGATAGATCATTTAGTTTTAAAGGTACACCGTTTTGTAAAAAAAAACTTTTTTTTTGTATTATTTTTTTCCGTCGATAAAATTAAGCATAGATTCCCTCATTTCGATATGTGCACATTATGAAGACTCACACTGTATGATGATCAGTAACTGTCCCTATCTCGTTAGTAGAACTATAAGCTCATGGTGGATTCCTATAATTGACGGATCGTTATTGGTTTTGTATCTTTACCAATAATGAAGCAAAGTCCTCATAGCTTTACATAGTAGACCTAAGTAGCTATCACAGGTAAAATTATCTCACGAAGCAATAAAAAATGTGTAACGATTCTTTTTCGTGTCCGTATGGATTGAGGAGCCATGTCTCATATTTAAACGCGGATACTACCAATATTTAGTAGTAAATTAGGCGATTTTGTAGGCCCGATCCTGGAATTTGTAGTAAAACACTTTAAAAGATACACGACTTTTAAGGTGGCTCCTCAATTCAGACGTCTGAATTGAGGTGCCACCTTACAACTCTAAAACTAGCCGATGGATAGTTTTGAAAATTTGGTAGGATTTAGTAGTACTTATGCGTAGTCTCTACAAAAAAAATGGGTTTTGTACGGCTGAATTTGAGATAGCTACAATGTTTTGATTTTTCATAAAAATCTCACCACGCTGTTTCTCGGAAAGTAATTAACCAATTACAACATATTTTTAGCATAATTTAGTAGTAAATACGTTCTAATTTGTAGTATAAAAATAAACTGGAAAAACTACATAATATCGCTAATACAACACATTTTATGTGGCTCCTCAATCCTGACGGTCTACAGAAAATAATATGTACGTAGCTACTAAAGTAGTTGATCAAATCGGATAAAAATAGCACCAATATTTAGTAGAAATTTCTACTAAATATTGGCGTAATTCAAAATCCTGTACATTTAGTATTTCAAAAGATATTAACAAAATATACATTCCTTAACAATCTAATGTGGTACGAGAGCCCACGACCAAAACCATATCACATCGTTTTAGGGTCAAAATCGTTAGTTTAGATGATTCCTGAACCCAACTTGGAAGTACCGGTCAGAAACGTCTCAGTTTTACGGAAGCCTATTTCTGCTATGTCAAAAAAAATAAGCAGATGGTTTCATCACAATATGCCTGATATTAAAAATGTACATAGTTTTCGTAATTTTATTACAAAAAAGTTTGTTTTCTGACATTTTGCGTGTCACATGTGGACTGAGCGCATTTTCAAAAAATGATAAAATATTTAACCTATCTGTCTCATAGCAACCTGGTTCAATTATTTTAAAATCTTTTGTATAGTTACTGAAAACCTGTTTTTAGAAATTTGAAATGTCATATATAACTTCAAAAACAAAATGAACGTTTCGGAGTCGCCCGGCTAACGCACGGTGCTTGTTACGCTTACGACACCGATGATGAGTTCGACAGTAAAATAAAAAAATATGAATTTAATTTCAATAAACAGTTATTTTCAAACGTCGTCCCAGTTTTCTTTTGTCCAATTTATTAAAAAAAAAAAAACCTTATTCAGTTTGATGGTTTCGGATAAGCTCTTTATTAATCGTACGTAAAAACTATTTATTCTGAAAAATTATTTATTTGCATCAACTGACCAATGTTCACCTGAAAACAAGATTTTTAGACAGGTTGCAATTTTTTTATTTTTTGCCTCATTTTTAATTTTCTCAAATAACCTTTCAGGTGTGACGCTACTGGTTTCGGAAAATTATGTTTTCGGTATCTAAAATCTATCGTTCAACTACATTCTGAAAATCAGACAGATTGCTATGAATCAGTTCAATATTTTTTTTACATAGGTATTTCAAATGCGCTTAGGTCAGACGTGATGCGGAAAATGTCTGAAATTTTTGGATTCAGAATCTTCTGCAGTTGTAGCCACCGACATTAAAAATTTCTTACGTTTTTTACAGTTTTTAGGTTAAATCATTAATACATCTCCCTAAGATAGATTTGTTCCATTAGAACATATCTCTTATGGAAAAGTTATTTTTGATCAAGATACAACCTGACACTGGCCTGCCGTAATCTAAAGATTACGAAAAAACCGGCCAAGTGCGTGTCGGACTACGCACAATGAAGGGTTCCGTAGTTGAGATGAATTTATTTATCCCAAGAATTAACTTAACATTTATTCCAACTGCAAATCGTCGCTCAAAGTCAAATTTCAAAGTCAAAGTCAAATCATTTATTTCAAATAGGCCCATGTATGGCACTTTTGAACGTCAAAAATTACAAAATAATAAAATTGATTCTAGTCGCCCCTTCCAAAAGGTAGTTTTCGTATGGAGAAGAATGGGCAAGAAACTCCACCGTTACTCTTTTAAAATGTTTTACAATATTGTTTGTATATGTACGTACATTTGTTAAATAATTATTATATGTGAAGACGATGCACCTAGAATAAAATTACTATACCACAATAGGTAAAAACAATTAAAAATGAAGCAACGATAGATAATTTAATTTGTGATAGATACATGGTTCTCACATATTTACAAACATTGTAAAAGTAGACGATTTTCCTAAAATTTTACAATTAATAAGTCAGTGTGTAAGGAAGTAATCACAGAAATGCTCGGCATCCAATACCGCGAATGTGTAATTTAAAAAAAAAAAAAATTGCAAGGTCACTTATTTGAACGTGTAGAATGAAAAATCTGATTTTCTTAAAAAATTTCACATTCGCGGTATTAATATAATAATAATAAAAATCTAACTTTAAACGAGCAATTCTTATCTATATTATATAATCTGAATCTCTGAAACGGCTCCAAGAATTTTTATGAAATTTAGTCTGCAGGGGGTTTCGGGAGCGATAAATCGATCTAGCTTGGTTTCATTTTTAGAAAATGTCGTTCAAAAAAGAAAAATAGTCATCCAAATATTTTTTTATTCAAGTAACAAGGACTCATTGTGTTAATAAACTTATGAACTTTAGCTTATTTTACCAGGTCACTCAGAAAGTTTTGCGACTAACAGTTTTTGTCTATGGGATACTGGCTGGCGCTCAGAAGCACCATATCGTCTCCAAAGCTAATTAATATTTACACAGATACCATCTATACAGTGTGAGTCTTCATAATGTGCACATATCGAAATGAGGGGAATCTATGCTTAATTTTATCGACCGAAAAAATGGGCAATTTTTTTTTTGTTTTTTTTTTTTGAATTTTTTGTATCAATTTTTTTATTTATTTTTTCATTCTCTTGGGCATCTTATTTATAAATTTTACAATTATTGTAAAATTGATGAAAAAAATACAGATTTTTACTAAAAAACACGTTTATTTTCAAATGAGGGTAGTTTTTTTCTCAATTTTAATTTTATGTGGACGCCTACTTACTTCCAATCATTATGGAGTTTGTTTCATCGCGATAGCTGATTCAGTATAAAAGTTACACAGTTTTGTTACAATTTTTTTTTAATTCCATAAAAGGTATAAAAAAAATATTTTGGTTTTTTAAAATATTTTTCCTGTCGTTAAAATTAAGCATAGATTCCCTCATTTCGATATGTGCACATTAAGAAGAATCACACTGTATAGCAACCCACTCTGGTGCTGCTGAGCTCGCCAATTCTGCTTCACCCCGCATTCCAACCTGTATGGCCTGGAAAAAGTTCCAGCCCATCGTACACTATTGATCTGTTAACCATAGGTACCAATATTTAAAATGTTTTTAAGCTCCATTGGCAACCTATCCTTCTCCATCTTTCTCCACAATACGTCATAAGCAACCAGATCAAAAGTCTTGAATAAGTCGAGGAAGGTAGCATAAATCGGCGTCCCACGCTGTGTATAAGTATAGTATGTGACAGTATGCTTAAGACACAACACTGCACTTTCTGTTGACAAACCACGCCGAAACCCGAATTGGTTGTCATGAACATTTACATTTTTATTTATTTGTGTATTAAGCAGACTGTCAAACACTTTTGATATTTTGTTGTTGATATTATAATAGCTAGAGAGATGGGCCTATTGGATGCCGAGCGACGAAATGTAAGTTTGCGCGCACAATATTGAGAGATTTACCATGTTATTTTAAGACCATGGACTTCTTATAGGTTTTCCTGTAATCTATGAGTAAAGAGCCATACTATGTATTTTTTTCAAAATTTTTGATCCAGTAGTTTCGGAGATAAGGGGGGGGGAATGGTCAATTTTCACTGAATTTCTTAAATATCTTTAAAAGTGTTCATTTTAAAATAATATAAAAAATATATTTAAGATCCTCATAACAAGTCCTTTCATTTGATATGTCACACAGTACTGTTAGTAAATCTTTTTTTTTAATTTTCTCGTTTGCCCCCCAAAAGTGACCCCTATATTCAAAATTCATTTATTTACGTGACACATTCGTGTTTGGGTCACAGAAATACATATGTGTACCAAATTTCAACTTAATCGGTCCATTAGATTCGGAGTAAATTGGCTGTGACAGACGGACAGACAGACAGACAGACAGACAGACAGACAGACAGACACACGAGTGATCCTATAAGGGTTCCGTTTTTTCCTTTTGAGGTACGGAACCCTAAAAAATGAAAAAAAATACGTTACTAATCAGACAACTTTTCGATTGAACCCGACCCTAATTGCGTAACTCATTTTCGTAAACAATTTCGCGTTTGTTTCATTTTGACATTTCAACAACATTCATTGCGTTATTTACGTTGTTGAACAGATTTTTTTTCCAACTTATGAAGCAATGAATTAGAAATCTGTTTCAAATCGAAACAAATTGTGATTGTGTTGTATTACGCAATTAGGGTGCAGGTTGCTATGAGACAGATAGGTTAAATTTTTTGTCATTTTTGAAAATGCGCTCAGTCCATATGTGACACGCAAAATGTCAGAAAAAAACCTTTTTTGTTTTAATATTACGAAAACTATGTACATTTTTAATATCAGGCATATTGTGATGAAACCGTCTGCTTATTTTTTTTGACAGCAGAAATAGGCTTTCGATAAACTGAGACGTTTCTGACCAGTACTTTCCACCGAGTTGGGTTCGGGAATCATCTAAATTAACGATTTTATACGGTTTTGGCCCTAAAACGATGTGATATGGTTTTGGTCGTGGGCTCTCGTACCACACTAGATTGTTAAGGAATGTTTATTTTGTTAATATCTTTTGAAATACTAAATGTACAGGATTTTGAATTACGCCAATATTTAGTAGAAATTTCTACTAAATATTGGTGCTATATTTATCCGATTTGATCAACTACTTTAGTAGCTACGTACATATTATTTTCTGTAGACCGTCAGGATTGAGGAGCCACATAAAATGTGTTGTATTAGCGAAATTATGTAGTTTTTCCAGTTTATTTTTATACTACAAATTAGAACGTATTTACTACTAAATTATACTAAAAATATGTTGTAATTGGTTAATTACTTTCCGAGAAACAGCGCGGTGAAATTTATGGATTTTTATGAAAAATCAAAACATTGTAGCTATCTCAAATTCAACCGTACAATTCTCATTTTTTTTGTAGATATTACGCATAAGTACTACTAAATCCTACCAAATTTTTAAAAATATCCGTCGGCTAGTTTTAGAGTTGTAAGGTGGCACCTCAATTCAGACATCTGAATTGAGGAGCCACCTTAAAAGTCGTGTATCTTTTAAAAGTGTTTTACTACAAATTCCAGGATCGGGCCTACAAAATCACCTTATTTACTACTAAATATTGGTAGTACCCGCGTTTAAATATGAGACATGGCTCCTCAATCCATACGGACACTCTTTTTCGTTTATAGGAACCAAGCATAGTCAACTGCCAGTGGTGACGTCATTCGCAAACATATTTTTGAGGCAAATTGGTTAAATAGATAAAACAATAAAATTACGGCCGTTGGCCGCATCGCATTCCATCCAGTCTACCGTATGGCTATCGTTGTCTGTCGGTCTACTGAAACAAATGCAATAGTAATGTTTTTTATGTGTAACATACCTATCTAATGCGGTAGTGGGGTACATGGATTCAGTACCTACATGATTGCTTGTTTTTCTCTTTTTTAGTTTTTTTAATTAGGTACTTTTATTTCTCGAAGCGTTTCGTCTTAGTAGTTTCGCACATTTGAGCCCACCGAGTTTTCATAGAGCTCATATTATTATGCCAATATGTAGTGGACTCTCCAGGGGGTCGCCGGCATTACGTTTGCGCTAAACTGAACCCACCAGGAGGGCTCCCGGCACTGAACGTGTACGTACCTCTTTGTATTCCCTTTTGGACTCGAAGATGTTCAGCTGAGACATAGTGTCGTTGTTTTCTCCAACAGCCTTCGTCCACGCTGGGCAGAATTTGAACGGCTATAAGAGGGAAAATTGCTATATTAGGCTCGCACATCACAAAACTTTTTAAACAACTTTATTATTTTTTAAGATTAGCATAAACTCATGACCAGCCTATAATGTTCCCACTGCTGGGACACAGGCCTCCTCTCTGTGAGAGGCAGTGTGTTGGTTGGTAGATGTCACATGTCTTCGAATTTTTGGTTCGAAGACATGCCGATTTCCTCACGATGTTTTCCTTCACCGTTTTGAGAGCAGTGGTGATGAAATTAAATATACAAAGTTAATTGCCCGCCTGGGTTCGAACTCATGACATACAACTTCAACATCTACGGGCTGATACCAGTGGGCCACCACTGCTCCCACTTTCACATTTTAAGATTAGTTAGGTAATCTTGTAATCAGCAGAATTTAAACAAATCTAGAATATATTTGTTCCACATTCATAGCATTCATCACGAAATTGATAGAAATCTAGATTAATTATTAGAAATAATTAATATAAAATAGTTAATTAATTCAGACGTGACTTTGCGGAAATCCATTATAAAATACAATAGACGTTGATATATTTAGTAATCTGTTCCGCTTAACTATTACTAAAGAGCCATAAAAAACCCTGCAAAAAATCGACACGTGGTTCACCTCTCAACGAGGCATCCCCAGGATGACGATTGACTTCCGCAGGAGGAGACGCCCTGGGCGTCGGGAATCACAGGCAGATTTCCGGCTACCGTAGGCGCGGGCTTGCGGACGGTGAGTAATGGGTAGCTCGCCATCCGATAAGGACCAAGCCCGGGTCGATGGCGCGTTGTGTTCCACGCGCGCCTCAAAGAGATGTCAGCAGAATTGACGGGGTCCGCTAGGGCCAATGCCTGCCGGGGGTTCGAAGAAAACCGATAGGGAAATCGTGGCCCCCCTGGCAACACGGCAACTGAAGAAATACGGGTGGGTTTTAGTCAGTAAGAGTCTGACACGCCCTCCCGCTCCGCCCAGAGCGGGAGAAGTTATTTGATGACTTCCCAGCCAAAAAAAAAAAGGATGACGATTGACTTGTCGTGAAACCGAACACGACGTGTTGCCGCACTGAGGATGCCTCGTTGAGAGGTGAAATACGTGTCGATTTCTTATAGGGTTATTTATGGCTCTTTAGGAATAGTCTTGCGAAGTGGTGAGATCCGCATAACATTTTAGACTTCAAAGTGTCCCACCATGCTAAAGATTTATTGGGTTACCTACTTCGTCTATTATTTACATGCGGAACAGGTTACTAAATATATCAACGTCTATTGTATTTTATAATTAATATAATCTAACAATTAGTCTCTAATATTAGAGATTAGATTATTAGAAATCAAGAAATACATATAGGTATTCTTTTGGTTCTAAGATAACTTTGTGCTAATGGGATTGTACTTACTCTAAGTAATTTTTCGTCATTTTCCTTGGGTACGTCGAAACCCTCTGCTTGGTCTCCGAACAAACCTTCCGTGAAAGCCTTGAAAGTGTTGCTCGATCGCTTATCGTTCACGAACTTGAACTGTGGACAAAAAGTTAATATAGATTCGGCACTATGTGTGCAGTGTCTCCAAAACAGACAGACAATAAAACTAGGCAATGGCGGACTAAGCCTGTAGGGGGCGACAAAACTAAATGGGGCCCAGGAATAAACGTCGAAATATTTGGCACGCTGCCTCGAAAAGGTTAGGTTTTCTTTTGACTATTAATATAGAAATAATACTTTGCCGACGATAGAAAAGCTAGAGTATACGCATAGAGGATGAAAGAGCGAGTGAAGCAAGGTCTAAAATTTTCGCACCCCGCATAGTTAAAATTTTCTTTTGAACATTGCACCCAGCATGCGTAGGGGGCCCGCAACCTTTGGAATGTCATCCAAGTTTTGTTTGGGATTTGATTAAAAATCATTTCTCGAGTTTTGGAGTTTTTCTCCAGGACTAGGGGCGCGGACCGCACCTGACCACAGTAGTCCAACAATAAAATCAGGTGATTCGCAACTCGGTTAAGCAAGATTAGCCAAAACTGCTAGTGTTGGGAGCTCCCACTACAACGGTGGATGAGATGTAACACACGTACCGGAGGTAAGAGATAGAGATTTATATTTTGGCTACGAAGGTTTTGATTGTAATTCGATTGTGTTCAACCACGCTACTCCCAAATGTGGAGTTAATCCTGGTTCATATTTTCTAACAATATAGTCCGAAAGTCCAGTTTAATCCCTACTGTTAGTTAATGGTAGAGCTCGTCTAAGATAAAATGACGCGCCCCACTACCGCATTTATCGTAGTGTACGTAATTAATTAATTATACTAATTAAGGGGACGATAACTGACTTTTAATGATTTTATACTGAAGATGACGTCTAAACGAGTAGTGTTAATGATTTGGAAAAAATATATGTTAAATTAGAGCATTTTCTTAATATTTTAATATAGCCATATTTTGGACTATATTTATATTACATAGTGAAATAAATTTGTAAAGTTATGTCTAATGCGGATAAAAAACTGAGAATGACGCAAAATCTATCAAACGTATTTTTCTGAAACCTTCACCATTTCAAAGATAATTTAATTATTGATCTTTTAGTATACGTGTTTTATTAAAATACTTTTTGTTTTACGTATAATAAATTAATTATTTGGGACAGCGCTCTTTGATGGGCGAGTCCTATTACTGGCTGGACGTACGACGCGTTGCGTGAGCTCAGTACAGAATACGCAAACTAACTACTCAAGGTCACTGTCATATATCTGCGTCTTAAGTAGTGGAGCGCGTCAGCTTAGACGAGCTCTACCGAAGTCCCCAACCATAAAACTTCGGCACTGGGCATTCCATTTGTGTCCCTTCCGACTAGGTACTTCATATACAGCTTTAAAATAGCTTGTGTTTAGCACACTAGAGAAGGAGGCAAGGCAAAACAACTCCACAGTTGTAAAAGATCGAAAACGAACGAGTCTTTTAGCTCTCTTAGTTATAAAAACTTTCAGTCTGCGATTATAATTTTGTTAACTTTAATGCTTGGACATCGGGTGGTGATGAAGATGATCAGGCGAAAAACCAAATTGATAGCAAATATAGCGAGAGATTAGGAGTAAGAACCGTTAGAGTTAATTGTAAAAGACTATAAATAACACAAGTTCACGAAACAAACTCATATAAAGCCTATTAAATGAGCAATATTTGTAGGTATATATTTGTAATCACGTTTTCGAAAAACGTGCTAACGAATTCGATGAAAGTTGCATCTTGGGGGCGAAAAATAGATCTAGCTAGGTCTCATATCTGGGAAAATTCGTTTTCTCTATTTTCACCCGAGCAGAGCTCGGTCGACCACTACCTTAATTGCGTAACTTATTTTCGTAAACAATTCTGCCTAATTTGTTTCATTTTGACAGTTCAACAACATTCATTGCGTTATTTACGTTGTTGAGCAGATCTTTTTTCCAACTTATGAAGCAATGGATTGGCAATCTGTTTCAAATCGAAGCAGATTGTGATTGTGTTGTATTACGCAATTGAGGTACTGGTATACACACGGCTACACATTAAGTTATACATTTCCAGTATAAGCTGACCTCGCATTGTACGGAAATCCTATACAATACGAGATCAGCATAAACTTGAAATGTATGGCTTGATGTGTAGCTGTGTGTACTAAAACATGAAACTAGTGACTGACGTCACCGTCACCCAGTAAACAGTCGAAGTGAGTCATGCCGTAGAATAACGTAATGTCACTGAAAATGTAATGCACCGCCTTGGAACGAATGGGTCATGGTAGGAGAGCAGTGCAGTTGTTAGATATCTAGGACAAACTATTAAATTATTATGTCTGGAGGACTAGGTTAAATGATACGTGGATTTCAATTGTAACGTCTCGAGGAGTCGACACAATGCAGGAAGTGAATTTGAATTAGAAGAAAATATTTTAATCTACATAATGAACTCAACAAGTAATTTGCTTTAAATAATTTGTCCCTGAATTTTTTCCGTCACTGCAATGAAATAAAGAGTAGTGAAGTTAATTAAGGGGACGATAACTGACTTTTAATGATTTTATACTGAAGATGACGTCTAAACGAGTAGTGTTAATGATTTGAAAAAAAAAATATGTTAAATTAGAGCATTTTCTTAATATTTTAATATAGGAATATTTTTGATTATGTTTATACATATTACATAGTGAAATTAATTTGTAAAGTTATGTCTAACGCGGAAAAAAAACTGAGAATGACGCAAAATCTATCTAGCGTATTTTTTCTGAAAACTTCACCATTTTAAAGATAATTAAATTACCAATCTTTTAGTATACGTGTTTTATTAAAATACCTTTTGTTTTACGTGTAATAAATTAATAATGCGTCTAATTTGGGACAACGCTCCTTGATGGGCGAGTCCTATTACTGGCTGGACGTACGACGCGTTGCGTGAGCTCAGTACAGAACACGCAAGCTAACCATTCAAGGTCACTGTCATATATCTGCGTCTTAACCCGCATGCCGCGATTAAAAATATTGTCGAGGTATCAACACTTTCGACGCATTATTTCATTTCGCAACATTGTTGAAGTGAAAACTTCTTTAGGCGCGTTGGGCATTTTTGAGATAGGAAAAACAATTGAACTCGCGACACCGTTACCGACACCTTTATTTGTGGTCGGTGTAACATGTCCATTTCTTCCATACTTTTCTATTTTCTCTTATAGCCATCCACATTCATACTCAACAGTTTCCTCACGACTTTTATAATTAAGAAATTAAAATTAAGCATGAGATACAAAATGATTTTTGAAGTGAAAACTTCTGGGCATTTTTGAGATGGGAAAAAACAATTGAACTCGCGACACCTTATTTTTGTAAACGCGATTGTGCTCTTTATTTATATTACGTTACGGATCAATGTTCTATGCAAGTATTTTTACTTTTAAGGTTTTGGAAGTATTTTTTTAAATTGTTCAAGTTTTCTCTTCTGTCGACACTCCCGGAGTACCACTGTGTTTTTTTCCAATTTAGAGCTATATCTTTTGCAAATACACGTACTAACGTGTATTTGCAAAAGATGAAAAAGACAGTTAAAATCTCGAACTGTAGCCTAATAACGTAACTTATTTTTGTAAATGATCATGACTAATTTGTTTCATTTTGACAGTTCAACAACATTCATAGCGTTATTTACGTTGTTGAGCAGATTTTTTTTTCCAACTCATGAAGCAATGGATTAGCAATTGTGTATTACGTAATTAGGGTACTGGACCGAGTAGACCTAACAAGACAGTATAGATCATGGAATAACAATATTGCAATGCATTTCTTTAAACGTAAGTTATTTCCGAAGTTGACGAAACCATAAATTCATCACGACAAAAACTGAACCAAATCCGACATGAAGATATTGACATACTTATCTAGCAATTTAGTTCAACAGAATATTTCAGATATTCGAAACCACAAGATGATATAAGCAATCATAATGAAATTCCAATACAGCTCTTATATGGAGCGAAGGATGTAGTTATAGACCAATTGCTTTTCCTCCACTAACTTATGAAAGTCAATTGCATTGCCGGCATTGTTTTGTTTCATCCGTAGGTGTGGAATGGGCCGTTACGTAAGAATTGAGTAATCTTTGCTCGTAGGTTTTAATAGCATTGGATATGCGGATCACGTTCATAATAGCGTTAAGTTTTGGTTAACGTTTGTGCCGAAAGTGTCGGTTAGATTGATAAACGGTTTTTTGGACAGGATGTCGAGGATGCATGGTCGATTACCGAACATAGGATAACGGGATTCATTCATGATTTCAACACAGGAAGTCAGAAATCATCTTGATTTATTTTGTATCCAATATGTGTAACGGGTGTAAAGCAAGTCTAGAGTTAATGTTCTTTCCAGCATTGCGATTTTTGAAGTGAAAACTTCTTTAGGTGCGTTGGGCATTTTTGAGATGGGACTAAACCATTGATTTCGCGACCTGTTACCGACACCGTCGAGTAAAAGACATCAACGCGTTGATTACCGCGGTGACGATTTTTTTTTCAAGTTTTCACTTCTGTCGGCACTCCTGGAGTGCCCGGAGTGCCACTGTTTTTTTATATACTGGACCATGCATACCTAGTTATGAAGATATTGAAGGTCAAACAAGCAGTAATGTCATTGTGCAGGTTATATCAACCCTGATTTTATTTTACCCCTGAACGTCTTTTAAATACTTAATACTAAATCAGTCAATAAGTGAAAGCTTTAAAACTATGCCAAGCTCTCCCCAAGACTAGTATACCCATATTAGCGCTAGATAGAGAGAAGTGGAAGAGGAATATTGCCCTAAAAAAATTAAGTATGGAAAATTATTATTCTTCTGTTCTATTGTCACAACAAATAAAAAAAAGATATTTACGAAAAAAAAAAACCAAATCGATTTCCAAAAAAAATAACTATAAAGTGAAAAAAAACTTTAATTTCGGAAGTCGGTGTGTTGGTTTTGAATTTTTGTTTTTTGTCATTCGTTGGTTTTTTTTTTTTGTAAAAAGTTTTTATTTTTCACTTTTTAGTTGTGGTGCCTACCCCACACAAATTCGAATACCACTACCTGCTATGTAAATAACAGTGACAGGAAATATTGTCATTATAATCATCCACATAGGCTAAGTGGGAAAAATACGTATTATTGAAGCTAAATCAAAAACTATCCAAACCTCCTCGAGAGCATACAATATCAAAAAAAAAAAAACAACATCGGTTCACAATTGACGGAGAAATAAAAAAATTCGTTCGAACATAAAACCTCCTCCTTTTTAGAAGTCCGTTAAAAAGCCAGACCAAACTTACCAAATAGTTTTGTCGGTTGGCAGTGAGAAGTCCAGGGAACTTCTGCTTCCAAGCCTGTGCTAGCTGCTCCGTGGTCATATACCCGTCCACAGTAAGGTCTCCAGCAAAGGTCGCGTTGTGACGGTTGTTCCACTGCCATTGTTCTAGGAGGTTCAGGTCCGAAGAGCACATGCGTTGCTGTGGAGAAATAAAGAGTTGAAAGGAGTGAAAATCTCTACGTAATGTTATGTTGAGAGGAAGAGATCTTATCTAAGTAACCCTGTACCATAATTGCGTTATACACGATCAAGCAAAATTTGTTTCGATTTGAAACAGATTGATAATCCATTGCTACAACTACTGCATACAACGTAAATAACGCAATGAATATTGTTGAACTGTCAAAATGAAACAGATTCGTCTTAATCGTTTACGAAAATTAATTAGGGTACTGGTTTCTAAAATCCTTTGATTTTTTTTTTATCAGTCAATTCACATGATTACGGTTCTGATATCAGTCAGAACCGTAATCATTGGAGATGGGCCGAATGTGGTTTGAACCGAATCCGAACTTCGGCCGAACATTCGGTTAAAATGAAAAGTTCGGCCGAAGTTCGGCCGAATTTCGGTTCAATTCCGCGCGCTTTCTCGAGAGCGACACGTCACGACTTTTTTACGTATTTACTTCAATTATTGCTAGATGTACCCCGCCCGCACACCGCGCTTCCACCGCGTGGCTTAATAAGAAGAACAGATTTTCAAGACTAATAAGAAGAACTGATTTAATTTAATTTTTACATTTACAATGTTCCTAACTAAAATAAATGACCATGAGTGAGTAAAAGACATAATTTTATTTTACAGTAATGCTTTTCTAATTTTGTTAAATTTCAGTCAAAATAGTGAAAAAGTTATTATTTTTCTTGTGCCGAATGTTCGGCATCTGAACCGAATTTCGGCCGAATGCCGAAGTTCGGTTCAAGCTGCCGAAATTCGGTTGAACCGAATGTGAACCGAATTTCGGCCCATCCCTGGTAATCATGTAAAGTTGACTGCAGATACAAAATAAATTCAGAAATGGGTGAACAAAGCGACCCTGAACAGAGAATGATGGAGCAATTTGGTAGAGTAGTGTGTTCAGCTGAGAAATGGGTTCTTTAGTCATTTAGAAAACGGCGGACTAAAGTAGGTATCTACTTTAGTCCGCCGTTTTCTAAATGACTCGTATGATCGTATCCCAGTAATTTCGATGGCAACATTATTTTTATTCTACAGCAGACTCACCATTAGATATTTGCCTAGCCTTTTCCCAACTATGCTAGGGTCGGCTTTCAGTCTAACCTGATCTAGCTTAATAGGACCAATTTTCATTTATTCTACAGTAAATTCGAATATAATATTCTACGGTACTAATAATCATATTGCGATCTGTAAGAAGCATGAGCTCGTGGCTAAGTTATTACAGCCGCACGGGTCGATCGATCAGGTTAAGTTACGCTTGCCGGGGTTGGTCCATGGACGGGTGACCATTTCTAGATACCGAGACTCTTCCGTGCCTCGGAAAGCACGTTAAGCCGTTGGTCCCGGCTGTCATTCGTTGATCTTTGACAGTCGTAGCGGGTCGTCAGAAAACCAAAAGTCTGACAACCAGTCTTACCAAGGGGTATCGTATTATCTAGTTACTGGGTTGTGGAGGTCAGATAGGCAGTCGCTCCATGTAAAATACTGGTATTCAGCTGCATCCGGATAGACTGAAAGTCGACCCCAAATTGATTGAAGGAGTATGCAGTTGTGGCAATGTTTGTTCCAGTTAATTCAGAGTCCCGAACAGTAATATTTGGCACTGATATACAATATGATGGACTTCATAAATTAAGATGAGAAATGGCAAATCGATGAAGCTTTGTATGTTAAGTACTTGCAAAGTGCTAATACATAGCTGGCACGTCATGGACGGAACTGTACCGAAATCGTACATAGAACGGAATATTTCCATAGCTTTGTACCTAGTCGAACTTCCAAGGTAAGTAAGGCGAGTAAGCTATTTGCACGTGTCTACAAAACCAAACATTCTGGACATACAACTATGTTAGTTGGTTCTTGCTGTTTGCTTGAATTCTTCGTTATTAGAAAGTCGTTGTTGACACTATTTACTGTGGTGATCATTAATACCGCAACTAATCTCTAAAGTAGGTGTTGTTTAGTTCGATCACTGCGTAACACCAATATTGCATCAAAAAATTATAAATCATTCTGCTTTACTTACACAAGAAAACAGATCAAATGTTTCAGAGGGCTACAAACTCGCCAGTTTTCCAAGTTCTATTTTAGTCACTATTTCCCTGAAATCTGCATGATGATCTGAAATTACCATTAGAATTTTACTCACATTACTGTTCCTAAAGTTACCATTCTTGTAGTTGGTAACAATATTGTTCTTGAGGTCTCCAAGTTTCTGCAGTTCACCGATTTCGTGAGCCTCAGGATTGTGGGAGCCGTGTCGGTTCAGCAACCAGAAGGCTGTGGGCGTGCAACCTGGCAAGAGAGAAAACCATTATAAGAGCTAATTTTATTCAGTATAGGTACCTATTAGTAGAATTAACGCATTGTCATTTCCGTCCTACTATTCTTATGTCGTAAAATAACTAGGTTTATAGTACAACGGTTCTAACGGCATTATTTTAATACCCAGACAATGAAAAACTATCTAATGCGGGTATTACACTACACTAAATCAAAAACCCTTAATAAGACGTGTAATAAGATAAGGCAGTAAGGGTCCCTAAATTAGGGCGTTAGAGTGGACCCAGTCCGCCTTACTCCCTTAGTGCTATCTTAATTCAGGGCCCTGATTCATGGGCACGCCACAATCGCGGCGATAAGACCCGTCTTTGAGGAGTGGCTGGAGAGACGCCACGGCGTTCTCACCTTCCGCCTGACGCAGGTCCTCACCGGACACGGCTGCTTCGGGAGGTTCCTGTTCAGGATAAGGCGGGAGGAAACACCCGGGTGTCACCATTGTGTGGATCGGCCTGAGGACACGGTGGAGCATACGGTGGAGGTCTGCCCGGCTTGGGCGGAGCAACGCCGTGTTCTCGTAGAGGCGATCGGCGGCGGTGATCTCTCGCGTCCGGCCCTGGTTCAGGCCATGGTACGGAGCGAGAGGAAATGGCAGGCCGTCACCTCCTTCTGCGAAGCGGTAATGCTCGCGAAGGAGGAGGCGGAACGCGTGAGGGAGAGGCAAATTTCGCGCCCTCACGCCCCTAACCGCCGCAGGAGGAGACGCCCGGGGCGGGAATCGCGAGCCGATTTCCGGCCACCGTAGGCGCGGGCTTGCGGACGGTGAGCAATGGGTAGCTCGCTGTCCGATAAGGACCAAGCCCGGGTCGACGGCGCGTTGTGTTCCACGCGCGCCTCAAAGAGATGTCAGCAGAATTGAAGGGGTCCACTAGGGCCAATGCCTGCCGGGGGTTCGAAGAAAACCGATCGGGAAATCGTGGCCCCCGGCAACAGGGCAACCGAAGGAACACGGGTGGGTTTTAGTCAGTAAGAGTCTGACACGCCCTCCCGCTCCGCCCAGAGCGGGAGAAGTTATTTGATAATTTCCGACCCAAAAAAAAAAAAAAAAGGGCCCTGATTCAGTGTAGTGTAATACCCGTTTAAGGCGCAACTAGCCGATACTTTTTCCATACTAATTTCGGGGGGGTTTTACTCTACTGTTACACATTGTACATCCAAAGTAAAACATGAAATCGTTTTGTCTTATTATTAATTTTGTCTGTACAGAAGCAGAATAGTAAAAAAAAAAGCAATTAAAAAGTTATGAGCCAACAAAGATTAGTTTTCCTGCTAATTTTAACGCAACTTTGGGAGTAAATAAGTAATAAAAGAAGTATAAAATCTCCAAAACAAAGCTCGTTCCGACAAAGCTCAATTGTCGAAGATTATAATAAACTTTATTCGTAATTGATTTATGCAGTAGTTTTTTCATAAAACTCCACCTTCCAAAGGACTTTTCGTAATTTTTTACGCGCTCGTATTACTAAAATCGTTCTGAACGGTGTTTGTGTGCGTGCGAACTAAAGTTTGTGCATGTAGACCAGCGTCTAACTGCTCATCACTGATACTATCTCTGTCGGACACGATGCCAGGTGACACAGCGTGTTTTTGACCAAGCCCTCAAATGAGTTCGAGCCCGCGACTAGTTCAACCTTAAGAGCGTTTATTCTGAAAATGGGTAACGTCGCAAATAGATGTCAAATATTTCGCTGTTTTGATTAATTTGGCAATATTACTGTATGAAAATAAGAAATGTGGCTAACTAGCGAACTAGATTATTAATAATGAATTGCAATTATAACACTGAATTTGATGTTGTAACCGTTTTAGGTGTACCTAAAAAAATATTTGGAAAGTTTCCAAATACTTTTTTTACATTTAAAACTAAATATTCGGCGTTACGATATTAATGATTGCATTCCATAATTAATATTTTAGTTCCCTAGTTAGCCACATTTCTTAATTCCATACAGTAATATTGCCAAATTAATAAAAACAGGTAAATATTTTGACAGCTATTTACGACGTTGCCAACTTTTAAGATAAACCCTCTTAAATGGGATTACTAATTCTAATTTCATAATTTGATGGTGGTTTTCATAGAAATATCCCAGTACCGTTAATATTAAAAAAACTAATAGGCGATACCCATGAAAACTTATATCGGTTTCTTAGACACGAAGATAGTTTATGAGATGTAATTTCAGCATCCTCTCAAAGTTTCAATGAGCAATCATTTTCTGGTCAATAAATAAGTTTCACGTAGGTAATTTAATTTTATGGCATCGGCATGATTCGATGGCTAGAGAAATTGTTCCCATTGGCACGTAGATTGGTTACCTAGAACCATCACAAAAATCCTCTTTGACATGGGTATGAATAGTTTTTTTTACCGTATTAGAGTCAATTCACACATAAACTGCTATGTCCACTCCACACTTCACACTATTCTGCTTTACTAAGAACTAGTAACTGAAAAGATTTTAATTTGATAACTAAGTAGGTATAAAATGTTTTGTTGTTTGTAAGCCTCGATCTTCAAGATCGATTGGAATACCGAACAAAAAACTTTTTGGTCAGATTTACAACTGGGGGTGCATCAAGTAGTCATGTCCTGTCCTGATGTGTCATGTGTTAGGTACAGCTAAGGGAGTTAGAACAAATATTATTACAAACTGCAACATCGTGTCACAATTATTTAGCACCCGTATTCTAAAAACGGTTCCCCTTTTTACACATGTCTATTACATCAATACATCCGGCGTGCGTTTACATTTCGTCCATAAAACTAATTCAAAGACTCCGTAATCTGTAGCTCCGTACACATTGCATCTTCCGCAACCGTCATCCCGTTCCCGGAACAACGGGTAACGTTTCATGTAACATCCCAGACATTAAAAATAGATTACTACCATGTAGTAGGTACATGTTCCCATGGTGTTTTATTTATATTACTTGTCATTATCTTTGCCGATGTGGCAGTAAATCAAAACATTGAGATGCTCTCTTGTATCTTATAGAGTTACTACCATAACTATGATTCGGTATTTATTCTGTCTCCTGTTTTGTTATATGAACTTCAGTGTCTATCTCCCTTCAACATTACCTTCTTGTCCTTTGCTTTTGTCTTGCCTACTAATTTAAAATATTGTGGTTTTGTGAAAATGTTAGTTACATGAAAGGATTTTGATAAAATTTGGCTCATACAGATAGAATATGCCCTGGATCAGGGCCGTCTTAACCATATTGGGCGCCAGGGTGCGAAAATCAACCTGCGGCCCCCTTGCCAGCGAAAAAAAAGGAAAACTTTTATGTTCAATTTTTTTTTTAAGTATACTTACTCCACAATAAAATGAAGTACATTTACAAACATGAAATTAAACTTTCTGGCTTTTAAGTTGACAAGAGAACTTTTTAATGATATTGTGTCTGTTTTGAAATCTACGTTCGATTTCATTACAAATCAATCGATTCGATTGGCTTGCGCCCGGGTGCTACGCACCCCTTGCACCCTCGGATAAAGACGGCCCTGCCCTGAATTAGTAATACTTAGGATAGTTTTAAGCCGCAAAGAATGCAATTGAAACACTGGACAACAGCTAGTAAATGAAAATGCAATTAAACTTTCATTTAACTCTGGACCTGTCCCCTGACCTAACCAATTAGTAATTGCTCTGATTAACCTAAGAGGGTTCTGGAGTCTGGAGCGAGATCTAATGCTATAGATCACGACTAGGTCTCTTAGTGAATCATTTCAAGGATTCGTTTATACCGATTATTTTTACCGATCTTTTGTTTAATGCGATTGTCATTTTTTTAATTTTTCTTTTTTTTAAACTTGTTGTCCCACACTAGAAATTTCTCCTGTATTACGGGTGCTTTACAAACATTTAAACTCACATACACAAACAGCCATTCATCATCAGAGCGACTGCCTATCTGACCACCACGACCCAGTTACTCGGTGTTACTTACTATTGGTAAGACTGGGCTGTCAAATGTTCAGGCTTCTGAGGACCTGTAACGATTGTCAAAGATCAACGAATGACAGCTGGGACCAACAGCTTACCGTGCTTTCCGAGGCACGGAGGGATCACGGTATGTAAAGATGGTCACCCATCCACAGACTGACTGCGGCAAGCGTAGCTTAACCAGATCGACCAGTGCGGCTGTTATTACTTAGCCACGAGCTCTTCAAGTCATTTCACCTGTTTATTTTCTTTCATATATTTTTTTGTTGCAGTATTATGTAGGTCTAACGATTAATGATGATTAGAAGTTACCAACACATTGCATGTTCCTTTAATAAAATGCTCATAATAGGTACAATGGCAGGGAGACCTCATAACTAAGATTGATCGACCTATTAGTAACCATTTGTCAATCGAACGAGCCCGCCTATTATGTAGATTGATATTTACCACTATAAGATGATTGGGAGCATTCTTTAGTTGTATAATTAAGTTATACAGGTCAAATTATTTGGAGAAATTGGGTATAATATGTACAATTTATAGCTGATAAATGGTTTCAGTTCCATTCCATGACCTGCATGCGGGCTGAGCAGAGCATAGGTACCTATTAATGATACAATTAGACAAAAAATAAGCGGGTGTTTTCTAATAGATAACAAGCAATTAATTATTTGAAACCTATTTGAAAGTTTTAATCAATTGAACTTGGAAATTAATTACATACCTACTGAAATCACTGAAATGATGGTGTCTTACGTCCGCGTCAATCGTAATCCTTGCTGAAATAACCGAGTAGTTGCAAAAACCTCTTTGAAAATATTTACGCTATAGACGTTATAAGTATAGGGTGGGGTGATAGGGACCTCGACGCGATAAGTATTACCATGGATTCAGTAGGTATATGAAAAGTCACCAACACCACCACCGACCCCCGTCCACCATCACGGTACGTTGTCAAAATGTAAGGAACAGCAGTTAAAAAAAAAAAATAACTGATAAAAATTTTCAACAGGGGGGTTCAGAATCATGTACTAAATCCATGATAATGTTTTCGCGTCGATGTCCCTGCCACCCTGTATACATATTGGATCGTAGGAGTATGTAAGGATCGTGGCAGGTGGCGTTCTGTAGTTTCCGCCTACCCCCATGAGATAAAGGCGTGAGTTTATGTATATGTATAGGACCGTGTTGCACAAGCTATACTCTAGTTGCGTCTAATAATGGGTTACTTCCATAACTGCACCCTCCATAGCTAACAATAGCCTGCAAAAGTGTGTCATGTAACGTACCTACTTACCTACATCCCACCCCCGCTGTTATCCCACAGAGCATCCAATGTCGGATAAACTTAGTTATACAATATAACTATATCAGATTAGCCTTGTTCCAGCTTGTTAACTCGGATTAGCTTTATATAAACTATGAAACTATCTAGATTCTAGAATATAAAATATGTTTTGAATTTAAATATCTGCTTGGCTTATGTACATTTAAGTCGTCTCTAGATGAAGTTAGAAATTTCAGATGAATTGATGCTTGGAAAAAGTCAAAGTTGTTGAGAAATCCGTGATTTATTTTTGTGGTTGTTTAAATTTCTTGGTGGCATTCCCTGTTAAAATCATAATTATAGCAAGGTAAAAGAAACAATAGGAAAAGGCGACGCGATCATCGCATTATCCTATTTTGGAAAAAAGCTTTACGCCCGAAAAAGTCAGTTTTAAAGTTTCAAGTGTCAAAAGTTTTTGTCTTAGAAATGAAGTTCATTTTTGTTTTTTTCATTTTGTTAGTATTTTTTTAGGTAGCTCAGTGGCCATTTCAAACTGATATCATGAGTCATGAGCAGCAACACCGATAATAATGCTGAAAATATAACAAGTAACATCATTGTTAAACACATGCGTTATTACGTTTTAGGTAAACGGTTCACGCGGTGTTAATTTTCAAAGGCCCGTTCCTCGGTAATGAAGGTAGTGACGTTGTTGGACCAACTCCAAATATTGGATACAAATTAAAATAGGGCATCGCGTCATACAAAATTATACTCTAAATATCTGTGACACTGTATCAATAAACATTGGTGCAAGATTAAAGAGATAGATAATTGAGTTGGGGAAGCTAGCGAAATGTTTTGGCCTTTGGCACATCAAGCAATGCTAATGGAGCTAGTTATGATTCGAATAGGGTAGGGACATAGGTTGCATTAGCGGATAGGGGGGCTAAGGGGCACAAGCTCCCCCCAAAAGCATCTGAGTTCTTACGTGACAAATCTTAAAGTGAACTTGATATTATTCTAATTAAACTTTTTAGTAAGCATTACTCTACCTGATGTACAATTATCTCTATAAGATGTTTTGTTTACGTGACGAATTTTGAATTCACGCGCCACTCATTCTGCCACTCACGCTGCCCGGTTTGGTCTCCATGTAATTCACCACCGAGATATCTCTGGTAGTCTACAACCTAACGAAGTCATTGAGGAATTTGCGAAAAGTAGGTAAGTTATCCGAATTGCTATGTGTTAAACAAATTAAAATATTGTACGCTTTTTTAGTGTTCACTTTGTTAAAACCTGCTCTCAGTGGGGTCAAGCCCCCCTCAAACGACAATCTTGGATCCGCCACTGATAGGTTGTGATTGCGGGTTTTGCTATGTATGTACCTATTGCATGGGGACTTTGGTTAAGGTACAGGAATAGGAAGTCTGTCTGTCTCTACTCTTCGAATAGGTAATGAAACCTTGGAAGAATAACTGGCGATGCATAAAATAACCGAAGGCAAGGCAATGCGAATTTCATAGAAAGTATACGTCGAAAATAGTAATTAATTAGGTACTATAAATTATGAACTGATTCGTGACGATCACAGATCCCGGGGAACCCCTAATCTCGAGACCGAAATATGTTTAGTAAGTAAAACGCAGTTTGTAGTTGCCCCCCCCCGGTCCCCCATACGCATGCTAAATAGGTACATAAATAAAAAATAAATGTAGGGTGCAAAAAATGTTGAGCTCGCTACACTCGCTCTTGCAACCCAGTCTCTTTTTCTCAGACTTCTCAGCGTAAGTCGACAAAGAAACTTCTATTTATGTATGAACTAGCTTTTGCTCGCGGCTTCGCCCGCGTGGGTGTTGGAAAATATCCCACGGGAACGTACTGCCGATACAGGGATTATATACATAATAGCCGAGGAAAAGGTCATTGATCATTTTAAAATGTACAATCCTGTAGAACATACATTTTATTTATCTCTCAAGGTTTACGGGCGCACGCATGTAAAGCTTCCAGTAGGCCATTTTTTCCGACTTCAACAATAATCGTCATATTTCAGCCAATTTACACAAAATCTTAGTGAAATATACACCAAAACCTTCCTCATGAATCACTCCGTCCATTGGTGAAAACCGTTTGAGAATCCATTTGGTAGTTTTAGAGTTTATCGCGTTCAGACAGACAGACAGACGCGGCGGGGGACTTTGTTTTATAACATGTAAGGATAGTCAAAAGAAAACCTTACCTAACCGAGGCGGGGTTTACATTTTTGAGCTGGCTTCGCTCGCACTTGCATCCTACATTTTCAAACTTTTCTGCACTTATAGAGCGACAGAGTAATTCCTATTTGTGCATATAAATGTTCAAAAGAAAATGTAAACTATGCGGGGTGCAACAATTTTCGAGCTCGCTTCGCTCTCTGCACCATCCTTTGTTTGTCTGGTGCTCACGCTTTTCTGTTGTCGATAAAGTATCTCCCTTTTCTGCATCAAAAGAAAACCTAACCTTTTCGAGGCAGCGTGAAAAATATTTCGACGTTCATTCCTGGGCGGGGGGGCCCCCATTTAGTTTTGCAGCCCCAATCCCCCTACAGGCTTAGTTAGGGTTGCCAGATCGGAAGACCAAAATATCTGGACAAAACTTGAAAATGTCGGGATTTTGGGAATACTGTCGGGATTTATTTTTTAATAGGCTACAAAAAGACATAACATTGTTGACACATAACTAATTTAAGAACCTACACTTAATTTTTAGTTTGCTACATGTATTTGGCATTGGACTTTACTGAGTCCACCAGTTTGGATCCTTTAGGAGTACCTATTCTGAAAAGATTTAAAATTAAAACAATATACACACGTAGTTTCTGCCTACCCCCATGGGAAGAAGGCGTGAGTTTATGTATGTATGTATGTATACATACTTCAAAGTTCAGTCTAAATAATAACCCAGCTTTTATTAATCAAAGGCCATACGATTTACGTCGGGCAATACGAATAGCTCTTCACTCGTAAATAAATTTGCACCTTTTAGAGACAATACAACGAGTTTTTTTATATAAAAAGTTCTCATAAAAATCATAGCGTTCTTGCAAGTATTGAATAGCTCCGAATAGCTCGTTTTAAAAACTGTTCAGCTTCGACGCAAAAAAGGGTTTTCTCACTATCGAAAACATTCCATAATAAGGTTGTATTTCTATTACCTACCAAAGAATTTGTCATCATTATTGTTCATCATTATCATTTTGGATAGAACTTTCCGAGAAGTTGTTTTTCGGGAGATATTGAGTTTTGTCAGGAGTCTGGAGATCATTTAAAATGTCGGGAGAATCCAGACGAATCCCGACCATCTGGCAACCCTAGGCTTAGTCCGCTACAGTACCTATCATACTAGAACATGGTTATTTTGTACAAAACCTACAGACTTTTTGCTGCAATGATGTTATTTTTAATGAATCCGTGATTTTATCTGCGATAGGCACTTGATGTCAGGTTAACGTACTCGGTTTTTGTTCATGAAATGTTACACAATACGCGTCGGCAGTGTGAGAATAAATCACATAAGTATTGTGTTACAGGGGTGAATGTTCTATGCACACGTCTGGTGCGAGAAAAATGGTAATAAGTTGGCACCTGGGTATACATTAGCATTATTGTTTCACTCTGTTCTTAAGAAAGCTATCACTAGGAAGAGAGCCAAGACTTAGTGTGTGAGTGTGCTTAGCCAATGATGACTTAGGAGAGAATCTTGTTGGTAAGAAATGGGCGACAATCCATACTTATATTATAAAGGCGAAAGTTTGTGAGTGTGTGTGTATGTTTGTCTCTTCTTCACGCTCAAACGGCTGGACCAATTTGGATGAAATTTGGCACACAGATAGTTTATAACCTGGAATAACACATAGGATTCTTTTTATCCCGATATTCCTACAGCATCGAGACTTACGCGGGTGGAACCGCGGGGCGCAGCTAGTAATATTATAAAATGCGAAAGTGAGTTTGTTTATTTCGCTTTCACGCTAAAACGGCTAAAGGGATTTGGATGAAATTTAGCACATGGGTAGACCATGACCTGGGGTAGGGCATAGGATATTTTAATCCCAATATTCTAACGGGATCGAGACTTATGCGGATGAAACCGCGAGGCGCAGCTAGTACTTAGATAAATTACACAACCAGCTATTGTCTTTGCTCTCATATTGTCCATTGTCTAAGCAGGTTCCAAGACAAATAAATCCAATCCCTGGGAAGAGATATATAAGCTGAGTACAATTATGCTTACGGCCATCATATCGATGTCAAGCCTGGCTACACCTAGAGTTGCCATCTGTCCGGATAAAGCCGGACAGTGTTGGGCTTTTTGTCGTCATGTCCGGACCAATTTGACTGCGTCCGGCCCATCCGGCTTTTGTTAGGCTTTTTATTCTCTTTAATAGGCCAGCAATGGACGAAACAAAGAAACAGGTTAAAGTCGGAAACTATTACAAAACTGTTAATTGTGGAATTTAATTTAAGACATGTAACTTGCAAAATGTTTTATGATAAAATTATTAAGGAGGTTGAGCATTTAAAGCAAAGAAAGCCTACCAAAGAAAATATGTAAATGAAAATGATAATACCGATTAAAACTTTCTTATGAAAATATGTGTTTAGTCAAAAATCCGGCTTTTTAGCGGGTAAGTCCGGTTTTCTGATTTTTAGAGATGGCAACGCTAGCTACACCCATGTCTGCTACAATTAGTTGATAGTCCAGTCACATACGATCCAGCAATCGTGAAGCTTACTCGACTGTAGAACAAAGCTGCCGACGATATAAGCCGATTTATACGCTTCGCTGCATGGAGATTATCAAGGCGTGTATAATGGTCGAAGGTATAAGATGTCAAGTTCATTAGCAAGGTGTTAGTTTCAATATTGTTATAACCTTTGTGATTTGAACACAGAATTATCATTATTTATAATTATGATTCCATTTATATGGGAAACCTACTGCTCCATGCAAAACTTTGCTAGTGGTGTCTCTCTACTAGGTACAGATGTCTGATCTCGATCTTTCTCATAGTCGGTTTTTAGAATAATACTGTCTACCATAATATCCATACCTCGGTGTGTACACCATTAATTAACTTAATCGCAGTAACCAAATATTCGTTAGTGAATAGGATTCCAGTTACCGCTTGGTTTCTCATTACTTTATCTCGCCAGTTAATCTAGCATTGTCCATTATAAATTGCGCTTCCTGTACTAAAAAAACAATTAAGTTGTCGTTTATTTTTAGATTGTATGTGATGTTAGATCTCTAGATTAAATTATTATCTTCATGTATTTTATTTCGGTCTGTTGGCTTATTAGCCAACAAACCAAAATAACAACAAAACACGCATCACACACACACACACACCCCCACACACACATTACACACACCACACACGCAATGCACTAAAACCAAAAACACTCCGCCTCATTGTTTCGTATGTTATTGAATGCTGGCACATAGTTTCTTCTGCTTTAAATTAAGTAAATGGTTTTAATTTTTCTTAATTCTTTAATTGGTTGATCGGTATTAGTTAATTGATGGTTATGTGCCTACATTTCAATGTGTCAGCCATTGTAGGAGGAAAGATTCTTAGAATAGAAGTTTTGGCCTGTTCATTCGTTTTAGGATTAATGTCATCTTCAGTGAGAATAAAGTTAATTTGACGATGATATTTATTTATTATTCTCATGTTTAGGTAAACAAGGATACCAGTACCAGTTTTTAGCACATTATACAGAATTTGAATGGCCAAGCAAATTTGTTTTCTGCCTTTCTGTTTGTGTTTGACGGTAAACAAATGTTGCAAATTGACCGCAGCCACCGTTTACATTTCTGAATACCGTTACTTCTCTCTACGTGTAACCAATGCAATCGCGAAATAAGAAATCAAATAGGTATGTAGGTTGTTTGGGACATGAAGTATTTGCAGAAAAGAACACGCATAGGTCTGTGACCTCTAAGACAAAAATATGATTAATGGAAGGCATTGAAAATAAAAGCCATAACTTGTCTAAAGTGCTCAGTATTTAAAATCGTGTATGGCTTACAAAATATACTAAACAAAAAAAATTATCCATAAGTATTTTGAAGTTAATATGACTATTGATTACCATAAATGATTCTGACACATTCGTTCAGTCCATTCCTCCATTAATGCTAATGTCTTGTACATTAATCATATGATTAAAATCTACATAGTGATAAATCGCTGACAAATTAATATTATGTAGGTATAGAAATAAAAAAAAATATGAAAACCATAGAAAATACCTACATTAAAGCCTGTATGTACAGCCTGTATAGTATAGTACCTGTATTGCTCTTAGACTTGAGATCTAATAAATCAGTTAATGCTATTAATTTGTATCATTTGGTATTTAATCAAAGTAAGGTACACATTAAAAAGATAACTAACTTAAAAAACCGGCCAAGTGCGTGTCGGACCACGCACAATGAAGGGTTCCGTAGTTGGGATGAATTTATCACAAAAACAAACTTAACTTTGTAGTTGAAAAATATGTTCTCCCATACAAAATGTATGGGAAAACATGTTTTTGCAACTGCAAAGTTAAGTTGGTCGATTATTACTCGTTAACCTGTGATAGTTTTCCTTTTAATTTCGTTATATAAACTACTGTTGTGATTTTTTTCACACACCCAAAACCAACCATTTAGCCGGTAGGAGTAGGTAGGGGGGACACTTGACTCTAACAAAAATTAGCACTTTAAACCTTAATATTTCGCAAACGAATCCCTGAATCCAAAAATAGTTTTCACAAACTCCCAACATTTTTGAAGGACCTTTCCAATGATACCCCTAACCACGGGGTAAAAAAATAAAATAATAAACATCACCACTTTACGTGTATGAGAGGTACCCTAAAAAAAAATGTTTTTCATAATTTTGTTTTACCTCTTTGTCGGCATAATTAATATGTATACCTATTCCAAATTACAGCTTTCTAGTACTAAGGGTCTCGGAGCTAGACCGCGGACAGACAGACAGACAGACAGACGGACATGACGAAACTATAAGGGTTCCTTGTTTACTACGGAACCCTAAAAAGTACTAGACCGAATTTTATTTTTAATTGTTTACGAGGTTTTTAGCGGGTTTAGTGGCAGTAAAAAAAGTAGTGTTTTCAAAGTAAACCCCATTCTTAATAAAACATTGATCGCATTGTTTTTTTTTTTTTTGAATAAGTATAAGTCCATATTTTTTTATTTGGCAGGCTTAAAGAAGAGAAAAACCGATTATTATATTTTAATTTCATATTTTTGCGTATATTTGGATCGTTAAAAACTGGTGTCCAAGTCTAAAATTGATCAAAGTAACCCCGGTTTACGGTACTAAAGTATTACCTATCTATTCTGTGCACATTTAGAAGACGCGAGATGACCTTTACAGCTTGATTCTATGATCAGAATAGTAAAGAGGATATTTATTGCCTAATGTTGGTTCTTGTCTTTATTATCTATTAGAATGAGACCGAAGGTATTACCAAGAAGAACATAGAAAAGTATTCTTCTTTGAAAACGTCCTCTGACGATAGTTCTGTAATTCTGTCTCCAGTAGTTTGTAGGTACAAGCCTTCCAACTAGTTCCGACGGTTGTCAATTCAAGGATTATGTAGGATCCAATGTCAGTAGAGGACATACTCACGTATGGTATCTTTATGCCTATGGTAATGGCATTGGCTACTGCACATTGTCCTCGTCCTCGAACGTTACTATACCTACCCACTTCAGTAGTATCTATTAGCAATAATGCTTTCAACAATAGAATTCATATAAATTAAAATCTCGTTAAGTCGTCTCTGGCAGTTTTATGTTTGAATCCCTATGCCTCACCTAGGGAGCCAACATTACTTAGTTTATTTTTAGAGATGATCATGAATCACTATGCATCATCAACATTAGTCAGGTACCTACTCAGAAAGGTCAACTGAAGTTCCTTCATCCTAATCCTAAAAATCGCACGTGGGATTAGATCGAGATGAGGTCTGAGATGAAGATACTAATTACCTATTTCGTTCAAGTCAGATGAATATTATAAAGAAAGAAATATTTTTAAGGAAAGAACTAAATAATTCTCAAGAGTAGGTTAAATGCGTTAGGTCTCTTAGGCCCACTTGCGCGTTAACAGCTAACTCGGAGTTAAAAGCTAACAATTCGTGGGTAAAGTCTCTTTGGATTAACCCTGAGTTAACTGTGAACGCGCAAGTGGGCTTTAATGGTTATGAAAGATACCCAGACAGAGTGGGTCGGCTGAGTCGAATGCTTTTCGAAAGTCTGAAAACACATTGTTTTTATATTATTGACAATGCAGGGGAGATATAATAGGCCTGTGTCCAAATTTTTTTTTAGTCCGTCTTTCAGAAAATAAAAAAGTATTGGACACGTATTTTTTATTTTTTGACGTAATCAAAGGATTACGGCGATACATTGAGTTAAAATGTGGCATGACGTCACGCCGTGCTAGATTTTATACGACGTTGTGACGTAGCGCGCCCCCACTTTCCAACTTTAATGCGTGTTTTCTAAGTTATTTTTGATTAATATGATAAAGCAAAAAATACGTGTCTAATATTTTTTTATTATCTGAAAGATGGACTAAATAGAATTTTAATTTTTTTACTTAGGAAACTACCCTATTATCGTAAATGTCTTATTTTAGTGAAAACAACATAAAAAACGGTTTTCGTTTGTGAAGAAGGGCGATGTCTGATTAAGTACTTTCTAGCTTTACTGAATTTGAATTTACTGAGATACTTATTAAAAGTTTGATGATTTTTGAACTGAGGAAGGCCTCTACATTGGTACTAAAGCAGTAGAGCTTTAATTGTATAGTAAAAGGAATCCTGAAACATTCATATTTAGGTCAACGGGTGGGTGAAATTATTTAGAAAGCTGTGGTGTGTGGTCATTTGCTTTTTATGCATCGAAGTCACGTAACTTTTAAGAGGGTTTCACTATTCAATTAGATAGAGTTCTGAGGAAAAATTACAGTTCGTGTATGTTTTAATTATTGACTTAGCGAAAATTACAAAGTAAGGCTATTTATTTATTATTTAATCACAGGATTCGCTTGTTTATTATTATTATTATGTATAATAACACCATTTAAACCAATCCATTAGGATTGCAGAAAGCATATGGCTAGAAGAAACTACTTATTCGGTCCATTTCCAATCTTCCTTAAGTATAAGTATCTTTGTTTTATGACCTCCTAAAACTAGTCATTCAGACCCCGCCGCCCCGAGGTCCTTTGCGATGGCGACAGCCGCGTCCCCGAGTAAATGATACTCCCCCCCGACCCTTGCTCGAAAACGAGGTGCCAGCAGTTGTTGCAGCTGTGCACGTAGCTTTAAATTCCCCGATTAATAATCATGATCAAAACTTGGATCCAGCCCGTCCCATCTTTGATGTCCTCCCTCCGGTAAACGCCCTAAGCCGAGGTTTGTACCCCACAGGGGGTGCCCTTAGCGAGCGTTCACCTAGTTTTAATTAGCTTAGTTGAATAACCCCTGGCTGGAGGTTTTAAGTGTAAATAGTCATGGCCTCAGAGATCAGCTATGAGATGTCCAACAGAAAAAAAAACCACGATGTTGGAAATTTCAAATGTCTTGTGGAACATTGGATTTGTATGTCCCTTACGACATTTTTAAGCTCCACTGTCGAAATGTGTTTACATACTTCATTTTAAGATGTTTTTTTTACAAATCTCGACCTTGGTTTCAATCCTTTTAGGTGTGGTACATGTGGTTGGTAATATCTATAGGTAGTGTATGTTAGGCGAGATCTACTGCCTTGTCTTGCTTATCTCAACAAGCTCAGTTATCCTGCAGACAAAAAATAAAAGAAGAAGAATAATAATGTTCCTTAATCTACAACTTACCAGGGACATCATGCGCTTTCGTGGTAGAAATATCCTTATTGGCGAAGAGGTAGGCTGTCTTCGTGCCGAATAGGAGGTAAGGGTCGTCTTGCACGGAGAGACAGGTCTCCTCGCCGCTGGCAACGGCCAGCACCAGGAGAAGTAACCACCACATCTTCTAGAAAAGTGGACATGTGCATATACAACTGGTTTGCGTCCGTCTAAACGATCGATCGTATAGTTTTTTTTTTAAGTTGTTTATTTTGTGTCGACATTTTTCGTTTTTATTTTAGTGTTTATCAGCAGAAACTTGTGAATGGCCGTCAATTTCATAGAATTTTTTTTAGAGCATTGGGAATATCTTCCAAATCTCAAGTTCTTGAACCTAGATTCTAAGATCAAGCAACGCTGTTATAATATCATTAATTTTTGCTTAATGATAGTTATATACATTGGATAAACATCGTGCAAGTTATGTTTTATAATTAGTAATTTATAATGTAAATACATTATGCATGATAGACAGAGAATAGATACATGTTTTAATAACAGCTATTCAAATCTAAGATTAATTGTTTTTGTAAATTCATCTTAGTTGTTATACCTAATGTAAGTCGTATTTGTATAGAAGAAATAATTCTATAGCAGCCATAGAATTATTTCTCACTCGAGAAACATCCTCATCATTCTCTCATTTCGATTCGAGTGATCGTTATTTTCATTAAAAAACTTGCGGAACTAGTTAGGTACGTACCTACTCATTAAATCAGGTTACCTACTATCAACAACTACAGACCTCTCGCATTTATCAACCTATCTACTTGGCTATTATTAAATATAGAGATTCAGTACCTATAATTAATTTGATTTCAAAGGAAAAATAACCGGAACTACTGAGTAAAATCCGGTAATTTTTACAGAATAATTTAAAAAAATAACAACATATCTCGACGAGACTATTGGATACCGGCAAATCAAAAGTTAATAACAATTTATTCGCAAAATGGTAAATTCGCAGCCTCCATATTATAAAAGTCATCAAACATGTTTGAGAGTTGGGGCCTTTTTTACTGACTGTTGTACAAAAAATGTGGGCACAAGCACAACGTAGTAGCTGAAAGCAAACAAATAACAAAAGCAGCACAATGGGCGTGAACCTGCACTGATGTGGCACACTTGAACACTTCACTAAAAAAAGTATTTAACACAGAATAATTAAACGAACGGTACTACGCTGATTACCTTTGCGCGGGAAGATTCGGGAAACAATGTTTATCTATGGTTCAATTACGCGGGAAACGCGGCGGCCCGCGGACGCTATGGCGGAGGCACTGACTGGACTGGGCTAAGGCTTGGTATCCGAATACCCGTGCGCTTACCTCGGTTGCCTCACAACTATGGGCCCTCGCTTGTAGTGTGCTCACAAAGTACCACAAGTTACAACCTCAAAACATTAGCAGTGCTATTGAATGAAGTTGAAGTTACATCTACGATTATGATCCGAGTCAATTACTGAGCGAAAGAATTTTTCTTTCAATGTCAGTTATGTTTATACAGCTGACTTAGCTTGCTTGGATGTGCAATTGTAAACGTTTTATGTACTGACATGATCAGTAAATAAGTGAACAACACGTCTGTATAGTGTATAGGTAGATTTAATTAAGAATTTGTCCCACTCATCGATGATCGACGCTTGGTTTAGAACAGGAAGTAGACTCTACATTCGAGTTTGTTAAGCCATGGTGTTACAGGCGATTTGAACGAAGTTAATTTATATGTAGTGTAGGCGAATCGACAACCGCGGAAACTTTTCAGTAATACTATGTCCCCATTGTAGTAAAGTTTGCACAGATAGAGGATACCTCGCCCTGTAGTAAGTAGGGATGTTGGCTATTCCTGTGAGGCATTTTCGCAATTTGTTATGATGATGATACAAAAAACGTATATAGATTTTCCAGAATTTTCTCGATTATACCATGCGGTGAGATTGATAGTTTTTGTGTCACGTATAGACCAGCGTGGACTGCGTGGATGATATCACGACTCGGTCGAGAAAATAGCGAGTGAGGTAAGCTGTATCGAAAGATACCTACGTACATTTATCCAAGGACCATGTAAACTAGGAACTTCATCTAACTAAATGCTTAAGTAATCCAGAAAGAGTCAGAGTTGTGAGTTAAGCTGTCTATGGAAAATTGACTGCAGTTAACATTTTGTCTAGGTACCTACTTATCAATTCTGCTTGCCTTTCTGTAACTTCCGAACTTTAAGGAGCCCAATTTTCATCGCCTTTTCTTTGGAATTAAATTAATCAGTGATTATTTAATTAAAAGAAATAACGCTGGAAACGTTTGTTTCATTTTTTTCTGCATCAGCGTTAAATAAACTTCCGATGGTACTTAATTAATAGATGTGGCTGTAGTTCGTAGTTTTCCCAGCATCCCGCAAAACCACCGTAAGATAATGACGTAAACCGTACGCCCTATTTTCCGCCTGTTTATCTTGTTATTTGATTGTTCCGAGAGAATAATCGCATGGGAACATTTCTCTGTTACGCATCATTGTGTCTACTGATCACTGATCATTGTGCATCAATTTGTGCCAGATAAAAGGAGCCTGTGAAAAATATGTATTCCTGATTATTTTTTTGCCTATCTGGGTCTTGTCAGATTTTTGCACAAAGTTATTGTGTTTTGTTTTTGTCTGGCATAGTTACTGACCTGTCAGACCTGCTGATTGGCTAATCTTTCTACCACGACCCGAGTTATTATTTTGTAGCTAGAGCAGCAGTAAACAGGGTCATTTTGACTGAGAAACATTTATGAAGGAACTACCTATTTATTACAATGTTCAAACACGAGTTCTCGCAACGTTTTATGCACGCATTAATCACCGGTTTATTTTTGTGTATGTGTTTGTTGTGGAGGTGTAAATAATAACGTGTGTGCCCTGCTAGTCGTAAAAACAATGTAGGTAGCTATAATAAGTCATTGGTGTCCACGAACAAAGTTCGAAAAGCTGAATTATCAGAATCTTTCCAAGTCATCATTTTTGAAGTGAAAACTTCTTTAGGCGCGTTGGACATTTTTGAGATGGGACTAAACCATTGATTTCGCGACACTGTGACGACATCAGCTTTTGACCATTAAAAAGACATCAACGCATTGATTACCGCGGTGCCGATTTTGTTTCAAGTTTTACTTCTGTCGGCACTCCCAGAATGCCACTGTTTTTGTTTCCTTTTTTTTACTTGTTATATAATTATGTTGTGTTGTGTGCCTTTTTGTCTGTGTTAAATAAATGTCTTTTCGTTCTTTCATCATCATCATTCTCCAGCACTTATCCCCAATTTAATGGGGTCGGCGCAACAGCACGCGTAGCATGACCACCGTAGAAACGAGTTTTGTCGACGGAAGAATAGACAAAATGACAGATTGTGATTGTTTATCTGTCATTTTGTCTAATCTTCCGTCGACAAAACTCGTTTCTACGGTGGTCATGCTACGTGTGCTGGTCTTTTTCGCCCATACTTTTCTATTAGTCTTCATCTCGGTAGTCACCCCCTTTCTAGCCATATCAATCTGCATCTGTGAATCTGTCCAAGTATAGGGTCCAAAGTTACAATGTAGTTACAATATTCTACAACTACCGAAGAAGGGGTCTACAGAGATCAACGAATTTTCTCCAAACATTTTTGAACTGAAAACTTCAAAGTCAAATTCAAATCATTTATTTCAAATAGGCCCATGTATAGCACTTTTGAACGTCAAAAATGACAAAATAATAAAAATTGATTCTGGTCGCCCCTTCCAAAAGGTAGTTTTCGTATGGAGAAGAATGGGCAAGAAACTCCACCGTTACTCTTTTAAAATGTTTTACAATTGTTTGCATATGTACGTACAGACGCCAGCACATCAAGCTACTACAATCTGTCAAATTTATTAAATAGATTTTCAACTTTATCACTGAAGGATAAGGTTCAAAGTTGATTGGGAAAATTTGACAGTTTCGGGTAGCTTGATGTGCTGGCGTCTGTACATTAGTTAAATAATTATTATATGTGAAGACGATGCACCTAGAATAAAATTACTATACCATAATAGGTAAAAAGAATTAAAAATTAAGCAACGACAGATAATATATGTGATAGATACATGGTGCTCACATATTTACAAACATTGTAAAAGTAGACGATTTTCCTAAAATTTTGTAATTAATAAGTCAGTGTGTGAGGAAGTAATCACAGAATGTAAAATCAATGTCATAAAACACAAAATAATAAATTTTACAATTAAATTAGCAACCAGTTTGATTTTGTCTTGATTCTAAATTGTCCTATGGAGCAGGACCAGCATGTTTCCAAACATTCTTATCTTGGATATAATCCTCTAATTTGTAATATGCTTGTTAACAAAGTGTACTTTTAATATGAGTTTTAAATTTTCTTTCATTTAATTGCAATATATCACAAGGTATTTTGTTGTAACATTTAACACAGTACCCCATAAAAGATGTATGTACTTTAGATAGTCTGAAAAATGGTTGATCTAGTTTATCTTTATTTCTTCTTTAGGCGCGTTGGGCATTTTTGAGATGGGAAAAAACAATAGAACTCGCGACACCGTTACCGACACCTCTTTTTTGTAAACGCGATTGTGCTCTTTATTTATATTAAATTACGGATCAATGTTCTAAGCAAGTATTTTTACTTGAAAGATTTTGGATGTATCTTTTTTAATTGTTCATGTTTTCACTTCTGTCGGCACTCCCGGAGTGCCATTGTTTTTTTTAACCACTTCGGGGTATCTCTTGGCCTGCATCTGTCCTGATGGTAAATGAGGATCAGGCCGAAGGTGAAAGCGAGCCTCACCCGGAATCCTCCGCTACAGAGGAACTGATTATCTTACCTCTAACTGACCACTGCTTGTTTTTGCTGTTGCTATGGCGACAGACTTAGATAAGATGGTGTTACATAGCCAAGCGGACTTAGAACAAGCCCTATCACCAACCAAACCGAGTAGAAAATTTTGTCCCCACTGGGAATCGACCGGGGGTCTAGACAGGTGGTCTAACCACTAGACCACAACGGTTAAAATCTCATCCAACTTTAGAAGGAACACATGCAAACATGGCTTAACTCAACCTATAGTTTAGCAAAAAACCCAGTAAGAAAAAGAACAAACACTCTAATCACAGCAGCACAAGCCGCAATCAACATCGGTCAGTGGCCCGGCTGTGACGAAAGACGTAGGTACCAGTATTAAAACCTGCGTAGACTTGCGACCTCGTTCGAGCCCGAAGCCCGTAGAAAGCGGTGCCGGTAAGCTTGTTGTACACACTCGAGCTTTAGATAAGAGTTATGAAATGGCCTGATAAGGGGATTAGTGTTCTGCTAGCTATTTATGGAATGTAAGATGCTGGGCTCGTTCTAATGGCTCAATTAAGTTCGTACAGACACCAGCACATGAAGCTACTACAATCTGTCAAATTTATTTAATAGATTTTCAACTTTATCGCTGATGTCTAAGGTTCAAAGTTGATTGGGAAAATTTGACAGTTTCGGGTAGCTTGATGTGCTGGCGTCTGTACTTACGGTCATATTCGTATTCTTGGATGGTGATTCGAGGATTGTGTAAGGTCACTGTCAGGTAACAAGTGTTTTTATGAAGTTCTTTAAATGATGGAGTATCGATCTTTGAAATGCAATTGCAAAAGACTGTACACCATCCATGCCATATCTATCTGCTTAGATTATATACTTGTCTATCTGGTAGGAAATCCAAGTGTATTTCGACATTTTTATGGTGAGACTTGGGATACCGGAAAGGACTGTCGGTTAAATTAAATTGTCTATTTTGGTTTCCGTGGATCGTGCACTTTTCACCACTTAATTACTTTATAAGTAATCGATTATCTGTGCTTAGATCCTTGATTTCGTCATTCGTTATGGCACCTACAACGTACTTGACAAAAAACACGACTAACTCTATTACATGATTATCATGTCGCCTTGTCATTCACGTATAACGGTACCATCAGAGTAATGACTTATGTATATTATTACCAACCACACACAGCTCAAATTGCCATGCCTGCTTATTTACGCACATGTCTGATTTCATTGCGTGAATTTAACTCGTATTCTTTTCATCATTCCTGTAATAATAGCCAAATAAATGTAGACGATACTGAAGAGGAGGGCGTTGAACGTCGTGTATATTCTTATGCATTCTGGCAAGAATTGGTCACAGGTCACCCTCTGCGGAAGGAGCTAAAATTGGGAACAGAAGAACAAACAACATCACGCCTTGGTGTGTGGAATAAAGGGGTTGGTAGAAATGTATATGTATGTACTAGTGGAATGTGAGTATACCGTTAACTCTTTCGCCAGTATCTAATGGCGAGTCTTTACAAATTCACAATCAAGGCTGCTTCTTAGAATATAAAGAAAGACAAGAGACCACCACGATAAGGGAAATAGGCAGGCAACTTCTCTTCATAATCACACGTCGTCATCAACAATTTTTCACCAAATTACTTATATCTACAAGTCATCGAAAAATTCACAAGACATAAATTGTCAATTAATCGAAACACGTCTGGTTGCATACCTTCGCGTTTAACATTACTGTAAGTCTTATATCTATACAGCTAACTATACGTAGAGCTACAGCGCGGTGCATGCGGCGCGACCTCAATTTTCATGTGCGGTGACCCGTCAGCCGTCCATAAATGCCACCTCATCTGTTATATGGATGAGATGCGTGTCGTGCTATAGTGGCAATTTAAAAACATTGGCTTTTAAATAAAGAACATTGGCTGTATGAGGTATTATGAGCTTTATTGAATAAGGTATTATTAAATTTGTAAGTTTTGCATCTGGCTTCGATTTGCTAGTTGGATTTATGAGCTTAGAGACTACCCGGATTAGGAATCCTATTAATTTAATACTATTTTAGTCGGGTAGACGGCTACATCACTACACTCAGCTTTGACTAAACGGCTGAAGGAGGAGGGTTACATAACCAAAAAGTTTAAAAAATAATTTAAAATTGAAAAAAAAAAGCTCTGATAAAACCTGCTGAGTAGCCGTTACGATAGTAACGAGTAAGTAGGTCCTACTATCCATTGCAAATTGAAATCGTCTTCTTACCGTGTCGTCGACGATGGCAAAAATGACACAAATACATATTATTTAAAGTTTGCTCCAAAATTCAGCAACGCTAATATCGTTTGCTGACGCAGCCTTTAGGTCCTCTCGTGTGCAGGTGACTGGGCATGCGGTGCAAGGTGGAAGGTGGGCCATGATCTGTGGAGAGACACCGCATACGCACCGGAGATGCGAGTCATCCGTGTGAACCTCTTATAGAAATTGCGTTTTTGTTTGAATTAGTTCATACGATGGGCTTACCTACCTTAAGAAATCATGACATGTATTATTGCTCGCATTTTTACATGGCTGATAACAGTGGCGTGCACACAGTTTTAAGACAGGGTAGGCAGAAAATTTTACTCACCAAAAATACTGCACGTTGGTTTTGGTTCGTCGCGTCGTCTTGTCGATTGATGATTAAACGCGTCTCTATACGATTTTTTCCAAAGGTGTGATATTTAAGGGAAGCTTCTAAGTGTTTTTCAGATTGTTCATGTTTTCTCGCGGCGGTAGGAAAATTATGAATATCAGCGTAACCGGTGTCGTTCCAGACGGTTTTATTATTTGAAAATAGTAGACAAACGAAACAAAATAACCGATTAGGTACTGTGTATGCAACCTGTCAGCCAATGATCTGAATCATATTGTTTTTTATTGAATTTACGATTGACTTTACCTTTAATTTGTATTAATTGCAAATCCGGTGTACCACGACCTATCTCGATAACTTGTTTTTTTTTCACCGAAATATAGTTTTGAAAACGCATCATGTTTTATTTTCTCAATACACACACCATCTGAACAACTTTCACACACAATATTATCCATTTTACACTAATAACAACAATCAAATTCTAATTACCTGATAGCGTATTCACAAACACAACGCACGTCAAACAATATGGCAACTATAGTAAAACGGGCAATAAAGGGTAAAAAAGGTTATACGACAAAAAATTATGGTCATCTAAATGTATAAAATTCAAGTAAACAACGTTATTTCCTAAAATATTTGCATTGCATAGCTAACTTTCCTTCGGTAATGTTCGGTACGAGTCGTAATTTTTCGTCTTAGCTGTATAGAATAACTACAAAAAGACACTGGCTTTTCTTGCAGTTGTGTGCGTGATTTTTGTCATTGTGTGTCAGCAAAGCCCGCGTAGCTATAGGAACGCACACACATTAAATACGACTTACCACGAGAGCACACATAAAAACATTCAGAGACGAATAGTTTGTGTCTTTACCGTGGCAGAGGCGAGGCAGCGCTAGTGCAGCGCGAATCGAGATGATGCGAAATTCGAATGATGATACCACCGGCACTCGATAGGTGGAGCTGATTTATGATTTGTTTTGTTTATTGATAAAATAATATTAGATCTATTATCAGAACTAGGGTAGGCAGTGTCTTTCTGTCTTTATGAAACGCACGCCACTGGCTGATAAGGCAATTTAATTGAAAGGCCGAAGCTAAGTTCATTATAGGAGCCCGTACCTATTATGATTTTTTTAATTTCTTACGTAGTAGGGCGGGACTTACATAATAAGATGTTTTATACAATCATTGAGCTACTGACTGGTCTACCTACTTATTTTGTATTTTTCTTGTTTGGCGTATAGTTAAAATAGTTGCTCGCATCTGGAAAAAACTTCAATGACTTATTTCACAATCACACCATTCTGATGTTTTCAGTCAAATCAATGTTGCAGATATTTCTTAATAA
This sequence comes from Agrochola lychnidis, assembly GCA_963680765.1. Lineage (NCBI taxonomy): Eukaryota > Metazoa > Arthropoda > Insecta > Lepidoptera > Noctuidae > Agrochola > Agrochola lychnidis. The sequence continues at coordinate 21,048,136 of OY796853.1, forward strand.
CTGTTAATAGTTTAATCAGACAATAATTAGTAAGAAAAAATGCCCATCACAAAAAGAGGAAAATATTAAATAGACCTCACCTTTTGATAGACTTGTCCTTGTTTTACAAAATCGACTCCTATTTAATTTATATTCATTTTTGCGTAAATTATAAAATCAAACATTACATTATTATAAAATTAACAAAATGTTAATACCAACATTATCAACAAACATAACTTTTTAGTAATCATTTGAAACTTTAATTTTCCCGCCCTTATCTTTTTATTTTGTCTATGGCTGACACTGAATCTACGTTTTGTTTTTACTCTAATTTGTTGAGAAATTATTTTTATTATAAAATATTGGGGATAAAATTATGATTAGAAATATTGGTTAAGAGAAAAAAATAATTATAAAATATTCACGCATTTTAAATTGTTGAAAATAAAGCTTCTGAGTGCTATCAAAACGCAATTTTGCCATTTTGAGTGAAAGTAAAAAATTCGTTCTCTATGCTCAGTCACTAATGGCGTGTCTTCCTGTTACACACGTTAAATCGTCAAAATGGCTAAGAAAAAAGGCGACGAAAAAGTGAACCCAGCTCCTCAAAGTGATAATGAGGAGCCCAATTATGACGAGGAGCCCGATTTCGACGATCCGGAGGGTTTCGTTGATGATATTCCCGATGAAGGTGGGCAATTTTCTGTGACAAGTTTGACCGGCCATATGCGTCACCCACGCATTTTACAACTTTTCATTAATGTTGTTACTATTTTTAACGTAATTGTGAGGCTTAGTGTGTATTAGCAAGTGTACTTTATTCAAATATTGAACTTTCGCAGTGAGTTTAGCAGTGTAATGAAAGTCATCAAATCCTAACCTAACTTTGACGTTGCAGAGTTGTTGGCCGACCTTTTAGAGCAGAAACCGAAGGAATCTGACAGTTATGAGAACGTGATCGTGGTCGACGGGTGCCCGCAGGTCGGACCCGAGCGTTTAGAAAAGCTCCAGAGCGTCATAAACAAGATATTCTGCAAATTCGGGAAGATCGTCAACGAGTATTACACTACCCAAGAGAATGGAAACACTACTGGTTACATATTCTTGGAGTACAGCAATCCTCAGAACGCCGCCGAAGCCGTGAAGGCGACAAATAACTGTAAATTAGATAAGCAGCACACATTCTTGGTGAATTTGTTCACCGATTTTAAGAAGTAAGTACCCCTATTCTTTACACCTGAATCTAAAAGTTCCAGGTGCAAATTATTATTCAAGGATGAGAGTTTTATCATGTAAAGTTCATTGAGCTCTTAAAAAGAACTAATTTTGACCTTGTGACAAGTCAATTAGATGTTTTCCTGCTAACATTTATCTTAGTCACCAATGGACACAATAGCAGAACTGAAATTACATGTGGACTTAACACCTTTCTAAGATAAACTAAACAGATTTCTGTAGGTACTTTGCCACACATTTTCCTTACTGCAAATAAATAATTATGTTGAAATACCTAATAGAAATATATGGCACCGATTTTATGATGATTTAACCATGTTACATAAAATGACTAAGGTTTTTAGTGACTGTTATACCACCAAAACAAATCTCGTTTTCTACAGTTTTATGTTAAACTAATCATACTTTCTCTAATTAAAATAATTGTTTCCTCATCAGATATTCAGATATCCCTAAAGAATGGGAGCCGCCAGCACCCCAACCGTTCAAGGTCGCTTCAGACTTACAATGGTACCTGATGGACCCCGATGCATACGACCAGTTCCTGGTTGGCATCGGCACTGGTACTGCACTACAGGTGTGGCAGAATGCCTTGCCTGAACCTACGCTTATGCAGGAGAGACCGGTAAGTTGTACATTGCTTTCTTCATCAGTTTTTAAGGGGCTTCAGTGTCAAAGCCAGTAAGACAATATTAAACGCTTTATCTTGTAATGCCAAGGCATCAAGACTAAAAAAATGTTTTTAAATTACCCAAACAAAATATTTTGTTTGTGGATGTTGTAGTCCTGCTTACAATAGTTTGTAAACTATTGCTTCTTAGTGGTAACAACAAAATGTTACAATAATCTGATTGATATCATATTTTGATATGTGTAAAAAAATGCATTGGTTTGTAAATGTCTGTTTTGAAAAGACATAAGTAAATAAGATCTGTCAAAGAAGTTTTGAATTAAAACCTGACCTGACTGAATGCCCTTTCTTGCTTTTTTAGTGTGTAAAAGATATCTTGTATTTTTAATTCTCTCAGAACTGGACGGAGACATACGCCGCGTGGTCACCGCTGGGTACATACCTGGCGACGTTCCATTGGCGGGGCGTAGCCCTATGGGCCGGCCCCAAGTTCTCCCAGTTCCAGAAGTTCTTCCACCCGGAAGCTCGGTTCATCTCCTTCTCTCCGTGTGAAAACTATGTTGTTACTTTCTCACCGACTGGCGATAGGGGTGAAGATAAGAAGCTTATTATTTGGGATATCAGGTTAGTAATTGTTGTGTAACATTCAAAATGCATGCTTGAGCCCACGCACAATGGTCCACTTTACGGACTAAGTGTGGAAACCAAACCCTATAACATAGAACATAGAATGCATGCTTGATAATAATGATGCTTAGCTGTACTTAATATCTCTGTGTAACTGGGGGCCTACCACAAGCTCATATAGCAGTATTATTTTAATATTACTTCAGTGTGGGAAAGAGATGAAGCTCTGCAGGACATATAGCTCCATCTCTTTCTCCCACTGAAGTAATATTAAAATAATACTGCTTTTAAACTGGTGGTAGGCCCCCTGATCACTTAATAAACAAATTTCATTGAATAGTTCTTATAGCATTGTAAAAACTTGTAAGCAATATTTGTTGGTAAAGTTATCAAAGATATTTCTGTGGAAATATGAAATACTAACTTTATTTTTCAAATGATAAGCTAAATTAGCTTGTTTAATTTGCTATTGTTATGACACTTCTTTCCTTATCAAATGCAATAGACAGATTAATCATGACACATCAAATACTGTATATGCAATTATCTGTATAAGCTATGGATACATGTATAAAAGAAACGCATAATGCAATAGACCATTTTACTGTTTGTTGGCACACTTGGCACAGATACGCTGCAAAACAAGTTATGTTTGAGTAGCCAATTACTTTAACTAAACAAATGTACCACTTATTTTATGTGCCTAATGTACCTTAGAGTTTTAGTTGATAAGAAATCTGTTGTGTTCTACCCTACAATACTCATAGTTTAAGAGGAAATGTGGGTGGTCTTTTCTCTATTCAAATTCTCATGTTTTCTTTCTGATTTATGACCTCAAAGCAATGATTTTTTACAGTAAAATAAATATCAACTACTTTATGTCCCTATGTTTTCCTTTTTGATGATACATATGAATCTTTAAAAAAATGTTCAAAATTGTTTATTTAGACCGCTGTCAACAGAGGCTTAGTGTTCAAATTTCACAACTTTATACATAGTTGTGAAATATATATATATTTTTTTTATTAATATTAAAAACATAGGGACACAGTTTAAATCCTTCTTATTCAGTTTATGAAATATCTTTTAAATTGGTCCAATATTGGAGGAGAAAATAGGCGTGAGCCCAACCTCGAATTATGACTTTTTACTTAGCCTATTCAGTCAGATCTGCAGCTGTCTTTATCGCTCGAATGGCGGCCGAACGCCGAGCGCCAGCGACAGCGATAGTTACTTCAAATACCTAATTTTTAAAAGTCACTCCCACCACCAAACCACCTCAGAATGGTTGAAAACATGAGCGAATAATGTCTAACATTTCTAAGCTTTAAATACAGCCACAGAAGTGAATTGTTCCAACTCACGCAAACCAGTTCCTTATTACGTATTCTGCTCGCGACATAACAGAAGAGAGTCTGAGACAGTTAGAATACCAACAGGTATTACAGATTTACATATAAACAAAAACTTTTTTTACTGAGTAGTCTTTTAAAATGTTTTTAACAGGCTCATTAAGTACAGTAATGATGTAGAAAGTCGACTTTTCATGTTGTTGTTGTAAGACTTATGTAAGGGAATAGGTAATTTCCACCTTCTTTTGAAAACAAGGAATGATGCGGGTGAAAATGCCTTCTGTAGCAACTTCATTCTACTTCAGGTGGCTGATAAACTAAATTATAACATTTGTAATTTTCTAATTATGTATTCAGATGCAATTAATAGTTATTTTCATGCCTGTGGAGTGACCATTATATATCATATTAAAAACAATATAAGTCTGTATCCTCAACTCATTACCATTCACATTATTTAAATAACATTACACCTACAGGGTTGTTTGTTATATGTCGGCAATCCGTTAAGAGGATGTAGAAGAGGTCATTTGCAACCACATGACCCCAGATGATCCATAAGCCAATGTTAACCATTGTGTAATTTGACATTTTATATTTTAAAATATATGAAATAAAAATATAAAATGTCAAATGACTCGAAAATTGTTGACATTTGTATAGGAATCAAAAGGGGTCAAATCCTACATTCCCTTAATAGATTGCCGACAAATAACCAATAACCCTGTTTATTTGCTGAAGGGGTGTCAAAGGCGAATAGTACACCCGCATTGTCAATTATGTTTAAGTACTATGTAATGAGCCTTCACCCGAAGAGGGGTCCAGATGGCATGTTTAATGGACTAAATATACCCATTACTATTAATTCAAATGTACATGCCAAATGGAATAATAAAGGCTTTTTTATTTTATTTACTATGTAATAGAAGACCTGCATTATTTGCGTTATTAAAATCCTCTTAATCCACACAGGACAGGTGTAGAGAAGCGTAGTTTCCCTCCACCGGACGAGTATGTGACGTGGCCTGTGTTCCGTTGGAGTAAGGACGACAGGTACTTCGCCAGGATCGGCCAGGATGTGCTCTCTGTGTACGAGACGCCTAGCTTCGGCTTGCTAGACAAGAAATCTATCAAAATACCCGGAATCAGGTGAGACATTTTAACACTGTTGATATATGAAAAATGTTTAAAATATTGTTGATGTTTGTTTGTCAAAAGATAGTTTTTATGACTGGCAGCATGAATCTTTAATCATGTAAAGATGGATAAATGCCTGTTTTCTTTTTTTTTTCTGAAATTGTCAAATAATTTCTCCCGCTCTGGGCAGAGTGGGAGGTCAGACTTACTGACTAAAGCCCACCCGTGCTCCTTCAGTTGCCATGTTGCCAGGGGCCACGGTATCCCTTTTGGACTTTAACCTGAATATTGCGTTTTTCTCAGAAAATTAAATTAAATTTTGTGGAAATAATAATTAATGCATATATTATGTTAGCTTACTTATTTCTGTGTCAACAATATCTGTATATTCAATACTCATTACGCAGACGTTTTTATGAATAACAGTCTGCATGTAGGTTATGAATTCAGGAAATAAAATTGCTTTCTGTTGCAAATATTTTTATTCAAACAAGAGTTTATTATAGTACTTTTAGTTTTTTAGTCATTAACATAGACAAGCTTGAATTTTTAAATTTTCGTTATATTTTGATTAGTAGCAGCATTTGACATATTCCTATTTCTATCCACAGAGACTTCAGTTGGTCGCCAACAGACAATATTGTAGCCTATTGGGTAGCAGAAGACAAAGACGTACCAGCCAGGGTAACACTCCTCGAGCTCCCCAACCGCACTGAAATACGGTCCAAGAACTTGTTCTCCGTAGCCGACTGTAAGATCCACTGGCAGAAGAGTGGGGACTATCTCTGCGTCAAAGTAGACCGCTACTCTAAAGTAAAGAAAGACAAAAATGAAATCAAGTACTCAGGAATGTACTACAACTTTGAAATATTCCATATGAGGGAGAAGGAGATCCCTGTTGACTCGGTAGAAATTAAGGAATCTATTCAAGCGTTTGCTTGGGAGCCCGTTGGTTCCAAGTTCGCTATTATCCACGGTGATCCTGCTAACATCTGCATTAGTTTCTACCAAGTAAATACGGGTCAGGCACCTACCTTGCTGAAGAAGTTCGAGAGGCAGCCCTTCAACCACTTGTTCTGGTCTCCATCGGGGCAGTTCATTGTTCTCGCTAACCTTGGACTAACTGGTGGCGCTCTGGAGTTCTTGGACACTAATGATTTCACTATCATGAATGTCTCTGACCATTACCAGGTATGTTGGCTATTTATTTTTTTACGGTTTTTTATTCATACCATAACCAAGAAAGGTTGTAGTAGAAGCGAACAATAAATACAATACACACATACAATGAATTGAAGATATTCTTTGCAATTTATTTATATAATGTCTACGACCAGTCTTGAAACGAAACTTCGAAAAATTCTTTATTTTTTTTTTCTTACATTTTATAAGAGGCTTTTATTAACAGTGGCATGCATGACAGCTTCATTATAACTATTCTTACTAGGCAAAACTATAACCTTAACTTTTTTGTACCCAGATGTCTGGCATTGAATGGGACCCGACCGGGCGCTTCGTGGTGACTGGCGTGTCTTCACTCAAGAGCAAGATCGATACCGGTTACTACATCTGGTCCTTCCAGGGTAAAATATTAAGAAGGTCAGTAAACCTAAAGACTATTTTTGTATAGCAGCTTTGTAAAAATGTTTGCCGTGTTAAATATGTAGAAATGCAAGTAATAATCGTTATCTGCAGTGTTTAAATAGGCGATTAACGGTTGTTGTGATATGCAATGTAATTTTATCCAAATAAAGCTATCTCTAATTTACGGAGATTGCTAAATTGTACTAGCATACACTAAATTGGATGTAAGTCATAATCTCTATTGAAAGTGGCAGCATACAGTGAGATGCTTGTTTTCATCCTGCCAGATTGTAGTTGTTTACTATTGAGAAATGTCTAGGGAAAGAACCATGATTAAAAAGGATTGTGTGGTTTTATGAAATCACGGTAAAAGTGAAACTTCTATAGGCGCCGCCATATTGGCCTTGGCTGCTCTGACGAGCGCCTTTCACTTTATCTCTACTCCGCGGCCGACCGTCACGCGACATGCAACACACAGACGAAAAAGTTTGAGACGATCTAATAAAAGTTTCACTTTAAAAGGTGGGGTTAGACCAAACCAATGCACGTTCTATCCCTATTCTATCAAATTGTCTTTGTGTAAGCAAGGAAAGAGCGTTCTTTTGAGTTCTACACGGGCCTGCCCATGACCTGTGTTCTATTTATAGTAAAATATCAAGAAAATAAAAAAAAGAATGCTCTTACTCCTGTTCTTCCGACCGACCTTTAGAAAACCTCTGGTTTAGTGTGTTAGCATAGTTTTCATAGCTCCGTGTTCTGATAATTCTACCTAATTTTTGACGTGACAACGTCTTATAAATTGGTTTGCCGGGTGACACTTCAAGAAACTGCGTTACGCTCCGCTCACGTTATGCGCTCACAATGAGAGCGAGTGAGAGGCACGCGTCCCTTCCACTCGGGCATTGTTAGCCCGCCTAAGAGCGAGAGAGACAGACATAAAAAGTGAAAGGCACGCGTCCCTTCCACTCGAGCACAGTTAGCTCGCCTAAGAGCGAGAGAGACAGAGCGAGAGAGAGAGAGTGAGAGAGATAGGCTAGATAGATAGGATATCTTTGTATAAATTAATGTTTTAAATATAATTCTTTGTATAAATAAATGTTTTAAATTGTTACTATTATTTCATCCTTCTTCCTACTATACGAATGAATATTCACATTAAAATTATTTTACCACTCAAAGTCGTTGTCACGTAAAACTTTCGCCCGTATACCGACTTTACAGGCAACCAATTTTTTCTTTTTATTTTGATAATCTGCAATCAGTTTTCCCAATCTAACGTTAATATTTGTTTCATACAGGGTGATGAAGGAAGGCTTCGCGCAGTTCAACTGGCGACCGAGGCCCCCGACGTTGCTCTCCGAAAAACAGCAGAAGGAAATCAAGAAGAACCTCAAGAAATACTACTCACAGTTCGAGTCTAAGGATCGTATGCGCAGTAGCAAAGCTAGCAAGGTATGTTCAGAAAAAACAATTACTTTATAAATTGTCCATCTGTCGAATGGTAGTAGCACAAAGTATAATTTGAAATTAAATGAAATTGTTTATTCTGTAGATAGGATATCGAAATCACTTTTTACACGTCATATTAAAAAATAAGCTAGGTGAGGTTGGCGTTTTCTATCTGACTACTCTGAGAAGAAAGGCCAAAACAAACTCAGAGGTCGCAGTCTCTTTTAAAAGTCCAGACAGAATCTTGGTCAGGTCATATGAGAACCATGTAGATTAGTCTTTGGTAAATGGTCTTTTGAGGAAAGAATCACACAGATTTGAGTGGACCTTTTCAGTCAAAATGTAGTTGAAGACTTGAAGGTATCTCTTTACGTCTATTTTGTTGCATTCTGGGATAAAATGAGCAAACACCGATAGGTTTTGCAGCCGGAATTCCAAATATAGTAAGTAATTTGGAGTAATAATTATATCCTCGCGACCGGATTTCGGGCACTCATACCCTTAGTGCCTTTTCACATGTCCCGGTAGCAGGATAGCCGGTGCGGGGTACCCGGTGGCTAATTGTATGGGCATGTAGGTTATCTTACGTACGTGTGAAAGATAACGTACATGCCCATGCACTTAGCTGCCGGATTCCCGGCAACCGGGACGGAATTTTTGCCGTTATAAAGACAACAGTGTTTTAGTCTATTAGGTAGTACATTTGGACGAACTGAAAGCACATGTTGAATATATCAGGGTTGTAACGGATGTCATATAATGGATGAGGATATCGAGATAATCGGGTTTGAGGATGCGGATGAGGATACGGATATTGGAAAATTCCTTATTGAGGATGCGGATGAGGGTGCGGATGCAGATGTCGTACAAAAAATAGCCCTTGTTTTTTATAGTATTTATATTTGTATAAGTTGTAGGTAATTATTTGGTAGGTAAAAAAAAATTAATATTAAAGTTGTTAATATTCACTGAGAGGAGGCCTGTGTCCCAGCAGTGGGAACATTATAGGCTGATTATGATATATGATGATGAAATTTGGTAACTGAAATTACAAATTGTGGAGTCAAATGCACAACTTTAATATTCAAAATTAAGTAAAGGTAAATTATATTTGATAAAAAGTAACTGGCAGGCCGTTTCGCCTTCTAAGCGGTTTCTAAGTTAATCATAAATAAGGGCCTGCTCCACAAAATAATTGTTCGGTCGGGATACTTGCCAGTGGCGGTGATAAAAAAATCGAATGATTTTATACCCAGTAAGCCGACGTAAACACAGAAGTTATAATCTCGGCGGGATTTTATCGCGCACTGGATTTTCAACTCTCGGTGTTAAGCCGAACGTTGAGAATCCAATGCGCTGGGACGCACTCTCGTCCCAGCGCGTAGAAAAAACACACTGTTTGATTTTTAACTCTCGGCGCTAAGCAGAGCGTTGAAAATCCGGTGCACGAAAAAAAAATCGCTGTGATTTTATCACGTCCGTGTGAATGAGACATGTGACACCACAGTCGTGCCAACAGTGCCACGTGCGGCCGATCATCTGTCATAGGACAAGGACATTGCGAATTCAGCCAATAGTAACGCGTAACTCACTTATCGGCCCGCCCATTTAGCTCGGCGCGAGTTTTTAAAAATCCACTTTTTGTGCGAACAAGGTAGGGTCACATCCTCATAGAAATTATGAGGATGCGGAGCTTTTAAAATCAAAAGTTGAGGATGCGGATGTTTTGCGGATATCAAAATTGATGCGGATGCTCCGCAGTTGCGGATGCGGATACGGATATCCGTTACAACCCTGGAATATATTGAGATTCTTAATAACCTGAACTGATTAAGGTGACATTTGACTAATTAAATGTGACATTTTGTTTATAGGAATTGGTGGCGAAGCGTACTGAGCAGATGAAGAAGCACGTTGAGTACCGCGAGGCCAAGGTGCAGGAGTGGAACGAGCAGAAGCCGCGCCGGCTCGAGCTCAGGAATTGTACGTATCATTCATTAATTCATACTATGGTGTTACGAACTTCTGTATACTGCGTTCACAATTTAATTTCCGATAGCGTGCTCTATGTTTTGGAACAATAACAATGGCCTACACATAAAAATTTGGTTTCCACTACGACTTCAAGTCATTCTGGAATCGGACTTAATTTAAGCTTTTCTAAAGTTGATATTTGTTTAAGTGGAGATAACGTCAATCGGAAACAAGGATTTGAATAGACTTTAGATGTTGTAAAAAATGTCAAAACTTGTTAAGAACTTGCATAATGAAAGTCTTTTGTGAATAGTGTGTTCTCACGTTAACCATCTGTTTAATGAAATTAATTAACTTTTTTTCTCTTTTCGCAGATGTCGACACAGATGCTTTCGACACCGACTCGACAACAACGACGGTAGAAGAAGTTGTAGAATTTTTCGTGAAAGAGGAACAAACGGTCATCGAGTAGTCACCATTCCGCGACAACGTTAGGGGTCGGCGTGCGAACACCGGCCTCGGGTATAGTCCGGACAACGGATACACAACTTTTTAATAAACAGACCACAGATTATACAGTTTTTTTATACCTTCATCCCGCTAAAGTCACAAAAGCATTTTATACGCGAGTTTCATTATGTTCAGTGTAAGATTTCGGTTTATAAATTATTCAATAGGTAATGTTTATAGAAATCATATTAAATTGATATGTTTCAAATGGAAAACGGCCTTTTAATACCTGTTTGTATTTATTTTTGTTACATTTATTTATAAGATGATGGTATGAAATAAACAATTGATTAACATCCGAAAAGGGAGAATTATTTATGAACACAGCCAATACAAGTTTATTTTCATGAATCATTGAAAGGGTTAAAATAAACATTGAAATGCCATTATGTACAAATTGGTCGAAGTTATTCAATCGTATATATTTATCTTTTTTGAGCTCCTTATTTCCTCATTACTGCTGTTGGAAATTAGTCAACTGAGAGGTCCTGCCGCCATCTAAACGTCAGGTTGGCGGGCTACATTGACGATGTATTACCTCCTTTCTTTGAGATGGAGAGGGCTATAATCTACCACGCTGGCCCAGTGCGGGTTGTTAGATGTCACATGTCTGAAATTTTGGTTCTAGAAAATGTCGGTTTCCTCACGATGTTTTTCTTCACCGTTTTGAGAGCAGTGGTGACGAAATTATTTACACAAAGTGCCTGTCTGGGTTCAAGTCATAGAGGAAAGTGATATATATGTTTAAGTGTTCAGGTACTAATTAGTCAATTAGTAATGTCTGGGGTAATGTAGGACTGTAGGTCACCATAATTAACCCGTTCAATGAATCAGTATCTTTTACTTTCGAGGACCGTTGATTGTACCGCCGCCGAATTTACAAATTAGTGGTTAAAAAATATAATAAATACAAAAGAGGTAACTCTAACTACCATGGTGTAATAAGAATAACTAGAGTCTGGCCACGCGAAGTCTGCAATGGAATAAATGGGCAACCCCAAAAAGTTTTATAAAATGGTATACTTTTACATCAGTCAGTTATGTCAGTTTCGGGGTTGGAAGTAGATCTAATGATTTTGATATTTTGCCTTTTGATTTTTGCGTAATAGATTACGTGTAATAGACTATGTCGTACCTATGCTCTACCTCCATACGATGACAAAACTGTATCAAATCCACACTACATCGTGCTAAAGTGACCATTCTTTACCAGGAATAAATTGGAATATAAACAAAATAACCTATCAAAAACAAAAAGACAAACAAAGTATCAAATCCTTTTTCGTTGGACAGGATGGTGTTGCCGTCTATAGATTTCAAATTCCACCGTTTTTTTACTTATGCAGACTAAAGGTTTTATACCGGCGAGGCGAGGCGTGGATGAGATGGGCGAGAATTGAAATCACGCTTACCCTTTTACACCGTAAGATGTCCAGCGCTATACCGCGCCGTCTAGTTATGGCCAGCGCTGCCACGCGCCGGCTCGCGATGTCTTGCGCCGGCTCGCGCTATGACGCGCCGCCCGGCCAGCAGTGTCTGGCGCGCCGGCCAGCCGAGAATATAGTACCTATGCAGAGATGTCTCGCGATGGTCGGAGCGAGCCGGCGCACAGTGGGTCGAAACTATGATTTTAGTGACTTAGGGCTCAACTTTGCCTTTTCACTTTTTTTTTTATGCGGATGGGTAGAGCTCATTAACCTCAATAATAATTGTTCTGATGTATTTTTTCCTAAACTTTATACTTTGGGTAGAAAAATGTGTTTTGTTATTTTTTTGTATGGAGCGGCTCAAATAAACTTAAATTCCTGCTAAGTAGCGTGTGATCCCGCGTTGAAACTTTATTTTTCATATACCTTGTCTGGTCTATTATCATTTGATGCTATAAACAAATGCATAAAGTTGCAACTCTGCCAAATAAATGGATCGAAAAAAATGAAAAAATACATAGAATAAAAAGCTTCATTTTTTACTTTCGTAAGTTATTTTAAGTTAAATTTGATATGGAATAGTAAGTAAAAGCACGTAATAATACACATAATTACTTAGCAACTAACAACAATACATTTAAAAGGTCCCTAATTAGCTTAAATTTACTAATACTACATATATTAGTAAATTTAAGCTAATTAGGGACCTTTATTTAAAAATGTGGATATGAAATCAATTAATTTCTATTTGTGTGTTTAATTACTGTAATTAGCTTAACCTTTTACCTTATAAAAAAACAATGTTTTTCACTTTTAGTCATTACTGTAATATTAATTAGGATAATTAGTTAATGAGGGTAGTAGAAAAATTAGTAAACATTGTTTGTCACTGGATTCTGGAAGTATAAAATGACCATAATTTATTATATACTAACTAGTGTTCGTTTATTCGTACTACTACTAACATCTCGTGATTCTGATCGTCCCTTTTTCGTTATAATGGATAATTTAGTTAACAATTTAGATTTATTTATGATTTTAAGAGAGCAGGTCAAGTCACTGTCGGATAGTCAAAAATTCTTTCAATTCCTACAACATAAAATAAACGTGACCGAAGAGAACAGTGTTGAGCTCCAAAAATTCTGTACGCGCTTTTGTTCAAATATAAGTGCAAGATGGGAACGAAGTAGTCGCACGTTAGCACAGTTTGTAAGAAAAAATGGTGATTGGTTGGAACGTGCAATAAACTGGCCCGAAGGAATGATACCTGAAGCTGTGAACACTGAACAGGAAAGGCTCGAGATTTGTAATACTGAAGATGTCGAAAATCTACCACCATCTACTACAGAAGCTTCGACATCTACATTTAAACCTCGAAAACCTTTCGAGGAATTGGGCTCCAGGCAAAAACGAAGACGCGTTGATCAAATTAACCAATCGCTTTCGTTATCCCCGGATGAACTTAAAGCTACTACAATTGCTAGTTTAAGAAACACCGGAAATGAGGATGTAGGAAAAATTATGAACCATTTACTAAATCACCCCGAAGATCTAGAAAAAGTTAAAGAGTGTTTAAGTACAAGTAAACCGAAAAGTAGTACATATTCACCCGATAAGGCACTGTCTTTATTAGTTTCACTTAAATTAAGTAAGTGGCAGTATATAAGCCTAAGAGAAGCAGCAAGTGAAAATAGGTCTGATTTATACCCTTCTTATTATAAAATAAAACAAGCGAAGGCAAAATGTTATCCAGGGAAAGAAGACATAATTATAACTGAAGAAGGAGCTGCTATTAAACTGCAAGCTTTACTCAACTTGACGGTATCTAGGCTTTTAGAAGTGATTACTTTAGATTTGGATTCGCCAACTGAGTTACTGCTAATAAGCAAATGGGGTTTTGATGGAGCCTCAGGTCAAAGTAATTATAAACAAAAGACTGAAGCAGAGTTTGATGACTCAACTATCTTCATGGCCAGTCTAGTTCCTATAAGGCTTCAACAATGTGATGGAACAATTGTTTGGGAAAACGATCGACCCTCATCAACTTTCTATTGCCGTCCGATAATGTTCAAATTTACCAAAGAAACGCAGTCAACAGTGGTAACTATAAAAGCTAGCATAACCGAAGAAATAGAAAGACTTCAGCCAATCAAGTTCAATCAAGTTGAAGTTAAGCATCAATTGCACTTGACGATGATAGACGGCAAAATATCGTCATATTTGTCAGACACATCTTCAGCTGTCTGTGATATCTGCAAAGCAAAACCGTCAGAGATGAACAATTTAGAGTCACTTGCTCAAAAAGAGAACAACGAAGAAGTGTTCCAGTATGGAATGTCATCTTTACATGCCTGGATAAGAAGCATGGAGTGCTTACTTCATATCGGTAAATATAATTTTATTAGTTCATAATTTTTTTCACGTTATATAGTTACTTGTGAGATTTTTATTTAAGTGATATTTCTTTTTGTTTGCAGCTTATCGTTTGGACTTCAAAAAATGGAGTTGCAGGGGCGATGACAAAGAAAAAATGTCACTCAGAAAGAGCGCTATACAGCAAGCGTTTAAGAAAGAATGCGGTTTACTTATTGACGTAGTCAAGCAAGGAGTAGGCACAACCAATGATGGCAATACTGCCAGAAGATTTTTTAGGGATGCAGAAACAACAGCTCGCATAACAGGAATAGATAAAGATTTAATAGAAAGGTTTCATGTGATTCTTCAGACGGTTGCATCTGGAGAGAGCGTGGATCTTTCTAAGTTTTCCGAATTTTGTAGAGATACTGCACAATTGTACGTTCACTTATATCCCTGGTATTATATGCCTTCCAGTATACATAAATTGTTAGTACATGGGAGTGATATAATTAAGCACTTTGGTGCCATACCTATAGGTAAACTGTCGGAAGAGGCAGCGGAAGCTCGTAATAAAGATTTCCGGAAATATAGAGAGAGTCATTCTAGAAAGGTAAGTAGAACGGCGACAAATGAGGATATTATACACAATCTTCTTTTGTCTTCTGATCCAAAGATCACAAGTCTAAGACCTCGAATGGTGAAACAAAATATAATGGTTCTCTCTCCAAAAGTCAAAGAGCTTCTGCTGATTTTTCCCACAGAATCCGATATAGATTTTATTGATGTAGATAATTTACAAGATAGTCATAGCGATAGTGAATAAGATTTTTTGGTAGTTTGTAAGTTTCTTGTTTTTTTTATTAGTTTATAAATGTCAAACTCATAATTGAAAGGAAATAGTAATGTTTGATGTTGTTTATAGTTAGTTTTTAGTTTGCTTGTGTTAGTTGTAGTAATGTTAGTTTACCTTTACTAATTTGTATTATTATGTACCTATCTTTACTTACTATTCAGTATTAAATCTAACTTAAAATAACATTTCATAAACATGTTAAAGTCATTAAAACAAAGAAATTGAAATTCATAGATCCCTAATTAGCTTAAATTTACTACTACTACATATATTAGTAAATTTAAGCTAATTAGGGACCTTTTAAATGTATTATGATTAGTGTGATTAGCTTTAAATTTACTAATACTACATATATTAGTAAATTTAAGCTAATTAGGGACCTTTTAAATGTATTATGATTAGTGTGATTAGCTTTAAATTTACTAATACTACATATATTAGTAAATTTGAGCTAATTAGGGACCTTTTAAATGTATTATGATTAGTGTGATTAGCTTAAATTTACAAATTTACTAATACTACATATATTAGTAAATTTAAGCTAATTAGGGACCTTTTAAATGTATTGTTGTTAGTTGTTAAGTAACTATGTGTATTATTACGTGCTTTTACTTACTATTCCATATCAAATTTAACTTAAAAGAACTTACGAAAGTAAAAAATGTAGCTTTTTATTCGATATATTTTTTCATTTTTTTCGATCCATTTATTTGGCAGAGTTGCAACTTTATGCACACGTTAATAGCATCAAATGATAATAGACTAGACAAGGTATATGAAAAATAAAGTTTCAACGCGGGATCACACGCTACTTAGCAGGAATTTAAGGTTATTTGATCCGCTCCATACAAAAAAATAACAAAACACATTTTTCTACCCAAAGTATAAAGTTTAGGAAAAAATACATCAGAACAATTATTGTTGAGGTTAATGAGCTCTATCCATCCACATGAAGAAAAAAGTAAAAAAGCAAAGTTGAGCCCTTTTTTTTTTTTTTTTTTTTTTTTTTGGGTGGGAAATCATCAAATGACTTCTCCCGCTCTGGGCGGAGCGGGAGGGCGTGTCAGACTCTTACTGACTAAAACCCACCCGTGTTCCTTCAGTTGCCGTGTTGCCAGGGGGCCACGATTTCCCTATCGGTTTTCTTCGAACCCCCGGCAGGCATTGGCCCTAGCGGACCCCGTCAATTCTGCTGACATCTCTTTGAGGCGCGCGTGGAACACAACGCGCCGTCGACCCGGGCTTGGTCCTTATCGGACGGCGAGCTACCCATTGCTCACCGTCCGCAAGCCCGCGCCTACGGTGGCCGGAAATCCTCTCGTGACTCCCGACGCCCAGGGCGTCTCCTGCTGCGGCGGTTAGGGGCGCGAGGGCGCGAAATTTGCCTTTCCCTCACGCGCTCCGTCTCCTCCTTTGCGAGCATTACTGCTTCGCAGAACGAGGTGACGGCCTGCCGCCATTTCCTCTCGCTCCGTAGCATGGCCCGAATCAGGGCCGGACGCGAGAGATCACCGCCGCCGATCGCTTCCACGAGGACACGGCGATGCTCTGCCCAAGCCGGGCAGACCTCCACCGTATGCTCCACCGTGTCCTCCGGGCGATCCACACAGTGATGACACCCGGGCGTTTCCTCCCGCTTTATCCTGAACAGGTACCTCCCGAAACAGCCGTGTCCGGTGAGCACCTGTGTCAGGCGGAAGGTGAGGACGCCGTGGCGCCTCTCTAGCCACTCCTCAAAGAGGGGTCTTATCGCCGCAATTGCGGCGTGCCCAGCGCTGGGTTGCGACAATCGCACTCTCCATTCCGCCATGAGATCCCGCCGGAGCTCTGTCCGCTGTGCCGCAACTTCTTGCGGCATCGGAGTTAAGCCCCGGCGTTTCGCCTCCTCGCGCCACTCCCAAATGTGCGCGAGGACCTTTGCCTCCAGATCCCATGGCGGTACTCCGGCAAGGAGGCTCGCCGCCTCAAGGAGGCTCGCCGCCTCAAAGAGGCTCGCCGCCTCAGGAGGCTCGCCGCCTCAAAGTTGAGCCCTAAGTCACTAAAATCATAGTTTCGACCCACTGTGCGGCGCGTGCCAGCGCGTGCCAGCGCGAGACTTCGCGAGATAGTGCGAGTCAGCGCTTGACGGAGAGAGACCGTGCGGGTCCTCGATGGCCGGTGCGAGATAGATTTGTAAATCATAATGTACTCTGTGTTGTAAATACGTTTTACAAAGTAAATAAATACTCTATTAATACAGCAATAAAGTTCAATATTGTACTAATAAATATTTCAACTCTCGCCTCGCACATCCTCGTGCATCTAGACCTTTTACACCAAAGATGGGTAGGGCATGGATAGAAATTTTGCCATAGAAATTTCAATTCTCATCTATCCCATCCACGCCTCACCTCGCCGGTGTAAAACCACCTTTAGTGTGGCCGGACTACGACATGAGAGAAATCGTGGTTTTGTACAGTTTCAGTTCACTAGATGGCGCTTTACATTTATGTCACGTTTCTGAATCGCGGTGTCAAGATTATCCGCTGTGGAACGACCCTCGCGCGTTTCTGTGAAAAATTCATACTTACCTGGCATAGGGGATACCGTGATCAATAAGGCGGTTCCCCCAGGGCGAGGCCTTCCCATTGCACTGCGGTGGGGTTGACCCCTGCGATTATCCCTAATGTGGATAACTCGGATGCGTAATTTTTGGTAGTGGGGACTGCGTACGCGCCGTCCCCTCAGAATTTCCCCTTATACGTAGTAGATTTTAGTTTAACCAAGTAAGGACCTGAGAGCAGTGGTGGCCCAGTGGTAACGGCCGCGACTTACGAGTTGTAGGTCGTGGGTTCGAACCCAGACAGGCGCTTTACTTTGTGTAAATTATTTCATCACCACTGCTCTCAAAACGGTGAAGGAAAACATCGTGAGGAAACCGGCATGTCCTAGAACCGAAAATTCGATGACATGTGACATCTACCAACCCGCACTGGGCCCGCGTGGTGGATTACGGCCCACTCCCTCTCACAGAGAGGAGGCCTGTGTCCCAGCAGTGAGAACATTATAGGCTGATGATGATGATGATGAAGTAAGGACCGATCGTCATGTCAACTCGTTTCTGTCGCTATTTTGTCTACGTGGGCACTCTAATACCTCTAAACGAGCAATTCTTGTTTATATTATAATCTGACTCTCGGAAACGGCTCCAATGATTTTCATGGAATTTTAGTATGCAGGGGGTTCCGGGGGCGATAAATCGATCTAGCTAGGTTTCATTTTTAGAAAACATGGATAAAAAAAAAAAACAACGAGCAAAGCTTGGTCATCCAGATATTTGTAATATAAAACACAAACTAATTCTGCAGATAGGTACTCCGTTCTTTAAGCATTTACCGATACTACGTAGCTTAGTATTATATTATCTGTGCCGATACTACAAACATCATAAATCGCAAAAACTTTTCCCATACTTACATATCGTAATATTCGATCATCTTATCCACGATCTTTTTAAAAAACCGGCCAAGTCCATGTCGGACTACGCACAATGAAGGGTTACGTAGTTGGAATGTTATCTCAAGTACAAACTTAACATTATAGTTGAAATACATGTTCTCCCATACATTCCAACTGCAAATTTAAGTTTGTACGCACAATAAATAGAGAGATTTACCATGTTATTTTAAAACTAATCTATGAGTAAAGAACCATTCTACGTATTTTTTTCAAAAATGTTGGCCTGGTAGTTTCGGAGATAAGGGGGAATGGTCAATTTTCATCGATTTTCTTAAATATCTTTAAAAGCATTTATTTTAAAATTATATAAAAAGAAATACTGGATGATTTTTTTTACCGTCTCGAAATTTTTACAGTATGTTCTACCCATGAATGTAAACTTTCACTATGGGAGCAACTCTGAGATCACGAAAAAAAAAATAATCTGCTGTTTCATACATTTTGGTCAAGTAGGTATTGAACTTTTGTATAAACAGCAGATTTTTTTTTTCGTGATTTCAGAGTTGCTCCCATAGTGAAAGTTGTTTATATTCATGGGTAGAACACCCTGTAAAAAATTCGAGACGGTAAAAAAAAACACCCGGTATATATATTTGAGATCCTCGCAAGAAGCCGTTTCATTCGATATATCACACGGTACTGTTTGAAAACTTTTGTTTTTAATTTTCTTATTTTTTACCCCCCAAAAGTGACCGCCATATTCAAAATAAATTTATTTACGTTACACGTCCGTGTTTGGGTCACAGAAATACTAATTTTCTCCGAATCGAATGGACCGATTAAGTTAAAATTTGGCACACACAAGGCCTGAAACTGCGTTAAGCGGGCGCCCGCTACGGGCACTCGTCGCGTGTCTACGCGCGTGGACACGCGGATGGGTTCCGTGGGAACGCGACGGCCCCCGTTGCGGGTACCCATCGCGGAAAATGGATTATTTTATTTACGCAGTGTCGCTAGTTCCATTTTAACGGTGTGCATGCACAGCCGTGTCAATGAAGAACTTAATAAATTAAGTAGTACCTAGGCAACCGAGCTCTGCTCTAGTAAAAATAGAGAATGAGAATGCTCATTTAATAGTATAGGATTACATTGCAAAACCACTGGCGCCACCGCGCGTACTCACGCGCGGGCGTCTGTCGCACGGAGGCGGGACAAGAGGCGCGAGCGCGGGCGGTACCCGCTTCCCCGCGACGGATATCCGCGCGTGTCCCCGTAACGGAGCACTTTTATGACAACCGCGCGGGCGTCCGCTTAACGCAGTTCTAGGCCTTATGTGTGCAAAATTTTAACTTAATCGGTCCATTAGATTCGGAGAAAATTGGCTGTGACAGACGGACAGACAGACACACAAGTGTTCCTATAAGGGTTCCGTTTTTTCCTTTTGAGGTACGGAATCCTAAAAAAAGGCGTAATGTTATGTATGTACTGTATTCATTCATTATCTGCCTAGCCTCATAACTATGTAGGTAAGGGTCATCTTCAAATCTAACTGGATGAATATCAGTATAACTACCTACATAGGAAGGTAAAAGACATCTTCAAATCTATTCAAAATCAATATTTTACATGGAGAGATTACCTATTTATCCTCTACAACCTAGGCCTTGGTAGACTGGTTGTCCGACTTTTACGCTTTTGACTAAGTATCTGTAACGACTCATGTCAAAACTCTACCTACAAATGACTATTGCGAATGCTTCCCGAGGCACGGAGGGGTCTTGGTAAGTAATGGATGGTCATCAATCCACGGCCCGACCTCAGGAAGCGTAATGTAACCTTCGATTGACCCGTGTGGCTGTTATTATTTAGCCACGAACCTGACGAACCATATATACATGTAATGTATCCATCCATTAAAATAAAACATTTTTCATTCATCGTCTAATAGGACATCTTTAACGAATAAGGCAGGGGCTGTAAATCCTGCGCATGCCTGGGGGCCTACCACAAGCTCATAAAGCAGTATTATTTTAACATTACTTCAGTGTGGGAAAGAGATGAAGCTCTACAGGACGTATAGCTCCATCTCTTTCTCCCACTGAAGTAATAGTAAAATAATACTGCTTTTGAGCTGGTGGTAGGCCCCCTGCAGGCTTAGCATGACCACAATAGAAACGGATTTTGTCGACGGAAGAATAGACAAAATGACAGATAAACAATCACAATTTGTCACTTTGTCTATTTTTCCGTCGACAAAACCCGTAGAGAACCTGTTTCTATGCTTGTCATGCTACGCGTGCTTTTTTTTTTTTTTTTTTTTTTTTTCGGGTGGGAAATTATCAAATAACTTCTCCCGCTTTGGGCGGAGCGGGAGGGCGTGTCAGACTCTTACTGACTAAAACCCACCCGTGTTCCTTCGGTTGCCCTGTTGCCGGGGGCCACGATTTCCCGATCGGTTTTCTTCGAACCCCCGGCAGGCATTGGCCCTAGTGGACCCCGTCAATTCTGCTGACATCTCTTTGAGGCGCGCGTGGAACACAACGCGCCGTCGACCCGGGCTTGGTCCTTATCGGACGGCGAGCTACCCATTGCTCACCGTCCGCAAGCCCGCGCCTACGGTGGCCGGAAATCGGCTCGCGATTCCCGCCCCGGGCGTCTCCTCCTGCGGCGGTTAGGGGCGTGAGGGCGCGAAATTAGCCTCTCCCTCACGCGTTCCGCCTCCTCCTTCGCGAGCATTACCGCTTCGCAGAAGGAGGTGACGGCCTGCCATTTCCTCTCGCTCCGTACCATGGCCTGAACCAGGGCCGGACGCGAGAGATCACCGCCGCCGATCGCCTCTACGAGAACACGGAGTTGCACCACCCAAGCCGGGCAGACCTCCACCGTATGCTCCACCGTGTCCTCAGGCCGATCCACACAATGGTGACACCCGGGTGTTTCCTCCCGCCTTATCCTGAACAGGAACCTCCCGAAGCAGCCGTGTCCGGTGAGGACCTGCGTCAGGCGGAAGGTGAGAACGCCGTGGCGTCTCTCCAGCCACTCCTCAAAGACGGGTCTTATCGCCGCGATTGTGGCGTGCCCAGCGCGGGGTTGCGACAATCGCACCCTCCATGACGCCATGAGATCCCGCCGGAGCTCTGTCCGCTGTGATGCTACACGTGCTGGAGTATTATTTGAGTACAGGTAGCCGTGTACACAGTGCGTCTTCCATTTAAGCACGTATGTGTTTTTGTTACCATTATTAATAGATACTTTCTAGCTTTTAGGTAAATGTCATGACTGGATGTGACCACGTAAGCCCACGTTCGTACAGACAAACGTAATAAAATCGCGGCGATTTTTTTTCGTGCATTTGGTTTTCAACGCTCTGCTTAGCGCCGAGAGTTCAAAATCAGTGCGCGATAAAATCCCGCCGCGATTTTATTACGTCCGTGCGAACGTCGGCTTAGAGTCAAGCATCTTCACTAATCTCGTAATCAGGTAGGATCGTTTACTTTAAAACTGCACGCCCCTCCACTGCTTGTTGCATATACATTACAAATGTTTTGTATGGAACTTTTAGTGGAGGGGCAGTTTTAAATTAAAAGATCTCTACATCCTGTGTGATAGTTCGGAAAATCCAAATAGCTTGTCTCAAAACATCTTCTAGTATTCAAACGAAACAGGTAAAAATCAAAGAGATAATAGAAAAACTGTAATCGAGGTCTAGAGTGCGAATACTTAAAAGTCGAATAAATAAAGTCGTAAGTATACCGAGGAAGTCGTGGCTACCATCCGTCCAGATTCATCCCGACTTGTTCGGCTTTTCGGCCCCCCATCCGGACTATGTCCGGCCTTCTCATTTGTCCGGACTTTTCGATTTTAGGGGATTTTTAAAAAAAAAGATAAATTATTACTAAGAATAATAAAAAAATAAGATTAATAAGTTAAATATCCGGACTTTTTTGCAAATGTCAGGCTTTTTGTCAGGATTTTTCAAATATCGAAATGGGAACCTTACTCGTGGCTAAATAATAACAGCCACACGGGTCGATCCATCAGGTTAAGCTACACTTGCAGGGGTTGGTCCGTGGATGGGTGACCATCTTTACATACCGAGACTCTTCCATGCCTCGGAAAGCACATTAAGTGGTCCCGGCTGTCATTCGTGGAACTTTGATAGTCGTTACGGGTCGTCAGAAGTCCGAAACTCTGACAACCAGTCTTACCAAGGGGTATCGTATTACCTGTACTCCGTTTGAAATAAGATTAGACATTTAAACAAACCTTTTTTACAGTCCGTTCAACCGATTTTGACTTCTATACCGTAGGCATAAGGATGGCATTAAAAGCAAAAAAAAGTGGTTACAAACCAACTGTTTACTGCAGCTGCCATTTGTCATGCCACCAACGCAATAGAAGTTAAAATCGGTTGAACGGACTGTAAAAAAGGTTTAGTTAAATGTCTAATCTTATTTCAAATGGAGTATAGTTACTACGTTGTGGAGGTCAGATAGGCAGTTGCTCCATGTAAAACTGGTATTCAGCTGCATCCGGGTAGACTAGAAGCCGACTCCAACATAGTTGGAAAAAAGACTAGGCAGATTGATTGATAGAAAAATTGTAACCGGAGTCCAGAGTGCGAATACCTAAAAGTCGCAGAATAGTAAGAAACGGAGCGCAGTCACACACAATATATTTATATTGTGTGTGACTGCGCTCCGTTTCTTACGACTGACTTTTTTTCCATGATTTAATATCTCCTTGAAATCATAATTATCATAATAATGATTTACAGGATAACCGTTATTATTCGCGGTCCTGACTAGTGATGTGCCGGATCGTTAAAAAATGTGACCCGCGGATACGGATACGGATACGGATCATAAGGGTGGAGATCCGCGAATACGGATACGGATCTCAACTTTCTTCAGGTTCAGCAGGAATTATTTATGATTCTCATCGTAACTGACTTTTGGGGGACAAAGCTGCCAAGTTACTCTTTGTGAAATACAATTTACCATTACTCAATATTAATTATGACGTATATTTTTTTTAAGTTCTTGAAAACAACATAGCTTTAATTGATGTGTTAACTCACTTAATTATTTCAATTAGCATAGCACAAATATTAGAGGTTTGATCTCACTACAAAACCTTATAACTTTATTTACTGGTACTTACTGTACTTGAATTATAATAAATATGATTATTTACTTTTTACCCGACTACGGCAAAGCCAAAAGAAGGGTTATGATTTTAGCAGTCTATGTATGTATGTTTATATGTTTGTATGTATGTATGTATGTATGTTTGCTTTTACGTGTGTTCCACCATAGCGCCTAAACTACTGAACCGATTTTGATGAATGAGGTATCAATAGATTCGTAATAATGGTCCGGGTGACATAGGCTATATAAATTTTCCCTAAATTTAATATGGTGGATTTTACACGTAAATTTCTAACCTCGAAAAAAATTAAAATGATATGATCATGACATGTTTGGTACCAAAAGAAAGGTCTACACGAGCACATTACAAATATGTAAATAATGTTATACTTTCAAAGTAAATAAATATGTTTAAATTGTTAAAAACAAGCAAAAGTGAGACTGTGCTACGTTGTATCGCAAGATGATACCAACGTGCAGTTAATCAAATCTTAATAAATAAAAACGGTTTGTGATTCCATCCTCAATTCCTCTATGAAGAAAAACAAGTACACACGGCTACACATCAAGCTATACATTTCCAGTTTAAGCTGATCTGGCATTGTAAAGGATTTCCGTACAATGCGAGGTCAGCTAATACTGGAAATGTATAGCTTGATGTGTAGCACTGTGTACAACGAAATATTAATATTTATACACGGGGCACTCAGAAAATTTTGCAATAGGTAATAAAAAAAAATATACTACAGGTTATATTTTATTTATTAAATCTTTTCAAATAACTCTCCATTGGCGTCTATACACAGTTTCATGCGTCTTAACCAATTTTCATTACACATTTTCCAGTCCACATCAGACACCTCTTTAATCCCTGTTTTCCCTTGAGTTGATTTTTTATTTTGGGGAACAAAAATGACAAATCCATGATTCCGTAATGAAATCGTAAACGCGCCGAGACGAGCCTGCTTCAAATTTTGCTATCATGTCTCGGCACCATTCTACCCGAACCTCCTTCTGCGTTAGATTGTGTGGTAATCAGCGTGAAACTATCTTCTTTACCTGAAGATGCCCGTGTAGAATTTCATGTACACTTCCCGATCCAATCTGCAGTATATGCTGAATCTCTTCATCTGTAATTCGCTTATTCACTTAAATTTAATTTTTCACAGCCAGCACGTTTTCTTATGTAACAGCCGTCATAGCCCTATGACGGCCACTTCTTTCTTCGTCCGCCAAAGTTACTTGACCACGCTTAAGTTCGTTGAACCAGCGGAAAACAGTCGCTTTAGAAGGGCTTTTGTCTATGAACATCATTCGAAGTCTTTCAAATGATTCTTTTGGTTTTAGTCGACATTTGAAATCGTACAAAATCATCGCGCGAAAATGTTCTCGTTGTAAATTCAATTTTCAGTGAGACGTTGCGCGCGGCGTTGTTGTAACGTTTAGCAAGTGTAAAAACGGAAAAGTATAAAATAAAAAATAAAGTTTAATAAAAAACTGTAACCCGACCACGGGTAAAATAAAAATGATCTAAAAAGTACGAAACAAGCAAATATTTCAGACAGAAATCAAGACATAGGTACAAAAATGGTCAAGGTAAAGCCGTGGTCGCATGCCTGTATACCATGTGGGTGCCAGGAAAACCTACAAAATTATAATGGCATGCGACGACGGCTTTACCTTGACCATTTTTGTACCTATGTCTTGATTTCTGTCTGAAATATTTGCTTGTTTCGTACTTTTTAGATCATTTTTATTTTCCCGTGGTCGGGTTACAGTTTTTTATTAAACTTTATTTTTTATTTGGATTGAAGTTAACAGTATTTCATTGATAAATATCTTTAAAATTTCATATATGTAATGAAATGTATTAATATAACAGATCCGTTCAAGATCCGCCAAAAAGTAGTGGATACGGATACGGATAAGGATCTTTTTTCTCCCTCGGATATCCGCGGATACGGGTACGGATACGGATATCCGGCACATCACTAGTCCTAACGTTAACGGCCTTTGAAGTTTTGGTTCTGGGTCATGCCAGTTTCCTCAAGATGTCATGATTTCCTCAAGATTACCTTGAACGTTTTGAGAGCAATGAGGATGGAATAATAGCACAACACAAACAAAATAAAGTGCTCGCCTGTCTGGGTTCGAACCCATGATCTACAACAAGTCGTAACAGTTGCCACAATATAATAAAGTGAGCAGTATTTCATCTCGGCAGTGTCCTTGAAATAATTACCTACGGCCGCTCAGTAGATAAACACGTACTAGGGTTGCCCACTGACCGTGTCTCTTGGGTTACATATCGTTGGCGTAGGTGGAGAACTAAATAACAAAAAAAATCTTGTTTGGAGAAAATTGCGATTTATTTATGCGGCATGATTTGGGTGTTACGAAGAAGAGTTACGGTGTAAGTTACGGTGAAGAGTCAATTTGACCAAAATGGCAGTTATTTAGTTCTACACCTACGCCGACGATATTTGATAATGCTACATAAAATTATCAATATTATTTTTTCTTTTGTTTTTTTTTTCTTTTAGCCGTAACTGCGGCGCACTCGTGCGTGACTATTGTGTACTCATGTAAATCGAGATTTTGAAGCGCGTCATTTCAGTCGTTTTGTATGAAGATGTAATACTGCTTACTTTATTATACTGTGCCACTGTTCTACGCTACAAAGAACGTCGATAATTAAATCTGTAAGCTTCAATCAATGGACCGCGTATATCTGTAGCGGTCTGCGAATTGCATCCCACGCTGTGAATGCCCAGTAAGTTAATTAAAAAATCGGGTTTTAAGGTTTTTTATTCAGTTAATGCGATATTGGATAAAATTAGTGATGAATGGCCATAAAATTACGCCTTCGTTTATCGAAGGGATTTGTAAATGATGGCGAGACTCGCCATTAACCGGGCATACATTTAGGTACATTTCTCACAAGTTGTGAAAAAAAATCTGCTTAACAACGTAAATAACGCAATGAATGTTGTTGAACTGTCAAAATGAAACAATTTAGGCATAATCTTTTACGAAAACAAGTTACGTAATTAGGGTCCTGTTTTACATGGGGATGGAATTATATTAAAAAACGTAGTCTGATACGCGTGAGCTTTTGTTTTTAGGTATTTACACCACGGCTCCATTACGCCTTCATCTTCGGCTCGGTCTGCAATCCCGCCTCGAGTGTGACAAAATGACAAACTTTTCCCTCTTGAGTCGAAAGTGTTACTTTCGACTCCACCCACTTTTCATAGAACTCATACGCCATGCCTCCATACAAATTGGAAGTGAACCCTCCGGGAGGGTTACCGGCATTACGTTTGCGCTAAAGTTAACCTTCGCTGACGGTCAACGGCATTAGGTTCAAAACCGTGTTATAAAACACTGTAAAATAAAATAGTGTTTTCAGGGGGTCTTGTCTGGGCACGCCACAATTGCGGCTATAAGACCCCTCTTTGAGGAGTGGCTTGAGAGGCGCCACGGCATCCTCACCTTCCGCCTAACGCAGGTCCTCACCGGACACGGCTGCTTCGGGAGGTTCCTGTTCAGGATAAGGCGGGAGGAAACGCCCGGGTGTCACCATTGTGTGGATCGCCCGGAGGACACGGTGGAGCATACGGTGGAGGTCTACCCGGTTTGGGCGGAGCATCGCCGTGTCCTTGTGGAGGCAATCGGCGGCAGTGATCTCTCGCGTCCGGCCCTGGTTCAGGCCATGGTACGGAGAGAGAGGAAAAGGCAGGCCGTCACTTCCTTCTGCGAAGCGGTAATGCTCGCGAAGGAGGAGGCGGAACGCATGAGGGACAGGCAAATTTCGCGCCCTCACGCCCCTAACCGCCGCAGGAGGAGACGCCCAGGGCGTCGGGAATCGCGAGCCGATTTCCGGCCACCGTAGGCGCGGGCTTGCGGACGGTGAGCAATGGGTAGCTCGCCGTCCGATAAGGACCAGGCCCGGGTCGACGGCGCGTTGTGTTCCACGCGCGCCTCAAAGAGATGTCAGCACAATCTACGAAGTCCGCTAGGGCCAATGCCTGCCGGGGGTTCGAAGAAAACCGATAGGGAAATCGTGGCTCCCGGCAACGGAGCAACCGAAGGAACACGGGTGGGTTTTAGTCAGTAAGAGTCTGACACGCCCTCCCGCTACACCCAGAGCGGGAGAAGTTATTTGATAATTTCCCACCCAAAAAAAAGGGGGTCTTGTCGCTTTAAGTAGTTTTACCTTTTAATTTTTTTGTGAATATTTGTAACTGCGAACAAAAAATGAAACATGCTTGGATTTTAAAACTAACTCATATAAGCTAATAAATCTTGTTAAAATATACATCAGATTTTATTTTCACGGTTTATAATGTTGAATTCGCTAAGAAAAACCTACATTTAAAATAAACCCTTCGCGAGGGCTCCCGGCATCCCATATGCGACTAGGTGAACCCTCCAGGAGGGCTCCCGGCACTGAACGTGCTTACAGTTTTGGAACATAATGCGAACACCATAAAACAAAAAAAAATACAAAAGATTTGATGTCAAACGACGGATGTCCACGGGTCAAGCGGATTATCGTATCCGAGGCTTTTAGCGCCATAATGTACACAAAAACTGTTCTATTTCCACGGCTCGATCAACGAAGCCAACAAAAAGCTTGTTTTTCTTTCTTGCCATCAAAGATATGCCATTCTCTTCAAGATTGTGAACCATAAGCCCTAATGTGAATTATTTTGACGGTAAGTACCAACCTAAGTAGGTATCTACTTATTGTATCAATACGTTAGTGAATTCGGAATTGGAATAGGTACTTCAGGCTTATTGGTGATTCGCTCGAATTTACTCACCCGAAACGGGCGAATCGACACTTTTAAATAATGTAATATTTCTTGAGGCGATTCGTCGGCATTTAATTTATTTGTAGGCGAATCGACAACTCCAGAAATCGATCAATAAAACGTACTTCAATACCAATATTATAAATGCGGAAGTAACTCTGTCTATCTGTCTGTTACTATTTCACGCCTTAACGGCTGAACGGAGATAGACTAAGGCACCTTGGAACACAGGTAGGCCATGACTGTAGGCCATGGCTGGGTTAGGACATTGGATACCTACTTTTTATTTCGGTAGTACGTTTCCGTGGACTATATGTAATCTCCGACTCTCACGCGGGCGAAGCCGCGGGCAAAAACTATTAATTAAATTAAATGAAATATTATTTATTTCAGGCAATTATAAAACCCATAACATACAGACATATACTCTTAAACTAATACAAAAATTCAATAACTAAAAATATATACTAAAAGTCTTTTACCTCTCTTGCAAAATGGACGACACGGTACACAGCTTTTACAATTTCATTCTTACTCAGGGTTACCCTTGTGTAGAATGACACTCTGAGCTTACTTAGCAGCGCGGAAAAGCCGGCAACGTTGCTCTCGGCGAACATGTCAGTCGCACTACACCGCCAGGGCAAGTTCATCATAGCCCGGTAAGCATTATTATATTGTACACGAAGAGTGTTATACGCACTCCTCGTGTACCGGTACCAAAGTTGGCTGGTGTATAACGACTGACAGTAGGCTCTGAACAGCGTCACCTTCACTTAATTCGAGCAGTGATAAAAACGTCTAGCTAGCATATTGCTTCTACAAGCGATACTGCGACTCTGTCGTTCCAAATCATCACCATCCGATAAGTTTTCTGTTAAAATATGCCCGAAATATTTAAATTTTGTAACTATTTTTAAATTAGTTCCATCTAAATTAATAGGGAACGAGTATTACTTCGGGGCCTTTCTTATATTTAAAAATCATGACTTCCGTTTTGTTTACATTGTATGCCAGGTGGTGTTGAATTGCGTACTTGTGGTGATTGCGGTGATTTCCCAGTGGGTCGGGGTGGTGGGTTGTGGCTGACTGCTGGCGTCGACTAGGAGATGGTAGAATAGGCTCTGCACTTTCGAAATTTTTCATAGAGCTCATACGTCATGCCGCCATACATATTGCAAGTTGACTCCAGGAGGGTCACCGGCATTACGTTTGTGCTAAAGTTAACCCTCGAGGAGTGTCATCGGCATTAGGTTTGAAATCTTGTTAAAATATACAACTGATTTTATTTTGACAGTGTATAATGCTGAATTCGCTAAGAAAATCTTACATTTTAAATAAATGAGCCCTCCGCGAGGGTTTCCGGCATCCCATATGCGACTTGAGTGAACCCTCCAGGAGGGATCCCGGCACTGAACGTGTGCGTAATTAAATTATGAATATACACCGTGAAATTTGAATCACAGTTTTGCTAGAACAAACGTTGTTCAGACCATGGTCTACTACCACTCTACAGCATCCAATAAAAAAAACATACTTGGTTTTTGAAAAAACACAAAAAAGACAAAGTTTAAAATGTCAAGATTATCTACTGCTTACTAAATTTCGTTTATGGAGATATATTTCCCTGTAGACAATGCTGTGTCCCGTGCGTGGTGTCTGTGTTGTAGGGAGTAACGATAATCTTGACATTTTAAACTTTGTCTTTTTTTGTGTTTTTTCAAAAACCGATTATGTTTTTTTTATTGGATGCTGTAGAATGGTAGTAGACCATGGTCTGAACAACGTTTGTTCTAGCAAAACTGTGATTCAAATTTCACGGTGTATAAGATTACGCCAGTATTTAACGAAAGGTTAAGCACAGGTGTTTAATTTTGATTTCGTTAGTTTTGTTGAACATAACACATAACATCACGCCTGTAATCCCCGAAGGGATAGGCAGGGGTGTACCTATAGTACACCCACATTTCGCCAGTTATGTTTTTAAGTCCCGTGTAGGAGGCGAGCCTATTGCCATTAACCGGGCACAAATCCAGACTCCAAGCTGCTACTGAGAAAATGTAGATGGAAAACCCAATAACATATAACAATAACAATAATAGTAAGAAGACTAAAAAATAAATGTAAAGATGATTATAATAAGTTAGTTGAAATTTGTAAAATTCTTCCTATCAGCTTAAAAAATAAATACCTACTTCTGGTTAACAGTCATGGCAGCCGGGAGCGTCACTCGCTAGTTACCCATAGCCACGCAACTAGGATGGTCTCAGCAGGTAAATTTGATGTACCTAGAATAAGGAATTATTATGGCGACCGAACGCTTGATAAAAGAGTACCATACCTTCTCAACCAACTGCCTGCTGATATAAAAAGTCAGGAAGTGAAGGGTAAATTTGCCAAGTCACTTAAGCGGTTCTTTCTCAGGAGTTTGTAAGCGATGTTCTTAGGAAAGTGGTTTGCAGATTGTTGGGGAGAGCAGATGAGTGATTTGGTAGTTTATTTTTGTGATATAAGTCATTTGATGTAAGGATATTTTCGTTTGTTACTATAGATGTGCATGCAGTAAGTGGAAATTAAGTGTCCGCACTAATAAACCTTATTTATAATTTTATTTGTTCTGTTCCCACAGACAAACCGTGAAAACGGTTTTGCGGGGCATTGTTTTTAAGTTAAGATTTTTTTTATAAACTTTGATAAATAAATTTAAAAAAAAACAACGGTTAACACTAGTTTTATTGAAGTCCCATGCAAATAGGTATCAAGGGGGCCAGCTTATTGCCATCAATCGGGCACAAATCCAGGACCTTTAAGAGCTGCTACTGAAAATGTTTGTCCAACCTGCAATTGGAACTTAAGTTCTCACATTCAACAATCGTGCTATGACATCTAAGATTTCTTGTGAGAGCCAATTCTTTCTGTGTGTCCAAATTGTATCAATACACTTTTCTTAATCCTTAAAACTCCCATCCTCTTTCACTCCGCAACACTTCTTAAAATTAACTTGCTAAGAAGTAGGATGCCTTCATCATCATCATCATATCGGCTGATAATAATATGATGAAGGCATCTTACTTATTAACAAGTTAACCTTGGAAAACTTTGAAAAGTATAGTAAATGATTAATTGTCGATGTCCTGTTAATATTTGGTAAAAATATTTCGGAAATAAATCTTTGAAATATAGTTCGAATTTTAAATAAAATTTTATATCTTGCTTAATTAATGACCGAAACCCCGACCCCCGCGCGTATCTACGGTCGCACTCATCGACACAGAGCCGCACTCTATAAGCCAAAGAGCCGCGGTTTGCCGACCACTACACTATACCATCGAGAAAGTAATTTTTTAAGATCTCAAATCTGTTTTAGATATTTGCATACATGTTGAACATGCCAAATATATGTAAGTACGTTTAGAATCATCATAATCAGTTTATAGTGTTCCCACTGCTGGGACACAGGCCTCCTCTCTGTGAGAGGGAGTGGGCCGTAATCCACCACGCGGGCCCAGTGCGGGTTGGTAGATGTCACATGTCTTCGATTTTTTTGGTTCTAGGCAGCCCCGAATCTAGGGGGGGCAAGCTGGGGCCCGTGTCCCAGGCGCCAACTTCAGGGGGCGACAAATTTAAGCGTAGCAGACAAGTGCACCACCCAGCACACAGCAACTTTGCAATAAATGAGACGCGAGCACATTTATAATCTTTCTATTTTTTTCTTTTTTACAACAGTTTTGACGCCCCTGTTGAATTGGCGCATTGTCGATCGTTTCTTGTCATTCCTCACGATGTTTTCCTTCACCGTTTTGAGAGCACGTGGTGATGAAATTAAATACACAAAGTAAAGCGCCAGCCTGGTTCGAACGCACGACCTACAAACTCATAAGTCGGGGCCGTTACCACTGGGCCACCACTGCTCTCGTTTAGAAAAAAATACGACAAAAGTACGTTTAGAATAAGTATTTTTAATTTAAAAAATCATTTACGTTAAAACGATACGTATAATGTACAGATATATGTAGGTCAAAGCATGGTCGAAGTTACGACCTAATCTCCTTCTAGAAAAACGGTTTAATTACGTGTCCTAAGCCCCACTAAGGCGATTTATCTTATCTGCTACGAAAGTAATTAGACCCGTCACTTTTTGTAGGAACCCGCAATGTTATGCTTCGGTCAAGTTTAGGATTAGGATAAAAAGCACAACCTTTTAGGTGGTTATTTTGAAATAAAATGTACCTATTCTGATTGCCTTACAAAACTCAAACTCAAAGCATTTATTTCAAATAAACCAATTTCTGGCACTTTTGAATTGTTAAGGGGTCGGTCAGTCAGAAATATGAAGCTAGTTGCCCATTCCAAAGCTTAGTAGGTACCTATGGAGAAGAACGGGCAAGAAACTCCACGGACACTATTTTAAAATCAAAATATTGTTACAAAATATTGGTTAAGTACATCATTCATGTTGAAATTATACATATGAGAACAATGTAGAAAGACTTGCACGTTAAAAGCGTCAGTAAAAAAAGATAAAACAATTCAAAAATTATAACAAGCCATGTCAGCTAAGAGATGACCAGTCCCTACTGACGGCGCCCGTTCACGAACATGACGCATGGATCAGCACCATTCAGCACAACTTAATGATCCAATACACACGCCACCACCAGCGAGACATTTGAGAGAGCATGACATACTCTTAGCCGCCAGGGCACATTCAAGTCAATGAAAGAAGAACCACGTAAATGGTAGTTTTATACAAGGTAATGATCATAGTGCTCACACATGTGTTTACCTTGGTTATCATACCTCGTTTCGATTTGTTGACTACTGTCTATTTTGAGAAGTACCTGTACCTACTTGTTGACAGTATGAACTTGTAAAAGCCAATTATTTTTAAAAGAGTAATGTAGAGTTTCTTGCCGGCTCTTCTTCATAGGAAACGACCAATTGGGACCGCGCATCTAGCTTCTGAGGTTTCATAAGTGCCCATGTAAGTTTATGTGAAATAAAATATTTTGAATTCGAATTTGAAAATGTTTTTTTAAGGTCTTTTAAGACTATTTCCCAACACCAGGAAGTTTAATGTGGACAGAAATGTCACAAGCGTTCGTGAATAAATCTATGTCCAAGACAAAACTTTTTTTTTGTCCGGACATGGAACCTGCGATTTGTGATTCATAGCGCAGGAGTTAATAGCTCCGTCTGCGTCCCGGCGCCATCGCCAGTCGCACTGCCGAGTTGATTTAGCGCAAAGATATCTGAAGGTAACTTATTGATGCCCGTGTGCCCCCAGGGGTATTAATACAAACTTAAATTTCTTCAGGTCCTAATAGATTTCGATTATAGTCAAATCAAGAATTTCCAGATATACGTCGTTGATTCCAAATAACTTATCAAATATTGAAGCATGTTGTTTACTTGTAATAAGAGCTTCCAGGAAGATGGACCGAATGTTGATCAAACAAGAATTCCAACTGTAAGGAAAAATAATGGCATCAAGATTGTCTATTGTGAAAGCTTTTTTTTAGAAAAAGACAATTATAAACGTACAAAAATATTTTTTACGATACTGCATTAAAAGTTGTACAATACTCTATAAAATTTTCCCGCAAAAGAATGGGTAACGTCGGGATGTAATAACAACGCTGCAAGAGATTACAAGTTTCCCTTTATTAGATCCGTCGCCACTATACCTTACGAGTGAGCGTACAGAATTTTCCTCGCTTTTAGAACAAACCCCCGGGCGCCCAGTGCACTTAAAGACGAAAATATATTTTCCAGCTAAAGCGTGAAAAAAGCTTAAAGTCCGTTGGAAAAACATTCGTTGTAGCTAACATGAGAGCGCATGAGCGTGGTCGCGACGCGTCCATTCAGAAGCGCCGCCCTTCAGTTCGACTCAAATTTTCTTCTGAACGCACGCCCGGGGACATTTTCCCGCGCTTTTCGAAATCCGAACTAATTTGAATTCTAATGGTTAAGTTCGCGCGCCTGAGTGGCCAGTAACGAGTGTCAAAGTGTCGTACGTGTAAAAAGTTTTAATTTTGAAAAGTTTTGATTATCTATGGAGTGTTGGTTACGGTTAAAATAAAGTTTTCTTTTTGTTTGCGGATTTTTTTTGGTTGGCCCATCCGTCGTTTATTATTCGGTAAGTACTTACATTATAAAGTTTTTTTTAAAGTGATAAGAACATTGATGGTTTATTTAATTTATTGGCGAAGATGCCAATTTTATTATAGGAGGAGCTAGTCTGAAGACAATTTTTACGGTCAGTTGCAAGACCTGTTTAATTAAGAAACCATGTCCATCACTTGCCAGGCGTATTTCACATGTTGCTGTCTATAAACAGCTATGTTAGTTAGTTGGAAAATCTGTCACAAATATTTAACGTAGACATTAAAATACTTAGTTATAAATAAGATCAAAGATTCTTTGCTCCTATTTTTGGGTTTTGTCAAAGAGTTGTCTTCCGCTAGATTGAAAAAGTTTAATATGTCAGTAGATAAACTACGAATTATAATAAAAACAATACTTGTGTTACTTGGATTTAATGTTACTAATCATGTGTGGTCAAGATTATGGAATTTATTATAATATAATAACTTACATACAATACTTATAAAATCTGCTTTAAGGTGCAACAAAACATGATACAAATCTGAATACTTACATTAATACTTACATTGTGAAGACAACATATAATAGGTGCAAAAACATGGTCAACATATTCTTTTTCATGTTTTATGTATAGGTACAAAACAAAATTATTATTATATAAAAGAGTGCCTAACGCGCTACTACAAAGTACATAAATATTTACAAGACTTCAAAGCTTACACTTTTGACAATAATATTTACAGATTTTTACGGTATTCACATTATCGATTTTAATGAAAAAAATTGTTTAGCAAACATTCTACGTTCTTTAATATGGCCTTTTGACAAGTGCGCATTATAAGTGGATATAATGGTGGGTCTAAGCGGTTTCAATTAACTTTGGCTTTTTCAGCACCCGTTGGCATGATTATGATTTAATTATTATTTAAGGTCTTAGGAAATTACTTAAGCTTTAAAAAAATTTGAAGGGGATATTGAAGTTTAAATATTTTACCATCGCCGTAAGTAACAGTTTGGCCTTTATAAATCGTTTCATGTGCGAAAGGATTTAACAAAAAAAACTGGCTGCATGAAAAGATGAAAGTCAGAAGCCATTTTGTTAAAAAAAGTAAAATAGGTACCATAGACACGATTTATCAGAGCAGCGATAAAAATATTCGCTTTTATTTCATGTTTCGATTTTACAATTTTGGTAATTGTTGTTCTCTGGTTTCAAAGCCAGCAGACAACTATTAATCGGCGGGTGGTTCATAATATAGCTATAATTTGCTTTATTGACTGTAAACAATGATTTGTGTAGTGATTTAAAAATAATATTTTAGTTGGTTGGTATTCGTAATTTAGGCATTTTAAACTAATACAATAATTGGATAATTAAATTTGCTGTTATAGATTTACAGTAGGTAAGTATACAAAATAATATTTTGTGATGTTATTTTTTTATAAAATGGCTCTCATTTCTAAGGGGTCCCCGTAACGATCAATTGCCATCAATCCTACTAATATTATAAATGCAAAAGTTTGTGAGGATGGATGGATGTTTGTTACTCTTTCACGCAAAACCTACTGAACGGATTTGTTTGAAATTTGGCACTCAGATAGTTTATAACCCGAATTAACACACTTTTTATCCCGATCTTCCCACGGGATCGAGATTTATGCGGGTGAAACCGCGGGGTGCTGCTAGTAATTTATATTGTAGTAATATTGTACGATCAATTTGCGCATCAATATGTATCAATCACGTAAAAATTGCCAGTTGCAATTGATCGTTTCGGGGAACCTTATTTGGGGTGTATAGGTGTATACTTATTATTATGATCCGAAGGAATGGATACCTACGCTTTCACATTCAATGGTTTAAGTCTGCAGTTTAAGGTGAATCCGCAGCTGCAGCCGCGAAATTCAACATTCTTACGTTTTTTGCAATTTGCAGGTCAATTCCATAAGTAATTTTATGGAAAAAATCTAACTTAGAGATATGTATTAATAATTTCAATTATTACCTATAATTCTGTAAATACGTATCTGCTATAGTCGCGAATCATATTTTGATCAAGATACAACCTGACACTGACCTGCAAATTGCATAAAAACGTAAGAAAATTTGTATTTCGCGGTCTACCTTTACGTCAAACTACTAACCAATAAGTTAATCCAACTTAATTATGTTCCGAAAATTAAAAATTAAAATGAATTAGTTAGTTATAACTTTTGGTCATTTGAAATCCAATAACTACTAAGTAATTTATACTTCTATTCTACTTCACGTTCGGCTCAGCAATTACAATTAATTCTTCGTACCGCGAAAGCAATTTAAACTTCGCCTTGATTTATTGGTAAGAGAAAATCTATTAATTAATGGCTCCCTGTAACGACAGACGGATTATTATAGTCTGTTAGTCTGTAATCAGGGCAGCCATATTCAATCGCACTGTGGTTACAAACAATACGGTCGTCGTAACAGGATAATTGCCTGTCTTTCAATTTGATTGATTAAAATTAGAAATTAATTAGTTTAAATGGATTCTAGAAAGCTGCTAGGTGCAAATTGATTGTATCTATGGATAGGTTTACCTACGTAAAATATTTGGTAAGTACTAGCTTCAGCCCGCGACTTCGTCTGCGTGGTCTTTATAGGTCCAAGTCATTTACCGAGGTATAAAAAAGTACCCTATGTGTTAATCCGGGCTATAAACTATCTGTGTGCGAAATTTCATCCAAATCCGTTCAGCCGTTTTTGCGTGATTGAGTAATAAACATCCAAACTTTCACATTTTTTATATTAAATACTAGCTGCGCCCCGCGGTTTCACCCGCATAAGTCTCGATTCCGTGGGAAAAAAAAAAGTATCCTATGTTCTTTTCCAGGGCATCATCTATATATATGTGCCAAATTTCATCCAAATCCGTTCAGCCGTTTTAGCGTGAAGGCGTAACAAACTTACTTTCGCATTTATAAAATTAAGGATTATTATTTTTTCGTTTATTCATCTAGTTTCTTATTAATTTACATTTTTAAATATTTCTTAAAATAAACAGAATAAAAAAACGTTTAAAAATATAAAAAACAGAGGTCCGCCGGTGTCGGGAGCAGGGTCCAAGCTACCGGTGGTTAGGGCTGCAGAGACAGGAACCTCCTCACAATGCGAGCCGTATCGAGGAGTACTGCTTTCTGGATCAGGCCCTTGATCCAACCGCCTAACGAGAGCCTCAAGAGATGTTGGTCGAGGCTTTCGGCCATCAGGCCGTTGGCGTTTAAATATTATAATAAAGTAGGGTTAGTAGGATAGTATCAACATGTGAATGTTTCTTTCTTACTTTCTTTAGCCGATGTTTTGATGCAGGTAGGTAAGGGATTCTAAATGAGTTGTTACTTCTCACAAAGATTACATTTTTTTAATAAGTAAGTAACTACATTTTCCTTCTACATTTCTATTAGGTAGGTATAAGTATAGAGTCCGATAAAAAATGGTTTTTGTTCGGATGAAAACTGTTTTTTTTGTTTATCTGTGCTACTGTATAAACTCAAATCACACGAAAATTAAGGCTCGTACAGACCGGCGCAATATCGCGGGCGCAACACGTGTCGCGTCCGCGATATCGCGCTGGTCTGCACGAGCTTTTAACTGATCTGTATGCGAGAAAAAGTATTTTTCTGCATTTCCTCAGTTGTTGTGATTTTATTTGTTGTAACGATGGATTTTCTCTGTAAAAATGAACTGCAAGCATTGATTTGCCGGAACTTTATTATTTTTGGCAGTGACCGAAAAAAGTTTTTCGCCAAAAACGATAAAAATAATTCGGTTGTACTTATAGTAGGTACACAGTATTTTAGTTTTACCAATATTTCATGGCTGTCATGACAACGCGCGTTTAGGATGTTTCACCACTTCGAAATATTCAATGTTAACGTTAATTTCCGCCCGAAGCGACAAGTGAAATAGTTTTATTAAGGTCTTTTACTTCAGCAAATACCAAAACATTTGTTGTTGGCAGGGCTTGGACCTAATTTTCCTTAAAGTGCTACCCAATTTACGTCGTCTGCATCTGTGGGTGTTAAATTGGTTACGTAAGCACCAGTAGGCACTAAATGAACGTTGGCTCGGCTTTCTCTGTAATGAGGTAAGTCCTTATAAATGTTTCAATGCTCAAACTGCTTTCTTGATGAATTGCCTTAAGGTCCTTAACACAGCGGTTATGTGTGATTTTTTTGCTCGATGACTTTGAATAATAAAGTTTTGTGAAGTATTTCTGTAAATGGTAAATTTTTACGTGTTTGATATACATTCATGTGCAAATTGATCATCTGCTAAATGCAATTGAAGCGATAAACAATAATACTACAATAGAAATTTATGGCAATTGGTCAATCGCAATTGATCGTGTCGGGGACCCCTTAGAAAATATCTAGTGGAAGTTTGGAGTTTACAATTTTGCCCGGAGAATGGCAGGCTTAACTCCTATTACATATAATTCATTCGTGGTAGACTGTGGTGTCGTTGAGAGCTGAAGCTCTCAACGAGGCATCCTCAGGATGACGATTGACTTGTCGCGAACCCGAACACGGCGTGTTGCCACACCGAGCGCTGAAAGCAGAGATTATAATGATTTCCGCAAGGTCACGCCTGAATCAATTAACTATCTTAGTAACTCTAATATAGAAGTATTTTATTTAAAAAAAACTTATATAACCTCCTTCCATCCACATCTACCTTGAATTTTTCTACAGTAAGTGTACCCTGTCTACCATATATTCTGGTTTCGCCTGCCACATAAACACAACCGCGTGGAACAAATTTTTCATCCTGTTTTTTCTGTCCTTATTTCTCCCACCATCCACGCAACGTTGAATCTGTCTTCATTAACCCTAGATTAAGGAAAGGGATTTTTTATCATTCTACGGATCTCCACAAAGAACAGTAAATACGGTTTAAGTATTTCTTATAGAAAAAAAAATACTGGATAATGGAGGGATTCGTTAAGCCGTTATTTATCGTAGAACCTTGAGCATATGTAGGTACTTAAGTTAATGTAGAAAAATGAAAAATGATTTGTTTTGCTGAAAAATAAGTGTAAGAACAATTTTATGATGGAAATATTTTAATGATTATTTGTCGCAAAAAATATTTCATGACTCTCTCTTACGTACACAAAAAATGTGCTAATCAATCTGTCTAGCCTTTTCTCAACTATGTTGGGGTCGGCTTCCAGTCTAACCGGATGCAGCTGAATACTGACTGGTAGAAAATGCCTTAGGCATTAAGTCCGCCTTTGTACAGTATTT
The DNA here is from genome assembly GCA_963680765.1 of Agrochola lychnidis. Lineage (NCBI taxonomy): Eukaryota > Metazoa > Arthropoda > Insecta > Lepidoptera > Noctuidae > Agrochola > Agrochola lychnidis. The sequence goes on from OY796853.1 coordinate 21,088,055, forward strand.
TTTACTTGTGCATAAAGTTTAAAAAAATAAACCAGTATTTTATATGGAGCGACTGCCTATCTGACCTCCACAACCCAGTAACTGAGTAATACGATACCCCTTGGTAAGACTAGTTGTCAGACTTTCGGGCTTCTGACGACCCGTAACAACTGTCAAAGATCCACGAATGACAGCCGAGACCAACGGCTTAACGTGCTTTCCGAGGCACGGAGGCAAATGCTGTACAAATAACACTAGCAAAAAAAAAAAAAAACGAATCATAGGTAATTATTATGTAAGTATCTCATTTATTGGTATATCTATTCTGCACAGTGTGACCTAGGCGATCATATCACTATCGTTTGCGGTCACAAATACACTTCATTGCGTAATTCTGCTGTACTAGCTGCGCCCCGCAGTTTCACCCGCATAAGTCTCGATCCCGTGGGAAAAAAAAAAAAGTGTCCGATGTTCTTTTCCAGAGCATCATCTATATATGTGCCAAATTTCATCCAAATCCGTTCAGCCGTTTTAGCGTGAAGGCGTAACAAACTTACTTTCGCATTTATAATATTAAGGATTACAACTTCAACATCTCAGTATTCATGAGCAGTGTATTAATTTAAAAATAGCTATACTCCATTTGAAATAAGATTAGACATTTAACTAAACCTTTTTTACAGTCCGTTCATCCGATTTTGACTTCTATTGCGTTGGTGGCATGACAAATGGCAGCTGCAGTAAACAGTTGGTTTGTAAACACTTTTTTTGCTTTTAATGCCATCCTTATTCCTACGCAATAGAAGTCAAAATCAGTTGAACGGACTGTAAAAAAGGTTTGTTTAAATGTCTAATCTTATTTCAAGCGGAGTATAAGTAGTTACAACTTATGAGCTAACACGTGTTTTTTAGTATCTAATGGAATACCTACTTATCGTAATTGATAAGTCTACACGGGTTTTGCTAAATAGTTGAGGTTTGTGATCCATGCGGTTTTATACTGGACTGGTAATGTCCTTTTGTATCTAATTACATTTTTAATGCAGATATTTTAATTTTTCTAATTACAATTTAGAAAAAACAGTCTCTGAATTATAAAACATAATTTCTGGAGAACTCATTTACTAAAGTGGTCTTCTCTTTAAAAAAGTAATTTATCTGATGTTATTTTCGCTAGAAATATTACTAAAGTATTTATTAATGTTTTCAGTTCGTGAATAGGTAAAATTTACTGTAAATAGTGGTGTAGGTACTGATCTTTTGAACTTTAATCCCACTGTGATGTAGATTTTTATTTATTCATTTTTCTTAAATGGCCGACCAACAATTTGTTTACACTGTTTAAAATGATAAAATAATGTTTTACTAAAATCTAAGGTTAGTGTTACAATTTCTTATAGGTTAGCACCGCATGCCCCATAAACGTAATAAATGTGCCATAAGCACTAAATTATATATAATAACTATGTAGAAAAAAAAAGAAACAATTAAAAAAAAATCGTGAGACATTGAGATTGAAAAAAAAATCGTCTAAAACAAATTAGCCACAACATAAAACATACAGATACCGATATCTTATAATTAACAAAACACAAATAATAGGAAGATTACCTGATTATTATTTAATTTACCTGGTATATTTTATTGTAGGTACACCATAAGCGTACCACCTATCCGGTCTAGTCATAGATGTAATTTCTATGGGTCTAGTAAAGGTGTGTAGTGAAGGTCAAGGTGTAAAAAAACCCTTCATGAAGCTGTCATCTACGCATTCTGTACATCAAAACTAAGTACTTAACTTAGTGCAAAAATAATTGCAGTACAGGGATCGTGGGAGTATTTAAAGTTAAGTTATAACCTTTGATTATTTATATATATTATGTATTATGTTTAGATAGAGTGTCGCGCTGCAAAAGAACTAAAACAAACAAGCCATCTTTGTTAAGCCGTACCCTAATTGCGTAAAATATTTTCGTAAACAATTATGCCTAATACGTTTACCTAATTTTGACAGTTCAACAACATTCATTGTGTTATTTACGTTGTTGAGCAGATTTTTTTTTCCAACTTATGAAGCAATGGATTAGAAATCTGTTTAAAATCGAAACAGATTGTGATTTTGTTGTATTACGCAATAAGGGTACTGGTGTGCGTGACAGCTACGTCTTACACTCGCGCCATGTCATTGTGCTTTTCTAGTGTGCGTGCATTTAGCGGCCAGCAGTTGGACGCATTTTTTGACGAGTTCAGATCTTTGACTGTCTATCTAGACATATCTATATTTTTAGTTATAACGTTTAAATCTTGTTTTCATAAAAAAAACATCAAAAATTTGTAACTTTGACCTTCCGTAACCAGAAGTATAAAAAAAAACATAATATTGAGAAGAACAAGTAACTCTCGGCTTTTTTTTTTTTTTTTTCTGGGTGGGAAATTATCAAATAACTTCTCCCGCTCTGGGTGGAGCGGGAGGGCGTGTCAGACTCCTACTGACTAAAACCCACCCGTGTTCCTTCGGTTGCCCTGTTGCCGGGGGCCACGATTTCCCTATCGGTTTTCTTCGAACCCCCGGCAGGCACTGGCCCTAGCGGACCCCGTCAATTCTGCTGACATCTCTTTGAGGCGCGCGTGGAACACGATGCGCCGTCGACCCGGGCTTGGTCCTTATCGGACGGCGAGCTACCCATTGCTCACCGTCCGCAAGCCCGCGCCTACGGTGGCCGGAAATCGGCTCGCGATTCCCGCCCCGGGCGTCTCCTCCTATTGCGGCGGTTTGGGGCGTGAGGGCGCGAAGTTTGCCTCTCCCTCACGCGTTCCGCCTCCTCCTTCGCGAGCATTACCGCTTCGCAGAAGGAGGTGACGGCCTGCCATTTCCTCTCGCTCCGTACCATGGCCTGAACCAGGGCCGGACGCGAGAGATCACCGCCGCCGATCGCCTCTACGAGGACACGGCGTTGCTCTGCCCAAGCTGGGCAGACCTCCACCGTATCCCGTATCCCGTATCCGTGTCCTTCATTTTACACCCGTTATTGTAAGTAGTTGTATTTTACACTGACAGATTAAGTTTAGTCAGTGTCTTTATTTTACCCCTAAACTGCAAACTCCAACATCTATAATAAATAATCATTTAAATTTTAACACCATTTGAAAGAAATGAACATCCTATACTATTAAATGAGCAATACAATGCTCAATCCATGCTGTCTCAAAATAAAAAACGGAACTCGAAAACGGCTCCAACGATTTCGATGAAAGTTGCAAAATAGGGGTTTAAGGGGGCGAAAAATCGATCTAGCTAGATTTCATATCTGGGAAAATACGTTTTCTCTATTTTCAACCGAGCAGAGCTTGGTCACCCAGATACTGTTGTTAAATTGACCATGACACTAATTGGGCGTTATTATAATAATTATTATGTCACATGTGATTATGATGTTTGTATTATTATGTTGTGCATGCGCAAACAATAAAGAAAACAAGCGGTTGTTTTCATACAACGTTAAACACTTTTGTTATTATTGTAGGTAACAGGAATTACAATGTTTGGATACAAACGTACGATACCATTATGAATAATTTTTACTTCTGTCGAGAAATGCTGTCATTCGTGGATCTTTGACAGTCGTTACGGATCGTCAGAAGCCCGAAAGTCTGACAACCAGTCTTACCAAGGGGTATCGTATTACCCAGTTACTGGGTTGTGGAGGTCAGGTAGGCAGTCGCTCCATGTAAAGTACTGGTATTCAGCTGCATCCGGTTAGACTGGAAGCCGACCCCAATATAGTTGGGAAAAGACAAGGCAGATAGACTTATGTCGAGAAATGATGTCAATGGGAAACAAAATCACAGTAATGATCCTTCAATTCAAATTCAAAAATTATTTATTTCAATTCATTTAAGACCATATTATGTTGTACATTTGAAATAAAATTAAAATTATAAAATAAAATTAAAATTATAAAATAAAATTAAAATTATAAAATTAAATTAAAATTATAAAATTAAATTAAAATTATAAAATTAAATTATAATTATAAAATTAAATTAAAATTATAAAATTAAATTAAAATGATTAATAACACGCCTGTCTCAGTCATTTGGGTTTTTTAGGTAACTTAGAAGCATTTTTGGGAAATAATAGAACTTTTAAAGGAAGGAACTCACGCTTAGTCACATTCATATTTCTTTTAAAGATATGAACACATTCTAACTGTAATTATCATTTCATAAATGCGAAAGTGAGTTTGTTTGTGTGATTGTGTGTTTGTATGTTCACGTGGGATAATTTCCGACATCCACGCGAGCGAAGCCGCGGGCAAAAGCTAGTTCATATAAAAGACAGATTAGCATTACGCTAACCAAACAAACTTTTTCCCGCGGCTGTGGATCTCGGAAATTATTCCACAGGAACGATACTACCGGGGAAAAAGGCATTCTATATCCTTTCCTAGGATGCTAACTATCTCCTTGCCAAATTTTATCGAAAATCATCTAGTGGTTTAGGTGTGTAAGGTAACAAACAAATAAACTCACTTTTACATTTATGATAATTAGTTAGAATGTCACGAAATTACCTAGCTACCATTTTAATTTGGAAACACAAGTGTCTTTGATGTTGTTAAGGGAAGATCTATACTTTTGCCTCCTTCAATGCTTACGCAACAGATCTAACTTGAAATAAACCTCTTAGCTGTTAAAACAATGATCTTACATAAAGTACAATAGAGTCTGATTGGCAACACAGATGTTTGGAGTCAGAATGTATCTGTTGTTGACTGTTTGCCTGCAATCAATCATTGTTGTTCCTAGACCCATTCGAGTCGACTTGGACTAACTTTGTACATGGCCTTCGGTATAGTTGCTTACCTACTGTTCATGTATCGAATCTAACAAAGGAAAATTTCTGAAAGAGTAGATAGAAACAAAAAACCGGTCAAGAGTGAGTCGGACTCGCGCACCGAGGGTTCCGTACCATTTTAAACATTCATCTGCGAGGCCTTTATTCGTCACAGAATTTACACTGCACAATGCCGTGTAGAATGTTGCAGTTTTAGGTTAGCGCCATCTTTTGACCGATAGTGGAACTAATGTAGTTTTTGTTGATGATTTCTGAAAAGTGTATTATTTAGAGACATCGTTTTATTTTTTCTGTAATCTTTAAATAAACTTCTATCACATAGAATAATTTCAGATTTTTCTCTATGCAAACTTCAGAGATAAGGGGGGGAACGGTATTTGTGACAGATGGACAGACAGACTGAGTCGTACCATAAGGGTTCCTTTTTACCTTTTTGGTACGGAATCCTAAAAACGACCGAGCCTTACAGTCGTCGCATATGTTGTGTAACATCTGACATCTCACCTTGGTAATAAGCAACATTATGCTAATATGCAACATTAAAGCGGCGGGGCCTCGTCAAGGTCGTTTCTGACTGCCAACTCTAGCACCGCGCGCGCTCTTTGGTCACAATCAAATAGCGCGCGCTTCCCCGGCTTCCTGTTACACACTTCCGTCGCTTTTCACGAAATCACTCCCACAGATTGCAGGAAAGCGAGAGAAAAGATGTTACACATCAATAAAGGCTAGTAGATACGTTTCTTCCAGAGAGAAATATTGCCTCAGAATTAACGATTGTAATATGACGTTATTACAGTACCTAGATACTCCTAAGATAATCCATTAGTCGCCTTTTACGACGTATCGGGAAAAGATGAAAATGCCCATTCAACGCCGAGAACTGGACGGAAAATAAGCCTAACAACTTTGTACCTCCATTCCTTTTGATAAAATACAAAATGTTTACAGAGAATTGGACAAAATTGCTACATTATTTGATCAACATTAGCTCGTTTGACGGAATCGAAGTAAATTGTATTTGTTCGTAAAGTAAATGATATCTGAAATGATGTCTATTCGATCAGGAAGTCGAGGGGTACGGGCGAACGGACAAATTGTCATTTGTTGGACACAGAGATGGAGTCAAATTCAAATTCATTTATAAATTTTATGAACATAGGGTAAAAAATTATACAGATGTTACAAATACCTAAACATCGGTCCATACTACGTCCCGCCTGAAGGCATACAAAATTGTGGTAAATAGATAATCAAATGTAACATGAACAAATCACTCAAAATCACTTAATTAAATTTAGTCTAAGTCTCCTCATGTTGGTCCATGTAGCTGGAGAAACCTCGACCCCTGTCATACAGGATGTCCTAGTTCAGGGGTCGAGACCTAACCTATAGGGACATCGAGGCCCCCGGCAACAGGGAAACCGAAGGAACACGGGTGGTTTTAGTCAGTAAGAGTCTGACACGCCCTCCAGAGCGGGAGAAGTTATATGATTTAAAAAAAAAATGGGTCGAGAGCTCATTGATGTACTGAAGTTTTGGAAATAAATTACTATTACTATTATTAAATGAAAATAAAAATATAAAGTCAAAATACCAAAGACAAAGAAATAGGTTCTATGACCATATAATCCGGTTTATGAACGATGCACCCCTAAGAGACAGATGCCAAATATTTGTGACAGAATGCCTCATTAGCGTCTTTCGTCATCTAGTTTACGTTGAAATTTCAACAAAAAAAAAAATCCTTTTTGAAGGCAGTTTTAATATCAAATGGTAACTTTTTTAATTCTCTTGTTATTTCTATTAATAATCATTAAAAAACTCGTGGGAGAGTACTACCTGAGTCCGGTCCTCCAGCCAAGTCCTTCGTTAATGCGGTCCCTACCTGTCGGCCATTACATAATTTCTGTGCGTGACAGGTGGGTACCCGGCAGTACACAAGTAGGTACGCGTAGGTATTGCGTACCCAGTGTATTTGTGTTTTTATTTCCTACGCTTATCCAATTGGTTGAGGGATACGAGGGATACAATAAACCTGTAATGGGCTTTGTAATCGAGGATTTTTTGTTTTTCAAACGATATTTCTGTATTTAGAAGGTTATTTTATTAATTGGGTTTAATAACTGTATTTCTTATATTTATGGGAGATTGGAGATATGATTTTTGTGTAACAAAATGAGTACCTATTTCATGTAGATTTCATACAAAGCTTGATGTCAAATGAGCCTTACGTTTTCAGATGATCATTCTCTTAGGCTCTTTGTGGTCTGATCCATACAACACTGACTACCGTATCTACGCACGGGCGGCGTATAAACCGCGCCGTAGAAATAACGTGTCTGTCAACAAGCTTCCATACTGATCCATACAACACTGACGGCCGTGTCTACGCACGGTGTATAAACCGCGCCGTAGAAATAACGTGTCTGTCAACAAGCTTCCATACTGATCCATACAACAGTAACGGCCGTGTCTACGCACGGTGTATAAACCGCGCCGTAGAAAAAACATGTCTGTCAAAGAGCTTCCATAGTGATCCATACAACACTGACGGCCGTGTCTACGCACGGTGTATAAACCGCGCCGTAGAAACAACGTGTCTGTCAAAGAGCTTCCATAGTGATCCATACAACACTGACGACCGTGCCGACGCACGGGCGGCGTATAAACCGCGCCTTAGAAAAAACGTGTCTGTCAACAAGCTTACATACTGATCCATACAACACTGACGGCCGTGTCTACGCACGGTGTATAAACCGCGCCTTAGAAAAAACGTGTCTGTCAACAAAATCTCGACCGATTTCTCACGAGAAACGGGTCGAGATTTTGTTAAGTGTGCGTGCGGCGACGCATAGATACTATGGCCCCACACATACAAGCCGCGCGCGGTGCGTTTGTATGAAGATAGCTAACTACCTCTCTTTATACTATGTATCAGCAACAAGGGTACAGTTTGTCGGAAAAGTGTTACGATGTAGAAAATAAATTAGATAATACGAACCGGGCGAGTTCGAACTGGGGATGAGTATGGACGAAGCCGAAAAAACGTGTTTGTCAACAAGCTTCCGTAGTGATCCATACAACACTGCCGACCGTATTTGTCGTTTACTTGCCGTGTGTAAGCACACGGGGCGAATAAACCGTAGTTTGTCACGGCAAGAAAAACGTGTGTGTACAAAGGGCCTTAGGGCTATTCCTATATCGCAAGCAGTAGAATTGAAAAGATCTTATTTCAAGCTATAAGTAGTTACTTATCACATCGGTGGTAACTGTTCCCTCTGAAAGCAAATACACTGACGAGCAATATAAAAAGCCACAACATAAGCTTCTTGAAGTAAAAAGCAACATTTAAATGTATTTAATATCGCATAAAAAACACCTATGCAGTGACATATTTTAATGCAAGTCTCAATTCAATCGTATGTTTCACGTGATATCCTATACCTACCTATACTGAGTTGGCCAATTATCAAATGCAGCGCACACTACTGTGGTAAAGACCCGGCTTTCATCTGGGGCTTATTTTAATTAAATTGTAGATACACGTTTCAGAAATTTTTCGTCGGTTATTTAAAAAAAAACAGTTTTTCCATACATTTTAACCGCGTATTGGGGTATCTATGAAACAGCAGATTGAAATTATTCGTCGGTTATTTTTTTTCATTGCAGTTCAGAATCATGTACTGAATCCATGGTAACAGTTTTCGCGTCGATGTCTCTGCTACCCAGTATTAAATAGGGCTCTCCTCTTTTAAGGGCTTATTTCACCAATGAAACTGAACGCGATCAACACATCTAAACTACGTTCAAGAGCTGTCAGTGTCAATATTCCACAACAATGATGACACGGTTAGCTCTTGAACGCGGTTTAAATGTCCTGATCGCGTTCAGTTTCATTGGCGAAATCCGCCCAAGTTGGATAACTACACTCTTTTAGAACATTTACATTTCTTCATCAAGACATTTTCTACCTATAAATAGGTAATAAGTGTAAAAATATGTATTTGATCACCACTAAGGGCTGATTTCACCAATGAAAACTTTTTACAAAAAAACACAACCGACTTCATAAAAAAAAAACACTACAAAGTGAGAAATAACTTTAATTTCGGAAGTCGGTGTCTTTGGTTTTGTATTTTCGTTTTTTGCCACCGACTTCCGAAATTAAAGTTATTTCTCACTTTGTAGGGTTTTTTTTTGAAGTCGGTTGTTTTTTTTTTGGAAAAAGTTTTTATTTTTCTTTTTTTAGTTGTGGTACCTACCTCGCACACATTCGAATACCACTACCTGCTACCAGTGACAGGAACTTATCATATCATGAGTGGGGAAAAAAATACGTAGGTATTATTGCAGCTAACTCAAAAACTGTCCAAGCAAAGTTAATAAAATTTATATGGGACCAACTTGAGAGCATACCCTTTCAAACAAAAAAAAGAATTTTTTAAATCGGTCCACAAATGACGGAGATATCGGTGGACATACATAAAAAAAAACAAACATACGCTACGAACATATAACCTCCTCCTTTTTGGAAGTCGATTAAAAATGAACGAGATCAGCATTTCTAAAACGCGTTCAAGAGCTGTCAGTGTAAAAAAAAATATGGGATATTGTACAGTGACAGCTCTTGAACGCGTTTAGATGTGCTGAATGCGTTCAATTTCATTGGTGAAATCCGCACTTAATAGCCAAGCTTCAGGAGAGCGGAAGTAAATTGCGGTTTAAGTTCCGAGAAGGTTCCTTGACGAGCGACATAGAGGCCCATGTAATTGCTTTCACCTGAACTAGTCTAACTACATATGTACACAGAAATAAATCAGATATACACAGTACAGATGGTACAGAAAGTTAACTCCTCACTGAGATTGTAATTTCAAACACTATGTACAAAATCGCCTATGGAAAAGGCCTAATGAAAAGTCATATGTAGAACATTATCACTTCACTAAATATTATATCACTACATAATATAAAAATTTTCCCCATATAAATTTTATTAACTTTGTATGGGTACTTTTAGAGTTAGCTTCAATAATACGTATTTTTTCCCACTTAGTTCCTGTTGCTGTTATATATGTCACCGTATAATTATGAACTTCGTTAGTTTGTAATCTATCGGTATTATTTCCGTTAAATTATAAACTGTCGAAAAATTGTGAACTGCAACGAACCATTTACAATTTAACGCATTATTTTTCGCTAGTTTATAATCTTTCCACGGGAAACCGACAAATTGTGAACTGGTATCAAACTTGCTTGCGACGTAACGCACCGTGCGCTAATATTAAATAGCCTGCCTGGCTGCGAGCAACTTGGAAGTAGCGCTCGCCGGCCGCTACCGCGGCACCACTCGCTTCGCTCGCTCGGCTCGCGCGCGGTTGGTCACAGTTCTAACCTAACCTAACCCATTTCACCCAGTTCACAATTTTTCGACAGTTTATAATCTAACTAAAATAATTCCGACAAATTATAAACTAACGGTTCTCACAATCTTACGGTGACATATACATAGCAGGTAGTGGTATTCGAATTTGTGTGGGGAAGGTACCACAACTAAAAAGGGAAAGATATATAAACTACTGACTTCAAAAAAAAAATAGTACAAAGTGAAAAACAACTATCATTGACAGGAACTAAGTGGGGAAAAATACGAGCTATTGAAGCTAACTCAAAAAGTACCCAAGCAAAGTTAATACAATTTCTATGGGACAACCTCTGAAGTATGACCTATCAAACAAAAAAATAATCATCAAAATCAATTCATAATTGGCGGAGTAATCGCATAGTAAACATACAAAAAACAAAAAAAAACATGCAGTCTAATTGAGAACCTCCTCCTATGAACTCGGTTAAAATTAAAGTCCTCCCACCGCATCTGTCTGTCTGTCTGAACGCGATAAACTCAAAAACTACCAAACGGATTTTCATACGGTTTTCACCAATGAACGGAGTGATTCATGAGGAAGGTAAAGTTGTATAATTCATTAGGTTTTGTAGATCATCAGGCAAATTAATTGCTTATCGAATTGATTATCAACTGAAATTTTCCATTTATTGAAATCACAACCGTCATTCTATGAGTTCAGTTGTATGAATTGGCTTATAATATGGTGGATTCACACGCAACGTGCGTGTCAATATAAATAATTGATTTTCCTGACTACATTGTACAATTGTTTGATAATGTAGTGACTGGTTTATTAAATTTAAAATTTTCTAGGCTAGTTAATTGATTCAGGCGTGACCTTACGGAAATCCAATATAAAATACAATAGACGTGGATATATTTAGTAACCTGTTCCGCTTAGATATTTCTAAAGAGCCATAAAAAACCCTGAAAGAAATCGACACGTGTTTAGATACTCTGCGTTCAGCGCTCGGTGTGGCAACACGCCGTATTCGAGTTCGCGACAAATCAATCATCATCCTTAGGATGCCTCGTTGAGAGGTGAAACGTGTCGATTTCTTTCAGGGTTTTTAATGGCTCTTTAGAAATAGCTTAGCGGAACAGGTTACTACTCGTAAATATATCCACGTCTATTATATTTTATTTTACAGGCTTTTTGACAACATGTAAGTAATCTTTCGATGAGCACAAATTGAGCAAGAAGAGGGTGATGTGATATTATATGAAAGATAACATAACATCAGGTTGGGCAGTCGTGTACCTATAGTACACCCACATTTCAGCAGTTATGTTTAAGTCCCATGTAATAGGGGGCGAGCCTATAACCGGGCACAAACCCAGACTTCGCCGGGACAAATTCCAGATGGAAAAACTCAATAATACTTTCCCCGATCCTGGAATCGAACCCAGGACCTCATGCTTAGCAGTAGCGCTTGGGACCACTAGACCACCGTGGCAGTCTGTATACGAAAGATATTACTGTAAAAACTTATAAAATAGTGACACAGCTTGTAGGATTTGTAGTATCTCATAAGCATAACGCATTATACAAGAGCCCGAATCCAATAGTTATTGTGCCGGAACGACCCGTACACTCTACTTTTGTTCCGACCAATACTTCTGTCAATTATCTCCAGAATAACATTAAAGAAAGGGGCCAAAACCTTTGTGCGTGAGCAATCAAAGGTGTGGTTTCATTGAAAGCCGAATTAGGTTGCGAGTGTTGCTAGCCTTAAAATCTTCGCCTGTCATGTGGCCTCCTTTGGGGTCAATACTTTTTATTGAGACATCAAATTGATACTGGCCAGTAAAGAAAATAGAATTTAGTAAAAATGTTTTTGGGGTAATGTATTCTAGACTCCTTGGTTCCTGGCTGATTCGTCTAGAGCCTAGGTTTGACCTGAATTATAAGTAGATAATATTATTTTTGAGAGCAGTGGTGGCCCAGTGGTAACGGCCGCGACTTACGAGTTGTAGGTCGTAGGTTCGAACCCAGACAGGCGCTTTACTTTGTGTAAATTATTTCATCACCACTGCTCTCAAAACGGTGAAGGAAAACATCGTGAGGAAATCGGCATGTCCTAGAACCGAAAATTCGAAGACATGTGACATCTACCAACCCGCACTGGGCCCGCGTGGTGGATTACGGCCCGCTCCCTCTCACAGAGAGGAGGCCTGTGTCCCAGCAGTGGGAACATTTATAGGCTGATGATGATGATGATGAATATTATTTTTTATGCATTGGTACAAAACTGTCCTTTTTTAGTGGATTTCTCATTTTGAATTTGGAAGCTTTTTATTTTCTCTTTAGTTCTAGATATTAGTGGTGCAACTATGTGGAAAAATGTTTTCCATCTTAGTTTACATAGAGTACAGTATTTAATGCGTCCCTTTGATGTTGTTCAAGTAATTAACATCGTTCATGTAGGTATACTGTGTACTTTAAATACTGCGGACATAGTGCTTAATGTTTTCCCAGAACATTTTCATTTTCCATAATGTATGTAGATTACTAAGCATGCAACTGTTTCGCCTATAATTATACTGCGGAACAAAAAAAATAAAAAAATCTGCGGCACTTAATTTGTTAATGGTTTTTGTAAACACTTGTATTAGACATACTCAGTATGTATTTACTTTTTTTAGATTGATTCTGGTTCTTGAGATAAACGAAAGTCAAGAAATAAACGAAAAAATGACAACTACCCTCCTAAAATTAAATATATTTGTTTACACACTACTAAGTTCTATGATTCTTCTTACGTATTTAATTACAACGATTCTACTAATCAATTATTAGACCCTGAAATTATCAGTTCCTGTCTTATTTCAAGTTTATAAGTGCTTTTTGTCTGGAAGAATATGAGTTCTTTACGAAAACCTTGTGTAAATAACCTCAACAGTTTTTGTTATATATGTGGAAAATTTTGTACACAAAAACAAAGAATAAAGATCACTGAGTTTGTGATAAAAACCTACGAAGCATACTTTGGGATAAAACTTGCCCAAAAAAATAAATATTGGGTGCCTAATATCGTATGTAAGTCTTCTGTAGAATCTTTGAGATACTGGAGTCAAGGAGGACGTAAACGTAGCCTACTAATCACGTCAATGATTGTTACTTTTGTGCAGTGAATGTAAAAGGTATCAACCGGTATAAAAAACGCACTTGGGTTTATCCTAATGTAGAATCGGCTAAACCCCCAGTACTGCACAGTGATTTGCCGATTCCAGTGTTCTCAGGCCCATCTACTTCAAACTGTGATGATATTAAAAATGTTTTGGGGAATCATAGAGCACCAGACTATTCAGAATTGGTTGCGAAAATACTTCAAAATTTTCGAACATTGGGAGCTAATATGAGCATTAAAGTGCATTTTTTACATAGTCATTTGGACAGATTCCTGGATAATCTGGGCGATTATAGCGAGGAACAAGGAGAACGGTTCTACCAGGACATCAGGACAATGGAAGAAAGATACCAAAGTCGGTGGGACCGCCACATGATGGCAGACTACTGTTGGACTTTAATAAGGGATTGTCCTGAGCAAAATCATAATAGAAAACCGTACAGATTTTTTTTTTGTAATATTTTTTAATATTTAATGAACAGAACAATATATATCTTCGTTTTTTTATATATTTTTTATTAAAATATTTTTTCCATTAATGTTGGTATTTTTCTTTAGATTTTTCCTTTGAAATAGCTAATAGTCTTTATCTCAAAAACAAGAGCCAATTTGACAAATCTAATATTTTTCTAGTATTCAACACACAAGTCTAATACATAATTGACTTTAATCTACTATGCCGCAAAATGACTGTTCCCCAGTGTTATTATCCGTGTAAAACGATGAAAGCGAACTTACTTATATTATTGTATGCTGATGAAGTAACAGAGTAAATTCTAGGTCGATCGACAGATCGACCGATTGATAGGTGACCACAATTTGAAACTCTATTTAGATTTTTGAAGTGAAAACTCCTTTAATCGCGTTAGGCATTTTTGAGATGGGACTAAACCAATGATTTCGCGACACTGTGACGACACCTCATTTTTGTAAACGCAATTGTGCTCTTTATTTACATTACGTTACGGATCAATGTTCTATGCACGTATTTTTACTTTAAAGATTTCGGAAGTTTTTTTTTTTGTGAACGCGATTTTACTCTTTATTTAGATAAGGTTACGGACCAATGTTCTATACCAGTATTTTTCTTCCACCAAGGCGATCTTGTCCAAGTTTTCACTTCTGTCGGCATTACCGGAGTGCCACTGTTTCTTTTTAACTTGTTAAGGACCTGTGAATAAAACTTTGGAACTCACGCGTGGTTGATGCGTTATACTTACTTATTGTAAACCAAGTATTTTGGTTTATTGACAAGTAGGTGAGAATAAACGACTTTTAATGATTTTATACTGAAGATCACGTTTGAACGAGTAGTGTTAATGATTTGGAAAAATATTAATATAAAAATAAAAATATGTGAATATTTTGGATTATGTTTATATATTACGTAGTGTAATTAATTTGTAAGTTATGTCTAACGCGGATAAAAACTTACAATCACGCAAAAACCGTCAAGCGTATTTTTATGTGACCTTCACTATTTTGAAGATAATTTAATTATTAGTCTTTTAATATACGTGTTTCATTAAAATATATTTTGGTTTATGTATAATAAATTAATAATGCGTCTAATTTGGGACAGCGCTCCTTTATGGGCGAGTCCTATTACTGGCTAGACGTACGACGCGTTGCGTGAGCTCAGTAGAGAACACGCAATTTAACCACTCAAGGTCATTGGCATTTAGTCGCGTCTTAATGAGCGTGTTTCTCCAATACATAAAATTTATCAATAAAGGCTCTCTCAGACAGGCGCGACGCGACGGCGTAACGTGACTCCTGTAGAATAATTTCCATGACGTTTTCATAGTAATTGTTCCACAGAGGCGCGTCGGCGCGTGTCTGTGGGAGCCTCAAATCTGGAGCACCGAATTCTGCTTACAATCGATAACATGAAAAACAAAGTTTTCGTTATACTAAAGAAAGTATTTCACATTTCCTTCCTCATATTTTCGTGGAAGTCTTTATGTTATAGATTGCCCTAATTCCGTGCCTATAAATCAAAATAATAACAAAATAGTTATTGGATGGATGTTGCGCCTACGCGGGCGATATAGTCGTTACAAAGATTTTTATCTATGGCACACTATCCGTTTAGGTAAACAGTGTTGGCTGGTTGCCAAATATCTATGTGTTAAGGCGTTTACACATGAAATAGGCAATGATAAGTTTTGTATTGAGGGAAAATTGGATGATAAATGTCTCAATCAAATAAAAGATCATATTTTAATTTAGGATGAATTTAATGTACAATAGAATAAAATACTCTTTATTAAGAACACTGTAATGATAAACCATTTCACACATACAAACTTGGTACACTTTTAGCATTATTTAACAAACTATTTAATTCATCATCATCATCAGTCTGTAAATGTTCCCACTGCTGGGACACAGGCCTCCTCTCTGTGAGAGGGAGTGGGCTGTAATCCACCACGCGGGCCCAGTGCGTGTTGGTAGATGTCACATGTCTTCGAATTTTCGGTTCTAGGGCATGCCGGTTTCCTCACGATGTTTTCTTTCACCGTTTTGAGAGCAGTGGTGATGAAATAATTTACACAAAGTAAAGCGTCTATCTGGGTTCGAACCTACGACCTACAACTCGTAAGTCGCGGCCGTTACCACTGGGCCACCACTGCTCTCAATTACTATTTAATTAGGTACTTAATATAATAACGTTATAGACTTTAGACTTCTTGAAGACACCTTTAGGTTTCGAGGCTCAAATCGAACTGACTTAAAGTTAAGCGACGCCCCAAAAATCACGTTAAAAAACCAGTACTTTTGTGATAACTGTCAAATGAGATACTTTTAAACTTCATGATTACACTGATACAAAAATCATTTGAGGCAAATCACATACTTTTAATTTTATATTTAGTATTTAAAATCACAAAATCGAATGAATATTTGGAAATCATGACAACACCATGTGGATCATCATCATCAGCCTATAGCAGTCCACTGCTGGACATAGACCTCTCCAATTGCACGCCATTCAGCTCGATTCTCGGCAACTCTCATCCAGCTGCTACCAGCCACCCTTCGAAGATCGTCACTCCACCTAGCCTGAGGGCGTTCTACCTTACGTTTGCCAATTCGCGGTCTCCACTCAAGAACACGTATACCCCAACGGTCATCGGTTCTACGGCTGATATGGCCGGCCCACTGCCACTTCAGCTTGCTAATTCTGTGAGCTATGTCGATAACTTTGGTTCTCTGCCGGATCACTTCGTTCCGGATTCGATCTCTCAGAGAGACTCCAAGCATAGCCCGCTCCGTGGCTCGCTGAGCAACCTTAAATTTATGGACCAGCCGTACCGTGAGTGTCCACGTTTCGGCTCCGTAAGTCATAATAGCCATGTGGATCTAAATGTGGATATAAATACATAGCCTAAATAAATAAATTTTACTTAGAGTGACACAATGGATGGTCTTATATAGAGGTATATGAGGAACAGGGTGCAAAGTTCACTCATCCTCCACAGAAAAGGGAGGATCCTCCGACCAGATGGGACGTTGTGTATATGGTAGTCGCGCGGTAAACTTTGCTTGCGCGATACAGGATTTTACGTGACGTGTTATGCGTAGTGCGCATGTGGCGATATAGATGTCGCCACATACATAACGTAGAGAATACACACAAACATAGGCTTAAAAGCGGTTTGCTGTGTGTGTGCTGTGTCTGTGTAACCTGTTATTTTGTAAGTTACTGCATTGACACATTAGGTACCTCTCTGTCTATGGTGTAAAAAACGCTTTATTTTTCTGAAACATTTGACTGCAATAAATGTAAAGAATCATCATCATCATCATTTTAGCCGAAAGACGTCCACTGCTGAACATAGGCCTCCCCCAAGCACCTCCACTTCGACTGATTCTGTGCTTTCCGCATCCAGCGGATTCCTGCGGTTTTCACAAGGTCATCGGTCCATCTTGTGGGAGGCCTTCCAACGCTTCGTCTTTCGGTACGCGGTCGCCACTCCAGAACCTTTCGGCCCCATCGGCCATCCGTTCTGCGAGCAATGTGCCCTGCCCATTGCCACTTAAGTTTGGCAATTCTTCGGGCTATGTCGGTTAACTTGGTTCTCCTGTGGATCTCCTCATTTCTGATTTGATCACTTAGGAAAACTCCAAGCATAGCCCTCTCCATTGCCTTTTGGGTGACTTTTAGCCTTCTGATAAGGCCCATTGTGAGCGACCACGTTTCAGTACCATAGGTCATCACTGGCAACACGCACTGGTCAAAGACTTTCGTCTTGAGACACTGTGGTATGTGGGACGAAAAGATATTGCGTAGCTTCCCGAACGCTGCCCAGCCGAGTCGGATTCGACGATTGACCTCTTTCTCGAAGTTGGACCTACCTAGCTGGACAGTTTGTCCTAGGTAAACATACTCGTCCACAACTTCGAGCGTAGCGTCTCCGATCTTCATGAGAGTGGGTGTCACATGGGCATTTGACATGTACAATGTAAAGAATGCCCTTAAAGTAAAGCTTGAAAAAAGGCAGAAAATGCCAATATTATTATTGTAAATTAAAACATTTTATCCCACAATTAACTACGTTAAAAATACTGAAAATACCAACAACAACAATGTCAAGCATCCATCGCTCAATATTTAACACTAAAAGCAGTAAAAGGCTTTGAAGTTTAAATTTAGTTTTATTAGTCGAAATATGCACATATCGTATCGTATATTGGTCGATGTATAAATGTGATCGAATCTATAAACAGTACATTGTATGTACCTGGTCCTGTATGAAGTTAGGCACAAGATGCGTCAGAGGATCTAAAATAAATCATGTTTCACGTAGATGCATGCGGATATTAATGTGCATACAGGTGAATGTTGTCTGCCTGTATGCGCTAAAATTACTGGGATAAGTGTGATGTGATTTTGGTAAATAGATCTAAGGTAAAAAGCAATACATGGGTAGTAAAATCTAATAGATTTTGTCGCCGTATGTCAAATTTTTCGATCTCTATCAACCGTCAGAATTCATCTCTGTTTCAGATATACCATCTCACACAATTTTTTATTGGTAGTGTCGTAGTAAGAAATGGCACACCAGTTGCCTTAAGAGGAGGCTCCCTAACTGTATGTTGTTTTGCATTAATATTCTGAAAAACTCACGCATTCAATCAAAATGGAACTTTAGAATATGATTTATTGAATCTTTTTCTTTCCATATATAAGACAGTTACGTACTTGCAACATTTTGCTCGATTTCATTCGAAAATCATGTCTTTTTTTAAGATTATTTGAAACAAAAACAAGATTACTCGGCTTTTTAAGAAAATATAGTTTATTATAATAAACATTTGTATAAGATATTTTTCTCTAGATCAATTTATTACTTAAGGTATAAACGAAATGAGAATTGGGACTTACGACATTTAGTTCCGTGCTCGAACACGACCAAAGAGCGCACGCGATATTCAACTTTATTACTGATGTGTTAGCGTTTAGCACATAGTGGAGTGGTGGGGTGCATGGGGGCGGAGTTTGCGTGGAAATTGGCTTTGGAGTTACAGCAATTATTTTATTACGTAGAGCTGAACTTAATGAATGGAGGTAGCTAGGTAACTTGTACTAGTAAGGTAGTATGTAAGTGCTATTAAG
Source organism: Agrochola lychnidis (assembly GCA_963680765.1). Classification (NCBI taxonomy): domain Eukaryota; kingdom Metazoa; phylum Arthropoda; class Insecta; order Lepidoptera; family Noctuidae; genus Agrochola; species Agrochola lychnidis. The sequence goes on from OY796853.1 coordinate 21,107,053, forward strand.
CTGATATCAGACGCTTCAGTTTTTGTTCATTTTTGTCTTTCTGCCAAATAAAAGCATATCAACACAACATTAACCAAAGCGAAAAAAGAATTCATGAGTGAACCGATCTAACGATGTTGGATTTAGGAGCATCTTTTACTCGCCCACCGAATGATTGAAAAATGAAATGAAAGGAGCAGATTCGTTCATTTGTAATTTCGTCCTTGTCGTTTAAACGTGGAATGAAACAAAAAAAAAAACATGTGCCGTCGGGGGACCCTCGTCAGGAACGAAGTTCTTTCTCACGCATGGTTTAAAAAAAACAATTTTTTTGTAGTCGTCATCTTGAATTTACATTTTGACCTCACTATCGGCTTTAGCACCCTCAAAAACTATGACAACGACACCCATGACGAAAAATTGAAAAATTTCAGAGCCGCCATCTTGGATTTTCATTTTGACCAAATTCACACTTTCTCTCTCTCCGGCGAGAGTATGTAGTGTACCCGATGTATATATACAATTTTATCTCACGACACTGTAATCACTTTACACTTTTGTTTTTTTACTGGCGTTTCCTCTCTTGCTCTCTCTCTCTCTTTTCTTCTCTTTGAATTAGAAGAAAACAGTCGCAAGTAACACATTTTAGCGTGACAATGTCTAAAAGCTTACAATCCGCGTTAAAGAACTTCGTTTCAAAAATGACTCGATTGAAGCGTCTGATATCGGCTTTACCAGCACTATCCGCGGTAAGACATACAATACAAAAACCGCAGTTGGTTCGACGTAAGGGCATCGGCCCCATCAGATTTATCCGTTGTTACTGGGTTTCATTCACCTGACGTCAGTGATGATACGTTAGTGGCGCTAAACGAAACTGACCTAATAATTCATAAGCCAACGAGCGGTTTATTGTGAAAGCATTAACGTTTATCTTAAATAGTACTTTAATCTGGCCATAATGTGTGAGATAAAATAGAAACATAACACATCTACTTGGGTGTTCGTACAGCAAGCGAAGGCCAGAGATTGCGATGTGAGCCTTTGAATAAACTCTGGGAAATCCACTTTTAAGATTTCCGCTTTATATGATCGCTGGTTTGATCAGAAATAGCAATATCGTAAAAGCCCGATAGAGATAGATTTAGATATGATGGTTACAGAAATCATTGATAGCTTAAAGAAAAACCTAGGTATTTCGCCAAGGAAATGAATGCTGTTCGAAGTCTGAGGGACAATTCCCGTAACTTTTAAGAGAAAGAAAGAAAAATAAGTTTATTTGTCACAGAAACACGTGCATAAAAGAAGAGAAAAAAAAAAAACATTTTACAAAAAAAAAAAACAACCGACTTCCAAAAAAACACTACAAAGTGAAAAATAACTTTAATTTCGGAAGTCGGTGTCTTTGGTTTTGAATTTTCGTTTTTGCCACCGACTTCCGAAATTGAAGTTATTTTTCACTGTGTAGTGTTTTTTTGGAAGTCGGTTGTTTTTTTTGTAAAAAGTTTTTATTTTTCACTTTTTAGTTGTGGTATTTACCCCACACAAATTCGAATACCACTACTTGCTATGTAACTAACAGTGAGAGGAACTTAACATATCATCCACATGATAAGTGGGAAAAATCCGTATTATTGAAGCTAACTCAAAAACTAACCAAGCAAAGTTGTTAAAATTTATATGGGACCACCTCTAAAGTATTACCTACCAAACAAAAAAAATAATCATTAAAATCAATTCATAATTGGCCGAGTTATCGCGTAACAAACATACAAAAAAAAAACATACAGTGAATTGAGAACCTCCTCCTTTTAGAAGTCGGTTAATAAAATAAAACAATAGATTTAAATATAATCACGAGCACAAACAGAATTATGTGGCAGCTGCTGGCACGTCATGACTGTGACAAGAAGACTTCAGCATGATGCTGTGCTATGAGGACCTACAGCACAGCACTGATTTTCAGTGGTCACCAGAAAAAGTCGTACGGAAACCAATTTATGTTTAATGAATTAAATATAAACCTATAACAAAATAAAATAAAATAAATAGTACTTAGAATATAATGCTGTTTTACAACCAATTGTATGAATAAATATGATTAAATAACATAGAAAATTATCCGCAGATATAACAGTGCGTGCATTAAAAAAAAATAATTATGCAATTTTTTACGCAAGAGCGTTCGCATTCGCATGTCATTCGCAATCTGTCAAAAATACAAACAATTTACAAAAAAATTTGACAAGTTTGACAGTTTGCGACTTGAATGTAAACGTTTTTTTGGTACGAGAATTGGACTTCTGATGTATTACTTTATTGAAAGATTTGATTGATTAAATTTAAACCATTCAATTCTTCGAAGTGGAATCCACAAGCGACATTTATTCACTATAGGAAAATGATTGATTTTGTGTCTAAATAGAATCTTGACTATGTCTATTTTGATTTAAAAATTATTTATTTTCAAACGGGTTTGAACAGTAAACAGGATATTTATTAGGAAGGAAAGAGGGGGTGTGATGTAGCGACCCTAGCGATGCGATATGCTGAATTGCATTTTTGACGTTTTAACGGAGCGCATGCGGGCGGCTCGCCAGTCGCTTACATACCACCGCCTTGCCACGTCATATATCCCCGTAATAATTAACTAAGTAATTGTGGAACAATATTAAACAAATAGTATTTTCAGTTCGAGTATTCTTTACATCTTTATTCAACCCCTTTTAATACTTAACACGCACAACAACTGTATTAATAATATTGTTTACAGAAATATTACTTTTGGCACCTTGAGATGTTTTTCATGATCATTATATGAATTGTATTTCGATTGTTTATTTTGACGTTCTCATCATAATATTATTTGATTTAAGTACGATATTGTTAATGGAATTGGTATATGGATTGATATAAGTTATAGTATTACACAATATATTGCTATTTATTATTAACTAGCTTCTGACCGCGACTTCGTTCACGTGGAAGTCGATAAAATACAGCCCATATTACTTGCTGATAACATTAGCTCTAAATCAGTTTTAAATTTATCCGTTACAAACAAACACACAAACATATAAAAAATATCTGATCTTTTCTCTTTATAAAATTAGTTTAGATAATTTTTGTATAATGAAATATGAGATTTATTCAGGCTTATTTAATTCAATTATTGAGACTTGTCTGGCTTGATTACTAAATTACAAACATTTGTACGCCCTCTGACATAACATGGCGAACTCTTTATTATGTTAAACAAATGTATAAATGACTTATGACTTAATATAGGTATTAATAAATAAAGGTATACACTACGTTACAACCTCAAAGGCTTTTTAGGGTTCCGTAGTAAACAAGGAAAAAAATAATAATAATAATAATTTAATAAATGTTAATTGCTTTGAATAATGGACAAATTTATAACTATTTGATGTTTAATTAATAAAAATAACCAACGTGTTTATATTTGTACGCCGTTAAGGCAAAACATGACTGTGCTATAATCTTATGTAACATCTTGCATGCCATGTGTGTATACTTATGTTTTGGACAAATAAATGATCTTATCTTATAGTTTCGTCATGTCCGTCTGTCTGTCTTTCCGCGGTCTAGCTCCGAGACCCTTAGTACTAGAAAGCTGTAATTTGACATAGATATACAAATACACACACATTTATTTGACATTTATTTGTTTATTTGACATATTAATTACGCCGACAAAGTGGTAAAACAAAATTATGAAAAACAATTTTTTTAGGGTACCTCCCATACACGTAAAGTGGTGATGTTTTTTATTTTATTTTTATCCCGTGGTGTGGGGGTGTGGGGTATCATTGGAAAGGTTCTTTAAAAATATTGTGAGTTTGTGAAAACCATTTTTGGATTCAAGGTTCTGTTTGCGAAATATTAAGCTTTAAAGTGCTGATTTTTGTTAGAGTCAAGTGTCTTCCCCCCCTGCCAGCTAAATGGTTAGTTTTGGGTGAGTGAAAAAAATCACAGTAGTAGTTTATATAACGAAATTAAAAGGAAAACAATCACAGCTAAGTAAGCTTTACAAGTTAACGAGTAATAATCGACCAACTTAACTTTGCAGTTGCAAAAACATGTTTTCCCGTACATTCTGTATGGGAGAACATGTTTATCAACTACAAAGTTAAGTTTGTTTTTGGGATAAATTCATCCCAACTACGGAACCCTTCATTGTGCGTGGTCCGACACGCACTTGGCCGGTTTTTTTTATATTACCAACAGCCAGTAGGAGCCCAAAGTAATTTTTGTACGCGGATTCTAGAGTTGTATATATTTGACAATTCAGCAGGCATTCTCGTAAGTTTTTTTGCGACTAAACAATTTATATTCAGCTTAAAGACGGGGAAAAACGACGAGGCTCACGTTTTTAATAAAAACTGTGTGACGAAGGAGGCCGATAAAGAACGCCACCTGTCAGGGGGTCATTTACTATAAGACTGACGCGTTTTAAGGGGTCAAGAGCTTCTTACCCTGACCCATTGCCATGCTCTTTATTGTTACAGTCTGTTGAAGATGAAATAACTTCTGTGATTTTCTTTTTTGTTTTTTTTTATGCTATTCGGGAAATTTACAGCTATTAACTTATATAATGTTCTTAAACAATAGTAAATTGAAGGCCATTTACAAGTTTCCATCGTTAAATAAATAAAAAAATAACACGTAAAAAAGGTCGGTACAAAATACCGATAACATAAATTAGGAAAAAAAAGTACACGTTCGACTAATAAATATTATGTTTAACTAAAAATAATTTAGACGCAAACAATTACTTTTTAGATACTACTCTTACTTCTACTCTCTACTGTGTTATTTATTTTGATAATTGATTTAATTTCACTTACTAGTGTGCATGCATATTTTCGCAAGCAAATGTGAAAAATTTCTACTATACTGCAATCTATACTAGATTGTTCTGCAGCACCATAAAGCTGCCTGTCCACTGGAGCGGAGCAAGGCAGCAGAGCGGAGAAATGTGTCAATATTAACGAATAGAATCTAAACTCCGCTTTAGAGTTCCGCTGCTATTGGTTCATATTGGCACATTTCTCCGCTCCAGTGGACAGGGAGCTTAATCACCCTATAATGTTCCCACGGCTAGGACACAGGCCTCTTCTCTGTGAGAGGGAGTGAGCTGTAATCCACCACGCGGGCCCAGTGCGGTTTGGTAGATGTCACATGTCCTTGTATTTTAGGTCCAAGGACATGCCGGTTTCCTCACGATGCTTTCCTTCACCGTTTTGAGAGCAGTGATGATGAAATAATGTACACAAAGTAAAGCGCCTGTCGGGGCTCGGACCTAGAACTTGGAAACAGTCACAGCCGCTACCGCGGGGCCACCACTGCTCTACACACTGTCTCTATTGTGGATGGATATAGGAGTAGAGGAAGACCAAAGAAATGATGGATAGACTGTGTGAAAGATGATATTGTAATAAGAACCATCCTTACTCTAGAATAACTAATTTAATTCCTAATATAATTATTTAACCTCAAAATAGATACGAATAATACCCAAATGAATCTTAAAGTCGTTACCCCAATATCATAATCTAGAACTATTTAATAAAACTACATATTTACAATATTTCAGGGATAAGGAAAATAATATGAAACACCAAGATAATTTGTCAGTCATTTATATTTCTTTACCAACATCAAATTCAATATTCTACACCATACCATCACATCTCCTATTAGATAAATAGATAGATTCATTTATTTGCCTGAAATATGGTATTTTACAGATTTTATAACAAATACACAATAGTTCTACATATTCCCCACATAATATCACTATTCAATCAGTATTCTAATATTTACCATAAAACGAATAGGTTACCTTAATTTACAGTAGATCTCCAACTAATACTGTGCTAATCTATCTTTTTACCGACACGGCCACTAAGCACGTCACGAGCGCCCAAAGCAGAAGAAAGGTTCCCGCGCTACTTAATTGACACATCGAATCTTTGTGTGTTGCCAGTACAATATCCAACAATTACGTATTAATAAATTAAAACCTAACAATATGGATAGAAAGGGGGTGACTACCAAGATGACGACTGATAGAGAAGTATGGAAGAAAGGGACATGTTGCGCCGACCACAAATAAATTGAGATAACGGTTGCAGAATGATGATACTTTTTATCCCGATATTCCCACGGAATCGAGACTTCTGCGGGTGAAACCGCGGGGCGCAGCTAGTGTTAGAATATTTAGGCTTAGTAGTAATAGCCGCACAGGTCGATTCATCAGGTTAAACTACGCTTGCCGGGGTTGGTCCAAGGATGGGTGACCATATTTACATACAGAGACTCCTCCGTGCCCCGGAAAGCATGTTAAGCCGTTGGTCTCAGCTGTCATTCGTAGATCTTTGACAGTCGTTACGGATCGTCAGAAGTCCGAAAGTCTAACAACCAATCTTACCAAGGGGTATCGTATTACTTAGTTACTGGGTTGTGGAGGTCAGATAGGCAGTCGCTCCATGTAAAATACTGGTATTCAGCTGCATCCAGTTAGACTGGAAGCCGACCCCAACATAGCAGGGAAAAGGCTAGGCAGATTGAGGTGATTTTATTTATTCAGACATCCCTAATAATTGACTAGATTTTTCATCATGGGTCATCTCGAAAACTGAAGATGGGCGGCAAATAACCACAATTAACTACTTACGACAGAGTCGGAAAGAACTTTTATGTACTTACCTACCTTCACAAAGAATCTTAGTAAGATGTCGGTCGTCAAAAGAACTATCGTATCCACATATAGTTCTTTATCTACGTATGTCGCGTAACCTACAAAACCACTCAACCGATTTGGGACATACTTTTAGTGATGGAAGCTTAACGAGGACATCTGAAATCTAATATTACACTTATATATTAAGTATAATGGCGTCGCGAAAATCTAATATACTGTAGGCACCTACCTACATGTTTTGTCGTCTCCTCTTCTATACTTAATATTATAAAGAGGTATAATTTGTGAGTTTGAATGTAGGAGGTAATCTTCGGAACTTCTGACTCGATTCCAAAAATTCACTTAAGGGAAGGTATAGTATTGCCGAGCGTCATTTATGATATAGTACCTTTTGCCCGCGGCTTCGTCCGCGTGGATGTCGGAAAATATCCTACGGGAACGTACTACCGAGATTTCATACCTAATAAAGTAATAAGAGAGGAAAACGTCATTGACTCCTACCGCTGCGCCCACGTTGCTCCGCGTAATTTTGAAACTGTGATATCTTTTAAACTATTCATTTAAATTATATGATGTCAAGGCATATTTTAATCTCAATTAAATGCCCAATTTAAATATCATATTTTATTGGATAAGGATTAATATTCGACGGTTGAAAGGCTAATTGATCTAAGCGACATTTTGTAAAACTTGCAGGGGGACGGATCATAGATATTTTTTTAAAATAACTCTAACTCTAACAGGAGGACTCCTGCAAAAAAAAATCATAAAAAACAATTATTTGATAGACTTTTATTTATTTAAATCAATCAATCATAATAAGGTTATGAATTAAAAAAATAACTAATCCGTCCTCCTGCAACGGTGGAGTTTCTTGCCCATTCTTCTCCATACGAAAACTACTTTTTGGAAGGGGCAACTAGAATCAATTTTATTATTTTGTAATTTTTGACGTTCAAAAGTGTCATACATGGGCCTATTAGAAATAAATGATTTGACTTTGACTTTGCAAGTTTTACAAAATGTCGCTTAGATCAATTAGCCTTTCAACCGTCGATATGATACTGGTCAATATAGCTTCGGAAATAACAATGGAATTTTTATCAAATTCTGAAAGATAAAAATGGTTACTGTGGGTCATCCTTAGAAGATAGACATATACCATTGCGGATTTTTTGTTGAAATTTTTAAGATCTTCAATCCCGTAGAACATAAATTTGATATATCTGTAACGGTATACGCGGCGCACGCCAGTAAAGCTCCCAGTTGGCATGATTTTTTCCGACATCTTCAACAATAACCATCATATTTCAGCCAATTTACACAAAACCTTAATAAATTATACACTAAAACCTTCCGCAAGAATCACTCCGTCCATTAGTGAAAACCGTTTGAAAATCCGTTCGGTAATTTTTGAGTTTATCGCGTTCAGACAGACAGACAGACGCGGCGGGGGACTTTGTTTTATAATATGTAAGGATGTAAGGATTTTATGTTAAAACGAGAATTTCACGGGGACAAAGTCGCGTGCAGAAGCTAGTTTTTTTGGAAGCTGCTAATAAGTGTTACAAGTACTTGATGTGTAACATCGTTCCTCTCGCTTTCCTGCAATCTGTGGGAATGATTTCGTGAAAAGGGACGGAAGTGTGTAACAGGAAGCCGGGGAAGCGCGCGCTATTTGATATGACCAATGAGTGATGGCGCTAGAGTTGGCCGTCAGAAACGACCTTGACGAGGCCCCGCCCCTTTAATGTTGATGATTATTACCAAGGTGAGAATGTCAGATGTACACATCATATACTATAAGGGCGAGCCTTACGTTTTTTTTTTTATCCTGTTACGGTTTTCTAAAGGCAATTCGATTGGCATAGTGGCTGCTGTTACGTGTAGTGAGTTCGATGACAGCATGGAACATATATTTACGAGTGTGTGTGTTTGTACCATCCATTACATACCGAGGTCCCTACGTGCCTCGGAAACCGTGTTAAGCCGATGGTCCTGGCTGTTATATGTAGATCTTTGACAGTCGTAACGGGTAGTCAGAAGCCCGAAAGTCTGAAAACCGGTTTTATCAAGAGGTATCGTGTTACCCAGTAACTGGGTTGTGGAGATCAGATAGGCCGTCGCTCCATGTAAAAATTTGCATCTGCTTAGACTGGAAGCCGACCCCAAAATAGTTGGAAAAAGGCTAGGCAAATTATGATGTACTTGTGCCGAAACGCTTGCGATACAATAGAAAAGCTCAGTTTTGGGCACACTATTTATTTTTACTGCTACCTTCTATCTATTTACTCCATTTTTAATGTCTCTACTGATGCTTTGCGATTCAGAAAAAGGGTTACTTATTGTCCACAGTTAAATAATGCAGGGTAAAAAGAAGAATAAAATAATTGCACTGGATGTCAAGTCGTTCAAGCAAACAGGAACCCTGAATATGACAGGATCGGAATAAGCATGGATATTGAATGATTTCGAGATAAAAATATTCACACAAAATATGTTGTAAAGAATATTCGTAATTCATATTTTAGAGCATGACCTACTAAAAAAAAGATATATAATTTTTATCATCATCTGCCTAGTCTTTTCCTAACTATGTTGGGGTCGGCTTCCAGTCTAACCGGATGCAGCTGAATACCAGTATTTTACAAGGTATGAGCCATAATTTTTATATGACGCATAAAATATCGACAGCCGGGTTTACCAGGTAAAATATAGCGTGCATTATTCACATTTTTATTAAATTTTCATCATAGTTTCAAGGAAAATCTATTTTCGTTGGAAACAAAGGTCAGTGACCCTGTAAATGGAAGTTAGTGACCGTTATTTATAAGCGAAGTTTGTTCGAAATATGAAAGAAAAATATTATGGTTTCTTGTCTACTTCTACTTTTTCTTGGTGGAAAATATGACATAATGTATAAGATTTATTTTGTACAGACAGCAGAAAAAATGTGTGTTCTAAAATGCGTTTTTAAAATGAAAACTTCTTTAGGCGTGTTGAGCAATTTTTGGTAGCGGAAAGTCTCATGGGTTCGCGTGACCGACATGCTAAAAAACAGTATAGCTATGTGTTGTAGCTATGAGTATGACGTGTTGCGATTGGCCAGCATGAAAGCATGTTTTAGTTTAAAGTTTTCACTTTTGTCAGCAGCCAATGCTTTCACAAACAAAGTTTACACTTTAACAGCCGTTTATTTTAAAAGCAACTGTCCAGGGTATGCCGGCGATTTTTGCCGATATTGTGAGCCTTATAAAATAAAAACTATTTGTGATACATTTATATATTTTTTTTATTTATGCATTGGTCTTATATATTTTTAGGATAAGAATAAAAAACATATGTAAATTATTTATTTTTATTTCTAAATCTCAATAAAAAATGGTGTTACAGTGAAAACAAAAAACTCTGACATGTACTTTTTATCATTTTGAATGTAATTTTTTTTATGTAAAAACAAAAAAATACCGATCACGTGCTCAGTACGTGCTCGGCTGTTAAACTGTTCGTTGATGAACTTTATAAATACATTTTCAATATAATTTCAATACAGTAAGGAGAAAAACTTTAAAGAGAGAGTAGCATAAGCATAATCAGTAGTGTAATTTACTTCATCACATCAAAACGGTGAAGGAAAACATCGTGAGGAAACCGACATGTGCTACAGTTCGTTTTTTAATCCCGGAGACTAATTTGACAGATGCAAATGTCAAACTCCAAATTGAAAAAAACAAACAACAATCACTTGAAATGTCAAATTAGTGTCTGGGATTAAAAAACGAACTTTAGAACCAAAAATTCGAAGACATGTGACATGCTGGGCTCGCATGGTGGATTACGGCCCACTCCCTCTCACGGGAACGTCATAGGCTGATTATGCATTGAAAACTTCAAAAGATTTGTAAACTGACGTTGTTAACTGTACCAAACACGCAACCGTTTTTATAGATTCTGTGACAAGAATAAGTTTTCTGAATTTAGCTTTACTTCTGTAACTGTTTTGGACGATTTTCTTCAGAAGTTTGAAAGTAACAAACGAATTAAGGTTCGGCGAATAAAGTTTTATTCTTCTCTTTTCAATTAAAGTTGGAAAAAAGTATGCAAATCTTTCGTACAATGGGTTTATTTGGTACATTTTTATGGCTAAAGTTATCATAAACCCTGGTTGGTGTGGTTACATGTTAATTTTCTTCATGACACTTGAAACTTGAGAAAATATTTTTGGGTTTGAGTTCAGAAACCCAAAAACCTTTTCTACAATACAAAATATCAAAATCAAAAGATTTTATTTCACATAAACCTACAAGGGCACTTAAGAAACGTCAGAAGCTAGGTGCACGGTTCCAATTGGTCGTTTCCTATGGAGAAGAGCCGGCAAGGAATTCCACGGTTACTCTTTCAAAAATAAATGGTTTTTAGGTACAATGTTTTCAAATTACAGTGTTATTAATAGGTATGGGAGGACAGTGTAGGCCTGTCAACGAGTACGAGGTACTTAACAAAATAGAAAATGGTTTACAGATCTACAGCCTATTAACTATACAGAGTGGCAGGGACATCGACGCGAAAACTTGCGTCAATGTCTCAGTACGTTTTTCGTCGATTATTTAAAAAAAAAAATTGCTGTTCCATACATTTTGACCGCGTAGGTATTGCACTTTTCTATAAAACAGCAGATTTGTTTAAAGTTCTAACACAGGGGAACCCAGGGGGTTACGAATAAGGCCATATAAATATACGAATAAAGGGAAATCGTGGCCCCTGGCAACAGGGTAACCGAAGGAACACGGGTGGGTTTTAGTCAGTAAGAGTCTGACACGCCCTCCCGCTCCACCCAGAGCGGGAGAAGTAGGTACCCAAAAAAAAGGGGAGTTCCCCTGTGTTGGAATTTGTTGAAATTTTTCGTGAAAAAACGTGCTGTTCCATACAATTTGTCCGTAGGTATTGCACTTTTCTATAAAACAGAGTTTTTTTTTAACACAGGGGAACCCTCCTGTGTTGAAATTTTTCGTCGGTTATTCGTCAGAATCATGTATAGAATCCATTGTAAAAGTTTTCGCGTCAATGTCCCTGCCACCCTGTAAACATACTCTCAAATATTATGTTTTATACATTTCTGCTAACTTCGTTCTTTCCTTAATAAAAAGGTTTGGTCTAATAGGGTAAGGGAATATTCGTTACCACTATATCTTTGGGTTCTAGAGGACATATAAAATGTTCAAAGTACTAAACCTATTCGATAACGTTGGTTAGCTAAACATTAGTTTAGTTACTGTTAAATGCTAGTGCACGCGTAAATGACAATCTATGAATAAATTAATACTAGTCGAGGTTCAAACCAGCCGGGCTTGTAAACGGATTTACGATACGACACTGCTGTAAAATCTAGATATTTCGGATGGTGGTATATTAGCTCTAAAATATTGCGGTGCCTCTATTATTTGTTTCAGAATTCAGGTATATTTACGGTTTTGGGTATATTTTGGTATATTTGAAGATCAAATCTTTAATGTTTCCGATTAAAAATCGATTTAAAGACGTTACACTTATTTGGTGCTAATAAAACACCAATAGGTACCTATCCAGCTCCAAGCAAGCTACAAATATTGCGAAAAAAATTGTGTTCCGGATGAGAAAACAGTAAATTATTTATTATAAATGCTGAGTAAAAACCGACCCTTTCCCAGCTATAAATATATGTCGGAGACAGGTATGAGGAAAGGTAGGAGACAGGACTGTTTCGTTATTATCCGCTATATTTTAACTACTGTGGGCCTACGCCCACACTACTGTGGGAAAGCGTTTGCAGTTCAGGGGGCCTACCACAAGCTCATAAAGCAGTATTATTTTAATATTACTTCAGTGTGGGAAAGAGATGAAGCTCTACAGGACGTATAGCTCCATCTCTTTCTCCCACTGAAGTAATGTTAAAATAAAACTGCTTTTGAGTTGGTGGTAGGCCCCCTGGTCACATTATAATTTACTATCAAATTAATCACTAGTAATACACACACTGGGTGCGATACAAGGCGTTTATTAAAATCAAAAATTAACACAATAATCACAAATTACAATTAACACAATAACTGAACATAACGAATCGAGTACAGTTCCACGACGTCTTAACTCCGATGCGATCAGAGACTGAATCCTTCTCGCCGTGGCCTTAAAACATCACGACTCTGTAGAAGCGCGCTTTGGGTATGGGTAGATCACTATGTCGCCAATGGCGCGCTTGCGATTCGTTTCGTGTCCGTGCTAATGACCGGATCCGACATATACCTAATTCAAGCAAAAAATATCATCACATAATTCAGTTACAACAATAATTAAATTAACTCAACATGTCGGGTAATTATGTCACTTATTATTACCCTACGTTCCACTTGCGCGCAATTAATTTTAAAACTTCTACGTGGAGGCACTTCTTGACTCGTTAGTACTCCGGAATATTAGTTTAATAAATATTATTTTTAACCTGGCCAAACCCCTCGGAATCATACCCATGAAAAGGTTTAGGTACTTATAATTATCTGAGATAGAACGTCTAAAATACGTTTTGTTTTCCTTCTTAAGGGACGAACATATTTCTCTGTCCAATAATTAAGCTACATAAGTCTTGCGCAGTCCATTTACATGTGCTTTACCTAATTCCGCAACCAGTTCCAGCTAAATTCTACAAAAATTAAGTGCGTTTATACTGAAAGTGGGCAACTTCGCAAATAGCTGTCAAATATTTCGCTGTTTTGATTAATTTGGCAATATTACTGTGAACTAAAATATTGACTATGAAATGCAATAATTAATATCGTAATACCAAATAGTTTTAGATGAAAAAAAAGTATTTGGAAACTTTCTAAATCCCTTTTTTTCACCTAAAACGGTTACAATATTCAATTCAGTGTTATAATTGCAATTTATAATTAATATTCTAGTTCACTAGTTGGCCATATTTCTTATTTGTTTACAGTAATATCACCAAATTAATCAAAACAGCGAAATATTTGACAGCTATTTACGATGGTGCCCACATTCAGTAGGGAACAAATCCAAGGACCAATTCTGAGTTAAGCTCGCCTTTTTACATAAGTTGTTCTTATAAGGTGTACAATAAAGAATATGAATCAGTTAGAATTTAGTAATCTTGACGTTTTATGGCGAATCTAGACATAAATATTTTATACAGCCTAATTTCATTTCGTTACAGGTAATTCATAATGTTTATTTTAGTTTTCCAATATACCCTCTTGTTTCAACCACAATTAATTCAGAGCCTCTTTGTAGCGGGCTCAGTTACCTCTAATACCTAGCGCTGTCGAACTCTTCAGCCTAATATCTAGAACAATCGCCCAATCGCGGTCCGAATTGGATTCCTGTCAAAACTGTGTTTTAAAGTTTCAATCGCTAGGTAACTATGGCAGGCATGGGCTGCAAAAGTTTTGAAATTGATGTTTTGAGGCAATGTAGACTTTACCTAACGTTTTCAGGGTTACGTAGTCATTATTCAAAAATATAATCGAATTATTGCCAGCCGATTATCGAAGAACTCGTGGCTAAATGATAACAGCCACACGAGTCATTATCCACTAGGCAATATTTGGCGCGCGACGTATTGCACAACATAATACTCAACATGTTGAAAGTTACCGCGGAACTTTTGCTTAGCAAAGTTGTCTGTCTACGCATGATCAGTCGTCGTCAACATGTCGCCAGAGGAACTAGTGTTGATTTCAGCGGCGGTGGTTATAATTTTATTGAAAAATGCATCAAAAAGAAGTAGCACCAGCAGTATCCCATAAACATTCATAGTTCAATTAATTTGAGCACTAGTTCGTTACACCACCACATTACGGATATTTCTGCGAGTCACGTCTCCACTCGACAACATTTGATGCTCAACTGCATGTTGCACGGAAACAAATAACAAGCCGCGCGTCAAATTGCGCGCCAGCTGGCAACGTCGTGCGCTGTTGTGCGAAGCGACGGATGCGTCAACGAAAAAATTAAAATAATTGCGTTTTTTTTTTAATGCACGCACTGTTGTGCCTGCGGATAATTTTCTGTGTTATTTAATCATATAATTAGTTGTAATTATATTCTAAGTACTAGGTATTTGTTTTATTTTATTTTGTTATTTATTTATATTTAATTCATTAAACCTAACTTGGTTTCCGTACGACTTTTTCGGGTGACCACTGAAAATCAGTGCTGTGCTGTGGGTCATAGCACAGCATCATGCTGAGTGAAAGCCTTTTTGTCACAGTCATGACGTGCTAGCAGCTGCCGCATATTTCTATTGTTTTATTTTATTTTATTGATCTTTTCTTTATTTATTTCTTTCTTTTAACGTTCCCGAACATGCAGAGCGTCACGTGTTGCGCGTCAATTGTTGCCTAGTGGATACGAGGCTTTATGCTACGCTTGCCGCGGTCGGTTTGTGGATGGGTGACCATCCATTACTCATATCGAGACCGCTCCGTGCCTCGGAAAGCACGCTAAGCCGTTGGTCCTGTCTGTCATTCGTGGTATCTATCGTATCTTTGACAGTCGTAACAGATAGTCAAAAGTCCAATAGTCTGACAACCAGTCTTACCAAGCCCACAAACCCAGTAACTGGGTTAGGGAGGTCAGATAGGCAGTCGCTCCATGTAAAATACTGGTATTCAACTGGATGTACGATAACGCAACTACTTAAAAAAAAATCTTGACTGAGAAGGCATTATGAATAACGGCTAGTAAGGACCCTCGATAAGTGTGTCTAGAATTTACTAATACCTTTTATAAAGTTTCACATTGAGACACGAAGCAACAAAATACGATCTAGATCCAAAAGTTTGACAACCGTTAACCAAGTACACAACCCAGTATAGATAGTGCAATCCATGAAGACGCGCCCCACTCCGCTCCGCGCCGTACTAGAGTTCAGCTTACAGTACAGTACAGTAATCGCGGAGTGGGGCGCGTCGTCGTGGATTGCACTATCTATAGGTAGGTAACTGGGTTAGGGAGGTCAGATAGGCAGTCGCTCCATGTAAAATACTGATATTCAGCTGGATTCTGTTAGACTGAAAAAGTCAAAGTCAAAGTCATATAATTTATTTCAATTAGGCACAAAAAGGCACTTTTGAACGTCAAAAACAAAAAATAGAATTGATTCTAGTCGCCCCTTCCAAAAGGTAGTTTTCGTATGGAGAAGAATGGGCAAGAAACTCCACCGTTACTCTTTTAAAATGTTTTACAATATTTTGTATACATTAATTATATAATTATATGTGAAGACGATGCACCTGGAATAAGATTACTATACCACAATAGGTAAAAATAATTAAAAATGAAGCAATGACGGAAGCCGATCCCAACACAGTTGGAAAAGGGCTAGGCAGATTAATTGAGTTGTAAGGAGACAATGGAATTAGAATGATTACGAGCTGATTATTGAAGGCAAAACTTTTTTACAAAGTGAAAAATAACTTTAATTTCGGAAGTCGGTGGCAAAAAACGAAAATACAAAACCCAAGACACCGACTTCCGAAATTAAAGTTATTTTTCACTTTGTAGTGTTTTTTTTTTGGAAGTCGGTTGTTTTTTTTTTTTTGTAAAACGTTTTTATTTTTCACTTTTTAGTTGTGGTACCTACCCCACATACATTCGAATACTACTACCTGCTACCAGTGACAGGAACTTATCATATCATCTACATACTAAGTGAGAAAAAAAATACGTATTTTGTAGCTAACTCAAAAACTACACAATCAAAGTTAATAAAATTTATATGGGACCAATTTGAGAGCATACCCTTTCAAACAAAACAATAATTTTCAAAATCGGTCCACAAATGATGGAGAAATCGGTGGACATACATAAAAAAAAAAGAAAAACACGCTACGAACATATAACCTCCTCCTTTTTGGAAGTCGGTTAAAAATATGCGTTCTACTTGATATTATGCCCTAGTAACCTTCATCATCATTATCATCAGCCTATAAATGTTTCCACTGCTGGGACACAGGCCTCCTCTCTGTGAGAGGGAGTAGGCCGTAATCCACCACGCGGGCCCAGTGCGGGTTGGTAGATGTCACATGTCTTCGAATTTTCGGTTCTTAGGATATGCCGGTTTCCTCACGATGTTTTCCTTCACCGTTTTGAGAGCAGTGGTGATGAAATAATTTACACAAAGTAAAGCGCCTGTTCGAAGCGGGGTTCGAACCTACGACCTACTATTCGTAAGTCGCGACCGTTACCACTGGGCCACCACTGCTCCTAGTAACCTTAAGTAAGTATAATATCAACAGAGAACATAAAAGGCAGAAATAATACCAAGAACCACTCAATTTGTGATGTAATCCTATTTTTAGACATAAATGATTTATACGACCTTACATTTCATTATTTTATTATTATAAGTTTCTAAATAATCGTTGAAACCTCTATTTGTCATTTCGATTACTTGGAAATGAAGTATACATCCATATATTCTGTTTGTTTTGGGTACCTACTAATAAATATTCATATGACAATATGCTACTCTATATCCTCGTGTAGTAATAATGTGTTATAGTTATACTCTATTTGAAATAAGATTAGACATTTAAACAAACCTTTTTTACAGTCCGTTCAACCGATTTTGACTTCTATACCGTAGGCATAAAGACGGCATTATAAGCAAAAAAGTTGTTACAATACCAACTGTTTACTGCAGCTGTCATTTGTCATGCCGCCATCGCAATAGAAGTCAAAATCGGTTGAACGGACTGTAAAAAAGGTTTAGTTAAATGTCTAATCTTATTTCAAACGGGGTATAGGTATCTACATTATTTATGCACGTACGGTGATGCCTGCGAATAATTTTGTATGTTATTTAATAATATTTATTCTTATATTTCGTTGTATAGTTGTCTTTTATATTCTAAGCACTGTTTATTTTATTTAATTTTGTTACCTTCTTATTCAATGACTTGATTTCCGTACATCGTCTTTTTTTTTGTGACCACAGCACTGCATCATGCTGAGTGGAAGCCTTCTTGTCACAATCATGTCGTGCAGCTGCCGACTAATTTCTGTTTTATGCTCGTGATTTATTATGTACTTTGTGTTGTTCTCTGATTACCAGAGATCGGAATTGGGTGTGTGAAAATACCTAAAATTTGCAGCGAGACATATCATAGAGCTGTTACAACCACTTAAGTTAACCGGTTTTGAATTTTGCCGGTTTAGTTTCGGTTTTTTGTTTTACATGTTCTTTACCTTTGAAAAACCGAACTATAAACATTAGCAAGCTGCTAATACAGTTTTAAATTAATTTTTGTTTTGAACTTTTCCGGTTCAAATTCGGTTTTTACAAAAATATCTAAAACTGTATTACAGCTTGCAGATGTGTAAAATTCGGTGTTTCAGACGTACAGAACAAGTAGAACTAAAAAACCGAATTTGAACCGGAAAAGTTCAACAAAAAAATATTTAAAACTGTATTAGCAGCTTACTTATGTTTATAGTTCGGTTTTTCAAAGGTAAAGAACATGTAAAACAAAAAACCGTAAATAAACCGGTACAATTCAAAACCGGTTAACTTAAGTGGTTGTAATAGCTCTATGATATGTCTCGCTGCAAACTTTAGGTATTTTCACACACCCAATTCCGATCTCTGCTGATTACTCTTGTCTTTTATGTATGCACGTGTTTCTGTGACAAATATACCTATTTTTCTTTCTTTCTAATGTTATCGTATTTAGTTTTACAATAAGTGTGTTTAGTTTACAGTTCAGTTTTCTCTGTGGTATGCGTAGGTTACAAACCTACGCAGTTTCAGGTTATTTTTGAAGCGTAAACTATGAAAGTGAAATGAGTGCCTTTGTATCATGAATTGGGGCTTTTGATACTATGTATAAGCACCTACATTGAAAGTATAAATATCCACTTATTTGTTTCTTTGAGAAAACTGATGATTATTGAAATATATGTCAATATTGCCCAGTATTTTAAAAGACGGTAAAGTCAAATTGAAAGTAAAGAGTAAGCTAAGACTATTGCGTTATTTTTCACTCTTAATTTTAGCATTTTTCGATCGCTTCAGTAGTGTATTCGTTTTGAGGAAAGTGCTAGCGTCCTCAATTATTAGGTAAGATAGTGAAATGGAGTCAAAAGATGCGTTACTAAAAGGGCTAAAATAATGCAAAAAAAAAAATTGTAGCTGATTTGAAAAAAAAAAAACACAAATTATTACCGTTTCTTTTAGGACGGTTTTCAAAGAATCTTAAGCTTCTCAAAACTGAAAAGAGATATCAAAAAAAAAAAAGATCCAGGGGGAATTTAAGGGCTTTAAAATGATACCATTCTGGTTTCGATAGGATTATAATTGAGGGTAGATGTTTACCCCTTTCGGAAACACCTCTGATTTTTAAGTTCCCTAATAAAATAAAGTCATTTTTAATGCGCCTGAAGGTCATGGGACAAAGACTTCTGTGGATTTTTGTCTTTGCTTCTACAGCTTTTACATTTTCTGGGCAGAAACTTTCCAGTATTCCCTAAAAGTGTCAGCTCCAAAAACCCAAATGTCTTTAACAAATCCGGCTGCGATGTCAATCCTCATGACCGAGACACAAAAGGGATCCTGTTTTAAATTCAATGAATCTTCAACGTTATACTTTGCGAATTTCACAGTTTCGAGAAACGAACATTTGTTTGTACTGTTACCATTCAATTGTACGGATTGTTAGATATTTACTGTGTTGACTTCAGCCAAGGTTTTAAGAAAGTTTTACTGTTTCTACTTGTAAATTCTGGGCGAGGAGTCGATTCAAGATT
Source organism: Agrochola lychnidis (assembly GCA_963680765.1). Taxonomy (NCBI): domain Eukaryota; kingdom Metazoa; phylum Arthropoda; class Insecta; order Lepidoptera; family Noctuidae; genus Agrochola; species Agrochola lychnidis. The sequence continues at coordinate 21,126,563 of OY796853.1, forward strand.
TGTTTGTGGATGCTTGTGTTTGGACTGTTTATAAAGGGGTTTATAATGTGTCCCAAGTAATGTTATAATGTACTTTTTTGAAGTTATCTCATGATACTTGCGTACTAAAAAGGTTTTTTTAATAATATTTATTTAAAATGATGAAAAAATTATGCCTGCTAAGAAACTTAAAACACAGTGATTTGGCCCTTTCTTTTCTGTACGATTTTTGAAGTGAAATCTTCTTAAGGCACGTTGGGAATTTCTGAGATGGGAAAAAACAATTGAACTCGCGACACTGTTACCGACACCAGCTTTTGACCATTAAAAAGATATCAACGCGGGATACATTTTCTTTGGGATTAATGACATTCCAAACATTGAGAGATGACAACTACATGATTGACATTTCCTTTTTTTACCGACTTAAAAAAAGAAAAGCATTTCCTGCACAAGAAAATTTTCAAGTTTTCACTTCTGTCGGCACTCCCGGGAGACACTTTCTTTCTCTCTCTCCGATATGCAGTGTACTCGACTGCATGTCGGAGAGAGAGAAAGAAAGTGTGAATTTGGTCAAACTGAAAATCTAAGATGGCGGCTCGGAAAATTTTCAAATAATTCATCATGTGTTCATCACGTTTTCATGGTTTTAGAGGGTGTTAAAGCTGATAGTGAGGTCAAATTGTAAATCCAAGATGGCGGCTGCAAAAAATTGTTTTTGTTTTAAATCATACGTGAGAAGGAACTTCGTTCCTGACGGGGGTCCCCTGACCGCACACGTTTTTTTATATTTCTTATTTCATTAAAACTAAATGTTTTGTGTGTATTAATTTGTGTGTGAAGCACAAGATATAAATCCATCCAGTTATTTCTGTTCCCTGTTAATTGCTGTGCCATCACTGGATATGTATGTATGGAGGGGACTGATCTAAAATTGTCCACATTAGGGAAGTTTATTTTTAGCTTAAAAGTCAATGGAGTGAAGGTGCGTTTACCATAAAGTCTGCTAATATTCGTTTTTTTTTTCTAGCACGTTTTAGTTTTGTTTTTATTGAGTTTTTCTGAGAATTCTTAGAACTCATATAAATATTTGTTCTATTGGCAAATCGTAAAATAAATTGATACTATGAGGTGTATTATCTGTTTTGCTTCGATACTCTTTAACTAATGTTAGAACAATGTAGATGTACGTTAATCAATCTGTTTTCCCAAGATTTTGCAGACAGTGTCAAAGGTGATTGCTGTTCTTTGGTTTCTCAATCAATAAAGACAATATGTTGTGACAGCTAGGGCCGGCAATCTACAAGTATTAACAATCTTAGAGCAGATTTTTCAATAGTCTAATAACTTTTATCTGACGAAGAAATATTGTGGTATGACAGCTTTTAGCAGCATTATAGAAAATATATGGAGTAGTGATGGCCCAGTGATAATGAACTCGACTTACGAGTTGTAGGTCGTGGGTACGAACCCAGGCAGGCGCTTTACTTTGTGTAAATAATTTCAGCTGATTTGATTTTTAAAACGGTGAAAGAAAATATCGTAAGGAAACCGGCATGTCCCAGAACCAACAATCGAAGACATGTGACATCTACCAACCCGCACTGGGCCCGCGTGGTAGATTATAGCCCACGCCCTCTCAAAGAGAGGAGGCCTGTGTCCCAGCAGTGGGAACATTATAGGCAGATTATGCATAGAAAATATGTCAAACAGTCATATTTATTTCTCAAAAAATGTTATCTGGCTATTGAAAAAAATCAGCTCTTAATCAACTATTGTGTGCATCAGCAAACCCATCAATAATTGGTGTCAATGCCTTCTGATCAGATTGGTCAAAACAGAGTCTATTTTAAGTCTGTTAGTTTTAAAAAGTATTATGTAAATACGTGTGTGGAAATAAAAGACTTTGAATGGATTTAAAAAAAAACTCATCTATATTTATTACAAGCATTTCGACGAAAAAAAAAAACTAAGAAATTACACAGACAATAGTGGCCGCATAAAAACTAGTCAGTAAACATTTAAACTTAAATCGATTCATTGTGGACAGTAGTATCTATCTTTTGAATGCTTACAACACACATATCATCACGCCTTGTTTCCCCGAAGGGTTGGGCAGAGGTGTACCTGTAGTAGGTACACCCACATTTCGCCAGCTCCAAAACAAAATGCTGAATGCTTACAAATATTTCAATAATATGAATTCTTTAGCCTCTGTCGGAACATTCGGCTTATAGCATCATTCAGAGGCTTAGCCGTCTTTGAGAATATGGCACATAGACTGTTATCAGTTTTAAATTGCTTCCGAACGGGGTTTAACTTTTAGCCGTTGTAATCTCATTTTCATCGCACAAAATCAACGCCATTTTTTTGAAGCAGAGATTTTTATACGTCACTTTGACTTAAACATGTTCCCGTCTCTATTTTGCATTTGTGGTTTGACAGTTGTGCAACAGTGACAGGAATAACGCTAGCCAAAGTACGTGCTGGTAACGTTTATAGATTTCGGCCACAGAAAATATTTTTTCTATATCCTGTTAATTTTAAAACTTTTATGAAAGAGATTCATTGAGTGACTCAGTGGCGGACTAACAGGGGGGCGGAAGGGGCGGCCCGCCCTGGGCCTTCGGTCTTGGGGGGCCCCCAAATGCCTCCGCGTTCCCCTAATCAAATCCTAAACAAGACTTTAAAAATGTGCTTACTACCTACATAATTTCATTACGATCAAAACACTACAGCCATCTAGACTTTTTACGCAGTACTAATATTCTTTTAATTTTGCTGAATGCGTCCAATACGCTGGGGGAATTCCCGTCTTTGTAGCGGGTACTTCCCCAGGAATCCCTGAATGAATGAAGTGCAAATAATTCACTCTTGTACGCCTACATTCACTACATTCTATTTACGTCGAAAATAAACATTGGCCTCAACGCTAAAGCTGCTTCAAAAAATAAAAAAAGTGTTTTTTTTTTTATCTTTTCCATATTGTAGGCAAGTATGTATGTTTATTTAGCCTAAATAAGATTTTAACGAAATAAACATAGACACTTTTTTATACATACAAATGTTAACTGAGTAAAAAACTTGTAAAACTACATTTTTTTAAAGCTGGGGGGCCTCATTCATCTTTGCCGCCCCGGGCCTCTGACGGGCTTAGTCCGCCACTGGAGTGACTATTTGGTATTACTCAAAAGAAAAGATTTGCGTAAAAAGTTACTGTCTTATAGTAATTTTAACTATCGGGCTTTATATCTTATGCGTAAATATATTTTTAATAAATAATTAATTGCTTAAGCTAATTAGGTCATTTAGAAATATGATACATTTTTATATATGGCAAGTAATAAATTAAGCCGATTGAATCTTAAGGGGTCTTCCTACGTGTTTGATTCGTAAATTAAAATCACCCTCAAATCAAACTCTTCAATTTACCTACAAAATTCAATCAAATGTAAAACAAATTGATTTTTTTCTCATTTGATGTGTCGTGGAGTCGTGGCAATATGTTGAATTTTATAATCTAATGTGTCAATCGATTTGCAATAAGGGCAAGAGAATTATGATCCGACGAGACGAGTTTAGGACTGGTATACCGAGGAGAGCTGCCTGTCCACTGGAGCGGAGCGAGGCAGCGGAGCGGAGAAATGTGCCAATATTAGCCAATAGGAGCGGAGTTCTGAAGCGGAGTTTAGATTCTATTGGTTCCATTCCAGTGGACAGAATGGCATTCAAGTGTCAACATTGCCTTAGCTTGCTGGGAAAAGTAATAAAATAAAAATAAACTCTTCCACAAAAAAAAAAAAAACTTAAACTCAGATCATAGTGACATAATTATTAGAGATAGGAAAAAGTACCTATTTTATTTGTGTTATACGAGGATGTGTCGTGGTGGTGGAGACTATGCCCTGGAGGTCTACCACTAGCTCAAAAGCAGTATTATTTTAATATTACTTCAGTGGGAGAAAGACATGGAGCTATACGTCTTTTAGAGCTTCATCTCTTTCCCACGCGGAAGTAATATTAAAATAATACTGCTTTATGAGCTGGTGGTAGGCCCCCTGGACAATTATTATAGCCTTGCTTTTTTGTAAAAAGTTGGTGCTTTGTCGAAGTTTTTGAGTTAACCTTCATCATGGACTTACGTCGCGAAGGAAAACATAGTCAGGAAATTGTTATGTTAGATAGATAAACCGTTTATTTGGTGTATACAAAAGAAATATCACAACACACAAAAGAAAAATAATAAATTAGGTGCTTATAGAAAATACAAGGTAGTATATTGTTCCAAGAAAAAAAACGAGCGAGTTTTACAGTAGTCCTATATGATGTTGTAACATCTGACATATCACCTTGGTAATAAACAACATTAAAAGGGCGGGGCCTCTTCAAGGTCGTTTCTGACGGACAACTTTAGCACCGCGCGCGCTCATTGAACAAATCAAATAGCGCGCGCTTCCCCGGCTACCTGTGACACACTTCCTTCCATCCCTTTTCACGAAATCACTTTCACAGATTTATTATTTAGATTTAGATTTTGATTGCAGGAAACCGAGAGCAAAGATTTTACATATAAAAAATATGAAATAATAAAGTGACACTAAGTCTGTGACACACTTTAAATCATACAATAACACATACGTAGCATGTGTGGTCTGACTATGTGGTATGAATAATAAATAAGCTGATGAATTATGTGATAAGACAGCGACAGTGGTGTGATTTAAAAGAAGATGTAGTGACAAAAATTGAAAAGGGTATGCTGAGGTGGTTTGGGCATGTTGAGAGGATGAATGAAAGACGACTAACAAAATGTATTTGTTTACAAGGCAGATGTGAACGGAAAGGCTGGGCGGGGACGCCCTAGGAGGACATATACTGACCTTATTGGTGATGTTCTTCAGAAAGGCCAGCTGCGTAGTACTCGCAACCGGCGTGCGTGTATGACCCGATGTATGAACGTAAACGAGGCAAAAGGAGTATGTTAGGATCTTAGCAGGTGGCGCTCTGTAGTTTCTGCCTATCCCCATGCGAAGAGAGCGTGAGTTTATGTATGTAACAACACAACATAGGTACAAAATGCAGTACGTCTCAAGGTTCTGAAATCCTCAACACGCAAGCAGCAAATATCAAATACTAAATCTTTTTATTGTGGGCATAGATTATACAGACAGACACAGATGTTAGGTAAATTACAGTTCCATTATGTCCTGCCTAATAGACGTACAATAATTATGTCAAAAGTACAGTGAAACTGAATCCATTTTAATATAAGTATGAATATAATTAAGTTCAACAAGATCACTTATCACAAACTCAACTCAAACTCAAACTCAAAACATTTATTTCAATTAAACCATTTACAGGCACTTTTGAATTGTCAAGGAATCGGTCAGTCAGAAATAGGTATGAAGCTAGTTGCCCATTCCAAAGCGTAGTAGGTACCTATGGAGAAGAACGGGCAAGAAACTCCACGGACACTCTTTTAAATAAAAAATTGTTACAAAATATTGGTTACATTATTCATGTTGAAATTATACATGTGAGAACAATGTAGAAAGACGTGCACATGAGAAGCGTCCGTAGTAAAAAGATAAAAAAGAACAATTCAAAAAAATTAAAAATAAGCCCTGGCAGCTAAGAGATGACCAGTCCCAACTGACGGCGCCCGTTCACGAACATGACGCATGGATTAGCACCATTCAGCTCAACCATTTTGAAGGGAGCTAAATGATCCAACACACGCGCCACCATCAGCGAAACATTTGAGTGAGCATGACATACTCACAGCCGCCAGGGTACATTCAAGTCAATGCAAGACATATTACCCGGTAAATGGTAACTCTTTAGTACATAGTGCTCACATAGTGTGCTATGCAATTATATAATACAAAAGAGATTGAGTTTATACAATGCAAAGATGGTCTTACAATCTTCAGCAGCTCCAACAGTATTTGCAAATGTTAATCAATTAGTTGTGGTTGCACACATCATCACAACCTCTCATTGACCTTCATCCACACACCACACATCAATACGTTAAACACACACACACACACAATCTTTATACTTCACACTCACACAAATGTATAACGACAATCAATTGTTTTCATAATTTTTACTTTTCCTTTTTTAAATCATGTATTTAATAACTGTTTTAATAATAAATTTAATAACTATTTTAATAATAAATTTAATAGCTATTTTAATAATAAATTTAATAACTATTTTAATAGTGAATGTAACTAAATAACTAATTTAATAACTATTTTAATACTTTTTGTTTGTCTAGTAAATTCAAATGATGTTATTGCATAAATCCAGAACTTACTGATTGGGAGAAGACACTGGTCCCTGTAACACAGTTGTTCTTACCTAGCGCAGGAGTCAGGGCTTCACTTTCCTTGTACATATTTTTTATGCCAATAAAGAATTTTATTATTATTATTTATGTCAACAAGCAGTATAAAACATTTCTTAGGTATCACTTGTAAAGCAAATCTTACAAAATAACAATTAGGTGTATGGTGACAGATTGCAGTAGGCACAAATCGTTAAGAAAATCTTGGATCGTGTATTAAGCTTTGTCGATTAAATAATTACGCAATTTATATTTAAATAGTGGGAGTTCCATGGTGCTTAAAATGTCCACAGGTATGATATTGTAAATTTTTGAAGCTATTAAAAAAAAAACTTTTGTCCAGAAGAGCAGTTCTATGTGGTATACTAGATTTAAAGCAAGCGAGATAATTACTTACTCTAGCTGTATTTAAAAAGAAAAGTTTTACGCCCTGTAGTTGAAAAATCTCATTCAGTATTATCATTATTATTACTTAGTATTGTTTTAAGTGCGAGTTCAAAACAATATCTTAATATAATTACCTTCATTTAATCAAGTCAAAACAGTATCTTTGTTAACATAAGCAACACAATATCTAAGACAAACTATTCGGTGATATCTCTCAGACGCTTTGTGTAAACTTATAACGATGAAACTGAATCACCTTATCACAATTATTCTCTTGTCACGCAATATTTTTATAAAGAATACATTTGTGAGAAAAATAACAACGATTTTGTTGTTTTTTTTTATTAGAAAATGGCTGTATATCGCTGTTATTTCGTACTCGTTTTTGTGACACATGTGTGACATGACTTTTTTGATAAAAAACTTTTATGCTCGATTTTTTAATATTTTGTAAGCATTCCAGAGAAAAACGCGACGAAATGAAAATTTCACGTAATAAAAAATTAAAAATAGCACAACAGCACTTTTAAATAATATTAAGGTTTGACACGTAACTTAATTAATTGTGTAAAGGTGTGGGCTACACGCGTGGTGGTAAGTCACTGGATGTCAGCACTTAATTTTACAATAAACACGATGCATATAAGGTAGAGACAAATAATTACACAATAATGTTATATTAATAGATAATACGACATTTAATTAAACTGCGTTTGTCTAATGACATTCCCAGTTTGCATAAAAAATTTCGATCTAATATATCCAAAAGTTTAGTCGCAATTAGAGTCGGCTCATCGGCAAAATCCATAGTCGGCCCATCAATACTATTTAGTTTTGAAAAATCACTTTTTTATTCGATGTTAGGGTTTATTTGATAGTTCCAAAATACTCTTATGCATTGGTATTGCCAGTGCTTTCAAGTATTGTCGTCTCCATTACTATGGGGCCGTTCAAGTATTACGTAAGCAGATTTATTACAATTATTTACCCCCCCTCCCCCTTGTCAGCAAAAGTAATCCAGCAAAAGTAACCCCTCCCATGCTTACGTAAACATTGGTATTTACATTTTTGTTTTAATGTAAGTATTCTGTTTTTTTTTATTGATTCATGAGCAATAGATTGACGGAAGAAATTTAGACAAGTGAATAGCACGCGGTAATTCCCCTACTCGGTTCTAAGCGAGTACCTAAACGTATTCATTATTTTTGGGAATCCCCGAATAAGCGTTTCGTTTTCAAGTATAGACAATGTGTGGGTTGCAATATGTGTAAAATAGTAAATAATTACTGCTGACGTAATCAACATCTAGACCCCACCCCCCATGTCATCAAAAATAAGCAAATCATAGACCCCCCGCCCCCCTATAGGGCTTACGTAATACTTACCTATACATATTATAAAACAAAGTCCTCCGTCGCGTCTGTCTGTCTGAACGCGATAAACTCAAAAACTACCAAACGGATTTTCATACGGTTTTCACCAATGAACGGAGTGATTCATGAAGAAGGTTTAAGTGTATAATTCATTACGTTTTTGTGGAAATTGGCTGAAATATGACGATAATTGTTGAAGATGTCGGAGAAAATCATGCCGACTGGGAGCTTTACTGGCGTGCGCGTTACGGTCTTACGATAGTAAGTTTCTGTGCAATAATTTCCGCCCTCCACGCGGGGGAAGCCGCGGGCAAAAGCTAGTATTGTATAAATTGCATAGGTGCCTGAAAATGAAGTGCGTGTTATATATGTACCGTGTTGTAGAAGCATCCGCCCCTGTTGTGTAGAAGCATCATTACATGAAAGTCTTTGAGTATGAAGTATCGAAGTATCACAAACTTTTTGCATTTATTTTCCTCTTGGTATTACGTACCTTTAAGAATGTGTAGGATAACGTTAAAGGTTCATGCACACATGTCAGTGACATCAAGTCGCCAATCAGTCACGTCAAAAAATATAGTTACGTAAGTTGTAGGACGTTAGCTACACACATCAGTCATGTCACTACCGCTACGTTGCGTCACCGGCAAGTCACAACTTGTATTGCTGCGAACGAAACATGGATATATATACAATATCGCCCATGGGCATGAGACCGCCCGAATTTTTAAAGTGAAACTTTTATAACATCGTCTCAAACTTTTTCGTCTGTGTGTTGCATGTCGCGTGACGGTCGGCCGCGCAGTAGGGATAAAGTGAAAGGCTCTCGTCAGAGCAGCCAAGGCCAATATGGCGGTGCCTATAGTTCGCTTAAAAGTTTAACTTTTACCGTGGTTTCATAAAACCACACAATCCTTTTTTCTGAATATTCATGAAAAATTTACAAAAAATAACTTTAAAAGGGGGATCTATCTTTAACATTGTTCATGTTTTTCAATTTTTTTATGTTTTGATTAGCGTTTGTCATATCTCCGATGTTATTCGCTCGATTTGGTTTCTGTTCATTATTTCTAAAAGCTTGTGAGTTATTTTATCGGATTAACTAACATTTTAATTAAAATTGGTCAACTATGTAAAAAAACGTAGGTAAACAAACGGAAAACATTTTTTTCTAAAAAAAATCGTGTTTATAAAAAAAAAAACATAAGTGTAAGTTCATAAAATCATAGGGGGGATTTTTGAAAAAAAAAAATGAAAATATGCAAAAAATAAAAAAAGTCGAGATAGACCGCTCCTTTTAAAGTTATTTTTCATGAACATTCAGAAAAATGCGGGCGGGCACATGCCGATGGGCGACATTGTATATAGCGTTGTTATATGACTGACTGACTGACTATCTATTCACATACGTCCCGTAAATTGACGTGACTGATCGGCGACTTGACGTTGACGTGACTGACGTGTGTGCATGCACCTTAATACGTAGGAAGTGATGTCACTTTGCCATTTTATAAGCTTTTAGTGTGGGAGTAATCCGATGCTCTTATAAATTCTGACTTAACTTTATACATAATTTATTTATCGACTTACTTAGTGGACGGAAAAATGTGTGGGAAGCTAACATAATACATGTCGTTTGAGATGGTTACCATGTGTTTTATAAATTACTAGCTTTTGCTCGTGGCATCGCCCTTGAGGACATCAGAAATTATCCCACGGGAATAAAATACCGGGGTAAAACGTATTTAATGTCATGGTCTATCTATGTGGCGAATTTAATCAAAATAAGTTCAGCTGAAAAGGTAACAGACAGACATAATTACATGCGCATTTTTAATCTTTTAAGTATGGAAGCATGGATATTATTAATTGAAGGGACAACGTTTTTCGGTCGTTAAAAAGAGGTTTAAAAAAGAGTAATCGTGGAGTTTCTTGCCGGCTCTTCTCCATAGGAAGCGACCAATTGTGCACCTAGCTTCTGACGTTACATAAGTGCCCGGGTAGGTTTATGTGAAATAAAATATTTTGAATTTTTGAATTTCGAATTTTTATCATCTTGAATATTAAAATTCTGCGACCGCAAATCTGCTGGCAAAGCATGTTGATTATGGAAACTTCGAGATTAGCAATGGACTTTCACGTTTTGACTAATACTAATACTTAAATTAAAAAAAAACTTTTTACAAAAAAAAAACAACCGACTTAAAAAAAAACACTACAAAGTGAAAAATAACTTTAATTTCGGAAGTCGGTGTCTTTGGTTTTTAATTTTCGTTCTTTGTCACCGAATTCCGAAATTAAGGTTATTTTTCACTTTGTAGTGTTTTTTTTTTCACGTTTTAGTTGTGATACCTACCTCACACAAATTCGAATACCACTACCTGCTATGTAAATAACAGTGACAGGAAGTTATCATAATATCATCCACATACTAAGTGAGGAAAAAATACGTATTATTGAAGCTAACTCAAAAACTACCCAAGCAAAGTTAATAAAATTTATATGGGACCACCTCTGAAGTATGATCTACCAAACAAAAAAAGAACCATCAAAATCAATTCATAATTGACGGAGTAATCGCGTAACAAACATACAAAAAAAAACAACATACAGTCGAATTGAGAACCTCCTCCTTTTGGAAGTCGGTAAAAAAGGTAAAATTTGTTTTGTTTGTAAGTTTGTATGTAATCTCCGGAACTAGGGTCAGATTTGATAACCCAATTCTTGAAAAAGGCTACAGTAGTAGCGCCGGGTCTAATCAACTCAATTCCTACCGGCTTCCCTTCGGAAATTCAGAACACAACCACTCTATCGTCATTGAATAATCACACTATAATATAAGTATTTGATACAAGTAAAAAAAGTATGAAAGCGAAGTAAAAGCGCGGGCGATGTGATGCGATGCGATGGGTAGCAGCTAAAAATACCTACCTAAAAGCTAAATTTACCTTAATATGCTTCTGTCAGAGAACTTCAACAATGACCAGAAGAAAAACATTTTGTCGACTTTTGATTGCTATTATACTTTCTTAATTATTTACAAAAAAATAAAGCTATGTAAGTATTACGAAGCTAATTGGAGTCTGGCTATCATATAATTGTTTATTTTCGTCTTCAGAGCTTTGTTTACTAAGCTTCGGTTTGTAGACAAGCAAACAAGCAAACATTTGTTCACGCGGTAACCTTGGTAATGTTCTGTCGTTGAAACGGAAAAGTTGTTGTGAAAAGTCACGAAATCAAAATGTAGATTGACATGCATGTTTCTGCAATTTTGCATAAATGTATTATAACATGATTGTAAGCATTGCATATGAAATACTTTTTGTTCGATATAAACATTGAAACCGATAAAAAAAAAAGTATTAATGTTCATGACATGAAGTTTTTTTTTTAAAGGTTTTAGTCTAAACTGTTTTAATCTGGTTTAAATAAGCATAAAAGTCTAGATTTACTTCTAACACCACAACCTTTTAAAACTAACGGTTCTCTTAAAATAAGTCTTAAAGTATCATCAATTATCACTGCATTACTTAATTTACAATTCATTATTATTTTATTTTCCATTTAATAAAACTAAAAATACAATATCCTAACCTAACTAAAACTATTAGCAAACTAAAATATCGCGTCGGAAAATTCCTCCGCAATTTGATTCAATGTTCAATCCAATTCCTATAGTCTTAAACTTAAAGTATATCCATTGCTAAAAGGATCCCCTTGTAAAAGTCATACGTACATGTTGGAAATACGTCACTGATTTGACTAATCGGGGCACCATCAGCGCCACCTAGCGGCGCTCGACGGAGTCTTCAATATAAAGCTAGTTGGTCGGTGGCGATCAAGCAGTGAACACGTTTAGAAACGGTCGCACATTCCGTAAAGTTATGTTGTGTATCTACAGTGTGTGAATTGCTAGTGTAATTAATTTGATCGTAATTTATAATTTGATCTAAACTGCAAACCGTTTTTCTATTGCGCAATAACCAACACTTCCCACAGTACGCCCACTGTAGTTAAAATATAGCTGATAATAACGAGGGAGACGTTTCTTCTCCGTCATTTATAAATCGTATCTTACATAATATATGTATATGCTCAACATGACGCTTAGGCGGCAGTGCACTTAGAACTTATATGAGGATGTGTTCAATAAGATTGCGAGGTTGTGAATTAGTGAGAATAACAGAAATATCAAGTTCAGATGATGAACCAGCCAACACTCTCCGCCGCCATCCAGATTTTGAAGTGAAAACTTCTTTAGGCGCGTTGGGCATTTTTGAGATAGGAAAAAACAATTGAACTCGCGACACCGTTACCTCATTTTTATAAACGCAATTGTACTTTTTATTTATATTACGTTACGGATCAATATTCTATGCAAGTATTTTTAATGTAAAGCTTTTGGAAGTATTTTGTTTTGTAAACGGGATTGTGCTCTTTATTTAGATAAGGTTACGGACCAATGTTCTATATAAGTATTTTTCTTCCAGCAAGGCGATCTTGTTCAAGTTTTCGCTACTTTCAGCACACTCGGAGTGCCACTGTTTTTTTTTTTTGTGATAATGCGATCACGATCACACCTGTACACAACATAGCGCTGATCAATAAACTCATTATCGCTAATTTCTGGAACTAACCAAGTTTTCATGAGTACGATGATATCGTGGTTACCATTTAGGATGTTCATGTAAAGCGTGTGTAATTTTAAAGCCTTATAAAAAAAAATAGGTTAACTATTAAAAAATACAATACGCAGACTGCGTTCAGCGCTCGGTGTGGCAACACGCCGTGTTTGAGTTCGCGACAAGTAAATCGTTATCCTGAGGATGCCTCGTTAAGAGGTGAAACACGTGTCGATTTCTTTCGGGGTTTTATTATGGCTCTTTAGAAATAGCTAAGCGGACCAGATTACTGAAAATATCCACGTCTATTGTATTTTATAATGGATTTCCGCAAGGTCACGCCTGAACCAATTAACTAGGTTAAGTATTCCTTAAAACTAGTAATATCAAGACTGTTTATTGTAATGGTCTAGGCTTACGTATACCTGCCAAAATCGGTAAAAATACTAACCAACGAGAAACGGAAATAAAAATTCCTAAGAATCCTAAAATTCTTTTAATAAAAAACAACTTCATTAATAATGCTCCAACTAACTACTCTATATAGTATAATGTTATTATAACATATTTTAGTATTCACAAATATTTTAAGAAGCTAGGAATAAAGTAGTCACTTGATTAATGTCTTCTACGAACTGCTACGAAACGCCTACGCCGCGTAGCGTTTCGTAGCGCTACGAATCTCACAATTAAATTATATTTTCCGTTTCTGGAACAATTAAATGTAGGTAATAGGATTTAAGGAATTACCTTGAGGGTAAGATACGTAATTCTATAATTATGTTTAATTATTAGAAAGGCTAGGTTAAGTTTTGGGTATAAAAAGTTTTCCACGTTATAAATAATAATGTACGAAATGAAAAAAGAAATGTGAGTATGAATGTGTGTGTGTGTGTATGAAATGTGTGAAATAAGAAATTAAAAAATTAATGCGACTGATATATATAATAAGGCAAAACTGCTTAAATAACTATAATAAGTCATAACTATGATGGAAAAGTCAAAATATGGGACTGAAATTAGCTATAGTTTGAACTATACCACTGTACCGTGCCTTAAGTATGTGCGTGGCGAGACGGGGGCAGTGCAGGCCGCTCATTCGTCAACGCTCACGGTATCCCGCCACCCATTTGTTAAGGCTCCGTGCCGCCGCACCGCACGAAATCACTGATTTTGATCAATTTTGTTTATTCGTTGTGAGAAAGGGGACGAGAATTTAAACAAAATTATTTGTGATTTGAAAAGTCCAATTCTTCGTCTTGTACATAGGGGAAAGGGATTTTTGAAATAAATTAAGGATTCGTGGGAAATCACTAAAATTCGCAACAAGTTTTCCAAAAAATGACGCGAGACTGACGTTTGATCGTTTCGTTAGAAGAAACTGCTTTTGATGTTGAAAATTAAAAAATATCATCAACATCATTATATGGTCTACTTGTACATAGGGGAACCACTTTTTTCAACTTTCATACAAAATATAGCAGAAAAAAAATGTTGAAATAATGTAACTTTCTCAAAACTTCAAGCCAAATAAATATTTTTTTCTAATACTTAGAAACACTTTTAAGAAATTTTAAAAATTATATATTAATTTTAAGTTAATTGTTTAATAGAATCTAAATTTTATTTTATAAATAAACAATTACTTCATTACGTAAATAAATGGCAAAGTGAACTATATAAACGATCGCGGAAAATCTATTCCGTCAGTAGCGAACGGGCCTTCCCAGCGTGAGGACGTATCACTTTGCGTCGCAGCACGCACACACGCACGTACGTGTCCGATGTTAACATATTCCAGACATTGTACGTCGACTACCACATTTTGATCCGCATTTTATTTTAAAGTACTTTGCTTGTTTTTGAAGAACATTAAAATGTTGCATGCCTGGCAATAAATAAAATACCGGTGTACGTGTGTTCGTAATTCTTCTTATCCTAAACGGCTTGACTGATTTAGATGTTTTTTTTTAAAATTCTTTTTGTGTAACTTGGATGGTTCATAACTATAGTTGGACTCGCGTGGCGCTGTTGTCGCAGGACAACATCTGCCTGCTGGGTTCACTAGTTATATTTTGACTTTAGATTTCATAGTTTTGAGTGATTTTTGATAGGGGAAAAAGTTATGGGTTCGTGTCACCGATATGCCCGCGCCTATATGCTGTTGTAGCAATAAGTGAAGTATTTTTGGAACGAAGTTTCTTTAACGCTACTGAAGACTACTTTAAGTCAAAATAAAGATCCAAGATGGCGGCTGTGAACATTTAAAAATATTTCGTCATGGGTATCGTTTTCATAGTTTTCGAGGATGCTAAAGCTGATAGTGAGGTCAAAATATAAATCCAAGATGGCGGCTGTGACAATATTCAGATTTTTCGTCATGGGTGTCTTTTTCATAGTTTTTGAGGATTCTAAAGCAGATTTTGATGTCAAAACATAAATATAAGATGGCGGCTGCGAAAATTTTCACATTTCTTCATAACATCACGCCATCAATTTCAAAGTGTTGGGCCCTTTGAAATTGATGACGTGATGTTATGAAGAAATCTCATTTCCGCAACTTTTTCGCGCAAGTGGGTTCGCGCAAGTGTCTTTCGCGAAAATTTATTTCGCGCAAGTGTCTCAGATCCCTTTATGGATACTGGTGCCAATTCTCTTGTCACAAATTAATGCCTCAAAACTAGACTAAAAATCACCAAAGTTTCGTTCATTCCTGTCAAACGATGATTTCCCATCGTGAAATAATTATAGAATATATTTTATTTTGACAGCACTAAGATGGCAATATGGTGCCGATTCTCTTGTATACCGAACTAAACTTACTAAACTATCACTAAAATTCCTTACTTTTGGCTATGAAAATCTTGAAGCTATTCTGCAACAAAAATTTTCTAAATTTAAATATATTTTGACACACTAAAATTATATTTGACAATCGCGAGTCCATGTAGTACTTGTTTGCCCTACCCCGTGAATTTTTTTTAGAGCTGGAGGCGCACAGGGGGCAGCCTTGACGTTTTATATAGAATTTTTACTTTTTGTAAGGAAAATAAGAAAAAATATTACCTACATGTAGAGTGTCAGGGGTTTAAGGGTTTTATAAAGGGGATCGAAATTCTCATTATTTTTGCGATTGGACGCACCATTTTCGAGATATATGCAAAAGAAAAAAAAAAGATACAGTACTGTTTATTGCACCTGAAGCGAGGTGTTGGTGTGAATTTTAGTTCAAGATAACTAATTTTATTCCGCACCTTTTTAATCGCGATTAAAAATAGTCAGATTTAGCTAGACATGGTGCCGATTCTCTTGTCACAAATGCCTCTAAACTAGACTAAAAATCACCAAAATTTTGTTTGATTCCTGTCAAACGACGATTTCCCATTCTGAAATAGACTAAAGTGACACAACTTAACTAGATTTTAGTTTGACAGCACTAAGATGGAACTGAGATTTTCATTTAGTGAAAATAGCAATTTTACTATTCTGAATTTGACGTTTTTCACTTAAAATTTAGATTTTCTAACCGAATCTGACTATTTTTCGCGATTAAAAACGTGTGGAATAAAATTGATTGTCATGAACTTTAAATTCACACCAACACCTCGATTTCACATGCAAAAACAGTACTGAATCTTTTTTTTTCTTTTGTTTATATCTCGAAAACGGTGTGTCCAATCGCAAAAATAATGAAAATTTCGACTCCCTTTATAAATCCCTTAAACCCCTTATACTCTACATGTAGGTAATATTTTTTCTTATTTTCCATACAAAAAGTGAAAAGTTCCATATAAAACACGTCGAGCGTGCGCGCCTCCGGCTCTAAAAAGATTCACATGGTTAGATATCACGTGTGGAATCGCGATTGTCAAATTTGATTCAGATGTGTCAAAAATTTTGCTTAAACTTAGAGAATTTATTTTGCATAATTGTGCCGATTCCCTTGTTCACAAACTAAACTAAATTTAAGTGCATCTTTTTCTTTCTATTTCATTAAGAAAAGGACAGAAGATAAATTTTAGTTTAGTCCTGTCAAATTAATCAGCGCTTGACGTTAATTGACGTAATTTTAGTCGGCAAGTTTTTAATCACGTCTAAACTTGTATGGAGAGTGATAGGCGGTGATTAATTTGACAGGACTAAACTAAAATTTATCTTCTATCCTTTTCTTAATGAAATTGTAAGAAAAAGATGCACTGAACTTAAATTTAGTTTAGTTTGTGATCAAGGGCACCAATAGCTTTGAGATTCTCATAGTCAAAAGTAAGAAATTTTAGTGATAGTTTAGTTAGTTTAGTTCGGTGTATAAGAGAATCGGCACCAATCAAAATTTTAGGTGAAAAAAGTCAAATTCAGAATAGCGAATTTTTCATTTTCACTAAATTAATAACTCATTCAGTTGCAAAAACTGTACTTTATCTTTTTTCTGTTCTTTTGCTTATATCTCGAAAATTGTGTCTTATCGCAAAAATAATGAAAATTTCGACCCCCTTTATGAAACCCATAAACCTATAAAACTCAACATGTAGGTAATAATTTTTCATGTTTTCCATAAAAAAAGTATAAAATTCCATATAAAACAGAATTATTCTGTTTTGCAACTGAATGAGTTTAGTATATTTATAACAATTATTGTTATAAATATACTAAACGAATATACACAAACATTCCAGACTTATTTCATAAGCGTACCTACGTAACTTAACAAAATACCGTCTATAGGATCAAAACTGTTTAAGCGATCACTACGCTCGATGTTTAGGCGTGTGTGCGTGAACGGTGCACACAAACATAGCATCGCAAGAATTTACCTAAACTCTGTCGAGTGAATTCACAGCCAGGAGCCTTAACGCTGCCCCCCGCCTCGCCGCACATTCCTAAGGCGCAGTCTCGGTCAAACTTTAACGGAAAGCTTACGAAGCTCTTTGAAAAGTGCTGTAGAAATGTGACGTTCAATCGTAATTAATCGCATAGTTTAGAACTCTCATCTATCACAATAATTTTTCTCTCAGCTAGATGGGGTCTCCGTAAACACAAAAAAGTCGAAAAAATGAGGAAGAAAGTCTGTTGGATTTAAGACCTCCGCGCGTAAAGGCTTTAAATCGTTAGCCATCAAAGTGACAATGAGGTCGACTTCTACCCGCTCCCGTTGTACTATTGTGGTTGAAGTATCCCTGGCTTATACACGTTTTTTCTTTTATTGTATTCTGAAGTTTTCTATGTAGTTTCCTGGATTAAATTTTATCGTCTGTGATTGTATATCGTGTGAAGGATTTAAAGGTTAAAGCTGAACACACACACAATGCGTGTGCGTGTCGGGCGCGTGTCGGGACGGGAGTACGGTGGGCTTGTATATATTGTAATTCCATGTATTATATGGATGTCAGCACAAGAAACGCGCGCGCGGATCGGGCGCGGAGCGGGTCGGGAACGGGAGCCGCGCGCGCGTTTCGTATGCTGACATCCATATAATACAAGGAATTACAATTTTAATTAGCCCACCGTACTCCCGTCCCGACCCGCGACCGACACGCACCCGCTTTGTGTGTGTGTTGAGCTTTAATCTTAGTATACTAAGCGTTTGTACTGTATTTCTTGGAAACTATTTATTTAATGTGCTGGTATTGTTTGTGTGAGAGGTTAGGTTTGACTCACGAGTAGCGTGACCATTTAGAAACTTAAAAGGTCGTGATAAAAAGCCGGAGATTTGTAAAAAAAGTTCGAACATTTTACTTTTCTTTTTTTCTTTTTACGGTACTCACTTAATTGCATCTTAAAAAAAAACCTTATATTCAGAGGAGAGTGCGCTAGTTAGGACCGGCGTGTTTCACGCGATTGTTCACAAGAAAACAGCCTCATTTCTGAGGAGAGTCAGAGATAGTCGCAACTGTAGCGGAGAGCTTCAGCTCTCCAATTGTAAAACAGTTTGTGCGGAGGATAATTGGTACTAACACTAGACAATAAGTTGTTTTAATAATTATTATGTTAATGACACTCTATAGATTCTTTGTTCCGAAATTTAAATTTTATTATTATTAAAAATCTGGACGGATTGTAACCCTACGAGGCCAAATTATATTGTGCAAGTAGACAATAAAAATCACTTCTTCCTATATAATATACATTACGTGTTTTGAGAAAGCACAATATTTTATGTCTTGTTCTTTAGTTTATCGAAAAACCCCGAGCAAAAGTTTCTAAATCTTTTAAAACAAACATTTCTAATTCCTTGTTCGGCATCACTTCAAAATACGATCTAAATAAAATCAATCAATCAATTATGTTGCACCTGCCATGTTTAGTCTCTACATTACTCTAAGGTTGACTGGTAGAAAGTCTGCCTTTGTACCATATTTTTTTACTTGTGCTTAAAATTTTAATAAATAAATAACACTACATTCATATTTTGAAAAATGACTTGTTTAGTCTGATTTGCTGCACAATTTCGTAACTCTGCAGCTGGTGGCAGACGCAATAAATATTAAAAGATAATCATGTACGAGCTCAGATGAAATAACTAAAGTATGAGCAATTTGGTGCTTTCCCCAGAGACTGAAAGATTAAAATGTGAAAATGTGTTAACTGTGCTCGGTTGGAGAAAAAATACGGTCTTTTTATATGTTGCAAATTGGTTACTTTTTCATTTTTATTTCTGCGTAACTGGTTCGAGGTTATGTGGTTTTTTATGTAAAAAATATGCGAAAATGTTGTTGCAATATTATTTTATTGTTAGATAATGAGGTGAACAGAAATTATAATATCTTCATTCAATTTTTGTAGACTTGAAGTGGACTTTCTAAATATTCGTTTTACCAAGTACAATAAGAATTCAACTGAGCATTATCATCTCTAAATCCCAAACAGATTCAAGATAACTGCGATAAAAAATAAAAATGTCTTTGCTAAATCCCCACCTAAAAATATCGAAGATACCTTTCCACAACTCGACCAATATAGGGATTAAATGTTACCGAACATATACCCGAGCTCAGAGCTTATTGAACTTCATTTATATACTTTCAAAATACGCGTCTTTATCTGCCTTAATCCTAATTAAATCACACATTGCAATTATCGGAATTTACGTTATCGAATGATGGATAAATCGGTCACATTGAGTGGTTGTTATAATCGGTCAGATATGGAATCGATTAAAAGTTTCAAATGTGACTCGATAATGCTAATGATTTTTGTGTCATTTAGATAAGGTTTTGTAGAACTACTTTTGATGTGAAAAAACACGATGTCACTTAGATGATGCATGGTTGTTTTGTATATAAAACAAAAAAAAACACGTCATATTACAATCTTTAATTCTGAGGCAATATTGCTCTATGAAATTGGAAGAAACGTATATCTACTAAGCCTTTATTTATGTGTTACATCTTTTCTCTTGCTTTCCTGCAATCTGTGGGAGTGATTTCGTGAAAGCGACGGAAGTGTGTAACAGGAAGCCGAGGAAGCGCGCGCTTTTTGATTTGACCAATGAGCGCGCGTGGTGCTAGAGTTAGCAGTCAGAAACGACCTTGACGAGGCCCCGCCCCTTTAATATTGGATATTAGCTTAATGTTGCTTATATGCATATGCGACGACTGTACGGTTCGGTCGTTTTTAGGGTTCCGTACCAAAATGGTAAAAAACTTTTTACAAAAAAAAAACAACCGACTTCCAAAAAACACTACAAAGTGAAAAATAACTTTAATTTCAGAAGTCGGTTCTTTGGTTTGGAATTTTCGTTTTTTGCTGCCGACTTCCGAAATTAAAGTAATTTTTCACTTTGTAGTGTTTAATTTTGTAAAAAGTTTTTATTTTTCACTTTTTAGTTGTGGTATCTACCTACCCCACACAAATTCGAATACAGCTACCTGCTATGTAAATAACAGTGACAAGAACTTATCATACTTATCATCCACATACTAAATGGGAAAAATACGTATTATTGAAGCTAACTCAAAAACTACCCAAGCAAAGCTAATACAATTTATATTGGACCACCTCTGAACTATGACCTAATAAACGAAAAATGAATCATCAAAATCAATTCATTTTTGACGGAGTAATCGCGTAACAAAGATACAAAAAAAAAAAAAACTGTCGAATTAAGAACCTACTTTGGAAGTCGGTTAAAAATAGGTTTTAATGGCATCTGATAATGGTTGCTAGAATATTCGCGCAAAGGTAAAACAAGATTTTTGATAAACCCACAATAAGCTTTTAATTAGATTGTGACTTAGGAAAATCAATATTTACCCATTTTTAGGGTTCCGTACCAAAATGGTAAAAAGAAACCCTTATGGTGTTACTCAGTCTGTCTGTCCGTCTGTCTGTCACAGCTGGATATCTCGAGAACTACTAACGCTATCGACTTGTTTTAGATGACGTTTGCCCAACTATTTTGCAACTACGGCTACTACTATGGCTACTGGAGCATGTGGGATATCAGATAAAAGAGCGCTATTTGCACATTCTCAAATTTTTTTTAGGCTGCATAGTTTTCGACTTGCGATGAAAAATGGAAAAAAAAAAAAATACCGATCTCCGAAGTTTGCATAGAGAAAAATCTGTAATTTTTCATGTGTTAGAAGTTTATGTACCTAAAGATTACAGGAAAAATAAAAGCACACTTTTTCAGAAATCATCACTAAAAACTACATTAGTTCCATTATCGGTCAAGAGGTAGCGCTGACCTAAAACGGCAATATTCTATACCGCAGTGTGCAGTGTTAAAAGTCTCTGACGAGTATAGGCCTTGCCGATGAAAATTTAAAATGATACGGAACCATCGGTGCGCGAGTCCGACTCGCTGTTGACCGGTTTTTTTCTATAGGTTCTTCTTCAAAACGTTTCACATTTTTGTACTCAACGTATCTAATGATTGGTGTAAAAGAAAAGTTCCGTAATATAAATTTAATCTTCACATAGTACAAACGCCAGCACATCAAGCTACCCGAAACTGTCAAATTTTCCCAATCAACTTTGAACCTTATACTTCAGCGATAAAGTTGAAAATCTATTAAATAAATTTGACAGATTGTAGTAGCCTGATGTGCTGGCGTCTGTACCTTTACCTAAACTCCCCACATCTGTAGAGATTACCTCGCATCAGCAATGTCTGTGATTAATCTCAGGGGAAATAGTAGGGGTCGGGGATCCCCTATTCCCCCATTAAGATTGCAAAATCAAGCGAATAATTGTCGATGTTCGGTATTTGGCATTTTCGTGGCGAATCGATAATTGCGTGTGTGTATAGGTATCCGTACCTTCTATGGGAGGTTTCCAAAAGTAATAGATAATTAGGTTATTATAAACCTTTGCGACGATTTGGAGTCCAACCGTTTTTGAAGTGAAAACTTCTTTAGGCGCGTTGGGCATTTTTGAGATGGGACTAAACCATTGATTTCGCGACACTGTTACCGATTTTACCGACACCGTGGAGTAAAAGACATCAACGCGTTGATTACCGTGGTGCCGATTTTTCAAGTTTTCACTTCTGTTGGTGTTTTTAGTTTGAATCTTGTTGATAACAATAGTAATATAACTTTATTGCGGATATTATCGAGGAGCTTGTGGCTAAGTAACAATAGCCGCACGGATCAATCCATCAGGTTAAGCTAAGCTTGCCGGGGTTGGTTCGAGGATGGGTGACCATCTTTACATACCGAGACTCTTCCGTGCCTCGAAAAGCACGTTAAGCCGTTAGTCCCGGCTGTCATTCGTGAATCTTTGACAGTCGTTACGGGTCGTCAGAGTCTGACAACCAGGCTTACCAAGGGGTATCGTATTACCCAGTTACTGGATTTTGGAGATCAGATAGGTAGTCGCTCCATGTAAAATACTGCTATTTAGCTGCATCCGGTTAGATTGGAAGCCGATCCCAACATAGTTGGGAAAAAGCTAGGCAGATTGTGTTTTTGCTTCTTTAGGCGCGTTGGGCATTTTTGAGATGGGACTAAACCATTGATTTCGCGACACTGTAACGACACCAGCTTTTGACCATTAAAAAGACTTCAACGCGTTGATTACCGCGGTGCCGATTTTTTGTCAAGTTTTCACTTCAGTCGGCACTCCCGGAGTGCCACTGTATTTTTTTCCGGATTTTACAAACATGGGATTCATAGTATTAATAGTGTTACAATTCCTTACATCTACTTTAGTAAAATTTAACATTAAATTTTCTTTATTTAAAATTGATACAATGTGAAATTCTTCGTATACATACATACATAAACCCACGCCTTCTTTCTATTGGGGGTAGGCAGAAACTATAGACGCCACCTGCTACTCTTCTCACATACTTATCTCTTCGAATAGATTATGAAAATAACCCGAATCATTACGTAATCATAAATGTTTCAGAATGTGTCACAGATTACGCCAATTTATACCACAATATACGCAGTATAACCACTCTTATTCCTTCTAAGTCGAAATAAAAAAAAAAACTACAAAGAAAAAGCCACAGAATAAAAAGAACAGTACAAAGGTCCTAAGGTCAGGGACATATGAGTCTCATAACACAAATTATCAGGGCTGACCCCGGATAAATTGGAACTATTAATTACGACGCGGCGCTGAAACAGGGTAGGTTTTAGGCTATTGTTTGAGGCTGGCGTGAACTGCCCGCCTTTTGTTGTTGCTCGCTTTTTTATTGCTAAGATTTTTCACAATCTATTGTGCGTTAACTGAAAATATTTTTGTTTTGGGGTTGCTTTTATGTGCTTAATTGATCAACGATGTATTCAAAATTATTTTTCCTGTAATCTTTACATAAACTTCTATCACATTACACAGTTTTATCACATTTTTTTTATCACATCATATTATATTATCACAGTTTTTTTTTAACGGTATATTTTTTTGCATTTCTCGTCAAAAGTCCGAAACTATGCGGCCCAAAAAAAAACAAAATTGAGAATGTGCAAATAGCGCTCTTACATATGATACCCCACATGGCAGCCCCACTTCGAATTTTTAAGACCCCCGAAAAAATATATATACATTTTTATTTCTTTCTTATTCGCAAAATAGTTGAGCAAACGTCATCTAAAACTATTCCAAATTTGAAGTTGATATCATTAGTAGTTCTTGAGATATCCAGCTGTGACAGATAGATTGAGTCGCACCATAAGGGTTCCTGTTTACCATTTTGGTACGGAACCCTAAAAAGGAAAAAGAAAGAAGATGGAGGATCCTCCGACCAGACGGGTGTCATGTCTGGCGGGCAACTGCCCAACGATTGATGTCGGGGAAGTTATTGTGTTTGCGCAGTAAACTCTAATTGCGAGATGCAGGATTTGTGTAACGTCATGATTTTTTGTGTCGTCAGGTGTTTGATGCGTGTTCGCACGACAGTCAGCGATTTCTGCCAACCCTGTACGAAAAAAAGAAAATCAGAGCATATAAAATAGCCTCACATTTACCGAATAGCACCCACCAAAATATTCACACATAAATATGTGGCATTGAGATTTTCCCTTATCATGTTTATGTCGTAAATCACTTCGAGGGAGACGCGTTGGTGCTGAAAATTGAGCCGCCTTACCACAGAATGGCCTATTGTGTGACTCTCAGCATTAAATTGATTTTTATTTAACATTTCATTTGCATTTCCTACAAAACATTTTCAATTTCAAATGATTTTGTAAAAGATAAAATTGGAATAAGAATGTTGTTTTGCGTTTACAATTTATCGGTTTTTGTTGTTGTGTAATTTGAAGTTTTCGTATTTAGAATAAAACATTTCTCACAACTCAGGGGTGAAATAGAGATTGTTATCGACACTAAAACTAAATTATTTTCGTGCCTGATAACCAAACAACCGAATGACATGACGATTTAAAAAAAGAAATCTTTAAAATAAGAATGTTCGAAAGAATGAAAAAATTTACGTTCATAAAGTTCTCAATTTTGACACCGCATTCTAAAATCAAATTCTGGGCTGCCAGTTACAGAAATGGTGGTAACGCGATATCGAAATTCGTTGAAATGTCCAGTTCCGTCCTCTTTCTAATATTAAAAACCGGCCAAGTGCGTGTCGGACCACGCACAATGAAGGGTTCCGTAGTTGGGATGAATTTATCCCAAAAACAAACTTAACTTTGTAGTTGATAAACATATTCTCCCATACGGAATGTATGGGAAAACATGTTTTTGCAACTGCAAAGTTAAGTTGGTCGATTATTACTCGATAACTAGTAAAGTCTACTTAGCTGTGATAGTTTTTCTTTTAATTTCGTTATATAAGCTACTGCTGTGATTTTTTTCACACATCCAAAACCAACTATTTAGCTGGCAGGGGGGGGGGACACTTGACTCTAACAAAAATTAGCACTTTAAAGCTTAATATTTTGCAAACGAATCCCTGAATGCAAAAATGGTTTTCACAAACTCATAATGTTTTTATGAGACCTTTTCAATGATACCCCACATTATGGGATAAAAATTTTATAAATAAAACATCACCACTTACGTGTATGGGAGGTACCCTAAAAAAAATGTTTTTCATAATTTTGTTTTACTACTTTGTCGGCGTAATTAATATGTATACCTACGTCAGTTTACAGCTTTCTAGTACCAAGGGTCTCGGAGCTAGACTGCGGACAGACAGACAGACAGACGGACATGACGAAACTATAAGGGTTCCTTGTTTACTACGGAACCCTAAAAAAGAACGTTCAAATGAATGAAAAAATTTACGTTCATAAAGTTCTCACTTTTGACACCGCATTCTAAAATCAAATTCTGGGCTGCCAGTTACAGAAATGGTGGTAACGCGATATCGAAACTCGTTGACATGTCCAGTTCCGTCCTCTTTCTAATAATAAAAATCCGTGGCTAGATATTTATTGCCGCTTTTATTTTTATTACTACAACACCGCGATGTCGTCAAACTTTCGGAAATCAGATTTCTGTTCGTTTTTTTGCTTACTAAATTCGTTTTCGACGTCCTGTTTGAATATATTAACATCTGATTTTCAGATTAAACATTTTCCATTGGCTTGGAATTAATCTGTGGTGACAGATATTTCAGAATAGTTCTCTCTGTACGTAAATGTGAAACAGTTGTCGTGGAACATGCATTACGCTCTGAAATTCTGAATGCACGAATTAAGTGAATTTACAAACGTGTTGTAGATTTGATAGAAACACGAATGTCATTATCGTTATCCTAAATGGCAGGCGATAAAATAAACAGAAAATTATAGAGATTTGAAAATAATTTCCAAATAAAAATAAGTAATGACTGAACAATTTAGTAACATGATTTTTTTCGATAAAATCTCAACTAGTTTCCATTTTTTTTGTTGGTTTTAATAGCGATACAACGATAAAACTACTGATGAAATATTCAAATATTATCAAAGTTACGTACTGACTCAAACATAAATTGAATTAGATGGGCCAGACTTGAATTTACCAAGCACTAAGTGCTGGTCAGGTCTATGCTCGAAATATTTGAACTAAACTGGATGGACAATTTGGTCATCGCTCTCGTCCGACGCTGACGGGCGAAATAGAATACTCAGCTCCATTTTAGTACGAAAATCAAAATTTTTGAGTTTATATAGGTAAGGTATCTTATGTCCGTTTTAGGATCCCGTACCTCAAAAAGAAAAAAACCGAACCCTTATTGGATCACTCATGTGTCTGTCTGTCTGTCCGTCTGTCACAGCCAATTTTCTCCGAATCTAATGGACGGATTAAGTTGAAATTTGGCACACACATGTATTTCTGTGACCCAAACACGGACGTGTAACGTAAATAAATGAATTTTGAATATGGGGGTCACTTTTAGGGGGTAAATAAGAAAATTAAAAACAAAAGTTTTGCAGACAGTACCGTGTGACATATTAAATAAAAGGGCTTTTTGCGAGGATTTCAAATATATGTTTTATATAATTTTAAAATAAACATTTTCAAAAGATATTTAAGAAAATCGATGAAAATTGACCATTCCCCCTTATCTCCGAAACTTCTGGGCCAACATTTTTGAAAATATACGTAGAATGGTTCTTTACTCATAGATTACAGAAAAACCTATAAGAAGTCTATGGTTTTAAAATAACATGGTAAATCTCTCAATATTGTGCGTACAAACTTACATTTGCAGTTGGAATGTATGGGAGAACATGTATTTCAACTACAACGTTAAGTTTGTATTTGAGATAAATTCATCCCAACTACGGAACTCTTCATTGTGCGTAGTCCGACACGTACTTGGCCGGTTTTTTCAAGTCATGGTCTACTCAAGTGCCAAATTTTACCCAAATCCGTTCAGCCGTTTTAGCGGGAAAGCGTAACAAACAAACTCACTTTCGCATTTATAATATTAGATAGGATTAGCAATTAAATATCCCAATCAAATTATTTCTGTCTGATAAATAAATTTGAACTGTCAAAGAAGAATTTATAATTTTCACGCTTAGCAGACACTGCAAACTGGTATTTGTAATTTGTTTGGGACATCCAGTTGTTAAAATTAACTTGGTTTGTAGGTACTGTCCATGTGGTGCCGGACGTAAAAAATAACAGCATCTTATTTCTCCACATGGGCGTCGTAAAAGGTGACTAAGGGACTTATTAGAGAATGGGCAGCAACGTTCTCTATGCATTTTTACCACCATACTGCGATCACCAACTCGTCTGTGGATGAGTGACCATCCTTACTTACCGAGACTCCTCCGTGCCTCGGAAAGCACGTTAAGCCATTGGTCCCGGCTGTCATTCGTGGATCTTTGACAATCGTTACGGGTCGTCAGAAGCCCGAGAGTCTGACAACCAGTCTTACCAAGGGGTATCGTATTACCCAGTTACTGGGTTGTGGAGGTCAGATAGGCAGTCACTCCATGTAAAATACTGGTATTCAGCTGCATCCGGTTAGACTGGAAGCCGACCCCAATATAGTTGGGAAAAGGCTAGGCAGATTGATTGATTGACTGCGATCGCCAAGCCGCCTGCCAAGCGTGACGATTATGTTAAACCCCTCCAAAAACGCAGCACAGAACCGGTCGAAGTGGCGAGCCTTGGGGGACGCCCATGTCCAGCAGTGGACGTCTTTTGGCTGAAGTGATGATGATGTAGGTCTTATTCTTTTCATGTGGTTTATGACTAACCTGGTGTCAGAGTTTTAAAGCCGCCCATGGGCCTCTGACTTGACTTCACATGCCGTCGAGAAATATCTCTCAGGCATGCCGGTTTCGTCACGATGTAGTTACCTATATTCGATCCATTCCGTCTTTATGTGGGTCACCGTCCATTAACGACAAGTGACAACAGAGTCTGATTTAACTCGATTAGAAGCGAAAAAAAAGAAACTGCCAATCTCCCTTCTCGCGCAATTTGCTCTTAACGCAAATTGATTCAATTTTCAAGGCGGTAGCTCTACAGCCGTATTACTATCACGTCGGCGAATAATGAACCTTAACTCCTTGTAATAAGGTTGGCGAGATGATGGTGTTGCTGACTGAAACGCAAGCGCTACTGTTTTTTTATCGGATGTGATTAAAGGAGCGCTTGTACATATAATTTCCTGCTGCTCTTTTGTTTAAGTTAAATCTTTGCATTGTCATGTTGATTTGAGTGCTTCGTTTTAATTAAAATTGAAGTTGATAGACTGATTTCTAGGGATGTTAAACGGTAAAATTACCCTGGAATAACACGGTAAAAAAAAAAAACGTAATTTATGGTATTTTACGGTAAAATATGGTAATTTTCGGTAAAAAACGTATTAAACGTAATCTTTATTGCAATCCATAATGTACACATAAAGGTAGTAGGAAAAAATAATTATAATTTTTTTGCAACGAGTATTAGTTATTATATTTATTTATGTTAATACTCACCACCTACCTACGTACGTGTGTACCTACTACAGGTACACCTCTGCCCAATCCTTCGGGGAAACAAGGCGTGATGTTATGTTATGTATGTGTGTGTGTGTTATTACTCATTTATTTATTCTCTGAATATAATATGTGTAGGTCTATTTATTTATTTTTGTCAATCTATTTAATCATACAGTCATACCCACTAAAACACTACAAATACGAAAGTGAGTATGTTTGTGTGTATCATGTGTATGTCACTACTTCACTATTAACGGATAAATGGATTTGAATGAAATTTGCCAGAGATATAAGCAGTATTGGAACTTAAAAAAAAAACAGAAAACTGGGCTCGTGCGACTCATGCGTACTAAAAATCCCTAAAACTTGTCAAGAGTTCAATACATGAATCACACCATGTCATGGATTATAATAATATCATCTATGTGCAGAGGCAGAAGACAGTCGCCGGTAATTTTACCGTTATTTATATAAATGACCGTAAAAACCCGTATTTTACCAACGTTTTCAGTAAAATTACGTAATTTTGCAACCCTACTGACTTCAGGGGTCGACTTTATTTTGTACATTCGCGTCCTATTGAAAAGCGATCGTCGCGCGAATGTTCGAACTTTTTGTTTGGTGAACCACGCGTATCTGTACACTGTAAGGACTATTCTTGCTTGTAGCGCTCGACCGCTACAGTAACGCTTACCTACAAAAAAAACAAACAAAATTCCGTGCACACGCACGGAATTTTGTTTTCAAATTGGTTAGGTATCCCGATGGTACATGTCCGTAGCGGACTGCACGCAGCAGCAGTAGGCTGGTTTCTAGTATTTCTATAAAATACCGTGTCGCTAGCTGCGGAAGGTATTTCATAGAAATACATAGAAAGCAGTAGTGTCGCGACGACACGTCGCCTGCAGTCGGCTACGGACTTGTAGCTTATAGTGTGGTCAAGCCGACAGAGGGCGTTTTCGTGTTTTCCGAACAAAAAGTGACATAAGCATGCGACCGATTACGTATTCGCGCGACCGACGATCGCTTTAAAATCGCGGCCGCATACTACCGATTTACCTGCGACTTCGTCATGACAATAGGCCTGTGTCCAATTTTTTTGTTCGTCTTGTAGATTATTTAAAAATATTGAACACGTATTTTTTCTTTTTTGTCGTAATCAAAAGATTACGGCGGTACATTGAGTTAAAATGTGGCATGACGTCACGCCTTGCTAGATTTAATACTGCGTTGTGACGTAGCGAGCCCCCACTTCCCAACTTTCATGCGTGTTTTCTAAGTTATTTTTGATTAATTTGATAAAGCAAAAAATACGTGTCTAATATTTTTTTATTATCTGAAAGACGGACTAAATAGAATTTCTTTTTTTTTACCTAGGCAACTACCGTATTGGTTCGGCGGTGTAACCGACAATCATTCGAAGTATCAGTGTCTTCTAAGTTAAATACTTATTAATATATTTTTCAAAATTCAAAAGTCATTTATTCAAACTAGGCTGAGAATCAGCACTTTTTGAACGTCAAAATTACATAAGACAGTCCCCCAAAAACGCCCACCCTTCACTTTCACATAAACCTTCCAGAAAAAATGCTCTAAATAATGGTGAAAACCGCATGTAAATCTAATGTATAGTTTAAAAGATCTAAGGGATCACTCAGACAGAAAGGCGACTTTGTTTTTATTACCCGGCTACGGCGAAACAAAAAGTAGAGTTATGATTTTGACCGGTTTGTATGTATGTTCATCTGTTATTTATTTATTTATAAATATTTTATTGTACACCATCATAAATACATAACCTCCTAAACTACTGATCATAATTTGACAAATGAGGTATCGTTGGAAGTATCTTAATCGTCCGCTGGTTATAGGCTATGTGACGTCATATTAAATTCAATATGGCGCTCTCTGGAGTACATAAAGTCATAAACTAAAACATTTATTATTTTTTATTATTATGCCATGTTGGGTATCGATATAAGATTACGTGCAACTCCGGATTTTTAATTAGTCTGTCTGTGATGTCTTGTTTATACCTTTTTAGTTGAATTTTTTGTCATAGTTTGGTTTTAGTTTTTATAATTTTTATTTTTAACCGACTTTCAAAAAGGAGGAGATTATATGTTCGTCGCGTATGTTTGTTTTTTTTTCTTTTTTTTTATGTATGTCCACCGATTTCTCCGTCAATTGTGGACCGATTTTGAAAATTCTTTTTTTGTTTGAAAGGGTGTGCTCTCGAATTGGTCCCATATAAATTTTATTAACTTTGCTTGGATACTTTTTGAGTTAGCTACAAAATACGTATTTTTTTCCTACTTAGTATGTAGATGATATGATAAGTTTCTGTCACTGGTAGCAGGTACAGATGTTCTATGTCACGAAGTCCGTTTGGCTATGAATGTTGTCAAGCGTGCACATGCACATTGTTTTTGTGTGCGTAACCTCGAGAGCGCTCAGTGTCGATCGGGACACGGTCCGGATCAGTAGTGGTTTTTAGTGCGCGCCAAATTTTTTCACGGAGTAAGGTCAGCATGGCAACAAAACGAAGAAGAGTTGTCCATAGTGAGGTAATATTTATTTATACGTTTTCAATTAGAATGTTATACAAAGATACTTAATATAGCAATAGAAGTATTTATAAAATGAATGTTTTTTTGTGTTATAAAATGTTTATATTACTTAATTATTTTGATTACATTTTGTTTTAGGCTCGAAAGATGATAGCTAGTGTTTATCATTTTCTGCGAGAAGAATATGAATTTACAAAATCATTAATGGAACTCAACTGTGATTTGTCTCATTTACGAGACATTACACGCCGTACAGCTGAAGCTACGGGTGTGAGCCAAAAAACAGTTCAAAGAATATTAAAAGAAGAGAAGGAATTGCCATCCACTTCATCAAAATTCACTTCACCTATGAAGAAAAGGAGAAAGCGAGATAATAAAGTGGATATAGATAATTTTACAGCCGATGTGGTTCGCAGTACTGTACAAGATTTCCATATTATCCATAAAGAAATTCCAACATTAGCTAAGTTAAGAACAGCATTTAATGAAAAAATCGGATTCGAAGGTTGTTTAGAAACTGTTCGCAAGTTACTGTTGAAATTAGGTTACAAGTGGCGCAAAACAGAGAACAACCGTAAAGTCTTGACGGAGCGTCATGATATACAAATGTGGCGTTTAAAATATTTAAAAAAAATAACAGAGTACCGCTCTCAAAGTCGGCCCATTGTCTACACCGATGAGAGCTACGTCCTTTCGACACACGTGCGAAACAACACCTGGGCAAAAAAAAAGGAAAGAACTCCGTTTTAAAAAAAAATTAGCACAGGCACTCGCTTTATTTTAGTGCACGCGGGAACCAAGGATGGT
Organism: Agrochola lychnidis; assembly: GCA_963680765.1. Classification (NCBI taxonomy): domain Eukaryota; kingdom Metazoa; phylum Arthropoda; class Insecta; order Lepidoptera; family Noctuidae; genus Agrochola; species Agrochola lychnidis. Next base: position 21,158,504 of record OY796853.1, read on the forward strand.
TTTATTGAAAATGCTTCCTTGGTTTATAAGGCCAACTTAACAGCTGGTGATTATCATTCAAATATGAGCTATGATAACTATGTAAAATGGCTAAATGAAAAGTTGCTACCCAATTTACTTCCGCGCTCTGTCATTGTCTTAGACAATGCATCTTATCACAACACACGGGCTGAACGACTACCGACGCAATCTACAAAGAAAGCCGATATGCAGCAATGGCTCAGGGATAAGGGTATAGCATTTGATGAATCTCTTCTTAAATTGGAATTGTACGATACAATAAAGAAGTACAAAGACCAACACGTAATCTACAAGATTGACGATTTTATAAAAAGCAAGGGTTTTGATGTCTTACGCCTTCCCCCTTATCACCCAGAATTAAATGCGATTGAAAATATTTGGGGGATCGTTAAAAATTATGTCGCATCTAAAAATATCGAGCAAAACATGACGAATACGGAAAGACTGATCAATGAAAGTTTGGGCCAAGTTAGCAGTGAAACGTGGCAAAAAACTTGTGCTCATGTTGAAAAAATTGAAAAAGACTACTTGAAATATTTTGATCTCGATTTTGAATTTATAATCAATGTACAAGATGATTCTGACGACAGCAAAACGGAATCGGAAATCGAAAATTTATCTGATAGTGATTGAAAATACTGAATAGTCCTACTTGTTTCGCTTCCATTCTGTAACACCAATGCTTAATTAAATGCCTACATATTCTTAATATTTTTGTATTTATTGCAACCTAATCTAATTTATTTACAAAATGTATATACTTTTAAAACCAAAATTTTATTTAGATTATTAAATCTCGACTTGAATATTTATCAGATTTTTTTGCCAACGTTACCTACTTTTACACACACAAGCGCGCTTGTCGGGATACGTCACTACTACAATCAAAGCCGAACGGACTTCGTGAAATAGAATATCTGTAGTGGTATTCGAATGTGTGTGGGGTAGGTACCACAACTAAAAAGTGAAAAATAAAAACTTTTTACAAAAAAAAAAAAACAACCGACCTCCAAAAAAAAACACTACAAAGTGAAAAATAACTTTAATTTCGGAAGTCGGTGTCAAAAAACGAAAAATACAAAACCCAAGACACCGTCTTCCGAAATTAAAGTTATTTTTCACTTTGTAGTGTTTTTTTTTTGGAGGTCGGTTGTTTTTTTTTGATGAGCATGGATGGAGCGCGCTTACATTACAAAAGTACTAAGTGTTCTACTCAACAACTAATTCTAATTTCTTTTTTCAACAGGTAAGATCCTGGCATCAAGTCGATGTTCGAAGATTTGTCACAATACAATTTTGAACCTTCGAGAAAAGCTGACAATCTCAACACGTTCGTTCAAGATCAACAACACAATAAATGGTATAGGGAAGGAAGTGGGAATTTGTCGTAATTCCATGATAGGAAGCGGGAATTTCTCGTAATTCCCGTTGGTAATTCCCAGGGTATTACGACGCCCGTTTTGTTCCTTGTGAGAACGACAAATGTAATATTGACACTAGTGTTGTTACGTTATTGCGGCTGCATTGTCTTGAGATAAATGAGGAATGGAAAACGATTCATTCGTAACTAATGTAATTATTACGGATTGATTAGTAAGGCGTGAAAATTAATGTAATTTCGATAGAATAGGTATTCTTTTTTGTACACCAAAATTGTTACATGACTCATTTAGAATATTACTAATAGGTATGATGACAATTTTTTTTAGATTATTAAAAAATATTGGTCACGTATTTTTTCTTATTTTATTCTTTAATTTGATTAATAATTTTTAATTTAGTTTAATTGTATGATCTAAAGTTGATTTCAATAAATAAATAACAATAATTAAGTTAAAATGTGCCATGACGTCACAAGTATGTAGATTTTATACTTGAGACGTTGCAACTTTAATGCGTTTTTATCTAAGTATTTTTTTATTAATATGATAAAGCAAAAAATAATGGTATCTAATATTTTTTTATTATCTGACTGACGCATTTTCCCTATTCTTTGGGTAGATACAATTATAGCGGTCTTATCGAAAGCGATAAGACCGCTATAATTCCTGAGATATTCCTGACAATTTAGAGATGTAAATGTGTGCGTATGTGTGGACGATTTGGAATTTTGACATCTTGTGGCTTAAGAGGAGGCTCCCTAAATTGTATGTTAATTTTGTATTAATATTCTGAAAAAGTCACGCATACAATCAAAGTAGAACTTTAGTATATAATTTATTGGATCTTTTTTTTTTCCATATATAAGACAGTTATGTAATTGGAACCGTCTTTTTTAAAGATTATTTGAAACAAAAACAAGATTACTCAGCTTTTATGTCTAAAATAATTATTGACAGTAAGAAAATATAGTTTATCATCCAGATATATTTTTCTCTAGATCAATTATTACTTTAGTTATAAACGAAATAAGAATTAAGACTTACGACATTTAGTTCCGTGCTCGAAGACGACCAAAGAGCCCACGCGATATTCAACTTTATTACTGATGTGTTAGCGTTTAGCATATAGTGGAGTGGTGGGTTGCATGGGGGCGGAGTTTGCGTGGAAATTGTCTTTGGAGTGCCTGTTCTCAATGAAGACATCTACTAAGGACATATTTACATATTATTAAAAACAGGATAGGTAATTAAATATAAATTGCGTACTTAAAAGGACTGTGATTAAAATAAGTATTCTGAGCGCACACAGTTCGAGCGTGCCATCCATACTCTATTCATGTTGTCTCAACAATTTAATGTTCTTCGAGTCATAAAAGTATATAAGATAGCTCTATTTAAGACCCGGAACTGCACCGTTTAACTCTTTATTACCCCAAGGAAAATAAAATAAAAACTTTATATACTTGGCGAACTGCTTGACAGATTCAAATTATGTGGAGAGAAGTTTCAAAACAGTTGGGATAGAACTAGTAAACATATAAATTTAGCTTCACTGATATATTCTTGATATTATAGAGGCCCTAGCTTTTGCCCGCGGCTTCGCCCGCGTGGATGTCGGAAAATATCCCGCGGGAACGTACTACCGAGATTTCATACCTAATAACATAGGAAAAGGTCATTGATTCCTACCGTTGGACCCGCGTTGCTACGCGTAATTTTGAAACTGTGATATCTTTTAAACTATTAATTTAAATAATATGATTTAAGGCATATTTTAATCTAAATTAAACGCCCAATTTAAGTAACATATTTTTTTGGATAAGGATTAATACTATACCGGACAAAAAAGCTTCGGAAATAACAATTTAATTTTATCAAATTCTGAAAGATAATAATGGTTATTGTGGGTCATCCTTAGAAGAAAGACATATGCCCTTCCGGACTTTTTTGTTGAACTTTATAAGATGAACAATACCGTAGAACATAAATTTGATGTATCTTTTCCAGTTAACGCAGCGCACACCAGTAAAGCCCCCAGTCGGCATGATTTTTTCCGACTTCTTCAACAACAATCGTCATATTTCAGCCAATTTACACAAAACCGTAATAAATTATACACTAAAACCTTTCGCATGATTCACTCCGTCCATTGGTGAAAACCGTTTGAAAATCCGTTCGGTAGTTTTTGAATTTATCGCGTTCAGACAGACAGACGCGGCGGGGGACTTTGTTTTATAATATGTAAGGATGAGGAACTGGGTGTAAAGTTCACTCATCCTCCATAGAAAAGTGAGGATTCTCCGACCAGACGGGTGTCATGTCTGTGGGCAACTGCCCGCCGATTGTAGTCAGGACGTTGTATACAATATGTAAAAAAAACCCTGTCCGATCCGAAAGGGGCTCACAGGTACTGCAATAACATTACCTAAAAGTAACAAAAAATCTAATTATTATTGAGAATAAAAAGTTATTGCTATTTAAAAAATCACATTTTTAGTACCAAATTACGCCAAATTCAATAAAAATCAGCAAATTTTCAACAGGGGTCTTATGTTATGAATTGTAGACTCCTGCTAAACGACGGTCGTCCGCGCCCCATGTGATAACCCGTTAAAATTCCCCATTGAAAAAAAAAACAATTATTATTTCGATTTTCCTGAAAATTACCACATAAATTGACTCTCAGTACGATACCTAACAATGGGTCACGGATTGGACGGGTTTTTTTTACATGTTATATATGCCAGACGCGCGGTAAACTTTGCTTTCGCGATGTAGGATTTTGTGTGACGTCAGTGTGATGCGTATTTCGCATGTGGAGATGTAGATGGCGCCACAATATTATCTTGTGAAAGTAACTGTCTGTAATATTTCCACGCCTTAAAGGCAGGTTTATACGAGCCCAGTAATGTAACAGTACAGTAAGTTAGTTCAGCGTTGTCTTGCAACTGGGTTCGTGTAGACACTAGTTTCAAGCCAGTCCAGTGCTAGCTTCGCGCCTTCAAGTCAGTCCAGTTGATTAACCTACCCGTCTATTTTCGGGTTCAGTAGCTTCCCCCGCCTGACTTACTGCCGATCTCGTGTACATGAATCCACTGACTGAGGCCGAAATTCCGAGTCACTGGGTCTAGTCACTGCCATCATATAAACCAGGCATAACGCCTGAAGGGATGTCGAAAAAAATTGTCACACAAGTGTGCCAAATCTCATAATTTCATGACCTGGGTTAGGATATAGATACAGACTTTATCCCGGTAGTATGTTCCCGTGGGATAATTCTCGCTATCCAGGCGGGCGAAACCGCGGGCAAATGCTAGTTCCATATACATTGTAAAGGGAAAAGGGGGAATACTAGAATTCTAGACAGATTGACCTTTCATGTTCCACTAATGGGGTGTCCTAGACTGTATTATTGTTATGGCCAGACGTGCAGACGAGCAGATGATGCTGGGTACTTTATTCTGCACGATTTGTTATAGAACACCGGTTTCGTGTGGCCGATAGTGTAGTTCGAATTTTGAAGTTGTTAAATAAATTTTATCTACTATCATAGCGTAATATTCGAATTATGAACTTCAAAACGAATTTATATGACATACTTTATAAACAGAATACCGAAATTTAAAAATAGAATCATATTAGGTATAACACTTTTTCTCTAACAAAATAATACTATAAAACAATTTTTTTTCTATTACGATACAGTGCTAATCCAAGAAGTTAATATCACCAAAGAGTTTCTATCAACTTTTGGCGGGGGACAGCAGCACCCGCTGTAGCGCATGTGCGGTGATGTGCTGGTGCAGGCGACATTCATTTGTTTTGTAGTACTTACTGAATTTCATGGGATTTTTAAATTTATTCTTGATCTTTAACTTTGATCTTTTATTTGTTTCAATCCCAATGTTTGAGAGTAGATAAAGTAGTGTATGAAACTGCACATAACTAGGTATTAAAACATTCGTGTGATACTATTAAAAACTTCGCCTACGGCTCGGTTTTTAAACACACACTCATGTTTTAATACCCCTTATTATGCAACAGTTTCATAAACTACTATTACATAATGTTATTGTGGGATTTGATTTGATGCTATATTTTCGAACGACGAACAATTACAAAAAAAAAAAAAGAAAAAGAAAGAACATTTTTTTATTCTGCATTAAAAAAAAAAAACGCACATTTCAAAAACAATTGATAAAAATACACACACTAGTATAAAGTGGCCAAAAGCCTCGTATTTAAAACCTTAAAAGTTTGCTTGCTTGTTATGTAGTCTTTAAATAAACGCTATAGGACTTTTGATAAACAAATTGGGATTGGACTTGTCAGTATAATTTTTTCTCCTGTCGGGAGTAGGGAATATGTGCAGGCTGTTTTAGAAAGAGTGGCCATTCAGCAAAGTTGATAACGCGGCTGATTACTTTTTAAGTTGGTAGAACGCCAACTTGGCTTCCAATGTGCGAAATCAGGTGAAAATTTTCCGGAAAATGAAGGAAAAATCTAGCTTCACTATGAATAATAACTGCTTGTGATTTAGATAGCTCCTGAAGAGAGGCTTCTAACGCATTCGTTCAGTGTCCTTGAACACAAAAGAAGTATTATTATACCCTTTTTTTTTTGAGCGGGAAATTATCAAATAACTTTTCCCGCTCTGGGTGGAGCGGGAAGGCGTGTCAGACTCTTACTGACTAAAACCCACCCGTGTTCCTTCGGTTGCCATGTTGCCGGAGGCCACGATCTTCCCTTTCGGACTTCTTCGCAACCCCGGCAGGCATCGGCCCTAGCGGACCCCGTCACTTGTGCTGAAATCTCTTTGAGGCACGCGTGGAACACAACGCGCCGTCGACCCGGGCCTGGTCCTTATCGGACGGCGAGCTACCCATTGCTCACCGTATTATTATTATAACTATAGTGTCCCTCAAAGTGTTATTATGGCTTTGTTTGGCTTCTTGCTTGTCTTCCTGAGTGAAGGTAATATAAAGGAGAAAAAAAAAATTGGACGTGTTTTAATGGGCCATCCTGCATATTACTTTGGTTAAGCCGCTGTTTAAGGTAACCGCTTAATATTCACCAACCAGGTGAAGATAAAGTTTACATATAAAAGCATATTCCTGACATTAGTTACCAGTAGACAGGTAGACAGTACGGGTATTTTCTAAAATTAACAGGTGGCGGAACTCTCGCCTTTCCCGAACATTACACACTTTAGACTCCATTACGTTTTCACACGCCCTCCGTTATGGGCTAATTAATTAATTTATGGCCTCGCTTTCACTTTCAGTCCAGATTTTTTTAATATATAAGTACTTTTTTAGAGTGACGCTTTTTTAAAGTAGGTTAACATCCTTTGTAAAATTGATTTTAAAATATGATTTAGCCTTACGTAACTTCTAAAGTGATGAGTCTTTTTAAATAAAAAAAAAACAGTGGCACTCTGGGAGTGCCGACAGAAGTGAAACTTTGAAAAAAATCAGCACCCCGATAATCAACGCGTTGATGTCTTTTACTCCAAGGTGTCGGTATGTTCCGTCACAGTGTCGCGAAATCAATGGTTTAGTCCCATCTCAAAAATGCCCAACGCGCCTAAAGTAGTTTTTACTGCAAAAATTAGACCCCTTATTGCATTTTGTTTAACATGCAAAATGCAAATATTTACTTTCCTATTTAAAAATAAAGTAAAATCGTAATAGGTATACCTACTCGCTATGCTTAAAATATCTCTGAGAGATAGAATCCAGAATGAGGTGATCTAACACAGAACCAAAGTTGTCGACATAGCTCACAGAATAAGCAAGCTGAAGTGGCAATGGGCCGGCCATATTAGCTGTAGAACCGATGATCGTTGGGGTAGACGAGACCACGAATCGGCAAACGTAAGGTAGGACGCCCTCAGGTTAGGTGGAGCGCCGATCTTCGCAGGGTGACTGGTATTAATTGAGAGTTGCCGAAAATCGATTTGAATGGCGTGCAATTGGAGAGGCCTATGTCCAGCAATGCACTGCTATAGGCTGATGATGGTACCTACTCGTACTTGGTATTCCCGGCAGGCATCGGCCCTAGCGGACCCCGTCAGTTCTGCTGACATCTCTTTGAGGCACGCGTGGAAAACAACGCGCTGTCGACCCGGGCCTGGTCCTTATCGGGCGGTGAGCTACCCATTGCTCACCGTCCGCAAGCCCGTGCCTACGGTAGCCGGGAATCCACCTGCGACTTCCTATGCCCAGGGCGTCTCCTGCGGCAGTTAGCTCCTATGGATGCAATTCAAGCGATTTACACAATCATACGTCTAACTTGGTTATTTATCAATCCTGTGTGATGATTTCAGTTAACGGCAATTCATGGGAAACCACATACTATTTTAGAAAGGCTGCAAAATCCTCAAGACTTTTTAAGCCTAAAAAACTTTAGAGTCTAAAGTTCTGGATTTCAAACTCTCTCAGTAAAAAGACGTGAATAACTTCTAACTGATATTTACAGCGATTATTTCCAACAATGGTGCAGACACTGAAGGGCGTTGTTATCGTACATTATTCTATGTTCGGTCACGGTGTTAACTCTCCCAGAATCCGGCTTATCTCTTGATTAACGTGATAAGCCATTGACGCAAAACAATTTAATTTGAATTAGCGATACGGTTTGTAAACCAGGTAGATGACACATCGAGCTTTGGAAAGAGACTGTTCACATAGCTTACTTAAACAGTATTTTCAAACATTAACTTATGATAATACTGAGGATTGTCTGCTGGGTAATTTACAGTGATATTTAATTATAAATCTATACATACATAACACACCCACACCCTACACACACACCCTACACACACACCCTACACATAAACTACACACACACACGCAAACGCACATCCTAAACACACACTGCACACACGCTTCATTATACCCATAAACATTTTTTTTATCTTTATAGAAATTATAATTCTTTGTTCAACCATTAATTGTAAAAAAAACAAATTACTCAAATATGGCTTATCTTGTTGCTACGGAGAATCACTGACTCCTAAGTCACAGGAACTAATATTGACCTTTGTATTAAGCCAAACATTCCAAATATTTCATTATTGCTTTCCATTCCTTTATGTTTTAGTCATAAGGATATTGAAATAACGTTTCTTTTTTATCCAGTAATTTTGCATGTGAGTTATTCTTGTATTTCCATCTTCGTTGGGGTGAGAGACAGTATACGTGTCATGATGAGGTTGTGTAGAGGAATTGCATCCATTTAATCCCTGGGCAGTCTTTTCTATAATTGGACGTAGTTTAGCAAAAAGGACTCAACCCACACTATAGTTAAAAAATGAAAAAGGTCCCAAAGGAACCAACCTTTAGGTCCTTTTTAATTTTTGACCATAGTGTGGCTTGAGTCCTTTTTGCTAATCTACGTCCAATTTTGCTTACAAAGTTTAGGAATTCTCCTCCTTGTTGCTGTAATTTTGACAGGTTTATGGTTTATCAGATTACAAACTAAAAACATTGTTTTTTTTTTCATAAAATATTAAGAAAGAAAGAAGAAGAAGAAGAATTATTAAGAATAAAAACCAAGTTGATTATTCTCTTTTGTTTTATTTGTGATACTGTACAAAGTAAAATAATTCAGAGCTAAGATGACAACGGCAACAAATCTTAAAATATACCCAAATACAAGACGATAATATTTTCAAGACCTGCTTTTTAAAATTGTCAAAAGACTGTACAATGTTGTCTCCACGGAATATCTCAAGATTTCATTATATTAAAGCATCGATTATTAAAGTAACTCCCCCAAGCCGACTGGTCATCGTGGGGGAAAACGACCAACACCCTCTAAGGATAAATAAACAAAAAAGGAATAATAACTGCGATATACACATAGCAACGCTTAATACACGATCACTAAGAACCCCAGAGAAACTCATAGAACTAGAAACAGCAATCGACGAAATTAATTGGGATATTATTGGAATAAGTGAAGTGAGAAGACTAGGAGAAGGAATAGAAGACCACGGGAAGTATATACTGCACTACAAAGGAGAAACACCAGGGCAATACGGTGTTGGTTTTTTGATAAAAAGGAAATATACCGACAGAATCGAGGAATTGAAAGGCATATCCGAAAGAATAGCATTACTCAACATAAAACTTCCCGTACAAAATAGCAAAGATGAATTATGGTCAATTATTCAGGTTTACTCGCCAACTGAAGCAGATAAGAAACAAGATATAAACAAAATAGAAGAATTCTACCAAAAATTACAAAGTACTGTTGATACTGCTCACAAAAATATAATAATAATGGGTGATTTCAATGGACAAATTGGGGAATGTCAAAGTGGCGAAGAGTACACTGTAGGAAAACACGGTAATGGCAACAGGAGCAAAAACGGACAAAGATTGGTTAACTTCGGTTTAGAGAACAAACTAAGTATCCTGAATAGTTCCTTCAAAAAGAAAAAGAATAAGAAATGGACATGGACATCCCCAAATGGACTCTTTAAAAATGAAATTGATTACATTATGACTAATAAACCAAAATTTTTCAAAGATCTGTCAATTTTACATAGTTTAAATTTTAACTCGGACCATAAAATGATTCGTGCTACGTTACGAGGGACACATACAAAGAAAAGTCGAAGGCTGCATATTGAATCGGTTCCCTATGTGGACATTAATAATAACGCAGAGATAATGAACAGCTTAAAAGAAATTCTAGAAGGAAAAGCAGAAAAAGAATACAATAAACCAATTGAGGCGACATACTGCGATTTTGTAAATACTCTCAAAACTGAAGCTCGAAAAGTGTCCACAAGTAATAAAGCCACACTATCCACCGAAACAATTCAATTATTTGAAGAAAGAAAATTGCTTTTACAAGGCAAGAAAAACAAAGAAACACGGAAAGAGATCGCAGAAATAAGTAAAAATATCAACAAAAATATAAGGAAAGACAGAAAGCAAAAAAGGGCTAATACTTTCCAATATCACATCAAGAAAACAGGCGGAGTAAAGAAAGCGTTCAAAGAATTAGAATCGAAAAAGAATTGGATGCCAAATATGAAGGACAAACAAGGAAAAAGTACTACAAAAAGATCAGATATATTAAATATTGCTACAGAATATTATAAGGAGCTATACAAAAGCAAAAATAATAAACTTGCTACGACTATGACAGACGACACGCAAGATACTGAACCTATACCACCTATTCTAAAAGAAGAAACAGAAAGAGCTATTACTACGCAGAAGTTAGGCAAAGCAACCGGTCCCGATCAAATCACCAATGAACTTCTTAAAATATCCATGCCGGTAATTGTCCCTAAATTAACCAATTTGTTTAACGAAATGATAACAGCAGAAGTTATCCCAGAAGATTGGACAAAATCAGTGATAGTTTTGTTGCACAAAAAAGGAGACAAAGGAGATATTAACAATTATAGGCCAATAAGCTTAATGTCTAATATATATAAGGTCTTTTCTAAAATATTACTGTTTAGACTAACTAACACCCTCGATGAAAACCAGCCGATGGAGCAAGCTGGATTTAGGAGCAACTTCTCGACCATTGACCACATACACGTCCTACGCCAGATACTTCAGAAATACAGAGAATACAACAAAATATATTATTTGGGTTTCGTAGACTTCAACAAGGCGTTTGATTCACTGGAACACCACTACATATGGGAATCACTAGAACAACAAGGGGTCCATAAAAAGTACATACGCTTACTAAAAATCATTTATGGGAAAAGCACAGCACAAATAAAACTGGAAAGGACAGGTGAAGAGTTCCCGATAGAAAGAGGCGTCCGTCAAGGTGACCCTATTTCGCCGAAGATATTCTCAGCTGTGTTGGAGTTGATCTTTAGGAGACTGGGTTGGGATGATTTCGGACTTAACGTGAACGGAGACAAACTGAGTCATTTGAGATTCGCTGATGATTTAATACTTTTCTCGGAATGCCCGATGACCTTGGAAAAAATGCTACAGCAATTATCAGACGAAAGTGCAAATGCAGGGCTCACAATGAATATAACAAAGACAAAAGTAATGAGCAATTCCTCACATAAAAATGCTATTACAGTTAATAATCAGCAGTTAGAATATGTAGACGAATACATTTATTTGGGACAATTAGTATCACCGACACAGAGCATGCAGAAAGAAATAGAAAGAAGAATAGCAAACACTTGGAAGAGATTCTGGTCGTTAAGCGAAGTAATGAAAAATAAAGAAATGCCTATGGCAGAGAAACGAAAAGTCTTCAATGCTTGCATACTGCCATGTCTTACATACGGATGCCAAACTTGGGCCTTATCTGAACAACAACAAAATAAGTTAAATATATGTCAGAATGGGATAGAGAGAAGCGTACTGGGAGTAAGAAGAAGGGATAAAATACAATTAAAAAAGATCAAAAGAAAGACTAAGTTTGGAAAAGTTCAATCAGTTTGCAGGAAATTAAAATGGCGTTGGACAGGACATATGCTGAGGGAAAGGAACGAGAAATGGACCAGAATAATAACGGAGTGGTACCCTAGAGAAAGCAGAAGAAGTAGAGGAAGACAGACAAAGCGATGGGAAGACGATTTGAAGCAAGTAGCTGGACCAGAATGGTTACGTACAGCAAAGGACAGAAACAAATGGAAATCCTTAGAGGAGGCCTTTGTCGAAAGACAAGCTGTTAAGAGGAGAAGTGAACCGAATGCCGAGAATATGTTTTAGTTTAAGTTATTTTTTTAGTTTTAAATAGTAATGTTTAGTTAAATAAGTTAAAACTCTAACAGCAATAAAGGCTTATAAATAAATATAAATAAAATATTAAAGTAACACTTTTATGAAATAGGAGAAAACTGCAGGTGATTGATAGCGGCCCTGAAACTTTCTTTTCATAAATATTTTTACGCTAGTTGACGTGAAAACTTCTTTAAGCGCGTCGGGCATTTTTGAGATGGGAAAAAACAATTGAACTCGCGACACTGTTACCGACACTTCATTTTCGTAAACGCGATTGTGCTCTTTATTTATATTACGTTCTATGCAAGTATTTTTACTTTAAAGGTTTTGGAAGTATTTTTTTAATTTGTTCAAGTTTTTACTTCTGTCGGCACTCCCGGAGTGCCACTGTTTTTTTTTCGTTATTGAAGGTTATCTCATGGTGAAACTAATTTATTAGCCGAATGTGGGGGACCCCAAAAGGAAGGTAAAGTTATTGTGAAAGCTTTTCTACGAAGGAATCTGACACAAAACATTCGTCTTGTAAATTATGGCAATAACAAACACGACATAAAATCCATTAAGATTTGTCACCAACCACTTAAAATATCTGGCATTCCAGGACAGTAGGACTATCATAAATTAAGAGCTCCAAAATATAATAAAATAAAATGAAGATTTATGTGAAGTAGAAATAATTATAGTTATATAATTTACGAAACATCTTTGATTAATGAATTGTTTATTCAAATCATTTCGTAAACTATTTTATCTACTCTCATAGCGTAATATTCGAATTATGAACTTCAAAACGAGTTTATATTGACATACTTTATAAACAGAATACCGAAATTTAAAAATAGAATCATATTATAACACTTTTTCGCTAACAAAATAATACTATAAAACAATTTTTTTTCTATGACGATACAGCGCTAATCCAAGAAGTTAATATCACCAAAGAGTTTCCATCAACTTTTGGCGGTGGACAGCAGCACCCGCTGTAGCGCATGTGCGGTGATGTGCTGGTGCAGGCGACATTAATTTATTCTTGATCTTTAACTTTGATCTTTTATTTAGTATTTGTTTCAATCCCAATGTTTGAGAGTAGATAAAGTAATGTATGAAACTGCACATAACTAGGTATTAAAACATTCGTGTGATACTATTAAAAAACCTCGCCTACGACTCGGTTTTAAACACACGCTCATGTTTTAATACCCCTTATTATGCAACAGTTTCATAAACTACTATTTCACGTCAACATAACTGGCTATAAATTTTAAAAGAAATATACAGGATGGCAGGGACATCGACGCGAAAACTGAAGCCATGGATTTAGTACATGATTCTGAACGCCGTGGCGTTGAAATTTTTCGACGGTTATTAAAAAAAAAATCTGCTGTTTCATAGAAAAGTGAACAATACCTACGCAGTCAAAATGTATGGAACAGCTGGTTTTCGCGTCGATGTCCCTGCCACCCTGTATATGTGGTAGAACAGATTACACAACTTTTCACTCTGTATGGAACGAATGAATGAATGAATGATTGAATGAAATCCACCGACTAAATGATAAATTGTGGAACTTTGTTGTTAACCTTGAAATTCTCGCTGAAAATAAAGATATTCAATAAACTATAGTGCAGAAAATATTTACAAGTCTGTGGTTTATTGGACTTATTATTATTACGTTTAAGGTTATTTTGATATTCACATGTTATAAATTAAAGTCAGTTTTTGTGTCTGTCTGTCTAACCGTGTTGTTGTTGCCATCATCATTTAGAAAGTTACGAAAGGTTTGTTTGTATAAAACACTAGCTTCTGACCGCGACTTCGTCCGCGTCGCATCCCATTGCCCGCGCTATTACTTCGTTATTCATAAGCGTTCTTTCTAACTTTTTTTTACTTTTTTCTCGGCTCCTAAGGATTCTAGCGTATTGTTAAATAGCCTATAGCCTTCTTCATGAATTGGGCTATCAATAATACTAAGAGATTTTTTTAAATTTGACTTGTGTAGTTCCAGGGACTTGCGCGTTTAAACAAACTCTTAAACTTACCTATAAGAAATCTCGATGTTTTGTGAAATCAAAAAAACCCGTGCAAACCAGGGACGGGTTACTAGCTCCTTAATAAGCCACGTAGGCCATGAAAACTTGTTCTAATTACAAGCAATTATCGATATTACCTTCACAAGCGGTACTAGGGCGTCAGTAACAAAAGGAGTTAAGATTAACGACGGCAGGTCCGTTTTATTGTTATCTATAAAACTATTCGTTACGTTTTATATGACCCTGGTAACTAGTAGAACTTTTGGGGGCTGTTTTGTAGATTCCAAGGTCAAAAACCCTTGAAACAAGAGCGACTGAAATTACTTTTCAGGTGTAAATCATGTGTCATTGGAATTAGGCCCAAAAAGAGATGGTTACGGTCAACAACCGAACGTGAACGACTAAAAGGGAACATCCCGATATCATTATAAAATGTTCCCAATGCTGGGACACAGACCTCCTCCACCACGCGGGCCCAGTGCGGGTTGATGGATGTTACATGTCTTCGAATTTTTGGTTCTGGACATGCCGATTTCCTCACGATGTTTTCCTTGCGGACGGTGAGCAATGGGTAGCTCGCCGTCCGATAAGGACCAAGCCCGGGTCGACGGCGCGTTGTGTTCCACGCGCGCCTCAAAGAGATGTCAGCAGAATTGACGGGGTCCGCTAGGGCCAGTGCCTGCCGGGGGTTCGAAGAAAACCGATAGGGAAATCGTGGCCCCCGGCAACAGGGCAACCGAAGGAACACGGGTGGGTTTAGTCAGTAAGAGTCTGACACGCCCTCCCGCTCCACCCAGAGCGGGAGAAGTTATTTGATAATTTCCCACCCAAAAAAAAAAAAATGTTTTCCTTTATTATTTTGAATCGAAAGATTACTGAACGCAGTTTGTTGTTGTAAACAGGGGAATCCATTATATTAATGTTCTATTGTTTCCTTGCAGGACTCGCACTAGCAAGTTTTTTAAGCCAAAAAAAATAAAGAAAAAGCATGTTATTTCCATAGGCATACAATTTGCTTAGATTTGATATTAGGCATTTTGAGTAAACTCAATCTATCTTTAATATTATAAATGCAAAAGTAAGTTTGTTTGTTACGCCTTCACGCTAAAACGGCTGAACGGATTTGGATGAAATTTGGCACATATATAGATGATGCCCTGGAAAAGAACATAGGATACTTTTTTTATTCCACGGGATCGTGACTTATGCGGGTGAAACCGCGGGGCACAGCTAGTACTTAATATTATAAAGAGGAAAGATTTGTATTTTTGTTTGTAACGAATAAACTTAAAAACTACTGGACCGATTTGAAAAATTCTTTCAGCAATGGATAGCTACATTATCAGCGAGTAACATAGGCTATATTTTATCCCCGTACTCCCACGGAAACGGGAACTACGCGGGTGAAACCGCGTGACATCCGCTAGTGTACCTAATATAATATAATTAATCTTTCTTTTATCAATTTATTGCACGTAATATAACTTTACCCTTTTTAACACAGTCTTTCTTTTTCTTGTGGTTAGGTTAGGTTAGGTTAGGTTAGACTAACCTGGTGTCAGAGTTTTTATGCTGCCAACGGGCCTCTGACTTGGCTTCACGTGTCATCGAGAAATATCTCTCAGGCATGGGTTTCCTCACGATGTTTTCTTTCACTGTTTTGGAAGCAAGTGATTATTATACAACACGCACAAGAATCCGAAAAGTCAGAGGTGCCTTGGGTTCGACCTATGACTTGGCAGTCCGACGGTCGCACCGACGGCTATAAATATAACTAATGAAAACGCACTTAACTCCTATTCATCAAAGCACATATTGTTCAAACAACATTCAAGAACTTGCTCTAGGGTGCTAAGTTAATCTTTATTCAGCAGATCTCGTCTTAACCCATTTACGTCTTCGAAGTTCGTGTGAAAGTTTCTGGGATCAAACGACCACTCAGATTGTGATAATCCAACTTGATTATTCAGTCATCCATTATTTAAAAGAAATTCTATATTTGAAAATCCGATGAATCCTACTTAATATCAAACATTACTGGCGAGTGGGTGTACCGTATTTCTAATTTCTTAATGTCCCTCGGCAAACTTCGTGTTTCATCAGTTGTCGGATTTCTATCGGTCTTGGTGCAGACCGGACGCTCTCAATCGACTTGAAAGTATAAAGAGTTGTTAATACTCTTTTAAATTAATGTAATATATTTAAAAAATTGGAGGAAAGCTTCTAAAGTCGCAGGCACGATAGATAGGAAAATAGTTTTACAGCTCTATATAGTTCACACGGAAATCAAAACAAAACAACATAAAGTACTTAGTTCTGAATTCAAATTAAATCTAATAATTGATGGACTTGGAAATTGGCATTCGTTTGTATTCGGAAATGCGATGATTCCCGAGGGACATTAAGAAAATAGAAATACTGTACTATGCATGTATCTACACCTCTGCCTAACCTTTCGGGGAATCAGTTGTTATGTTATGTTTATGTAATATTATTAAAACGAAAGAGTGTATTTTGGTTTCTTCCTCTTACTCGCAGCAACAGAGCTACAGATTGACGTGATTTTTTGTATGGAGAAACATTTTTATGGGTTATAAAATTACATAGGCTACTTTATACGCTGGAAAATGCACGGGCCACGGTAGCGAAGTCGCGGGTAAAATCTTGTTAATAAATACAATAATGTACAAATGATTTGTAATTTAAACTATGTTTTAATGTTAATAGAGTTGGAACTTGTAGGTTGTATCTAATATTCATAAGTTACTGAAGGGTTGTAGTGTAGTGTTGAATACTAATAGGCCAACTGGTATATTCCCAAAGGTGTCTTTCAGTGATTTAGAGTTATTTTATCGGTGTATCTCCTTGTTTATAATATTGTCTTGAAATTGGATGGTATTGGGAACCAACCCTTTTTTAGTTGATAACGGTTTTTAGTAGGAAGTATACTAATAGACTAACAACGGCCAAGTGCGTGTCGGACCACGCACAATGAAGGGTTCCGTAGTTGGGATGAATTTATCCTAAAAACAAACTTAATTTTGTAATTGAAAAACATGTTCTCGCATACGGAATGTATGGGAAAACATGTTAAATTGGTGGATTATTACTCGTTACTTTGTAGAGTCTACTTAGCTGTGAAAGTTTTTCTTTTAATTTCGTTATATAAACTACTGCTGTGATTTTTTCACATATCCAAAACCAACCATTGACTCAAACAAAAATTAGCACTTTAAAACTTAATATTTCGCAAACGGATCCCTGAATCCTAAAATGGTTTTCACATACTCACAATGTTTTTGAAGGACCTTTCCAATGATACACTATGGGATACAAAAATTAACTAATTAATAAATAATAATTAATTAATTTACTTTACGTGTAGGGGAGGAAACCTAAAAAAAAAATTTTTCATAATTTTTTACCACTTTGTCGGCGTAATTAATTGTATAGTCATGCCAAATTACAGTTTTCTAGTACTAAGAGTCTCGGAACTAGACCACGGACAGACAGACAGACAGATGGACATGACGAAACTATAAGAGTTCCTTGTTTACTACGGAACCCTTTTTTTTTTTGGTTGGGAAATTATCAAATAACTTCTCCCGCTCTGGGTGGAGCGGGAGGGCGTGTCAGACTCTTACTGAATAAAACCCACCCGTGTTCCTTCGGTTGCCCTGTTGCCGGGGGCCACGATTTCCCTATCGGTTTTCTTCGAACCCCCGGCAGGCACTGGCCCTAGCGGACCCCATCAATTCTGCTGACATCTCTTTGAGGCGCGCGTGGAACACAACGCGCCGTCGACCCGGGCTTGGTCCTTATCGGACGGCGAGCTACCCATTGCTCACCGTCCGCAAGCCCGCGCCTACGGTGGCCGGAAATCGGCTCGCGATTCCCGCCCCGGGCGTCTCCTCCTATTGCGGCGGATTGGGGCGTGAGGGCGCGAAGTTTGCCTCTCCCTCACGCGTTCCGCCTCCTCCTTCGCGAGCATTACCGCTTCGCAGAAGGAGGTGACGGCCTGCCATTTCCTCTCGCTCCGTACCATGGCCTGAACCAGGGCCGAACGCGAGAGATCACCGCCGCCGATCGCCTCTACGAGGACACGGCGTTGCTCCGCCCAAGCCGGGCAGACCTCCACCGTATGCTCCACCGTGTCCTCAGGACGATCCACACAATGGTGACACCCGGGTGTTTCCTCCCGCCTTATCCTGAACAGGAACCTCCCGAAGCAGCCGTGTCCGGTGAGGACCTGCGTCAGGCGGAAGGTGAGAACGCCGTGGCGTCTCTCCAGCCACTCCTCAAAGAGGGGTCTTATCGCCGCGATTGTGGCGTGCCCAGCGCGGGGTTGCGACAATCGCACCCTCCATGACGCCATGAGATCCCGCCGGAGCTCTGTCCGCTGTGCCGCAATTTCTTGCGGCATCGGAGTTAAGCCCCGGCGTTTCGCCTCCTCGCGACACTCCCAGACGTGCGCGAGGACCTTTGCCTCCAGATCCCATGGCAGTAATCCGGCAAGGAGGCTCGCCGCCTCGCAGGAGACCGTGCGGTATCCTCGGGCCAGCCGGATGGCCAAGACCCTCTGGGACGCGTTCAACCGGCGGGCTGGCCGCAGCCTCAGTGAACGCGCCCACACCGGCGCCCCGTAAAGGGCCATGGACCGCACGATCCCCGCATAGAGCCTCCGGCAGGAGGCGTTTGGATCCCCTAGATTGGGCAGGAGCCGCTTCAATGCAGCCCCGGCCCGCTCCAGTCTGGGAGCCAAACGTCGGAAGTGTTCCACGAAATTCCACCGGCTGTCGAGGACGAGTCCCAGATACTTCATCGTCGACTCGACACCGATGTGAACCCCTCCCGCCATTACCTGGGAACCCGACGGTGGCGCATTCCGAGGACCATGAAAACCCATGGCCTCAGACTTGTGCAGGGCCACCTCGAGTCCCAGCTGCCGGATCCTGTTTTTTTTTTACTACGGAACCCTAAAAACACTATTTTATTATGAGAAATGATCGTAAGTGTGGTAGTGACTGGGTTGTGGAGGTCAGATAGGCAGTCGCTTTATGTAAAATCCTGGTATTCAGCTGCATCTGGATATGCTGGATGGCGATCCCAACATTGTCGGGAAAAGGCTAAGCGGATTGATTCACAGTGTCTAAGCAGCATACCTACCTACTAGTTGAAGCAATGGCACGTAAAATTTAATCTGAGAGGCAACCGGATGGCGAATGGTAATCGGGGTCTTGAAGTGATACCAAACCCCTCGTATCGTCCGAATGGACCCCAAATGGACGGGAGCAGAGATATGGGGGTTGGGGACCAAACATTTTATTTTTTGACATGCCATTCAAAAAAGCTCTAATAAGTGCATGGAATTTGTGTGTAATCAATACCATCCAGTTGCCACCCCCCAACATTGTTATTATTGAAATAATGTATATAATTCTTGAAACTCCTTACCGATGATTTATCATAGAAAATGAGGGTGAGTTTTATCAAAACCAGATGACATTGATACACACAAATTCCTTACACATAATAGAGCTTAAATTTTAAATGACATGTCAAAAAAAAGTGTTTTGCCCCCATCCCCCATATCTCCACCTCTGTCCATTTGGGGTCCATTTGAACGGTACGAGGGGTTCGGTATCACTTCAAGACCCAGATTACCATTCGCCATTCGGTTGCCTCTCCGATAAAATTTTACGTGCCGTTGCGTTGAATATACGTATATGCTGAATAATTTCAACTTGTATCCTCAACAACTATGTTTCATATCAATAGTTCAAATAGGAAAAACCTTTGGGAAATTCTCGTATAATCTTAACAGGAACACATGTTTCACGATACGAACTATCACAAAACCTTATCATTATTGTTATCAGTGTCGATATTATTTTAAGGCTTAATCGATTTGATAAGAGTCTAATCCTGATGACAGTTAACATGTCGAAGGGAACTGGTATTTTTGATGTCCCTGGTGGTAACTGAAGTTTGCTACATAAGTAGTAAGATCGCTGAGACAGTTTAGTAATAAAAGTTAACTGCTTGGTTCTAGGAGGACTTTTGAGTACAGTCTATTTTCGTAATGTCCCTCGGGTATCATCGGATTTCCGAATACAAACGTATGCTAATTTCCATGTCCATCGATTATTAGATTTATCATGTCATTTGAATTCAGAACTAAGTATTTTATTGTTGTTTTGTTTTGATTTCCGTGTGAACTTTAGAGAGCTGTTAAACTATTTTCCTATCTGTTGTGCCTGCAACTTTAGCGGCTTTCCTCCTATTTTTAAATAAATTATATTAAGTTAAAAGAGTATTAACAACTCTATATACTTCTAAGTCGATTGAGAGCGTCCGGTCTGCACTAAGTGCAAAGGGCATCTGATAGGAATCCGATGACTGACGAAACACGAGGTTTGCCGAGGGACATTAAGAACATATATGTACTGTAAGTACCTACAAATAAACCAATAATTAAGGCTTCTATGCAGTCGTCATACCTTGTTGAGATTGGTAGGGAAATAGAAAGTATTTTACATGGAGCGACTGCCTATCTGACCTCCACAACCCAGTAACTGGGTAATACGATACCCTTGGTAAGACTGGTTGTCAGACTTTCGGGCTGCTGACGACCTGTAACGACTGTCAAAGATCCACGAATGACAACCGGGACCAACAGCTTAACGTGCTTTCCGAGGCACGGAGGAGTCTCGGTATGTAGAAATGGTCACCCATCCACGGATCAACCCCGGCAAGCGTAGCTTAACCTGACAGATCGACCCGAGCGACTGTTAGGATTTAGCCAGGAGCTCCAAAAAAAAAAAAAAGATTTTTTTTTATATAATTATATTTTAATATAATTTTATAATATATATTTTGCTCTGTACATAGGAAAATATTAACAAAGTTTGAATAATGTAACCAAAATATTAAAAGTTGGGATCCTCATTCATCATTGTTCTACTTGTCACTCGGAGACAAAGTTTCAGTCAAGTGCTTGTTATTTCCTCATTTAAGTACTCTTTCTTATCTGTCTTCGTATTTTAACGTTCTTGATGTTTATGCGGAATGATGTCTTCTTTACAATGTGGGTGCTGTCTATCTATGATCTGAAATAGTATCTCAATATTACCATCTACCCTTCTCATAGGTGCCCTACCTATGAGAAGGGTAGATGGTAAATTACCCTAATATTATCTAAGTCTTATGATCAAAGCGTTGATGTCTTTTACTCCATGCACCGCGGTAATCAACGCGTTGATTTCTTTTTAATGGTCAAAAGCTGGTGTCGTCACAGTGTCGTGTAATCAATGGTTTAGTCCCATCTCAAAAATGCCCAACGCGCCTAAAGAAGTTTTCACTTCAATAATAATACGTCATTAATTTCTCTCAAAAAAGTACAATCTTTGGTTCATAGTTGTCTTAAGACAAAGATTTTCTTTATGAGAGCAGCAATCTATACTGGGTTCGGGACCTGTATAATAGATCCCCAGACTCACACCCACTTAAAATACAATGGCAATTTTACTTACTTACTAAGGAACAGGACAAGAGACAACAAGGACAAGACTAGAGAGGACTATTTTAGTCACAGAATAAAATTGAAGCAACTCCTGCTCCGTCTAAATACTGTTTGGACGGTGAAACTTTTACTGTTACTTCAACTTTTGGCATGAACTGGCATTTAAATCGCACCGTGTAAATCGGGCTTTAAGCCCTGCAATATTTTAAAGTCTCTATAATTTTATGCAGCAACGTGTAAAGGGGGTGATAGACACACGAGCAAGTACGCGTACTTATGGCTCGACGTTCTTTTTTGCCCGTGTGCTTATTATGCGTACTTTAAAACTGCTGAGCAAGTTCGTCGAGAAACCAACAGGTTTGAAATTTTACTCGTAGCCCGCCTTGGCTCGTACGTCTATCATCACCGCAAGTCGCTAGCCTGCCATTTTGTTTCGACAGACTGTGGGTGCGCAACGCTTAAGGTATTTGACAATGACATTTGTGTAACGTTTGTATAGTTTGGTGCAGAAAATTATTATTCTAGTTAAAATGAGTGATTTCCGGAATTATCTATTGGAAATTAAGCACAAAGAAACGCATTTAATTTAATTTCATAATTCCTAAACGACAACGACATCCCGATACAGTGCGAGTAAGCTTCAGGTGTGTCTCCGACGTCGAGCCGAGTAAGTTCGGGGACTTAAAAATCGCGTACTTTAAAACTTCGCACGTCTATAACCCACTTAAACGGACACACAATTCCCTGTTTATTATTCTAGCGTATGGCACACGTGGGTTGCAGCTGAAAATCAGCGTCAGGTGGTACACTTTGTGTTGTCATCTGACAATATGCTGAGCTGAGGCCCTTTTGGCATTATAATCATTGTTTTCTGGTAAGGTGTATTTTCTGCCCCGGGGCGGGAATCGCGAGCCGATTTCCGGCCACCGTAGGCGCGGGCTTGCGGACGGTGAGCAATGGGTAGCTCGCCGTCCGATAAGGACCAAGCCCGGGTCGACGGCGCGTTGTGTTCCACGCGCGCCTCAAAGAGATGTCAGTAGAATTGACGGAGTCCGCTAGGGCCAATGCCTGCCGGGGGTTCGAAGAAAACCGATAGGGAAATCGTGGCCCCCGGCAACAGGGCAACCGAAGGAACACGGGTGTGTTTTAGTCAGTAAGAGTCTGACACGCCCTCCCGCTCCACCCAGAGCGGGAGAAGTTATTTGATAATTTCCCAACCAAAAAAAAAAAGGCCCTTTTGGCATTATAATAATTCTTTTCTGTTTTTTATAGTTATAAGTAGAGATCGGATATTCGGATGCATATTTACCTACCTAAAGTTAATATTTGGTAGAGCAGTGGTGGCCCAGTGGTAACGGCCGCGATTTACGAGTTGTAGGTCGTAGGTTCGAACCCAGACAGGCGCTTTACTTTGTGTAAATTATTTCATCACCACTGCTCTCAAAACGGTGAAGGAAAACATCGTGAGGAAACCGGCATGTCCTAGAACCGAAAATTCGAAGACATGTGACATCTACCAACCCGCAATGGGCCCGCGTGGTGGATTACGGCCCGCTCCCTCTCACAGAGAGGAGGCCTGTGTCCCAGCAGTGGGAACATTTATAGGCTGAAGATGAGATGAAGATGAAGAAATTATGGAAGTGGCTTCTTAATAAATAAAAAAATTAGCATAAATTCCGGAATTCCATAACATTCAGGAATGCACAACTAATCAGATACATGGTATGGAAATGACTTATCAGCCCTCTTATGAAGGTTACTTTTGCGGTGTTAACATAAAAATTTATATACCCACTAAACATTTTTTTACGAAACTCAGGACACCGATTTGTTTGTCGCTATCTATGACAATTTGGCAACCTACTTTACAACATTAGCTAGCATTTCTATAGATAAAAAGTACTAAATTTATCAATTCCAGAGTCGCGAGATATTTGCGATCGATACAAAAGTGCATTCCATATTAGCCAATACCTGAACGTTAGTAAATATAATAAATAACATTTGATTCTATTATCACAACTTTTAAAGTCGATCCGGGAATCCCGGGATTTTTTCGATACAAAAGTGCATTCCATAATAGCCAACACCTCAACTTTAGGTAAATATGCATCCGATTATCCGATCACTGGTTATAAGGTGTATTTTAAACGTATTTTTCTTTCTTTCTTTAAAGAAAGTGTGAGCAATGTTAAAAATATTTAAAAGAATTAAAATTTGTGCTGATCACAATGTGAATGAAAGTGAACACAATTGAATTAGATGATGATAATATATACTTCTAGCCACAGACAGAAGCAGCCGTGTCGTTCAACTTCACTCAATCATTATTTCCTAAACCTAATCAACTTAGTTTTCATTTCACAAGTTTTAATAAATTTGATTAAAATCTAAAATAATTCACTCCACCGCCCTTTCTCTATCAATTTCAAAGTTTCAGACTTTATTGTCTATTTTAATCTAGTTGCTTTCTATATTATACATTTATGCTAACCCGCGATTGATATATTAACGCAATAGCAATCTAAATTCCCTTCTAATTGACGAACAGACACCTACATTTCACGCATCAAAATTAAAGCAAATATCACCTTCATGATATATCAAAACCTACCCTATTTCTAACTAACTAAAGACTTATTTCCAACACCAAATTCTCTAACTCATCTCACACCATATCACAGCCAAATTAAACTCTATTTGGAAGACAATACAGTCGTAATTGCGTTGATCTATCATAATGAATATAAATAGATATGTCCCGACATACAATATTAATTCCTTCAGCAGGATTATGTCACGTTCAGGGCTTTTTATTGCTTCCTGAGAAAAAGTAATTAAGAACTACTTTATGGCTCGGCTTATGATATATACATGATTTTTAGGGTTCCGTACCTCGGAAAAAACGGAATCCATATAAGATCGTGACTCGTGTCATCGTGTGTCTGTCTGTCCGTCTAGCTCAGCCCATTTGCTCCGAATCT
Source organism: Agrochola lychnidis (assembly GCA_963680765.1). Lineage (NCBI taxonomy): Eukaryota > Metazoa > Arthropoda > Insecta > Lepidoptera > Noctuidae > Agrochola > Agrochola lychnidis. The sequence continues at coordinate 21,183,176 of OY796853.1, forward strand.
AATGGACCGAATAAGTTGAAATTTGGTACACATATCAATTTATGTGACCCAAACACGGACGTGGAACGAAAAAAAAAAATTTTTGAATATGGGGTGACTTTTCGGGAGCGAAATGAAAAAAAAAAGAAAATGTTGTAAACTGTACTGTGTGTCATATTAAATAAAAGGAGTTATTGTGAGGATCACAAATGTATTTTTTTATAATTTTAAAATAAATACTTTTAAAGATATTTAAGAAAATAGATGAAAATTAACCATTCCTCCCTCGTATCTCCGAAACTTTCAGTATATTAGAATGTACTCTGTGGAAACTACTGAGCCAAAAATTTTGAAAAAAATACATCGAATGGTCTTTACTCATAGATTACAGAAAAGCCTATAAGAAGTCTGTGATCTTAAAATAACATGGTAAATCACTCAATATTGTGCGTACAAACTTACATTTGCAATTGGAATGTATGAACATGTTTATCACTTGCAATGTTAAGTTTGTCCTTGGGATAAATTCATTCCAACTAAAGAACCCTTCATTGTGCGTGGTCCGACATGCTCTTGGCCAGTTTTTTATGGTTTTAGTGGCTTTATGAGTGTTTAAAATCACTTGATTGAGGTGCAGGGATAGATGTTATTTGGCCTATTAACTTTTTTCAAAGAGTGTCTTGGGTTAACTGTTCAGAATGTTCGGTCACAAAAGAGATGAATGAAAGGTAAATCAGCTGCATCTGAGATGAGAATGCTAAGAAAAAAAAAGGAGAAAATTCGTTTATTTGCGGTAAACATGACGCAAAGAAAGATAAAAAAACACGTAAATAACAAATTGGGGCAAAATATGCGTCACATTCACGCAAAACAGCCATCGCTCAGCATAATGCTGTGACCCCATGCGAGACAGAGCCCCAGCGCTGATTTTCAGCGACAGCCGGCGCTGACGTGATGACGTCAACTGGTGCAGCATATAGTGAAATAACAAAGAGTGAGGAAGAAAGAAAAGAGAAGAGTGAAGAGAGTTGTGTGGTGTTACGCAAATTGATTAATAAGAAATAAGTAATTAAATAAGAGTAAGTCTGGTCAAGGTTCTGGAGTGGCGACCACGTACCGGAAGACGTAGCATTGGAAGGCCTCCCATAAGATGGACCGATGGCCTTGTGAAGGCCGCAGGAATCCGCTGGATGCGGAAAGCACAGATTCGGTCGAAGTGGCGGTACTTGGGAGAGGCCTATGTCCAGCAGTGGACGTCTTTCGGCTGAAATGATGATGATGATGAAGTCTGAAAGTGACACCGGTGACTGAAAAGTTGTGATGAAATCGGTTGTCATGGTATGTGATGCGGAGGAATGAGGAAAATGTCGAGAGGAAAGTTTTGAGTATGAATGTCGATGGCTATAAGAGTAGGGGAAGATCAAAGAAACCATGGATGGACTGTGTGATGGATGATATGGCTAGAAAGGGGGTGACATTCGAGATCATGACTATTATGCTGCGCAGGGGCAGCGAATAGTGATATCTTGGGTAAATTGGTTTATCTTGGGTGGGAGACCAATGTTCAGCAGTGGACTGCTGTAGGCTGGTGATAATGGATGATGAGGATCTTGAGTTCGTGGCCAAGTGTACACTGGTCAAATTTGTAGGTTTGTACCTAGTCGGTTGGTTAGGTCGGCCGTCTCTAACGAAAGGTAGAGTAGGTACAGACGGCTACATATCGTCGCTCGGCATCCAATACCGCGAATGTGGCAGTTTTGACGAAAATCAGATTTTTGTATTATTTCATTCTACACGTTAAAATACGTGATCCTGTATATAAAAATGATTTTCGTCAAAAATTTCATATTTGCAGTATTCGATGCCGAGCGACGATATCAAGCTATAAATTTCCAGTATAAGTTGACCTCTCATTGTACGGAAATCGTATACAATACGAGATCAGCTTATACTGGAAATGTATATCTTGATATGTAGCCGTGTGTACATTAGTTAGTATCGCGGTAGTATGATGGTTGTTTCTTGTTGTTTCACAGGAACTTATTATCAAATATAATACATAATGCTTTGTAATAGAAATCATTTTACGGTAGATACCTATAAAAATAATGTTTTTCTAGATTTTTAATTACGATAAGTACACGTACTTTAGGAAAGTCGAGTGACGGCCTATGAAGTACATAATTACCTCGTTTTGACATTGAAAACAAAGCACTTACTTATTAACTGAATTATAAAAAAGGCTATAATTAAATTTATATTAACAAAAAAAAAAAGCAGCTAAGGGAAAAATGAAAGAATTACGTCAACAGCCATTAATTTAATTATAATAGCGTGCCCGCTCTGATTAGGAAAAAAATGGCGGCGGTGGGCAGTTAGTTGTCAGAATTTATAAAATAACACCCAAACCACTTCGCTTTTAATTTGTATGAGTTAAATTAAATAAAGTTACCTAAGTATAATGGTTTTACTCTGTAGGTGGTCAGGTACCGGGTTTATATCCCAAGGGAGTAATAATGTGTAACTTTAATGAAGTAATACGTCAGTGTACGGGAAATGGATTGATTGAGTGTTCATGTGGAATTCCTAATGTTTGTAAGTACACAAGAACAATAAAGTACTTTGTTTTTGTTTCTTACTAGCTTTTGCCTGCGGCTTCAAACGCGTGGTATCGGAAATTGTCCCACGGGAATGTACTACGAGACAATAAAATAAGAAAAAAAAACTAAAACCCAACTGCGACAAAAAGGTCACTAGTAAAAAGATATACGGTCGAACCTGGATAAGCGAGAGTTCAAGGGACCGCGATCTCTTATTCGCTTGTAGAAGTTTCCCACTAACTCGCGTTCTATGTTCTATGTTATAGGGTTTGGTTTCCGCACTTAGTCCGTAAAGTGGACCATTGTGCGTGGGCCATGGCGGCCGTTTGGTGGTTATTCCAACCAGCCCACCTCCCTCCAGAAGCTAATTAAATCTTCTAGTCTGTTCAGAACATCTGTGTAGGATCTGGGTGACCCCGAGGGTTTCTGTTCTAATCTGGGTGACGCCTGTGCATTCAAAGAGCACATGCGCTACGGTTTCTTCAGCCTCCATGCACGCCCTGCACAGAGGACTGTCCGTTATGCCTATTGTGTGGAAGTGTCTATTTAGCGAGCAATGTCCCGTGATGGTCCCCGTCACCAGGCGCAGGCCGTTCCTATCTAGGCGTAATAAGCGCCTGGTTAGCCTGCTATCCAAGGATGGCAAAGCTTCCTTAGACTGCCTGCAGCCCGGTGTCGAGGTCCACCAGTTCCCCGCTTGTGTGTGGTTGAACTCCTGTAGCCATCTGCGTATTTGATTGAAGGGGATAGGTACGATAGGCTCGGGTCCACATACTGCCGTGCCGGATCCTCGTCTAGCAAGTTTGTCAGCTGCGTCGTTACCTAGCGATCCGCTGTGCCCTTTTATCCATTGTAGTGTCACCGTGTTGCGGCTAGATACCGTTGTATGTTCTAGTGCGTTGTGACATCTAGTGCGTTGTGACTCGCGTTTCTAGCTTATCTCTATAAGCTAGAAATGCAAGTTAGTAGTAGTACAGGAGTGGCCTATCTCACTTATAGACTTTGGGAAACGGTGAGCTGGAACAAAATCAATATTAGTTCCACGAAATTTAAGAATGAGTCATAAATAGGAGATGTTAAATTACGCTCAACTGTCGCTTATAGAGGTGTACCTCTTTAAGTTAACAGTTGAGCGTAATTTAGAACTGATACTGCTCTTGTCTGTAAACAAGAGCAGTATCAGTTGTAAGTCTGGTCCACGTGTGTGTCAGGTCCACGTGCGAAAATCGTCTTTCTCTTATAGAGGTTTATGATTCTCACTTATAGAGGTTTTAGAGGGTTAAACTGACGGGAACTAGCAATTACTTTCATTTAAAGAGTTTTCTCGCATACCCAGTTCTTACTTACTCAGGTTTGACAGTATATAAAAACAAGACATTGTAACTAAATAACATCGGTTTTCGTATAACCGGAGTAATTCTTCGTTACTAATGTAATTAAAGCATCAATATTACAGATTACGTGTGACTCCGGTAGAAGGAAAACCTCGTGAGGAAACCGTCCTAGAACCAAAAAATCACAAGATATATGAAAGAAAGAAAGAAAGAAAGAAAGAAAGAAAGAAAAATTATTTATTGAGACTTGCACAGGAAATCACAAATTAAATTAAAACACACTCATTAAAACATTAATAAAAAATAAAAACAAATTAAAATAAAAGCAGAAAGTCCTGTACGAGGCCAAAAGGCTCCTATCTCGTCGCATATGCTGCGACATTTAAGAAAAAATAAATGACGCAGCGCTGGTATTCTGATAGGGCCCATCTATGACATCAACCAACTCGCATTGAATCCACGTGGTGAATTACGGCCCACTTCCTCTCACTGAGAGGAGGCCTGTGTCCCAGCAGTGGGAACATTATAGGCTGATTATGCTTGTTATACATACCGAGTTTGCTGATACGCTGCTTATCAAAAGCAAAGATAGACTTTTCTAACTTTAACTAAACAAAATCAGAACACAACAACAGTGCATTCAACCTGAGCAATACCCTCTTGACATTCCTCTGATAAAACTTGAGTAAATATGCTCATAATCACCCCTCGAATGAAGGGAAACAGCAATTTATCATCGCTCACCATTTGTGATATTCTTCTAAAGAAACGTATCTTACTTACTGGTTACGGAGTTGAAAACGTTCTGGAAATTTATTGAAGAAGCACGTAATGGTTTGAGATGATGCCACGATATTTGTGGAAAGAATTTTGAGTTTTATGAATCGTTAAAATGTAAATAATAGTTTTTTTTTTTTTTTGGGTGGGAAATTATCAAATAACTTCTCCCGCTCTGGGTGGAGCGGGAGGGCGTGTCAGACTCTTACTGACTAAAATCCACCCGTGTTCCTTTGGTTGCCCTGTTGCCGGGGGCCAGGATGTCCCTATCGGTTTTCTTCGAACCCCCGGCAGGCATTGGCCCTAGCGGACCCCGTCAATTCTGCTGACATCTCTTTGAGGCGCGCGTGGAACACAACGCGCCGTCCACCCGGGCTTGGTCCTTATCGGACGGCGAGCTACCCATTGCTCACCGTCCGCAAGCCCGTGCCTACGGTGACCGGAAATCGGTTCGCGATTTCCGCCCCGGGCGTCTCCTCCTGCGGCGGTTAGGGGCGTGAGGGCGCGAAGTTTGCCTCTCCCTCACGCGTTCCGCCTCCTCCTTCGCGAGCATTACCGCTTCGCAGAAGGAGGTGACGGCCTGCCATTTCCTCTCGCTCCGTACCATGGCCAGAACCAAAGCCAGACGCGAGAGATCACCGCTGCCGATCGCCTCTACGAGGACAAGGCGTTGCTCCGCCCAAGCTGGGCAGACCTCCACCGTATGCTCCACCGTGTCCTCAGGACGATCCACACAATGTTGACACCCGGGTGTTTCCTCCCACCTTATCCTGAACAGGAACCTCCCGAAGCAGCCGTGTCCGGTGAGGACCTGCGTCAGGCGGAAGGTGAGGACGCGTGGCGTCTCTCCAGCCACTCCTCAAAGAGGGAATAGTTATAGCCTCGTGTGATAATAGTATCACATGAGTGTTTTAATACCTAATTATGTACAGTTGCATACAAGATTTTATCCACAGATGATATGAATCATCTAAAAAGGTTCTGAAACCATAAGTAGGGTGTTGTACAATATTTTTTTCTCGACTTTGCTGGTAATAATTGGTTAGAAATATCCTTTGCTGCATTAGAAATATCTGGTGGTGTGTTATCAAAGCTTGTATCACTCATTTTTGTAAACAACAAAGTAATAAATTTTTGCAATACTAATACTGAATAAAAATGGCGGGATACGACGTGAATTCGAATAACCTATAAGTTTTTTTTTAAATTACGGCGCTGTGGTAGTGAAACGCGCGTGCATGTCAATTAGTTCTTTTTTTGAAATTCGAGTTGCATAATGAAATTTAGTACAACAATTTAACACTCGTTTGGATGACATTATGGTTACTATGACACTGGTTATTTTAATGTTGGCAATAAGGTAACTGTTTTAGAAACTTTTATAGAGGACTTATGGCATGGGTTTAGATAAAAATACAAAGAGGACGTTGCAGCCCGGAGTTAAGATTTGTACCCGGTTGATGTCAATAGGCTCGCTCCCTATAACATGGGAATTAAAAACATAACTGGCGAAATTTGGGTGCACTGTAAGTACACGTCTGCCTTACCCTTGGGGTATTACAGGCGTGATGTTATGTTATGTGTTATAAAACTTATAACATTAAAATCCCTTCAAACAGCTCTGTTGTGGTCATCAGTTACGTGTGAAGTGCGGTACGCAGGTGGAGGTAAAAGCTTCCTGCCTTAACGAGTGGGGGCGATAATTCACGATAAATTGCTCGATATGACAGACACTGCGTTTGATGACCCCTGCACGGTTTACGGAGCTTTGTTTCTGAGCTCATATGTGGTTTTAATGGCTGTAATTTTCTTAGTTTTCGTGGAAAGATTGAAGGGGTCTGAGGTTTGGAGTTTGGGAGGAAGGCAAGGGAAAAAACTTGTTGTTATTAGATTGTTTAGCCAATTTGCGTTCGCAATTTATTGGTCAAACATGTAAACAAACGCGAGTTTTAGGAAAAACAACCGTAATGCCTACATATAAGGTTCAGTTTGCGCTACAATTTCATATTTTTTATGACTTTTTCAACAGTAGGTACTACTCAGTCTAAAATCAACTTGATATACACTTGCATAAAGCATCAATTGGAAACAAGGTTATAAACAGAAGGTCTATTACTATGTTTACCTACCTGATAAGGGAATATAGGTACATACGGCTACATATCAAGCTATACATTCCAGTATAAGTTGACCTCGCATTGTACGGAAATCCTATACGATGCGAGACTAGCATAAACTGGAAATTTATAGTTTGATGTGTAGCCGTGTGTACATTGTGTTGTCCAGATTTGATTTCAGGCATGTGGCTGACATCGAAAGAATACCAGTACCCTAATTGAGTAATACAACACAATCTGTTTCGATTTGAAACAAATTGTTAATCCACTGCTTTATAAGATGGAAAAAAATATCTGCTCAACAACGTAAATAACGCAATGAATGTTGTTGAACTGTCAAAATGAAACAAATTAGGCAAAATTGTTTACTTTGAGGGGCTTGTGGCTAAGTAACAACAGCTGCACGGGTCGACCGATCAGGTTAAGCTACGCTTGCCGCGGTTGGTCTGTGGATGGGTGACCATCTTTACATAACAAGACCCCTCCGTGCCTCGGAAAGCACGTTAAGCCGTTGGTCCCGGTTGTCATTTGTAGATCTTTGACAGTCGTTACGGGTAGTTAGAAGCCCAAAATAGTCTGACAACCAGTCTTACCAAGGGGTATCGTGTTACCTAGTAACTAGGTTGTGGAGGTCAGATAGGCAGTCGCTCCACGTAAAATACTGGTTTTCAGCTGCATCCGGTTAGACTGGAAGCCGACCCCAACATAGTTGGGAAAAGGCTAGGTAGATGATGTTTACGAAAATAAGTTACGCAATTAGGATACCGGTTGGAACGAAGTTACTTTCACTGTATATCGTGTATGAAAACAGAGCGATCTTTATGATGGCTCTGTATTAAAAAACAAATACTTTTGACAGATGACACTTGAGACCTTCAACTGATTTTTTCGGGCAAAACGCTTTGTCGTTACGTGACGATTTCTACCATTCAACTCCTACCGCAAGGCGCGTTAAATAACTTCGTTCTAAAAAAATAAAGAAAAATTGTTTATTCTTCACAAACAATACATAATATATTTTCAATAAATTACTATTAATAACTGTAATTTTCAATAAATTACCTAAAGAAATAAGGGCAATGAATACTGCCTTATTTAAGAAATGTTTAAAGAGTCTTTTAGTTGATAAATGTTACTATAACTTGAACGACTTCTTAAACGACAATTTTTCCAAACTTAAGACCTCACAGTGACATCAAGCAATAACAATTATTGTTTTGCATGAATCTTTAAATATTGTAATAATTCTAGGAACGACATTAAAATGATTTAAATACTACTCATCATTTCAGCCGAAAGACGTCCACTGCTGGACATAGGCCTCCCCCAAGCACCGCCACTTCGACCGATTCTGTGCTTTCCGCATCCAGCGGATTCCTGCGGCCTTCACAAGGTCATCGGTCCATCTTGTGGGAGGCCTTCCAACGCTACGTCTTCCGGTACGTGGTCGCCACTCCAGAACCTTTCGACCCCATCGGCCATCCGTTCTGCGAGCAATGTGCCCTGCCCATTGCCACTTAAGTTTGGCAATTCTTCGGGCTATGTCGGTTACCTTGGTTCTCCTGCGGATCTCTTCATTTCTGATTCGATCACGTAAGGAAACTCCAAGCATAGCCCTCTCCATTGCCCTTTGGGTGACTTTTAGCCTTCTGATAAGGCCCATTGTGAGCGACCACGTTTCAGTACCATAGGTCATCACTGGCAACATGCACTGGTCAAAGACTTTCGTCTTGAGACACTGTGGTATGTGGGACGAAAAGATATTGCGTAGCTTCTCGAACGCTGCCCAGCCGAGTCGGATTCGACGATTGACCTCTTTCTCGAAGTTGGACCTACCTAGCTGGACAATTTGTCTTAGGTAAACATACTCGTCCACAACTTCGAGCGTAGCGTCTCCGATCTTCATGGGAGTGGGTGTCACATGGGCATTTGACATGACTTTTGTCTTGTCCATGTTCATTTTAAGACCCACTCTTTCGGAGGCTCTACTGAGGTCATCGAGCATTATACTGAGTTTCTCCATGGTCTCAGCCATGATAACTATGTCGTCGGCAAATCGAAGGTTAGTGATATACTCGCCATTGATGTTGATGCCTAGCGCTTTCCAATCCAGAACCTTGAAGACATCCTCCAGTGCAGCGGTGAACAGTTTCGGAGAGATAACGTCTCCCTGTCTCACACCTCAAATACTACTATTATTAAATAAATATTTAATCTGTATGACATTGTATTAATTTAATATCTTAAAGTATTTTATGATTGTTTTTATTTATTTGTTTATTGTATTTTATGATTGTATACATTTTGCATGCCTTATGGTAGAATCACTTGATACTTGTAAATTTTGATAACACCATTGTAACAGTGTTTTTCTGCAAAAATAAATTATTTGATTTGATTTTATATACACATACAAAGTAGCCAAAAGCCTCGTATCCTCGCACATCAATCAATCTGCCTAGCCTTTTCCGAACTATGTTGAGGTCGGCTTCCATACTAACCGGATGCAGCTGAAAACCAGTATTTTACTTGGAGCGATTGCACTTTGGTTTATATGGAAGATGTTGACTGTGCTGCACAGTGTCGTCTCTAAGGACGATCATTCTAGCGATTTGCGGGCGAATTATCAGCAAGGCTATTGTTCAATGCGTTCGCTGCGTATGCGTAGCAAGTACGCGACGAATGCGCAACGTGTTCGCTGTGTTTGCGTAATGAGAGCTATTGACGTGGTGTACAAGAGAGAGCGAGACAAGCGACTGTACAGTATTTCTATTTTCTTAATGTCCCCTCGGGTATCATCGCATTTCCGAATACAAACGAATGCTAATTTCCATGTCTATCAATTATTAGATTTATCTTTTATAATAATTTGAATTCAGAACTAAGTACTTTATTGTTGTTTTGTTTTAATTTTCGTGTGCACTATATAGAGCTGTGAAATTATTTTCCTACCTGTCGTGCCTGCGACTTGAGCAGCTTTCCTACCATTTTTAAATTAAATTAGATAAGTTAAAAGAGTATTAACAGTATATACTTCCAAGTCGAATGAGAGCGTCCGATCTGCACCAAGTGCAAAGGGCAACTGATAGAAATCCGATGACTGATAGAAACACGAGGTTTGCCGAGGGACATTAAGAACACAGTTTGTCTTAACCATATTGTGAAAACGCAGAGAACACGTCGCGTAGTCGCGGTTAGTTCGCTTCGCACCCGCGGAGAACACGCTCACAGATCGCCTCACTAGAAGCACGCTGGCAAATCGTCAGTGTTATAACGCTCAAATGCAGACAGCGGTTGCCGATGTATATCCCTGCTCTGTGCTTCGATCCAATATCAGTGGATACTATGCCAAAAATGTATTTTCTACCCGAAAATAATACTTTTAGCATCAATAAAAGTTGAACCAATAAAATCGAATTACGTGTTTACCGAGTTCAGTTCGCCGTCAAATTCATGAGCAAAGGAAAAATTCTTTACCCATAAAATACGATGATTGTGGATAAAGGAAATTTATTGAAATACAGACGAAATTATTTACAGTACAAAGGCGCTCGTTAGTACTTTTTTATCGTCTGGGATTATTGGTAATTTTTGTATTCTTGTGACTTGTTGGGACCTTGACTTTTGTACATAAGTAAGTAATAATGTCTTAAACTTCCACCATAATGTAACTACCACTAATGTAAACCACAGTATAATAAAGTAACAGTATTATGTCACGGCAGTGTCCTTGAAATAATTACCCACGGCCGCTGCCGCGCGGTGGATAAATCTTCCGCGTCCGTGCGTAACTGCCGCGTGCTCGAGACTATTGCGTACTGAGATTTCGAAGCGCGTCGTTTCAGCCGTTTTCTATGAAGACATAATACTGTTACTTATTTATACTGTGTCTTTACAGTTCTTTAGATATTTTTATAGGGTGTTTCTCGTGAACAAAATCATCACTGCCTCGTTGGTCTACTGCAAAGTTAGGCAAAGTGTTATTGGGTTTTTCCATCTGAAAATTTTAATTTGCAGACCGGTGTCTGGATTTGTGCCCGGTTGATGGCAATAGGCTCACCTCCTATTACATGAGACTTAAATGTAAACAGCGAAATGTGGGTGTACTATAGGTGCACCTCTGCTTAACCCTTTGTAATGTTTTGTTTTGTTGTTGTTTTGTTTTGTTGCGCATGTTACGCGCCGGCCTTACACCTGTACCGCTGACAGTCGCCCGCCGGCCTTATACCTATGTCGCTGACGGTGCATCAACGGCGGAAATGTACCATCATGACACACATACAACGAACTGACGGAAACGCTGACGGTGCGGCACGTGTAAGCGACGCGCGGCGCGGTAGCCTACGTGACCATGAAGCTCGTCCATTCTGATTCCTACTTCGAATCTGGACACTAGATTTTTATTCTAATTCTAAGTAAAAGTTTGTAATACTTATTTTCATTAAATCATTTTAAGAAACTTCGGTTTTTATTGAGTCCTCCGACAGCGTTCGACGTAATTCGCATCCAGCTTCCAATATCATCAAGTGACAGCAAACGTCGCCTCGTTATAAAAAATAAGAAACGGTAATGTCCATAGAAATGTTACGTTATGTAATACAAGGTGTTTGGAAACTAAGTGCAAAATCTTAGCTAACACCATTTAGAGCATAGAGACTTATGGAGCCGAAACGTGGACACTCACGGTACGCCTGGTCCATAAATTCAAGGTTGCTCAGCGAGCTATCGAGCGGGCTATGCTTGGAGTATCTCTGAGGGGTTGAATCCGGAACGAGGTAATCCAGCCGAGAACCAAAGTTGTCGACATAGCTCACAGAATAAGCAAGCTGAAGTGGCAAGGGGCCGGCCATATTAGCCGTAGAACCGATGAACAATGACCGTACATGTGTTCTTGAGTGGAGACCGCGAATCGGCAAACGTAAGGTAGGACGCCCTCAGGGTGGCTGATAGCAGCTGGATGAGAGTTGCCGAGAATTGAGCTGAATGGCGTGCAATTGGAGAGGTCTATGTCCATGAACCAAAGTTGTCGACATAGCTCACAGAATAAGCAAGCTGAAGTGGCAAGGGGCCGGCCATATTAGCCGTAGAACCGATGAACAATGACCGTACATGTGTTCTTGAGTGGAGACCGCGAATCGGCAAACGTAAGGTAGGACGCCCTCAGGGTGGCTGATAGCAGCTGGATGAGAGTTGCCGAGAATCGAGCTGAATGGCGTGCAATTGGAGAGGTCTATGTCCATCAGTGGACTGCTATAGGATGATGATGATGATGATGAGAGAGAGGTTAAAATCATCATGGATAGATATCCTCCAGGATTCTCCATTCTCCAGACCTACCACCTTTTTTATTTTTTTTGGGTTGGAAATTATCAAATAACTTCTCCCGCTCTGGGTGGAGCGGGAGGGCGTGCTCTTACTGACTGAAACCCACCCGTGTTCCTTCAGTTGCCATGTTGCCGGGGGCCACGATTTCCCTATCGGTTTTCTTCGAACCCCCGGCAGGTATTGGCCCTAACGGACCCCGTCAATTCTGCTGACATCTCTTTGAGGCGCGCGTGGAGCACAACGCGCCGTCGACCTGGGCCTGGTCCTTATCGGACGGTGAGCTACCCATTGCTCACCGTCCGCAAGCCAGCGCCTACGGTGGCCGGAAATCTGCCTGTGATTCCCGACGCCCCGGGCGTCTCCTCCTGCAGCGGTTAGGGGCGCGAGGGCGCAAAATTTGCCTCTCCCTCACGCGTTCCGCCTCCTCCTTTGCGAGCATTACTGCTTCGCAAAAGGAGGTGACGGCCTCCCATTTCCTCTCGCTCCGTAGCATGGCTCGAATCAGGGCCGGACGCGAGAGATCACTGCCGCCGATCGCCTCCACGAGGACACGGCGATGCCCTGCCCAAGCCGGGCAGACCTCCACCGTATGCTCCACCGTGTCCTCCGGGCGATCCACACAGCGACGACACCCGGGAGACCTACTACCTGACCTGAAATGTTAAAAAAATGAAAATATTAAAATCCCACTAAAAACGACATAGTCAACAGTTGATATAAGTTACTAATCGGTTGATTAATTACATAATTATGGACCTAAATAAGACAGTTACCGTATTAGTTAATATTTGAAGTGGCATTGTCTGTTTCTATGCTAAGAAAAACACGTTATTAATTAAACAGCCCACACCGATTTTGTAATTATATTCATGGCCTATTCAAAAAATTAAAAAGTCTCTAATTAATCTATTACTTAACCCTTTCATTCTTTCTCGGAAAATTACGAGTAGATCATACTAAAATGTATATTTTTACGTCATAATAACCATTAATCCTAATATTATAAATGCGAAAGTGAGATTGTTTGCTGCTTTCACGCTAAAACAACTGAATGGATTTGAATGAAATTTGGCTCATGGGTAGACCATGACCTGCACCCTAATTGCGTAATACAACACAATCACAATTTCATTTCTTCATAAGTTGGAAAAAAAATCTGTTCAACAACGTAAATAACGCAATGAATGTTGTTGAAATGTCAAAATGAAACAAATTTCGCGAAATTGTTTACGAAAATGAGTTACGAAGTTAGGGTACTGGTTAAGGACATGGGATAGGTACTTTTTATCCCGATATTCCCACGGGATCGATCTTATGCGAGTGAAACCGTGAGGCGCAGCTAGTAACTTGTATTTTCTACGTCATAATCATAATATTTTTATGCCCTGGGGCTAATATTGTTTTATCTTGGAACCCGTGTCAAACTTGACATTTTACATGAGGGTACAAAATGTAATTTCAAACAGTAATAGCTTACATCTTTGTTACAGATTTCTGATGAGGTTAGCTTTAGTAAAAATATTGAAAAAGATTTAATATTACATAATATGACGCCTGTAATACCTGAAGGGTTAGGCAGAGGTGTAGGTACATCTAATTTACATGTAGCTATACTAGGATAGTGACTCTAGGTTTAGTACTTATAGTTTTTGAAGTGAAAACTTCTTTAGGCGCGTTGGGCATTTTTGAGATGGGAAAAAAAAGCGATTGTGTGTGTGTGTGTGGAGGAGCTCGTGGCTAAGTACTAACAGCCGCACGGGTCGATCCACCAGGTTAAGCTACGCTTGCCAGGGTTGGTCCGTGGATGGGTGACCATTTCTACATACCTAGACTCCTCCGTGTCTCGGAAAGTACGTTAAGCCGTTGGTCCCGGCTGTCATTCGTGGATCTTTGACAGTCGTTACGAGTCGTCAGAAGCCCGAAAGTCTGACAACCAGTCTTACCAAGGGGTATCGTATTACCTAGTTACTGGGTTGTGGAGGTCAGATAGGCAGTCGCTCCATGTAAAATACTGGTATTCAGCTACATCCGGTTAAACTGGAAGCCGATCCTAACATAGTTGGGAAAAGCCTAGGCAGATTGATTTTTGTAAACGCGATTGTGCTCTTTATTTAGATAAGGTTACGGACCAATGTTCCATACAAGTATTTTTCTTCCATCAAGGCGATCTTGTTCAAGTTTTCACTTCTGTTGGCAATCCCAGAGTGCTCCTGCCATTTTTTTTGTGAAATAGTCTTATGTTCTGAGTAAATCAAAGTTTAAGCGAGGTCATGTTGATATGTCCAGGCAATAAAATTAACGAAGTTATTTTAACGTGAGACATCAAAATTGGCGTTATTTTATGACCAATAACTCCTTATTGGTCATAATAACGCCAATTTTGAGTGTAGTAATACTAAAATAGTTAAGACGTCTTTTCTAAAATTCTTGAAATATAAACTTTACTAAATAAAACTTGACAGGCTTACTACGTTACAAATTACTTACTACGTTACAAAAAGAGAATAAGATTTTATGCAAATCAGTTTTCAAATAAAAAAAATCAGTTTCAGACCCTGCGTAATAGTATAACTTTTAAAACAGTTTACCAAAAACTTTTACTTCAACTTTAATTTTCAATCAACTTTAGTAGCTCTTCGTTTAATTAAGAAAAAGACTTGCCTTTTTATAATAGGACCACTTAGTTTATTAAACATTTATTCAATTTAAATTGTATACAGATTATAAAGTTCAGATAAAAAGGTATAAACCTATGTTTTTTAGAGGTACACCTATACCTACGTAATATCCTCTACCAATAATTATAGCAAAAGATAATTACAAAGTTTAATGACACGAGTTAGCAACACTATTATTTGGAATAGCTTCTCGAAACTACCTTGAAATTATCTGATGTCGCAACACCACAGACTGCTGAGACCCTCAAGCGGCGCAAATACTGTAACCTTATTGGTAACTACAGCTTTGAGACGTTTGGGGTCGAAACGCTCGGATCATAGGGCCCGAGTGCGCGTCTCCTTTTTAAGGAAATTTCTCGTTGACTGGTCGACACTTCATGTGACCAGAGGGCTGGCTCGTTCTTTGGCCAAAGAATTAGCATTGCCATTCAACGTGGCAATGCTGCCAGTCTTCTGGGCACGTTTCCGGATGACAGCGATGCGGACGAATACTTCGACGCCTAAGTGTCGTTTTGTTTTTATTATTTTTATTTATACAGATAGTTAGTTAATCTTTTAATTTAGTACCTAATGTAAATAGTTAGCTGTGTTAAAACTGTAAAATAATAAATTAAATACTTGTGAAGAAAGCCACAGACTATAATATTATTTTCCATACTTGGTGCTGAAATCTGTACATATTCTGAGTTATGGGTGTTTGCTCGTGGACCTACTTTTGGTCCTACCAGTAGGTCCACGAAGGTATGTTATTTCTGTTAGGACGAAAAACCGGCCAACTGCTTGTTGGACTACACACAATAAAGGGTTTCGTAGTTGGGATGAATTTATCCCAAGAACAAACTTAACATTGTAGATGAAAACCAAATTCTTCCATACATTCCAACTGTAAATGTAAGTTTGTACGTACAATATTGAGAGATTTACCATGTTATTTTAAGACTATAGACTTCTTATAGTTTTTCCTGTAATCTATGAGTGAAGATTTGTTTTTTTAATTTTAGTCTTAGTAGTTTCGGATATAAGGGGGTGGTCAATTTTCATCTATTTACTTAAATATATCTAAAATTATTTGTTTTTAAATTATAATGTACTTGAAATCCTCACAATAAGTCCTTTCATTTGATATGTCACACAGTACAGATTGCAAAACTTTTTTTTTAAATTTCCCACTTTGTCCCCGAAAAGTGATCCCATATTCAAAATTCATTTATTAATAAGTTACATGTCCGTGTTTGAGTCACAGAAATACATATGTGTACTAAATGTCAACTTAATCGGTTCATTAGATTCGGAAGAAATTGGCTGTGACAGACGGACAGACATACACACGAGTGATCGTATAAGGATTCGGTTTTTTCCTTTTGAGGTACGAAACCCTAAAAAGTAGGTCCATGAGAAAACACCCAAAATTAAAGTCGCTTTTCGTGTCTGTTTGTGTGACTGCGTTATTCTTCTAAACTACGCAATGGATTTTGATGCGGTGTTCACCATCGTTTAGTGAATTTATTCTTCAAGGTTTATGTGTATAATTAATACAAATATATTAAACTTACATGTAATAAAGTAATCTTGATGTTTTGTCGAGGCGTTAAAATTGTGATAGCAATGCCACATGGTACTGTATTTCTATTTTCTTAATGTCTCTTGGCAAACTTCGTGTTTCGTCAGTTGTCGGATTTCTATCAGTTGCCCTTTGCACTTGGTGCAGACCGAACGCTCTCAATAGACTTGGAAGTATGTAGAGTTGTTAATACTCTTTTAACTTAAAGCAATTTATTTAAAAAATGGGAGGAAAGCCGCTAAAGTCGCAGGCACGACAAATAGAAAAATAGTTTTACACCTCTATAAAGTTCTAATGAAAAAAAAAAAAAGCAACACTAAAGTACTTAGTTCTGAATTCAAATTATTATACACGATAAATCTAATAATTGATGGATATGGAAATTAGCATACGTTTGTATTCGGAAATGCGATGATACCCGAGGAACATTAAGAAAATAGGAATACTGTACTGTAAACGTTACATGCAAAAGACGACATTAATTTGTCATACAGGCTGATAGAAGAATACTCGTAACTCTGGTTGCATTCGATCATTCAAGTGAATTTGGAATTAATTTTAAATAAGAAATTATTGGTTTTTGTTTAAGAAAAAATGACAGTGTTAAAATAGACTCGTCGAAACGTTCGAAAGTCGATTGAACTCATCGTGTGTGTCCTATGAGATGGATTCTCAGTTATTTTATTTAAATACGATGGCCACTTTTATCGGATTGCACTAGGGGCACTAGCTTTCTTGACGGTTTATCTGTACGTTGCACTTCCAATCAGATAATATTGCGTCTTTAGATGTTGTCTAGAAAAAGGTTAGTTTATAAGGTTTGCATTCTTGTGAAATCAGAGGTTTTGTTTGTACTAAAGTATGGATTTTTGTCTGGCATCTTGATTTCTTCTTATCTAATGCACTTTACTTGTAATTTTAGGTCAAGAAAAATACAATCAGTAAACCACGCAAATGTTTTATGCCTTGCCGGAATCTAGCGGGTTAACTACGGAACACACTAAGGCCCGGACGTCCGAAGCGGAGACGAGAAGAGATGTTTTTTAGCTAGGGTGTATCAACCGAATCTGTGCGGAGATGAGTAATGGCTAGACTAGAGCGGAGATGTGTGCTGGTTAGAGCAGAGATGTATGCTGGCTACAGCGGAGATGTGTGCTAGCTAGAGCGGAGATGTGTGCTGGCTAGAGCGGAGATGTGTGCTGGCTAGAGTGGAGATGTGTGCTGGCTACAGCGGAGATGTGTGCTGGCTACAGCGGAGATGTGTGCTGGCTAGAGCGGAGATGTGTGCTGGCCACCAGCGGAGATGTGTGCTGGCTAGAGCGGAGATGTGTGCTGGCTAGAGCGGAGATGTGTGCTGGCTAGAGCGGAGATGTGTGCTGGCTAGAGCGGAGATGTGTGCTGGCCACCAGCGGAGATATGTGTGCTGGCTAGAGCGGAGATGTGTGCTGGCTAGAGCGAAGATGTGTGCTGGCTACAGCGGGGATGTGTGCTGGCTAGAGCGGAGATGTGTGCTGGCCACAGCGGAGATGTGTGCTGGCTAGAGCGGAGATGTGTGCTGGCTACAGCGGAGATGTGTGCTGGCTAGAGCGGAACCGTTACAGCGCTGCTCACTGCACGCCGCTCACATGTCTTCTCATCTCCGCTGCGCGTCGTCGCCAGCTTGCGAGGCACAGCTCACATCTCCGCTTTGTACCGCTGCCACCCAGCTCATACAAATATGAAACATCTCCGCTCAGTGGTCGCCACAGAAGCTGAGTGGAAACGAGATGTGTGAGTAACGAAATTCTATAGGTTGTTTAAAACACATCTCTCCTCTCGTCTCGTCTCCGCTTTGGCAGAGTCCGGGCCTTACAATTGCAATTCCCTTCATTTTGACAGCTGTCAAGCAGATGAATTTTTCAAACTTATTGATGAAACAATGGATTATAATTTATTGACAGGACTGTGATTGAAAGTGTGTTTCATAGTTGGAGTGCTGACTTCATCTACAGCTCCGAACGCGGCGTGCAAACTGGGCTTATTCCGATCGGATCCCACAATCCGATCCCATTTTTTGGGATTCGTTAGGAATATGGATAATTCATATTTTGTTCCGAACCAATTCCAATACGAAATGATCCCCACTGTGAAACGATAGATGAATAAGAAAATTAAGAGTACAGAAAAAAATAAAATATAATACTACTTTTACATTTTAAAAGTGAGGCCACACACGATGCGTTGCTGATGCCTTGCGACGCCTCATGGACCTCGGGATCATATTTTCGTACCGGGATCAGTTCGGAAAAAATAATTATTTCATCTCCATTTCTAACTAATCCCACAAAGTGGGATCGGATTGTGGGATCAGATCGGAATAAGTGGAAAACTGATAGTTGTCTTGCATTTCATCGAACTAGCGCTTCTTAAATGCAAGTTCATAGCACCCAGAAAGAAAGAGGAGTTACCATAGAACTACCGTAAATTGTCCTTGCCATACAGAAATACATAATTACTACGTCATTTTCTGTTTATTTCGAATGAAATAAGGTTGATTTTTCTCATACAAATAAACCGCATTTGACAGACAACACCGAAGGTTAAATCGAGAAACATAATTTACAACACAGTTCAGGTAACCAATGTGTCTTTATGTTTATCAAGTTAGATATGTTTTACTAAATCTCTGAGCAACCTGAAGCCCTGAGGGGTTCACGCGAGGTGTAATATTTGAGCAGGATTGTTGGCTTTTGCTGAAATAACTTGTCACACACTGGCTTAAATGTGGCGTCATTAATATTTCTAGATGTAATTTTGAATTTATGTGTTAGTTCTGATAAAACAGACACTGATAAGCTTAGTTGTTCGTTTGAAAGTAATTTTAGATGTTAGCTTTATTTATGAGACAAATATAAGTGCGAGTTCGAGTAATCGATGAAGTATGAAAGTGTAATATTTTGAATAATTAACTGTGAATTTTGATACTCAAAATAGAATTCTAAAACTTCAAAGATCAAATTCAGGCGAAGGCGCAGTACCTACAAAGAAAAATAAAATTGAAAATACTACAACGGTCATCGGAATTCTAAACCCATCGGAAGCAATATCGGCTATCTGAGGTCTAAGTGGCCTTTGCAAGGGTTGAGATCGAAGCCAATTGCTCTCGATCGGACAGAATAACCCGAGATATTTATGGCGAAGCTTCCTTCGTGAATGAAACCAAGAAACTCATTCGTATTCATTCGTTCGGTCATTCGGTTTTGCTAATTGGCCGTTCGGCAATTTCCGGAGGTAAGGTTTAATGATGGAATTTCAGTTTGAAAATGGGGTGAAATAACGAATATTGTAATATAATGGCGCAAATGTCACTTAATATTTTAATAAATTTTAAGGGTATTTTATTATTTCTTTCATTAATATTTTCATTGTTTTATTCGTGTCGAGTTTCGGCAAAGTCGTTAATAAAATAATAAATTGGTAAGTGATGAAGTATCATCGTTGAGTTCCACCAGGGATCCTGAAACTTAGTGTCAAAAAACCAAATTTAGTGAGAAAAATGATATTTTATAACGGGTATTTTTTCCGATCACGAAAGTTTTTCCCTCTCAAAAAGGTATTGAAGTGTGGTCAACATCGTCCCGTATGTCAACTTGATCACTTGTCAAAACAACGTGTTCCGTACTTGTATTTTTTACGACCCGGAATTATTAACCTACGTTGGTTGAAAACCCAAGAAAGAAATAAAATATGTATATTTGCGGTAAACATGACGCAAAGAAATAACACATACACGAAAAGAACAAGTTGGGGGAAAATATGCGTCACACCCACTCAAAACGGCCATCGCTCAGCATAATGCTGCGACCCCATGCGAGACAGAGCCCCAGCGCTGGTTTTCAACGACAGTCTGCGTTGACGTCAAACTCCAGATCGGTTATAGGTTGATATAACTGTACAAATAAACATTTTTATTATTATATAATTAATATTTTTATATATGTTTAAATATCTCGGGACCTTAAGGTCCCGGTCTTTTGGAAGGCGTACGACAACCCCCGGTTGGTGCAAAGCTATTGCTGAACATCGAAACAAAACATATTGGGCTATGGGTTTGGGTGGCTATAGTGGATTGGTTACCTAGAACTATCCCAAGTAGCACACAAGCTCTATAACAAGCCGTACACCGGCTGGTTAGAGGTTCTTAATAACGGCATAGCCTCCATAAGTAAGCTCTACAGTAGATGTACAAGCCGCTATAGCGCCGCTGTACCCCCAAAAGAGGCACCGGTTTATCCGGCCCACGGTTCTACAATGTCGATACAATGGTCGTAAGTATGTGTTAGTACGGAGGTACAAAGGTGCTATGCGAGCGATAGTGTACGCCTCAGTATCTAAAATAAGCTCTTGTAGCGCTCGCATCTTATTTAGACACGTCTGTATCTCTGAATTAGAGTTTACAGATCTATATTAGATATACAGTAGCGATATTTTGGGGAAATGAACAAAACTTATTGAAATTTTAACAATGACGTTTAAGAAAGTGATTGATGGAACAACTGGAAATAATTAAAAAATAAACAACAGGTGTTGATTTTTCCTTTTATGTATAGTGCGAGTACCAGTGTATTGTAAATATACACATATATTTTAGCTAAAACTTTCACACGCCTGCCATTTATGCAGTTTTTTGCATATTTTTTGGATAAAAGTACATTTGATAAGAGGGTTTGAATTTTGAATTTAGTTTATATGAGATAGTTTAGCTTTTTAGGTAGTTTCTTTAGAATCCTGGGTGAGAAAGAGTGACGTTTATTCGGTTTTTATACATATTTATGATATAAATAGATTATAAAAAATCATGAGAATTGCTTGTATTAAAAACTATAATGGCGTCTAGGTTACAACCGCCTTCAGAGTTTACTAGAACCATTCTATCGCTTTTAAACCGCTAGTATCCATCATTGTAGACCTTCCGGTTCTATGATTGTGGTATTGACGCGCTATTGTACTCTCTTAGGTGTACATCGGTAATTAATATATTCTTTTAAGAGTCTAAGGTTGGACAACAGACTATTGATATTCTATTATATTATTTATTTAGGCGTTCATTGTCTGAATCTTAAAACCCCTGTTAATCCTTCTTACACTTTCTCATTATTCGTTTGTGTGTTTCTATTTATATTCTACTAATTAAATAAGACTTATTGCAATATTTCTTGTTTATATATATACAATCAATTCAATATTTACAAATAACATCTAGTCTAATTATTTGAACTTTTAAATATGAAAACATTAATTGCACTTAAATACGAAAGAGTTTGTGAGCAAAGTATTATCCTATGTTCTGGTCGCCGTCACTATGTTCTGGTCGATTATTAATTATATTCCGATATTTTTTGCAATTTTTTTTCCTCACACTACCATGTTTTTTTCTTAATTTCTACGCTTTTTGGTTATCCATGACAAATTCACGCGATAATCTTTTACAAAATGGAGTCACAATGAAGCAATTAAATGAGTAAAACACTTTTGTGCCACTTCAGCCGCTATATTGACGCTAGAAACGAAATTTTTGAGCTTTCAGCAATATAAGGCGTGCTTTTCTTGCCTTATTCAGCTATTTACGAAACAGTTGCTCTAAAATTCACAACTATAACAACCTACGTGCTACTATAGAATTATAATTCTCTGCTGTAGATACAGAGTTTCAAAGGCGGTAATAAGCACTATTTAACAGCTTAGACATTTAGAAATATGCAATATACAACCCAAAGTGCTTTAAAAGAAGCTTATAACTCCATTTAAACACTTAACTATTAAAACCCTCTTTAAGACTTAGCGGTGTTATAAAAGGTATTTATAACTCTACTTTATATCAAATGCTCGTACAATAACTCTATAACACACCTGTGTATCTCCATTGGGATTATATTTACTGTTGTACGGCTACTGTACCACATGCCTGTTAAAGAACGATTAAATACGCTACTGAACCACCTAAGTATTATAGTAAACCCCTTGAACGGCTATTATAGCACATTCAGGTGGTAAAGAAGTGATATAAGCAGCTTGTGTGCTAGTTGGGATGGAAGGCCTATGTCCCCTGCCTGATCAATGTTATGGAATACACGGATAAATATTATTATTATATGCACCTCGGGCAAACTATGCTGCCGTAAATAGACAAATTCATAGTCTGTAGCTATAGTCGACCGCACGTTCGTGGTATTACAAAGTTTTAATAGAATAAGAGGCCAGAGCTTATACTTTTTGCTACCCCTGACGTACGGCGTGTACTAGGATTTCATATCGTTAAGTAGTTAATCTATTCTAATATTATAACTATTATAAGATAAGATAATTTATTTGCGTAAAACATGGTATATATAGGTGCATGAGATCATACATGTTTTGTTTTGTTTTAGGTCAAATTTGTTTGCTTGTAAGTAAGTTTGTATGTAGAGGGTAATCTCCGCAAACATCTTTTTGCATTGGATAGCCCAATTCTTAAGTAAGGTTATATACGCTCGCGGACGAAGTCATGCGCTGAAGCTAATAAAGTATAATTGGCTTATAATGTTCCCACTGCTGGGACACAGGCCTCCTCTCTTCGAGAGGGAGTGGGTAATCTACCACGCGGGATACAGTGCCGTTGGATTTCTTTTTCTTACAGTCGCACATAAAATCACACGACTTTTATCGTTGTTATACATTGTGAGTCTTTAAAATGTGTACATATCGAAATGAGGGAATTTAATTTTAATTTTTATAAATTATTTTTTTTTTAAATTTTATCGACGAAAAATTTAAAAAAAAATCTAATATATTTTTTTATTAAAACTGTGTAACTTTTAAACTAAATGATCTATCGCGATGAAACAAACTCCATAATGATTGGAAGTAATTATTACCCGTTCTAATAAAATAAAAATTGTGGAAAAAAACTACCCTCAATTGAAAATAAAACATATTGTTTTTTTTTACAATTGTTTTACATTAGTCGTAACATTTCTCAATAAGACGCCAAAAAAAAACAAGATTGTTTTTTTCATCGATTCCCTCATTTAGATATGTGCATACCTATAATAAAAACTCACACTATTGTCAAACGTAATTGGTATAAGATATTGTACTTCTTCCACGTCAAATACTTTCCCTTCCTTCCTTCTTTCTTTCTTTTCCTTCTTAGGAAAGGAACCCATAAAAATAAAACATCTTCATCATTCTTCTGCCTTTATACTTATTTATTTAGGTCCGGCACAACATGTCTCATTTTTCCAAAATTCTATGAGAGTTGTCATCTCCTTAGTCAGACACGAAAAAAATTTTTTTTTTGCAATTTCAAACTTACATTTGCAGTTGGTTGACCGTGACCTATATCGATGTGTGGGAGAACATGTTTTTCAACGAAAATCATGAACAAATTAAAAAAAACGGACAGATTCTCGCTAACAAGAAACTGTGTTCACTCAAGTCGCGCAGCGCTTTGAATTTGCCACGTGTGTTTGTTGGAATATAAATTTAATTGTTGCAGTAATAAGTACTAAATTGGCTTGCACATCGCAAGTCGCAAGGCGAATGTGCCGAAAGCTGCATGATGCGTACGTATTTTACAAACAATATTGGTGCCTATATTTTTATAGCCTGGTTTCCGAACTTGGGGGTTATAACCCCCAAATAAAATAAAAAAATCATGATTAAATCAGCTATTCTATGGGGGTAACAAAGAACCTAATAATTAACGCTTAATCTAATAATATAATATTACTTGCAGAGTAGAATTTCAAAATTATGATCTCAACACATTTTGGCGAAAAGTTGGTGCCGAATATCCTGTTATAGCTAACAGAGCCAACCATCACACTAACTATTTTTAATTTATTCATTGTGTATATATTTATATAAAAAAAAAATACGTTGAAATTTTAAGACTAAAGTGTAATTTGTGATTAATAAAGATATTTGCTTGTATTGTTAACATTTTAAGGTCAGGGTAAAATCAGTTTTCCTAATAGGTCACAGGAGTAACAATATTTAAAAGGTTAGGAACCACATAGGTATAACATGATTGTGATTACTTATGGTATGTGTAGGTATAGGGGATCGGCTGGCGCCCCCTAAGAATCGCGCCCAGGTGTTTCGCACCCCTTGCACCCCCAGGTAAAGACGGTCCTGGGGGCCTACCACCAGCTCATCATCATCATCATCAGCCTATAATGATCCCACTGCTGGGACACAGGCCTCCTCTCTGTGAGAGGGAGTGGGCCGTAATCCACCACGCGGGCCCAGTGCGGGTTGGTAGATGTCACATGTCTTCGAATTTTTGGTTCTAGGAGATGCCGGTTTCCTCACGATGTTTTCCTTCACCGTTTCCTTCACCAGCTCATAGAGCAGTATTATTTTAATATTACTTCAGTGTGGGAAAGAGATGAAGCTCTACAGGACGTATAGCTCCATCTCTTTCTCCCAGTAGTCACCCAATGATCATCTTAGTAGTCACTCCCTTTCTAGCCATATCATCCATCACACAGTCCATCCATCGTTTCATTGGTCTTCCCCTACTCTTATAGCCAGCCACATTCATACTCAACACTTTCCTCACGACCCTAAACAATATAATACATGTTTCAATTCCCATATAACTCGTATGAAATAAAGAAATATGCTGTAATCAAGTGCCAGACGAATGAGTCGCATTCACGATGTGATTCAAGCTTCGTCTAGGGTTGTTGTGGAATGAATTCGCTTCTTTGGAATTGTGGCTGTTATTTTTCAAGCGTGTATTTTAAAATTCACATTGAGAGATGGCATGGGTTGTTATAAATATGCTAGTGCTTCTATAGTTTTATTTTTACTTGACTACGGTGAGCAAAAGAGAGGGTTATGTTTTTGACTCGATGTATATCTGTTTCCTTAATTTAGTAATAAATGCTATTATTCAATAAAGGACTATTTCGACGACAATTCTATAATTACTGCCTTAGAACACCCTACCTGACATGTTATAATGACCTTGAATTTTGTTCGACATTATCATTATTAAATATGACATGTAACTTAACCATTTAACATGTATTTAGAAATTGATTGTATATATCGCAACTTTAAAGTAAAACCGTTACTAAACGAAAATTTTCATGAATTGAGTTATCATGCCATCTATCTAAAATATGATCAATAAAATAGTTTTTATACTTATATCAGCACATATGCTACAAATCGCATATCACACGTCCGTCACTCATAGAGAGGGGGTCAACTGTTGGGTCGCAGGCGCACACCGCGGGCTGCTCTTCCATGACGTCATGAGGCTGCCGGCACGACTCTTGATAACTCAATTCATAAAAAAAATCATTTAGTAACGGTTTTACTTTAAATGTGCGATATATATTTATTTTTTTCTCTTTGATATGTTATGCTTATTTATACTGATTTTATAACTGACGTGAAAGTTGACATAATTTCACCAATTTGTTATTTTAAAACTTAAACAATTATATTTGTACGCCTCTGGGCAAAACATGGAGGATCTACCTATTTATAACACCTCACACTATGTGTAACTTGACCTATGTTTACAAATAAAGCTTTCTGATTTCTGATTTCCTCATAACTTCTAAACTACTTATCATAATTTGACAGATGACGTATCGTTGAAAGCGTCTTGATCGTCCGCTCATCTCTCACACAGTCCATCCCTCGTTTCTTTGGTCTTACCCTACTCCTATAGCCATCCACCATTAATACCCAAAACTTTCTTCACGACATTATTTGTAATCTTCCATAATCTATGATTGAAGGTAAATGTAGAGGTGTAACTGTAGCTGGTAGTGTCCTGCAAGGTGATGGGCAGAAGCTTAATCTTATATCTTCCAGTTGCAAAAAGTATATTGCAGCAATCATCATCATCTGCCTCGCCTTTTCTCAAATATTGGCTTCCAGTCTAACCGAATCCAGCTGAGTATCAGTAATTTATTCAAACTCAAACTCAAAGCATTTATTTCAATTAAAGCATTTATAGGCACTTTTGATTTGTCAAGGAGTCGGTTAGTCAGAAATATGAAGCTAGTTGCCCATTCCAAAGCGTAGTATGAGTTATGGAGAAGAACGGGCAAGAAATTCCACGAACACTCTTTTAAATAAAAAATTGTTACATCATTCATATTGAAATTATACATGTGAGAACAATGTAGAAAGACGTGCACGTTAGAAGCGTCCGTAATAAAAAGATAAAATAAAGAACAATTAAAATAAATTAAAAATAAGCCATGGCTGCCAAAAGTTGACCAGTCCCAACTGACGGCGCCCGTTCACGAACATGACGCATGAAGCGACTGCCGATCTGACTTCCACAACCCAATTACTGGGTAACACAATACCCTTTGGTAAGACATGGTAGTCAGACTTTCTGGGTTCTGAAAATCCGTTTATTGTAGCACTCATCTACAAAACTGGACCGCCATCTTAGCCAATATTGATGGGATAGGATCTAACAATCACAAATTATAAATTCAATTCAAAATTATGTTCTCAACTTGGCAATTTCGAGTTTTGATTACCAACGGCTGATATCAAAATATTACAACCGCCGAAACGAGAAATTTGAACAGTCAAAACAAATGTAATTTTGTAGTTAATTTAAAAATATTATACCGCATTTATAGTAGAATGTTTTCTCAAATTTATTCAAGGGTTTGTTCATTTTAATAATAATTTAAAATGGAGAGAATTTTCGAATTTTCGGATTAACTTGCGGTTTTAATTTTAGTATTTTATTCTTAATCTATTTATTTTTTAAGTGAAAACTTCTTTAGGCGCGTTGGGCATTTTTGAGATGGGAAAAAACAATTGAACTCGCGACACCGTTACCGACACCTCGTTTTTGTAAACGCGATTTTCTCTCTATTTAAATAAGGTTAATATTCTATACAAGTATTTTTCTTCAAGTTTTCAAGGTTTTGTATGAATTTTTAAACTAGTTCACAAATCCTTGTCCACGGATGAGGAGCGGAAATTTTATTCAACTTCATTGGTTAATATTGGCACAGCTCCGCTCCGCTCTGCTCCGCTCCGCTCCTCTCCTCTCAGGTGGACAGTCAGCCTTATGTTGGCAGTTAACAAATAGAAATCAAAATAATTAAATGTGAAATAGGTATTTCAGTACCTACAAAGCTTTGTTGAAAATTAATAATTCATTATCTTATGTTGACTCGTGACAACCCAGTCCAGAAAACTCAAATTATAGTACATTGTTTTGTGAAGGAATTCTTTTAGATTGTATATGATTATTATTTCTATCAAGAAACATAATAAAAGCTTCCGTAAAAAGCATACTTAAACCTAGTAAAATATGACCATGTTTATGACCTTACAGGAAACCTTTTTATCCTCTTAATAAAATTTCAATTTAAGCAAGGTAGGAATTTAGAAGGTTGAACGTAATTTTTCCTTTTATGCTTACTTTGTAAAATGTTTTTTTTTTTAATTTAAATTAAATTTTAACAAAGTATCAGATCAGGGTTTTAATAATAATTATGTGGGTGGGTTTTGCCTTTATTATTTTAATAAATCATGATCAAGAGTCCGCGGATCGTTTAGGTAAAAATAATTTCAAAGTCACTTCTAGACTACGTCAACTTTTAAAATATATTCTAAATAAAGCCCGCTCTACACTCGCGCGCGAATCTTGCTGCGAATTCACGGCGCGAATCGTGGCGTGTACTCCACGTGAAAACGTGTCCCTCCACACTCGCAAAGTTTCGCAGTGTTGTTCACGATCTCATAGAAAATGGACGCCGATGTGTCTGTTGCTGCTGCTGTGACGCTATGTGCTGTAGCGTACTACAATTATATATGTTTTAAAAATAACAAATAAATAAAAAAGAGATGGAGAAAGATAAGATGGTGGATGACGAAAATCCTTATAAAAAAATCTATGCTTATTAAAAAATCACGCTTGACCATTCCCGACAGCGACTCGTGCTCTACTGCGAAAAGCTGCGAGTGTAGATGCGTTCACGTTCGCACGCTATGAACCAAGCGCGAACCCTTTGTCGCGGGACCAAAAACCGACACCGATCGGGGAACAGCGCGAAGCGCGAACGCGAAGGCGCGAAATCATCTACACTCGTGTTTCATGGCTTTCGCGGGCGTTCGCGCCGCGAGTGTAGAGCGGGCTTTATAGATTTTAGGTTGACTTTTTTCAAAGACGTAATAGTTCTAACTTTTTGATAAAATTTTGCTTAAAGGTCAGTTGGCAGTAGTTTTTTTAAACCTCATTAGTTTTTTTTTAACTCATTACATTTTCCATTTATAATGAGGCGACGACGTTGGCGTCGCTTGAAGGTACTGAATGGGGTCGATATGATTTTAATATAAATTTGTATTTACTAAAGGTAAAATGAATGTGCCGAAAAACGGATATAAATAAATCTAATTTTCGAGATTGATATTTTATTTATTTATTTCATAATTTATTTCATGAAATTAATTCCATATTAAGTACTACAAATTACATAGAAGGATAAGGACTCATTATACCTACATTATAAACCATTGCATAAAAAAATTAAATTATAGTATTTAGATTAAAATTAATTCGTTTTGATGAGGATTATAAGGATATTAATCTGTCTGAACGTTTGAGCGGTTCCTAAACACATTCATTGGTTGTTTATAAATTAAAGAATGATATATTCTTTCGATTCCTATGCATGGTACTGAGTTTCAGTAAGACTATTGTGACTTATTGCGAAGTTAAAAACCCAACGACGATTCAATCATAAACTTTATTTTTTTCTTTTGTAATAATCCAAAGAAGCTACTGTGCTCCTTTAAAACTCATCATCATCATCATCAGCCTAGAAATGTTCCCACTGCTGGGACACAGGCCTCCTCTCTGTGAGAGGGAGTGGGCCGTAATCCACCACGCGGGCCCAGTGCGGGTTGGTAGATGTCACATGTCTTCGAATTTTCGGTTTTAGGACATGCCGGTTTTCTCACGATGTTTTCCTTCACCGTTTTAAGAGCATTTGAATTAAAGTGATGTTCTCATGTACTTAAGGGCCTATACTACCTCAAATGGCTTAACATGATCCTCCGTTATATCGAAAATACTGCAGCATTAATTTTGAAATAAATATATGTTAAAGTTAAGGATTAATGTTAAGTACTATGTTAGACGAAAACACGATTCCATAAAATTTTCTCGATAGAAAAAAATTCCAAAGTTACCTCCAAACCGAACAATAAACCGCTGGTATTCAAAAAATACTTCAAATTAGATCTTGAAACTTTGCATAATAATTGAACTAACTATAAAGCAGCGACTATGTTTTTTATTTTTTTTAAATTACCTTTGTTTTCGCTCTCACTCAGTCCGCGAGCAGTATGGTGCGAGCGAGATAAAAAGTGAATTTGAGCTGAGGTTGTATAGGCTCTTAAACGTAAAAGGTAATTTTCCAGCACTGTCACGCGTCTGTTGAAATGCATCCCGCTCCGGTTGTAATAGACGTGCAAGTTGTTAGAGTGCAACCGGAGCGTGACTGAGTTGTCACTGTCTACGTGCACCTTTTGTTCAGGTGTCTACGAAGTACGGATGCTATTTAAAACAAATGTGTACGGAAAATTAGTCGCTTGTTACGTTGTCTAAGGCTGAGATCTATAAACGTTACTTGGCACGTAGGTACTTTGATTTAGACATGTTCCCGTCTTTATTTTTGCGTTTGTAGATAAAAAAAAAAGATGTTAAAAAACTTTTGCTTATTTTATTTTTTTATTATTTGTTTATTTATTTAAACTTTTCACACACAAAAAGGCACAAAGGCGGACTTAATGCCTTAGGCATTCTCTACCAGTCAACCAAGGGTGGTGAAGAGATTGGATGGCAGGTGCTCTGTTTGAGAGGAACAAAGATTTTTTTTTATTAAAATAAGTATATCATTTTTTTATTTTATTTCTTAAGAAAACTTACAGCTACTGTACAGATTGTTGATAGTTAGTGAAAGAAGGCCAATTAAAAGTTTTCACTGACAATATTAGGGTAGCACAAGAAACAGCAGACAGGCAAGCGAAACTAAGAATAAGTAAGCACTCGGAACCACGAATAATAAAAGTATTATTCGTAGACTCGGAATTAAGAAAAGATTAAACAGGTTTTTGTGATCTTCAAAGAAGTTTTTACATAGTGTTTTTTAAGTTTAGGAACACTGGTGATGAATAAATCAAGATCATCAATACTTTGACACATCGTGTTGTATGCCCTGCTAGCTCTTATCATATAAGAGTTTTGTCGATATATGCACCGCACAGAGGGAACATACAGAGGTTGATGATTCCTTAAGGTGAAGGATGGAACACGCAGCCCAATTTTGCTCATCAATTCAAAACAGTCGGATGAACCATTTGCCAAAACGAATAAGTAGTGCTTTATCACGTGAATTATAAAATGAGTTTAAGCTACAATTATACAAGTGAAGCTTAATCACGCGGTCAAAGTGTCTGTTATATTACAGTGTAGCAAAAAGGGTGTTTTTCACACCAGCAACTGCTTTTATTTCCCAAGTTGTTAAACTCGATACAAGAATACGATAAGTCATTGTTTTACAATTTATGTTTTTTTGTACAATGAAAGCGATAATAGTAGAGTTGTGTTAATTTTTATCAAAGGTACTTACATAATATTTAGGTTTTATATCTACTGCCTCTGTGTCCTTGGTAGGTATTTAACACTACGTGTAGGTTTTGTAAAATAACGATACTTATAAACATACTACCTTTTTCCCGCAGCTTCGCTCGCGTGGAAGTCGGAAATTATCCCATGGAAACGCACTACCTATTATCTGCCTCATCCAAATCCTATTAGTAGCATAATATAATGATTGAATACTATCGTGAATTCATGCAAGCCTAGTACTTTTTGTTACGTGACGTTACCGCTCAGATATTATGCACAACGTCTAATGATTGAAATACTATATTGAATTGATGCAAGCCTAGTACTTTTTGTGTCAAGTTTTTAGTTTAATAACTCAAGGAATAAGATTTTTCATACAAACTTTGCCCCCATTTTTCACCCCTTTAGGGGTAGAATTTCGGGAAATCCTTTCTTATCGGATGCCTACGTCATACAAAGAACACACCCTCCAAGTTTCAGGTCTCTATGATCAGCGGTTTAGGCTGTGCGTTGATCTGTCAGTCAGTCATTCAGGACAAAGCATTTTAAATGTATAGATTGTGTAAATTGGAGTTGCTTTTCGTGTCTGTTTGTGTGATCGCATTGTTTCTCTAAACTCCGCAACGGATTTTGATGCAGTTTCACCATCATTTAGAAAATTTATTCCTAAGGTTTATGTGTATAATATGATCTCGATGGTTTGTCAAGTCGTAAAAACTGTGTGAAGCAGTAGCAGATCGCTAGTAAAATATAAAGTACAAAAGTACGTCTCTGCGGAAGCATTTGTAGAAAATGTGACTTATGTATTCTTTCAAACCCTTTAATTAAAAACGAAAGCCGTACAAAAAGTGCAATTTTCCAGCTTAACGCACGCTCTGTGAAAATGCATCGCGATCGCAACCAGAGCGTGAATAGACAGTAGAGAGTCTTTAAATATAAGAAAAATAATTTTGCGATATTTATCAACATTATAATTTTTGGCATTCCTTTCCATTCCTAAATTACACAAAAATTAAAATGCAGACGCTAGGCAAAACGTACACAGACAGCGTGTTTGTCATGAAAACATGTTCAAGGTTTGTTATTGAAGAGGTTTTATTTTCTATCTATTGAAAAAAACATGTCATTCGTGAATAGAGTAAAGTAAGATAAATGTGGCCGATGTCCGAATCATACAACCGTTTACTAATTGTGACATGCAATCATCTGTTTAAATGAAAATCTCTTTAAATTTGAAGTATCATTCTCCTTGCATATTTATTGATCACCAGCCAAGTTTATTTCAAGAGTCAATTTATCAACAAAATGTTGTTCTATTTTCAAATCTACTTTACAGTTGCGCTCAACATTTTGTCAATGTCAATGTCATTATTTCAAGTTCATGATACTTTGTCGTAGTTGCTCTAGAATTTAAACGACATTTTATGTTTGTTGGATTGAAGATCCCTGAAAATGGAACCTTGGCTGGAGGACAGAAGAAAATACAGAAAGCATTTAGAATAGCGAAATGGAAGGTCCATTCAAATATGGACCTTCTTTTTACAACAACTTAAGTCAGAACGTCCTTCGAGGAAAGTCGCTTTTAAGTGTCAGTTTCCTTTGTTGTGATCGATATTTCAGATATTTTTTTCAGTTGGTCTGCCATTAGTCTTTTCACCAATAGATACACATCATACTGATTTATAAAAATGTCTTGAGAATTAATTATTTTACTTAAGAATTAAATTACCTATAAACCTATAATATTCCCACTGCTGGGACACAGGCCTCTCTTCGAGAGTAAGTGGGCTGTAATCTACCATGCGGGCCCAGTGCGGGTTGGTAGATGTCGCCTGTCTTCGATTTTTGAAGTGAAAACTTCTTTAGGCGCGTTGGGCATTTTTGAGATGGGACTAAACCATTGATTTCGCGACACTGTAACGACACTTCATTTTTGTAAACGCGATTGTGCTCTTTATTTATATTACGTTACGGATCAATGTTCTACACAAGTATTTTTTACTTTAAAGGTTTTGTAAACGCGATTGTGCTTTTTATTTAGATAAGGTTACGGACCAATGTTCTATACAAGTTTTTTTTCCCACCAAAGCGATCTTGTTCAAGTTTTCACTTCTGTCGGCATTCCCGGAGTGCCACTGTTTTATTTTTTTGATTCTAGGACATTTGGGTTTCCTCACGATATTTACCTTCACCGTTTTGAGAGCAGTGGTGTTGAAATTATTTACACAAAGTAAAGCGCGTGCTTGGGTTCGAACCCAGGACCTACAACTCGGCCGTTACCACTGGGCCACCACTGCTCTCATTTCACTTGTACGTTGAATGTTAAATAACTTTTTAAATACCTACGATAACTTAGGTCACAGAAGTAAGCAGTGATAGCCTAGTGGTGTGACCGTTGGACTGCCAAGTTATAGGTCTCGAGTCCGGTACGTACCTCTGACTTTTCGGATTCGTGTGCGTATTGTATAATTATCAATTGCTTCAAAAACGGTGAAGGAAAACATCGTGAGGAATTTCTCGACGGCATGTGAAGCCAAGTCAGAGGTCCATGTAAATAAAATAAAAAAAAAAAACCTTTATTATTCCATTGGCATGTACATTTGAATGAATAGTAATGGGTATTTTTAGTCCATTAAACATGCCATCTGGACCCCTCCGGGTGAAGGCTTCCTCCAGAGAGTACCACTCGTCGCGATTCCTTGCGAGGTTGGACCAATTAATTGTTCCTAAGGTCTCTATCTCGTCCTTCCACCTTGCCTTTGGTCTCCCTCTAGTTCTGTGCCCGTGAGGTCCTCTCCACATAGTCACGGCCTTAGTCCACCTGTTGTCAGTGTAGCGTGCCACGTGACCCGCCCACCTCCATTTCAGACCTCGTGCGAAGGACAAGGTATCTATCACGCCAGTCTGCTTTCTTATTGCCCTGTGACGGACTCTGTCCTTCAATTTTAGTTTTAGTGAGCTACGTTCGTAGTCGTACGTAGAGGCCCATGGGCGGCATGAAAACTCTGACATCAGGTTAGTCACTAACTACACGAAAAAAGAAGATTAGGTTACGAATTTTCAGTCAGATGCAATTATTGTTCAGTAACTTATTTAAAGTCAGATTCAATTATCGAGCTCGATCATAACATTATTTCTTCAAAAGCTTTTCTATCAAAAACTTGTGTAGGGGAGTGGCCTTCACCTTCCATTTACGAAGAGAGCAAAAACATTAGGGTGACATTATCCTCAATCTATCTCTCAATGACGTTGTTGCTATCCAAGATCAACCGTCGACGTTCACGAAAATATCTGCGAACCATTTGAGAGTTCTGTGAAAACAGTTTCGTGACTTTTCATTTTTTTACCCGACTACGGCGAAGCAAAAAGGAGGGTTATGATTTTGACCGGTGTGTATGTATGTTCATCTGTTACCTCATAACTTTTCATATCATAATTTGACAAATGGGGTATCGTTGGAAGCGTCTTGATTGTCCGCTGATTATAGGCTATGTGACGTCACATTAAATTCAATATAGCACCCTCTAGAGGACTTAAAGTCATGAATTTAAAAAAAAAATGTTTTTAATTATGCCAAGTTGGGTATCAAATGAAAAGGCTCGACGAGCAAATTACAAAAATATATATATCCAAAATAATTTAAATAAAAATAAAAGTGATAAAACTAAAACCCAACTACGACAACAGTTGACTTTTTGTCGTAGTTGGGTTTTAGTTTTATCACTTTTATTTTTTTGATTTACTGGTAGACAACACACATACACTGCACGCGTAGCATGACCACCGTAGAAACGAGTTTTGTCGACGGAAGAATAGACAAAATGACAGATTGTGATTGTTTATCTGTCATTTTGTCTATTCTTCCGTCGACAAAACTCGTTTCTACAGTGGTCATGCTACGCGTGCTGGTGAAAATGGTAACAGGAAATTTTAAAGTTTTATTTTCATTAGAAGGGCAAACGATTTGGGAATTCTATGAAAATAGTTTCGTGAATTTTGATTTTGATTGACTGGCAGACAACGTACTGCCTTACCACTGGAAATAGGAACATTATTAAATTAAATATTTATTTTCCTTAGTTAGTTGGTTTTTCTTGTTAAACCCCATGGAGAGCGCCACGGTGTTTCGAAGTTTGGGTGTGTAGTGTATTATCTATACAAGGAGATTTTGAAAACAATCGACAAAATTTAAGGGAGTGTTCTATACCCATCAAATATAAACAACTTTTAAACGATTTTGTTTTGCGAATTCGAAAAAAAAAATTTGATCGTCCCAAATAAAGGTCAACAATCCCGATTGGATAATTTCGTATAACCGAATTGATAGATTTAAAAAACAGAATTGTGTGGTTTTATGAAACCACGGTAAAAGTGAAACTTCTATAGGCGCCGCCATATTGGCCTTGGCTGCTCTGACGAGCGCCTTTCACTTTATCCCTACTCCGTGGCCGACCGTCACGCGACATGCAACACACAGACGAAAAAGTTTGAGACGATGTAATAAAAGTTTTTAGAGTCTGCGCTCGACGCTTGGTGTGGCAACACGCCGTGTGACGAGTTCGTGACAAGTATATCGTCATCCTGAGGATGCCTCGTAGAGAGGTGAAACACGTGTCCATTTATTTCAGGGGTATTTTATGACTCTTTGGTTACTAAATATATCCACTTCTATTGTATTTTATAATGGATTTCCGCAAAGTCACGCCTGAATCAATTAACTAAAAGTTTCACTTAAAAAAAAAAAAATTAGTAGAACACCCCCTTAAATTTTGTCGATTGTTTTCAAAGTCACCTGTATAAAAAAAGTTAGGTAAACACTATCATACGCACATAAGTAGTTAGGCACCTGTCATTAATGTCAACTGTCAGTTACGACGAATGGCGGGAAACAGAAGTGTAGCGCCAGCCATTGTAGTGACATAATCGGCTTAAATACAGGATCAACAGGATTTGTGGAAAAGCTGTTACTCGTATTTTCAAAAGCCACGCGATCACAGTCGCGGGTTAAAGATAATTTAAAATGAAATGTTGGTAGGGGTAGCGATAAATCTGGTGAAATCTACATATCTCGGGATCCGATTGAAAGCTCGGCTCGGCTCGGCAAAAGTGGTAATCAGCGATGTTCTCTCATTATCTCCATTGTTGTTCTGTTTCATAATTTTGAAAAGGTTTCATCCATTGTGGAATATCATTTGACTAGCATCTGCCCGTGACTTCGTCCGCGTGAAATTTCTTGTTCCTCCGACCCATCGCGTCGCGTTGCATCGC
Source organism: Agrochola lychnidis (assembly GCA_963680765.1). Taxonomy (NCBI): domain Eukaryota; kingdom Metazoa; phylum Arthropoda; class Insecta; order Lepidoptera; family Noctuidae; genus Agrochola; species Agrochola lychnidis. The sequence goes on from OY796853.1 coordinate 21,219,471, forward strand.
ATCGTATCGCCCGCTTTTACTTCTTTTTCGCTTAGCGTTCTTTGTTTGTTTGACCTTCCTCAAGAATTGGGCTATAGAAAGAAAGAAAAAGTACCTATTTATTGTTACTCGCACAGGAAATCACAAATTAAAATAAAACACACTCATAAAAACATAAATAAAAACAAACTAAAATAAAAATAAAAACAGGAAGTCCTTAACGAGGCCAAAAGGCCAAAAGGCATGATGCTGCGACATTTAAAAATAAATGTCGCAGCGCTGGTATTCTGATAGAGCCCTCAAATCAAGTGCAAAAATATTTTTTTCAATCCGACTGGTAATTCCAGAGATTAGCGCGATCAAACAAAAAAACTTTTCAGCTTTATTATATTACTATAGTCTCATTACTTTGTAAACAATCAACATAATAATCATAATTTTCAAAAGGTTCCTCCATTGTGAAATACCATGATGTGTTGTAAAATATATTTTATAGCGTGTTTTGTAATAGAGACATTATTAACGCATGCTGTCTAGTACGGTGATGTAACCTGTAGGTAACCTAGGTTTATTAAATAATAGGTAGTTAATTATTTTTGAAGGACAAATAGGATGGTCAAAGTGAAGGTGAACACTGACGTATCAAACTAAATATCCAATTTGTAAGACTACATGAATAAAAACTATGAATAACATAGTGGTACCTAGGTAAGTAACTATAAAAGATATTATCAAACTAGGAATTAATTAAACGCATTGAAATAAATGCCAGCCGCACTTATAAAAAAATTATTTCAGTGTGGTTAGTGGAAGTGCTAAGGTGCGGTTGAAATCAGTGCTCTGAGTGGAATACCTCATTTTTCTGGGTAGGCATTTGGTTTAAAAAAGGAATAGAGAACTATGGAAGATCTTATCTAAACTAATATTATAATAATAAAAGATTTGATTTTAGCATGTTTGTTAGATTTCACGATAAAACGGCTTAACGGATTTGGATGAAATGGGTAGACCATGATCTAGGTTAGAACAAATAATACTTTTTATCCCTATATTCCCACGGGATCGAGACTTATGCAGGTGGAACCGCGGGGCGCAGCTAGTCTTTGATTGGAAGATTCGATTTTTTTAATCCTCAAAATGACACATTTGCGGACAGTATTTCTCAAAACTGGCAACAAATGAGGTGCTCAACATTTTTAGAGCCGAAAAGTTAACAAAGGTTTTACTAAATTTTTAGGCCTCATTTAATTCGATTCCTGTTTATTAGCCCCGCAATATTGATGGGTTAGGTCTCAAAGGTTTTGTATCAGATTCTAACAAGGGCTATGATTTATTTCCCACTGTACTCGGGTGTGCTACTGAAATATGGACACTGAATAACCTAATAAAGGTCGAAAATGGACGTGAAAAATCTAGAACATTTTTCGGTGTCTGACAAAAGAATTATATACATATTCTGTTGTCGTTGTGGTATGTTTTATTGCTTTATTCGAAGCTAGAAACTGCGTAGCTTTATATTTGGGAGTAGGTAAGGCGAAAATCTCCATATTTTTCTCACAATTGCCTTAGAGTTTTGAACCCATTTTGGCGCTGCTCCAGCCTGTTGCTAGAGTGGCTTTAAGTATTAAAAAATATTGATTTCACGCTCTTTCGTAGTCAAATAAAATGGACACTACGTAAAACGTTCACTATATTATAACGTGGGTAGTTACTATTTTATTTAAAAACTAGCTTTTGCCTATGAACTTTCGCGATGCGATGCGAGGCGGTGGGGCCGCATCGCATCGCATCGCCGACCGCACTAACTTCGTTTTCGCTTAACGTTCTTTCAGACTTTATTTTTATTTTTACTCGGCTCCTAAGGGTCGTAGCGTGATGATAAATAGTTTTCCTCGTGAATTAGGCTATCAAATGTAAAAAGATTTCTCAAATCCGATTCGCGATAAGCGCGTTCAAACAAACAAACAAATTCTTCAGCTTCATTATATTATTGAATTGAAAACTTCTTTAGGCGCGTTGGGCATTTTTGAGATGAGCTAAACCATTGGTTTCGCGACACTGTTACCGAGTTTACCGACACCGTGGAGTAAAAGACATCAACGCGTTGATTACCGCGGTGCCGATTTTTTTCAAGTTTTTACTTCTGTCGGCACTCCCGGAGTGCCTCTGTTTTTTTATTAGGTATAGATTGAGTCACAGTGGTGACAAGAGTGCTTGACAAAAATATTGATGATTGCAGAATATTTTTACTAACGCAAAAAAAAAAATGCTTACGACTGTTTCATTGAAGAGTTTCGCTACAAAGTTCTTTCCACATAAAATCATGCCGAAGTCGTAATGGTCGGTTATTTGTTTATGACTCAAAAAAATTCTGTCAAGCCTTTCCCCAATTATGGTGGGGTCGGCACCCAGTCTAACCGGATGCAGCTGAATCTAGTATTTTACATGGAGCGACTGCCTATCTGACTTCCACAACCAAGTACTTAACTGGGTAATACCCCTTGATAAGACTGGTTGTCAGACTTTCGGGCTTCTGACGACCCGTAACGACTGTCAAAGATTCACGAATGACTTCCTTTCTTTCTTTCTAACTTAACCTGATGGATCGACCCGTGCGGCTGTTATTATTTAGCCACGAGCTCCTCATTTATGACTCAAACAACGATTTAATAATAAACTAATAGTTATTTATGCAACTGTTGTATAATAAGGGGTATTAAAACACGAATGTGGGTTTATCACACGAGTGTTTTAATACCTAATTATAACAGTTGCATACAAGACTTTATCTACACCCATGATATGAATCCAAAAATCTTCTATAAAAGTTTCTGAAACCATTGGGTGTTTGTAATTCAAGATCAAGAATAAAGAAATTCCCACGAAATTCAGTACGTATGTACGTCGCCTGCAGCAGCACATCACACACACATGCGTGCAGCGGGTGCTGCTGTCCCCTGTTTGAACATTGAAACGAGTTGCATAGTGAAATTTAGTACAACATTATAACACTCGTTTGGATGATGTAATGGTTACTATGACATCGGCTGTTATAATGTTGCCAATAAGCTAACTGTTTCAGAAACTTTTATAGAGGTTTTATAGCATGGGTGTAGTTAAACTATATTATGTACAAGGAGAAGTTGGTAATTTGAAATTCTATTAAAAGAACAAAATAATGTTAATAAAGAGTCTATCAAGTTCAATTTTGATTTAATATTAAATTCAATTTTAATATTTAATAATTCGAACGATAGTAGAATGACATAAGGAATTTAGATTTTATTGAAGTTTAAGGTAAAAATACACGTGGAGCATTAATAATTTTAAATTAAGAACAGACCTACTTTATTAACGGACAATTTAAGACTGCGTTATAATTAGAATTCTAAGATTACTAGCTTTTACCAGCGACGTCGCCCGAGGTCAGAAATTATCCCATGGAAACGTACTACCGGGATAAAAGTACCCTATGGGTTAATCCGGGTAATAAATCTATCTGTGTGCCAAATTTCATCTAAATTCGTTCAACCGTTTTTGCGTGGTTGAGTAACAAACATCCAAACAAACAAGCTTTCACATTTCAACACTAGTAGGAAAATAGGAATAGTAGGATGGATTTTCAAAAGAAAGGTGGTTTCGGGCATAGGTAGGTAATATTGGAATCCCAGGTCACTTCAACATTTTTTTAAATTCAATAATTTTTCATAATCAATATACTTAGTAACTGATAGGCTCGCGGATTAAAGGTTATTTGAGACTTAAAGAAATCGCATGTCTCTAAGTAGTATATAGTTATCTGTGGCGTAGTTTCCCGCACTTGTGTGAGAATACAAAGTAAAAAGCACTTGTGTTTAATCACAAGCCATTTTTTGAGCGTGTGAAGTACATAGTGTGGTTCTTCATAATGTGCACATATCGAAATGAGTCCATCTATGCTTAATATGAACGACAGAAAAATATTTAAAAAAATCTAAATATTTTTTACACTTTTTATGTTTTTTTTTTTACCAAAACTGTGTAACTTTTAAACTGAATCAGCTATCGCGATAAAACAAACTCCATAATGATTGGAAGTAAGTAGGCGTCCACATAAAATTAAAATTGACAAAAAAAACTACCCTCAATTGAAAATAAACATGTTTTTTTAGCAAAAATCTGTATATTTTTCATCAATTTTTACAATAATTGTAAAATTTATAAATAAGATGCCCAAGAGAATAAAAAAAGAAATATTTTTATGATACAAAAAAAAAACATTTTAAACGTCGATAAAATTAAGCATAGATTCCCTCATTTCGATATGTGCACATTATGAAAACTCACACTGTATATGTTGAAAAATTGTTATTGCAAGAGGTTTAAAAAAATCGCCTCTCCTCATTTTTTTTAAAACCCTCTTGCAATTTCTGTTTAAATTAAATTTAAAAAATGAACTACATGCTGATTCGTAGCCACACAACTATATAAGATAGTGATGTGACACAATACCTCGTACACCGTGCAGGTGAGGTGTTACGTAAGAGACACTAGAGACGTGAGGGAGTGGACGTAGGTACGTCACTAACATGCACGTGTTTCTCTAAGAGTTTGAGTAATTATCACGGTAGGTTTAACCTACCGTGATAATTACTAGTGGTAGATATATGGAATAAAATGTTTTTTTTTTTCAATATTGCATTTGGAAAAAAATACCTGTGCTAATGGAATCCAGGGGCTAATTGCGTCCGCAGGAGACGCCCTGAGCGTCGGGAATCCCAGGCTGATTCCCGACTACCGTAGACGCGGGCTTGCGGACGGCGAGCAATGGGTAGCTCGCCGTCCGATAAGGACCAGGCCCGGGTTGACAGCGCGTTGTGTTCCAAACATGCCTCAAAGAGATGTCAACAGAACTAACGGGGTCCGCTAGGATCGATGCCTGCCGGGGTCGCGGGAAAGTCCGAAAGGGATACCGTGGTCCCTGGCAACATACTGGCAACTGAAGGAACACGGGTGGGTTTTAGTCTCAGAGTCTGACACGCCCTCCCGCTCCGCCCAGAGCGGGAGAAGTTATTTGATAATTACTCACCGAAATAAAAAGGAAGGAATTGCGTAACATCATAGACATAGAGAAATGGACTGAACGTTAGCCTCACAAAATTGAACACTCTCTAGAAAGGGACAAAGCGACTGTGCGGCCAATACCCGTCTCATTTCTACAAGACTGTAAAAGAAAATGATTTTTTTCAAATTGTAAATTCCTTAATCTGACAATTTGAAAAATGTGTAGGTATTCAAAATCAGAATTCTAGAAAGAGACAACTAACTACTGGCCGCACATTCGCTTTGTCTCTCTCGTACTTTTCGTTCCGTATTCACTGCACAACTGAATACGGAAAGCTCAGTCCATTGCCTGTGCGTAACACACGTAAAATGGCAATCGATCGCAATGGTTTTCATTTTGTCAGTTCGGCCACGTTCATTGCGTTATTTGTTTTGTTGACGGATGTTGTTAAACTACGGAACGGATTTTGATGTAATTTCATCAAAATCCGTTCCGTAGTTTTAAAAAAATTCGGAAGGTTTATGTTTCTAATAAATTAATATTCAACGTCTAGATAAAGCACAGATATCTCGATGTTTTGACATGTCGCCATTGTAACTATCCTAACTAATATCACTACATAGTATAAAACAAAGTCGCTTTCTCTGTCCCTATATCCCTATGTATGCTTAAATCTTTAAAACTATGCAACGGATTTTGATGCGGTTTTTTTTAATAGATAGAGTGATTGAAGAGGAAGGTTTTTATGTATAATAACATACATTAAATAGTGGAGAAATACTGTTATTTTTGAGGTTTCTAATGTGACGCGTGCGGGCCACGGCCAGTAATGAATAAATCAAAACTACTGGATCGATTTTAATCATTTTTTCAGTGAGTGACATAGGCTATATATTTTATACCCGTGCGAAGCCAGGGCGGGTCGCTAGTTATAAATAAAATACAATAGACACGGATATATTTTGCCCCGCTTAGCTATTTCTAAAGAGCCATAAAAACCCCTGAAATAACGATCGACATGTGTTTCACCTCTCAAAGAAGCATCCACAAGATGACGATTGACTTGTCGCGAACCCGAACCTGAAGATGTCTCGTTGAGAGGTGAAACACGTGTCGATTTCTTTCAGAGGTTTTTTATGACTCTTTAGAAATAGCTAAGCGGAACAGTTTACTAAATATATCCACGTCTATTGTATTTTATAATGGATTTCCTCAAGGTCACGCCAGAATCAATTAAATAACTTAATCTGTACTTATATAATAATATGATAAAGAGGAAAGTAGTTTGTATTTTTGTATGTAACGAATAAACTTAAAAACTACTGGACCGATATGAAAAATTCTTTCAGCAATGGATAGCTACATTATCAGCGAGTAACATAGGCTATATTTTATTCCCGTACTCCCACGGGAACGGGAACTACGCGGGTGAAACCGCGTGACGTCCGCTAGTAATATTATAAATGCAAAAGTGAGTTCGTGTGTTTATTTGTTTATTACGCTTTCATGCTAAAACGGCTGAATGGATTTGGATGGATGTTTTATGCCGATATTCCCACGGGAGCCAGACTTATGCGAGAGAAACCGCGGGGCCAGCTAGTATGAGTATATTTCACCCATGCAAAGCAGGGGCAGATTGCTAGTAGATAACAATGATGTAAATGAAACCAATTAAATTAACAACGTATAAATATTTTGTACGCCGAGTGAGGCAAAACATGTTGGACCGGTAAAACTATTTTCCATCTATACAGTGTGATTCTTCATAATGTGCACATATCGAAATGAGGGAATCTATGCTTAATTTTAACGACAGAAAAAATATTAAAAAAAAGCTAAATATTTTTTTATACTTTTTATGGAATTAATAAAAAATTGTAACAAAACTGTGTAACTTTTAAACTGAATCAGCTATTGCGATGTAACAAATGATTGGAAGTAAGTAGGCGTTCACATAAAATTAAAATGAGAAAAAAGTACCCTCAATTGAAAATAAACATGTTTTTTTTAGTAAAAATCTGTATTTTTTTCTAATAATTGTAAAATTTATAATTAAGATGCCCAAGAGAATAAAAAAAAAAAAAAAATTGATACAAAAAAAAATACAAAAAAAAAATGACCATTTTTTCTGTCGATAAAATTAAGCATAGATTCCCCTCATTTCGATATGTGCACATTATGAAGACTCACACTGTATGTGCATATTCATGTATCATGTTACACATGTTTGAACAATCTTTATCTTTAACATTTAGGGAATGAATAGTAAAACAGAATGTATTAAACTTTAAAAGTATCTTCGTTACTTATAGTTTATTCATAAAACCCTTCTAAATGGGTGTCGGATCATGACTGGGATTAAGTGAGGGCCATTCTGTTAAATGGCTAAAGGGTTTCATAGCTTAAGTGTCCATAAAGTATTAGAGGATTTTTGTAATAGTCATTGGCTGGCGAAATAGCCTTATGTATGAATCCCTGACAATTCAAAAGTGCCTATAAATGCTTTATCTACACAAATAAATAAAATTGAAGTGTCTGTTTGTTATGTCAAAATAACAGCTTTTTACTAAATGCATATGAAAGTATATACGGTACATACAAACAACACAATTTAAAAAAAAAATTGTCTGTTTGTTCCGGCTGATCTCCGAAATGGCTGGTCCGAATTTGACGGGACTTTCACTGGAAGATAGCTGACGTTATAAGGAGTAACTTTGGCTACTTTTATTTTAGAAAAAGAATTAGGGTCCACGCTGGCGAAGCCGCGGGCAGCAGCTGGTTTGAAATAAATGCTTTGAGTTTGAGTTTGATGACTAGCTGTGTCTAACTGTGCGTTTGCACTGGCGAAACATCACAACAAAACATGTTGAAATCTCTATACTCCGTTTGAAATAAGATTAGACATTTAAACAAACCTTTTTTACAGTCCGTTCAACCGATTTTGACTTCTATTGCGTAGGCATAAGGATGGCGTTAAAAGCAAAAAGCGGCCAAGCGCGAGTCGTACTCGCCCATGAAGGGTTCCGTAGCAGCAAGTAACGATAAGTTAACGATTTATGACGTATTAAAAAAAAACTACTTGCTAGATCTCGTTCAAACCAATTTTCGGTGGAAGTTTACATAGTAATGTACATTATATTTTTTTTTTAGTTTTATCATTCTCTTATTTTAGAAGTTACAGGGGGGGGGACACACATTTTACCACTTTGGAAGTGTCTCTCGCACAAACTATTCAGTTTAGAAAAAAATGATATTAGAAACCTCAATATCATTTTTGAAGACCTATCCATAGATACCCCACACGTATGGGATTGATGAAAAAAAAAAATTTGAGTTTCAGTTCTAAGTATGGGGAACTCCAAAATTATTTGTTTTTTTTCTATTTTTGTGTGAAAATCTTAATGCGGTTCACAGAATACATCTACTTACCAAATTTCAACAGCATAGCTCTTATAGTTTCGGAAAAAAGTGGCTGTGACATACGGACGGACAGACAGACAGACAGACAGACATGACGAATCTATAAGGGTTCCGTTTTTTAACGGAACCCTAAAAAAGTGGTTACAAACCAACTGTTTACTGCAGCTGCCATTTGTCATGCCATCAACGCAATAGAAGTCAAAATCGGTTGAATGGACTGTAAAAAAGGTTTAGTTAAATGTCTAATCTTATTTCAAATGGAGTATAGTTCCTGTCAAAAATTGTATGGAAAACTGACAGAAAATAGAGATTCCAACATGTTATGTTATAATCTCTATTTTCTTCGCCAGTGCAAACGCACAGTGAGGTATGCATATACAGTATTTCTATTTTCTTAATGTCTCTCTGGAATCATCGCATTTCAGAATACAAATGAATGCTAATTTCCATGTCCATCAATAATTAGATTTATCTTGTATACTAATTTGAATTCAGAAATAAGTACTTTATTGTTGTTTGGTTTTGATTTCCGTGTGAACTATATAGAGCTGTAAAACTATTTTCCTATCTGTCGTGCCTGCGACTTTAGCAGCTTTCCTACCATTTAAATAAATTACATTAAGTTAAAAGAGTGTTAACAACTCTATATACTTCTAAGTCGATTGAGAGCGTCCGGTCTGCACCAAGTGCAAAGGGCAACTGATAGAAATCCGACGACTGACGAAACGGGAGGTTTACCGAGGGATATTAAGAATATATTTGTACTGTAAATATTTTAAATTTCCGAAACAAATGACTAGCGTAATTATAATCTTTGAACAGGAATAACTCGATAACAGATTAAATATGGAAACTAGGTACTTGTATTTTTTTTCTCCTTAATGTATTAGGTATATAACGGTTACACAGCCACATACGAACTACGCATCAAAAGACATGACGTCACACAAATCCTGCATCGCGCAGTTAGAGTTTACCGAGCGATCGACATAGATACAAGATTTCAACTTCAAACCGATGGGCAGTTGCCCGCCAGACACAACACCCGTCTGGCCGGAGGATCCTCCCTTTTCTACGGTGGATGAGTGAACTTCACACCCTGTTCCTCATGCCCCTAAAGGTATAACTGCAATTTCTATATTAGTTACTAGCTTCTGCCCGTGACTTCGTCTGCGTTTATCGGGTTGAAAAATATTCTGTCCCAGGTCATGGTCTACCAAAGTTGCCAAATTTCATCCAAATCCGTTCAGCCGTTTTGGCGTGAAACCGTAACAAACAAACCCACTTTTGCATAAAACATTTTCAAAGGCACATTCTTTGTTTTAACACAAGCTTTTGTAAAAGAAGACACTAGAAAAATTAAAATAATTATTTCTCATCAACTCTTCAGCGAGAATTATTGTAATATTTTTTCACACCGAAGCGCCGAAAGGAAAGAGGTGTTGAAACAATGTCTTAAGTGAATTTATAGTATGCAATAAATCCGGCTAGAACTGGCTGGGATTAAGTGGCCACCGTTTCCCTTAAGTCTTATCTCATGGACGCCATTTTCACCAGATATATGCTGGCAATTGAATTCAAAATTGGAATTGTTGGGTTCATTTTCAGCTGTGTTCGACGGGTCAATGAACCTTGGGGATGATTAATTGTGATCGTCTGATGTTTTACGACTAAAATTATTGTGTATTGTCTTATATGTCATAAACTTGGCAACCTTTTGGTAACATAATATTGAACTATTAAGGCTCTTTTTCGTATTTATATTTAATATTGGGTAGGATATTAAAGGATAACACTTATAACTAAATATGCTAATTATAACTCACACACTACACTCCCTCACTCTTCACACTCTCATCTATACTCCTCACACATAATCACACGTAAATGCGCGACTTGGCCCTTTTCTAAGCATAACGCTCATTCATTTGCAAAATCATTCACTCTTTCATTTTTGTATAATTTTAAGTTACCCATTTTTTAAATTTTTCTGCATGTTTACATTATCTACATTCAATTGCATAAGATAATGATAAGTGGAAGCGCGGCACACCCACATTTCGCCAGTTAAGACCTGGCACTCCAAAGACAATTTCCAAGCAAACTCCGCCCCCATGCACCCCACTACTCCACTATGTGCTAAACGCTAACACATCAGTAATAAAGTTGAATATCGCGTGCGCTCTTTGGTCGTGTTCGAGCAAGGAACTAAATGTCGTAAGTTTAAATTCTTATTTCGTTTATAACTAAAGTAATAATTGATCTAGAGAAAAAATGTCTTATATCTGGATAATAAACTATATTTTCTTAACGTCAATAATGTATTAAATAATCTTAAAGACATGATTTTCGAATAAAACGTGAATCGAGCGAAAATGTTCCAATGACTTAACTGTGACTGGAAAAGATCCAATAAATCACATACTAAAGTTCCAATTTGATTGTATGTGTGCCTTTTTCAGAATATTAAAGCAAATTAACACACAGGGTCCATATTGATCTTTTACTTTGTTATACCATCTATGTAATACATATGGAATGCAATAAAGAATTGAGTATTGAGTATTTAATTTAGGGAGCCTGCTCTTAAGTTCAAGTATGTAAAAAAATGTATTCTGACTCGTCAAGTACCACTTTTTTTTCTTCTTTCTTTTTATTTCTTTTTTTTGGAATTCCTCTTTTAATTATTTGCTTCCGACATAACTTCATTTACTTAATTTAATTCATTGTCCTATTTAAGTAATTTTTATTTTGCTGTGTGCTTTTGACATTAATTGATTTGATCTGACATTTCGACGGCCATGACGTAAAGTATCGAAACTGCAAAACCTCTACTTTACAGGAGAGCGATTCTAAGTTTAGATTTAGATTTTTGTCGAACATGAAATTCGAAAATTTTAAATTACCGATGTATCTAAAGTGGAAAATTTGACCGTTTTAAACTATCTACTATAGTTTTTGGTAATTATTATACTTTTTCTAATTTAACTTTCGATGTTTTAATGTGTTCAGTTTATGTACTTTCGATTTTGTTCAATTGAAAAACAATTGAGGGTATAACAATTAGTACATAATTTTTATATAAAGTCATACATCTTTATCTCTACTTGCCATTAGTGCAATATAACGAAAATGGGTTTTTTGTAATTTCGATAGTATACGCGGGGCCGTCGATTTATTTGTTACTCATATTTTATACGTCATTTAATTAACATAATTAATTTTACTAACCTATTAATCGCTCAACTATTTATCACTTATTTAATTGCACAAATAGTGACACTTCACAAAATTGTGTATTGTTTTTGTATTTAATATGGGTCAAGGACCTGAAATAAATTAACTTTATTTATTTAAGATATTATTTGGATAAAAGTCCTCAAAGAAGCAAAATATAATGAAGACGATAAAAGTTGCTGGCTATGCAAAGTGAGTATCTTTTTAACGAGCTCAGTATCAAAACTGCTAACTCGTAATTTTTGTTTAGGAGTCGATAGATTGTTTAGAAGACGAATAAAAATGTCGACGAATATCTTTAACAAAATTCAAAGTGGTATTTTTTATTTCTAAGAGAGCACCCTTAAAATAATGGAGGTACCTAAATTTAGATTATAATTATTTCATCACCCCTGCTCTTAAAACGGTGAAGGAAAACATGGTGAAGAAATCGGCATGTCCTAAAACCAAATATTCGAAGACATGTGACATCCACCCACGCTCACTGGGCCCGCGTGTTGGATTACGGCCCACTCCCTCTCGCCGAGAGGAGGCCTGTGTCCCAGCAGTGGGAACATTATAGGCTGATTATGCAAGTTTACATAATTATTCAATAGATTTCTGAATGCTTTTGAGTGTGAACTAGTAACAAACTTTAAATAATAGCTTTTCGCCCACTTTCCTTTTTAGCCCGAGGTCGGAAATTGTCCCTGGGAACGTACTACAGGGATAAGTACCTATCCTATGACCTAACCCAGGTCATGGTCTACCTGTGTGTCAAATTTAATTGAAATCCGTTTAGCCGTTAAGGCGTGAAAAAGAAACAGTCAGACGGAGTGAACAAAAATACCTACTAAAGGACATCGCTCAATATTGCAACACCGCTCCGACACGGAAATAACTTATCATTCAAGTTAGGATTTTAAAATCAAATGCATTAAAGTCTATTTTACGATGGCTATACAGAATAGTGGACAGCTCGTGGGCAGTGCGCGGCGCGCCCGCGGTCGCCTTGCTTATGGCGCGTTGGCTACTAGCGGTCACCTTACTTACGGCGCGTTGGCGACTAGCGGTCGTCCTGCTTACGGCGTGTTGGCGACTAGCGGTCGCCTTGCTGACGGCGCGTTGGCGACTAGCGGTCGCCTTGCTTACGGCGCGTTGGCGACTAGCGGTCGCCTTGCTGACGGTGTTTTGGCGACTAGCGGTCGCCTTGCTGACGGTGCGTTGGCGACTAGCGGTAGCCTTGCTGAAAGTGCGTTGGCGACTAGCGATCGCCTTGCTTACGGCGCGTTGGCGGCTAGATTTTTCGAGGTGGTGCCGATGCTGGGGCGTTACTGCGCTGGAGCGGTGCTGTTATAAAGGGCGATGTCGTTTATTCTGAATCCTTGTTGATGTTCTTACACTCTTTGCGGAGCGAAGTCCTCTCCTTATGTTCACAGATAACAATAACACTAACTAGGTACATACCTATACTCAATCCACACATATACCTACTTAATTCACGCTCCTGTTAGTATTTATTGAAGCAACAAGTCGCTTATATGAAATGTTTTCATAATCTGCTGAATAATTTGCACGGCCATTTTGTTAGCTCCAGGTTCCCTGTGTTTTAATTAGGAACAGCCATTTATTTTTTTAAGTACCAAGAATTATGGCCCAACTTTTCGCAAAAGACGTGGGTTGTAAACCATTTGTCGCACTTAGTTTTAGAGAAGTATTATACTTTTATAATTCAGTAGTTTGTGGCGATAATCGTTCTACGGTTATGTAAGATCTTTGTTGGCGAGGTAGCAATGAATAATCTTGTAGGTACCTACATACCTACCTACTTAATTAATAAAATATAAAATTAAAGACTAAGAAGATAAGGAAGTTTGGCAATAATTCCTTCTGCACATGTGGCTTCCCTGGTACCTCATTAACGGCATAAATAAGTAAGAGTCTATTAACTGCTCCCAAATTACCATGTTTATTTAAACCTTTATTTTTATTTATTTTTACTTTCGTCCTTGACATATTTACTATTCTATTATTTGACATTATATACCTACGATTTAATTTCAACTTTTTATTAGTGACTTTTGTGGACATGATAATTATTCAGATTGATTACAGTTGTAATAGCAATCATATAATTGCGTTTTATTAAAATAGGTTTTTTAATATAATAATTTTTTTTTATTTTGTTTTTTTTTTTTTTTGTATAGATTCTTTTCTACATATTTTGTGAATGTGAGAACGCTGTAGGCTTAGTGGATTGTAGACCTGTTGACCATTTTCTATTTTGTTTAGTACTTGGTACTTATTGAAAGACCTACACTGTCCTTCCATACCTAGAAACACTGTTATTTGAAAGTATTGTAAAAGTCAATTATTTTTAAAAGAGTAACCGTGGAGTTTCTTGCCGGCTCTTCTCCATAGGAAACGACCAATTGGAACCGTGCACCTAGCTTCTGACGTTTCATAAGTGCCCATGTAGGTTTATGTGAAATAAAATATTTTTATTTTGAATTATTTTCTTTAAATCTAAAGCCAGTGATGACCTATGGTACTGAAACGTGGTCGCTCACAATGGGCCTTATCAGAAGGCTAAAAGTCACCCAAAGGGCAATGGAGAGAGCTATGCTTGGAGTTTCCCTACGCGATCGAATCAGAAATGAAGAGATCCGCAGGAGAACCAAGGTAACCGACATAGCCCGAAGAATTGCCAAACTTAAGTGGCAATGGGCAGGGCACATTGCTCGCAGAACGGATGGCCGATGGGGTCGAAAGGTTCTGGAATGGCGACCAAGTACCGGAAGACGTAGCGTTGGAAGGCCTCCCACAGGATGGACCGATGACCTTGTGAAGGCCGCAGGAATCCGCTGGATGCGGAAAGCACAGAATCGGTCGAAGTGGCGGTGCTTGGGGGAGGCCTATGTCCAGCAGTGGACGTCTTTCGGCTGAAATGATGATGATGATGAATCTAAAGCGTCAGGAGGTAGCCCGCAAATTTTTTTCTTAAGTTTTTTAAATTTACTGGATAGTATCAGGTTGTATGTTGATTAAAATTTGATTCGCGACCGTAAAAATATAGCTTCATAGAACTATAATCATTAGAATCAGCAATATAACTGCCTGCGAATTGCAAAAAACGTAAGAAAATTTTAATTTTGCGGACTACCTTAGCGCGTCCCCTTTAAGGGGGAAGCGTCAGGGTAGCCCGCGAAATTCAAATTTTCTTACGTTTTTTGCATTTTGCAGGTCAGTGTCAGGTTTTATGTTGATTATGTCATGATTTCATGAAATCATGACACAATCACACCGTGTTTGACACCTTTGCTTACTTATGGAGTTGTATTGCTGATATTTGTTACGACCGCGAATCATATTTTAATCAACATAAAACCTGACACTGACCAGCAAAATGCAAAAAACGTAAGATAATTTGAATTTCGCGAGCTACCCTGACGGCTTCCCCCTTAAGACAATGTACGTACCTACGTATTTACAATACTACATTATTTTGCTTCAGATTTGCACAATTCCGTTCAAAACTTTCACGCGAGATTAGTTTTTAATCCCCGACGCAAAAAGAGGGGTGTTATATGTTTGACCGCTATTTGTTCTCACATATAGAAGCAACAAGAATAATGTACCCAGGATTTTGTAATATCTATATTTAAAAGAGTGTCCTTGGAGTTTCTTGCCCGTTCTTCTCCATAGAGATCTACGTTTTGGAATGGGCAGCTTCAACTTTCTGACTAACTGACCGACTCTTTGACAGTTGAAAAGTGCCTGTAAATGATTTAACTGAAATAAATGCTTTGAGCTTTGAGTTTGTTTTGAGTCTGTGGCACCGTAGCTCTTAAACGGGTGAACCGATGTGAATGCGGTTTTTATTGTTTGAAAGCAGATTTTCTAGCAATGGTTCTTAGATACGTTTTATTAATTTCGGTTCAGCCGTTTGAAGACTATTAACTCTTTTCTAGTTGATGAATGGATGTGAGTATCTTCCACAGATCTGATCGATTTTAAATTTGGTATTCAGTTACTTCAATTATATTAGAAGAACATAGTAACCTTGAACTGATGCTGCAGCACCACCTGGGATTTCCAGGATACCCAATTCCTTTACCAACTTACAGCACAGGTATCGTGTTTGGGCTCATTGGAATGGTCTCAATGAATAGGTTGTAGATAGATGTGAACAGGGTCTGGTGATGGAGTAGGAAAGAGAAATAAGGAAATGTTTGTATCAGAGGTTTTTAAATTTTTAACTGTTCTTGTGGATTGCTTATCTTCATTTTTGAAGTATCAAACAAAGATTTTCTTTTAATCAAACAATCAGTCGATCATTTAGTCAGCAAATTAAAGCCTCGTTTCAAATATAATTTTTAACCGACTTCCAAAAGGAGGAGGTTCTCAATTCAAATGTTTTTTTTTGTATGTTTGTTACGCGATTACTCCGCCATTTATGAATTGATTTGAATGATTATTTTTTTGTTTGATACTTCAGAGGTTATTTAATTTTACTAACTTTGCTTGGGTAGTTTTTGAGTTAGCTTCAATAATACGTATTTTTTTTTTCCACTTAGTATGTGGATGATATGTTAAGTTCATGTCACTGTTAATAAACATAGCAGGTAGTGGTATTCGAATTTATGTGGAGTAAATACCACAATTAAAAAGTGAATTTTTTTTTTTTTATAAAACAAAAAATCAACCGTCTTCCAAAAAAAAACACATCACCATCATCATCATCATCAGCCTATAAATATTCCCACTGCTGGGACATAGGCCCTCCTTGTGAGAAAAAAAAAACACAAAAAAGTGAAAAATAACTTTAATTTCGGAAGTCGGTGGCAAAAAAAGTAAATTTAAAGAAACCGACTTCCGAAATTAAAGTTATTTTTCACTTTGTAGTGTTTTTTTTAGAAATCGGTTGATTTTTTTTTGTAAAAAGTTTTTTTTACCAAATTATTCTTACAAAATAAATCTACGTATAGTTTTTCAGTCATTTATAATTTTAGGTTTATGGGAAGGGTTAACACATATAGTTCAGGTTGATTATTTAACTAATGTGTCTACTTTATGGATAGTGAAAGTGTTAAGTTTATGACCTTTGTCTTATATAATAAACCTCATTTTGTTTGGTCTAGACAGTGACATTTGAGTTCTAGCTTAAATTTGTTCGTGATGGATAAAATTATATATTTATAACAATTTAACAGTAATTGAATTCTTGTTTTAATAGTGTTTCTTTTACGAAGAATTAACTTTTATAAAAACGTTAACATGAACGCTAAGTTAAATGTAATTAAAACACATTTTCCATTAAAGTTTATAATGGTTTTTATTTGAGAAAAGTTACATATTTTACCTGAGTGACCGAGCTCTGCTCTGGTGAAAATAGAAAATGCTCATTGAATAGTATAGGATAGTACATACTACCATGATAGTAAGTACTTACTAATTCCATTATTGATTATCTTGTTCTAAACTTTGGGCGACCGAGCTCTGCTTGGGTGAAAATACGGAGAATACTAATTTTCTCAGATATGGGACCTAGCTAGAGTTTTCGCCCCCGTAAACCCCTATATTGCAACTTTCGTCGAAATCGTTAGAGCCGATTTCGAGAACGTGAGTACAAATCTATATTCAAGCAAATGTATTTGCAAATATTGGTCGTTTATATTATTGAATTAAAGGTTCTTGTGGATGACCTGTGATAATTAATATTAAATTTCACCCCTGGGGTAAAAAGTTTTTTATTTTTATTTAAATATTTTAATAAATTATTTTATGTCTCGTTGGTCTAGTTTTCGCAGGCGCTACTACTGAGCAAGAGATCCCGGGTTCGATTCCCTGGTCGGACCATCTGGAATTTCTCAGTAGCAGCCCGGAGTCTGGATTTGTGCCCGTGAGTCGGAACACACACTAATGCCTATTAAGACCAGGCATTCTGATTTAATTTTGTTAATTTTAAGAAAACTTACCGCTAATACATTTTAATATCTAGTACAATGTATAAACGATGGCCAATTACAAGCTTCCACTAACGATTAAAGTGAGTAACATTAACAAATATGCGTAAATAGCGACGTAAGAGATACGCAAATGAAGAATAGTGAATGATAAACACAATTTCCACGCAAACTCCGCCCCCATGCACCCCGCCACTCCACTATGTCCTAAACGCTAACGCATCAGTAATAAAGTTTAATATCGCTTGCGCTCTTTGATCGTGTTCGAGCATGGAACTAAAAATGGCGTAAGTCTCAATTCTTATTTCGTTTATAACTAAAGTATTGATTGAGCTAGAGAAAAACTATCTTGTGGCTGGATAAAAAACTATATATTCTTACTGTGAATATTTATTTTAGACATAAAAGCCGAGTAGTCTTCATTTTATTTCAATAATCTTTAAAAATACATGATTTTCGAATAAAAAATGAATCAAGCAAAAATTGTACAATTACGTAACTGTCTTGTACATGGAAAGTAAAAGATCCAATAAATCATATACTAAAGTTCCAATTTTATTGTATGCTGGACCTTTTCAGAATATGAATGCAAATTAACATACAATTTAGGGAGCCTCCTCTTAAATAACCCTAATCTTTTGGCGTCGCCGTAGGCAGGTAAAAAGTTGTATCTCACACAAAAGTCATCATGTCCAACAGTAGTTTTCAAAAAAAAAAAACAAAACTGCAGTTACACACCTTGTGGGTAATTCTTCGAAAATTTCACAATAATAAATTACAACATCAATTTACTACCAAATGACAGTTGCAACAAAAAGTTGAATCGATAGTTACTGTTGTCGACGTGGAAAGTTCAACAGACTATCCGAATTGACTTACGGTCAATTAATCAAATCGGTTTATTTGCTGGGGCCTCGAAAATCCCACAACAATAAATTACACTGTCAATTTACTACCAAATGACAGTCGCAACAAAAAGTTGTATCGATAGTTATATTGTCAACGTTGAAAGTTCAACAGACTATCCGAATTGACTTACAATCAATTAATCAAATCGGTTTATTCGCCGGGGCCACTAATATCAAAGTTTCCAGTGATGAAAGACAATGACTGCAACTAATATTATTATGACGTCGTGGGCTGGTGACGTCATTTGCTTTCGAGGATGTTACTTTATTGAAGTTTTAAAAGTGGTTTGTGAACGAAAACTTGGAAAATGGAAAGTGGTTTCTAGTTATTCTGATAAAACTGCTATTTTATATACCAACTGAAATGATCAACTACTAATGTGAATTAACTTGTGGTGTCTGTCATGTCTATACTTAAATACTTAAGTATACTTATTATTTATATTATAATATAATCATCATCATCATCAGCCTATAAAATGTTCCCACTGCTGGGACACAGGCCTCTCTGTGAGAGGGAGTGGGCCGTAATCCACCTCGCGGGCCCAGTGCGGGTTGGTAGATGTCACATGTCTTCGAATTTTCGGTTCTAGGACATGCCGGTTTCCTCACGATGTTTTCCTTCACCGTTTTGAGAGCAGGGGTGATGAAATAATTATAATCTAAACTTATGTTTAATAATATATAATATATATAATTATAAAGAGGTAATATTTGTTTGTTTGTAAGTTTGTATGTAGGGGGTAATCTCCAGAACTCCCAGTCGGATTTGAAAAATTATTTTTGCTTTGGATAGCCCAATTCTTGACGAAGGTTACAGACGTCGCGGACGAAGTCGCGGGCAGAAGTTAGTATATTATAATAATTGATTTCTATTCAAATTACTCTCGTCCTGTGATTTAAAACACGGCAGAGAAAAGGGCTTTTCTCAACGAAAGAACACAATCATTAAATTGTCTCACGCAGTAAGTAGGGATATCTATATACTCAATATGAAATAAGATTAGAATTTTAAATAAACCTTTTTCACAGTTCGTATAACCGATTGTGACTTCTATTGCGTTGGTGGCATGACAAATGGCAACTGCAGTAAACAGTTGGTATTGTAACCACTTTTTGCTTTTAATGCCATCCTTATGACTACGGCATAGAAGTCAAAATCGGTTGAATGAACTGTAAAAAAAGGTTTGTTTAAATGTCTAATCTTATTTCAAATGGAGTATAGAGTGTGTAAAAATTAATCAAGGTTCTATAAAAATCTGTAAATCTGATCCGATTCCTATAGTCCCAACAATGCGCTCTTATACCGCACAATTAATTGCATATTTCTCTACTACTGATTATTTATTTATTTATAGTTCATTAAAACGGTACAACACCAATTACATTAATTAACATAGAAACAATTATAACGTTAACAATCATTTAATTTAAAACTAACATGGAACAGTGGACTCCCTAGCATACTTTCTCTCACAGAACACCAGATATATTCGCATAATTTTACTCCATTCATCCGCAAACACATCACATTCAGGGTTGGCAGTCAGAAGGGCATTTAGCATCTTAGGGTACGACAGACTGGGGATTCGGCTGATGATAGGTTCGCATTCTGTATCATCATTATCATTTCAGCCGAAAGACGTCCACTGCTGGACATAGGCCTCCCCCAAGCACCGCCACTTCGACCGATTCTGTGCTTTCGGCATCCAGCGGATTCCTGCGGTCTTCACAAGGTCATCGGTCCATCTTGTGGGAGGCCTTCCAACGCTACGTCTTCCGGTACGTGGTCGCCACTCCAGAACCTTTCAACCCCATCGGCCATCCGTTCTGCGAGCAATGTGCCCTGCCCATTGCACCTTAAGTTTGGCAATTCTTCGGGCTATGTCGGTTACCTTGGTTCTCCTGCGGATTTCTTCATTTCTGATTCGATCACGTTGGGAAACTCCAAACATAGCCCTCTCCATTGCCCTTTGGGTGACTTTTAGCCTTCTGATAAACGCAAATAAACGTTTTTTCTTTCTTTCTGATAAGGCCCATTAGAGCGACCACGTTTCAGTTCCATTGGTCATCACTGGCAACACGCACTGGTTAAAGACTTTCGTCTTGAGACACTGATATGTGGGACGAAAAGATACTGCGTAGCTTCCCGAACGCTGCCCAGCCGAGTCGGATTCGACGATTGACCTCTTTCTCGAAGTTGGACCTACCTAGCTGGACAGTTTGTCCTAGGTAAACATACTCGTCCACAACTTCGAGCGTAGCGTCTCCGATCTTCATGAGGGCATTTGACATGACCTTTGTCTTGTCCATGTTCATTTTAAGACCCACTCTTTCGGAGGCTCTACTGAGGTCATCGAGCATTGTACTGAGGTCCTCCATGGTCTCAGCCATGATGACTATGTCGTCGGCAAACCGAAGGTTAGTGATATACTCGCATTCTGTATGTAAAACACTAATCTATGGACAAAAAAATAATTGTTCTAAAATCTCAACAACAAGAATCTCTACAGCAACATAGAAAACAAAAACAATAGCAAAGATGCTCAACTTTTTATTCGTTAATAACGGCCTTCCTTAATGGCTGGTGGAGCATACTTCGAAGGGGCAGGGCTTTGAGAGCTTTCCATTGTGACGTCACGCACTGCTATTGTTCCAAAATGGTTGATTCTTCGGTGCAGTAATTTCAGATAATTCAGATTAAACAGTAATTCAGATTTTTTAACCGACCGATTTTTTTTTAATGTATGTCCACCTATTTCTCCGTCAATTGTTGACCGATTTTGAAAATTCTTTTTTTGTTTGAAAGGGTATGCTCTCAAGGTGGTCCCATATTAATTTTATTAACTTTGCTTCGATAGTTTTTGAGTTGGCTTCAATAATACGTACTTTTTCCCACTTAGTATGTGGATGATATGATAAGTTCCTGTCACTGTTATTTACGTACCAGGTAGTGGTTTTCGAATTTGTGTGGGGTAGGTACCACAAACAAAAAGTGAAAAATAAAAACTTTTTACAAAAAAAAACTACCGACTTCCAAAAAACACTACAAAGTGAAAAATAACTTTAATTTTGGAAGTCGGTGACAAAAAACGAAAATTCAAAACCAAAGACACCGACTTCCAAAATTAAAGTTATTTTTCACTTTGTAGTGTTTTTTGGAAGTTGGTTGTTTTTTTTTTTTTTTGTAAAGTTTTTTTAAATATGGGGATGTTGTACACGGATCTATGTTGTACGATGATATTTGCAAGGAATATAATTTTGAGCCATTCACAATTATTATTAGTGTGAATTCGGCCAGAAGGTGCTTAAGCCTCAAATTCTTAAGGTAGCGGTAGGTTTATTATATTCTTTTTTATTATTTTACTACCTTTTTCCCGCAGCTTCGCTCGCGTGGAAGGCGGAAATTATCCCATGGAAACGCACTACCTATTATAAACTATATTTCTACCTCATCCAAATCCCATTAGTAGCATAATATAATGATTGCATACTATCGTAAATTCATGCAAGCCTAGTACTTTTTGTTACGTTACGTTACTGCTCAGAAATTGTGCACAACATCTAATGATTGAAATACCTAATTGAATTCATGTAACCCTAGTACTTTTTGTGCCAAGTTTCAAGTTCACTCAAGGAATAAGATTTTTCATATAAACTTTGCCCCCCTTTTTCACCCCCTTAGGGGTAGAATTTCGGAAAATCCTTTCTTATCGGATGGCTACGTCATACAAAGAACACACCCTTCAAGTTTCAGGTCTTTACGATCAGCGGTTTAGGCTGTACGTTTATCCGTCAGTCAGTCATTCAGGACAAAGCATTTTATATGTATAGATTGTTTTCTCTATTACTTTACTCATATAACTGCTAGCCAAGTATTTATATTGCTTCTGTAATTAAGGCGATGTGTTTTTTGCTCACACCATAAATTATTATTTTAAGTCTATATGTGAGGATTTGTAATTGGCTCTATGCACGCGTAGCATGACCACCGTAGAAACGAGTTTTGTCGACGGAAGAGTAGACAAAATGACTGATAAACAATCACAATCTCTAATTTTGTCTATTCTTCCGTCGACAAAACTGTTTGATGAATTTGTTTTTATCGAATTTCTTTTTATCGAATTTGTTTTTATCGAATTTGTTTTATCGAATTTGTTTTTATCGAATTTGTTTTTATCGACTTTGTTTTTAAAGTCGATAAAAACAAAGTCGATAAAAAAAATTGTTTTAATCGAATTTGTTTTTATCGACTTTGTTTTTATCGATTTTGTTTTTATCGACTTTGTTTTTATCGACTTTGTTTTTATCGAATTTGTTTTTATCGACTTTGTTTTCATCGACTTTGTTTTTATCGATAAAAACAAAGTCGATAAATATAAAGTAGATAAAAACAAAGTCGATAAAACAATTCGATAAAAACAAAGTCGATAAAAACAAAGTCGATAAAAACAAAGTCGAAAGTCGATAAAAAAAATTGTTTTAATCGAATTTGTTTTTATCGACTTTGTTTTTATCGATTTTGTTTTTATCGACTTTGTTTTTATCGACTTTGTTTTTATTGAATTTGTTTTTATCGAATTGTTTTTATCGACTTTATATTTATCGACTTTGTTTTTATCGACTTTGTTTTTGTCGACTTTGTTTTTATCGAATTTGTTTTTATCGACTTTGTTTTTGTCGACTTTGTTTTTATCGAATTTGTTTTTATCGACTTTGTTTTCATCGACTTTGTTTTTATCGATAAAAACAAAGTCGATAAATATAAAGTAGATAAAAACAAAGTCGATAAAACAATTCGATAAAAACAAAGTCGATAAAAACAAAGTCGATAAAAACAAAGTCGATAAAAACAAAGTCGATAAAAACAAAGTCGATAGAAACAAAGTCGATAAAAACAAAGTCGATAAAAACAAAGTCGATAAAAACAAAGTCCATAAAAACAAAGTCGATAAAAATAAAGTCGATAAAAACAAATTCGATAAAAACAATTTTTTTTCGACTTTGTTTTTATTAGCTGTAAGTCCTCCATGCACTGAATAAATAAATCTGATTAATTTTGATCTAATGTGTAGGTAAGAAAACTCTTGAGATGGATACGTTCTGAATTAAGTTATGAAACACATCCATCACGCATTTACATACAAAACGCAACGCACCCATCTCAAGCCTTACAGTGTACTAAAAATATATTATAATAAATATAAATATAAAATTACGGGTCGTGAGAAGCCCGAAAGTCTGACAACCAGTACTGGGTATCGTGATACCCAGTATCTGGGTTGTGGAGGTCAGATAGGCAGTCGCTCCATGTAAAATACTGGTATTCAGCTACATCTGGTTAGACTGGAAGCCGACCTCAACATAGTTGGAAAAAGGCTAGGCAGCTTGATTGACTTCTAAGTCTACTGACTTATTAATTAAGCCTTCCCGCTGGGTAAGTGTTCATATACACAAGCGGCAACCGTCGACGCGTCGAAGAGTGATTTTTGCGGTCATTCTTCGACGCGTCGACGGCTGCAGTTGCCTCTGTCGTTGGCAACATGTCGCTCGTGTATGTGAGCAATAAAGGGATTGGTCACCCTTAAAGCCCGAAGTTTCTATTAAATAAAAACTACTTACTATACCTA
The DNA here is from genome assembly GCA_963680765.1 of Agrochola lychnidis. NCBI lineage: Eukaryota > Metazoa > Arthropoda > Insecta > Lepidoptera > Noctuidae > Agrochola > Agrochola lychnidis. The sequence goes on from OY796853.1 coordinate 21,243,634, forward strand.
ATATGAATGAATACTTAAATGATGAACTATAATAAAATCCTAATATAATAATAACTATACATTGTTCCAATTCAATAATAAATTAAATAATTGGGTACATTACCAGTCGACTGCGATGCAGATGAATTTTTCGACGCTATATTTTGGTTTGTAAATAGTTCTAGTTAAGTTAGTATATAATCTCTATTTTTATTTTGTAAATAATTAATAATTAATTAAATTTAAATAAATAAATTATAATAATTAAAAAAAAATAATTAAATAATTGTATTTTTGACTAATTTTGATTTTAATATTATTCTTGCTTTTACCATTTTAGTTTTTAACTTTATCTTTTCTATTTACTTTTTAAACCTAATAATTTTATTATTAACACTAACATTAACATTATCGCAATCACTATAACTATTAATACGTAATTATAAGTTTACATAAATTTATAAGAATTGTTATTTTCTAAAATTAAACTTTGAATTTGAATTATAATTTAATACTTAGATTGCCGTGCCCTAACAGGGTCCATGACTGTACTTTAGCTTTAAGCCTTATGTAATATCTTTTATCTACTCTTATAGCGTAATATTCGAATTATAAAATTCAAAACGAGTTTATATTGACATACTTTATAAACACAATACCGAAATTTAAAAATAGAATCATATTATAACATTTTTTCAACTTCGCTAACAAAATAATACTATAAAACAATTTTTTTTCTATTACGATACAGGGCTATTCCAAGAAGTTAATATCACCGAAGAGTTTCCATCAACTTTTGCATTGGAACGTTTAAACGGGGGACAGCAGCACCCGCTGTAGCGCATGTGCGGTGATGTGCTGGTGCAGGCGACATTCATTTGTTTTGTAGTACTTACTGAATTTCGTGGGATTTTTCAAATTTATCTTGATCTTTAACTTTAACGTTTTATTTAGTATTAGGTTCAATCCCAATGTATGAGAGTAGATAAAGTAGTGTATGAAACTGCACATAACTAGGTATTAAAACATTCGTGTGATACTATTAAAAACCGAGCCCTCATTATGCAACAGTTTCATAAACTGCTATTATAAACATTATGGTATGCAAATAAATGAAATAAAATGAATGAATGAAAGCTGCACCCATCACATTCGCTTCTCACAGGTCAATGAAGGTACTGACCCAAACTTTCTAAAATCATGAAAAACAACTAAAAACCAAAAACTTGGTCTAATTCCTAAGGCAGACCCCAAAAATTACAGTATATAAGCATTAAAAGAGCTATTAATTATACCAACTCATAAAATCATAGTTCACCCAACCAAAATGGTTTATAATGACATTTAAAACGAAATTATGCGTCCTCAAATTGATAAACTTTTAATAGTTATAAGAACTCAGTCGACCAGCTTACATGACCTCTGCAGGCCGCATTGTGTTTTATTCATTGTGGTTTACAGGTGTCTAGGTAAATTGGTTTTTGGTAGTTAACATAATTATGAAATTCTTTGTTTCAACTACGGTTTGTGACATCCATTTAAAACATATGACAGTCTTATTTAAACTTTAATTTACTAATATAACAGATTTTAGTTGCTGCATTGGCATTTTGTTTTAATAGTCTGAAAATAGTGAACTTTGAATTGAGGCAAAATTAATTTTAGAAAGTTCGTTTGACACTGAATTAATTAAGAACAGGTGCAATTGTGGCGAAGTTTATTTCATTTGAATAAATTGAACTTAATTTTGTTGTAAATTAGAGAATATTATTCGGTTTGTGGTGCGATTTCTCCGAAACTAGTTTGAAATAATTAACATATTTCAGCGTTTCAAGAGCTTTCAATTAATAGAAAAGCGGTCGAATGGGATTAGGTTTTGAATTTAACTGGTAATTCTTTTGCCCGTGGCCTGGCCTCGTTTTGTACACACGGCTACACATCAAGCTATATATACATTTCCAGTATAAACTGATCTAGCATTGTACGGAAATCCTACACAATGCGAGATCAGCATAAACTGGAAATGTGTAGCTTGATGTGTAGCCGTGTGTACAAGTTATTTACAAATGACTAACTAGGCTATAGTTTACTTAAAAAAGCAAAAAGTTATCTTTTAGCATATTATCAGTCCAGCACGCGTAGCATAACAGCCATAGAAACGGGTTTTGTCGACGGAAGAATAGAAAAACCGGCCAAGTGCATGTCGGACCACGCACAATGTAGGGTTCCGTAGTTGGGATGAATTTATCCCAAGAACAAACTTAACTTTGTAGTTGAAAAAAATAATCTTTCATACAGAATGTATGGGAGAACATGTTTTTACAACTGCAAATCTAAGTTGGTCGATTATTACTCGTTAACTTGTAAAGCCTACTCAGTTGTGATAGTTTTCCTTTTAAATTCGTTATATAAGCTACTGTCGTGAATTTTTTCACATGTGTGAAACCAACCATTTAGCTGACACTTGACTCTAACAAAAATTTTCACCTTAAAGCTTAATATTTCGCAAACGGATCTCTGAATTCAAAAATGGTTTTAACATACTCACAATGTTTTTGAAAGACCTTTCCAATGGTATCACACATCATGGGATAAAAATAAAAAAAACATCATCACTTTACGTGTATGGGAGGTACCCTAAAAAAAATGTTTTTCATAATTTTGTTTTACCACTTTGTCGGCGTAATTAATATGTATACCTATGCCAAATTACAGCTTTCTAGTACTAAGGGTCTCGGAGCTAGACCGCGGACAGACAGACAGAGACAGACAAACAGACGGACGTGACGAAACTATAAGGGTTCCTTGTTTACTACGGAACCCTAAAAAATTACAGATTGTGAATGTTTATCTGTCATTTTGTCTATTCTTCCGTCGACAAAATCCGTTTCTATTGTGGTCGTATAGGCACATTTTTCTGCTAATCTGGACTCCAGATTATTAGTGGCTGGAACTAAGATATCCTGGCTCCAAATAAATTGTGATATGGGCAGTAGGATTTCTAGGTTTATCCTGGACATCACTGACATTGGTGAAGGGAAACATCGTGAGGAAACCTGGACTTATAAAATTAATATGTTGGAAATACGTCACTGATTTGACTAATCGGGGCGCCAGCGCCGTCTGATGGCTCTCGACAGAGTCTACAACATGACGCTCCACTGGGGATAACCAAAGTTTGTAGGTGGCGGTTAAGCAGTGAATACGTTTCTATCCGACCCAGATGACCCCATTACACTCCTCCAGGAGCAGAATAGGGCCACCAGTACAGTACACAGAAACAGACGCCTCCTGTCATTCCGACCTCGCCGCCGAGGTCCTTTGCGATCGCGACCGAGTCCCCGAGTAAATGAAACTCCTCCCCGTCCCTTGCTCGAAAACGAGGTGCCAGCAGTTGTTGCAGCTGAGGACGTAGCTTTAAATACCCTGCATAATAATTATGATGAAAATCTAATTTTGATCCAGCCTGTCCCTTCTTGCTGTCCTCCCCCCAGCGATACCCTAAGCCGAGGGAGCCCTTAACGAGCACTCGCTTAATTTAAATTTAGAATAGTTTAAATGCTCCTGGCTGGAGGCTCTAAGTGAAGAAGCTTAACGTCACCACAGGAAAAGTCCGGTTAAGCAGCCAAGACCTTAGTGGTCAAAACTGTGAAAGGGGGGTGTGGGGGTGTGGAAGGGGGGGCTGTGTGTGGGGGGTGTGAAAAAAAACAGAATACGTTTGGAAACTGTCGCGCGTTCCATATAGTTGTGTCGTGTACACACGATTACACATCAAGCTATAAATTTCCAGTATAAGCTGAACTCGGCTTGTACGGAAATCCTATACAATGCGAGATCAGCATAAACTGGAAATGTATAGCGTGATGTGTAGCCGTGTGTACTTACAGTGTGTGAATTATTTGATCGTAAATTATTATTTGATCTAAACTGTAAACAGTTTTTCTATTGCGCAATAACCACCACTACTCATAGTACGCCCACAGTAGTTAAAATTATGGTTGATAATAACCAGAGACATGGGGTAGTTCCGGGAAAGCATTCCATTGCGCTCCAAGTTTTTACTAACCATATTATTTCAAAAATTATAATTACTAAAATGGTTCCACAGCGCTCCAAAATAAAATACGTAGAGTCAGCACATAAAAACTTTTTTACAAAAAAAAAAAAACAACCGACTCCCAAAAAGCCACTACAAAGTGAAAAATAACTTAAATTTCGGAAGTCGGTGTCTTTGGTTTTGTATTTTCGTTATTTGCCACCGACTTCCGAAATTTAAGTTATTTTTCACTTTGTAGTGGTTTTTTGAAGTCGGTTGTTTTTTTTGTAAAATAGTTTTTATTTCTTGCTTTTTAGTGGGTTAATTTGTAATTTATCTAAGTTACATTGGCCTAATGCCAACAGCTCATCACCTTTTACAAAATATTGCTTTTCCCGATGCAGGGACGTTCATCGTCGAGGAATTCTCCTGGTACTTTACCATCAGCTTCGCTTCTCCATATGCATTGTGACGAGCATAAATTGCATTGCAACCATATTAAAGTAATCGAATCGCAACCCGTGAAATACTTATTATTGAGTAGTTCCGGTGGCTATTTATGGTCTTCATCATCAGTTCCACTTAACTAAATGGTGCTTTCCAAGAGCAACTGCTTGAAGTACTAAAAAAATACCCAAATCGCTATAGGTTTGCCTAAAATATTTGAAGAGTTCCCTCGATTTCTCTGGGATGCCATCATCAGATCTTGGTTTCCTTATTATTGTACCACCCTTGGGATATCTCCTTTCCAACACAAAAAGAATCATCAAAATTCAACAAAAAAATAATCATCGAAATAGTTCATAAACGACGAAGTTATCCGCGAACACACAAAAAAAATATACGGTCGAATTGACTAACCTCCTTTTTTTGAAGTCGGTTAAAAAGGCAAACTATAAGTTGTTTGTTATACACAAATAGAAATATCGGTAGTATTTTTTTACCGTGGATTCATCTCGTGTGTGAAAAATGCTCAAGGCCATTTCGCACTTTATGGTGTTCGTGTCGCATGATGACGCGCGAAATCGCGCGCGCCGCCCGGGGGAACCGTCTCCGTCAAATTTTAGTCTGAAATCGCCAATTCGCCTTGACCAAGTGCGGTGATAAATGCTGACGCTTGCCTTCTCTAAATCAGAAGAGGTTTTTGGCCTGCCGTGGGACAGTAATAGACTGGTATTATGATGGGTAGGACGGTGTTGATGAAGCAACAGTCAAGTCCATACAACTTAATATTACATAGTACTAATCCACCAACCCACACTGGGCCCGCGTGGTGGATTATAGCCCACTCCTCACAGAGAGGAGGCCTGTGTCCCAGCAGTGGGAACGATATAGGCTGATTATGTTATGTAATATTCATGTAATAGATATTAATATTACTATGTACAAACTAATGATTTGAAAGTGCAACTCGTCATAAAATGGCTATAAAAGAAGCTAGTTCAATATGTTGTTTAACGATCTTATATTTGGGTAACGACTCATAGGGACGTGACGTGGATTTGATGTTCGATGTCGATTTTTATAGCATCTCAGTGATTTATCTAATACTCTGCTGGTTATTAGGTTTTTTGCGAAGGGCTCGGAAATGTGCTGATGCTCTATAGTGTCAAGATTTCCAAATATTAAGAATATTTTTAGTGATTTTAAATACTGTATTGAAAGTATGTGTGCCTCTAATGATTTTTGTATCAGTGTAATCATGAAGTTTAAAAACGGAACGTTTTTTAATGGAACGGAATGGAAACATGATGTTTGGAGCGTCGCCTATCTTCTAAGTTAGTTCGGTTTGAGCCTCGAAACCTAAAGGTTGTCTTCAAGAAGTATCTATTACATTATTATATTGAGTACCTAATTAAATAATTTGTTAAATATTGCTAAAAGTATACCAAGTTTATATGTGTGCAAGAATATAATTATAGAAACATAAGTACTGAAATGGTGTATCATTTCAATAGAGAGTATTGAAAGAACTAAAGATCTTAGTTCATCTAGAAATGCAGACGAAGTGTCTTGAAAGTCTGTATATATTTCGCACTGCAATACGCTGCGATCATGGTTAAATAATTAATTATAACCATTATTAATAGCAGTGATAGTCTAGTGGTGTGACCGTCAAACTGCCAAGTCATAGGTTTCAAGTTCCAGCCCACGACCCCAAACCTCAGACTTACGGATTCATGTGCGTATTGTATAATTATCACTCGCTTCATAAACGGTGAAGGAAAACATCGTGAGGATGCCTGAGAGATATTTCTCGACGGCATTTGAAGCCAAGTCAGAGGCCCATGGGCGGCAGAAAAACTGACACCAGGTTAGTCACGTAAAATGAAACCTTCTTCTTTTTCGTGTGGTTAACACGAAAAAGAAGAAGGTTTCATTTTATTTAATATAATAAATTTTAGATCTACGGGGAACGATGATTTTAAATGGGTTATTCTGATATTTCTGATGACGACGTCAAAAGAGTAGCTTGTCCAGCGTGGATTCAGAGGAAGACAAAGAGATATAGAAATCTTTAGAGGAGGCCTTTGACGTAAGACAAGCTTTTTAAAGAAAGAAGTGCACCGAACATCGACATTTAACGAAATCAACTTTCAGTAGGTCTTCTTCTTCTCCTTCTTTTCGTGTCAGTGGTACTCTTCTTTATATGTTATTTTATATTATATAAGCCCAGTAGGTGGCCACGTTGATTGCGGCATCAGTGGCATTCTTTAGGTCATCCGAGGTGCAGGTGAACGGACACCTAGGACACTCCAGCAAGTGGGGCATGGTCTGATCAGAAGCACCGCACTTGCACTGGGTGTTGGGTAGTTAACTGATCCCCCACTTCGACAAATTGTGTCTGCAGTGGCCTACTTGGGTACGCATTCGATTGAGGGCTTTTCATATAGGCCACTGCAGATCACGCCCGGGAGGCAAATGCTCCTGGGGTTTAACGAAGATAGATAGATAGAATATTCTTTGTTATGTACACCATATGAATTACAGACATTAATATGGAAATTTTGCATTGGGTGACACAATGGGCGGTCTTATCGCTAAAAGCGATCTTTTACAGACAACCTTTGGATGGATTTAAATGTAAAAGGAGAGACAATACTGCAGGTAGTCAGTGGTGTACCATTTACATATACAACAGAATACACAGATACATAAAACATATTATTACTTATATAAATATATATATATTGGATAGATAACAGATATACATAAAATTATAAACATGAAACAAGAGCAAGGAACTAAAGTGAAGGTGGATGCTTCTCTTCTCACAATTTACTTCTCTCGGTGGGTGGTTTGTTACTGATGGCGTGGAGCGTAAAAAGCTCTTATGACTTTTAAGGGCACCCAGGGTGGTTGTGTAATTGTGGAGGGGATGTCGGGAATCGGATTCTTGGTTCATTTTTTCCAGCGCGCATTTGTCCCTTCGTACGGCAGGTGGTGCGATTTCTGCAAGCGGGTAGAGCTTATTTGGTGGTGTCGGTTTTAAACAGTCCGATATTATACGGCTATTCTTATTAATTTAAGGCAGTGTCTACTTGCTTGGTAGTAGGTTATAATACAGAAAAATCTTTAAAAATTGGCTTATTTTATTATATTCGGATATTTCTGCTCCATCCCAAATTTGTTAGTGAATAGAATGGAAGTCTTGTCCTAGTTTAACGGTACGCTTCTATTCACGGTAGAATACGTGCTTGCTCCCACAGCATCCTGAGTGTACTGTGTGATAAGTGGGACAGCCCCATGCTGGCTCACTGGATACGACTGCACACGTAGGTGTCAGTCGTTTCAATTTTGAATATAGTGTGTTTTTTTTTACTAACATTAGGTTAAGACCTTTACTTACAACTTATGGATCGTGTAATTTGGTTTGAAATAAAGATATTATTATCTCCTTTATTTCATTATTTACATATAAATTATATTTTTAAATATTAGAATAAAATAATATAAAAACATTTAAAAATATAAAAAATAGTGTCCCACCGGTATCGGGAGCAGGGTCCAAGCTACCGGCGGTCAGGGCTTCAGAGAGAGGAACCTCCTAACGATGCGAGCCGTGTCCAGGAGTACCGCTTTCTGAATCAAGCCCTTAATCCAGCTGCCCAACGAGAGCCTCCTTAGGTGTTGGTCGAGGCTCTTGGCAATTGAGCCATTGGCTGATATGAATATTATTATTATTATTAACTCTTGAATATAATATTTTACGACACAGTCTGCCGTTAGAATTATCGATTAAAAATTATGTTTCCTCTCACGACCTTACTCTATATTTTTATGTATTTCACACATCTCATAAAATACATTATATTTACCTGTTAACAGTTTTGAATCATAAAATATGATTACTTTTTAAATATTTAAGTACGCTATTTTACACCTGAGACATACCTGATTTTTATTTGTTATTGTTAAAACATGGCATCATTATGATTTCATGAACTAAAGTGCATAAAGTAAATTAAGGGAAATTGTCTATAACATAACATCACGACTGTAATCTCCGAAGGGTTAGGCAGAGGTATACCTTATTGTAAAACCACATTTCGCCAGTTACGTTTTACTCCCATGTAATTGGGGACGAGCCTATTGCTATCAACTGGGCACAAATCCAGACTCCGGGCTGCTACTGAGAAATTTCAGATAGAAAACCCAATAACACTTTGTCCGACCCGGGAATCCAACTCATGCTCAGCAGTAGCGTCAATAGAAAACTAGCATTAGAAAACTCATCTACAAAACCAAACATGCATTGGTATTTGACTTAAACTGTCAATATCCTGCCATTGGCAAAGTTGTAACAAGTTGAAGTTCCACAACAAAGCCGCGAGCTAATCAATTCGTGTATTTACTTATTTGTACGAATACATGCAGCACACAGTATAAAGATGACCAGTAAAACAACTACCTACGCCCTTTTTACCCGACTACGGCAAAGCCAAAAGGAAGGGTTATGATTTTTGCAGTCTATGTATGTATATTTCTTTTTTTTTGTTTCTGTTTTATATTGTTTAAATCTTTGAGTCTATATGTTATGTTATGCCCCATCCTTTCACATTTACTAAATAATTGATTATGTTTACATACCGTGTGGTGGGACCCTAGTGATCTGCGATACAGGTATTCCTAGTGCAGACACCAGTCTCTCACAAACTATTGTCACAGTTTTTTAAGTCTGTCTAAATTATAAGATGCTGTTTGTGAAGAGAAAAGTAAAATTATTTGAATTTGAATATTTGTATTTACGTGTGTTCCACCGTAGTGCCTAAACTACTGAACCGATTTTGATGAATGAGGGATCAATAGATTCGTAATAATGGTCCGGGTGACGTAAGCTATATCAATTCTCCTTAAATTTAATATGGTGGAGTTTACACGTAAATTTCTGACCTCGAAAAAAGTTAATGTGAGATAATCATGATATGTTTAGGTATCAAAAGAAAGATCTTGATGAGCACATTACAAATATGTATTTATATCATATTGTCTAAGTAGATAAATATGATTAAATTGTTAAAAAAAACAAGAATAAAGTGAGACTGCGATAAGTACGGCGAGGCTGTAAAATTAAAACCTATTATACAAATTGTATAGTTCAATAAAAGCATGATTAAAATGATACCAACGCGCAGTTAATCAAATCTTACTAATATCAAATGTTAAAATGGAAAAATTGTAAATAAGTAAAGCCTTGGTCGCATGAGCGTATACCATGCGCCAGGAACAGCTACAAAATTATAAATGGCATACGACGACGGCTTTACCTTGACCATTTTTGTACATATGTCTTGATTTCTGTATGATGCATTTTCTTGTTTCGTACTTTTTAGATCACTTTTATTTTTCCGTAGTCGGGTTACAGTTTTTAAACTTAATTTTGAAAACAAAAGCTACGCTTCAACTGGTGTTATGGGTTATCAACCAACTCTTTAATTGAAATGACATGTGGGTATAAAACGTGACCACTTATCTCAAAGCGACAGCCCCAAGTAACTGGTTACTTACATGAAGTATGCTTAGATTTTGTGTAAATTCAAATTCAAAAGTCATTTATTCAAACGAGGCTGAGAATCAGCACTTTTCGGACGTCAAAATTACATAAGACAGTCCCCCAAAACGCCCACCCTTCACCACTTCTTAAACGTGTTTGCTTGTATGAGTGGATTCGACCATTTGTTCGTAGTTGAAACACTGTATATTAATATTTATACTGTGGCGGAGATATTGCACATGCAATATAAATTGTAAGCTAGGACACTAAACCGATGTTTATGGGCTTCAATGATCGTTGTAGATAAAATATTGACGGTTTTAGCATTTTATTATAATATTTATTGAAGCTATTTGAAGTCGGGACAGTTTTGTAGAAGTATTTTTAGGGGTTGACAGATTTAAAGTTAAAGGCGTTAATAAGAGTGAAGAAGGGAGAGAGCAGGTCATGGTTGTAATAAATGGAGATGTTTTCTTTATACATAGTTATAGGTTATACGTCGGCAATCCGTTAAGGGGATTTAGGAGAGGTCATTTGCAACCAAATTACGCCTGATGACCCCTATGCCAATGTCAACCATTTTCGAGTAATTTAATATTTAATATTTTAAAATATATGAAGTAAAAATATAAAATGTCAAATTACACGAATATTGTTGACATTTGCATAGAAGTCAATCGGCGTCATTTTGATTGTAAATGACGCCTCCTACATCCCCTTAGGCCCGGATTCCTCTGTCGCTGACGTCGGTCGCGTACCGTCAGTCGCGTAGCGCGCTGACCATCAGCGCCAATGAAAACATCCGTAGTGCGATACTGACCGCTCCACGGTACAGGCGTCTCCAAGTGGATTTGTTGTGGATTTGTGAAGCGGAGTTTGAATTTGGGATATTATTATAAACCCGTTTATAAATTGTTTAGTTGCTGCAGCATACTTACGCAAGCGGAGACGGTGTCAATATAGAAAAAAAAGATATCACATTCACCCAATTGTTGCTGATAGGGTGACGAATGGTGAATTTTCTACTTTATTTGAAAAGCTACGTCAGGACGAGGAAAAGTTTTTTAATTATTTTAGAATGAAAGTAAAAACTTTTGATGAACTGTTATCAAAGTTAGAAAATCACCTCGGCAATCACACGTTCGGTATCAATGTTCATGGTGGCGGGCGACTGTACGCGCGCGTGCCGACGGTCGGGAACAGAGTGAGGACGCTCATAGCGTTCTATAGCGCGTCAGTCGACCGACGAACGCGGCGCTGACGAGCGAGACCGACGCGCGTCATCAGCGGCGCGTAGCAACTCGCGCGCCGCTGATGTCAGCTTTACAGTGTGGTGCTTCATAGAACACAACGTGTATTAGTACGCGCGACCGACATCAGCGACCGACATCAGCGACAGAGGAATTCGGGCCTTAATGTATTGCCGACGTATAACCATTAACCCTTTATGTCAGGGTTATTGGTTACATTTTAAATTTTTATTAAATATAAAATGTTAAATTATTTGAAAATAAATGACCTCTCCTACATCCCCTTAATGGATTGCCGACGGCTAACCAATATACATATGACGTTCGCGGCTCGAAAACGGTATACTACCCTATGTTTATCTGTAATCATTGTAACGTCTTCTAGGTTTTCATATTCCATCAAGTCAACTTTTTGTCTACCAAAATCTACTCGATTATTAGTCATTCATTTAGTTTTAAGGTTTGCAAACTCTAAATTGGTGCCGATTCTCTTGTCACAAATGCCTCTAACCTAGACTAAAAATCACCAAAGTTTAGTTTAGTCCTGTCAAATGACGATTTCCCATTCTGAAATAGACTAAACTGATACAACTTAACTATGTTTTAGTTTGACAGCACTAAGATGGCACTGAGTTATTAGTTTAGTGAAAATGGCAATTCTGCTATTCTGAATTTGACGTTTTTCACCTAAAATTTTGATTGTCTAACAAAATTGACTATTTTCAATCGCCATTGAATAAGTGTGGTATATAATTTGTTGTCATGAACTAAAATTCACACCAACATGGCAACACTTCGACTTCAGGTGCAAAAACAGTACTGTATCTTTTTTTCTTTTGCTTATATCTTGAAAATGGTGTGTCCTATTGCAAAAATAATGAAAACTTCGACCCCTTTATAAACCTGGAATAAAACTCCCTGAAAATAAATGAATTTATATTTATTTTTATAAAACCCTTAAACCTCTAAAACTTAACATGTAGGTAATTTTTTTCCATACTTAAAGTGAAAAATCACTACATAGTATAAAACAAAGTCGCTTTCTCTGTCCCTATATCCCTATTTATGCTTAAATCTTTAAAACTACGCAACGGATTTTGATGTGGTTTTTTTTAATAGATAGTGATTGAAGAGGAAGGTTTATATGTATAATAACCCGGTTCATACCCGTGCGAAGCCGGTGCGGGTCGCTAGTTCCTTATAAAACACGTCGAGGCTGCCCTCACTGCGCGCCTCCGGCTCTAAAATAATTCACGGGGTAGGGCAAACAAATACCACGTGAACTCGCGATTGTAAAATTCGATTTTAGTTGTGTCAAAATAATTTTTAAATAATTATAGAGAAATAGTTTTGCAGAATAGCTTTAAGATTCTCATAGACAAGAGTACGGAATTTTAGTGATAGTTTAGTTCGGTGTACAAGAAAATCGGCACCAGTGAATATGAAATTATAGTTTTCCAAAAGACTGCCATAAAGATAAAAGTGCCAAGATGTTCAATAACCACACTTTTTGTTCAACAAGTACCCACACAAGTCTAGCTTTTAACAGGTACTTACAACGGTTGTTTCTGAAAGAATTCCACTCCCCATAAAATATTTGATAACGGGCCAAATGCTCAGCATTCCCACACATAACAACAAAGAAGTAAAAAAGCACTCAAATGTGTATGGTATGGTTTATAATCAGGATAGCTCTTTTAATTATGAAGGTCCGTCCTTACTTTAGTTATGACCAGTTTTATTGTACTTTTTGGAGGTTCTAAGTTACTTTGTCGGTATCGTAAAATGGGACGGAATCGTAAGAATTGTCAGGTAACAATTTTAGTAGAACGGGGAAGTGGAGTGCCGGAAGGCGCAGCGTCAAGTTCTCCCACAAGATGGATCGGTGATCATGTGATGGCAGCAAGAATCGGCTTGATACGAGAAGCACAAGAACGGTCGATCTGGCGACGTTTGTGGGAGGCCTTTGTCCAGTAGAGGACGTCTTTTGGCTAAAATGATGATGAATGGTGTTCTGGAGTGACAGTCACGAAAGCACAGCGTGGTTAGGTTCCTCGCAAGGTAGATCGAAGACCTAATGAAGGTTGTGGGAATCCTCTGGATATAGGCTGTGCAGAGGGCCTAAATAGGTAAATGGCAATTGCTTTCAAAGACTTAAGATTTTTACAATGACTTTCTACATGATTGACATCAGCTTTTCAAAATCAAAATATTTTATTTCACATAAAACTACATGGGCACTTATGAAACACATTAGAAGCTAGGTGCACGGTTCCAATTGGTCACTTCCTATGGAGAAGAGCCAGGCATGAAACTCCACGGTTACTCTTTTAAAAATAATTGGCTTTTACTACATATATTTTCAAATACAATGTTAATAGGTACGGAAGGACAGTGTAGGCCTTTCAACAAGTACCTTCATTATTTGCCTAGCCTTTTCCCAACTATGTTGGGGTCGGCTTCCAGTCTAACCGGATGCAGCTAAATACCAGTATTTTACATGGAGCGACTGCCTATCGGACCTCCACAACCCAGTTACTGGGTAATACGATACCCCTTGGTAAGACTGGTTGTCAGACTTTCGGGCTTCTGATGACCCGTAACAACTGTCAAAGATTTACAAATGACAGCCGGGACCAACGGTTTAACGTGCTTTCCGAGGCATGCAGGGGTCTTGGTATGTAAAGATGGTCACCCATCCACGGACCAACCGCGGTAAGCGTAGCTTAACCTGATAGATCGAGCCGTGCAGCTGTCATTATTTAGCCACAAGCTCTCCAAGCCAAGCCTTTCAACAAGTACCATGTACTTAACAATTTTTTTTTTTTTCGGTAACTTATGTACGTTCCATACATTTTTGCCTTCTTCATCATCATCTATCGATTCGACATCATCGATTTATCGCTGATATAATGTCACCTTGTTAAGGCCCTCATGTCCAACCATATTGTGGCGATACATGGTTTATAACTAGAAGTAAACCTGGAAATTAGATCAGGCTAATTGAAAGACATGCGGATCACGAGCGGATGCTGAAGATCGACTTCCTGACAGGTATACAATTACTTACAGACATTTTTATTATTTCTTTATAATCTATTAGCGGACCCGACGGACGTTGTTCTGTCCGAACAGCGCCATCTATCGAGTCCAATTGTATTTTCACACCATCCAAATATACACACAAAATTTCTTCCAAATCGGTTCAGCCGTTTGGGAGGAGTTAGGTGACAAACACACGTACCTACGGAAGAATTATATTTATAAAGAGATGATTAGCTTCCGCCATGCCCGCGGCTTCCCCCATGTGAAGGTCGGAAATCAGGTCGGAAGGCTAAAAAGTGTCCTAACCAGTGAAAAACTGTCCTAACCCAGGTCATGGTCATATCCATTTAGCATCATACCACAATTAATTTTCCCACTGCTGGGACACAGGCCTCCTATCTGTGAGAGGGAGTAGGTAACCCACCACGCGGGCCCAGTGCGGGTTGGTATAGATGTCACATGACTTCGAATTTTTATCTCCATATCTGTGTGTCAGATTCCATCCAAATCCGTTCAGCCGTTAAGGCGAGAAAAGATAAAAGACAGACAGACAGAGTTACTTTCACATTTATAATATACAGTGTGATTCTTCATAATGTGCAAATATCGAAATTATTGAATCTATGCTTAATTTTACCGACGGAAAAAATATTAAAACAATTTTTATTGTTTTTTTTTAATTTTTGTTAAAAAAATCTCCTCTTTGGCATCTTATTTATAAATTTTACAATTTTTGTAAAAATTGATGAGAAAAATACAGATTTTTGCTACAAAAACATGTTTATTTTCAATTGAGGGTAGTTTTTTTCTCAATTTTCATTTTATGTGGACGCCTAATTACTTCCAATAATTATGGAGTTTGTTTCATTGCGATAGATGATTTAGTTTAAAAGTTACACAGTTTTGTTATTTTTTTTTAATTCGAACAAGTATTAAAAAAATATATTTAAATCTTTAAAAAAAAAATCTGTCGTTAAAATTAAGCATAGATTCCCTCATTTCGATATACCGTCCAGGTGAGGCCGTCCTTACGTACGGAACCAGGGAAACGAATAAGGGCACAGACAACGGCGAAACTCTGTGCAATCCACCCATCCAATCGCCTCACCATTACCGACCGAAAAAGTGGTATGAAGTTTTTGATTGACACGGGCGCAAATATCTCAGTCATTAGCAAGCAACAGGGATATTCAGTTTTACAAAATGAACAATACACACTATACGCTGCAAATGGGACTAAGATTAGGACTTACGGCGAGAAGGCGCTTACCTTGAATTTAGGACTACAACGATGTTATAAATGGAATTTTATAATCGCCGATGTTACACAACCAATAATTGGAGCAGATTTTCTGGAGCACTATAAACTATTAGTCGATATAGCAGGTCGCAAACTTATCGACAAAGTTACAGAGCTGACAACGCATGTAACTTCAGAGAAGGCGACACAGCAAACAATTCGTACTGTCGCAGTGGGAACGAATCCACGTATTACACAACTTTTAAACAAATATGAAGACATCACGAAAGAGTCCTCTCTACGCAATGCGCCCAAACATAAGATTGAACACCACATTATCACTACAGGACCACCCGTCGCAGCTCGGGCAAGACCATTACCTCCGGAAAAATACGACATAGCCAAAAAGGAATTTCAAAATATGATAGAACTCGGAATTTGCCGACCGTCAGATAGCCCATGGGCAAGCCCGTTACATATGGTAAAAAAGAAAAATGGCGAATGGAGACCGTGCGGAGACTATCGAATGCTCAATAGCACGACAGTACCGGACAAATACCCACTACCAAGATTAACTGACTTTACATACATATTAGAAAATAAGAAGATACTAAGCAAGTTGGATATACGCAAAGCATACCACTGTATTCCTGTTAAAGATATAGAGAAAACAGCCATCATCACACCTTTCGGACTTTTTGAGTACTTAAGAATGCCTTTCGGATTACGCAATGCGGCACAAACATTTCAACGATTCATGGATTCCTTATTTAGAGATTTAAATTTCGTATTTATATATGTAGACGACTGTCTCATCGCATCGGACAACGAAGATTTGCATTATCGGCATTTAGAAACGGTTTTCAAACGTTTACACGAGAATGGAATAACCATTAATCTCGAAAAATGCGAATTTCTCAAAAGGGAAATAGATTTCTTAGGTTATCATATAACGAGCCAAGGAATACAACCTACCGAAGGAAATTACAAAGCAATCATGGAATTTCCCAAACCGAAAACAATTCAAGAATTGAGAAGATTTTTGGGCATGGTCAATTTCTACAGAAGTAATATTCCACGCGCAGCGGAAAATCAAAGAATTTTAAACGAATATCTACATGGTTCAAAAAAGAACGATAATTCACCTGTGCTTTGGACAACGGAAGCAGACAAAGCTTACGAGAAATGCAAGGAAAGCATGAAAAACGCAGTATTAACAGCGCATCCTTCCCGCAGCGCATCACTAGCGCTCATGACCGACGCTAGTGCTACTTGCGTTGGTGGAGTTTTACAACAAAAATCCGGACGCAATTGGGAACCATTAGGTTTTTTTTCGCAAAAATTGAGCGAAACTCAACAAAAATATTCTACGTTTGACAGAGAGCTGTTAGGAATATACATGGCCGTCAAACATTTTCGCAGATTGATCGAGGGAAGAGAATTTACAATATTTACGGATCACCGACCTTTGACATACGCATTCTCCCAAAAACCATCATCAAACGATACACCGCGACGGGTCCGGCAGTTAGATTTCATTTCACAATACAGTACCAACATCCAACACATAAACGGACGTGACAATATTACCGCCGATGCCTTATCTCGAATAGAGGAAATATACGTGCCATCACCTATCGATTACGCTGAATTGGAAAAATGTCAATCAACAGATAATGAACTAAGTAAATTACATGACAATAAAAGATTAAAATTCAAAAACATTGCGCTTCCGGGTTCCACAATAAGCATCACCTGCGACACGTCTACTGGGAAAAGCCGCCCCTACTTACCAAAGCATTTTCGCAAACAAATTTTCGATACCATTCATGGTATGAGCCATCCAGGAAAAAGAACTACGAGAAAAATGATAACCCAAAGGTATTTATGGCCGTATATGAACAAAGATATCAATAGTTGGTGTAGATCATGTATAGCCTGCCAAAAGTCAAAAATACAACGACATACGATATCACCTCCTGGTACATTTATGACAGCGCAGCGTTTTGAACATTTACATATTGACATCGTCGGGCCACTTCCGATTTCACAAGGGAAGAGATATTTAATCACAATCATAGATCGTTGTACGTCATGGCCCGAAATATTTCCGGTAGGAGATATAACTGCAGAAACAGTAGCCAAGACGCTTTTCGAAGGATGGATTACTCGTTTTGGATGTCCATTGCGCATTACTACGGATCAAGCCCGACAGTTTGAATCAAGAATATTTGAGTCACTCTCACAATTTTTGGGAATACATAAAATTAGGACAACACCTTATCATCCGCAATCCAATGGAATGATAGAGAGATTTCATAGAACTTTAAAGGTAGCGTTAATGACAAGGGAATCCAACGAGAATTGGTTAAAAGAAATCCCAACAGTTTTACTCGGGTTGCGGAGTAGCTTGCGAGAAGACACAGGTTATAGTTCAGCAGAGTTGACATATGGAACGCCAATACGACTCCCTGGAGGATTTTTTGAGTCATCAGCAGCACAGTTATCAACGTACGAAGAATTTGTAAAACAAATTCAAAAGGACATCACACGAATGACATCAATTCCGAAAAGAAAAAGCCATAACCAAGCTATATTTGTGCATCCCGAACTCAAAGAATGCTCACACGTATTTGTTCGGTGTGATAGAATGAAGAAAGCCCTGACACCGCCGTATGAGGGACCCTACCCAGTAATTAGTAAAACAGATAAAACATTTTGCATTAGAGTTAGGGATAAAGAGACAGTGATATCAATTGATAGATTGAAACCAGCATTCATGATCAGTGACGAATCAAACTACGTGCCAGATTCAAAGGATTGCGACAGACATTCACACACGTACACTACACGATCGGGACGTAAAGTAAAGCCAGTAGTTCGTCTATAAAAATCGCTGATAGAAGCAAGTTATTCGTATATATATTAACGTAGATCTTAACATATACCATTAATTCACAACTACTCGTAACAACAAGACATCTAAAATGGGAAATCAAAGTTCTAAGGACCAGATAACATACAATACGGACAGTTGCCTCAATCAAAACGAAGCGGACAAACTCCGTAACTTGATCCAGGAGGACTTACGGTGGACAAGGAATGTTGCAATGGGACAGATTATTTTAACAATCGGTGCGATCCTAATTTACGGCATAATGAAAACACTGGACAGAAGAATGAAGAGGTTAACGGAAAAAAGTAATAAACACTCGTGCAACAGCTAAGTCAAAATTACAGGCGTCGGCAAATCACACCACAACAGGCGTCATCAAATTCCACCGCGTACGATAGCATTATTATTTATATACATCAGCAAATAACTAGTAAGGTCTAGGTCAAAATTTATATTGTAAACACTATTACCATAATATTTATTTTTATTTTCTTTTAAAGGGGGGTGTTCTGTTACAGTACAATATCTCTGTGCTGTATCTGCAATCTACATCGCAATCTTATGTTCTTTATCGCACGTTCAATATCTATTAAGTGTTTCTACTGTCTGTTATCGGCACGTAGTCGTTGGTATATAAGATGCACCTTTGGATAATTATAACTAGACTATTCTACATCTTTTGTCTCATTTATACCTAATCATATACTGCCAAGAAGTTTGGCAAATCACGTCGGGGTCACCAATTTGCCAAACTTCTTGGCAGTATATGATTAGGTATAAATGAGACAAAAGATGTAGTATAGTCTAGTTATAATTATCCAAAGGTGCATCTTATATACCAACGACTACGTGCCGACAACAGACAGTAGAAACACTTAATAGATATTGAACGTGCGATAAAGAACATAAGATTGCGATGTAGATCGCAGATACAGCACAGAGATATTGTACTGTAACAGTACACCCCCCTTTAAAAGAAAATAAAAATAAATATTATGGTAATAGTGTTTACAATATAAATTTTGACCTAGACCTTACTAGTTATTTGCTGATGTATATAAATAATAATGCTATCGTACGCGGTGGAATTTGATGACGCCTGTTGTGGTGTGATTTGCCGACGCCTGTAATTTTGACTTAGCTGTTGCACGAGTGTTTATTACTTTTTTCCGTTAACCTCTTCATTCTTCTGTCCAGTGTTTTCATTATGCCGTAAATTAGGATCGCACCGATTGTTAAAATAATCTGTCCCATTGCAACATTCCTTGTCCACCGTAAGTCCTCCTGGATCAAGTTACGGAGTTTGTCCGCTTCGTTTTGATTGAGGCAACTGTCCGTATTGTATGTTATCTGGTCCTTAGAACTTTGATTTCCCATTTTAGATGTCTTGTTGTTACGAGTAGTTGTGAATTAATGGTATATGTTAAGATCTACGTTAATATATATACGAATAACTTGCTTCTATCAGCGATTTTTATAGACGAACTACTGGCTTTACTTTACGTCCCGATCGTGTAGTGTACGTGTGTGAATGTCTGTCGCAATCCTTTGAATCTGGCACGTAGTTTGATTCGTCACTGATCATGAATGCTGGTTTCAATCTATCAATTGATATCACTGTCTCTTTATCCCTAACTCTAATGCAAAATGTTTTATCTGTTTTACTAATTACTGGGTAGGGTCCCTCATACGGCGGTGTCAGGGCTTTCTTCATTCTATCACACCGAACAAATACGTGTGAGCATTCTTTGAGTTCGGGATGCACAAATATAGCTTGGTTATGGCTTTTTCTTTTCGGAATTGATGTCATTCGTGTGATGTCCTTTTGAATTTGTTTTACAAATTCTTCGTACGTTGATAACTGTGCTGCTGATGACTCAAAAAATCCTCCAGGGAGTCGTATTGGCGTTCCATATGTCAACTCTGCTGAACTATAACCTGTGTCTTCTCGCAAGCTACTCCGCAACCCGAGTAAAACTGTTGGGATTTCTTTTAACCAATTCTCGTTGGATTCCCTTGTCATTAACGCTACCTTTAAAGTTCTATGAAATCTCTCTATCATTCCATTGGATTGCGGATGATAAGGTGTTGTCCTAATTTTATGTATTCCCAAAAATTGTGAGAGTGACTCAAATATTCTTGATTCAAACTGTCGGGCTTGATCCGTAGTAATGCGCAATGGACATCCAAAACGAGTAATCCATCCTTCGAAAAGCGTCTTGGCTACTGTTTCTGCAGTTATATCTCCTACCGGAAATATTTCGGGCCATGACGTACAACGATCTATGATTGTGATTAAATATCTCTTCCCTTGTGAAATCGGAAGTGGCCCGACGAACGTATACGCAGCAAGAAACATGGCACAATCACCGTGCAAGGCGAACATAAATCAGCAAGGAACGCTTGAAGTAGCTGCTGGCACCTCGGTTTTATCCCGCATTCCGGAATTTTGGAAAGACCAACCAAGATTATGGTTCACGCAACTAGAAGCCATATTAGCACCACAGAAGCAAGGAGACGAATACAAATACTGTACAGTAATAGCAAAGTTATCCAAGGAAGAAATACTACAGGTTAGTGACCTAATCACTTCACCACCGACTACAGATAAATACAAAAACATCAAGGAACGTTTAATTGATTGTTACGAAGAAACAGAACAGCGGCAGTTTCAAAAGTTAATATCAGAGACAGAACTCGGTGATCAAAAACCTTCGCAGTTATTACGTCAAATGCGGGTCCTCGGGAGAGGAAAAATCAGTGACGAAACAATTAAACTACTATGGTTCAGGCTTTTACCAACATCAGTTACTACGGTTCTGGCAGTTACGGAAGACATGGAAATTGACAAACTGAGCCAAATTGCAGACAAAATAATAATGAATTCAAAAGTAACCGAAATATCAGCTGTTAGCAACGACACTTCAAACGACAGCAATACAGCATGCATTTTAACCCAGCTAGCAAAATTACAGATAGATATTGACGCAATTCAGCAAGGTCAATATGGCTATCGACCCAACACGCACAATCATTTCAAGAAACGTCAACAACTCCCGATTATGAGGCCGAGAACAAACTATAGAGGAGCAAATCGATTTTGTTACTACCACGAAAGATTCGGAAAATATGCAAGGAACTGCATTAAACCATGCGATTGGACGGCATTGGACGGCCTCATAGTCGGGAGTTGCTGACGTTTCTTGAAATGATCGTGCGTGTTGGGTCGATAGCCATATTGACCTTGCTGAATTGCGTCAATATCTATCTGTAATTTTGCTAGCTGGGTTAAAATGCATGCTGTATTGCTGTCGTTTGAAGTGTCGTTGCTAACAGCTGATATTTCGGTTACTTTTGAATTCATTATTATTTTGTCTGCAATTTGGCTCAGTTTGTCAATTTCCATGTCTTCCGTAACTGCTAGAACCGTAGTAACTGATGTTGGTAAAAGCCTGAACCATAGTAGTTTAACTGTTTCGTCACTGATTTTTCCTCTCCCGAGGACCCGCATCTGACGTAATAACTGCGAAGGTTTTTGATCACCGAGTTCTGTCTCTGATATTAACTTTTGAAACTGCCGCTGTTCTGTTTCTTCGTAACAATCAATTAAACGTTCCTTGATGTTTTTGTATTTATCTGTAGTCGGTGGTGAAGTGATTAGGTCACTAACCTGTAGTATTTCTTCCTTGGATAACTTTGCTATTACTGTACAGTATTTGTATTCGTCTCCTTGCTTCTGTGGTGCTAATATGGCTTCTAGTTGCGTGAACCATAATCTTGGTTGGTCTTTCCAAAATTCCGGAATGCGGGATAAAACCGAGGTGCCAGCAGCTACTTCAAGCGTTCCTTGCTGATTTATGTTCGCCTTGCACGGTGATTGTGCCATGTTTCTTGCTGCGTATACGTTCGTCGGGGTCACCAATTTGCCAAACTTCTTGGCAGTATATGATTAGGTATAAATGAGACAAAAGATGTAGTATAGTCTAGTTATAATTATCCAAAGGTGCATCTTATATACCAACGACTACGTGCCGATAACAGACAGTAGAAACACTTAATAGATATTGAACGTGCGATAAAGAACATAAGATTGCGATGTAGATTGCAGATACAGCACAGAGATATTGTACTGCAACAATGCACATTATGAAGAATCACAATGTACGTAAGTGTTTATAATACTACTAAATATTTCAGACTAATATTATCAGTAATATAATGGATACCATGCTTCTCGAAATTCAATAAGGTAACTCATTATTTCTGCTTTAAACTTCGTTTAGTTTGAAAATTACGTAAACGAAATAAATCTAATTTTCAGAAATTTTGATAGTGAATACAATTTTATTTACCAGTTTTGAAGTCTAGGTTTAATCCTTGTTTACTTTAATATCATTTCCAATTTCGACTCCTGTTTAATTTATTACAGGTAACTTTCACGACCCAGAAAATCAAAAAAACAAAAGAAAAAATTACCGTTAAAAGTTTTATTGTACGATACCCGTGTAATCCAACCAGTACCCTAATTGCGTAACTTATTTTCGTAAACAATTATGCCTAATTTGTTTCATTTTGACAGTTCAACAACATTCATTGCGTTATTTACGTTGTTGAGCAGATTTTTTTTCCAACTTATGAAGCAATGGATTAGCAATCTGTTTCAAATCGAAACAGATTGTAATTGTGTTGTATTACGCAATCAGGGTACTGATCTACCTACATTGTGTAGTTGTATCAATCGTAGAATTTTATCAGTGTCTACAGTTGTTGTTTTTTGGAACTGTTAACGTTCAAAATTGAATAGTAGTAGAAAAAGTTAGATTATATCGATTTAATTATTCGACTAAAATTGTGTTCTCTATGGTAATAATTTTTGTAAATGGCCGCTAATCGACGTAAACTCACTTTTCTTTCCTGACGACAAGAAGTTAACGAACGGTTGACTCTTTTATGTGCTACTAGCTGCTCCCCGCGGTTTCACCCGCATAAGTCGAAATTCTATGAGAATTTTGAGATAAAAAGTATCCTATGTCCTAACCCAAGCCATGCCACCGTATCCCACCCGTATCCCAAATTTCATCAAAATCAGGTCAGCCGTAAAAAATAAATAAACAAACACTTTCGTATTTATTAAAAATAATTCACATTAAAATAAATCTGATCTAAAACGTTTCTATTGGTTTTTTTTAAAGAACAAAGTTCCTTAACGCACAGTATATGTAAACTTGGCGAATGAGAGCTAGATCGAAAAAAGTGAAAAAGGACCGTTTAACCAGTCCGAATAAAAGAAAAAGAAAGAAAGAAAGAAAATGTTTATTTGGACACAGTTCGTGAAACACAAAATACAAAAAAAAATGCTAAATGAATGCTCTCTTTCTCATAATGGCAATTAAAGCCATCAATCTGAGCCTCCATAAACAATAATAGAATACGATACAAAGCCAGTGACGCAAATCTAATAACGGTAATTCCTCGCCCCCATAGCATTAAGCATTAATAAACTTCAACCTTCCAATTCCCGTCCTCTTCGAGAAACTTTGTGTCGAACGAGATTGGGTGCAATGTCTGTCAAGATCGATTTAGTACAGCGACGGTACAAAGTTTTGTAAGAAACGACACGGGCCAACGTGTTTTATTGGACGAAACTTCGAGGGCGCACTGTTCTCAAAAACAATATACTTACTTAGAAATAAAGTGCTTGGGTCGCACTTTATTACATTTGTGTTATACAGTTAGTGAAAGTTTGATAACTTTGTTATGACTGTCTTTTTGTGAATCTAATTTTTTTCTGATGTAGCTTTTGAGATTTTATTCAATTGGACGTGGATCATTTGAATTGAAACTTGGATATTGATTTGATATCTGCGCAATTCCAATAAAAGAGTTTGTAATAAAGAAATCATCATCTGCCTAGCCTTTTCCCAATTATGTTGGGGCGGCTTCCAGTCTAACCGGATGTAGGTGAATACCAGTATTTTACATGGAGCGACTGCCTATCTGACCTCCACAACCTAGTTACTAGGTAACACGATACCCCTTGGTAAGACTGGTTGTCAGATTTTTGGGCTTCTAACTACCCGTAACGTCTTTCAAAGATCAACAAATGACAGCCGAGACCAAAAGGCACGGAGGAGTCTCGGTATGTAAAGATGGTCACCCATCCACGGACCAACCGCGGCAAGCGTAGCTTAACCTGATCGATCGACCCGTGCGGCTGTTATTACTTTGCCACGAGCAAAAAAAAAAGAAAAAAAAGAAATCAAATACAGAAAATTCAGCAACGCTTTTACATAATCGAAAAGACATTAAAATTTGTCGGAATTTCTGGTTCTAGCAAAATTGCACACAAAAAGGCAAATACAATTAAGTAAATACGTATATAAAACATCCTAGAAACAATAAAATACAAAAGCCAACAAAAACATAGCTTCTTTTAAAATACTCTACAGCATTTAGCGGACAAAGGGGGTCAATATGTGGAATGTCCTCGTATGCGCCGGGAGTTGGGAGTCGGGAGAAAAGGGTGGTATTGTCCGCTCGCTTACCGCATTCAACTAGCACTCTAGATATACTTGCGACTACAGTTTATTCGACAAAATGTCCCTGAAATTGAAGTTTAAATAAGGCAT
The DNA here is from genome assembly GCA_963680765.1 of Agrochola lychnidis. Classification (NCBI taxonomy): domain Eukaryota; kingdom Metazoa; phylum Arthropoda; class Insecta; order Lepidoptera; family Noctuidae; genus Agrochola; species Agrochola lychnidis. Next base: position 21,268,704 of record OY796853.1, read on the forward strand.
GTATTTAATCGAAACTAACAATTCCCATTCGCTCCTAAAAATATTATTGAACATTCTAATATACCTAATATTTGTCAGCAAAATGTAGTTCCTTTTGTGAACGTCAAAGAAATCCAAAATCAACTTTATTTTAATCACTTCTCATCAACAGTTGATCAAAGTAATTAAAATAAAGTTGATTCCAGTTGGTTGGTTGGTTGTTTGGTTCGTCCGAAAAAATAACCGGTCATCTACTAATATACTATCCTTAATAAAATTAAATCAGAAGTGATTTGCATTTAAATAAATTGAATTTGGGAATCTCAAAATAAATAATATAATAAATAAATAATAGAGGGGCTTGTGGCTAAGTAATAACAGCTGCACGGGTCGATCGATCAGGTTAAGCTACGCTTGCCGCGGTTGGTCTGTGGATGGGTGACCATCTTTACATACCACGTCCCCTCCGTGCCTCGGAAAGCACGTTAAGCCGTTGGTCTCGGCTGTCATTTGTAGATCTTTGACAGTCGTTACGGGTAGTTAGAAGCCCAAAAGTCTGACAACCAGTCTTACCAAGGGGTATCGTGTTACCTAGTCACTAGATTGTGGAGGTCAGATAGGCAGTCGCTCCATGTAAAATACTGGTATTCAGCTGCATTCGGTTAGACTGGAAGCCGACCCCAACATAGTTGGGAAAAGGCTAGGCAGATGATGAATCTAAAAATAAATAATAATTATGTCATAATCCATACTTAATATAATCTACTACACTAATATAAACAGAAAATATTTGTATTTTTGTTTGTAATGAATAAACTGAAAAAATTCTGTACCAACTTTAAAAATTATTTCACCAATAGAATGCTAGAATAGCACCGAGTAACATAGGCGCGGGTGAAGCCGCTGGCGGAAGCTAGTTATTACCTATTATTATAAATGCTAAGGTAACTCTGTCTGTTTGTTACCTTTTCAGCCTTAACGGCTGAACAGATTTGGATAAAATTTGCAACACGGGTAGAGCATGCTGAGTAGGGTTTGAATATAAGATAGGTACTTTTTGTCCCGGAAAGAAGTTTCCGTGGAATAATTTCCAACTTCCACGCGGGTGAAGCCGCGGGCAAAACCTAGTAAGCAATAATTTCACCTGCTAAATCATTATTATCATAACGTGTAATAACTGGTCAATGTAACGCAGTTACCGGTTTTTTATTGCTTTACCGGTTTGCTCGAACAAAGGCGTTAATCATACCTCTATTTATAAATACCGATATTTTACGCTATTCATGCATTATTTGGCGATTATTTCACAAATCAGATTATTTTGTAATGAATTGCAGGCAATTTATAAATGTACGGTACTGCTTAAATAAGCAGCAATTATACATTAGTTGAGTAGTGGTGGCTCAGTGAGCAGTGGTGGCCCAGTGGTAACGGCCGCGACTTACGAGTTGTAGGTCGTAGGTTCGAACCCAGACAGGCGCTTTACTTTGTGTAAATTATTTCATCACCACTGCTCTCAAAACGGTGAAGGAAAACATCGTGAGGAAACCGGCATGTCCTAGAACCGAAAATTCGAAGATATGTGACATCTACCAACCCGCACTGGGCCCGCGTGGTGGATTACAGCCCACTCCCTCTCACAGAGAGGAGGCCTGTGTCCCAGCAGTGGGAACAGTATAGGCTGATGATGATGATTTAATAAATTTGATTTTAAATTTTTATTTTTGAATTTTAATTAATTTGATTTTAGAATTTTAATTTGAATTCAGTAACCTGTTCCGCTTAGCTATTTCTAAAGAGCCATAAAAATCCTGAAAAAAATCGACACGTGTTTCACCTCTCAACGAGGCATCTTCAAGATGACGATTGACTTGTCGCGAACCCGAACACGGCGTGTTACCACACCGAGCACTGAACGCAGAGTATTTTATAATGGATTTCCACAAGGTCACGCCTGAATCAATTAACTATCTTTAATTGTGATAATAGCAACGTTTATCTTTACCTACTCAGTATATTTTATGATGCGACTAGGTAGCATCACAGTGATAATTACATAGCCGACGCAATGCTGACCATAATTGCCTTTCAAACAAAGGAAATAAGGTAATAAAAACAAAACACCAAGTGCTTTCCTTTGAGACCAGTGACCAGGCTACTGAGTCTGTTATTAAGTTAACGGTGACGGTAACTAATGGCATGTTGCTGTTGCATACGCCGAAGTTATTCACGTTATTTGGAGGTAGAGAGTAGGTAGATAATGTGGCAAACACTTTCGACTCCACCACTTACCACTTTCATAGAACTCATACTCCATGCCGCCATACATATTGGAAGGGAACCCTCCGGGAGGGTTGCCGGCATTACGTTTGCGCTAAAATTAACCATTGCAGACAGTCAACGGACTGTCTGCAATGGTTTAAAACCTAATGCCGTCGCGTTAGGTTTAAAATCGTGTTATAAAACCTGTAAAACGAAGTAAAATTGTGTTTTCTGGGGGTCTTGCCGCTATACGTAGTTTCGAAACTTTTAAATATTACTTTTAACGTCGTTTTTGTACGTTCATAAACATTTTATGTAAATTTAGTTTCTCAGTAAGTGAATTATTGTTAATTCTTAATGAGGAATAATAAAGTTCTTAAACCATAAATATTTTGTGAATATTTGTAACCGTGAACAAAAATATAAAACTTGGACTTTAAAACTAAAGCATATACTAATAAATCTTTTTTAAAATTTACATCAGATTTTTAACCGACTTCCAAAAAGGAGGAGGTTATATGTTCGTCGCGTATGTTTTTTTTTTTTTTTTTTTTTTTATGTATGTCCACCGATTTCTCCGTCAATTGTGGACCGATTTTGAAAATTCTTTTTTTGTTTGAAAGGGTGTGCTCTTGAGTTGGTCCCATATAAATTTTATTAACTTTGCTTGGATAGTTTTTGAGTTAGTTACAAAATACCTATTTTTTTCCCACTTAGTATGTAGATGATATGTTAAGTTTCTGTCATTGGTAGCAGGTAGTGGTATTCGAATGTGTGTGGGGTAGGTACCACAACTAAAAAGTGAAAAATAAAAACTTTTTACAAAAAAAAAAACAACCGACCTCCAAAAAAAAAAACACTACAAAGTGAAAAATAACTTTAAATTCGGAAGTCGGTGGCAAAAAACGAAAATACAAAACCTAAGACACCGACTTCCGAATTTAAAGTTATTTTTCACTTTGTAGTGTTTTTTTTTTATTTTCACTGTTTATAATGCTGTATTCGCTAAGAAAAACCTACATTTATCTAAAATGAACCCTCCGCGAGGGCTCCCGGCATTCCATATGCGACTATGTGTACCCTCCAGGAGGGTTCCCGGCACTGAACTTGTTAAAGGAAATATACATCAGTATTAGCAGAAAAATAAATAGGTAAATAGGCTCCAAAAATGCAGTGTCTGTGACAGAGAGACACATCAGAGTATCTCCTTTTGATTTGAGTAAGTTGTCAAACTGGCTTCATACTCCGTTTAGTGATTTTCAGGTAGACCATGGTGCGTGGCCCAACATCAGATTTATTTGCTGGCTTCACTGATGAGGTCATGATGCAGGCTATATCTCACTTTTTGTTTTACTCTTTTTCTGCTATAGCACCTTAATTATAACTGACCTTGCTAAGAAGTGGATAAGTTCTGGTAAAACACAGAATCACCGGATACGACAAGGATAGGTAATATTGAAATACGGAATATGTTATGACCGTAGCACGTTGCATTGCATAGTTTCTGCCTACGTTTAATGTTAATAAAGGTTTCAAATTTATTTATTTATAATCAGGATGTACAAGAACAGATTGGACGGTGAGCCCCAAACTAGACATTTGCCTGTATCTTGGGGGTCGGAATTGTGACATTTTCGGAGCTATGGATAGTACCTACACAGAGATTATTGTATAACTGGTGAATATAACTAAACTAGGCATAACCAATCATAAAATATATAAAATAAAAAGCAAAATAATAAATCAAAATAAAACACTTACAATACACATTGCTATCAGCGTGAGATCAATCAAAGCAAAATAAAATAATCAAAGATCAATAAAATTAAGTAATAAGTAATAATATCGAAACAAAAATTTAATCAATTAATATTAAATCATAAAAATTCGGTGTAGAGTGTAAGTGTGAGTATGTGTTAGAGAGTGTGAGTGTGTTTCAGTTTGTGTGTGTGTTGTGAACGTGACGTTAAGAGTACGATGTTGCTTATAATTATCTACGTAGGTATAAATACTGTTTTCTGTTTCATTGTAGGAGAGCGTAAATTTTTTTTTTTTATTATCGTTATATAGTTATGTACCTATATGATAAGATAACCACTTAAAACTTTACCTAAGTTACATTCTCACTTATTTATAACATATTTCGTAACTACGAAAGAATATCTTAAAAAAATGGAATCTATGCAATCCGAAACAACCACTTTCATATCAATTCATGCGAATTCCACATTAGTCTTTGAGCCCAAATTATTTGGCCTTGAAACCATTTTCAAAGGGCACTCACATATCCCAGGGGTTTTTAGGTTTTACATAAGCAAAGTAACAATGTACCTTGTCGTTCTTTACAAGTGCCGAATAACCTCAGGGAAGGTTAAGGGGAGATATAATTTTCAACATCAGAACTAGAAGAGAGGACCGTTACGTTTGTATTTAAATTTATTATTACCTACGTGTGTTTTGTTTTATCCTTAATTTTAATTAATTGTGTTATTTTATTTGGATTGCCGCTAAGTTATCTTAGTAGGCAACTGTTTATGTAGATTAACAGCAGTGTTGATTGTCAAAGGTTTATTCTTCTTGAACTTGCTCTATAAGTAAACACACACCCTCTCACATTCACGCACACACATATCATATCACACAAAGAGAGGACACACACACACTATACAGATTTTATGTAGTTTTGATTTTAATTTCGACTTTTTATTTTGATTTTCGCCTAGTTCGGCTACAGATGTCTAATTCATTTAAAACAAGTAAATATAGCCTTTAAGAAATGTGTATCATTGTAAACAATTATTGAAATAAACTTATTATTCTTATCAACTCCTTGTGAAAATACTTATAATGATGTGGCGCCATCTACATCGCCACAGTCATGCGAAATATACCGGAGGGGGGTGATGTAGCGGTTACACCACCACATACGAACTACCTACGCATCAAAAAGACATGACGTCACACAAATCCTGCATCGCGCTATTAGAGTTTACCGCGTGAACGACATATATAAGACTATCCGACATCAACCGTCAGGCTCCAGCCCGTCCCGTCTTTGATGTCCTTCCCCCGGTAAACGCCCTAAGCCAAAGTTCGTACCCCACAGGGAGTGCCCTTAGCGAGCGTTCACCTTGTTTATAAGCTTAGTTTGTATGCCCCTAGCCTTGAGGCTCAGAGTTTAGCAGCTGATGGCAACCACAGTATTGACCGGTTAAATAGTCATGACCTCAGAGGTCAGCTATGAGATGTCCTACAAAAAAAAAAAGCCGTCAGCCAGTTGCCAGTCAGACACAACGCGCCTTTGGTCGGAGGATCCTCCCTTTTCTTTAGAGGATGAGTGAATTACACCCTGTCCCTCATACCTCTAAAATGACATGAAACACCTGTTCATATAGAAAAAAAGTACGAAATTTATTGACAATAAATAAAATATTTTGAAGACTCGGCTCAGTATAATGTCAGACGGCAAGATACTAGTGTTGACACCTAACGCTGATTTTCAGCTGCAGCCCCTGAGTGCCATAGTGGTAGGAAGGTATACATAACTCCAATGCCGGCTGTTAATTTTTTAGAAATTTTGCCTATTTTATCAATTTCTAATTTTTGTTCATAATCTGTTTTCTTACTAGTCATTTATTATTGTCATTTTAAGTAGTTTTAGAAGATCCAACGCAGTCACATGATTTTGCCTTTGAAGGTACATACCTACCTTCTTACTTTAGAAGGATGATAGTTTTTGATTTTTTAAATATCTAATAGATATGGTATATAAAATGTGATACCTAGTTATTATGACACAGATATTGGGTATTTATTCACAACACAACACACACACATGTATGTCACTACAGTATATTTGATTTTGTGAGCTATTTTTTTTTATATTAACCTATCTTTTATTACATTATATTTTATTCTGATATCTAATTTATTAAAGCGGACACACACTTATCTGTTTATTATTCTAGCGTATGGCACTCGTGGGTTGCAGCTGAAAATCAGCGTCAGGTGGTACACTTTGTGTTGTCATCTGACAATATGCTGAGCTGAGGCCCTTTTGGCATTATAATCATTGTTTTTTGTTTTTTATAGTTATAAGGTGTATTTTCTCTGCTGTAATGCCAATAAACGCATTTTTCTTTCTTTCTTTCTTTCTTTCTATACAAAACTTATTATGCTTACATAACAATATTAAAGACAGTGAGAGTCTTTATAATGTGTACATATCGAAATGAGGGAATCTATGCTTAATTTTATCGACAGAAAAAATGCAGTTAATTTTTGTATTTTTTTTTTTTCATTTTTTAAATTTTTGTTGCAAAACGGTGTAACTATCGCAATGAAACAATCTTCATAATGATTGGAAGTAATTAGGCGTTCTCATAAAATGAAAATTGTGAAAAAAAAACTACCCTCAATTGAAAATAAAACTGTTTTTTTAGCAAAAATCTATTTTTTTTTTCATAATTTTTTACAATAGTCGTAAAATTTCTCAATAAGACTCCAAACAGAACAGTGAATTTTTTTTAGATTGTTTAATATATTTTTTCTTTCGATAAAATTAAGCGTACATTTCCTCATTTCATTATGTGCACATTATAAAGACTCACACTGTATAGTATTAATACATTTCACACAATTTATTACGAATATGAAGAAATTATGATCGAATTATGGACTCATTTACGAGTAACGCTATTTCGATGTTTATAATTTTGTATATCTTTGTTAAAAAAATATTTTTAATAATATTAATATTTAAAAATTATAATATAAATTAAAGAAATTAATATTAATATTACTATAGAAATTCAAGATCATCTTATTAATCTATTAATTAAACTTGCAGACGTGAATGAACAATTTGCATTTATATTCTATCCGTCTAGACTCCATCAATACTCGTAATGGTATTAATTCTGCCATTTGAAGCGACATTAAACTTACGCAACAGACGCTTGTATAGAAATCGAAAATTTGAGAAACATTCATAAACTTTATTTGATTGAAGCTTGAACTTCAGTCTAACTTATGTAATTTCTTACTGAAGATCTAGGGATAGGTACTTGTTTAGAATAATTATTTTATTACTCTTCATTTTCAAAATTGTGTTTCGGATTCCTAGAAACTTAAGACGCAGATATATGCCAGTGACCTTGAGTGGTTAGCTTACGTGTTCTGTACTGTGCTCACGCAACGTGTCGTACGTCCAGCCAGTAATAGGACTCGCTCATCAAGAAGCGCTGTCCCAAATTAGACGCAGTATTAATTTATTATACATAAAACAAAAAGTATTTTAATAAAACACAAATACTAGAAGATCAATATTTAAATTAAATTAAATAAATCAATAATTAAATATTATCTTTAAAATGGTGAAGGTTTCAGAAAAATACATTTGATAGATATTCATAGAATTATCATTCATTTGATTAGATTCTCAGTTTTTTATCCGCGTTACATTACTTTACAAATTAATATCACTATGTATTTAATGTAAACGTAATAAAAAAAAACCTATATTAAGTTATTAAGAAAATGCTCTAATTTAACATATATTTTTTCTAAATCATTAACACTACTCGTTTAGCCGTGATCTTCAGTATAAAATCACTAAAAGCCGGTTTTCGTCGCTTTAAGAACTAAGCTCTAATGTAAATACTAAGTTTGTAATCAACTTAATCATTTTAAGACTCCACGAGACAGGCTCGACCTAGTGTGGAAACACAAGTTAAAATATTAATATTATGTTTCCTTTGTAACAATTATTTTAGGAGTTGCTTAATTGTAGTTTTAAATGTAAAGAATAATTTATTTGTATAAAAAACCTTTTTTTTGTACCTTATTTATTTTACAGATTAAGGCAAGTAACAGATTTAATTTTCAATAATACTAAAAGCACACTTCTCTTTGTTTCAGGTGATTTACGTATATCCGTGAAACATAAATAAAAGTGCAAAAGTGAGAGTTAGTGTAAATAAAAACAGTGATAAGTGTCGTACAAATAAAAAATCACGTAAAAGTAGGATCGAATTTAAAATAAAATGTTATAGAAGCGTGCGTTCGTAGCTAGACGTGTGTACCCTTCGGCGTCACAACGAGGACTGCGACTAAACAGCGATGGCTCGGCCTGAGGTTGTGCGATGAGCCGGCCGAAGAGGAGGGGATGGACGAGCCTAGCGCCGCCAAGCGGCCGTCAGTGCTAACTATAGACAGAGCGGCGTTCTTACTACTGAGGGTTAAAAGAGCCTTCAAGAAGAAGCGGCAGCAGCGAAAGGAGAAACAGTAAGTACAATAAGTTGACCAACGACTTAAAAAAAAAAACGAAGTACTGGGTTTTTTTTTTTAACTCGTCGATTGCAAATCCTACTCCTTTTTGTGAAGTCGGTTAGTGAATAAGTATTTACTAGTTAATAGGAGTTCATTGAACGAAAGTGGATGATTCAATCTTTAGTGAAAAAATAAGCTTTATAATTTGTTTTTATAGCTGTGCACACACATAATTATCTTATGTAAGGTTAATCGAATCCTAAACAATTCTGTCCAGACTTCTCTAGGCTTCATTTTGTATACAGGACACGTGTGCCTACATGCTGGACAAGTTCGGGCCTGTTTTGCAAACTTGATGAAAGACATCCCTAGGGTTTATTACTACTTACCTACGATACAAATTAGGTGTGAAAGTATCGTGTTGCTTAATTGCTCCCCGGGGCATGATAATAGCCTGCCGGGGTTGCGGGTTTGTCCGAAAGGGTTACCGTGGCCCCTGGCAACATATAGGCAACTGAAGGAACACGGGTGGGTTTGTCAGTAAGAGTCGGACACGCCCTCCCGCTCCGTCCAAAGCGGGAGAAGTTATTTGATAATTTCTAACCCAAAAACTTCACTTCACTTGGGTCACACACACCACTATTTGTGTGACCGTCAGACTGCCAAGTCATAGGTCTTGAGTTTGAACCCAAGGCACGCATCTCTGAGTTTTCGGATTCATGTGCGTATTGTATACTTATCACTTGCTTCAAAAATAGTGAAGGAAAACATCGTGCGGAAACCGGCTTGCCTGAGAGATATTTCTTAACGGCATCTGAAGCCAAGTCAGAGGCCCATGGGCGGTTTTAAAACTCTGACGCCAGGATAGTCACTAACTACACGAAAGAAAGAAGAAGGGCATGATTAGCTTTCTTAAGATGCAGATATATGACAGTGACCTTGAATGGTTAGCTTGCGTGTTCTGTACTGAGCTTAAGCAACGCGTCGTACGTCCAGCCAGTAATAAATAGGACTCGCCCATCAAGGAGCGCTGTTCCAAATTAGACGCATTATTAATTTATTACACGTAAAACAAAAAGTATTTTAATAAAACACGTATACTAAATGATAAATAATTTAATTATCTTTAAAATGGTGAAGTTTTCAGAAAAATACGCTTGATAGATTTTGCGTGATTCTCAGTTTTTTATCCGCGTTAGACATAACTTTATAAATTAATTTCACTATGTAATATAAACATAATCAAAAATATGCCTGTATTAAAATATTAGGAAAATGCTATAATTTAACATAGATTTTTTTCAAATCTCTAACACTTCTCGTTTAGACGTCATCTTCAATATAAAATCATTAAAAGTCGGTTATCGTCCCCTTAAGAAGGACTGCAGTATATGTTAGAAGATATCAATATTACAGGTCTTGGGAAAAGCTTGATGACACAGCCATGACCAAGCCATTCAAATTATCAAACTAAGAATTTAAAATGATGACCTTTTATTTGGTTCTATTAGTGCTGAGCACCGTACTCGAATACACGTTGTTGATGGCAGCCGTAACGTGTCGACTTCTGCTGTCGACGCTTGTCGCCGGCGGCAGTTGCCTCTGCCATTGACCCGTACCGCTCGTGTATATGAGCACTTAAATAGATAAGAAAAGTCCGACCATCTACCCACCTCCATTAGATAAAAACTAATTTGTTCCTATGTATAATAAAAACATCCCACGAAAAGAAGCCCTAATTATCCTGACCCCAATCAACCATGTACTCTCATTACACATTACCTGCAGATAATTCCCTTTGCTTATACAAATGCAAATGAGGGTACTTCGCATTAAAGGCACGTACCACGTTTACTGAGCCCACGATCTGCCCACGTAAATCGTGTTTAGGACGAACATATTGACGAAAGCGACGTACATTGCTTGCTCATAATGTTGGTATTCTTTGGCGAGAGAGAGTGGCGACCATTGAATAGCAAGTACCGCGTTATTGTGCGAATAAATAAATGTCAGAGGTACGATGGTACGAAACAGCTTCATTACGATCCGGTCGTTTGACCCGAGCGGTCGTGTTTGCTGTTGGACTTATGATTATCGCTCTTTTAGTTTGATATTGGGGTAAATACTAAGCATAATCAGCCTATAACGTTCCCACTGCTGGGACACAGGCTTCCTCTCTATAAGAGGGAGTGGGCTACGCGGGGCCAGTGCCAGTTGGTGGATGTCCTTTCAAAATGGTTGAGCTAAATGGTGCTGATCCATGCGTCATGTTCGTGAACGGGCGCCATCAGTAGGGATTGGTCATCTCTAAGCTACCACGGCTTATTTAAGTTTTCAAATTTTGTATTGTGTTTTTATATTTTTATTACGGACGCTTTTAACGTGCACTTCTTTCTACATTGTTTTCACACGTATAATTTCAACACAAATGATGTTACTAATATATTTTGTTACAATATTTTGATTTAAAAGAGTGTTCGTGAAGTTTCTTGCCCGTTCTTCAACATAGGTACCTACTACGTTTTGGAATGGGCAACTAACTTCATCTTTCTGACTGACCGACCCCTTGACAATTCAAAAGTACCTATAATTGGTTTATTTGAAATAAATGCTTTGAGTTCGAGTTTTTACTCGACTATGGCGAAGCAGTAAGGAGGGTTATTTGGTTATAGGATGAGCTGGTTTCCCTCACTTATTGGTTTTGGTTTCATTCGCCGTTTTGAGAGCAGTGGTGATGAAAGAAATTACTCAAAGTTATGGTGCCTGCCTGTGTTGAACCTACTACCACTATAAGTGAAGGTTGAGTTCTCTTCTTTTAAGATGGCTTTGAGCAGCTTAGAGCCTAAAAGGACACTAATGACAAAATCGTTCTTCCGAAACTGATTCTTAACTCAAGAACTTTTTAGTATTCCGATCTAGCTAACGTAATTTGTCCAAGACAAAGTCAGAATCCAACTACGTTAAACGTAAATTTTGCCAGACTTTGCGAATATAATCCATGATCTTTGTCACGCTCTATCCTGGTTATATTTCGTGAATTCGGTAAATTATTAATATCCTTAATCCTTAATATTATAAATGCGAAAGTAAGTTTGTTTGTTACGCCTTCACGCTAAAACGGCTGAACGGATTTGGATGAAATTTGGCACATATATAGATGATGCCCTGGAAAAGAACATAGGATACTTTTTTTTTTCCCACGGGATCGAGACTTATGCGGGTGAAACCGCGGGGCGCAGCTAGTATATAATTATTATAAATGCGAAAGTAAGTTTGTTTGTTACGCCTTCACGCTAAAACGGCTGAACGGATTTGGATGAAATTTGGCACATATATAGATGATGCCCTGAAAAAGAACATAGGATAAAATTTTTTTCCCACGGTATCGAGACTTATGCGGGTGAAACTGCGGGGCGCAGCTAGTATAATATATTCTTATAATGGTTTTACTAGTTTGTAGTTGTACGCAATATTGTTATGGTTCATGATGATTTTATTTAATGTTAACCAATTTACTGGTTAATTCCAGAATAACAGTATTTGTAAGTTTAATCTGGTTTGATGCAAAGAAGATCTACTTACAGTTATTTTAAGGAATCTACTACATTAATGAGGGCTATGTATGTAATATGAACTAAAACGCCATTCAAATCTCTTTCTATTTTATTTATTACATTTCTCATTTACACTGCATTAGGCTTGCTAGCAAACTCAACCATAATCTTATCCTCTTCATCAGCCGGTTTCTCAGTTTCGTTCTCTTTTTTTTGTTGAGCGCTTAAATCCTTCTTTACTGGAGGTGGTGGTGGTTTGAATGAATTTATATTATTTTCTAATTTCTTATCACCGACAACTGTTATAACATCCTTTGGAATTGTGTCTCTTTTCTTTGAGCTGTAACTGTACTTTGACGTGTCAAAGTTACTCATGACAGATGATAAATCCTTCGTTTTCGGGAACAGGATTAATTCTATTGCTTTTGTCTTCGTAACAGGTAACATTGATTTGTTTGGGATTATGCTATCGAAGAGAAAGGGCATCATCGGCAGGGGATTCGATCTTGGTGCGCTGGGCCTCATAGGTTTATTTTCAGGAGTGATTTCAAAATACACAGAACCTTCTTCTATATGTTCGTGAGAATCACAACATAACGTAGAATGGACTGGATCCTTATTGTTCGAAGAGAACATATTGCTATTCGAAAGAATTTTGTTAATGAGACTAGTAGGGTTGGTCAGAAAGGAATCTTTGGTGTTACGGTGACTCGAGCACAGACACTTCTCTTCAGTAACTGGTTCAAGTTTTGGGAAGAAAGCTGAAGGAAACGCTGGGCCATGGTCTGGTTTCTTCGCATGAGAAGCACCATCTGAAAGTATTAAGTCATGTTCATTTGATTTTAAATATTGTGGTTAATAGATATAGATTTTATTGCTTGGCTTGAAGATGTCGGACGATAGAAAGTTCTGGAGGAAATACGTCATACAATGTCCTCAAAATTCTGTTGAGACGTTCAATAAATTCGTATGATTTAGTTATGCTTTTCTCTTTTGGGACAGCGATATATTTTATCAAAATCTTACCACGACCGTTACCAGATAAATAAAATGAGACTTCCATTTTTCCGAGATTCACAAGGGAGTTGGTTATGGTAGGCATAGGCCGGAGCGCCTCTCGAGACGAGGCGACCGCCATATACCCCAACAGTACAGTCAACGTGTGCAAAAACATATTCTGAGAATAAATATAACTTTATTTTAGTGATGTTTTATGGCAATTTGGAATTTATTGCAACGTTTTTGTTGCGATAAACCAAAGAATTTGCGTGAGGTACTGACAGTAGATTTCTGGATAAATGGATATTTCTTTTAGGTGCATATTTATGTATTTTTGAGTCTCTAACTAAAGTACTAGAAACTCGTAAACATGACGTCATTTAGTTAAACTGAGTTGTTATCATGTACTCTATCATCATTTCCGCTTCCAATGTTAGCGTAAGCAAACACTTTAATGGATTAAGTTCTAATTGCATAACCATTAAAATGTACCGTAGCATAATATCCAATTGTTTTAAGCATTTAAGAAAACTATACTAACGTAGATAAGATTCTAAAAAGAAAAAGCTAACAAAAGTTAGTAAAGAATAGGATTTAAATTAAAGCAATATGAACACTGAAATCAAATGAAATATAAAAGCCATAGACACAAGAAAAGCTTGACAGGGAATATTTAAGTTTCTGCTTACCGTTGCTTCGACTCTGCTAGCAATAACGAATTGATTGAAATTCTGTTCAAATCAAATTCTTTTTGTTTCACAATTTCCAATTCGGTTTTATTGGTTTTCGATTTTATTGTTACGATTGAGAAATACGAATTGTTGGCAAATTGTCGGATCGAACGATATTACTTATAAATGCGATGTTACTGGCTTTCTTATAACGATTTCAGGAATAAAGGAATATTTTTTATGAGGCTTTGGGTCGAATGGAAAAGGCTTTCAAAGGCTTATGAATTTTTGCTTGAGACTTGTTTAAGTTTGAGGTATATCTTTATACAAGCTTTCGCCTGCGTGGAGTTCGGAAGTTATCCCATGGAAACGTACTACCGGGATAAGAAAGAAAGAAAGACAGAAAAAACTTTTATTTAAAAAGTATCCTATATTATAATCCAGGTTATAAACTGTGTGCCAAATTTCATCTAAATCCATTAAGCCGTTTTTGCGTGATTGAGGAGCAAACATACAAACTTTCACATTTATAATATACTAGCGGACGTCACGCGGTTTCACCCGAATAGTTCCCGTTCCCGTGAGAGTACGGGGATAAAATATAACGTATGTTACTTGCTGATAAAGTAGCTATCCATTGCTGAAAGAATTTTTCAAATCGGTCCAGTACCTAGTTTTTAAGTTTATTAGTTACATACAAAAATATAAAAAACCAAAAATGTTTACAAAAAAAAACCTTAATTTCGGAAGTCGGTCTTTGGTTTCGAATTTTCGTTTTTTGTCACCGACTTCCGAAATTAAAGTTATTTTTCACTTTGTAGTGTTTTTTGGAAGTCGGTTGTTTTTTTTTGTAAAAGTTTTATTTTTCACTTTTTAGTTGTGGTACCTACCCCACACAAATTCGAAAACCACTACCTGGTATGTAAATAACAGTGACAGGAACTTATCATATCATCCACATACTAAGTGGAAAAAGTACGTATTATTGAAGCTAACTCAAAAACTATCGAAGCAAAGTTAATAAAATTTATATGGGACCATCTCGAGAGCATACCCTTTCAAACAAAAAAAAGAATTTTTAAAATCGGTCTACAATTGACGGAGAAATTGGTGGACATACATAAAAACAAAAAAACATACGCGACGAACATATAACCTCCTCCTTTTTGGAAGTCGGTTAAAAATACAAATATTTCCTTATTAAATAGTAATATAGTACATAAGTATAGAAGTATAGATATAGAAGTAGGATTGACATGATTCCCATGACAACATCACGTTGTCATGGGAACCGTCATTACATGGTAGGCGGAGTGGGGGGTGTTAGGTTTTATTTTCGTTACGTTACGGAATTTCTTGATTATGTCGCCGCGCACAAAGCCCGCGATAAAAGCTATGCAATAGCTTAAAAATATTAGACACGTATATTTTGCTTCATCATATTAATAAAAAAATACTTAGATAAAACGCATTAAAGTTGGGGAGTGGGGGTTGTGACGTCACAAGTAAGTGTAAAATCTATATACTCGTGACGTCATGGCACATTTTAACTCAATCTACCGTCATAATCTTTCGACAACGTAAAAAAAGAAAAAAATATGTGTCCAATATTGTTCTACAAGACGGTCAATAAATATATTTTTTTGTCATCTCTATTATGTAAGAAAAGACTACTTGTACAAGTTTCTCTTCGCTTCTTAACGGATATTAGTGGACGAAATTTTCTATAACATTCTATTTTTTAATAGCATTATATAAATATATAAACTCACGCCTTCTTCCCATGGGGAAAGAGACAATTACATATAACACAAATTAAAATATATAAAATAAAAACATAATTAAAAGAACAACATTTTCACAAATTCCTCTCAAAGTACTTCTGACATACCAATACAATCTTCGTCCATCCATCCGCAAATAGATCGATTGTTGGGTTAGAACCCAAGAGATCATTAAGCGCGGACAGCGTGCGAGGAATTGGCGACTTAGCACGTGCAACAGTACGACATTGTAATGTAAGATGTGTCGTACTGTAGGTATTTCTTTGTATTATTGTTAATTATCAAGTCTTCTAGGAAGATGTACACTATTTGGAGCTTTGTCAGTATCAAGTAAGTGGATTATCAAGTTATGGATTATGGAAAAGTTCTCTTAGGCGGACCGTAATTTTTTACCATAGTGAAAATTGTTGTTGTTTTCTAGATGCTGCATGTTAAATAAGTACTGATGTTCAGCTACTATTGCTATTCGGTCAGACTAGAAGCTGACCCTAACATAGTTGGAGAAAGGTTAGGCTGATGATTATGATGATGTGTGAAAATTGTAAAAATAAACCCAGATATTTTAAAGAATCGTTCATTTTATTTACAACATCGGTGAAGGAACTCAACATTATGCCTACACTTTGAAGTGTCGTTTTATTTATTCCTATTTCGATCCGAATGCATTTCAGCATCGGCGTGCAGGCAATAAAATGCGCTTAAATTGTATTTATTTATAAACGTCGATTTCTGAAACTGATCGTAAAATTTCGCACGTTTCGTGTTGCTAGCTTTGCGAAAGTTTCGTAATTTCAGGGAGAATTTTTTAGCGAGGATTTCAGTTCTAAATCCTCTTGAATTGGCTTCATACCGAAGCTAATTCTAGGATCTAGAACTGAAAACCAACTCTCTGCTCAGCTGAGATATATATGTCACCGTAAGATTGTGAGAACCGTTAGTTTATAATCTATCGGAATTATTTTCGTTAGATTATAAACGGTTGACAAATTGTGAACTGGGTGAAATGGGTTAGGTTAGGTTAGAACTGTGACCAATAGCGCGCGAGCCGAGCGAGCGAAGCGAGCGGTGCCGCGGCAGCGGCCGGCGAGCGCTACTTCCAAGTTGCTATTGCCAGGCAGGCTATTTAATATTAGCGCAAAGTGCGTTACGTCGCAAGCAAGTTTGATGCCAGTTCACAATTTGTCGGTTTCCCATGGAAAGATTATAAACTAACGAAAAATAACGCGTTAAATTGTAAATGGTTAATTGCAGTTCTCAATTTTTCGACAGTTTATAATTTAACGGAAATAATACCGATAGATTATAAACTAACGAAGTTCATAATTATACGGTGACATATATAATATGTGAAACTTCTCATGTATACAAAGCGGTTTTCTTAAGTAGAACAGATTTCAATCTGTTTTTCTCTCTTAGACATAAGACAGTCCAGAACACCCACTGTCTTTCTGGTGAGTGTGACTACGCAGTAGTATACGAAAACTATATTATTTGAAAGGGAATGCCTCCGCCGCCAGCGCCGGCTCCCGAATTAGCTGCCGGCTCTGAGTTTGAAAAAAAAGCGGAAAAAAAGGATGGCAATTTGGCATATTGGAGTTGGTAGGCGGGGTAGGCATAATTAAAAAAAATCATATATTAAAGCATAATTTTTTCCATTAATATATTTCCATAATCAATGATTTCCATATTCCAGTAATCAAGTACTGAGTACCCAGAACCGAACTAGGTAGATTATGTTAAATATTTTTATTCGCAAGTAAAGGGTAAGTTAGATTAGGTTAGAACTGTGAGCCCCTTTTTTTTCTTTTTTTTTGGTGGGAAATTATCAAATAACTTCTCCCGCGCTGGGCGGAGCAGCAGGCGCATCAGACTCAGGGGCCACGATCTCCCCTTTCGGTTTTCTTCGCAACCGCAACCCATCGGCATCGGCAATTCTGCTGACATCTCTTTGAGGCGCACGTGGAACACAACGCGCCGTTTACTCGGGCCTGGTACTTATCGGACGGCGAGCTACCCATTGCTCACCGTCCGCAAGCCCGCGCCTACGGTGGCGGGAAATCCGCCTGCGATTCCCGACGCTCAGGGCGTCTCCTCCTGCGGAACTGTGAACTACGTAGAGGACGCACGAGCCGAGCGAGCGCAGCGAGTGGTGCCGCGGCACGGCCGGCGAGTGCCAAAAAAGACTAGAATATTAAAAAAAAAATAGTTAAGGTTAGTTGGATGGAGTTCTGAATACTGGAAGGGTTTCCATAAACGCCGCGCCGCCGGTGTCCATTATAGGGGCAGCCGATGTTTTTAATCTCGACTGCCGGAAGCAATGTCATGCTGGTTCCCAATGGCGTTACTTTTGGGAGCCGGCGCCAGCAGCGGAGGCACTCCCTTTTAAATAACATAGTTTTAGTATACTACTACGTAGTCAAACTTACCAGAAAGACACTGGGTGTTCTTGACTGTCTTATGTCTATGAGAGAAAACCAGACTGAAATCTGTTCCTATTTAAAATTAGAATTTTGGAACAGGCCGCTTTCTAAGCTTTTTTAATAAAGCATTAGTTGTATTTAACTAGGTACGGCGAAATTTTCATCCTTTCGCTGGCAACACCGTACATTGGCGAACTTATTGGTTCGTTTCACGTCAACAGTTATACGCAATGGCGGCAGTACATTTGGCATTCACATTACTGGTACGTACCCTGTGTGATATAAATACAAACATACATATAACTTTGTTTTACGTCTCCCGAATCACGTTGTTTTGGCTTTAGTCATCGAGGTATACATCAATTGGCTGTCTGTGGAATTCCCTTGTAGTTTTTAGCGTTCCGTACCTCTAAAGGAAAAAACGGAACCCTTATAGGATCACTCGTGTGTCTGTCAGTCTGTCCGTCTGTCACAGCCAATTTGCTCCGAATCTAAGGGACCGATTAAGTTGAAATTTGGTACACATATGTATTTTTGTGACCCAAACACGGACGTGTAACGTAAATAAATGAATTTTGAAAATGGGGGTCATTTTTTATGGGGGCAAATAAGAAAATTATAAACAAAAGTTTTGCAAACAGTACCGTGTGATATATCAAATGAAAGAACTTCTTGTTCTTCTTCTTCTCCAATCTTAAACACATTTTTTATATAATTTTAAAATAAACACTTTAAAAGATATTTAAGAAAATCGATCAAAATTTACCATTCCCCCCTTATCCGAAACAACTATGCCAAAAAATTTGAAAAAATTATGTAGAATGGGTCTTTACTCATAAATTACAGGAAAACCTATAAAAACTCTCTGGATTTAAAATGACATGGTAAATCTCTCAATATTGTGCGTACAAACTTACATTTGCAGTTGGAATGTATGGGAGAACATGTATTTTAACTACAGTGTTAAGTTTGTATTTGAGATAAATTCATCCTAACTACGGAACCCTTCATTGTGCGTAGTCCGTCACGCTCTTGGCCGGTTTCTTTTTTCATAGACGAATATTTTTATGTAACTATACTCCATTTGAAATAAGATTAGACATTTAAATAAACCTTTTTTACAATCCGTTCAACCGATTTTAACTTCTATTGCGTTGGTGACATGACAATGGCAGCTGCAGTAAACAGTTGGTATCATGACCCCTTTTTTGCTTTTGATGCCATCGTTATGCGCACGTTATAGAAGTCAAAATCGGTTGAACGGACTGTAAAAAAAGGTTTGTTTAAATGTCTAAATTTATTTCAAATGGAGTATATGTACTCCCAGAAGTTTACATCTATAGATACATTTTGTACGTAATGTCTGTGTGGACCAGACCTTTCCATCAGGAGCCTTTTCAATAAGACTGTATCCCAATTGGGGATGACAGCGGTACGATGAGACGGTTGAGTAATTAACATTTCGTCGTTTACGGACACGAACTATATATATGCTCTAGGTAATGGTAACCCACATGATATTATGAATTTTATTGGTAACTAGCTTCTACCCACGACTTCGTCCGCCAGTAGGGTTACCATTCGTCCGGATTTATCCGGATATATCCGGCATTTTGGCCCCTGTCCGGACTATGTCAGGCTTTCTCTTTTGTCAGGACTTTCCGATTTAAGGGGACTTTCTTTTATAAGAAGAAAAAAATAAAATTATCAAGTTAAATGAGTATCCGGACATTTTGCAAATGTCAAGCTTTTTGTCAGGACTTTTCAAATATCGAAACTGTAACCTTATCCGCGAGCCTATAACTTTCCTCAAGAATTGGGCTATCCAATGCAAAAATAATTTTTCAAATCCGAATGGTAATCCATAGATTATCCCCTACATACAATCTTACAAACAAACAATTTTACCTTTTTATAATATTAGTAAACAGGATGTCAGGGACATCGACGCGAAAACTGTTACCATGGATTCAGTACATGATTCTGAACCCCCTTTTTTTTTGGCTTTGAAATTATCAAATAACTTCTCCCGCTCTGGGCGGAGCGGGAGGGCGTGTCAGACTCTTACTGACTAAAACCCACCCGTGTTCCTTCAATTTCCATGTTGCCGTGGGCCACGATTTCCCTATCGGTTTTCTTCGAACCCCCGGCAGGCATTGGCCCTAGCGGACCCCGTCAATTCTGCTGACATCTCTTTGAGGCGCGCGTTGAACACAACGCGCCGTCGACCCGGGCTTGGTCCTTATCGGACGGCGAGCTACCCATTGCTCACCGTCCGCAAGCCCGCGCCTACGGTGGCCGGAAATCTGCCTGTGATTCCCGACGCCCAGGGCGTCTCCTTCTGCGGTGGTTAGGGGCGCGAGGGCGCGAAATTTGCCTCTCCCTCACGCACTCCGCCTCCACCTTCGCGAGCATTACTGCTTCGCAGAAGGAGGTGACGGCCTCCCATTTCCTCTCGCTCCGTAGCATGGCCCGAATCAGGGCCGGACGCGAGAATTCTGAACGCCCCTGCGTCGACATTTTTCGTCGGTTAACTAAAAAAAAAACTGCTGTTTCATAGAAAAGTGCAGTACCTACGCGGTCAAAATGAACAGCAGATTTTTTTTTTGAGCTAATTTTTTTTCGTATGTGGAAAGTCACGTTGTGGGTTAAACTACTTATTGTTTGGTTTTTATCAAATTAGATTTGTTACAGCTGTAGTGGCAATCATGTCATTTGGTTTAAATAGGTCCTTATTTTTATAATTTTGTTTATCTTTTACATAGATTATTTTCTTTTATAGGTTGTAGACTTGTGGACCATTTTCTATTTTACTAAGTACCTGGTACTTGTTGACAGGCCTACACTGTCCTCCCATACCTATTAAACACTGTAATTTGAAAACATTGTAGAAACCATTTATTTTGAAAAGAGTAACCGTGGAGTTTCTTGCCGGCTCTTCTCCATAAGAAACGACCAATTGGAACCGTGCACCTAGTTTCTGACGTTTCATAAGTGCCCATGTAGGTTTATGTGAAATAAAATATTTTAAATTTTATATTGTTAGAGTAAGAAATGACTGCTGTCTAAGCAGTTGTTTTTTTTTAATGATGCAAATGATAAAAACCGGCCAAGTGCGAGTCGTACTCGCACACGAAGGGTTCCGTACCACTGTACAATATTTAGCAAACAACGCCGAAAAAAACATGTTCCATTAATTTTTAACTTTATTTTATTTGTACTTATAGTGCCAATAGAAATACATAATCTGTGAGAATTTCGACTGTCCACATATTACGGTAGGTACATGAGATATAGCCCGGTGACAGACAGACGGACGGATGGACAGCAGAGGTTTAATAATAGGGTTGCGTTTGGCACCTTTTGGGTACGGAACCCTAAAAGGTATCAATAATTTTCATGTTCTGCATCCGATTTGCTGAAAAAGAAATCGGTTACATAAAGAAAATGTACGCAGCCGTGGCACGTGCCAATCGCACGTGCGTCACTTCAGATTCGATAAACTTACTTTTTCTATAGCTGGGCTTTGAGTTAGAAAATATATTTCTTATCGTATGAGAGACCGAATGGATTAACAGCGAAGCCTAGTTACAAATACGTCGGTTTTCGTAAATATGAGATTAGAAACAATATTTGATGGCAGACCAGTACCCTAATTGCGTAAGTTATTTTCGTAAACGATTATGACAGTTTCATTTGACAGTTCAACAACATTCATTGTGTTATTTACGTTGTTGAGTAGATTTTTTTTCCAACTTATGAAGCAATGGATTAGCAATCTGTTTCAAATCGAAACAAATTGTGATTGATCGTGCATTACGCAATTAGGGTACAGCTCATTGATTTGTTTTTAGCAAGGGCGACTGCAGAGCATGGACTTTAGGTTTCATTTCCTGATTGGGTATAGTGTTGATATTGTTTTCTATCTGGAATTTCTCAGTAGCAGTCTTGAGTCTGGATTTTTGCCCGGATAATGGCAATAGGCTAGCTTTTTATTACATGAGACGAACTTAAACTCAAAACTCAAAGCATTTATTTCAATTAAACCATTTACCATTTTTGAATTGTCAAGGAATCGTTCAGTCAGAAATATGAAGCTAGTTGCCCATTCTAAAGCGTAGTAGGTACCTATGGAGAAGAATGGGCTTTTTTAAATGAAAAATATTGTTACGAAATATTGGTTACATCATTCATGTTGAAATTACACATGTGAGAATAATGTAGAAAGACGTGCACGTTAGAAGCGTTCGTAATAAAAAGATAAAGAACAATAAAAAAATAAAAATAAATAAAAAATAAGCCATGGCAGCTAAGAGATGACCAGTCCCAACTGACGACGCTCATTCACGAACATGACGCATATTTAGAAGGTTTGAATTTTATACCTCACCATTTTTTCCAACAATTAGGTATTGTTCGAATAACATTTTTAAATTGTAACTGAGTAGTCATCGACGACAATGGAGGTTTTAAAATTAACCTCAATGTCAAATGAAAAACATTTAGGTGATTTAAAATTAGAATTTCGGCTTTAAGTATTCAAATAATCAAAGGTCGGGGGTAAAAATTGAGGGGTTGAACTTGGACTAAACCAATTAAAACACTTAATTTGTAAGTTACCACTACAAATGGGCAGGTACGTTTTCTGATCCTTTTGTTTACATTATTATCAGATAATTTTAGAACAGATCATAGACATTTGATGGAGTTATCATTTAAATAGATTATAGGTATATTTGATTGCAAGCCAGTATTTTAATGTTGAATGAAAATATTTCAGTGATATTGAGATTCCTATGAACAATCTATCAGAATATAAATTACGTTAACTTTTAAACCACTAGGGATGTTGTCGTTGTTTTGTCAATTTGTTATTCCATTTTTGAAATGTCGATAAATAAAAAGTAAACAATATTTGGTACTTTGTTTACTTTTTATTTATCGACGTTTCGAACACATTACCAATTTATAGCTTGGTGTTGGTCTGGGTGGTAATTTGTTGTGAGTTGTGGTCAAAAGGGGTAATTTTATTTGTGTCAGCTTGGGTTCTGTGGGTATGTGGGTGACTAGCCACTGTAATTACGATGATTGATAGAGCTAAAAGTGTAGGTATGGGTTATGTCTTATTTTTTTATTTCAATGATCGAATAATTATTTTATTTCTTGAAAATTATTTTTAGCCTTTCTGAAATTCAGTACTCCAAATCAGTTTAAAATTACCAGAATTTTGTCTGTTGTGTCTGAAACGCCTAAATAAACAGCAAAATTAAACAAAACCCGAATATTCAAACAATAAACTCTTATTAATTTCCCCAAAGTTCAACATCAGCTAATTTGTTTTGAAAATAACACTGTTTCTTAATAAAACAGTTAAAATGGAACGTGACGGGTTCCGAGTAACATTTATAGAGAAATCGTGCCGTTCAGTCGAGTTGTCGAAGACTAAAATAGACTCACCCGTCTTTGTTTGAAAGGGTTGAAAGTGTTTAAAAAAGTTTATAAGATGAGAGGTTACATCAGCATCTAGTGTTTTACTATAACTATTGATCAAATTAGCTCTTGGAGTTAAGTCCACCTGGAGCAAATTCAAGTTACGCCCTAATTCCTGCTTCTCTGAGGTTTGCATTTACTCTCAAATTGAATAATGTACCAGTAATATACTAACTGACCCGACAGACGTTCTCCTGTCCAAATATAAATTAATACATACAAAAAAGGAACTTTCCCGTTTATTTCCCGAATTAAAAAAAAAATCCGGGATCTTTTTCCAATTTTTATTTCCGTAAGAACCTAATTCTGACATTTTAAAACAAAAATTCTCAATCCGCTCGATTAAAACAAAACGTTTGTCAAATCGATTGAAATACAAATCTTTTCTCTTTAAATAATACCTAGTGTATATATTTTTGATTATAAAGAGTTTCCCTGGAGTTTCTTGTTCGTTCTTCTCCATAGAAACGTACTACGCTTTGGCATAGGCAAATAGCTTCAAATTTCTGACTGACCGACTCTTTGAGAGTTCAAAAGTGCCTGTAAAATTGTTTATTTGAATTGTTTAGTGTTTGTGTTTCTCTCATTGCTTGATTTGTTCAACGACTATACTCCGTTTGAAATAAGATTAGACATTTAAACAAACCTTTTTTACAGTCCGTTCAACCGATTTTGACTTCTATACCGTAGGCATAAGGATGGCATTAAAAGCAAAAAAGTGGTTACAAACCAACTGTTTGCTGCAGCTGTCATTTGTCAACCCGCTATCGCAATAGAAGTCAAAATCGGTTGAACGGACTGTAAAAAAGGTTTAGTTAAATGTCTAATCTTATTTCAAACGGAGTATAGGTATCTAATGCCCGTTTTCACCGACATCCCCTAAGTTTAAAGGATCCCTTAGCATGGTTAGGAGGCTGTTAGAAGGTGGTTTCTGTTTCACCAACAGTGAGGGGTCAGTTAAAAGTTAACGTTTTAACTGACCCCTTACTGTTGGTAAACCACCTGCCACCTTCTAACAGCCCCCTAACCATGCTTAACCATGCTAAGGGATACTTTAAACTTAGGGGATGTCGGTGAAAACGGGCATAAGATATTGCTTTAAGATGTGATAGACGATCAGTTTTCCTTCTAATTGCCAGAAATTGCATAAGGTTCAATCGTGTATAATATAATATAGTTTACTATTCTCCAGAAATACAAATCACTAAACGAAAACTTTAAAAAAGTCTCATCAAAAGATTTCACCGACAATGTAGATAAATACGTTTTATAGCACAATGTACGGGTAAAATAAAAAGCTACAATAGATTTGTAAATAAACATGCTTCGTCTGCTTCGTTTTGTGAATCAGCTGTCTAAGAAATTGAATTGAAATAAAACAGATGCTTTACTTTCTTTCTCTTTGAGTTATCAAAGATCAGAGTTTCCTCTTGTTTCTTAGATGGTGAATTAGAGATTTAACACGCAAGAAACTCAAAATCAAACTCAAACCATTTATTTCAAATAAACCATTTACAGGCACTTTTGAATTGTCAAGGAGTCGATCAGTCAGATAGATGAAGCTAGTTGCCCATTCCAAAGCGTAGTAGGTACCTATGGAAAAGAACGTGTAAGGAACTAACGGACAATCTTTTAAATGATAATATTGTTACAAAATGTTGTTTGAAATGATATATGTGAGAATAATTTAGAAAGACGTGCACGTTAAAAGCGTCCGTAATAAAAAGATAAAACAATGCAAAAATTAAAATAAGCCGTGGCAGCTAAGAGATGACCAGTCCCTACTGACGGCGCCGTTCACGAACATGACGAAGGTTATCATAAGTCTTCCAGATTCATTTCAGAACATGCTGGCTGTAAATAGCTATGGGTTATGGCTTGATTGGTAATCTTCGGTGAATCGAGCAGGATCTAAAGATAAACATGATCCTAGAAAATCTTTAATTACCGTTTAGCTTTATGAATTAACTTTTCATCATCATCATTCAGACGCAAGACCTCTACTGCTGGACATAGGCCTCTCCCAAGCATCATTATTTCCAGCGGGCCTGTGGTTCCCGCATCAAGCAGATTCCCTTGATCTTCCAGCCATTTGTCCACCTCGTGAAGAGTCTACCCTCAAACATTTTACTTTTAACTAAATATATTACACCTTAGTATTTTATTTTTCGTCAATATAATTCGTAAGAGCAGTGGTGGCCCAGTGGTAACGGCCGCGACTTACGAGTTGTAGGTCGTAGGTTTGAACCCAGATAGGCGCTTTACTTTGTGTAAATTATTTCATCACCACTGCTCTCAAAACGGTGAAGGAAAACATCGTGAGGAAACCGGCATGTCCTAGAACCGAAAATTCGAAGACATGTGACATCTACCAACCCGCACTGGGCCCGCGTGGTGGATTACGGCCCACTCCCTCTCACAGAGAGGACGCTTGTGTCCCAGCAGTGGGAACATTTATAGGCTGATGATCATGAATATTTTTCGTAGATGTTAGCAGGACTGGAGGGTATTCAAGCCAATCAACATCCACATGGTGGTACAATGAATGGGAAACCATATTTAGATCCCAAAAGGCGAAGTGAAATAGTTGACGAAACGTTTTTAGAACAAAAAGATATTTTATTAGAAATGGTAAGTATTTTTTGCTTATTTTTAATATTAGATATGAGCAAAACATGGAGGAGGTATCAACTGTATTGGTAGTCGTCCTCGATAAAAAAGTTGAAGTATTTGGAAAATCCAAAAGTGCACGCCTCATAACACTCATTCAAAAACAGAAAATAAACAATTTATTAATACGACTTTTCATAAAGATATTTTGACTGCTTTTCTACCCGTCAATATGGGTAAAATTTCCCACCTCGCTGTTTTCAGGTTTCATACATTGATGACGGGTTTTTTTTTAAACTAGTTTCTGCTGCATTAAACAAATTTTTGAAAAGTACAGTATTGAGATTAAAAAGGCAATGTGGTATTATCATCTTCAAGTCAAAAGGTTCAAAAATGCTTTAGGCATTAAGGAGCAGATGCAAAACACCTATGATTCCACGAATCATCAATACTGTCCAAAACTTCAAAGATCAAAGTTACGAATTAAAAGAAAATCAACCTTAGCTAAAAATAAAAATGTAGATATCCGTTTACTCACAGAAAATGAGCACACAATTAGAACCAAAGTATCAGATAATTGGGAACATCACACCGATCTCAGTTCAAGAGTTCACCAACTTTCAACTGAATTGGTGATCCAAATTTTGGCACATATCACAATTGCTCCTTTGGTGAATTACTCTCGATGTACGAAGTTCGAAACAAATCAATTATCTGATGCCAGAGGCTTCGGGACGGACGACTAACCTTGTTAGGAGCTTCCAACATGATGTAACTTGGATGTGCGAGATATGTTGTTGTAATATATCATGAGATGGATATTATTATTATTATTATAGCCTTTATTTATTCCTTAATTTAAATAAACATAACAATCATACAATAAATATTTCAATTAACATGCAGCAAAAACAATAAAAAATAATTGAAAATGTTAATAATAATAATTCAATATAACAATTCAATAATTCGATCGTTCAATTCAACAATTCAAAATGTTCATAATAATTGATACCTATTCTACTTCAGAAGTAATATATTTGATTCACTAATTCATTAATAACATAAAATTATTGAAGTTAATCATCATTTATATAATATTATAATCCATTTAATATCTATAATCCATTTATTTATTTATTAGTAACAACATAAAAAATATTTAAGTACTTTCATTAATAATTTTTTTTTTTTTTTTTCTATAATATTTTTATAACTGTAATTTTTACTGTTTGAGCAATTTGATCTAAATTAAATATGTGCTTTGAAAATAAAATGATTTGTCAATTAAGGACCTCTTCACGAGTAAAGGCCTCCTCCCTTTTCCTCCAAATGATGGAGATGGATATATTGTTATATATTCGGGGCGTAGGGAATCATCGGAATTTCCAAGTTGGAAGTTCAAAAGTACAATAACAATATTTGAATAATTTCGTTGAAGAAAAACTTCAATTTTATAACCTATTCATTAATTTATGTCATGTACATGTAGTAGGTTTACACCCACTCGTAATTAAATAGCATAGCGGACTAAGGAATTGAATAGTGTGGCTTGAACAAAGGAATATGAATTCAATTGATCATTTGTCTTCTTTATATCTGCTTGTTCTTTCTGATTTATAGCGTACAATATTCGATGATTGTAGTGAGATCGGTATCATTCTCTCCGTTCCGTAAAATACTTCGTAATTAACAATTCTCTATATCTTTCTATATCTGTGTATCTTAACATATTAGTACCTATGTAGGCAGTTCACTGTTCTTCCGAATATAATCAATACAGATCGTCTACTGTCAAGGTCGAATCCATCATTTATGTTTGTTCTTATTAACTTTGATAAGATTTGCGTTATTTCTTCTATTAACGTAATATCTATCATTATACATCATCAATCTCATTCTGTTTCTTTTAATTTGGAATAAGTATCTAAGTTCTTAATGTTATTATTTCTATTAAGCGTTACTTCTCTTTTATCATTTAGGTATATTTGTTTTTCTCTTAAAAAATGAAGGTTTTGGGCGACTGTGTGTCATTGAACTTAGGAGGAAATATGCATAGTAGTGTTCATTAATCTTTATAAGCTAGTAAGCTTGTGGGTTTTGTGATTTTGAAGGCATTTTGAAAAATAAAAATATAAAATAAGTTTAATAAAATGTTGTTGATAAGGCCGTCGGTCACAACGCTACTTAAAAATAACCGGTTACAAATTTAAATCGGCAATGAGTAGCCAGAATGTAACAACACTAGTATTCCAATGGCGTCGACGTAACCAATCACAAACTAGTTAATAACGCGTTAGTTAGTCGCGTCGTGGATGCTGGGGCCCAAAGGTTTGTGAACGGTAAAAATGTCTATCTTATTTTTGACGTGATAACGT
This sequence comes from Agrochola lychnidis, assembly GCA_963680765.1. Classification (NCBI taxonomy): domain Eukaryota; kingdom Metazoa; phylum Arthropoda; class Insecta; order Lepidoptera; family Noctuidae; genus Agrochola; species Agrochola lychnidis. Next base: position 21,297,121 of record OY796853.1, read on the forward strand.
CTTATAAATCGATGAACACCGGCTGCACGCACGAAAAAGTGTCACGTTCCGCCTGAGCCGAGCGTGCAAGCGAGAGCGTGGAACAAGCGATAGAGAGGCACGATCGGCCTAAGAGTTTGGTTTGTGACGTTATCACGTAAAATTATCGTCCATAAACCGACTTTACAGATAACCAATTTCTTAATGAAATTCGTTGGCAGACAAGCATTCGGCTTATTCACATATATGGGTCAACGCCGAGAGAGTAAACTATATATTCGTTTATATTACATACATAATTTCTATATGTACACCCTATAGTATTAAATGAGCAATATTTGTATATATATATATTTATAATCACGTTCTCGAAATCGGCTCTAATGATTTCGATGAAAGTTGTAATATAGGGGTTTATGAGGCGAAAAATCGATCTAGCTAGGTCTTATATCTAGGAAAATTTGTTTTCTTCGTATTTTCACCCGAGCAGAGCCCGATCACCCAAAGTTTAGAACAAGATAATGAATAATGACATGAGAATAATGACATTAGAATAATGACATGGCAGCATGGCAGTATACTATTAAATGAGCATTTTCTATTCACCAGAGCAGAGCTCGGTCGCCCAGGTAATAATTGTAGCTCTTTTTAAAATACGATGAACTTTAATGATGAAAATTTAAATCAATTGCAGAATAATTAAAATATTAATTTCAGCTAGAAACAAAACTGAAAGAAGTCAGAGAAAAAAGGAAAAAGAAGGCACTGGATAGTGTTGATGGCAATAATACTAACAATTTTATAACTCAAGACAAGTTTAGTGACAAACATTTGGAAAACATTGATGTGAAAATGAATGTTAACGGCATCAGTGCTGTTGGTGAATCTAATCTGGAATTCAAGTTTGGAACTGGTATGGAAACTGTTATCTATTTAGAATTTTAAATTTTTTCGATGTGCGTATTTATAATTTCTAACTTGACAGTAATTATCGTAGACGTCCACGACCACGTTCATAAAATGTATGGAAATACGTGCACGTTATAACGTTATCGTGAACGGTAATATAAAAGCTTCTACATATATCGTCGCCCTCCCCGCTAACTGTCGTAACTAGCAATTGATATTTTTCCAGGGCAACAGTTTTTCGGTCGGGCGCTACAATCATGTTAATTTACATAGTTGCGTTAGCTGTGGCTTTATTAATGAATTAATAACTTTTTATAAATAGCTCTTGACTTAATCTTTAACTCACTAACTGTAGATGTGTGCATATATGACAGGTGGTGAGAATATTTTTTCCCTTCTTTTGCACTTATGCAAAACAAAATACGTGAGAGAAATTTTTCGAAACAAAGTTCTGAACACTGTAGGTAATGTCAGTTCAGATACGTCAGTTTGTGAGATACGACAGTTAGCGGGGAGGGCGACGATATTTCCAAACACTTTCCTGTGTTATCGTTTTGCCGTGGACGTCCACGATGATATCGTTACGTTATAAATTATAAAAACGCCCATTAGTCATGTGAGCCTTTATTCCTATCTCTCCATACGTCTATATGGCCTAGAACTGTGGTCATTAGCGTTATTATAACTTACGTTGAACAAAAATATTATCTAAAGCAGTTTCACCATTGGAGTGACTATTTGACGTTATTTTATATCAACCTTGAATTCTGTGAAAATATTAAACGAAGAAACAAAATTTGATCTAAAGAAAAGCGGCTACATCGCTCTAGATCGTATTTTGTTGCTTCGTGTCTCAATATGAACCTTTATAAAAGGAATTAGAAAATTCTAGACACACTTATCGAGGGTCCTTACTAGCCGTTATTTATAATTCCTCTCAGTCACGAGATAATCTTTATATATATAATTCTTCTGTGATTGTGTATGTCACTGAACTTCTCTCAAACGACTGGACCGATTTTGATGAAATTTTTTGTGTGTGTTCAAGGGGATCTGGGAATGGTTTAGATTCACAATTTTGCCCGCTGGACAATGTTTTGACAGGACAACGTCTGTCGGGTCCGCTAGTGTTTTTATAAAGGAGTAGCGCTAGTGGACCATTTATTTATTTATTTAAACTTTTCACACTCAAAAAGGTACAAAGGCGGACTTAATGCCTTAGGCGACCATTGGGGGCCCTCTCAAGTCAATTATACAAAGTCTTCTATAAGTAATGAGCGCTGACAGGGAAAATTAATTAGTGATGACGTAAGCTTTTAATTGCATTTGATATAATACAAAAAGCTCCTGAACATTGTATTTAAACAAGTTTAAATAAATTTGATATAAATGTTTAAACGACAGATTTGCAAAGGGATAAAAAAATAAAGATATAAAATAGAAATTGGTTAAATAAACTTTGGCTTTGAATGTGTAGGTTTAAACTATCAAAACTACTGTGCACTAAAATACCGTATTGATTTCAGTCTTCGATAATTTAGAGTGAGGTCTCATTAGTGCGTTGCGTCGTCGTAACGGATCAACGCATTGTATGCCACACTTGAGTGCGACGCACGACGTCGCACTCATGCTGAGATTAAATTATCGTGTGAGCACGTCTAGTTTGCCGCTAAAACTTTGATCTAAGTAAGAGTGAGGCCTCATTAGAGCGTTGTATTGCGTTGCGTCGTCGCAGCGTCATCGCTGCATCGTTTTACATATATTTTTAGTGACATGCAACATTATGCTTTGCGTCGATGCATGCGTCGTTTCAACGGATCGACGAGAGACGAAGGGGGAGGGTGATGCGCTGCGCTGTCGGAGCTCCGGTGCGACGACGGACAGTGTTCTTTTTTTTTTCTGTATGGCATCTCATACCTAGTCTCTGAGACCATGACTATTTATTTAACCGGTCAATCCTGTGGCTGCCTTAAGCTGCTACACTCAAAGACTCCAGCCAGGGCACACATTAAACTAAGCTAAAAAGCTAGGGTAAACGCTCGCTAAGGACATCCTCTGTGGGGTACGAGCCTCGGCTTAGGGCGTTACCCGGAGGGAGGACATCAAAAAATGAGACGGGCTGGGCCTCTAGCAGTGGAACCCTACTATATATAGTAGTCAATGAGTGGAACACTGTCTTCCAGCCCGTCCCATCTTTGATGTCCTCCCCCCGGTAAACGCCCTAAGCCGAGGTTCGTACCCCATAGGGGGTGCCCTTAGCGAGCGTTCACCTAGTTTATAAGTTTAGTTTGTAAGCCCCTGGCTGGAGGCTTTGAGTTTAGCAGCTTAAGGTACCCACAGGATTGACCGGTTAAATAGTTATGACCTCAGAGGTCAGCTATGAGATGCCCTACAGAAAAAAAAAACACTGTCCGTCGTCGCACCGGAGCTCCGACAGCGCAGCGCATCACCCTCCCCCTTCGACTCTCGTCGATCCGTTGAAACGTCGCATGCGTCGACGCAAAGCATAATGTGGCATGTCACTAAAAATATATATAAAACGATGCAGCGATGACGCTGCGACGACGCAACGCAATACAACGCTCTAATGAGACCTTACTCTTACTTAGACCAAAGTATTAGCGGCCACTAGGATTTTTATTAAACATGCATAAACTCACGCTTTCTTCCCATAGGGATAGGCAGAAAATGAAGAACGCCACCTGCATACTTTTGCTTCGTTTGCATTTATGACCAGAGGCCCTAGTGTGAGTTTCTTTTAACCATTTCGATTTTACGCATCGACCGCGTTGTGCGCTCCGATTGGCCCTTCACTGGACTTCACTGGTGAAGAGCCAATCGGAGCGCCGAACGCGGCCGATGCGTGAAGTCGAGATGGTTTAAAGAAACTCACACTAGGGCCTCTGGTTATAAACGCACGCCTGTTGCGAGTACCTACGCACCTGACTTTTCTGAAGAATATCAACAATTAGATCACCTCCTAGGGTGTCCCCTCGCGTTTCCACTCACATCTGCCTTGTTTGTTACTATTTTTATTAAACACAGGAATAAAACCAAGTTTCTTCCAGCAAAGTGTAATTTAGCGACACGAAGCTATGAAAATGCTTTTACGAAAAGTAATAGGCACTGAAAAAATTCTCATATCCAATATAGGCGTTGATGATAAGTAAATATGAGACAAGCTAGCTTCCAAAGGAGATAGAATTTATGAAAATCCTGCTTATGTCTAATATATTTTGTAGGTAAAAAATTGTTAAATTTGAATGCTGACGGAATATCTAACATTGGCAATGTTCATATGGAATTGGGTGTTGGTGATAATGGACTTTTTATACCTCGATTGACTGGTTTATTCGCTGGTAAGGATAACCATTTATACCTGTTATATATATTATGTTGAGGAGCCCGTGGCTAAGTAATAACAGCCGCACAGGTCGATCCATCAGGTTAAGCTACACTTGCCGAGGTTGGTCCATGGATGGGTGACCATCTTTACATGCCGAAACTCCTCCGTGTCTCGGAAAGCCCGTTAAGCCATTGGTCCCGGCTGTCATTCATGGATCTTTGACAGTCGTTACGGGTCATCAGAAGCCCGAAAGTCAACCAATCTTACCAAGGGATATCGTGTTACCCAGTTACTGGGTTGTGGAGGTCAGATAGGCAGTCGCTTCATGTAAAATACTGGTATTAAGCTGCATCCGGTTAGACTGGAAGCTGACCCCAACATAGTTGAGAAAAGGCTAGGCAAATTGATTGACCTGTTTGATATAAGTTCTTAAAAGTCCTTTTAGGTATACATAAGGGCCTTATCACACCGGCGGTGATTTGCGAGCATGTTTCCAGCGAGACAATTGTTTATCGCACTCGCCGCGTTTGCGTAACGAGAGCTAATGACGTGAGTGTGTAATAGAGAGGGGGACATGCGATTGTACGATATTGTGAAAACACCAAGAATACGTCACGTAGTCGCTGCTAGCTCGCTTCGCACCGGCGCGGCAGTGGAGAGCACGTTCCATAGTCACCTGCTGGAAACACGCTAACAAATCATTAGTGTGATACCGCCCTAAATCTACGCAGAAGTATCAGGAAACTTTTGTGGCTTAATTTTTAAATAAAATTTTAAAAAAAAAGTGTGGCACTCGGGGACTGCCGCGGTAAAGCTATTGCATAGCATTTATAACCTCCATACTTCTTATTTGTCAACGCTACACTTGGGATGATGACGTGATGACATAAAACAAAAATTACGTTCCCATGACAACATCACGTTTCCCATGACAACATCACGTTGTCATGGGAAACGTCATTACATGGTAGGCGGAGTGGGGGGTGTTAGGTTTTATTTTCGTTACGGAATTTCTTGATAAAAGCTATGCAATAGCTTAAAAACATATCTCTTTTAATAAAATTTGACAAACTGTGAAACGATAAGCTTGCAGGTGTTATTTTAATTGGAAATGTCTTTTCACGACTCAAATATTATTTGCTGGCATTGAAAGAAACCAAGCTTGGACTGAAATATAACAGAATATTGACATAAATAAATGTTTACACAATAACTCTTCTATTGTCTTCGCTATTAGGTAGTTAGACTGAAATCCTTGCAAACAGTCAGCAATTTTTTGTTCAACTAATATTTAAGTTCCATCCTTAAAACAATTTGTATTCAAAAAACATACAATAGACGTTGATATATTTAGTAACCAGTTCCACATAACGATTCCTAAAGATCCATTAAAAACCCTGTAAGAAATTGACACGTGTTTCACCTCTCAATGAGGTATCCTCAGGGTGTCGATTGACTTCTCGCAAACCCAAACACGGTGTGTTGCCACACCGATCGCTGGACGCAGTTAAGCGGAACTGGTTAATAAATATATCAACGTCTATTGTATTTTATAAAGAATTTCCGCAAGGTCTCACCTGAATCAATTAACCAATTTGTATTAATTTCAAAGATCATGGGCACGTAAACTCCTTGAAAAACGTGAACTTGAACGTGAACGTAACGTCAAGTAAAGCACCAGCTACAGAAAAGGCAGATGATTCTCGCAGAAGTGGTAACAATTCTAAATATAATCTAAATGAAACAACTACTAAAGTTTTACCAACTTTAACAACTGCAACAGTAACTCGTAAGCATCATATCATGACTATCAGTCGTGCAACAGCAGTACAGAATTCTACTGTCCAAGTTTGGAATACACCTGATGTAGTGCCTCTTGTTACAGCAAATTCGACTGTAACTGATAATGTTACTGTAACTAGTAATGTTACTGCAACAAGTAATGCTACTGTTTAGTTAGAAAATGTGTTCGATTGTAATAAAGAATTATTTGACATGGTTTGTCTTCATTTGTCACATGTCCTCGAACCAAAAATTCGAGGACATTGTGACATTCACCAACACCCTGGGCTCTTTGTGATGGACTACAGCTGACTTGTTCGCATAGACAGATGGCTTGTGTTCCTGCAGTGGGAACATTATAGGCTGATCATGCTCCTTATTTTTTCTATACTCATTATAAATTTAGATGTAGCAAAACTAGCTGTAATCATAACTAATAGTATAAATGCGAAAGTGAGTTTGTTTGTTTGTGTCGCTTTTACGCTAAAACGGCTGAACGGATTTGTATGAAATTTGGCACATGGGTAGACCATGACATAGATTAGGACATATGATACTTTTTATCTCCCACGGGATCGAAACTCATGCGGGTGATACCGCGGGACGCATTTAGTTTTAAAATAAAACAGCTTCTATACCCTAATTGAGGTTTTCTTATATCACAAAAGCTGCCAGTATAAGGATTACTAATGATAAAAATGATTCTAGACGGCGATAAAACATTAAGTTTTCATATTCGTATTACATCGCTTTGTTGGCGTATGTACCTATATGGAAATTATTAGAGGAGGCTCCCTAAATTGTACGTTAATTTGTATTTATATTCTGAAACAGTCATGCATACAATCAAAATTGAACTTTTGTATATGATTTATTGGATCTTTTTTTTTCATGTCCAAGACATTATGTAATTGTAACGTTTTCGCTCGAATAATTTTTTATTCGAAAATCATGTTTTTTTTTCTTAAGATTATTTAAATCAAATCAAGATTACTCGTTTTTTATGTCTAAAATAAGTATTCACAGTAAGAAAATATAAGTTTATTATCCAGCTGCAAGAATGTTTTTCTTTAGATCATTTATTACTTTAGTTATAAAAGAAATAAAAATTGAGACTTACGCCATTTAGTTTCGTGCTAGACACAATCAACGAGCGCACGCGATATTCAACTTTATTGTTGATGTGTTAGCGTTTAGCACATAGTGGAGTGGCAGGGTGCATGGGGGCGGAGCTTGCGTGGAAATTGTCTTTAGAGTGCCTGGTTTATACTATGCTGTCAATAGGGCGTGAGTGTTATGAGTTTTAATAGGGCAGAAATTTAAAAAATAAAATGTAATTTATTCAAACTAATAGCAGGCTGAGAATCACCACTTTTCAAACGTCAAAATTACATAAGGCAGTCCCCCAAAAACGCCCACCCTTCACCACTTCCTAGTGCCTTTAGCTGGGAAGAAGCAGTGGCGCAACAAACTCCCCAGCAGCAACTAGAAAGTTTAATAACATCACATCACGCCTTGGTTCCCAAAGGTTAGACAGAGTTGTACCTATAGTAAAGTACACAACCACTTTGCCAGTGTAATAGGGGAGGAGTGTATTGCCACAAATTAGTACAGAAGGTTTACTCACAATTACTACAATCACAAACAATCAATGTAATGATCAAAAACGGTTTATAAAACATAAGGGTATAGATTAATGAAATGGTGTTTATTTCTGAAAGTAGATTTATTTTATAACACTCTGTTGCGTTGCGTTACGTCGTCGCCGCGTTGACACTGGTGGCGCTGAATGCGTCTAAATCTACGCGCTGCGACGTCGCAATACGCAACGGAGCAGTTTGGCACGTACATTTTTTGTTTATTTAATTTAAAACTAGATGGCGCTGATGCTCTTTAAGTCATCCTAAAGATCACCAGCATTATCAATACCCAATGAGGCTCTTACTTTCAGGCGATAAAAACTCCACATCACTTGACAATAATGAGCATAATTTCATGTATGTTTTATTGCCACAAAAAAGGTAACATTCAAAATAAATAACACATACTTTAAACACAAGACGGCTGCAAACGACGTCCATTTTCTTCCGCGCTTCTGTAAGCATAACTCCTCAAATTCTATTGGGCAACACGGCAACGGCTTTTGGCGCGAAATGAGCGTCGTTTACCGCAGACGGCGCCAGTAAACACCATGTTGCATTATGATGTCACACGAAGACGCTGAAACTGGGAATAAGGTTGTTAAAACACAATATATTGACGATGTAAATATAGGAGAATCGTAGGATCATTTTCGCGGTAGCGATAATTAGGAAGCAGAAAGGCGTCGAGGCGTAATTAAAGGAAGGTGTCGTCTTGCAGTGGACTATGACAGAGGAGATAATTTTACGTCGGATAATTATGTTTATCAAAACAGTAAAGTATTGAAACATCTTGTTGCAACTCACAATGTTCTGTGATCAATATGATTGTGTTCTATTATGAAGTGACGTAAAGGGACAATACAGGCTAAAATTAAAATAATGTAACATAACATGGCCTATTTTCCCCGAAGAGTTAGGTAGAGGTGTACCTACATATAGTACATCCGTTCGCCAATAATGTTTAAGTCACCTGTGATTGGGGGCGAGTCAATTGCCATCAACCGGACTCAAATCCAGACTCCGGGCTGCTACTGAGAAATTCCAGATGGAAAAAATCCACTATCACTTTGCACGATTCGGGAATCGGATCGATTCTCACCGCTTGCGACCACTATCTTAGACCAACGAGGTAGGAAATAAAATTATAATAGGGAAGGCTATGTGCGACAATGAGATTTATAGGATGATGTGAAATAGTTTACTCTAAGAACTTTAAGAGTCGAGCAGTTCAGACATTACATAATTCTTTAAAACTCTTGTCACTAAATCAGCTGCGTAAGTATCAAATCTCAAATTTTTATGTATCATTTTATGTATGTGTTTTTTTGGATCAAATTTTTATCTGACTTTCAAGCCATTATTAAATTATTGAAGCAACTTAAAATATAGACGCATATCTTTTAAATGCCTCATGTTATTTCGTATAACTTGCTCGACAAATTGATATTCCTTGAAGAAAAATTACCTACAGCCAGCCGAAAATATGTCTCATGATTTTTGCTTTTACATGCACGAAGATAAATCAAATCAAATTATTTATTTTTGCAGAAAACACTATTACAATGGTGTTATTAAATGTACATTAAGTGATTCTACCATGCAAAATGTATACAATCATGGTTTATCAAAACCAAGATTGACATTGAAATTAAAATGAGTTTATTATAGAATATTTTAAGATATTAAATTAATGGAATGTCCTTCATAAAATTATATACCGATTAATTGTTTATTTAGTAATAATAATAGTTAAATTATTTCAATGTCATTCCTAGAATTATTACACTACATTAACAAATCAATTATCCTTTCAACAGTAATTAACGAGACACAATAGAATTTTAATTGTTATCCACCTCAATGAGGCGTCGTAACAGATGATGAGTTATTTAAAGATACATACATGCATAATGTTATTTATCATTCAAGCAGTCGTTCAAGTTATAGTAACATTTACTAACTAAAAGAAACTTTAGATTTTTCTTAATTAAGGTAGTATTCATTGCCCTTATTTCTTTAGGTAATTTATTGTAAATTACAGAAGCCATGCGAAACATACTTTTGTGATAATTGTGTTTCGAAAATATTATGATTGACCCCAACAAACATTAAGATCTCATTAACATATAGGCTTGGGAGAGTTAGAATATTGTACTCCTGGAAAAACGGTTTACAGGTTTCAATTATTTGAAGCCCAAACCTAGCCCTTATGCACCGTTTTTGTGCTTTAAAAACTAAATCAATGTCAGCCGAATTAATTTCTCCGAAAAATTACACCATACCTCAGGACAGGGGCAACTAAACCATGAAATGCCGTTAACAAGGTATTGATATTTGAAGTCTGTTTTAATTCATGCAGCACATACCGGATGATTTTTTTTATCGTCTCGAAATTTTTACAGGATACCCAGCTGTTTCATACATTTTGGTCAAGTAGGTATTGAACTTTTGTATAAACAGCAGATTTTTTTTTTCGTGATGTCAGATTTGCTCCCATAGTGAAAGTTGTTTATATTCATGGGTAGAACACCCTGTAAAAATTTCGAGACGGTAAAAAAAATCACCCGGTATACTGCTTTATTAATTCTTTTGCATAGTGTTTCAATCAGGGATTTCCATTTTAATTTGTTATCCACAGTAAGACCAAGAAATTTTGTAAATTGCACTTCAGATACAGTTTCGTCCTTATAGTTAATCTAAGGCATAATTGCATTAACACGTTGTTTAAAGTGGATTATTTTAGTTTTTCCTATGTTTGCCTTCAAATTATTAATGTCTAGCCATTTAATTATTGCATTTAGGGTACTACTTATATCATGCTCATAAGATGTTCTGGCAATACATTTAATTGCAACGGTGCTGTCGTCAGCAAAGAGAAAGACAAAAACAATATTTCTTTTTCTAAAGTTACAATTACCATTTATTCAGTTCTAATCTTATTTGTAAAAGATTCCTTGGGTTGGGTTTAGAAACGTGCCTCCTCGCTAGAAAGAATGTGAGATTATTCGGGGTTCTAGAAGGTCTCCTGAACCTTCTAGAACTGTTTTTGCCTGAGACGATTTTTTTATGTTATCAAAAGTATTTTATTTTAGGTAAGTTTAAAAAAAATCTATTTATTTACGGATGCAAGAGCGAGCGAAGCGAGTTCGTGACTTGAGGCACCCCGACTCGAACAGGTTAAGTTTGAAGGGGATGACGGGGGCTCAAGTGAGCGAACGAGCCCCCGTCATCTCCTTCGTGTTATAGGTTCCTTTAAACCCTGCAGACAGAAATAGGAGCTTTACTTCTAATACAACATTTATAATTCATTTTTTATTTATTTGACCTTGACCTTCGAGTCGTTTGAAATTGTCCTTGAAATGTGTCTCTTGTGAACTTGTGGGCTCTCCTCCCTTTCACCTCCCTCTACATTTCATTTATCAACCTTTTCATATGAGATTTATGTCATATTAAAAATCGTTAAAAAAAAAAACTAAATATCTCCGGCGGGAGAGGAGTGGGGGGTTTACTAACAATAACCCCTCTCCCCCTCCCCCTTTCCTAATCTATTGAGTTGGCACGTTTCTAAACTTTAACCGATTCCTTTTCTGTGAAACCTCGTTAATTTTCTCCCAAATAGTTTGGAGGTTTTCATAGTTCAGTAAAATCTAGTGCCTAAGAATATTTTCTCAGAGTTATTGTAAATTGGATAGTATCTTGATTTATTTCACCAATCTGACAATAAGTTAATTCGGTAAAAGTTAATTTGTAGCCAGCTTTGTTAGTTAGGTAAGAAATAATTTGATCAAGCTCCAAGTTTTCAAAATCAGTTTCAGGATTTTCTAAGTGCCTAATTCTTACATCTTTACTATCATATCTTAATTAAATTTCTAAGTATTTTATTTTTAATATGGCAAGCGTTGTCAATTTTGATAATTCTGCCACTTTCAGTATACCTACTTATGAAATAAAAAGAAAGAAAGAAAGAAAATTCGTATTCGTATTCGTTTAATTTGTTTTTTTGTTTCTTTCCTTCGCACGTTTTCTCTTAAAACATCTGACATTGACAGAATTGTCGACATTGGCACCATTGCCATAAAGAAAAATAGAATAGAATGTTTCATTTTGAAATTGTCATTTTCGGTCGTTACAACTAGCCTAAATAATTCCGAAATCATTCAAATTTTCTCAAACATGCTTGAAAATTCGAGCATTATTTTGACAACCTTCTTCGACATAAATCGAAAATGCTGTACTGGTTGAATACATGCGAGCAGGCGGCCGGCAACCTTAGTATGAAAACTCATATCTGTCGTGTAATTTAAAAATGGAACGAACTTTTTACTTCGACACATCCAATCAAGGAGGTAAGACTACCAAAGATTTTATAAAAATTTCGATTTGGCTAGCAAACAGAACTGTAAAGTAAAAATAAACAAATGAACATATTGGCGCGAGAAAAATATCATTGTTCGTCATTGATTCAGGAATTTATAAATAATTTACCTACTTAGATTGAATTTCAGCGCATTTTTTGAGAAAAGTACTTCAAAATCCTTGGCCGCAACCAGGCATTGATGGTCTCATATTTGTGTCGTTCGTCCATCAATGGTCCTTTTGCAGGCCGCGGCAGTAATGTACTATATTCAAAAAACAAGGGTTACCTTCTAGAGTTTGGCCACGCTAAGTCTGCAATGGATTAAATGGGCAACCCCAAAAAGTTTTTTATATGGTATACTTTTACATCAGTCAGATACGTCAGTTTCGGGGTTGAATCTAATGATTTTGATATTTTGCCTTTTGATTTTTGCATAATAGATTATGTGTAATAGACTATGTCGTACCTATGTTTTACCTCTCACAGAGAGGAGGCCTGTGTCCCAGCAGTGGGAACATTAATAGGCTGATGATGATGATGATGATGATGTTTTACCTCCATACGATGACAAAACTGTATCAAATCCACACTGCAAGTGACTATTCTTTACCAGGAATAAATCAGAATATAAACAAAATAACCTATCAAAAACAAAAAGACAAACAAATTATCAAATTCTTTTTTCGTAGAACAGGATGGTGTTGCCGTCTATAAATTTTCTAATTCCACCGTTTTTTAGGGTTCCGTTAAAAAACGGAACCCTTATAGATTCGTCATGTCTGTCTGTCTGTCTGTCTGTCTGTCTGTCCGTCCGTATGTCACAGCCATTTTTTTCCGAAACTATAAGAGCTATGCTGTTGAAACTTGGTAAGTAGATGTATTCTGTGAACCGCATTAAGATTTTCACACAAAAATAGAAAAAAAAACAAATAATTTTGGAATTCCCCATACTTAGAACTGAAACTCAAAAAAATTTTTTTCCGCAATCCCATACGTGTGGGGTATCTATGGATAGGTCTTCAAAAATGATATTGAGGTTTCTAATATCATTTTTTTCTAAACTGAATAGTTTGTGCGAGAGACACTTCCAAAGTGGTAAAATGTGTGTCCCCCCCCTGTAACTTCTAAAATAAGAGAATGATAAAACTAAAAAAAATATATGATGTACATTACTATGTAAACTTCCACCGAAAATTGGTTTGAACGAGATCTAGCAAGTAGTTTTTTTTTAATACGTCATAAATCGTAAACTTATCGTTACTTGCTGCTACGGAACCCTTCATGGGCGAGTACGACTCGCACTTGGCCGCTTTTTTTTACTTATGCAGACTTAGCGTGGCCGGACTCTTAAACTTGTAATTTCTCCGTCTCATAATATTGTCATTGCTCTACTAATTCTTCTCGACCCTAACTATAATAGAAAAGTTTAGTCGCAATGACCAAAGTAGGAATCTAGTTTGTTGAGCTGTCATCCGGGGGTGAATGTCAAGTTACCAACTACCCGCGATGCACGGCTGTCACGTAAAACAAAATGGCGGATTGTGAGAATGTCTGTCGTGTATGATTTGCAAGCCCGGGAGGCTCTGCGTGTCATGTTTCGTTTTTTTATTATTTTTACGGGGACATCATGAAGTTTTTCTGTTTTCCGTAATCATTATTTTTGTGTGTTGTGTTATAATGTTTCTTGTAACGTGTTTCGTGTTTTGTGTTATATGATATTAATTATTAATTAATTATTTGATAGTCAGTCTTGTAAGACTGGAAGTCAAAAGAAAATACAATTTCTTTTTTGAAGAAAAATAGCAAAGAAAATACAATTAAACATGCCTATACTATGCTATTTTTAGGGTTCCGTACCCGTAGGGTGCCAAATGGAACCCTATTACTAACCCTTTACTGTCCGTCTGTCTATCAGCGGGCTGTATTTCATGAAACGTTGAAATTTTCACAGATTGTGTATTTCTATTGCTGCTATAATAAGAAATAATAAAATAAAACATAGTTAAAAATTAGAGGGGTCCCAATTATTTGCGGCGTTTTTTGCTAAATATTGTACGGTGGTACGGAACTCTTTGTGTGCAAGTCCAACTCGCACTTGGCCGGTTTTTTTATTATTAAGTCGTACTATATAGAATAAAATACTATATGGAATCAGTCGAAGTGGCGGTGCTTGGGGGAGGTCTATGTTTAGCAGTGGACGTCTTTCGGCTGAAATGATGATGATGATATAGAATAGTGAATGGCTGATGTGTGACCGATTGATCTCAATCATTGATCTAATTTAATTTTAAGTATTTTCGATCATAAATATGTAGGTATAACGTCTCCTGTGGCGACCCACTGACCGCGTCCACGCAAAGAAAACGTTCCAATCTGATAATAATACCGAACTTTGAAACAAAACTGAAATTCGTTTCAAAGTTTAATCTCAAAATACAACTGTGAGTTTTTGAGCACAAGTGTCGTGTTTACTACGACTTTGTTCAATGTATTTGTACAGAAAATTGCCACTGGGTAGTTAAAATTTTATCCAATTAAAATCGAAAGTTTTAAAGTGTGTTACGAGAATTTTTAATAACTTGTTTACACCGCCTGTTTTTTTTTTGTTTGTTTGTTTTCTCTTTTCATTTCAAATAATCATTGACGGGGAAATATTTGTATTGCTACAATACAGGGAAAATTGTACCTATGTATGAACAATGTACATACATACGTACAATACGTACGTACGTTTGTACGTATTTTTCTGTCCCTTTCTTCTTGTCTGTTTATATTTGTATGCATAAATGGTTAAATAAATAAAATAAATAAACATTTTTACAACATTTTATTACATTTTATTTTATTTAACAGCTGATTTTTTTTCGCGAATTCAGGTTTGGTCCCATAGTAAAAGTTGTTCATAATTATGAGTAAAGTCACGTGTTTAAGTTTGCGCACTGGTTAAAAAAAACCTGTATATTGTTCGATATTCTTTATAATATCAACAATGGCTTAATTCATTAGAAGATTTTCAAGATTTTGTTTATCAATACGTTTTTAGAAAAAAAGACATTGGATATGATAACCTAATGCTTCGGTACACTATTATTGCAATAGTAAGTATCTTTAAAACCTCTTTTTATAGTTTTTTTTTTAATATTATAAATTATTTATTTAATTATTTTATTGCATACATGAGATGACACAATAGAAAAAGTAACAAAAGAAGATATAACATATTTGAAATTAAGAAAAATAAAACTATAAAAGGAGGTTTTAAATGTATTATAAAACCCACCTTCTTGTTGACTCTAACAGAAACAGTGATCCTTCATCCCACAAAATAAATCAAGACGGAGCACATTACTCTCAGAACATAAGACTGATGGAGCCGTAAAGTTTTGGCGTGCCGTGTACCGTACCTCTATAGGTACGGTACACGGCACGCCAAAACTTTACGGCTTATTTATACTGTGGCTTCTCTTTCCTATGAAAGAGAAGCCACAGTATAAATAAGTAGCAGTATTACCTATATCTTCATAGAAAACGGCCGAAACGGCGCGCTTTGAAATCTCAGTGTATACCTGTACGCAACAGTCTCGAGTGCGTGGCAGTTGCGCACGGACGCAGAAGATGCGACATTGTTTAGCTACCGAGCGGTCGTAGATAATAGTTTCATGGTCACTGCCGAAACGTGATACTGTTACTTTATTATACTGTGCCCCGGTGGTGAAGATTGCGGGAAGTATGTTTATGGGGCACTTAGGGTTAGCCTTTTTTTTTGGTGGGAAATTATCACATAACTGCTCCCGCTTTGGGCGGAGCGGGAGGGTGTGTCAGACTCTTACTGACTAAAACCCACCCGTGTTCCTTCAGTTGCCATGTTGCTGGGGGCCACGGTATCCCTTTCGGACTTCCCCGCAACCCCGGCAGGCATCGGCTCTATTGGACCCCGTCAGTTTTGCTGACATCTCTTTGAGGCGCGCGTGAAACACAACGAGCCGTCGACTCGGACCTGGTCCTTATCGGATGGCGAACTAGACATTGCTCACCGTCCTCAAGCCCGCGCCTACGGTGGCCGGAAATCGGTCTGCGACTCCCGATACCCAGGGCGTCTCCTGTTAGGGGCGTGAGGGCGCGAAATTTGCCCCTCCCTCATGCGTTCCGCCTCCTCCTTTGCGAGCATTACTGCTTCGCAGAAGGAGGCTTCCCATGCCCTCTCGCTCCGTACCATGGCCTGAACCAGGGCCAGACGTGAGAGATCACCACCGCCGATCGCGGACACGGCGATGTTCCGCCCAAGCCGGGCAGACCTCCATTGTATGCTCCACCGTGTACTCCGGGCGATCCACACAATGATGACACCCGTTGCGTTTCCTCCCGCCTTATCCGGAACAGGAACCTCCCGAAACAACCGTGTCCGATAGTGACCTGCGTCAGGCGGAAGGCGAGGACGCCGTGGCGCCTCTCTAGCTACTTCTCAAAGAGGGTACTTATCGCCGCAATTGTGGCGTGCCCATCGCTGGGTTGCGACAATCGCACTCACTTGGCGTTAGCCTATGTTCTTGTCTATTAGTGTATATCTCTGGGCAGAATGATCATGATCTAAATTATTTCCACTATCTACGTCAATTCCTGTTACGTCGACTCTTGAGTTTTCTCTGTTTCTTTGCATCAACATACAATGATACAGTCATGGAAGTTCATTGTTAAGTATATTGACACCCTACGTCAATTTGCCGTATTATAGCCATTTCATACAACTTTAGAGGTATGAGGAGCGGGGTGTAAAGTTCACTTATCCTCTATAGAAAAGGGAGGATCCTCCGACCAGACGGGTATCGTGTCTGGCGGATAACTGCCCAACGGTTGCAGTCAGGATCTTATATAATATGTCGATCGCGCAGTAAACTCTAATTGCGCGATGCAGAATTTTGTGTGACGTCAGGTCTTTGATGCGTAGTTCGCTTGTGGCGATATAGATGCCGCCACACAACTGTCAACGAATGACAGTTGTGATTTGATTATACGAACAATTTAAGTTGGTAACAATTAATTTCCCTGACTTTACATCGTATTGTTTTTAATTGACATTGTTTTCTACCTACAGTGCGGCGGCGGCAGCGGCGGCGGCGGCGGAGGCGCTGGGCGGGGGAGGGCGCCGCGCCCCCCCGCCCCTGCTGCGCTCACGCACGCTGCCCGCCATCATCGCGCCCGGCTTCTCCATACTACATGCTCAAATCGACCCGCAAAGAACCAATAATGGTAAGTGGGATGCAATGTATTTTTATAGGTATTTCAGCTTAACGTGAATTGTATGTTACTTTAAGATGTGTCCCAAATAGACTTCTCCTAGGTTCGGGAGTGATAAAGATTTGGGAACCATAAAACATAAACGTCGATAAAGACGTTAAATGATTTACCTACTCTTAACATTATAGAGGGTTCAGAACATAATATACGTAACTACAAAAAACAAAGGAATGCTTATTTTCAGTGGCACCTGTACCCTAATTACGTAACTTATTTTCTTAAACAATTATGCATAATTGGTTTCATTTTGACAGTTCAACAACATTCATTGCGTTATTTACAATGTTGAGCAGATTTTTTTTCCAACTTATGAAGCAATAGATTAGCAATCTGTTTCAAATCGAAACGAATTGTGGTTGTGTTGTATTACGCAATAAGGGTACTGGATTTGAAGTTTGTAAGATAAACAAAAATATATTTCTCTGTTGCTGTTTTTCCAAAACAAGCGTTTACGATTAAGTAAAGAAAAAGTATTTATTTACATATTATAGCACAGGAAGATCACAAACAAAACTAAACACAATCATGGAAACATAAAAAAACAAAAGCCGCCAAGCCGCGCAAAACCGCTGTTTGAATCTAAATTCTTTATTTCTTACTAAAAGCAAAAATAAAAAATGTTTTCATTATAACCATAGATGCCAAATCTTATGTACAATATAACACTAAATTAAATGACTAACTAACTAAAAAAACTACTACTAATACAAAAACAAAAGGACACTTCAAGGCGTCGAAGTACTCGTCCGCATCGCTGTCATCTGGAAACATGCCCAGAAGACTGGCAGCATTGCCGCCACGTTGTATGGCAATGCTAATTCTTTGGCCAAAGAACGTTCCAACCCTCTGGTCACGAGAAGTGTCGACCATGTCGGCGAGAGATTTCCCTTAAACAGGAGACGCGCACTCGGGCCCCATGACCGTATAAACAGTATCTATATTAAAATACAATAGACGTGAATATATTTAGTAACCTGTTCCGTTTTGCTATTTCTAAAGAGCCATAAAAAACTCTGAAAGAAATCGACACATGTTTCACCTCTGAACGAGGCATCCTCAGGATGACGATTGACTTGTCGCGAACCCGAACACGGCGTGTTGCCACACCAAGCGCTGAACGCAGAGTCTGCTGAGGATGCCTCGTTGAGAGGTGAAACATGTGTCGATTAATTTCAGGGTTTTTATGGCCCTTTAGAAATAGCTAATCGGAACAGGTTACTAAATATATCCACGTCTATTGTATTTTATAATGGATTTCCGCAAGGTCACGACTGAATCAATTAACTATCTTAGTATCTATATTGTATTGCCGCCTATCCGGAACGGCTCATTTTGTCTAGAACCTCAATCTCCTTTAGGTACTTTGCAGTGTCAATAAAAAAATTTTTTTTTTTTTAATCTACCGGATCTAGTCCTCATTTACGACCAAAATATAAAACATTTATGCATTGCAATCAACGACAGTTTTTATAGCTTGTAATAATGAAGGAAAAGGCAGTTGACACGATAGGCTGTAAACTGAAACTTGCAATGAATTGCTTGATAACAATCTTCAAACTCATTTACTGAAGGCACAAAATTATAACTGAAATGTACGGTATAATACTTTACAGCTCTATGAAAAATGTTTTATTTTTATACTGATTGCATTTCCAGGTTAGGGTGTAAAACAAAACATTATAATAGGTAAATAAGTATGCATTTATGTATCATGAAGTTACCTATTCATGTTGTAAAAACAATGGTACTTCGGGAGTGCCGATAGAAGTGAAAACTTGAACAAGATCGCCTTGGTGGAAGAAAAATACTTGTATAGAAAAATACAAAAAAAAAAAAAAAATTATCCAAAACCTTTAAAGTAAACATACTTGCATAGGACATTGATCCGTAACGTAATATAAATAAAGAGCACAATCGCGTTTACAAAAATGAGGTGTCGGTAACGGTGTCGCGAGTTCAATTGTTTTTTCCCATCTCAAAAATGTCCAACGCGCCTAAAGAAGTTTTCACTTCAAAAATAAAATAAAAAAAATGTTTATTGCAGACCACCATGATCCACAATAAATGCAATAAAAAAAAAAAATAAGTTCATAAAAATACAATAAAAAGGCATACTTACATAAACTCACATGTTTCTGCTCTTGCATAATAGAATAAAAATATTAATTCATTTCATCCTCGCCTCTACATCAGGGCTTCAACCCCATTAGGTGTCAGTGGATGGTTATACCTTTTGAATTCCTTAATAAACGCAATAAGGGTTATGATCACGGCAATCAAAGCAACGCTTATAGCAAAATAGGGCTGTAGGGTCTTAGATATTTCAATGACACTTAATCTACGACTTAAATGAATTAATAATTTAAGTCGTAGATTAAGTAGTGTTGTTGGAAAATTGTCCAACTGTTTATTTACCAGAGAATAATTGCGATACTGATCGATAATATACCGATTTTTTGTAAATAAAAATGAAGTGCTGTTCGTTGGTAAGCTCATGACATGAGAACGGCTGGACCGATTCGGCTATTTTATTATAGTAATAGTCTGAATAAGGAAAAATAAAATATCGGAAAATTTTCAAATTCAAGGTAAAATTAAACGTCATTTTTCTATGGGATTTTTGTATAAACTATTGAAATTTGGACAGGACCAATGTCTGTCGGGTCAGCTAGTAAATAAATAATATCATGTGAGGTAACAGCCGCTACTGATTCCCTTTAAACATACAATAAAACCTGTTCGCGCCCCGGTCAGCTAATCGACTAACCGAAGAAGCACATCTCTAGCGAGCGGGCAATTAAATACTAGTGCGGTGCAACGCAATATGGCGACAACTTCCTACCTCCGTCAATCAAACAACTACGATTTCTTCAACTTAGCCATATTCCAGTAACTAATTGTCTACTTATAAAACGTAATTTGTTAACTTCAAACGTTCTTTATTTCAATCTGACCCGATCTTCAAAGAAAAATCTTATGTTTTTGTTCCATCGCAAACAAAATCATTATGGAAATGATGGCAGCATTTTATCTGCAAAAGATACAGCACTTAATCTGTTTGTTGCAGTAGCCGCATCTTTCACTTTTCATAAATGAAACAAAATAATAGCGAAAGATAAAACGAGCCCTCAAGCAGTTTTTTTTATTTTTTTTAACCGCGGCCCTATTCCAGCTGTAAATTACTCCTTTGAGATATTTTTCCTTTATCCGAAGTATTCTGGACTGAAGTACGCGGTGCTTACCTGTACAAACAAATGAACTCACTTTTTATTCCTCGTGAACGAAGCTTTTTTCTAAGATTTTCTTTGTTTTTACTCTTCCTTTGTTTGGACTTTCGATTTTAAAAAGAGAATCTATCTATCTGCTGTCTTCGATTCGTTTTGATTTGAAAATTAATCAAAGACGCATTTTCAAGTTCTGTGTAAATTGTAGTGTTTCTTGCCTCGATAGTAAATTTAATTAAGTCGGTAAACTTAATCTAAGTGCACGTGTGTGTGTAGTGTGTATTAAGGGGCCCCGAAACGATCAATTGAAATTGTAATTTTTTACGTGTTTCACATTGATGCTTAAATTGATTGTCTACTAAATACAATTGAAGCGATTGACAATATTTCTACAATTGCAATTATGGATCAATTGAAACTGATCGTTTCGAGGACCCTTTAGTGATCCTCCTTTTTTATATTCTGTATGATATTTGTCTTGCGAAAAGTGAGTATAGCTGCATGTTTCGGCAGGAGCAAATACTTCAGTTGTATAATACGATATTAGCTTCGAATCGAATTTTATATACCTACTTACTCGTATATATTTCCTCACTTCTTCACGTCTCTTAAAATATGGACTTTATACGGATACTTTAATAACCTATCAACAAAGAACAAGTATAAAACAAGGTATCTTTGAACCTATAAAATACCTATATACCTAAGTATACATATATAGGTAGAGTCTGGCAACGCTAAGTCTGCATAAGTAAAAAAACGGTGGAATTTAAAAAAATATAGACGGCAACACCATCGTGTCCTACAAAAAAAGAATTTGATACTTTGTTTGTCTTTTTGTTTTTGATAAGTTATTTTGTTTATATTCTGTTTTATTCCTGGTAAAGAATAGTATCTTTAGCACGATGCAGTGTGGATTTGATACAGTTTTGTCATCGTATGGAGGTAGAGCATAGGTATGACATAGTCTATTACACGTAATCTATTATGCAAAAATCAAAAGTCAAAATATCAAAATCATTAGATCTACTTACAACCCCGAAATTGACATAACTGACTGATGTAAAAGTATACCATAAATAAAACTTTGGGGTTGCCCATTTACTCCATTGCAGACTTGGCGTGGCCAGACTCTAGTAGTAAATATATAGAGGTCGTGATCAGGGGTCATGAAACGAGGGATATCTTTAAGTTTTTTTTTCTTTTCCGATAAAAAGGAAAATTAAACAAAACGCTTAAAAACAGAGATTTATACAAAATTATTGTGAATTTTCGCATGTTGTCCAAAATTACGATAATAATTCAACAGATAAAGCTTGGTACAGAAATGAAGTGAATGAGAAAGTACCTTTTTTTTTTTTTGGTTGGGAAATTATCAAACGGAGCAGAGGAGGGCGTGTCAGACTCTTACTGACTAAAACCCACTCGTGTTCCTTCAGTTGCCGTGTTGCCAGGGGGCCACGATGTCCCTATCGGTTTTCTTCGAACCCCTGGCAGGCATTGGCCCTAGCGGACCCCGTCAATTCTGCTGACATCTCTATGAGGCGCGCGTGGAACACAACGCGCCGTCGACCCGGGCTTGGTCCTTATCGGACGGCGAGCTGCCCATTGCTCACCGTCCGCAAGCCCGCGCCTACGGTGGCCGGAAATCTTCCTGTGATTCCCGACGCTCAGGGCGTCTCCTCCTGCGGCGGTTAGGGGCGCGAGGGCGCGAAATTTGCCTCTCCCTCACGCGCTCCATCTCCTCCTTCGCGAGAATTACTAGTCGCTTTGTATTATTATTAGAAAAGTATTAGTTAGTCCCCCTATGCTCTAGTCCCGCTATGCTCGACTCGTGAAATACCTACTAAAAAGTTTCGCTATGCACGAAATCACATTCGCAGGCAGCGATGAAGAAAAGTGTTACAGTGTAATATTTTATTTAACCATTTAAAAAGTAAATTAAGAAAACCTAGTATGTAAATATGTTATCCTATTCTTAATCATCATTAAATATATTAAAACAGGTCAAGCTTTGCGCTTGTTATAAGAAGCATGTGTCGAACTGTTTTTTTTTAGGGTAGCCATACCGCGGGTAGTGACGGTGCGAGATCTTGGGGTCACTTTCTCGGAAGATTTGACGTTTCGCACACATATCGTACAGGTGTGTAAGAAAGCCTTCAAAAATCTTGGATTTGTAATGCGTGAAACTCGGGAGTTTACTAACACAACAGCTGTGAAATCACTTTATAATGCTCTAGTAAGAAGTAACCTGGAAACGAGTGCTATCATCTGGAATCCATTTGAAACAAAGTATTGTCTGATGGTAGAAAAAATGCAAAATAAATTTACCCGGTTCCTTTATATGAAGCAATTTGGCGTCTACCCATACTATCCACTTATGTATCCAACCCTCTTTGTAATAGGGATGGTTGGTTACTATAAGTTGGAGGTAAGGCGCAATTTCGCTCTAGTTAAATATGTTTTTATGGTTTTTCGTGGTATGCTGAATAATCCTCAAATACTAGAATCTTTGGGATTGCTCGTTCCAATCAGTAGGCTGCGGCAAGGGCCGAGAGAGAGGCTGTTTAAAGTCCCGGTGGCCCGTACAAACCTATTAAAGTTTGCACCAGTGGGGCGGGCAATAAAGATACTCAACAGCGTCTCTCTGCAAGTGGATATCTTTACATGCTCATTGGCGGAATTCCAGAGGGTGACACTTAACATATTGTCCTCTGTATGACTTGTGCCACACAGTGGATATTGTGACTACATTTCTGTATTGGGTTGTACCTGTTAAAAAATGTTTGTGTGAATAGTAAATAAATAAAATAAATAAATAATAAATAAACAATGAAAACAAATCAAATTAAAAATGTAAGCAAGAAATAAAAATATACATTAGTGAGTGCAAGAGAGAAGTTAGTACAAATTACATATATCTAATAAGACAGAAATATTATGAATACAGGTGATTTGACTTTGAGAACGGACTTTTTATTTTACTAGTTTTCTGCCCGTGACTTCATCTATATGTTAATTCAGGATTTGAACTATCTGTGTAACTTTCATCCCGATCCATCCAGCCGTTAAAGCATGAGTGCGTAACAAACATTCAAACATCGTAATTTTCGCATTTACAATATATGTAATATTAGTAAGATAGGACTTCTAACGAAGTCTACAGATTTCGTTAAATCTTATTTTGTCTTTATTTTTTATTTTTTGGTATGGCATCTCGTAGTTGACCTCTGAGATCATGACTACTTAACCGGGCTTTCCTGTGGGTGCCTTAAGCTACTACACTTAAAACCTCCAGCCAGGGATTATTCAACTATGCTAATTAAAACCAAGTGAACGCTCGCTAAGGGCACCCTCTGTAATACCGCCCCAGGACCCGACGGCATACCCGGAAAAGCCTGGGTGATGGCCATGGGGGCTCTCGGGCCTCGACTAAGGGGGCTCCTAAGCGCATGCATGGAGAGGGGCCAGTTCCCACTTTGTTGGAAAAGGGGGAAACTGGTTCTCATCAAGAAGCCGGGGCGCCCAGCGGACTCTCCGTCCGCTTATCAGCCCATTGTGCTGCTCGATGAGGCGGGCAAGCTCTTTGAAACAGTCATTGCAGACCGCCTCGTCGGGCAGCTGGTGCGAGTGTGGCCAGATCTGGCGGAGAGCCAGTTCGGTTTCCGCAGGGGGCGCTCTACGATGGACGCCATCATGCGCGTGCGGGCCCTCACGACGGGGGATGCTGTGGCCCGGGGTGAGGTCGTCTTGGCGGTGTCTCTAGACATCGCCAATGCCTTCAACACCCTGCCCTGGAGTTGCATCAGGGAGGCACTCAGGTATCACCGGATGCCGACCTACCTTTGTCGTGTGGTCGAGGCCTATCTGACGGACAGGGCTGTCATCTACCCCGGTCACCAAGGAGAGTGGAACCGGCAAGAGATATCGTGCGGTGACCCACAGGGTTCGGTCTTGGGGCCGCATCTGTGGGACATCGGATACGACTGGGTGCTGCGCGCCGACCTCCCAAGCGGCGTCAGCGTCGTTTGTTACGCTGACGACACGTTGGTCCTGGCGCAGGGGAGGTCGTACCAGTCGGCGGCCGATTTAGTGACACGTGGGGTTGCGACAATCGTTGACAGGATCCGGCAACTGGAACTCGAGGTGGCCCTGCACAAGTCTGAGGCCATGGGTTTTCATGGTCCTCGGAATGCGCCACTGTCGGGTTCCCAGGGAATGGCGGGAGGGGTTCACATCGGTGTCGAGTCGACGATGAAGTATCTGGGACTTGTCCTCGACAGCTGATGGAATTTCGTAGAACACTTCCGACGTTTGGCTCCCAGACTGGAGCGGGCCGGGGCTGCATTGAAGCGGCTCCTGCCCAATCAAGGGGATCCACATGCCTCCTACCGGAGGCTCTATGCGGGGATCGTGCGGTCCATGGCCCTTTACGGGGCGCCGGTGTGGGCGCGTTCATTGAGGCTGCGGCCAGCCCGCCGGTTGAACGCGTCCCAGAGGGTCATGGCCATCCGGCTGGCCCGAGGATACCGCACGGTCTCCTGCGAGGCGGCGAGCCTCCTTGCCGGATTACCGCCATGGGATCTGGAGGCAAAGGTCCTCGCGCACATCTGGGAGTGGCGCGAGGAGGTGAAACGCCGGGACTTAACTCCGATGCCGCAAGAAATCGCGGCACAGCGGACAGAGCTCCGGCGGGATCTCATGGCGTCATGGAGAGTGCGATTGTCGCAACCCAGCGCTGGGCACGCCACAATTGCGGCGATAAGACCCCTCTTTGAGGAGTGGCTTGAGAGGCGCCACGGCATCCTCATCTTCCACCTGACGCAGGTCCTCACCGGACACGGCTGCTTCGGGAGGTTCCTGTTCAGGATAAGGCGGGAGGAAACACCTGGGTGTTGCCATTGTGTTACTAGTTCAACTACTAGTCCCTAGTCCCACTACTAGTCCGACTACTATTCCCACTATTAGTCCGACTACTAGTCCAATTACAAGTACGACTACTAGTCCCACTACTAGTCTGACTACTAGTCCGACGACTAGTCCTACTACTAGTCCGACGACTTGTCCGACTACAAGTCTGACTACAAGTCCGACTACTAGTCCCACTATTAGTCCGACTACTAGTCCCACTACTAGTCCTACTACTAGTCCTACTACTAGTCCGACAACTAGTCCCATTACTAGTCCGACTACTAGTCTGACTACTAGTCCGACTACTAGCCCGACTACTAGTCCCATTACTAGTTTTACATTGTGTCATAGCCAATAGTGTCATCGTAATGTCTTGTTTTCTTCCTTTTATTTTTTTATCTGTTTGTATAATGTCACCTTGCGGCTATTTCCTAATGGCTAAATAATTATTATTTTATCGTGCTATTGTATATTGTGCTGTCTTTTGTGTGCATTAAATAAACGATTTATCTATCTATCTACTTACAGCTCTATACATAAACATTTCTTAACTTGGAATTGCTCTGTAATTCTTTTGTCCTTATCTGTCATTTTGACTTTTTTGATTGTCAGAACGAAATAAAATATAAGAACAGTGCTATAAAAATTAACTTGAATGCAAACACTTTTCTTTCCAACTGTACCCTCCATTGTTTACGTAGAATCCAAGAATTTCGTGCATAGCGAAACTTTTTAGTAGGTATTTTTCGAGTCGAGCATAGCGAGACTAGAACATAGGGGGACGCTCATTTACAGAATTAAAGCAACAATTATATTTAGTGCAGGTTCCGAGCTTTTTCTTCATTTTAATCCGCAAATAATCGTAAAGGTACAATTCCGTAGCCGACTACTGTTTTATACTACTGGTTTATATGTATTTCTATGAAATACCTTCCGTAGCTAGCGACACATCGCTTCCTCAGAAATACATATAAACCAGTAGTGTCGCGGCAACACGTCACTTGCTGCTGCTGCCTGCAAAAAGAAAATTAACAATTTATATTATTACCTCCTTTATTTCATTTGAGTACTTATAAATTACATTTTTAATTATTAGAATATAAAAAAAAGAAAAACATTTAAAAATATTATTACTATTTTATACATTATTACACAATACTTTGTGCAAGAAAAGTGTATTCCAGGAAAAGTTAAGCTCTTGGTTGTAAAGGAATTTAATTAGGCAAAAGTGAAAAGAAAAAGTAGTTTTGAAATTTTCTTGTTAGCAAACTGTTTCGTGTCTGTGACTACTAATCCTTCTTTTAATCCTGGATGAAGAATTGCACTAATTTAAAATTTTGTCTAACATGAACATTGTAATGTTCAGGTTCATTTAATTATGAAACTTTTGCAGTTTACACTATTTTAAGTAATTGTTACTTTATTTATGAGGCATGTTCATGATAGTAATGATTAGTGATGTGCCGGATATCCGTGATTCGCGGATATCCGCGGATATCCGAGGGAGAAAAAAGATCTGTATCCTGTAATATAAAAGATCCGTTCAAGATCCGCCAAAAAGTAACGGATACAGATCTTTTTCTCCCTCGGATATCCGCGAATATCCGCGGATACGGATATCTGGCACATCACTAGTAATGACTTATTATTAAAACGGTTTTATTCAGACAAATGTTTACGTTTTTTTTTTCACTGTTGCACAGCACTAATTAAAATTTTGTTTTAATGCCGTTAGTGGAATAGCTTAGGTGCTGTTCGGTCAAGTGCGGTTGAAAACGGTGCTGTGAGTGGAATATCTCGTTTTGTGTATTGCTGTTTTGTGTAAATAGGAGCAAGGTTTGAGTTCAAATAAGCCGAAAACATATACGAATGCACGTGAGTAAATAAATGAAAACAAACAAGCACACAAAATGTGGGTTGATCGTGATGTTTTATTAAAAAAATACGATACAAAATAAATTTAGAAAGTCTTTATTGACTGCGTGAGCATAACATCTTGTTTGCACACCAATTACCATATTTCACTTGCTGGTTTGATCTAGGCAAGTAGTGTCTGAAAAGGAATAGACTATGTTTCTTTCCTTCTTTCTTTCCAGAGAGGGAATAATACAGTGTGATTCTTCATAATGTGCACATATCCAAATGAGGGAATCTATGCTCAATTTTATCGACGGAAAAATATAAAAAAAACATTTATTAATAAAAGAAAATTTTTTGTTCTCTTTGGCATCTTATTTATAAATTTTACAATTACTTATTGTAAAAATTGATGAAAAAAAAAAATAACAGATTTTTGCTAAAAAAACATGTTTATTTTCAATTGAGGATAGTTTTTTGTCTCAATTTTCATTTTATGTGGACGCTTAATTACTTCCAATCATTATGGAGTTTGTTTCATCGCGATAGATGATTTAGTTTAAATGTTACACAGTTTTGTTACAATTTTTTTTAATACCATAAAAAATGTAATAAAATATTTAGATTTTTTAAATACTTTTTCTGTCGTTAAAATTAAGCATAGATTCCCTCATTTCGATATGTGCACATTATGAAGAATCACACTGTATACGAAATATTTCACTTGATAAAGTTAAAATAACATTCGGCCAAGCGGCGACTTCGGCTAGTGTGAAGAAAAACGATTATGCATACTTAATTTATTTGTAATAATAGCTCATTTCAAACCCACATAGAAATTACCGCATTGCCGCAAATTTACGGCCTGAATGCGTAGCTATTATACCTAAAACGACTTAAAGTTAAAAATAACCCTAGTGCTTCCTACTGCTTAATGGGAGTTTGTAAAATTCCATTAAAGTTCGCGTGTTTCACAATAGTTTCTCCAGAGGCAGCCAGGTGCATTTCCTTAGCACGCAATGTTCGGGGCTATCGTAGAAAAAAACTATCTTTTAAGAGCGTGCGAAGGTTGATTATCTCTGTACCTAAAAAGATTACTGATGGTGATTTGTTTGAATTCCGAATCGGAAGGTTTGTGGTTCTTTTTTTTTAAACCAGTAGCCTTTTGTTTTTTTTTTAATTTTGTTTGTTTTCGTGCTTTCAAGACATTAGCTAGGTACTTACCTACTTTGTTAGCTGACATTTGACTGTATAGCTATTCCAATTTAAAAATGACAACTAGGTATTTTGTCGACTGAAAATTGAGTTAATTTTGTGCGCATTCTCTACATTCGAGAAACAGAGGGGCTCGTGGTCATAGGTAAGTAATACCACAGCCACACGGGTAGATCGATCAGGTTAAGGTATGCTTGCCGCGGTCGATCCGTGGATGGGTGCCCATCTTTAAAAACCAAGAGCCCTCCGTGCTCCGGAAAGCACGTTAAGCCGTGTATCCCGGCTGTCATTCGTGGATCTTTGACAATCGTTAGGGGTCGTCAGAAGCCCGAAAGACTGACAACCAGTCTTACCAAGGGGTATCGTATTACCTAGTTACTGGGTGGTGGAGATCAGATAGGCAGTCGCTCCATGTAAAATACTGGTATTCAGCTGCATCTGGTTAGACTGGAAGCCGACCCTAACATAGTTGGGAAAAGGCTAGGCAGATTGAGTTAACGATATTTCATATTCTCATACAGTAATATTGCCAAATTAATCAAAACAGCGATATATTTGACAGCTATTTGGGTCATACACATATGGGTGTTCAAACAAAATAACTTAAAAATTTACGACAGTAACTGAAAACTTTTATTTTTTAGTCAAATCATTGTTACTTTTCTGTTTACTCATAATATTTCAAGCTATGAAATGATATTTCTTTATTTAAAAAAAAAACAAAATGTTTCAAAAGTCTCTTCGTGTGGACTGTTCAGATTCGGGGTATGAGTGATTGGATAGATGTAATTAATTATTTTGTACATATTTATCAAAACATCATTGTCGCATTTACGTGATATATAATGAATATTATTTTTATTAGATAGTTGTTAATAATTGCACAAGATATTTTTTTTTATTTCCAATAAACATGCTGTTATACGGATTTAGGTGTTTTTGGTGGACCTAAAAGTCAACCAAATTTTAATTTCTACTAAAGCTATCATGTATCGAATATTTTTTAAATTGAAGACACTGGATAGCCGCCATTTGTTGGAGTCCTTGTCAGTACAGCTACGTGCCATTTTCTAATTTACGAAGTTTTAAAATAAAATTAAGTGTTTTTGTCAAAGTTCAGTGCGTCTTTCCTGCTTGGGTTGTAATTTGGTAAGTTATTATTTTATATTTTAATAAATATTGTGCCGAAATGCCTTTTGAGGAGTATTTTCAAAATATTCTTTTGTTATTTTTCTAACCTTAAATAATAAAATGGCTACTTTGATTTTAGATTGATATATCTCTCCTGTGGACATCTTTCCTGTGAACATAAATGTCCACAGGAAAGATGCATGTCCACAAAAAATAACATTTTAACGGTTTTCTATGCTAATAAAGCTAAAATGTTTGTCAAACAAACGGGCAGGCTGAGATAGCATGATTTAAATACTGCATCATTGGTATCGGCACCCGAAAAAGGAGCTTGATTTATTTTTTGCTAAATGTGGGGTGCTTAGCATGGTTGGGTTTGTTTCAGGTACAATGCTTCGATCCAGTCGGTCTAGAACCCAATTAACTGACGAAGAGAAGAAAAAACTTAGCATGCGAAGAGCTAAAACTAAATTAGATGCTACTGCCATAGAAGAAAGACGTAGAAAAGAACGCGAAAGATATCATCTAAAGAAACAAAATGGGTTATTGAAGACAATTAAAGATTTCACACCCAGACAGCAGTGACAGATGAGAAAAATGTGGCGTGGAAAAGCCAAGCTAAGATGTGAAAGAGATCGACTAAGAAAACGAACGGAAGAAATAGTACGCGTGGATACACCGCTTTCTTCTCCCAGTTCTTCTCGCTCATCACACTCACGTGTAGAGGTGGGTAAAGCACGATTACAAAATCGCCGGATATTGAAGGTTCAAAATCAGTTTTTAATAGAAAGATTAAATATTTTAGAACGAAAGCTCTCTAAATATAGGATGCGAATAATAAGATTTAAAAAAAGTAAAGGACAGGAGATTATCATAAATATTGGCTTAAGAAAAAGGATACATGATTTTTTAATCAATGATGAAAATAACAGACTAACAGCTGGTAAAAAGGAAACGATCACGCGCAGAAAAGTCAAAAAGCAAATACGTCTTTTAAATGATACACTTCTAAACCTTCACAAAAAAATTAATAATACGACTGGTTTGAATGTCTCATACGAAACATTCCGCCAACATCGTCCATTTTGGGTAAAGTTCCCTAAAGCCGCGTCAAGAAATACTTGCCTGTGTGCCGTTCATACGAATAATGATTATATTGTTCGAGCCTTACACCAAAATAAGATATTAAATCATTATTCTGCCACTGATTTAGCAAAATCTCTTTGCTATAATAATGGCTTTAGTGTTCCTTGCTTGGAACGGAAATGTTCACAATGTTCTGAGAGAGTTCCAAAGTATACTTTGTTAAATGACAATGATACAATAATTTACCAAAGATGGGCAGACAAATTCATATTGAATGTGTCTCAGATCCTGTAGAAGATTCATCAGTAGGCTCTTCAAGGCCTTCGTCAAGTATTTCTATGACTAGTTCGCCATCTTCTCATAGAACAGCATCTGTATCAACTATCACTGGACCAAGAACTCCTTCGCCATTGTTGTTAACACCTTTTAAACAATGTGACTACCGAAACCGTGTACTCCGCGAAAGAGGATTCTCTGTGAGAATAACTATTCTGATGACTCAGTTACACCACCTAAAAACCTAAAGTACGACCTTCGTTCTTTGAAAATGATGATAGGGATGAAAAAATTTTTTGAAAGCTTATTTTATGTTCATTTTTAATTAGTTTGACGTTTTATTAATCAAGATGAGAGGCTAGAATGAAAAATAATCAAAATATTTAGTATAATTTCAATATTTGAACCCTTGAAAAATTACATTTTATTACTAATATTATCTAAGAAAAAGATTGTTGGTAAGATTTTTTTGTTTATATTTTCCAAAGTACCTATAATTGGCTGGATAATTTTTGTTAATTATTACGAGTTTAAATGGCAAGTAAATGTCAATATGACAGTGACTATGTTATATTAATAGTAATTAGAAATTAATCAAAAACCAGATCGTTATTCAGATTTCAGCAAGTTATTATTAGGTTAATCAATGATTAACCTCTCTTCTGTGGAAAGGGGTCTTTTCTGTGGACGTAAAAAAAAATTAAAGTTAAATAACTTGCTGAAATCTGAATAACGATCTGGTTTTTGATTAATTTCTAGTTACTTGTAAGATTACCTAGTAAATGAGACTGATTTGAAAAAAAATCAACGACTTTTTATTTCGAATATTTTTATAACCCGTTTTGTGTATGACCCATTTACGACGTTGCCCACTTTCACAATGCATGCTAAATTATTATACTCAATGGAACACAATCTTCATAGACTATTTACAATTCTAAAATAATGATATACTTATGACAATAAATTTACTGCCAACAAATGTCGCAATTGAGTTTATTGCAGTCGATAAAATACGAAATATCCGAAGATATATTTAATGTTATATCCTGACATAATAACTGTAATAATACAGCCTTTCGGAATCTAATTTTGGATCCGATTCAACTTATAGTTTGGCACAAAATATTGCCTACCTATTTATTTTCGTGAAAAGGACATAATATTATGAACTTTACGCTTTCTTTGAAAACATTTGTGTAACTGGCCATCTCTACAAATGGATAAAATTGAAGGGTCTACAGGTAATGTCAAAATGACAGCTTTTTACTAAATGCATATGAAAATATATCTTATAAATAAAATTCTCGTGTCACAATGTTAGTTACCTTACTCCTCCGAAACGGCTTTACTGATTTTTACCAAATTTTATATGCATATTCAGTAGGTCTGAGAATCGGCTACTACCTATTTTTCATACCCCTAAGTGATAAGGGTTGTCCACCCCAAACAAATAATTGGCAAAACAACGTTTGCCGGGGTCAGCTAGTTATACTTAAAAAGTATAATTAAAAAAAAACAAAACATTTTTTTTGTCTCGGTTGGACCGATTTTCACAAATAACTGATATTATAAGGAGTAAGGCTACTTTTATTTTAGAAACGCAGCAGCTAGTTTGTAAAGATGCATTTATTTATAGGGTGAAAAAGAAAGTATTTCTTTACTTTGAACTAGTGCAGTTTCTTTATTCACAATCTATAGTATAGGTAGGTATAAGACAGCTGCGAGATTTGACCTACATCTATACTAATATTATAAAGAAGTAAAATTTGTTTGTTTGTAAGTTTGTATGTACAAACAAACAAATTTTAACCAAACAAATTGTAATCTCCGTAACCACCAGTCGGATTTGAAAAATTCTTTTTGCATTGAATAGCCCAATTCTTGAGAAAGATTATATAGGCTTGCAGACAAAGTCATGGGCAAAAAAAGCTAGTAATACATATTATGGTAAGCAACGCCACTCGTGGTGGCTATTTAGATGCACTCTGAAGTGAGTAATAATCTACTTATGTAAATGTCGTAACAACTATAAATTCGATTTGCTAGATATAAAATTTAACATCTTTATTTTGTCCAGATCAACATGATCCTTCAAAAATAAATACAATAAAACAAAGATCTCACAGTTCTAAATGTTATCACTTACACCACATAACATCACAGTTTTGCCGTGCTCATGTGTGGAGTCGCTCGCGACGTTCCATCTAATGCATTTGTCAAACAGACGCTGCTGGAGCCACTTGTATCTACGTCAGCTTCCATTTTGAAGATAAACAGCTTTTATTAGAAAATATTACAGAGGAAAGTATATTTGAGAAAGGAGAGGAAAAGAATGAATGCGATTGTGAAGTTGATACTGGAATAGATCTTAATATAGATTTGGGAATTAGATGCATTGAAAGTTAGTTCTGTTTTCGTTCCATATCTACTTGATGAAGATAGATAAATAGTTAGACAGATAGATAGATTGCTTAACACCATAACAAATAAAAATAAGAAATTTTGAGAGTGTTATTATTGTAGGGTTTCCTGTTCCGGAGAGTCGCCAGGATGTTCAATGTTACCTTTGGATATTGACTCAGCACTCGGCCCAGCTCACGCGCGGCCCAGTTAAAATAATGGTTTGATTGAATCTCACACGCATAGAACACAAATAATTCGTATAGTGTGTGTTAAGAAAAAGTAGAATATTATTAACATATTGTCAATAAATCAGATTTGAATTTTATATTCTAGTCTCATTATCCCTCACTGTAGCCAAGACACGTTTAGCCATCTCTGATCAGTCTCGTGAGTCTGCGGGACTGGCAGTAAGTGTACCCGAACATGGAAATCCTGTAACCTTAGGTCACGTGGTACAGACATCCTGAACTTATGTATATATTTATCTATCACATACTAGGTATATGATAGGTTAAGGCTGTAGTGCTTATAGGGCTTCAGTCGTAGGGACTGTTCATATATTTTTATGTATTATCCAACCCTTAAAAGAATTGCAGAATTTTTTTTTTGGCTGGATATTATCCAATAACTTCTCCCGCTCTGGGCGGAGCAGAAGGGCGTGTCAGACTCTTACTGGCTAAAACCAACCCGTGTGTTCCTTCGGTTGCCCTGTTGCCGGGGGCCACGATCTCCCTTTCAGTTTTCTTCGCAACCTCGGCAGGCATCGGCCCTAGCGGACCCCGTCAATTTTGCTGACATCTCTTCGAGGCGAGTGGAACACAACGCGCCGTCGACCCGGGCTTGGTCCTTATCGGGCGGCGAGCTACCCATTGCTCACCGTCCGCAACAGTATTGCAGCCTTACGTGACGGTTGTTGAGGGTGGATGAATAGGTGTGATAATGGGCGGGTTTTTCACTAAAATCGATCCTTTTCAGACAACCTGTTGATGGACTTATGTGTAAGATTTTCTATTTGAATTTTAATATAATTTAAGCGAATAAAATTAAGGAAATATATGTTAGGTTTCAATTTATTAATTCATAATTGTTGGTTATTATACTGGCAACACCGAAAGATTCGATGTGTCAAAAGTAGTGATGTTCAAATCCGCTAGAAACTATAGACGTGTTATAGACTATGAAATATATTTTTCTAGCGCGTTATTTTATACGCTATCATTATAACACGTTATTACAAAACTCGTCCACAGTCTCAACGCAGAGACGTTGTCATTTTATTTGCCAACACGCTAGATGGACTTAATGTTGTGCGGTGAATGTTATCTCACAACGCGCTGTACACGAAAGATTATAATATTTTTCTCATGAAGCGTTTGAAATCAATGAACATTTATGTGAAAAGTGTAAAAATTTTGATTGTCCAAATAAATCTATTACTAATCGCGATTTATAAAAAAAACGTGTGAAATAAAATTGGTTGTCATGAACTTTAAATTCACACCAACACCTCGGACTTCAGGTACAAAAACAGTACTATTTCTTTTTTTTCTTTTGCTTATATCTCGAAAACAGTGTGTCCAATCGCAAAAATAATGAAAATTTCGACTCCCTTTATAAAACCCGTTAACCCCTTACACTTTCATGTAGGTAATATTCTTTCTTATTTTACATACAAAAAGTGAAAAATTCCATATAAAACACGTCGAGGCCGCCCCCCTGCGTGCCTCTGGCTCTAAAAAGATTCACGTGGTTAGTATCACGTGTGAAGTCGCGATTGTCTAATGTAATGATGATTTACTTGTATCAAAATTATTTTTAAATTTAGAGAATTTATTTTGCAAAATAACAGACGACGCGGGCCGACTGCCGCCCGAGTTCACCCGACGCGCTGTGCCAGACTATAAAACTTTATTGCTATCCCATTCTTGCTCCGCTGTGCACGTTTAGACTTTTAAACGTTTAGTTTGTTGAAGTAATATATTTCTAGCGCGAAGTCATAGTCGATCTAGCAAACGCTAGATGCTTTGTGCACATATCGTGTTATGTTTTGGCGCTATACGTTTTATTTACCACCACTAGTCAAAAGTGGCGCGGGAATGGCCTTCTGGGTCGGGCACTCGTGACGGTTAGACGTGCTTAGTGGCTGTGTCGGTAAAAAGATAGATTGGCATAGTATTGGTCAGAGATCTACGGTAAATTAAGGTAACCTATTAGTTTTATGGTAATGATTAGAACACTGATTAAATAGTGATATAATGTGGGGAATAGGAGATGTGATGGTATGGTGTAGAATATTGAATTAGATGTTGGCAAAGAAATATAAATGACTGACAAAATATCTTAGTGTTTCATATTATTTTCCTTATCCCTGAAATATTGTAAATATGTAGTTTTATTAAACAGTTTTAGATTATGATGTTGGGGTTTTTCATACGCTTTAAGATTCATTTGGGGATTAGTATCTATTTTGACGTTAAATAATTATATTCGGAATTAAATTAGTTATTTTAGAGCAAGGATAGTTTTTATTATAATAATTAACGCGACACGATATGGTGATTAAAAACAAGTCCGCAACTTTTGTTTCTGTAAACACCACTCAAAAACTGCCTAACTAAATTATTACAGTATCATCGTAAATCATTTTCAAACAATGTCCAACAACAAAGTTTATTTAATATAATTATTGTGGACGAAATCTTTCGATACGCAACAAATAATCGACGCCTTAATTGGGAGCAGCTGTTAGTTTTGAAAACTTCATAATTTCCATCTTGTTATTGCTTAAATTATTTGATCTGTGAGGAGTAAAGGAATTAAATCTAAGTATACTTCTAAATGGGCTCTAATCCGGACTGGGCCCGCGTGGTGGATTACGGCCCACTCCCTCTCACAGAGAGGAGACCGTGTCCCACATTCTATTCTGATTATGCTATACTCCTAAATGAATTATGGATATTTAAGTCACCTGTTACAATAACTAGAAAAAAAAATGAATGAGTCGTAATTCTGAATAAAAACTTTTTGGGATATAAAAATGTAATTATTAATTCTGAAAAACTTTCAAAGCAACTAAAAGTCACAAATTGAAAGATCACAAAGACCCGAAAAAATAAACTTTCTGTTCTCTATTTAAAAGGAAAAAGTTTGCAAAGGAAAGGATTCGAAAGTCCTAAAGAGGGTTTTTATTGAGTTTCCGACGAAATTCACCCGCTTTGACGAACTCGTTTCAAACTAGAGAAATGTATCGGTCTTTGTATTGAGAATTTTAGCGTAGGTACTTACGAACTTTTCTAAATTGCTTAATTCATCATTTCAGTCGAAAGACGTCCACTGCTGGACATAGGCCTCCCCCAAGCATCGCTATTTCGACCGGTTCTGTAGTCCTCGCATCTAGCGGATTCCTACAGTCTTCACCAGGTCATCGGTCCACCTTGTGGGAGGCCTTCCAACGTTACGTCCTTCTTACTCCAAAACCTTTCGACCCCATTGGCCATCTGTTCTGCGTGCAATGCCCACTGCCACTTAAGGCGACGAAAATCGACTTTGATCATTTTATACTGAAGATCACGTCTAAATGAGTAATGTTAATAATTTGGAAAAAAAAGTTAAATTAGAGCGTTTTCTTAATAACTTATTAAAGGAATATTTAAGATTATGTTTATAGGTATTACATAGTGAAATAATTTGTAAAGTTATGTCTAACGCGGATAAAAAAACTGCGAATCACGCAAAAACGTATTTTTCTGAAACCTTCACCATTTTAAAGATAATTTAATTATTGATCTTTTAGTATACGTGTTTTATTAAAAGACGTTTTGTTTTATGTATAATAAATTAATAATGCATCTAATTTGGGACAGCGCTCCTTGATGGGCGAGTCCTATTACTGGCTGGACGTACGACATGTTGCGTGATCTCGGTACAGAACAAGCAAGCTAACCACTCAAGGTCACTGGCATATATCTGCGTCTTAAGTTTGGCAATTCGTCGGGCTATGTCAGTTACCTTGGTACTCCTGCGGATTTCTTAATTTCTGATCCGATCTCGAAGGGAAACTCCAAGCATAGCTCTCTCCATTGCCATTTGGGTGATTTTTAGCCTTATTTGCATTAATTGCTTAATTAATTCAGCAGAATGTGAATTAGGCTACATAAATGTATTTCATTAAAATCTTTATTGCCTACGTGTGTCTTGTTATTGTGTTGTGCTGAATATGGTTCGCTCCGGGATTTCTCGGCCGTAATTAAAGTCATAACTTAACCGGTATTCAGACTAACCGTAATTAACTTGTGGCCAAGTTTGCTTATTAAGATCATTGCTTTGATTTGTTGTCTACAAATTCCATAAAGTACCTGGGCAACCGAGCTCTGCTCTGTTAAAAATAGAAATGCTCATTGAATAATATAGGAAAGTACATACTAATTCCATGCTGCCATGATTGTAGGTACTTACCAATTCCACGCTGCCATGATAAAAAGTACTTACTAATTCCATGCTGCCATGTCATTATTCTAAGGTAGCCATCTTGTTCTAAACTTTTGGCAACCGAGCTCTGCTCGGGTGAAAATACGGAGAAAACAAATTTTCCCAGATATGAGACCTAGTTAGATCGATTTTTCGCCCCCGTAAATCGTTAGACCCGTTTTTTAAATATTGCTCATTTAATAGTATAGGATGTACCTATAGAAATTATGGATGTGATATAAACGAATGTATAGTTTACTCTCGACGTTAACCCATATATGTGAGTAAGCCGAATGCTTGTCTACCAACCAATTTCATTAAAACAAATAAGATTTTTACCTTTCACAAACCCTTGGGCCCATCATCCACGACGCGACTAACTGACGCATTATTAACTATTTTGTGATTGGTTACGTCGACGCCATTGTAAAACTAGTGTTGTGACATGTAAAAGTCTCGCTTTTCAAAGCATACTGCCAAACCTTCTACACGTGCAGCTTGTGGGTGAAATATACTCAGAGAGCCTACAACGTCCTTCGCGTACAGTATAATAATGGATTTAGGATGTTGATGGGGCTTCCGCGCTTCTGCAGCGCTTCGCAGATGTTTGCGGAAGCCCGTGTTGACGATTTTCATGGTATAATGAGGAAGAGAACAGCGTCAATAATGGGTAGGTTGCGCGGAAGCTCCAACAGCATCCTAAACACATTATTAGACAAAATGGACAGTCCCTTTATAAGGCACTGGGTACGGAGGCACGTGCCAACGTGTGTTGGGCCACGTCAGTTTTAGTTTGTAAAAGTTTACTAACATAGTTTTTAAGTCCTTGTTACTAACACTATATGGATTGTGTGTACTTGTATGTGTAGTCCGAAATAAAGAATATATTATTATTATTTTTAAATGTCTTTGACATATCTCGGGACCCTGGGGTCCCGGATCTTTGGAAGGCGTACGAGGGGCCGAAGCCAACTCGCAGAGGCCCCTTAGACATTTTTGAGTATTGAGGCACCAACCGACGATTATCCCTGTTCGCACTATGCAAGGGCACCCAAGGACAACCCCCGGTTGGTGTAGGACTATTGCAGAATATGGAAACAAAGATATTGTACTATGGGTTTGGGTGGCTTAAGTGGACTGGTTACCTAGAGCTATGGAAGGACTATGGCCCCTGCCTGATAAATGTTTAAATGTACACGGATAAAATGGCAGGGGGTGACTTGCACGCTCAATAATGGGCCCCCGAAAACGGTCGCTAGCACATAGTGTCGTAGCGACAAGGGGGCAACACGTCCTGAGGTGCTTATGAGGAGTGGAGAGGTATTCCACGGCTATCAGGACAATCCCGGAAGTACGGTCAAGATCCCTACCAGCATCTTACTGGAATACTTCCTTCTTCCGAGCACGTTTGCTCTTGCGAATCTCCACTCAAGCCGGCCAATTAAGGCAAGAATGAGGCGGGAGCTCTGTTCCTCGTCAGTGTTCACTCCAGCCGGCCAATAAAGGCAAGCCAGAGGTGAGGAACAAGACTTCTCCCGGGAGATAGGGTCCGTGGGGTCGCTACTGCCCAACAGCTCGCCACATGCTGCCCTGCGGGTTTTTGTATCTCTCTTGGTCTGGCTCCTAATCCCAGACCTGTTCCGGCAAAGTAAACTCTACCAGCACAGGCCTAGAGTTCGGAGCGCGCAAGCCCCACCACGACGTCAACGTAGAGATACGACGGTGGGGTTATTATTATTATTATTGCTGATTAAGAATTTGTAACTGGTTATTTTTAAGTAGCGTTGAGACCGACGGCCTTATTCAACGACATTTTATTAAATTTATTATAATTTTTATTTTTCAAAATCAGAAAGCCCACAGGCTTACAAGCATATAAAGATTAATGAACACTACCATGCATATATATTTCCTCCTAAGCTCAATGACACACAGTCGCCGAAAACCTTCAGAAAAACTTCTTTCTAAAAAGGATCCCTATTTATATTCGACATGTAGATCGCACTGAGTAGGGTGCGACGGTAAGCCAGTCCGGATCCCTCATTTGTAGTTACTTTAGCCAATCAGTAAGTTTCACGATTTGCTGTCAAAGGGATATTTTTAGTTGAGGATTTATGTTCCATAGTCATTGATAGTCAAGTTTTTTTATTTTTCTTTCGGTCTGCCCATTTGCGTACACTCACAATGGTGCCGATTCTCTTGTACACCGAACTAAACTATCACAAAAATTACTTACTTTTGGCTATGAAAATCTTAAAGCTATTCTGCAACAAATATTCTCTAAATTAAAATATAATTTTAACACAAATAAAATCGTATTTGACAATCGCGAGTCCACGTGGTACTTGTTTGCCCTACGCCGCCGCCGTGAAATTTTTGCAGGCAGCCTCGGCGTGTTTTATATGGAATTTTTCACTTGTTGTATGGAAAATAAGAAAAATGATTAGGTACCTAGACGTTGAGTGTAAGGGTTTTATTTAGGAATTCATTTAAAAGTGTCACTTAGTTGTTGGTGAAAACGGGCATTGGTGAGTTACCCAATGGAGTACTGATTATCCATGAAACATATTTTTAGTTTCTTTTCACAAACATACGTTTTATTATACGAGATTTGTATGTTTTGGTATAACTATGTTAATTTATCAACCACAAATAAGTCTCCTTACATTCCGTAATTTATCTCAGACAGATTGCTTCCTGGACGATTATTCAGTTTTGTGTTAATCATTCCTTTGATTTATATTCTCATTTCTGGCTTACCAACCGATGTCATCATTACTACCTAAAGATGTGACACTTGCACAAATAATGCGCGTGAGTGCGAGTTTTGGCACAGGTTTAGCTAAAATTAATCTGTCTAAATATTCGATAATGTATTTTAGAGAATAGAATCTGGGTTACTAATATTGCGACAAATGTGTGTTTTCTCAGATCTAGCCGTCATCATTAATAACGTTTTATAATCCTTGTACGTCCAGACGACTAGTCGTTTGTTACATTCTGACAGCAAAACGGCTGAATGGGTATTGATGAAACTCATCTTCAATACTTACTCAGGGCCGGCCCGTTCATATAGGCGAACTAGGCGACGGCCTAGGGCGCTCGTATTAGGGGGGCGGCAATCGGCGGCATCGAAATTACAAAAGAATACTTTACATTAATTTTTATTTACCTACAACTTGAAAATACTCCCAATTTTTTATCCATTTTTCTACCAAAATGCGGTCATGGACATTTACGAAACTATCGGTACGGTTCATCTGGAAATCAAAAGCGAGTTTAGTTGATAACCTCAACTCGCCCCATTGCTAAAAAAATCGCAATTTTAAAATTGCTTCTCTTGTTGTATGTTATAATGTTTTGTTCAAAATTTCG
Source organism: Agrochola lychnidis (assembly GCA_963680765.1). Classification (NCBI taxonomy): domain Eukaryota; kingdom Metazoa; phylum Arthropoda; class Insecta; order Lepidoptera; family Noctuidae; genus Agrochola; species Agrochola lychnidis. The sequence goes on from OY796853.1 coordinate 21,338,380, forward strand.
CCTGTTTCAAAACCGCGGTCGCTATACCGATCGCGCCTAAGAGATATTTCTCGACGGCTTGTGAAGACAAGTCACAGACCCATGGGCGGCTTTAAAACTCTGCCACCAGGTTAGTCACTAACCACACGAAAAAGAAAGAACATAATTTTATTTTGTCACGAATTTTCTTAAAAGGGCGCCGTTCCAGCCTTTCACCTAGGGCGCCAGGAATTCTAGTGCCGGCGCTGTACTTACTGAGGAAAACAATGTCCTTTAATAAACCCTAAAAGAATGAAATGGAGTGAGTGCACGAAAAAAACCCTTTTTCGTCAATAACTTTTCTAATTGTAAGAAAGCTTGAAATAATGGAAACATTAAGTCTGTGTAAGTATAAAAGTACAGTTTTCGTGGTGCTAAACCATTCGTGTCAGTCACAGCAGTCAGCCTGTTAATAGTTGCATCACTTTTGCGCTCTCGAAAATATGCTTTATTTCGCCTTTGATTTACTTAATGAAGATATAGTACAATTTAATCATAAAATAAAGTTTTGATTTTATTTCAAGGATAGCTGAAGACTAATGTGTGAGTGCCTCGTTGGTCTAGTGGTCGCAAGCGCTACTGCTGAGTATGAGGTCTTGGGTTCGATTCCCGGGTCGGCCAAAGTGTTATTGGGTTTTTCCATTTGGAATTTCTCAGTAGCAGCCCGGAGTCTGGATTTGTGCCCGGTTGATGGCAATAGGCTCGCCCCCTATTACATGGGACATAAACATAACTGGCGAAATGTGGGTGTACTATAGGTACACCTCTGCCTAACTCTTCGGGGATTACAGGCGTGATGTTATGTTATGTAATGTGTGAGTTTTAAATTTCCTGATATGGTTTGCTAAATAATAGGAAAAATTACATTACTGCAGGGTTTAAAAAATGGTTTAAAATTTAAAAAAAACATCTGCTGTATTTTGTATGGAAGTTGAAAAAAGTGGTTCCCTATGTACAAGTAGACCATATAATGATGTTTTTTAATTTTCAAAGTCAAAAGCAGTTTCTTCTAACGAAACGATCAAACGTCAGTCTTGCATCAATTTTTGGAAAACTTGTTCCGAATTTTAGTGATTACCACGAATCCTTAATTCATTTAAAAAATCCCTTTCCGCTATGTACAAGACAAAGAATTCAACTTTTCAAATCACAAATAATTTTGTTTAAATTCTGTTTTCTTTTCTCACAACGAATGAACAAAATTGATCAAAATCAGTCAATTTCGTGCACGGACCCTAAAAGTTTGTATTGGAAAATCTGAAAACAAAATGGATGTAGTCAGGGGAATACCGTTATTTATGGTATAAAACATTAAATAGAGAAGTTTTATTAAATTAATTTTGTAATTATATATTCAGTTTGTGTACCTACAGAATTTAAACTGCATTAATAATACATTAAAACAAACCGTGCCGTCCATTTTAATGTATCTAATTGGATTATAAGGATGTTGAATACATTTGGTGGTCAGATTAAATTAGGACAGGTAGAGAAACATTCCTTCCATTGAATTTGCATCCATTATGGAGAAGTGGTTACATTTTAATTTGGTTTTGTGGATAAAGAACAATGGAAGTAGTGGAAGAAGTAATCTAATATTATATTTATATAGGTAACTAGCTGCGCCCCGCGGTTTCACCCGCATAAGTTTCGATCCCGTGGGAAAAAAAAAGTATCCTATGTTCTTTTCCAAGGTATCATCTATATATGTGCCAAATTTCATCCAAATCCGTTCAGCCGTTTTAGCGTGAAGGCGTAACAAACAAACTTACTTTCGCATTTATAATATTAAGGATTATATGCTTTATGTATCTGTTGTATATGTAAATGGTACACCTGCGGTATTGGTGCCGATTCTCTTGTACACCGAACTAAACTAACTAAACTATCACTAAAATTCCTTACTTTTGACTATGAGAATCTCAAAGCTATTCTGCAAAATAAATTCTCTAAATTTAAAAATAATTTTGACACATCTAAATCGAATTTGACAACCGCGACTCCACACATGATACCTAACCACGTGAATCTTTTTAGAGCCGGAGGCGCGCAGGGGGGGCAACCTCGACGTGTTTTATATGGATTTTTCACTTTTTGTGTGGAAAATAAGAAAAAATATTACCTACATGTAGTGTGTAAGGGGTTTAAGGGTTTTATAAAGGGTGTCGAAATTTTCATTATTTTTGCGATTGGACACACCGTTTTCGAGATATAAGCAAAAGAAAAAAAATATTCAGTACTGTTTTTTCATCTGAAGTCAAGGTGTTGGTGTGAATTTTAGTTCATGACAACCAATTTTACTCCACATGTTTTTAGTCGCGATTAAAAATAGTCATATTTAGTTAGAAAATCTAAATTTTAGGTTAAAAACGTCAAATTCAGAATAGCAAAATTGCCATTTTCACTAAACTAATATCTCAGTGCCATCTTAGTGCTGTCAAACTAAAATATAGTTAAGTTGTGTCACTTTAGTCTATTTCAGAATGAGAAATCGTCGTTTGACAGGAATAAACTAAATTTTGGTGATTTTTAGTTTAGTTTAGAGGCATTTGTGACAAGAGAATCGGCACCATTGTCTCTCCTTTTTCATTTAAATCCATCCAAAGGTTGTCTGTAAAAGATCGCTTTTAGCGATAAGACCGCCCATTGTGTCAGCCAATGTAAAATTTCTAAATTAATGTCTGTAATTTTTATGGTGTACATAATAAAGAATATTCTATCTATCTATCTATCTAACCTTTTTTTTATTGCGGGATGGGCTTGCTCTCGACTTCGATCTCGTTTGTTGGAAAGCGTTGGATGAGGTCTCTGATGGAACGAGAGTACTCCCGAAGATGAGACAATGCTATAGTTTTTTGGGACAAACCCAATTTCTATAAACCAGAACCTACAGCGAATTATTGGCAAAACACTAAAGGATGATTACCACCAAACGGCTCGCATCGCATCGTATCGGAAAGGATACGAACGAATGCGGTGACAGACGATCGCGTCCGGCTGGATGTCGACGCATACGATTGTCTCCGTACCGTCGCTTGCGAACGTTTCCGTTTCTGCGCCTAGTCAAATAGTTTAATTCCTACCGTGTTAACGTGTTCTAATTTTTGAAGGTCAAGCTGCTGTGCGCTGTTTGGTAATATAGACTTTAAATACTGTGTACACGTTTTAATATCGTTTAAAGATTGTAAAATCCGTTCCGATCCGATGCGATGCGAGCGATGGACATCATCCTTTACAACCTTTTATGGGGTCATTGTAGTCATAATTATGAATAACTTTTACTATGGGACCAAAAGCTCAAATCGCAGAAAAAAAAACAGGTATTCCCCACATCTTGACGAGATAAGTGAACATAAATGTTGGGAACAGCTGATTTTCTTTTTTGCGTTTTCATACGGTAAAGATTGCCAAAAATGATATTTTTTCAAATATCGAATCGAAAAATACAATTGAATTTGAATAATATTGGCATGAGAATGCAACTACAAGGCCTCCTATGTCAAGTCATGGAATGTTAGATTGACAGATGTGATTGATTTATTGAAGACAGGACGAATTAAGCTCAAAAGGCTATTGCCCTGAAATAAAAATAAAAATTGGCACTGGTAAAGTAAGGTTCAAGTCAAAACTGACAACCTCTGACTTTTCAGATTCACATGCGTATTCTATAATTATCACTTGCTTCAAAAATCGATGAAGGAAAATATCGTGGGGAAATGGGTATGTCTGAGAGATATTTCTCGACGGCATGTGAAGTCAAGTCAGAGGCCCATCGGCGGCTTTAAAATTCCTGGTTAGTCACTAACCACATGAAAAATAAAGATTATGGAAACCATCATCATCATTCTCTTTCTTTTATCAAAATTAATTATGGGTTAACTTTGTAATCCTATATAAATAATATGCGATTACAAAGTTACCTATGCAGTTCGTATATCTATAAAACGGGACTGAAATTGCGGTATATTTTAATTTTTCCTTGCTTTATAGGATAAACACAAATTTTCAAATTTTGCTATCATGTCTCGGCACCATTCTACCCGAACCTCCTGAGCCTGCGTTAGATTGTGCGGTAACCAGCGTGAATTATCTTCCTTACCTGAAGATGCCCGTGTAGAATTTCATTTACACTTCCCGATCCAATCTGCAGTATATGCTGAATCTCTTCATATGTAATTCGCCTATTCTCTTAAATTTAATTTCTCACAGCCAGCACGTTTTCTTATGTAACAGCCGTCATAGCCCTATGACGGCCACTTCTTTCTTCGTCCGCCAAAGTTACTTGACCACGCGCTTAAATTAGTTGAACCAGCGGAAAACAGTCGCTTTAGAAGGGCTTTTGTCTATGAACATCATTTGAAGTCTTTCAAATGATTCTTCTGGTTTTAGTCGACATTTGAAATCGTACAAAATCATCGCGCGAAAATGTTCTCGTTGTAAATTCAATTTTCAGTGAGACAGAGTATTTTGATTTTGCTCGTAAAAAAATGTGGCGGGAATTTCGAATTTGGAATATTGTGTTTTTTTTTTAAATAAATAGTCATAGTTTTAATCGACATCAAAACTAGCCAGTGTCTCATAGACAAAAACTGTTAGTTGCAAAACTTTCTGATTATGGTGTTGGCGTCGAAATAAATCGCGCTATAGTTTCGTCTAAAGCACTATGCACTGCTATTGGAATTTAAAATAGGTTAATTACTGACCTATTGAATTACTCTTATTTACGTTGTTGTAATGTTTAGCAAGTGTAAAAACGGAAAAGTATAAAATAAAAAATAAAGTTTAATAAAAAACTGTAACCCGACTACGGGAAAATAAAAATGATCTAAAAAGTACGAAACAAGCAAATATTTCAGACAGAAATCAAGACATAGGTACAAAAATGGTCAAGGTAAAGCCGTCGTCGCATGCCATTATAATTTTGTAGGTGTTTCTGGCACCCACATGGCATACAGGCATGCGACCACGGCTTTACCTTGACCATTTTTGTACCCATGTCTTGATTTCTGTCTGAAATATTTGCTTGTTTCGTACTTTTTAGATCATTTTTATTTTCCCGTAGTCGGGTTACAGTTTTTTATTAAACTTAATTTTTTGTTTCGATCCTAAAGTGAACATTCAATGTCACAAGTTGCATATTAAGTTATAAATAGTGTTGGCACAGACATTCACGTTATTATAGTAATGGCCTCTTGGTAATTTGTTATGACTGACCGCAAATCGTTTGTGTAAACACGTTGAGCCAATCTAAATAGTTTTATGACATGTAAAATGGTTGTTAAACGGCCAATAAAAATACAGCTTAGCCATTAGATGGATTACTTAATCTAGAAAATCTAGCTGATAGTTAATTGATACAGGCGTGACCTTGCGGAAATCCATTATAAAATACAATAGACGTGGATATATTTAGTAACCTGTTTCGCTTAGCTATTTAAAAAACCCTGAAAGAAATCGACACGTGTTTCATCTCTCAACGAGGCATCCTCAGGATGACGATTGACTTGTCGCGAACTCGAACACGGCGTGTTTGTGCGTGCCACAACTACTGCGTTACTAAATGCTGCTGGGGAGTTTGTTGCGCCACTTCTTCTTCCCAGCTAAAGGCACTAGGAAGTGGTGAAGGGTGGGCGTTTTTGGGGGACTGTCTTATGTAATTTTGACGTTCGAAAAGTGCTGATGCTCAGCCTAGTTTGAATAAATGACTTTTGAATTTTGAATTTGAAATACATCTACGTCTATTGTATTTTATCTTAGCTAGTGTAAAAAAAAAAAAACAATTTGTAGTCAAGAAATACTCAATAGCAGCCTGGAGTTTGGATTTGTGCCCGGTTGATGGTAATACCACGACTTCGTCCGCGAACATATAATCTTCCTCAAGAATTGGGCTATCCAACGCAAACGGAATTTTTCAAATCCGACTGGTACCTAGTTCCGGAGATTACTCCCTACATACAAACTCACAAACAAACAAATTTTGCCTCTGTATAATATTATTATTAGTACAGATGGTAGACTATTTTGCAGGTCGTAGCGTACAGTAGGCTGCATATTAGTGGTAACACTTTAACCTTGAGCTAACCTAGTGTAGTACTTAGTTTCCATTGATGGGGCCAGCTTATACTGATTTTGTTACCGATTATTTGCGGCCTACAGTACTAGACACACAGTACAGTACAGTGTTCTTGTTATTTTTTTTTCTTTCTATGCGTCATATTTTCTGCAAATAAACATCTTTCTTTAGTACAAAAGACGTAGCTCTTTCCCATTATTTATTTCACGGCTATCTGGTACCAGCCAAAAAACAAAGCCCTCCGTCATCCAGTGCCAAGGTATCTACCACAAAATCCATCATACAGCTTACAGATTCTGGCAGCTTTCCAAAACGATTACCGCAGCCATTGAGCCGCATTACCGTTGCATGGGACACGAACACCTATTTAACAGAACCATAACTTTGTGAATTTGGCACTCTATTTTGTGGCGGTAAGTCAGCGGTTGGCTTATTGGTGATTCGCCCGAATTTACTAGCACGCAACGGGTGAATCGAGACAACAACTCTAGAAATCGATTCGCCTACAAATAAATGAACTTCGTGCGAATAGGCCTGTGTCCAAAATTTTTTTTTGTCCGGCCTGTAGATTAATAAAAAATATTGGACACGTATTTTTTTCTTTTCTGACGTAATCAAAAGATTACGGCGATACATTGAGTTAAAATGTGGCATGCTAGATTTTATACTGAATTGTGACGTAACGACCCCCACTCCCTGACTTTAATGCGTGTTTTCTAAGTTATTTTTTATTAATATGATAAAGCAAAAAATATGTGTCTAATATTTTTTTATTATCAAAAACGCATCGCTATTGCCTCAAGGCAAAATAATGATATTGAAAAGTATCCATTCGCCCGCTTCGGGCGAATTACCAATAAGCCCAGTGATCAGCGTAGATTTTTTTGTAAAGCTGTAACTTTTTGCTGACGATGAATCTGTAGCAGCTGCATATTTCTTGCTCCATTTCAAAGAACTAAGCAAGAAATGTGCAGTAATACAAAATAAAATATTCGCACTGGCAGTGTACCGCAAATCCTAACTATAATCTTAATCCTAAGAAGAAAAGAAAAGGAAGAAAGAAAACGATTTGTGCCTCTGTCGTCCCACTATCTTGTCCCACATTCCAAAGAATTCCTCGTTCGTCCCACTTGAGTTTTAAAGTCACCACTCGTCCCACATTCCTGGCAAATTCAAAGTACAGTTGACAAAAAATATTGTACTATATCTTCCAATAAATTGAAATAATAGTTTTTTCTAATAACATAAAGATATTAAATACTTCCAGTTCTAGGTATGCATCCGCGATGCATGTTTTTAATTTTAATAATTAAAAGATCTATTGCAATTTAGGAAAATCTTTATTATTTAGTATCACAATCACAGTGGGCACGGGTCAGCTAGTAATTTATATTATAGTGGAGTCTCGGATTGAATTAGTTCATCAAATTTTCCGCAACATGAGGTTATTTATCTTTCTGGTCAGTCAGGTTTTTAGGCTGACTGTACAATTAAATCAAATTTAACTCATATGAAAAAAATGTGGGACGAGCCAGGCATACGAATTGGGACGAGCGGGGAATAAAATATTGAAAATTAAGTTTTGGGACGAGCGAGGCATACAAATTGGGACAAGTGGGGAATTTTTTATGTGGGACGAGACTCTGTGGGACGACCGAGGCACAAATCAAGAAAACTTGTTTATTCTACACAAACAAAACGCACATTTTAAAAAACTAGACATAAAATACACACAATATAAAAGTAGACAAAAGCCTCGTATTCAGTCCAAAAAAGTTTGACATTGTTGTTCATAGCTTAAAGGGCTTGCTACTTATCTAACAAACAACTAATATTATAAATGCGAAATCAGGTTTATTTGTTTGTTCGTTTGTTGTGCTTTCACGCTAATACAGCTAAACAGATTTGGATGAAATTTGGCACACGGGTAGACCATGACATGGATTAAGACATAGGATACTTTTTATCCCGAAATTTCCACGGGAACGAGACTTTTGTGGGTGAAACCGCGGGGCGCAGCTAGTTCTACTAGTAAAGCATATAAATATAAATACTATTCTCACAATAACATTCACAAACTGCAACTTTGTATGCTTTTGTTTATGCCTTCTGCGCAATTCTAAACAAGTATGTTTCTCATAATGGCGAATAAAATTTGAGAGACTGTTCATTAAGAATGCGGCGACGTATGAATTGTCCATACAAACGTAGTACATCAATCATTTGCAATTTGAGCATATTTCCACCATATTATGTTGATATTCGGATTGAGACAGTATTTATCTAGGCTCCTACGTCTTTTGATTTTCAAAAACTTACCTTTAAATGAAATGTAAGCGAATTGCATTTCGTACATTTTTACAGCGTAAATGACATGTTTTCATATGGTTTTTTCTGTATTATAAACAACAATATTTGTAATATTGTTTCCGTAGAAGCATAGTTTATGTTATCAAGTTACAAATTATCGAAAATAAAATGGAAATACATTAAATTTTCATTCATCATTTTTTGTATTACGGAACACATCCAAATTTATCATAATTTTTCGATGCTAGTATTGCCATCGCGTCAAGGAATAATTTGTCAATGTGTGCGTGGTCGTACTGCTCACTGTAGTTGTATATCGCTCCGACAGGCACTCACACTAGCGCAACGTGATCGGTTGGAATTCGTTCGGGGTATTTTTTGTCAGTATTACAAGATTAGGTATATTATATAGGCTTATTGGCTTATTTGTTTACTAAATTAAAGCAGCTGCCGACTACTTCTGTTTTGTGCTCGTGATTATATTTAAATCTATTGTTTGATTGTTTTACTCGAGTTAATTATCTTTTTGTATACACGTGTTTCTGAAAAAAAAAAAATTTTTATTCTATCTTTTCTTTCTTTCTATCTTCAGATAACATAAATGTGTTTACAAACATCCGTGTCTGGACAAACGAGTACTTATGTTTCATCAGTAATATTAATCGGTAGGTACCTATTTATGCGTCTAAAGACCCTCAGCGAGTCGTAGAAACATATAAATTATACACACGGCCGAAACGCAGTAGTCCAGGTATAGGTGGCTTGTTGAGAATCAAACGTGCTGGGACGTACTCTCGTCCCAGCGCGTTGAAGAAACACTGTTGGATTTTCAACTCTCGGCGCTAAGCAGAGCGTTGAAAATCAAGTGCACGAAAAATTTCGCCGCGATTTTATTACGTCCGTGCGAACGAGGGCTATATTATAGGACCAGGTTTTTATACTAGGTATTTACTTGCAAGTACGCCGACAAAGTGCCGATCCGAAATACTCGCAAGACTATTTTATTTCTTATTTATATTTAGTTACGGATCAATGTTCTATGTAGGGCTTTCAATACCGGGATCCCGGTATTGGCTAATACCGGGATCCCGGACATTATTTGACATTTTTCAATACCGGTATTGAAATGTCCACTACCGGGATACCGGTATTGGTGATTTTATTTTATCAGTAGACACTACAGTGAAACAATTTCTTTTTATTACCTACACATTATATTTCCAACCAATTTTATAATTATCTGGGTAAGTTTTATAAGCTGCGTATTTTAATTCGACAGTTAGTTACATTTCATTACTATTTGTGCTACTAACTGGAGGCAGAAATAATTTGTTTTTAATCACTTGCAACATCGGTATCTCGTCGCGCGATAAAGTAGTGTCAAAGTGCCTTTTTCGAGTTTACTCGCCGTTTGCGGTCATGTAAGGGATTAGAATGACGTCAGAATTACGATTCTGACGTCATTCTAATCCCTTACATGACCGCAAACGGCGAAAAACAACGGCGACAAATTCCGATAAAACGAGAAAAAGAGCGTTCTCGCGCTTGTCTATTGTAAGAGTTGAATTGGGCATTTATGATAGTTCTGAAGGCGGCCGAGAGATGTATATTGACATGGCGTATAATTATTTACTGAGCATTCTACCTACGAGCATAGAGGTAGAGAGAACGTTTTCCTCGGTTACATATTTGTGCAACCGTTTAAGGGGACGATAACCGACTTTTAATGAGAAATAATAAAATATATCTATCTATATATATCTTCAGTATGAAAATACTGAAGATATATATAGATAGATATATTTTTATTTGAAAATAAAAAAATGTTAAATAAGAGCATTTTCTTATATTTTTGATTATGTTTATATTAAATAGTGAAATTAATTTGTAAAGTTATGTCTAACGCGAATAAAAAACTGAGAATGACGCAAAATCTATCAAGCGTTTTTTTCTGTAAACTTCACCATTTTGAAAACAATTAAATTATTGATCTTTTAGTATACGTGTTTTATTAAAATACTTTTTGTTTTCTTTTCGGTGTTTTTCATGTGTCTAATTTGGGACAGCGTTCCTTGATGGACGAGTCCTACTACTGGCTGGACGTATGACGCGTTGCTAAAAATAAGCGCCTTGAAAAATAAGCGCCGTGGAAAATAAGCGCCGTGGAAAATAAGCGCCGTGGAAAATAAGCGCCGCGGGATAAAAGCGCCGTGGTAAATACGCGCCGTGGTGGATAAGCGCCGTGGTAAAAAAGCGTAAGAAAAAAAAATCCAAATCCTCACCACTGAGTCTCGCAAACAAAGGATGGGTTCACAATAAGACTTACTTATTTTTCAAGGCGCTTATTTACGGACGGACGTAATAAAATCGCGGCGAAATTTTTCGTGCACTTGATTTTCAACGCTCTGCTTAGCGCCGAGAGTTGAAAATCCAACAGTGTTTCTTCAACGCGCTGGGACGAGGTACGTCCCAGCACGTTTGATTCTCAACAAGCCACCTATACCTGGACTACCGCGTTTCGGCCGTGTGTATAATTTATATGTTTCTACGACTCGCTGAGGGTCTTTAGACCGATTAATATTACTGATGAAACTTAAAAAAGCGCCGTGGAAAAAAAGCGCCGTGTAGTATAAGCGCCGTGGAAAATAAGCGCCTTGGAAAATAAGCGCCGTGGAAAATAAGCGCCTTGGAAAATAAGCGCCGTGAAAAATAAGCGCCGTGGAAAGTAAGCGCCGTGGAAAGCAAGCGCCGTGGGATAAAAGCGACGTGGAAAATAAGCGCCGTGAAAAATAAGCGCCGTGAAAAATAAGCGCCGTGGAAAGTAAGCGCCGTGGAAAGCAAGCGCCGTGGGATAAAAGCGACGTGGAAAATAAGCGCCGTGAAAAATAAGCGCCGTGGAAAATAAGCCCCTTGGAAAATAAGCGCCGTGGAAAATAAGCGCCGCAATAACAAATATACGCACGCGTTGGTTGTATGAAAATCATAATTTGTGAATATTTGAAACTCTCTCTATACATACTTCTTTTCTCCCGTGGCGCGGAGGCGCGTATTTAATTCTGGACACACAGAATAAAATACGCGGCAAAAATACGCCGCACGGAATTATGGATCTCCGTGCAGCGTTCAGCGGACTGTTTTTATAGCGGACATAAGTAGTTCTTAATAGATGTTACGGTAATAAAAATAATAATAATATATCTTTATATATATTTTTTTTTTCTTTTTCTTTATCTTTTTTTCTATATATATATTTTTATAAATTTTTTCTATTCTTATTTTTTTTACCGGCCGTGGTAAATAAGCGCCGTGGAAAAAAAGCGCCGTGTAGTATAAGCGCCGTGGATAATAAGCGCCTTGGAAAGTAAGCGCCGTGGGATAAAAGCGCCGTGGAAAATAAGCGCCTTGGAAAATAAGCGCCGTAACTCCATAAGTTCCTTTAAAGGATTTGGAAGTTTTTTTTTTTTTGTAAACGCGATTGTGCTCTTTACCAATGTTCTATACAAGTATTTTTCTTCAAAGTATTTTTTTCGGCTACTCGCTCCTTCGACGCTCGATGCAATTCTGCTCCTTATTTAAGTAAGTTCCTTGTTTAAGTTCTATGCAAGTATTTTTACTTTAAAGGTTTTGGAAGTTTTCTTGAAGTGAATACTTCTTTAGGCGCGTTGAGCATTTTTGAGGTGGGACACCTTTGATTTCGCGACACTGTAACGCAATTTACCGAAACCGTGGAGTAAAAGGCATCAATGCGTTGATTACCGCGGTACCGATTTTTTTAATCTGACGTGTAAAAGTGATTCCGATACTTATCCTATTTACAGAATAAACAATTTCATTTCATATCTACTAGATTTTCTCTACAAGGCCTAGATCCAGAGATATTCTAAAACATTGAGAATTGAATTGGAATTAATTTCCAAAAAACGCATTACTAGTCTGTACATATACTAACGATTCCCCAAAGTATTCAACAGAAATAAAGCAAGTAATGAACATACCTAATTACTAATAATAAAATATAAATGCCTTCGACTCGTTATGAATGAATGGTAAGTAGCTATCTATCCAGTCACACATACACACGGATGCGCACCGCGTCCGCCGCCCGCCTGCTGTTGTCAAACAGAGATAGCAATATTCCGAACGAATTTTGCAAACGTCTCGATTTGTAGTTGCGAGCCGCGGGCGCAGCGCTCTTAAGTGATAAATTTTAGAGAATTAATTCAGTTTATTACGCTAATACCTGAGACTGACCGTAGGGTACCGGCTAATTAGTTTGCAAAATTATCAGCTAACCTAGGGATTAATTTCGGAATATTATGATGCTTTATTAAGAGTCCGTAATACGTCAGTTCAAATTCACTCCTTATCTCGCTCGCACACTTCTGCTGGCGGATTGAGTGAGAGCGACTATGAGCGGCGCGGCGGGGAGAAGACTCCAAGGCGCTGATAGTTTTGATAATTTCTTTTTACGATGAAAATAATGGTAACTTAAAAACATCGTATCTGCTATATAATCATTTCAGTCATTATGCAAGTTTTATGATTTCATTTGAAGTAATTTGAGGTAACTTTAGATTACTATAGAAATTTTATGGAATCGTGTTTTCGTTAAACATAGTACTTACTTAAAATATTAATCCTTAATTTTTCCGTTTATTTATATCAAAATTAATCCTGCAGTATTTTCGACGTAACGGAGGATTATGGTAAGCAATTTGAGGTATTATAGACTCTTAAAACATTTCACTCAGCCACGGAGCTGCGTTTTATTAAGCTATTTAAAACAGTTTCATAAATTTTATGCTATTCAGTGCTCTCTGAAAACTTAGGGGATTCAAAATAAGTAGAAATGCTCTGCAGTCTGTGTGTGAGTGGTTGGACTGTAAATGACTAAGAGCGTTATCACACTTGCGATTTGCCAGCGTTTTTCTAGCGAGGCGATTTGTGAATGTGCTCTCCGCGGGTGCGAAGCGAGCTAGGCGCGATCAAAAAAAAAGAAAATTATTTTATTTGAGACACGCACTGGAAATACAAACTCTAAATAGGTAATACGGGCAGTAGATACCCTAAATGCGTAACTTATTTTCGTAAACGATTATGCATAATTTTTTTCATTTTAACAGTTACACAACATTTATTGCGTTATTACGTTGTTGAGCAGATTTTTTTTTCCAACTTGTGAAGCAATGAATTAGCAATCTGTTTCAAATCGAAACAGATTGTGATTGTGTTGCATTACGCAATTAGGGTACTGGTATCCGCAACTCTATGTCAAAGCGCGTATTTTGCGTACGGGTGGGAAAATTGGTTATTACTCCTCAAAGAAGGCCAACAACGCCTTGGTGTCACTGACAATCTCACATAGGGTACCTGGGTTACCGAAGTACTTGGCCCTATATGTGGCGACCACCGGGCAGTTTAACAGCACATGAGCTGCTGTCTCGTCGTAATCTATGCGGCCTCTGCACAGCGGACTGTCTGTGACTCCTTTATGTGTTAATACAAACAGTAATAAAAAAAAGGAGCATTTTAAACTAGTAAACTAACAACAAAGATAATAACGACCTGTGCGAGGCTAAAAAGGCTGCTATCTCAGCATAGCTCCGATCACGCGACTTGCACTTTGATTTTTCAAAATATTGTGTCGTATGCATTGCTCTCGTTCCGAAAACGCGGCGAACACGTTGCGCACACGTGGCGAGCTCGCTACGTATACGCAGCGAGCGTGTTAAACAATCGCCTCTCCGGCAACACGCTGGTAAATCGTCAGTGTGCTATGGCTCTAAAGGTCGCCTCTGACGTTGTTGGAAAAAGGAAAAGTTCTGAGTCCCAGCGTGGTGACTCTAACTTTGTAATTCAATTGCTTCCCCATCATGGACGTGTTTTAGCATTTTTATGCTTTTACATGTCCAGCATGTCGATTCTGTAAAAATCTCACCGTGAAAACTCGCGTGAAGTGAGCTGTCAGTGTCATCTCACTGCTGCTAGGGATTGACCAAGCATTATAATAACAATCATAATCGAGATTTAATTGTTTTTTTTAATGCAAATTCTATGGATCATTTTATATTATTTCAAAGCTAGTATTTAAGTGTCTGAACATTACTATTTATGGTGGTTTTAAATAAAATAGCAA